>JACGWO010000006.1:17650568-18917560 GCA_034509735.1 Sesamum alatum
ATGCAGAGGGACCTGGATAAACGTTCACTGGGGAGGCCTCTTCCTTACACTCCGAATCCGCTGGTCCAAGGCTTAGATCTAAGGGGGTTTTTTAGCAATAGAAAACTCATTTTTGACACTCTCAATGAGAAAGAAAATCATCCTGTGCGAATGAGTCAACCACGGAAAAGAGACTTTCACCATAGTGAGTGATATGCTCAAATCTCCGCTTTGACTTTCGCCTTTGAATCCTTTAGTTTTTAGCTTAGCTGTCGGGTGATAAATTTTCTATTTGATTTGGGCTTTCGACTTGGACTTCGGGTTGAAAATAGAGTTTCGAAATCATTGTCTTACTTATTATTTACTATGGCTTTGCTTTGATTTATTATTACTTTATTGATTTTGATCTGGGCATTGAAATCAAGGTTTCGTAGTTAGACCGTTGATACCCTGCCTAGCTGAATAACTGACCGCTCAAGGAAACTGCTGTTGTGTATCGAGGACTGGTGGAACATTTCCAGTCTCTGATGGTTTGAACCTCTCGGCGTTCAGTGTATCTCATGAATGAAAGAAAGCATGTCGAATTCATGGTGGCCATAGGGTTACAACAAAGAAGAGCAAGAAACGAGACTCACCCGTTGTAGTCTTTCTTCCAACGGCTACACGCGTTGTTCCACGTTTTACCACCGAGATCCCAAAATAGGACTTCTCTAAATCGTCCATGCAATTCGCCGGATCTTGACTTCCTGTGCTAGCAAGAGCTCAAGAAGAATAGGGAGGACGAATCAACCTAGCATTATGAATTAACGTGATCGATTAGTCTAGTGTTCCCTTGTATCAAAGACAAGGAAACTAGGTTTTCTTGGAGTTAAGAGGAGAGGGGACGAGTTTGAGAGGAGAGGGATCGGCCGTGTGTGTGTGTGCTTGAGAGATGGATGTAGAGATTATTGTGTGTGTGTGTGTGTGTGTGTATTTTGAGTATTTATAGGAAAAGGGGTTTTCCTATTCTTACTCAAACTCTCCTAAGAGAGACACACTTTGACTAGGATTTTGACCTAGTCAAATCATAGTCAACTTAGGTCTATGACTAAGTCAAAATTTAATCACGGCCTTCCATCTCATCAGTCCCTTTAGAATCTATCTCGTCCATCCATCGCTTGTTGGGCTTTATGGAATATCTTAAATCCTATTTAAAATAGTCCTTTGGGCTTCTAATAAATATTAAATAAATATTTGAGCCCATTCCCTTCTAATAAATATTAAAATAAGTATATTTTTAATCTAATTAAAGACTTGACACTCTAAGAACAGAACCAATTTAATCTAATTAAATTGTTCGATCTCCCGAAATTAATCCCAGATTAATTCCTCCGTTACCGGTGAATTGTGTGTGATTCTTTAGGTTCACCCTCAGCTAGACTTGGCCGAATTCCCACTCATCATATGACGGGAACTCGTCCGTCACAATGGGTGATCGTCTAGCAACGGTCCATGGCACTAGAGACTAGATGAATATCATGGCTTGAACATTTCGGTTCTTGAGCACGTATGTCCTTCCGTCTACTATCTCACGGTCTTAGTCTAGGGTATGGACTTTGGATGTCGGTGCCCATTCTTGACTTAGGCCTAGGCTCATCCACACTAAACGTCACTAGGATCCTATCCCGTTGTTCAGTCACTGTGGCCACAGATTCATAGAGGACGAGTCTCAAGTATATGTGAGATACTATCGCCAATCGTTTGACAGGAGATAGATTCTATCTTGGGACCTACTGTCCACACTACACATTTTGGTTGTACTAGATAGGGCTTATAGCAACCACGTCTCTCGACTTGGTAGCCTTTTGCCAAACCTAAGATACAAACATGGTGTGTGTGTGACTATAGTAGTCCCTTAAGTCCGAGGACTAATCTCGTACTGCTGGAACCGGGAATTCAAGTCATACCGACCAACCCTACTCAATGTTTTCCATATGGGGATTCCCGTGAGTCACCTCAGTCAGCCGGCATTAAGTTGGCCAACCCACTAATATTGCATGCACAACTTTCGTCACTTGTCGATGAAATGCGACTGCAATCACTTAGTGCAAGTCTCGAATGGACCTTCGATACCCAATATCGAGGTCCTTTGACTTGGAGTATTTCAGACCGATCCACAGAAATCAATTTCATGACTTGCCAACCTATGCGCAGTCCAATTTCTTGGATTAACCTTTTGGTCTGTGGGCTTTGGTTGTGCATTGAACAGTCACATAAATTAAAGCAATAAGTGAACACAATCAAAGTATTAATGTCGTAACTGAACATCACTTTTATTCAGAATGAACTTTATTTAAACACCCATTGTCATAAATAAGTTACACAAGCCCATCAAGATTGGCTTCACGGTCACCTATTCTAACATGTAAGTGGGTAGAGGCAGAACCTCTCACACGTATCACCGAAGGAGAAGTCACGAAGTTTATATGGAAGAACATAATCTGTCATTCCCAGAGAAATTATCTCTGACAATAGAAGGCAGTTCCAAGGGTAGAAGATACAAGACTGGTGTAGAGGGATGCGAATCAAACAAAGGTTTACGTTCGTACCGCACCTTCAAGCCAATGGGCAGGTGGAAGTCACTAACAGGACCGTGTTCCAGGGGAGCAAGAAGAGATTAGACAAGGCTGGGGGTAATTGGGTGGAGGAATTATCCAGAGTCTTATGGGCCTAACCGAACCATCCCCAGGAATCCTACAGGGGAAAGCCCATTTTTCCTTAGTATATAGAACGGATGCAGTAATCCCCGCAGAATTAGGCATGCCCTCGCACAGGATCATGTGCTACTCTGAGGGGGATAACAACAACTTACTCAAAGAAAATCTAGATCTCATAGAGGAACTACGAGAAAAAGCATTCCTTCGAATGCAAAGGTATAAAAGCCTGATGATTAAGGCCCGTAACCGCTTGCTCAGACCTCGAAACTTTCAAGTTGGCGACTTAGTGCTCTTGAAGGTGGAAGCATCTAAACCAATAGGGAAGCTGGACCCTGCTTGGGAAGGACCTTATAAGGCGACAAACATATTGGGTCAAGGAGTATATGAGTTAGAAGACGGAGAAGGACTCCCTCTCCTCGACCTTGGAATATTCAGAACCTTAAGAAGTTCTACTCATAAGCTCCCTCAGCGGGGCTCCTCCTAAAAAATAAGCTCCCTAAGTAGGGCTCCTCCTAAAAAATAAGCTCCCTCAGCAGGGCTCCTCCCAAAAAATAAAGCTCCCTCAGCGGAGTTCCCTTCGGAATAAGCTTCTTCAGCGGGGCTCCTCCTAAAAAATAAAACTCCTTGAACAGATTCCCTTCTGAATAAGCTCCCGGGATTCCCTCTCAGTAGTAAACTTCCCCAACGGGGCCCCTTCTAGAGTAAACTCCTTCTACGGAGCCCTCTCAAAAACTAGCCCCCATGGGGCAAGACCCTCTCAAGCCTGCCCTCTTAACAGGTATTTCTAAATTATTATCACTTTCATAAATACCTTAAGAAGGAATGGAGGAGTTTTAGGAACAAGATTTCTATCCCCGCTTATGGTACATGTTCTAAATTTTCACATTACTTCGTTCTTTCATCTAGAGAGCCCTCAGGGGCCTAAAAGAAGTCCTGCCCCCGGGAGCAGGCACTTTTCTGCTCCCTTCTCAAAATGTAAGCCCTGATTCACACAGGCATTTGGAGTCTAAACTGAAAGCCCTATCATAAAGCACAGGCGGCTAGCTCAAGCAAAGCATAACAAGTGTAAGTTATAGGGACAATTTTCCTTCTTTTTCTAAACTTTGTCAATTGATTGTATCTGGGTATCCAGAACTTCAAGTATGATACCAGGTAGTATACAACAAGCATAAACCTAAGACATCCCTTCAAGGCAAACATATATTAGCAAGAAGAAGAAAACAAATCCAGAAAAAACATTTAAAGGAAAAGACCCCCAGCCAAACTGGCCAAGGGCCAAATTATCCAAAACAAAAAATAAAATTATTTCATCCCCTCTATAGTGGGGGAATAAGAAGTATAAAAGTATTTTTAAAGAGTGGAGGGGTACATTTCAATTGTGATGCCCCACAGGCGGGGCCTACTCTTCTCCCTCCGATCCTTCCTTCTCAGCATCCGGGCCAACGGTTTCAGCAGGCGGCTCCTTTGGGAGGGGGGCAACTGCAGAAGGCTCAGGGGCGGCGACATCCTCCTCAGTAGGCTCCTTCTCCCCCTCAGGTGCTTCAAGGGGGTTTCTCACCTCCTTCATGACAGTATCCATTATCAGGTCCAGCTCCTCCTCTGAGAGAAGTGACCAGACGTGTTATTTAAGAATCTAAGGATGGGGGTTGTGATAGCAAACAACCTAGTTAACTTGGTACCTGGGGCCACTAGGGGGGACTTGACGCTGGGGGTTGAAGAAGCAAAGGGATCAGGAACACCGTCCAAGACAAACTCAAAGTCCAGAGAATTGTAGCGAATTGTTGCTGGCAGGCCTTGAGGTCGTATTCCAGGAAAGGGCCAGCCATACGCCTCAGCTCCGCCTTAAAGTCATCAGAATTCTTGAACTCGATAAGGCGGCTCTCCCAGTAGGGCTCCAGGTACTCGCGCCCCTCTGAGGAGTGAGGGAAGTCCCTGGAAGCTTGCTCCCTGGCCTTGGATAGAGCAGTGGACTGACTCTCCATCACTGCCATCAATTGCTTCTGCAGCTACTCCATCTTGTCCTCAGCCACCTGGGCCTTGTCCTCAGCCTCCCGCGCCTACTCCTGGGCCGCTTTCTTGGCCACTTTGGCCTTGGTCAGCTCCCTGCCAGGCGATCCACCTTCTCCTCCAACCTCTTCCTGTGGTCGTCTAAAGGAGGAGGAGACGGGGCTTGAGGACGAGAGATCACCTCTCCCAGAACTGCACTCGCCTAAAAAAGAAATATACCTCATCAAGCAAGATAAAGAAATAAAAAGAGGGAAGGATAGAAAAATACCCTGGCATGATAGCCTGCGAGAAGCCCCAACAAGTCCTCTCGAGGGGTGGAGGATAGAGCCTTCCGATCCCCGGGTAGTAGATGAAAGCCTGGGATAGGCGTGTGGATCGTCCCGGGAATAGCACGAATGCGGAAGCGTGGTATAAATTTAAATAACAAAATTTAAACATGCATAATATGTATAAAATTAAAACACGTTCAAGGGGTGTGCCCTTGAAGTTCCCCGGTGTTTGGTGTATCTCATGAATTAAAGACATACAAGCAATCATGGAGGCCATAGGATTTGTAAAATAAAAGAAGACGGAAACGTAAAAAGAGACCTACCGGTTCGTCGTTTTCCTCTTCTAACCGGTACTCGCGTTGTTTCCCGATTTGCTCCAAGATCTCGTATGTGAGATCCTCTAAATCGTGACACGCAATCCGCCCACGTATCTTGTACTTCGTGCTAGCGAACGAATAAGTATTTTATTTAGAGAGGACGGATCAATCACACATTATTATTTAACGGGATTAATCCTCCTTATGTTCAATTGTTAACACAAAAGAACAAGAACAATTCTTGGAGAGAGAGAGGGGAGAGGCGGACAAGAGAGGGAGAGAGAGCACACGGTTTGTGTGTGTGTGTGTGTGTTGAAGAATCATCATCTCTCTAAAGGTGAAGGGCTAGGAGTATATATAGAGGAGGAGTTTAATCATCTTCAAACTCCAACTCTAAGAAGACTAATTTGACTAGGATTTTGACCTAATCAAAGTCCTAGTCAAAGTAATAATTTGACCTAGTCAAATTAATCCTAGCCATCCATCTCTCCTTTTAATCTCAACCATTAATTTAATTTAATGGAATATTTAAAACCTATTTAAATATTCCAAGGGCAATAAATATATTAAATATAAATATTTATTCTAAGCCCATTAAATTAATTTTTCTAATAAATCTAATTTATTAGAAAAATCCCTTTTATCTAATAAAAGGAATTAATTCTTTCCAAGAAAATTAAGGACCCGATTAAATCCAATTCAATCATTCCATTTCTCCAAATATTTAATTCTAAATTAAATACTTTAATGTGTGCGGATTGTGTGTGACTCTTTAGGTTCACCTTCAGCTAGACTTGGTCGGATTTCCTAGAATCCGCCCGTTACCATGGGTGGCCATCTAGCAACGGTCCATGGCACTAGAGACTAGGTGAATATACGGGGATGAACTTTTAGGCTCCAACAATATGCTTGTCCTTCCATCTACGGTCTCACCACTTAGGGTCTAGGGCACGGAAAATGCAGGTACCCATTTTGGACCTAAGTGTCGGTCTGTCCTTTACTAAATGCCGCAAGGGAAACCTTCCCTTCTGTTCAATTACTGGGGCCACATATTTTAGGGACAAGACACAAAGCATTTGTGAGACTCAACTGTCAATACCTTTGGACAAGAGACAGATCCTTTCTTGGAAACTACTGTCCCTCTGTACACTGGAGCTGCACTAGACATGGCTTATAACTACTCAAGTGCTTCTTGGCAATCTCTCACCATATCTAAGGTACAGCCCTGATATACAGGTAAACTCAGCAGTTCCTCAAGTCAAAGGACTCGACCTATACTGTTGGAACCGGGAACGCACGTCATACCTAGCCGACTCTACTCAAAGGTCCTCCGTAAGACGGTTCCCGCTAGTCACCTCAGTCAGCTGCTCCCCAGCAGGCTAACCTACTAACACTGCTTAGACGACCTTCGTCACCCGTCGATGAAATACGACAGCAGATGCTTAGTGCAAGTCTTAGGGGGAATCTCGGTACCCATTTTCGAGATTTCTTGACTTGGAGATTTTCGGACTGATTCGGCGGGACTGATTTCATGGACCTACCTCCAAGTGTAGTCCCAGTCCCCAAAACATGCTTTCAGTCCGTGGACTTTGTTTGCGTAGTGAACAGATATGTATAAAGCAGATAAAGTGAACACAAACAAAGTAAATGCCAAAATGAATTTCACTTCTTATTCATTAATGATTTATCAAATCCATGAAATTGTTTAGACATAGGTTACATTTTGCCTGCCAAGATTGGCTACATGGTCACCTATTCTAACAGTAGAGCCCCCTTCAGAAAATCTACAGCCAGGGAGTTCCCTCCCTCAGACTCCTTCACCAGAGATTGGTGGGGGAAGAGACCCCACTCCAAGATGAACCATTAGACGGCGAGGGAAGAAGCTTCTAGTGTTCTGTGAAGGAGGAGGTGGGACTGGCAGAGTAACCGCCCCAGATCGCATAGATACTTGCAGGGGAACAGCTGAGGAAGAGGCCCCCTTGGCCCACTTGGAGGAGCTCCAAGGGCCTGAGGCAGCGCGCTTCCCCCTGGAGTCGCCAGAGGTAGGAGTCCCCTCAGAAGGGCAACTAGGAGGTGTCTCCTAGCGGCTTCCAGAGCAGCTCTGAATGCCACTCCGCAAATACTTACTGAACATTATGCGTTCTGCAAAAAACACAACAAACATCAATACGAAGTAGCAAGGAAAACGAAGAAGTACGCAGAAGACAACTAATACCCAGTGGCTCCTCCAAGGGGAGCACACCTGGGCTGAGCTTGAAGTAGGATGAGCTCTCCTCTATCAACCCCCGGTAGGCATATGGCCGGGGAGTTGAGAATCTTCGACGAGGGTGGTCAGGATTAGGTCCCTGTCATGAATGGAAAAGGAAACAAGGGGAGGGAGATCGTACAACCAGTCATGGGGAAAATTCCAGGCAAAAGGAGTAAGGACAAATAAAAAGCTGCCTCGCCACAACTTGGGGGCATTGAGCGCAGGTAGGAAATGCACCCCTCGGCGGGGGGAAAGTGGAAGACACCAGGTTTAGATTTTTTCAATTGAAAACAGCACAAGAAGTCCTAGCCAGTAGGGTAAATATCATTGTACTTAAAAATCATAGTAAAACCAGCCAAAAACCGAAAAGAATTTGAGGCCAGTTGGTTTAGGGGGACCCCAAAAGTGCGAGCAACATCGTCGTAAAAATGGGGGATTGGGAAGCGTAGACCCGCCTTCAGTTGGGCAACAAAAAAACACAGGCAGTAGGGAGGGAGGAATTCAGGCCGACTGTCAGGAGAGGGGACCAGGAGAGTGAAATTAGGGGGAATGTGGTATTCAGCAGAAAAAAGCATCCAGGTCGGAAACCCGGAGCAAAGAGGAGACACCTTCCAGGACGATGGGGCTGCTCGCCCTCTCTCTTCCTCCGCCAGCGATGGGAGGCTCCGCCTCCTCGCCAGGGGAGGAATCTGCCACCTCCTCCTCATCACTGTTCAAATCCGCATCCTCACTAGAAGGCTCATGTAACAAGGGAAGAGGCCCTCTGTCCGCGTTCCTACACCGGGACCCCCCTATACGTGGAAGGGCCAGAGGCTAGCCCCCCCAGAGGTGGCCTCGCCGGCATCATCGTCTGCCCATCTCTCCCCGATCAAGCGAATAGATTCATCAGAGGGCACCATTCTTTATAGAGAAGATGCAACCTTTCTTTCCAAGAAAAAAGACAAAGCACATTAAAATAAATAACAGTTTAAGGCGGTGGACACTTATAAGGAAGAAGGACAAAGAGCAAGAAGCAAGATTACAATTTTCTCTCTCTACAATCGTAGGGCGGAAAAGTGAAAGAAATCAAATGCGGGGAAGCTAAAAGGTAGATGGAGGGGTGGTCTACTACGGTTACACGCCCGTATGCCAGGTAACCGCCAGGGATTGGGCGGTTACCAACACCCAAGGGGCAGTTTATCATGTAATCGTTCCCGCCCTCGCATAAGTGTCAGCCCATGCGCCCGTAGTACGAGGCATCGCACGTTACAACAATTAAATCACTGACACGTTTCAACAGTCTGAGAGGGCTGCCCTTTTACTTTTTTTAAAAAAAGGGGGAATTGTCGGGATCCTCGTCCCTTTATATAAGAACAAAGACCATGTACATATTGTTTTGTACAAATAAACAAAATCCTAAACTATATAGGAGCCCGAAAAAAAAAATTGTTTAGCTAAGCAAAAAGTAGCCAAAAGATCTTGACAACCCAATAGAATTATGTGCCCATGAAGCTTGAAAAAGGGGCGGCCCACATCAGCCCGAGTTGGTTCAACCAAAGTGGAGAGGAAAAGTCTAGAGGTGACGGTCCAGGAATTTTAGTAGCATCAACAAAAGGGTGCGGCCCGCAACACACGCAACCCAGAAGGATAAAGCAGACTTGGTCCATGGTTGAAGCCCAGAAGTTGTGGCCTAAGGTGATAGAACACGTGGCCCAAGGTGACAGAACGCACGGCCTAGGGAAGCAGGGAACGTGGCCCAATTTGACTATGTTGACGCGGCCCAGTGGAAGCAGCGGTTGGTCCAGTGGTCAAGAGAGGTTGGGGCTGCTAAACGTTGGCCCAACCTAAGTAGGCCTCAAAAAAATTAAAGGACCACAACCAAATTTCATTTTTTCAAAGATGAAGCCCAAAATCTGTTTAAAAAAAAAAAAAAAAAGAGCCCAATTAAGAGGCATTAAGCCCTATGAACAAAAAGAGAGGCCCAAATCTGTGATGCTCTCAAAAAATCCCAACAAAAAGAAAATCACAAGCCCAAACAAACAAGGAAATTGAAGGATGAGAAAAACCAAGGAGTCCTTAATTTTACTTCTTTTTTCGAATAATTATTTTTCTATTTTTTTGAATTTTCTTCTTTTTTTTTTTTTTTTTCCCCTCTTTTTTCTGTTTTTGCCAACTCTTTTTTTCAGCACTATTTTCATCTCCAGCAGTAGCAGAGAATCACAACCTCCTTCCTCAACACATTCGTGTTCTCCATCTCCGGGAAGGCAAAATTGGTTTTTCAACAAACAAGCATCCTTCAAGTACAAGATCCCAAAAGTCCCAACAACAAAAATGCAATGCAAAACAACAACAGAGAAGTCCTACACAGTTCCGTGCAAGAAACATCAGGCAAAATGAAAAAAATTCCTCTAGAGCATAATGTAACAGACTTTGGGCTAACTTTTGAAAATCATAAAGATGGTTGATGTTCTTCAATTTGATGAGACCATGAAAAAAGGAGTGCAGGGAGCTAAGCTTCATCAACACAAAAAGAGAGTAGAATATGTACATAAAAAGTGTCAAGCTGCTAAAATGAAAAGTGTAGGGTGAAAGAAATTCACTTTTGACAAAAACATATTGTTGCCAAGTAATGGTTAGATTTACTTTGATTGTGCATGGGGGAAGTGATCTCAAGATGTGCATTGTGATAGAAGAGAGTGAGTCGAGGAAAGTATAAGCAGAATGACCTTAGGATGATGAACGCAACAAACTGATAAAGGGAAAAAACCTGAAAAAACCCCGGTGTGCTTGATGGCAGGTTGCAAAATGCATCCTGTCAGGATTTGCAGAGAACAGGAAGGCCAACAAAGCACTTTAATGTACAAGTAGGTTTGTACACTAAATACGTTCAAAAACTGGGGAGCGACGAAGTTCTAAAATGGATCACAGTAAATGCCAAAAACAACCAATGTGGCTATCTGTGTGGAGTTCAAACCTGCAAAAAGAGATGTATTAGTAATCGCAGAAAGGGCATTGGCAATCCAAATTACACACTCCCTGACTGAGATGGTCGTGTCATAGCCTGAGCCAAGTTTGCAACAATGAGTCTGAAGAACCCCAGTTGGGGTGATCAAGTCTGAACTTCCATCACTGTATGGTGCATCAGTTGAAATGTAACAGCTCCCTTCATCGACTACTGAAGATGGTACGTTCCAGCAATGCAAACTGCAGCATGACAAATTCTGCATGATAAGAGGGCCTGAATTTTAATAAAAATCAAAGCAACAAAGGGAGGGAGGAGAGAACTCCTTGCAACAAAAGTGTCTTAAGTAGCCGCTTGTCTGAAAAGGGCCCTGATTAGAAACATTTTCAGATTCTGAAAGCTAATGAAGTCCTGCAGTGTTGTGTTTTGTGATCTAAACTAATGCTGTGGAGTGTCCTCTATTTAACTCTGATATTAGGAATGTCAAGACGATCCAAGGCAATGAGTCCTTTGGCCTTTCTGTCAATCTGATTTGGTTTGACATTTGCTCGTGAGGCCAAAGGATGGTTCCAGTTTCTTTATTCGAGTGTGCTTATCACGTTGTGCCAATTCTATTTCTGAACTCCTAGCTTCAATTATCCTGAAGAAGGGGAAACACGTTAATGCACGAAGGAGAAGTAGTTTAAAAAACGAGAGTTCAAAGTACTCCCTTCGCATTGTTGAGGCTACAACAAGATTTCCAACTCAATCTTTGTGACCTCATTTGTCAATAGAGAGAGGCTCCATTATGTTGAAAAGGGTAATTCTACTGCAACCTGAACAAATGAGAAGCAGTAGATCAGCATCAAAACAGTAAACAGAGCACATTTGCAGTCTATATAACAGACTACAACACAATCCTGAAATCGAGCTATGTTACTATCTGTTCTTAAGACTTGTGGGGCATTCAAAAAATTCAGAAATAGAGTTTGAAAGCAAACAGAGGTGGTAGAAAAACTCCCTGAACAATCCAGAGTCTGAGAGCAGTGAAAATCCCTACAGAATTGTCTTTCAAATCAAAACTGAGACTGTGGAATGTAATCAACAAATCCTGAGATTGGGTAAATCAAGCCGATCGAAGGCAACAATTCCTTTGGCCTTTCTATCCAGCTGATCATGTATGAAAATGTGAGAGGTTTGCTCAGTCACTGCTTTGTTAGCAAAAAAGTCAACGATTGTATTCTTTTCTCTAAAAATGTGTGAGAATGAGACACGCAACACGGAGCAGAAATAACAAATCTTAGCCAAAATGTGTTGGATCTTCCAGTGACCAGCGTGTTTCTTATGAATGAGCAGGAGCCCCACCTTGGAGTCCATTTCCACCCAGATATCGTTCAGTCTCATGTTGCGAGCAATTTCTAATCCCTTAGCAACCGCACTGAGTTCAACGTAAGTGTTAGTGGCATAGCCGAGAAATTCTTGAAACCCAATAATCGTATGACCTCTAGCGTCTCAGATAATACCACCAGCCCCTGCAAGCCCTATGGATCCTTTCCAGGCCCCGTCAGTATTTAGCTTGAGCCCATTGCCCTGAGGTTTCATTTGTCTAACAATGACAATTTTCTTCCCCTGTTTTGGATGTTGAATTTGGAAGCCAAATCTTGCAGCAGCATGTGTATCCCCTCTCCATTGTTTGAGCCCCAACTTTTTAGAAACTTGTAGGCACAAAAGATAATTATGAATTCTCCATATGACCCTCTGATTGTTGAACCCCGTTTGCCTATATTTAGAGTCATTTCTCTCTGTCCAAAGAAACCAACGAATAAGGATGAGAGTGATAGCTCGAATGTGGGAGGCATGACAGAAAGCCGTAGAAGATTTCCATGATTGAACAATCTGATAGATGTTATCTGAATGAGGGACTTGGAGATCAAATAGATCAGCAAAATGTTTCCAAATGAGTTGACTCTTTTCACTGCGAAGAAAGAGATGTTCCTCTGTGTCAATGTGTTTGCAGCATTGGCATTTTGAAGCCAAGGTAATTCATTTGCGCTAAATGCGGTGATCGATTAGGATCCAATGATGCAGAATTCTCCAAGCAAGGATTGAGATAGTAGGGGTGAGACATGGGTTCCATATGTCCTTAAGAATGGCCTGGGCATTTTGCTTTTGACAGATAGATTCCCAAGCAGATGTTATCGAGAATTGACCATGATGAGTGAGTTTTCATTTGATTAAGTCCTTTGAGCCAGGATAACAGGGATGTTGCAGATCATATCCTAGATGTTATGGGGGACAACACGATCAAGTTTATGTTTATCCCATTGTCCATCACACCAGAAGTAGGACACTCGTTTGGGTCCGACCTAAAGTAGAGTAATCAACTTGCAAAGTGGATGCTCTTTGAGCCAATTATCGTGCCAAAAGGAGACTTGGCCTGTTCCAAGTACCCAAAAGATGTTTTCTTGAACATCGGCGCTGACTTTGTACATTCCTTTCCAGTTCGCGCTATCATTTTTCGTGACATTGGCGAAGCCAGTGGAGATGCCTTCGCAATATTTTTCCTGAAGGAATTGTGCCCAAAGTGAATTTCCACTCCTAAACCGCCACCAGAGTTTAAACGAAAATGCGTCACCACATCCGAAAGTGTTTTAATGCCCAAACCTCTCTCCTCAACTGGTTGACAGATTTGCTTCCAAGCTGTCTAGTGAATCTTTTTGTGGTTTTCTGATGATCCCAAAAGAATCTAGCCATGATCTGCTCGATGCAGTGTAAAAACTTTAGGTGGATTTAGAACTTGTATGAGGTGCAGGGGCATAGAGCAAAGGGTACTCTTGATGAGGGCGAGTCTACCCCCTTACTTAAATGTAAAGACTTCCTTGAGGACCATCCTACTCTCAGAAGGAGGGTTAGGACTTCCTCCTTCTCAAGAGGGGGGGGGGGGGTACTGAGTGATGAGGATAAATTAATTAGACGAGCCTAGCCTAGACCCAACAAGTGAAACCCAAGAGCAACAAAGGCCTTATTTAGGCCCAGATCCAAGCAACCCACCTTACGAAGCCCAAGGAGGGAGGGCCCGCGTCTCCACCTAATCTAATGGAGGAATGAGGCTTAGATGTGTATAGCCAACCTAGTTGGCCCAGCCCCGCCTGCATGGCCTAATGGCCCAGAACAGTGGACGCAAGGGCTGCCAGCATCACGGCAGAGTATCCACGTCATCCGCCAGCAAGGCAGAGTAACCAAATTTCGAGAAGGACACCAAATGGCAATAGACGCACTTATCTGCCAGCCTTATCCGCAGTTCAGGGGGAGTTATCCACCACCCCCGGGGATCAAGGAGTCCTCTCTCAAGCATCATCCAAAGAGTCCTAATTCTACTAGACTTCTCAACCCGAGAAGACTCTTTTGCCTATAAATATCAAGTCTTCACCCTTAATGGGTAACATATTCTTGATTTTTGCACTACACGATCACTTCATGCTACACCTAATACAATTCTATTATTCATTCATATTGTGCTTTCAATTTATCTTTTTCTAGCAAATTACTGACTTGAGCGTCAGAGTGTTAATGTTTTTTTTTGCAAGTCCCCTTTTCTTGCATTATCTAGTGTTCGGGCTCGAATCTCCGGCCCAAGGTCACCTTTTTGATTGAGCGAAGTTTGCTCACATAAACCTCTAACAACAACAAAATGATCGAAAGATAAAAATAACTTATTTGCCCCTCCAACGAAAGTCTAAAAAACTGACTTTAAAATAAATTAAATGTCTTCACCTTTTTACCCTTTGTTCAAAATTTTAAATTATAAATTTTTTTCCAGTTTTTTTCCTTTTATATCTACATATATATGTGTATATATATATATTATATACATATATATATTATATTCAGGCTAGGCCGCGGGCACTGCCCTACTCGGACCCCGACCTGGACCAAATAAATACCCATAGTTATTATTTATAGACTCTTACCAAGTAGGGGTGTAAATGGGTAGGGTCTTAACCTACCCAGACCCATAGATCAATCTAAAGACCCAGACCCAGGCCCAATGAATATTAATTAGACCTAGACCCAAACCCAAACCTATTAAAAATATATAGATTGGGTCTGGGTAGTGTCTCTACCCGTTAAGACCCATGGGTCTATGTACCCAATGTGGACCCAAACAAATATTTCTAAATTTTTTCAATTTAATTTGATTATTATTTATCAATTTATCTAAATTCAAGTAAGCAACTCTAGAAAGTTTAAGACATCTTAAAAATATTTATCGTGTAATTCTAACCATGTATATTTTTTTAATAATAAATAATTGAATAATTAGTTATATAAATATATTAATTATGCTAGCTATATTTTTCAACATCTTGATAGGAAATAATGTTTGATTGAAGTAATAAAATTGAAGCTCAAAACTTTATAATATTAAATCTGATTGCTATTAAATATAAAAATTTAGTATTTTCATTAGATTATTATTTTTTTTTATAATAAATGATATATTCTTTAAAAACTCTATCGAAAAAGAGTTTTTGGTGAATTGATTTCAGTAATGTTGAATTTCTTATTCTATGTAAAAAAAAAAAAGGAATATTAAAAAAATTAAAAATGTATTGATAAATTTAATGTATATAGTAAACGATATAGTAACTTTTTGCTAATTCAAAACACAACTTTATATTTTTTTATAATAATTTATTATAATCTTCAAATATAAATCATTAATCTATTTCGTCTTATTTTGGTAATTTTGATTTAAGTAAATTTGTGTTGAATATGTATCTAATATACTTTATTGTTTTTGCTTTAATCTAAAATTTATTTAGTCTTCTTTAATTATCTTGTCTTAAATAAAACTATCAAATATTATCCAACAATATTAAGAAAAAAAAAAGAGAAAAAAATTATCGGGTCTAGACCCTACCCGAACCCAAAACACTGGGTCCAAAATAATGGCATTAGGTCTAGAGACCCATTGGGTCTTGAGGGGGTTGGGTAGGGTATGAGTATGATATAATAGTATGGATCTCTATTGGGTATGGGTCTGGGTAGGGTAAGACCCTACCCATTGACAACCCTAAAATTATATGAAGGCGGTGCGGGCAAGCACGGCGGTGGTTGAGGGCTGGCAGAGGCGGGCGAGGAGAGGGTTGGGGAGTAAGGGAGAGGGCTGGGAGGCAACAAGGGTTGTGCAAGGAGGGGGGCGCGGGGCTGGGCGACGGCGAGGGAGCGAGGGAGATGTTTGACAAGGAAGAAGGTTTATTTTTGGGTAAATTATATTTGCCATCCGAATTATACTTGTTTTTACACTTTGCCATTTAAATTTAATTTTGTATCAATTTACTATATCAACTTTGTGAAATTCGCAAGTTAGCACATATGACCATTTTCTCGATCGATTTTTCCAACTGAAAAAATATTACATGCAGTGCACATCACAACCTATATGATTTATCTTTCTACCTAAGTACACTTGTGCATTGCTTGTGATGTTTTTCCTAATAGAAAATCAATAGGAAAACGGTTATATGGTAACTTATAAATTTTGTAAAGTTGAGATGTTAAGTCGACACAAAAAAAATTAGATGACAAAATATGAAAACGGGAATAGTTCAGATGGCAAAATGTAATTTACCCTTTAGTTTTGGTGTTTTATTAATTAATTATAATGATTTAATAAAACTATAATTAATTAGGTTTTTTTTACAAATACCCATTTTCGTTATGGGAACCCTAATAAACCCTAGTGACGGCGGCTTGGCGGCGACGACGGAGGAAGTGGATGGGGCGGCGGATGCTGCAATCAGAAAGGGATTCAACTATGCTAAATTCTCACAACTGGATGAGAGAGTTCTCGGCGAAGGGGAAGTGGATGCACTTAAAACGCTTGATAAATTCAGGGTGAGATGGAGGGAGAAGTACGACTTTGGGAGTTCGGGACGGCGTCTGCCACTGTGGGGGCGGTAGTCGAAGCAACTACATCACCTATGCGTACGGAATACTGTGGGGTGAGTACATCAACACCTGAGGTTATTGGCCCGCGGACACTGCCTAGGGTTTTCAGTGTTCCGGAACCACCCCCGAAAACTGCTACATTGCATGGCCCTCCTAGAACGGCAGAACAAGTTCAGGGCAGAGAGGAGATGTTCATCGAAAAGGTTGAATTACAACGTCCGACTATGTCCCATGCAGACCCTATTGTGGAGGCTTTCGAGAGATCGAGTCGCAAAACCCTTAATTATATACAACCGGAAAACCAGAATGGGGAGATACTTGTCAAACCGACATTTGATATGGCAACTAGAGAGGCGAAGCGCTGGCAAACTACAACGGTAGGGTATTTCTTGGGAAGGAAACCCTATTTTCATCAGCTTGAAGCATATGCCCGCAGCACTTGGTCTGGGGTTAGAGGGGTGGTTGCTTCATAGACAGGTTTTTATTTCTTCACATTCAACACGACGGTGGCCATGGAAGACGTTATAGAGGGAGGGCCATGGTTATTCCAAGGACAGACTATTATTCTTCAACGATGGACTCCAGGCATGAGCCTCGCTCGTAAGACGCATCGCACTATTCCGATATGGGTTTGATTGCGTAATCTACCAGTTGAGTACTGGACAGATGAGGGATTTAGTATTGTGGCAAGCGGTGTGGGTAAACCTCTATACCAAGACGCCATTACTAGAAATTGTGCCAGAGTGGATTTTGTTAGGGTTTACGTCTTGGCATATTTTCGATCTCCCCTCCCGAAACATGTGATTTTGCTTATGCCTACTGTGGAGGGGGGCGTCGAGGGAATGTGTAAAATTGACATTGAATACGAGTGGATTCCTAAGTATTGCTCTGTCTGCCATTTGTTGGGCCATGAGCAAGACCACTGCCCATTGAAGGTGAAGGCTCACTCTCAGCCCAAACTAGTGCGCATTTATATCCCGAAAGGACCGAAACCTCAGCAGCGCCTACCTAGTCCTGACAGCGATGGACGGCAGATTTATGAGGAACCAGCTCAACCATCCCCTTCTCGGACGGTCATGTGAATGATAGGGGTAAGGAGATTGTGATGTATAACGCGTTTGATGCTTTACAGGATACGGTGGAAGACATTACTAGTGATGTTCAGGGCCCTAAGTCATGCAGCCCTCGACGGGGTTCCTCATGATCTCGCTCGCTACATGGAATGTTAGGGGTCTCAATAAGAGGGACCATCAGCACGCGGTACAAAATCTCATTCAAGAATTTCAACTGGATGTCGTGGGGCTGTTAGAGACAAGAGTGGCAGAAAAGAATGCTAAGTCTGTACAAAAGAATATTAAAACTGAGTGGGAATGGTTTATGGATTACCGATCGGGTCCGGGTACTCGAATCTGGTTAGGATGGAACGCTGCAAATATGAATGTCTCAATTCTTGATATGAGCGATTAGCTAATCCACAGTAGGATGGAGGTAAGGGCTACCCTTGCGGTTTATTTTGCCACGGTTGTTTATGGATGTAATGAGCTGGCTGCACGACGCCTATTGTGGGAGTCGATCTTATCAATGGCCCCGACCCTTAATGATTATTCATGGGGAGTACTTGGTGATTTTAATGCGGTACTGGACATTAGCAAGGTGAGTGTAAGGACAACGGTACAAGAGGGTGTGATGGAGGAATTTGGGGATTGTTTGAGAAGTGCACGGTTATATACACTTCCGATGCAAGGAGGCCAATTTTCATGGCACAATAGAAGCATGGGATCTAGAAGCCAATGGCGAAGGCTTGACCGCATGGTAATGAACGAGTGTTGGCTATCTGAATGCCCTTCTTCATACTACCTTTGCTCAACACCGTGCACATCGGACCACTGTCTGCTTATTCTTCACTCTGACCAGACAGTAGTGTGGCGAAACGGATTGTTTAGGTTCGATAATTACATGGCCACGGAGGGTGATTTTCTCACTAAGGTGGCGGAGATTTGGCAGCATGATATTGTTGGTATTCCGATGTATGCTGTAATGAGAAAGTTGAAGATGTTAAAGGGTGTCTTCCGGCGGAAAAGTCGACGATGTGGGGACTTAGCACTTAATGTGCAGCAGGCCACAGAATGCTTACAAGAGGTGCAATCCCTGATGTAGAAAATTCCAACATCCAGACTCCTTCTGGAACTTGAAAGTTTATGCCGGAAGGTTCACTCGACATCTATCGCTCAGGAGATTGCTATGCTACAACAACGGGCCAAGATGAATTGGCTTAAGGATGGGGATCAATGCTCCCGCCTTTTCTTTAGAAAGATTTCTGCTCGACGGTCGAAACAACGCATTCAGCGACTCTAAACTGCGGATGGCTCCATCCTTCATGATCCTTTGATGATAGCGGAGGAAGTGGTTAAATTTTATAAGGAGCTGATTGGATCTGACCATGTGGCTGATCCGGTGCAGTTGGACTACCTCTCCGAGTTTCTAACGGGGCGCCTCTCCCAAGAGGACGCTGCTACTATGGTTCGGGAGGTCTCGAATGAGGAGGTTCGTACAGCGGTGTTCTCTATCGAGGATGACCGCGCTCCAGGACCAAATGGTTTTTCAGCATGCTTTAAAAGAGCCTGGCCGATAGTTGGTGAGGAGATCACTAGGGTGATCCTGGAATTTTTCCGCACGGGGAAATTGTTAAAACTAATAAATGCCACTTTGATTACACTTATTCCGAAAGTCCACCTCCCTAACTCTATCAGCCAGCTTCCCCCTATTCTTGCTGTAATGTTGTCTACAAGGTGATTACAAAAATTATGGTGGACCGGATGAAGGGTCTCTTGGCGTCTCTTATCCACCCATCGCAAAATGCTTTCATACCGGGACGAAAAATAGCGGATAATATCCTGATGGCACAGGAACTGATGTTTGGCTATAATCGTGCAAATGTGCCCCCGCGGTGTGCTCTTAAAATTGATTTGCGTAAGGCCTATGATTCGGTGAGATGGGATTTTGTGTTTGAAATTATGAGGATTTTCGGGTTTCACAGATCTTTCATTACTTGGGTTAAAGAGTGTGTTGCAACACCGTCCTATTCGGTTCTTGTGAACGGCAGCCCAAATGGCTTCTTCAGAGGTAAGTGGGGATTACGCTAAGGGGATCCTATATCCCTGTATCTCTTTGTGTTGGTGATGGAGGGACTTCATGCTATTATCAGTCAGCGTATTGAAATTTCGACAGACTTTCAGTATCATTGGCATTGTAAGGAGGCCGGGTTATTCCTTCTTTGCTTTGCAGACGATCTTCTCCTTTTCTCGAAAGGTACCTTACAGTCAGTGGTGGTGTTGAATGAGGGACTAAATGAATTTGCTCGTTTATCCAGATTCAAACCTAACTTGGACAAGAGCCAGTGCTTTATCTCTAAAGCAGCAGCGCCGATTGCGGATGCATTATTATCAGTTGTTGGTATTCCTCTAAGTAGCCTGCCGGTGCGGTACTTGGGAGTCCCGCTCGTCCACTCTAGGTTGAGTGTTTCGGACTGCCGCCCCCTGCTGGAGAAGGTGGATAGTAGAATAAGTTCGTGGGGTGCTCACTCACTATCATATGCCGGTAGAGTTCAGCTCATTAACTCGATTCTTACGGCAATGTGTCAATATTGGGCTTCTGTTTTTATCCCTCCCAAAAGGACTCATTCGGGAGATTGAAAATAAAATTCGCCGATTTCTATGGTAAGGAAATAGCCAGTCTGGTGCGGCCAAAGTTTCGTGGAGTCTAGTCACGAAGGAGACCAAATACGGGGGACTCGGAATCCGGAATTTGGGGCAGCTTAACTTGGCGCTAATGGGACATCTCCTTTGGGCTCTTGTCCATCGAGCGGGTAACTCTATGTAGGTTACATGAATAAACGAATATCGGATCCGGGATACTTTAATCTGGACGGTCAGCCCGAATTATGGGGCATGGGGATGGAGGAAGCTCCTGAAACAGCGAGGGACATTCTTACCTGGTTTTAAGTATACTGTCGGCTCCGACAACCGGTTTCATTTATGGCTCAACCCATGGCACCCTCAGGGGATCTTGTTATTGAGAATTCCTAGGGGACCAAGACTAACAGGACTATCATCTAATGCACGGTTGCAGGAGGTTATTGCGAGAGAGATGTGGTGCTGGCCCGGAACTTCACGAAACCAAGAGCTTGTTGCAATCATTGCTGACCTTCCGCAGATTCAGGGTGGTGATGATAGGGGTTACATGGTACACTGGATCTGGCAATTATACTACTAAACTTGGTATTCAATTTGTGCAAGAAGAGGAAGCTCAGGTGACTTGGAGTAATCTTCTCAAGGGGCAACTGAAAATTCCGTGTAACAACTTTATACTGTGGCTTGCTATTCAGTTCAAACTGAGTACAATGGATAAGGAATGGCTGGCGCATCTTGATCAATATTGTGTCTTGTGTAATCACCAAGTTAAGGAAACCCATTCTCACCTGTTCTTCCAATGCGAGTTTACACGACAGTTTCTCGCTGCAATTCGTGCGAAGATCCATTTCCCATGGCCGTACCGAGACTGGACACGAGCCATTAGTTGGGTGTCTCGTAGGTGGAGGAGACAGCATGTTGTTAACTTTGCCTATCGATCGCTTCTTGCAGCTAGTGTCTATCATATATGGAGGGAACGGAATAGCAGAAGATTTTCGGATCAGAGATTGAGTTCGACGGTGCTTGCTGGTGTGGTTCTTGAGCAAATACGTGCTCATATTATTTGTATGCATTACCCTGACTCTTTGCATTGCCGGGCCCTTTATAGACTATGGCAGATTCCCTGGAACTGTTCGGTTAGTATTGGAGACTCTTGATTGTACACTTTTTTCCCGACTTTAGTTTAATGAAATTTACCTTTCACAAAAAAAAAAAATTATAATGATTTAATATAATTATAAATAATCAATTAGAATTAATTAAATTATACTTTCTTAAATACTTACTAATTTAAAACTATTTAAATTTGAAATATATAGTTTTAATAAGTATTTATTATAAATTTAAAACTAGAGGGTAACAAATAATAAATTATGCCAGTTTAATGGATAAAATATTGTTTATGTTAAAAGTTTATAATAGTGTGTACAAGTTGAGGTAAGTTTATTGATTGAAATTTATAACGTAATAATTAATTTTATTATTATATAAAAATATAATTTTATTTTTTAGTTATCAATAAGGTGTAATTCTGTATAAAGGCTAAGGCTCTATAATAAAATAGAGGATAACAAATAATAACTATATAATAATTTAATTTTTTTTTTGTAAGATTAAATATTATAATGTTAGGAACTTAGACTTAAATTAAAATTAGGTATAAAATAATAAAAATTATATGGAATTATATTGTTCATCCCATGAACATTACTCTGACATCTTCCTGCTTTTGGTTATTACAAAAATACCCCCTAAGGCATTTCCGACCTTAAACAATTATATTAAAATTTTTCATCGAATCATTATTTTTCAGCGTTAAGATGGGGGAGGGACTATCAATGTAATGAAATTGACGTTTTTGGAGCCATATTACTTTTTCCCCATTAGTAGTATTGTGGTTACTTGCAAATTTTGGTAATTAACACTTCTAAAAATCATGGGATGGTTATATTCCCCTCCCCTTAGGTTTGGTGTAATTACACGTAGACCTCATGTGGTTTGAAAATTAATGTTTAGTACCCTTGAGGTTTGCTGTCCAACAAATAGGTTCATTCGTTAATCAAAATTCACCGAATTTGTTGATATTAGCCAAAAAAAAAAATGAATTAAAAATGATAATTACCATCAATTGACTTATTACTGATTTATTAGGGTCAAACGATTTTTTTTATAATCAAACTATCCTTACATGTTGTAACTCCTTAATGCATGCGAAAAGGTATATCTTCACCGTTATAACGGTAGTTTAGTCATAAAAGATTTGTTTGGCCTGCAATATGTCATTAATAAATTAATCGAGGGTAAATATTAATTTTCATTGAGTATTTTTTTGTTAATATCAATAAATTTGGTAAATTTAACTAACGGATGGACCTATTTGTTAGACAGAAGCAAACTTCAAGGGTATTCATTATAATTTTTCAAACCATAAAAAATTTATGAGTGATTACACCAAAACTCAAGAGTAGAGAGTTGTAATTATCCCAAAAATCTTTATGTGAGCCCACAACACAAATATATTACATTTGTTGTGTGCTTTGTACAAAGCTAAAACAGAGTAAGCAAATCACAGGCAAGTATAGCTAATTTTGGAATTTTTTTAAAAGGGGACATCAATTATATGAATGGTAAAAATAAAATATGAACAAAACAATGAGAATATTTTTATCTATTGAATTTTTAAGATTAAAGAGTTTAAAAAATCTTATAAAAAATAGGTCAATTGAGCTTAATTTTCTTAAGGAGCTTTTAAGTACCCAAACATTCTATTTTCTAATCTTATAAACTCTTTAAATTACCAAACAATATAAAGAACTAGACATTTTATAAAAATGTTTTGAAAACTTTATAAGTTCAGCCAATGTGAAGACCCATTATAATTATATCAGACTTAATTGAATCAATTAATATATTGTTAATTTATTATGGGAAATATAAAAAAATTAGTTATTTCGGAAAATTGTTGCGGAGGGTAATTGTGTACTTTTAATAAACAGAAAAACCCGAAAATAAACGCCTAGTCGCCTACATTAAGTTAAACCTCTTGCTGTATTTTTGTTGCTAAACCCTGAAACGAGGCCGCCGCTCTCCACCGCCCACCGCCCGTCGCCCTCCGCTCTTTTACCTCTCCCCCTCGCCGTGTAATTGTTTTTGCGGAGGT
The DNA here is from genome assembly GCA_034509735.1 of Sesamum alatum. Lineage (NCBI taxonomy): Eukaryota > Viridiplantae > Streptophyta > Magnoliopsida > Lamiales > Pedaliaceae > Sesamum > Sesamum alatum. Next base: position 17,673,809 of record JACGWO010000006.1, read on the forward strand.
AGAGGAAGAAAGGTGAACGATAATGGGTATATTTGAACCATTTCGAGCACTCGGATACATAACAACTCAGGTTCCGTTCTCCGTGCAGCGTCTCGGTACTGAGACATTCGTCACAGTCAGCGTTGGCAAAGCCTTCCAAATTTACAACGTAATTGCTTGCTTCTTCCGAATTCTTTTTTACCTTTATGCTTTTTTTTTTTTTTCATTTTAGAAGAATTACTATTCTGTCTTCGTTAAGAATCTAACTGTTTAATACCTTTCATGGGCAGTGTGCTAAGCTCAGTCTGGTGCTCGTCGGTAAGCTTCCAGCTTTCCTGAAGGATTGCTCTTTTTCTTTCTTTTTTATTTTTTGCTCTCGGATTTTATTTGGAGCAGGTATAACTGAAATTGAGATATTTCGGGGGTTTATTTTATTTTATGTTAGGTGTTTGTCTGGGCAGAGTAGTTTAAAGAGTGTGCACAAATAAGTTTTTAGGTTGCTGATGAAATATTTATTTTGCAACATGTGCTAGTAGTATTTTGTTTCCAATGTTTTTAGATATGTTCATCTAAAATTTCTGGTGTTTTAATTTTATATGCAAATGTCAAATGTAAAAAAGATTCTTTTATGAGTCGTGTCCTCTTCCGGGAAGCTACTTGCATGGTTTGGACCTTTTACCGATGTGGTATATGATAATGTGTTCTCTGGTAGATTGTTCTGATTACTTTTTTGGAAATTCAGGTCCGCAACTGCCAAAGAAGATCCGAGCTTTGGCCTCTTATCGTGACTACACATTTGCAGCATATGGACATAACATTGCTGTTTTTAAGCGTGCTCATCTGGTAATTTTCTGACAAAATTACTTCGGGGAGATGAGATATCTTATCTTGCTGCTTTGTTATTTATTGAACGCCTACCCTGTCAAGTATGCCTTTAGAGTAACCTCTGAGTTGTTATCTTTCATCAGCCATAGTTTTCAGATGGTCCTTGATGTGATAAGGTGACGAAAGGATTCATCTAGCCAACCTGCTCGCTTAGCAATGAGGCCTAGTTTTTGTTTAATAGAGTTGATTCTATACATTACATGCTGTAATACTATTATATTTTAGTGTAGCAGCTCTAGTTGTCTTGTTTGTTTATTACAAGATGATTTTAGTATTAAAGGCATCAAGAGAAGACATTCTTATACTGCAACTTTTGCTTATCTGAGTTACTGATTGGATGTATTACTACTTTTATGATTTGTTTTTGTGCTCTCTCTCTATTTGTATGCATGTGTAGTCATAGATATGCGCACAAAAAAAGTATAGAAAACTGCTGCAATGTTGCGGTGAACTTATTGTGAGGCAGCTAATTATCCATGTATGAGAATAGTTTGGAGCTGCTCACTAATGTTTTTAGAAGGTATTTTCCATATTAATCATGGATATGGAATAGCATAAGCGTGTTGAATATTTTCTTCATTGGAGCCTAGAGGTGTCAAAAATCAGATTCAAAGGAAGATGAATGGACAAAGTCACAAACATCTTGTTACCATAAAATAACTTGAATGAGCCTCTTTAGTGTTTTTCATGTTATTGGATGGTGAAATAATTTGCCATTGGTTCTTTTGAGCGATGTTTTCTGGGAAAAGTAATTTTCTGATGATTGTACTGATTGAGTAATAGATTAGCATTCTTTGCTTGTCTCCTAGGCTCAAGTTAGATATAGTACGTGCGCATTCATCAGAAGACTTTGCTCATGAGTCATGACGATTTCCATATGCCAGTAAATAAAAATGTGTATAAAGTCACAGTTATATGGCCTTTAAGAAAACTAACTGCGATCTACTGTGATTCACACCTAAAGTAGTTTCTAGTTATTCAATTTCTAATGTCATAATACATTGGGGTCGATGGGTTAGGGTGGCTGGTTAGAAGTGTGCTGTATAGGAATTATGATAATTGGTTTTGTGTTTAGGATCTACAAATGCCAATTTTGCTTCTGTTGTTCTCTCCTCCTTCCTTTTGCACGAGAGAAGAAATTTAACATGATTTTGGTGCTCTAAGGGTGAGATTGATAAATTTTCTAAAAATTGATCCCAGGAGAACATGACCTAACATTGTTAAGTTTTTTCTGAAGAATTGACTCTACGGTACAGCAATCAAGCAATAGCTACAGCATTGCTGTGTCTTCAAAACATGATTGTTGTGTGTGGTGTTAAATGTTGGAGGTCCAAAATGGGATGTGAGAGGTCTATATATCCTAATGGCTCATAATTCATCTGGATTTTGGCACTTGCTAATGCTGATTTTGACTTCACCAAATAGATTTCTTTTGGAAATTTTATCATACTAATACAAAGAAATTGATGTTAGCATATCAATATTTTATGAAAGACACGTCAGTGAAGGCTGTTGGTTTGACAGACCGATTTCCCTTGAGGTGCAGCTTGTGCATGTCCCTTGCGAACTGGGACAACAGTGTAAATATGTTTTTTTTTTGGTGGATTTTAGTTCATTCTTTTATGTTTTCGCTCTTGTTGAAATTTCCAAATTCTTGGCAGGATACTTAAGTCAGTGCCACAGCTTAAGATATGGATAAAGAATAATAAGTGGGTTTCAGATGACCCTTTCTGGAGCATGACATAATAAAAATCATAAAATTTCAAACTCTCCAATTAAAGTTTTAGTGCAACAGCATACCCTCTTTCGTTATACTCTTTTATATGGCAATAATTGTAGGCTTGTTTACGTGTGTGATGATTTTGTCTGGCGTAAACTGAATAAACATAGTACTTCAAATTTTACAGGTGGCAACTTGGAAAAGCCATAATGCTAAGGTCAATCAGTTGCTTCTTCTCAGTGAACGTATCATAAGCACTGATGTTAAAGGCAACATCTTTATCTGGGCCTTTAAAGGAGTAACTGAGAATCTTTCTCCGGTTGGTCACATTTCACTAGAAAACAAGTTTACTCCAACCTGCATAATGCATCCGGATACTTATCTCGAGCAGGTACCCTCTGTTCACCAGTAGCATAGCGCTGGCAGCATAGCAGGAATATATGGATATAACTAGCTGTATTAGTTTCCTCTAAAACTTCTTATCCAAAATGTATTGTAACAGGTACTTCTTGGAAGTCAAGAAGGATCTTTGCAACTATGGGACATTAGCACATTGAAAAAGGTTAACGAGTTCAAAGGGTGGAATGCAGCCATCTGCTGTTGTGTTTCATCTCCAGCACTAGATGTTGTTGCTGTTGGCTGTTCTGATGGGAAGATTCATGTTCACAACATTCTTCGTGATATTGAGATTGTTAGTTTCACTCATTCTACAAAAGATCCTGTGACTGCATTATCTTTCAGCACAGATGGGCAGCCTCTTTTAGCATCTGGTGGTTCATCTGGTGTCATAACCATATGGAATCTTGAAACGAAGAGATTTCACTCTGTCATTAAAGAGGCCCATGATTGCTCTATAGTTTCTCTTCACTTTTTTGCGCGCGAGCCTGTGCTGATGAGTTCATCAGCAGACAACTCTATGAAAATATGGATTTTTGACACTAGTGAGGGGGATCCTCCTCGTCTTCTACGTTTTAGAAGTGGGCATAGTGCTCCTCCCCTGTGTATTAGATTCTATTCCAACGGAAGACACATTCTTTCTGCTGGCCAGGATCGTGCCTTTCGGCTGTTCTCTGTCATACAGGATCAGCAGAGTAGAGAACTTTCCCAACGTCATGTATCAAAAAGAGCAAAGAATCTCAAAGTCAAGGAAGCAGAAATAAAACTTAAGCCTGTAATTGCATTTGATGTTGCTGAAATCAGGGAGCGGGATTGGTGCAATGTAGTTACATGCCACATGGATACTGCTCAAGCTTATGTCTGGAGGCTTCAAAATTTTGTGATTGGTGAGCACATCCTATCACCGCGCCCAGAGGATCCAACACCAGTTAAGGCCTGTGCGATTAGTGCATGCGGCAATTTTGCAGTAGTAGGGACTGCAGATGGTTGGATTGAGCGATTTAACCTTCAGTCTGGAATTAGTCGAGGCAGTTACATGGATATGTCAGAAAGAAAACCCTGTGCTCATGATGGAGAAGTGGTTGGTGTTGCTTGTGATTCAACCAATACCATCATGATAAGTGCTGGCTCCATGGGGATGTAAAAGTTTGGGATTTTAAGGACGTGAATTAAAATCCAAATGGCAAATAGGTTGTGCATTAGTCAAGATTGTCTATCACCGTTACAATGGTCTTCTGGCTGCCGTAGCGGATGATTTAGTTATTCGTTTGTTCGATGTTGTTGCACTAAGAATGGTTCGGAAATTTGAAGGTCATTCGGATCGTATAACAGATGTATGCTTTAGTGAGGATGGAAAATGGCTTTTGACATCAAGCATGGATGGGACTCTCAGAATTTGGGATGTAATCTTAGCTAGACAAATAGACGCTGTACATGTCGATGTGTCTGTGACCGCATTGTCTCTATCACCAAATATGGATGTCTTAGCAACTACTCATGTGGATCAGAATGGGTTTTACCTGTGGGTTAATCAGGGAATGTTTTCTGCCCCTGGTAAAGCTGATTCCTATGGGAGTGGCAGGGAAATTGTGAGTGTCAATTTGCCCTCTGTCTCTTCAGTGGAAAAATCTTTAGCTAACAATTTTGAGGAGGCTAAAATAAACCCTGAAGAAGCCGAAGATGCTTATCACTTCCCAGTTTCAGATCAACAAATACCCGATCTTGTCACTCTTTCCCTTTTGCCCAAAAGTCAGTGGCAGAGCTTGATCAATTTGGATATTATAAAAGCCAGGAACAAGCCAATTGAGCCACCAAAAAAACCCGAAAAGGCTCCTTTTTTCTTGCCATCAATTCCATCCCTCTCAGGAGAGATTTTGTTTAAACCTAGTGAACCTGCTGAGGATGAGAAGGATTCACAATCTGGTGAAGCACAGAAGACAAGGGAAAAACCTGCTTTTCCAGCATCTCAATTCCTTCAATTCCTTCAATCCTCAGCAAAGGATAAGAATTGTAAGAAAGTCCTCTTCATCATTGGTTGTCACAGATTTTGTTTTTTCACGTCCCTTTACATGGAAAACTCCATCTTCATTTACACGTGTCTGAATCTGTGCAGTTGCAGCATTTACGGATTACATTAAAGGTTTATCTTCTTCAACTCTGGATATGGAACTCAGAATACTTCAGATTATAGATGATGACGAAGAGCAAGAGCCCGGCAAGAGACAAGAGCTGCAGTTCATTGAACTTCTGATGGATTACTTTATACAAGAGATTACATGTAGAAACAATTTTGAGTTTATACAGGCAGTAATCCGATTATTCTTAAAGGTAACTTTTCATCCTTGATCCTTTTATTTTTCTTTTTAAATATGATTAGTACATCCCCACAAGCATCAACTGCCCCCTTAATATGTTGAGCTAGTTTGTGATCCAAGGATCCTCGAGTAATTAAACAGTATTCTATACAATAGATCAACTTTCGGTTCTCAAAAAACGTCTGGTAGTTAAATCCATAACTTCTGCCTCATGTGCTTGTTGATGATTGGATTCTTGGTGTCGATGTAACTTCATTATTTGTTTTGAACAGATTCATGGTGAAAGCATACGCCGCCAGCCAGTTTTACAGGAAAAAGCAGGGAAGCTGCTTGAAGTTCAGTCTGCAGTATGGCAAAAAATAGATAAGTTGTTTCAAAGTACAAGATGTATGGTCACATTTCTCAGCAACTCACAATTTTGAGTTATCACTTATATTTCCTCTTTTGCCGTAATTTGATATCAATTTTGTTGTACCCTTGTCTCCGAGAATACAAATTTTTGATAATTCAATGATCGGCTAGTTATTCTTATTATAATAGTGAAAATTTACGGAGTTATATTTTTCTTTCTGGGCTTCTGAAAATTATATAATGTTCACTAGCATTGTAATGTATCCGATTTGAATCTCAATAATATGTTGTATTTCTTTATCTAAATTATTAATTAATGATTGTTAATTTGCTGTGATTGATATCCTAATTTAGTAATGTATTTTCATTGTATTGATAATCGAGGGGAAAAAAGAAAAGGAGAAGAATCTATTCTATCTTATCTCAGAATGCCAAACTTATCTTGGAGACTTGAACATTTTGCAGAAATAGATCTCAAAGCTTCTAAAGAAAGATGTACAATAAGTCGTATTTTGGAGACTTCTGCCCTCCGTCCTTCCTTTCCTACGTATCTTCTTCATTGCCTGCTTTCAGCAGTTTCTGCCCTGCTTCCAACAGATAACAACTTAGAGACAACCTTGTCCACAAAATCAAAATACTTATCATTCCAGGGTTTCCTAATGGCTAGTACAAGGTAAGGAACAATAATGCCGGCTGCAAATCCCAAGCCGATGCTAAGATAAAACCATCTATCGATGAATCCATCATTACTGTCATGGACAACATCGTTCCCGTTCTGTGAATCAACCCCTTTGCCCAAATCTTCACCCGGGCACGTTACATTCAGGAGAGCTCCACAAAGGCCCGGGTTCCCCTCAAACGCTTTAGAACCAAAAGTCCACATCTGACCCTTTTCCGGAATCTTACCAGATAAATTGTTGTTTGATAGATTAAGATATCCAAGAAAAGACAACGACTCCATGCTACCAGGGATTGCACCAGACAGGTCATTACTCGAGAGGTCGAGAGATGCCAACTGTCTTAATCTTGAAATGCTGTCAGGAATTTGGCCACTAATGTGATTTCTCGACAGGTTCAAGACCATCAGGCCCTGTAAATTTGTTAGCTCCACGGGGAAATCTCCTCTGAGGTTGTTTCCAGATAGGTCTATAGCCGTGACAAGGGAAAGAGTCTTGGTGAACTTCTGTGATTGATTTTTCAGATTCACAACCAGGTTTTCTTCATAGTACACACCTCTGTATCTCCCGTATAGAAGATATTCGTTCGTTATTTGTTGTTGTGCCATGGCTTTTAGATCTCCTAAGCTTGCAGGGATTCCACCTGAGAAGCTGTTTTCAGCAAGATCAAGAACCTGGAGAGAAGTTAAGCTCGAAAGATTGGAGGGTAGCCCCCTGGAAAATGAATTTGATCTCAAGCTCAGGATTCTCAGACTGGCAAAACTTTCACCTAACGATGGTGGAAGAGTGCCGTCTAATTCGTTGTTTCCTAGATCCAGAGTCTCTAAGCTGGATAAATTCTTCAAAGACAGGGGGAGGTTTCCTGCTATTGAGTTGTGGTTTAAGTGCAACGACCGGAGCTGGTTTAACTGACCTATAGAGTTTGGAATTTCACCAGACAGGTTGTTGTTGCCCAAGTCCAACGCCTTCAGATAAGAGCATTTCCCTATGCTTGAAGGTATTGTTCCTACTAAATTATTGCTTGAAAGATCTATGACAGAAATTATGGACATGTTTCCTATGGAAGCTGGAATTTCTCCTGTGAGATTATTGCCAGAAAGAGAAAGAAAGATCAGCTCCGGCATAACTTCACTGATATTCTGAGGAATCGGGCCATGGAATCTATTGTTCGACAGATCAAGCAACTCAACTGGAACACTGGGGAGGGGAACAGGCCCTTCAAACAGGTTTGAGCTGAAATCGATGTCTGCATATGGAGTTACCTGGAAGAATCTTGGCAATTGACCTTGCAACCTGTTGAAAGAGACGTTTAAGAGTGAAAAGTTGAAGGTGTGATCCCAAAACCAGGAAGGAATGGGACCTGAGATGCTTGCGTTTGAGATATCAAGATACCTGATCTCATTCTGGGATCTGAGCCATCCTGGAAACGAAGGGCCTAATCGGCACGAACCCATGTTAAGATTACGGGTTTGAAATGGAGGAAGCCAATCAGAACTTACATTCAAGATGAAGGAGTTGGAAGATAGACTCAAAATCTTCAGCTTTCTCAGCTTGGAGAAATGTGTCTCGGCAACAATTCCTGATAAATAGTTGGAAGAAACATCAAGAACAACAAGCTCCTGGAGCTGCCCAATGCTCTCCGGCAGCGTTCCATTCAGCCTGTTTGCTGCTAAGCTCAGATCAGTCAAATTTCGGAGTGAACCTAAAGAAGCCGGTAAAGGGCCTTCAAAGAAGTTCCCAGCCAACGATAGTTCCTCCAGATTCTTAAGCTGCCCCAGCCAATCAGGCAGTCTGCCGGTCATTTGGTTGACACTCAGTCTTAAGTTGACTAAGCTAGGCAAAGGACTATCAGCACCACAATTCTCTGTTCCCTCAAGTAACTCAGGCAAACTTCCTGTCAGCTTGTTTCCCGATATATCCAAGTTCACCAGCTTACAGAGCGAGCCGATAGAGCTTGGTATTCCACCTTCGACATCATTATCAAACAGGTCAAAGTCTGTTAGCGACACCATGTTTCCGATACTTGCAGGAAGCACACCATGCACTTTATTGGAAGCTAAGTCAAGAACTTTTATGCTTCGCCAGCTTCCTCTGAACAGAGAACGGCTGCTAGCACTTAGATTACCATTTAACGCAAGATTCAAGAATTCAAGATTCGGTAATTCACCAAAACCAAGCGGAATCCTTCCTCTAAGCATGCAATTACTCAGATCAGCATGCACAAGGGTACTAATGTTAACGAGCCAATCTGGAAACATCGAGCTGAAGCCATTAAAACTAAGGTCTATTACAGCAAGTGAAGTGAAGTTCACACGAGTGAGGTATGGAATCGGACCAGACAAGCCGCAGGCAGAAAGATGCAACTCTATCAAATTAGGCAACATGTTTATCACTTCCAACCAGTTTGAGCTTACTAAAGAGAGGTCAACACTGTTCATATTCAGATGCTTCAAAGAAACAAGACCAGTTATCCATCGGAAGTCATCGACAGCCAAACCTGGAAATACCTGATTAGAAACATCAAGAAATTCCAATCTCGACAGGTTTCCAAGATTTGGAGGGATTGTCCCACTGAATCCAGCGTTTGACAGGTTCAGATACTGCAAATTCTTTAAAGAACCGAGAAATTCAGGAATTGGGATTCCTCCAAAGTTGTTGGAACTCAAGTCCAAATGCTTCAACGAATCGAGATGCAGCAATGAAGGCCTAATTTCCCCACTCAGGTTCCATAATCCATAGCCAAGTGGATAAGGGTTGTGAAGATCGATCACTGTTACACCACCAGTGACGTTGTCACAGACGATTCCTCTCCAGCCACAACAATCCGCGCCTCGCCATGATGAAAGCGCGTTCTCAGGGTCATTCAGGCCATTCTTAAAGTCCAAAAGCGCTCTTCGATCACTCGGAAGACATTTCACATTTACTGTTGCATCGGTGCATGTTAGCCTCGTTATTGAACTGAAAATGGCGATGACAAGACCAGCAGCCAAGAAGATCAGTCTCTCCATTTGATGAACTCCAACTGGATACAGGAAAGTATGAATGCTTGAGTCCCACTGAGGAAAGGTGAAGTATATATTTGTGGAATTCAGCAGAATTTTCTAGTCAGATAATTATTACCAAAAGATTTGCTATCTGATACAACCCCAGAGGCTTGCAAAGCCAACTTAAAAAATATGAATGACAGTTGAAAAACTGCCTTAGCAAACGTTAATGTAATTGGTTTGATGGGACACGTGCCATCATTTTGACTGATTCTGAATGATTAAGAAGATGCAACCAGCATGGTTTCACACATATTCCTCGGCAGGAATAATTGCAAAGTTTTGTGGTCAAAACGTGGCAAAAGGATTAGGACGTTGACTTTTTCGAGCAGAGTCCAAAGGCCTATCATTTTTCTTTCCAACACTGTGAGGAATGAGTAGCATGAATTATGGTGCAAACGAATTTTAAGGGTTAAGTTCAAGTTTATAACATAAAATTTGAATTTCAGCTCTAACTCTTCGAGTTTGAAATCAAGGCTCAAACTCAAGCTATTTTAAAAAATATTGAGCTCCGGCAGAAATTCGAGTTCAATTATTTAAAAATATAAAGTACTTAAACTAATATGAATACTATTGTTTCAATTATTAAGTATAGTTATTATATGCAATTATCATTAGTACTTTTTGTTATATCTAGTAAGGTGCACGCGCGTTGCGCGTTTAGCAATTAACATTTATTTTACTTTTTATAAATTTCTTAAAAATTATAAACATGTTAAAAATTTGAATTATTTTGAAAAATATAATTAATAACAATTATTTGTTACGTACTAATATAATAATTATTATATGTCTTATAATAATTACAACTTTTAAGATTTTTTATGAAATGTTCTTAATGAATAAATAATTTTATTGGATTTTTTGTGAGTTTTGTTAATTTTTTTTTTCAATTTTTTTTTCTCTTGACTTTTGTTTGTTTCCATCTCATTAAGTTAACCATTTTCGTGCAATTATTGAAAAATATAATTCTAATTTTGATTTTTCTATGAAAACATTTCAGAAAAAATAAATATTTTTTACTGTGTAGGTTGTAGTAAATTATATACATTTTGCTACCAAACTTATTATCTTTTATTGGGTCGTTTAATATGTTGGGTGTTTGTTTATCTCTTAGTAGCTAAATTCATGTTATAGTTTACAGATTTGAAGGCAATTTAAATAACTTAATAAACCAAGCACTGATATTCTCTTAATTTCAACAATATCAAGTAATAGTCACTAAAATATATAAGAAAATTTATCTCTTCTACTCGACTATACTTCAATTTTGACTCAATTAAATTTATTTTTGTAGGTTCTTTTAGGATCAAATTAAACTGTTTTTAAATCTTGAACAATCAGTTCACAAATTTTCTATTATATATTTTCATTATTTTAAAATGCAAATTCTTGTAAAAAAATCATGAGACTTAAATATGCAAACTTTTTGTAGTACTCTTCCTTTAAGAAAATATCTAATAAATTATGCTATTAATAAAAGATATAACTAATCATGCATGTGAACCCAATTAAAAGAACTATAACTAAATTCAAATATAACACACACATAAACCAACTCAAAGGAAAAAAGAATTTAAGAAAAAACTTTTAAAAATGATATAATTTTTTAAAATGCTAATATTTGCTAATGACCTCCTTTTTATTCCTTATTAAATCTTTTGATTATCTCTATTGGGATCCAAATTTTTATTATTGTCAATTATTTTCATCATCTTCAATTAATCCAATATTTTCCCATTCTCCATTTCTTTTCTTCTTCTTCTTCTTCTTTTTTTTTTTAAAAATTTTCTTTTCATATGGATTGTGCTATGTACAAGCTTAACTTAACTTGGCTATTAAATATTGATTCTTCTCAAGTTCAAATGCTCGAGAATAGATCTTATTTTATCATCGTTTATTTTTTATCAATAATTATATCCTACCAAAAAGCCTATTAATTTAACTACACAAATTTTCATACTTTTGCATAATTAAATCATTGTGTTTTGACTATGTATAAAGATTTTTTTTTTTGCGTGATTGTATGGATAAGTAATTGAAATGGACCAGACTATTCGATCGTCGTTGCTCGTGAGATCATCGTTCTGATCGGGTCTGTTTCGCTTGCAGAGAATGTGCGGTTCGAAGTAGTGAGAGGAGAAAAGTTCGATTTCTTCGACAAATAAGCCTCTACAATTGACGCCTCGACGTGTGCTTTGTTTTTCACCTTTTTCTTCAAATCGCGTAGGAATCTATTCATACGACTATTTATTAAAATGCAAATTAATGGCTACTTAAAAATAATAAATATATATTTAACAGTATTTATTTAATTACCTTTCAAATGGGTACATCCACCTGTATTGCACGGGCCCCCCAACGCGCGCCTCATATGGAAGGTGAACAATTAGATGCTCCATTGAGTCGAAAAAAGAAGGAGGAAAAATTTTCTCGAGGTTGCACAGGATGACGACTACATTATCTTCCAATTCTTTTATCTTGGCCACATCTAGTGTTGTTGAGCATAGGATCTGGAATAGAAGGCTCACTTCTGTCAAGGCCCCTCACACGTGCTCTGGAAGCGTTTCACAGAAGGCAACTGGAATCAATTTTTGCATGAATACATGACAATCATGGCTCTTCATGCCGTGCACCCTCAACTCCTTCAGGTCGACGCAATAGGCCAAGTTAGAGGCATGCCCATCAGGAAACCTAAGACAACGAATCCACTCATATATCTTCTTCTTTTGCTCCTTCGTCCGTGTATATACCGCCTTGGGCATCACGTTCGGTCTCCTTTCGTCCACCTCAAGCTCCAACCGATTACATATGATCTTCAGATCCTTCCGTGCGTTTAGATTGTCCTTTGTTTTCCCCTTGATGTCCATCACAGTATTGAATATATTATCGAATACATTATTCTCAATATGCATGACATCAAGATTGTGTTGTATCAGATGTGCCCCCAGTATTCAAGCTCCCAGAATATACTTTTCTTCGTCCACTTATGGTCGACACTGTAGCCTTCTGGTTCACTCAACGGTTGTTCGACAGCCACACTAAATGCATCGACACGGGTGCAGATCTGTTCTCCCGTCAGCCTTGGACGTGCAACCTTCCTCGCCATTCGATTTTTAGTGAAGGTTTTCTTGTTCCTGCGATAAGGATGAACCAGTGGTAGGAATTGCTTGTGGCAGTCAAAATAGCATGCCTTCCGACCGTGCTGTAAATAGAATGCCCGTGTGTCCTCCATACAAACTAGACACCCCATAACACCGGCGGTACTCCATCTAGACGCTATCCCATAAGCAGGAAGGTCGTTCACTGTCCACATCAATGCAACATGCATCATGAATGCCTAGTTTGTCGCAGTATCGTGCGTACGTACACCCACATGCCATAACTTCTGCAACTCCTCGATCAACGACTCCAAGTAGACATCGATAGGACGTTTGGGATTTGATGGGCTAGGGATCACCATCATTAGGAACATATACTCAGACTTCATGCACATTCCCGATGGGAGATTGTACGGTGTAAGTATCACGTGCCAACATGAGTAAGTTTTACCATACTAGTCGTGCGGTGCAAACCCATTTGTGCACAACCCCAAATCTAACATTACGAGGCTCAGCTGCAAATTCAGGATACGTCCGGTCAAAATGCTTCCAAGCCTCTGCATCAGACGGATGTCACATGGATCCTTCCTCCGTCTGATGGCTCGCATACCAATTCATATGCTCTGCTGTGGCCTTCGACGCATACAATCTCTACAGCCGAGGGGTAAGCGGTAGATACCTAAGAATGGCATACGGGGACTTCTTGCGTTTAGGATTTTTGTCCCTGGTGGGCTTGTACCTTGCGTCTCCACAGAACTTGCAATATTCCAAATCAATATCGTCCCTGTAGTACAACATGCAACCGTTTTTGCAAGCATCAATCTTCTGAACTGGTAAACCTAATTCTCTTATCAATTTCTTCATATTGTAATAATCGACGGGGAAGGTGTGATCGTGGGGCATTACAGTATCATCCCACTGGCATAACCGATCATATGTATGCTCGAAAAAACCCCCTCCGGCCTTGATATTCACCAAAGAGGCAATTGACGCCAATTGAGAGGTGGTGCAGCCGTTCCACAACGGTTGGTTCGCAACATGAACTACATAAAAAAAACGGTCTGAAAAGCCAGATACATAATCATAGGGCCCCGAATCGTAATATGAACTAAGACCCATATCAGATGGACAATACCGAGTACCATCATCAGTCGGTCCCTCCTGGTTGTACGAAGACCAGAATGATGGCCTGACGGCATCGAATACCATCCTCTGCGCCCAATCCATCTGAGCTGCATTACCCTAATGCGAACTACCTTCCTCCTGAATGGGTGGCGTTTGCTGCTGCTGAACATGGGGCGCTATCAATGCTTCAAAGTATTCCTGCACCCTCTCCTCACGATGCGAAGTCCAATTGTAATACTATGGCATAAACCCTTTCATACACAAATCAAAATTTACCTCGTCTGGTGTTTTATACCGTTCACGGACACTTAATCTTGTCCCCGTCCATATATGCACGTTGAGACTGGGCCCATTCTAAAAATATCGTAACACCGTCCTCAAACTCCAGTGTCACACTCAGGACGTCTCGATCATACATCCATTTCCTCAACTGTCTTAATATGATTGGTCCTATGTATAATTCACAACAGTACGCAATTAAATGACGAGAGTATATTATACATATATATATACAGATAACAGAATTTTGCATACTTACCTGAGCAAAACACCTATCAATATCAATGCAAAATTCGTGTTCGGTAATTGATATGTTCGATTTTTCATATAAAGAATCAACTGGGGGAGTTACAACAAAATGAGTTGGAGATTAATTTATAAGAACAATGACAAAGAAGGGGGACATATATATAGAAAATATTGGAACGGGCATTGAAATATTATTTGAAACACAAAACTAGCCGTTTAAATATAGCTGCTGTTCTAGCTTTAGGAACGATCGCAGACGGGGTGACAGGAACGGTAATATTACTGTTGTAATATAGCCGTTAGGGTATATTAGGAACATTATTAGTCACACGCAATGGGACCGTTCCTCATTGGAGCACAATTGGGAGCGATAATTGTAACAATATTGCACTTACTATATACCCACAATTTAGAATGGTAATTGCATTACATTTTTTTCCCATGGCGTAAAAGGGTCTTATGTAGGACTACATGTTGGAACGGTCAGCTGAGCGGTCCAAAGACACGAACGGCCATAGGAACCCATATAGGAACGGTAAGTGTTCCTGGTCGACTAACCGTTCCCAATTTCACACATGTGTTCCAAATTGAAGTCCAAAATATATCAAGTCTCTTTTAGGAACGGTGATAGGTGTACAAATTGGCTCACATATGTTGGCACTCTAATAGGAACGGTCGTGCCGTTTCTATTAATATGTATTACAATTACCACGACAGTGACGTCATCAACGGTTTCCCATTCCACAATAGTTCCATTTACCGTTCCTATTTGGAACGGTAGTTGGAACGGGCGTCTGTATCCGTTCTTATCCCTGCATTTTTTTATAGTGAAAAGATTAAATTTTATACACTGATATTTTGTTCGTGTTATATCATAGATGTATAAAAAATCATATAACACGCAATAATCACACCTCAAATATTCAAATTACCTTTAAGCCTCTTTCCACATAAAATCTTTACTTTACAGTATAAGTGATTTAATTTACTCTCATTTGTCTTTTTAACTTGTTTTACTCTTCAAAATATTTGTTTTACATGGCGATTCATTCAGTTAATTTCATTTGTCTTTAACTGATAACATGACAAGTGATCTAACTTATTATCATTTATATTTGTGCTATGAATCCATGCTAGGAATTTTCTAGATTCATTAAATTCTTTCAATTTTTATGAATTTTCATAGCCATTTTGTATTATACCGTAAGGGTATATATATATTTTTATCTAATAAGCAATTATTATTTTATGAATATCATATAAAAAATTAATAAATCAGTATAATATGAAAAGTAATTAATAAGAGTAAATAATATAATGTGAAAGTAATTAATAAAAGTAAATAAATCTAATGTGAAAGTAGTTAATAGAAATTAATAAATATATTATTTTACATTTTTATCCTTAGTAAAATAATATTAGAGGGTTAATTTAGTCGGATCAAAAATTGGAAGAAACTTTTCACCACATTCATACTTTTATATAGATACAAATATAGATATAGTGAAAAATAATCATGTTTATGTTAAGTGCATGAGTATTAACTTCAAAGTGTAAAAACATATTGTGATATATGTTTCTTAACCATCAAATATATATATATATATATTATACTTCATGATGCCACAAAAAGTTACTAGTGCAAGAGGCCCAAATTCGAGAAGGCCCAGAAAGCTAGGCTTATAGGTCACGGTTAGGAAGGAGAACCTAGAGGGAAGGAAAGCCCAGAAGGTGATAGGTTAGAGCCCAAGGAGAGTATGAGCCCGGAGGCGTGGCAGCCAGGTCATCCCCCAGAAAATAAAGCCGACAAGTGGCCAGGTGCCATCCAACCAGCTCGACCATAGGCATCTCCTGCTGCTACGTAGGAAATCTGAGGATCTAGGAGACTTAGGTGATCCACCCCCTCAAAATACGGAGGACCTACATAAGAAAAGAGCCATACAAGCTTAGGGGATAAGTTCCCCCTTTGATTAGGAGTCCTAGCCCGTTGAAAGACCCCCAACAAAGAGGGAATTTGATCTTATGGAGCAACTGTTTTCCCAAGTCCCAAGGAAGGTGGACTCCTCCATCCAGGTAAGGCAGAAGGTTGTTAACTAGACTCCTCCCCTCCTTGTAAAAACTAACGTCTTCTTAACACATGCACACAAGAAAGCTCTATCGTTCACGCATACTTGCTCTTATTTTATTGCTCATTGCTACTCTTTTCATTCGTAATTACTATTTTCATTACCGTTTATTTACTTGAGTGTTGGAGCGTTAACGTGTTTTTTGCATGTCTCTTCCTCCAGGCTTGCAAGAACCTTGACCCAAAGATCTTAAGTTGAACTTTGTCGAAGTGAGCAACTTTTTGCTCTCATCACCTTCTACCAGGTGATTTATGAAGGTCCTTGTGATACCTCCGAACTTAGACAAATTATCAACGATATCTCTGCGGTGACCTTAAATTAAGGCGCCTTTACTAGGGGTCCATCTAGAGCACTTCTCAAGGAGGTCTCCCAACTGGATATCTTGATGTGCGCTTGAAGGTATCCTGGGTATCTCATGAATATCTCCAGATCAATTTCCTTAACACGTAAAGCCAATTAGATTAGCTTTATGTAATCTATCTGACAAACTCGTTGTAATGAAATATTATGTGTAATGAATAAAATGAGTGTTCATTATTTTTGCATTACCTTTGTTGTGCTCATTCCACTATGTTTATACTGTTATCAAACATCACAACAAAGCCAACAGACTACATAGACAACTTATGCAGTTGGACCACGCATTGGATGGTGGTTATGGAATCAACTGATAAAAGGTTAGGTCTGAAACATTCCACGTTGAGGACCTCGAGATAGGGCATCAAGTGTCCTATTGAGACTGGCGCTTGTATTCATTGGATGAGTAGCGCATTTCATCGTTGAAAGACATCGGACGTCTATACGATCTTAGTGGATTGATCGACTAGGAGTCGATCCGACTGAATTGACTCATGGAGAATCTTCATAAGGAAGCCTTGGAGGCTTCGTCGGTAAAACTGGAGTTCCCCGGCTCCGATAGTACGGGAGTAGTATTCGAATTTGAGGAACCATGGCAGTCACGTACAGTACAATGGCTGTGTCTTGGGTCTGGCAGGAGGTGATCATGCCTCAAACGTGTTTATTATAAGCCTTTTCCAATACAGTAGGAGTGTGTAGTGAGGTCGGTGTGTTTCAAGAAGAGGATCCATCCCCTGTCAATATGTGACAACGGTATCTCCTATGCACTCGGAGACACGTTCATGCTCTTTGAAGCTGTGGCCACAGTGATGGGTCGTGTAGGAAATGATTTGGGCCTTGAATTAAAATGGATTTAATTCATTGAATTATTAGGCTTATTCTAATTTGATTAAAATAAGGCCCAATCCATTAAATTATGGCCCAAGAGACAAGTTGACTTCCACTTTTGAAAGGGGAAGAGTTGGACTCTTCCCATAATGAGGTGGCCAATTTTTAGCTCTTAGGAAGAGCATAAAAATCGGCCAAGGGCTTCTTTGGAAGAAGGATTTGTTCCTTATAAGTCAACCTTGATTAAGGTTTTCTCACTTGGTATCATTGGATCATACCTTGTCAGTAGGTGCTTGATTAATGGATGATTGGAATGAACCTAGACACATCTTAGATGTATCTAGACACATTTCTACAATTCTCATTAATTAAGTATATATATATATATATATGTATACATAATCTAACCCATCTAGAATTCTCAGTATTCATTTTCTAGCATTCAAGAGTAATACTTGCTCTCTTCCTCAAGGAGGATTCAACCGCTCCTCTCTCTCCACCCTCATCTCTCTTTGCTTCTTCATTGATCTAGGATCAATTGAAGAATAAAGTTAGACAAAATGATACACTAATTGATAGTGTTATTCCTTTTGGTCTTTATCTTCCACAAAGGCTTGATTCCTTCTAGCAAAGAAATCCAAGTTTTCTCCTGGTCTGGTGTGAATGTCTTGGGAGGTTTTCTACGTTGAAACCTTTCGTGAGAACGGTTGAAGTTCGAAGAGAGGAGCAAAGCACGTACCCATTCAACGAGAAGAAAACAACAAGGCTAATGTACCATTTAGTTCATGTTATTCTCGTTTCGAGTACTATGTGCTATATGTGTTTACATGCCATTTATATATCTAGAAATTCTACATCGAACGCCCGGGAGTATCTAAGTGTACACCTCTTGGACTAAATCTTTTCATTATATGCGATTTGCATTTTGTTTTCAAATAGAAATTTTTTGCACTTCTACCGTGCTCTCGGGCGGATTCACTTCCTTCACAAACATCCTACAAAAGTTAAGCCTTGCTTCTTGGCAAACATTCCCTCAGCAATAAGCTTTGCCCTTAGACAAGAATCACCTTAGAAATAAGCCCTGTCCCAGAACAGAAACCTACTCATAAATAAACCGTGTCCTCAGACATGCACTTTCTCATGAATTCACTCTATTCCTTTGTAGGCATCCTCCCGAAATAATAAATCCTACCTCAAGGGCGTTGGCTGTCACAATCGTCGGACAAGGGGCCTCTAAGCTCTCTCTATGTAAGGGGAGAGGGGCGGGGGAAGAGGTCCCCGAATTCAATTACACATAGCACTGGGAAAAATAATAAACTCCTAAATCCAACTAAGGAGCTGGCAACTAAGACAAGCAGACAAACACAACTATAAAATGGAAGTATGGGTGGCAAGTCCCCAACAACAAAACACATGATGAGGAAAAATATACCTTTCATAAAAGACCCCACCAAAACAGCTGAAGGAGCAAAGTTTAAAAGCATTTATTGACAGAAAAAAAGAAAGCTTAAAGAAAGAAAATTTTCATAAAGACCACAATCAACCATTAGTTGTCCTCAAAATTGGGCCAACAAAAAAACAATTGTTTCTAAAACTCTCTCTTAGGGGGGAGGGGTTATTTTAAGTTCTCTTCCGCATGGGGAGGCGCGCGTAGTGTGCGGGCACTGCACAGGGGCGTGTGCGCTGTGCTCAGATGAGCACGCTGTAAGCGAACGTGCCGCATTGGCGTGCGCGCATCCTGTGCATGATGTGGCCGACCGGCCATGCCTGCTGGACAAAGCGCACGCACTGCGCACAGGTAGGACGCTTGTGGTTTGCGCTCGGGAGGCCGGGATAGCATGATGGCTTGGTCGTTTTTGTGATATTTTTTATCATTTTTCTAGAAATTAGATTTTCTGGAACTTTCTGCATATTTTCTGAAAAAGATTAATTTTGCATGTTTAATTTTAAATTAATTGGATTTTCTCTATAAGTAAATTGCTTAATTAATTTAGGTTTGATTATGAATTGGATGCATTTGGAATAATGTCCATTAAATTGAAATTTGAACTTGTGCATTCTATATATATTTGTTCATATATTGTATATCATTTGTGAGGATGATAATTTGGTATAATTGTGTATTGATGTTGATTGGATCGACTTTTGATGATCACTAAAGCCCTTGACCGTATGTATGGATGTTAGAATAGGTGGCCAGAAAGCCAATTGAATTGGCGGTTTTGGGAACTATTCGTCAATCTTTATTAATACAATATTATCCTGATGAATAGAGTAAGTATTCATTACTGGCACTGTGTTTGTTGTGCTTACTACTAACATTGAATGGCGTTTCAACATCACAACAAATGCCCACAGACCAATTGGATAACCCATGTAGTTGGGCTGCGCATTGGATGGCGGCTATGAAACCAACTCTGAGGGTTGGTCTGAAACATTCCAAGTCGAGGATCTCGAGACTGGGCATCGAGTGTCCTATTGAGACTTGCACTAAGTATTGCATTCACTGGGTGAGTGCCGAGTTTCATTGGCGACAGACGAAGGTCGTCTATGCAATTTTAGTGGGTTAGTCGACAAGATGGTCGACTAACTGAAGTGACTCGCGGGAATCATCATATGGAAGCCTTGGAGGCTTGGTCGGTATGACTAGAATTCTCGGTTGCGATAGTACGGGATTAGTCCTTGGACTTGAGGAATCATGACAGTCACGTGTATATGAAGACTGTATCTTGGATCTGGCGAGAGGTGATCATTCTGTAAGATGGTCATTATAAGCCTTGTCCAGTGCAGTTGGAGTATGTAGCAAGGACGGTGGATTCCAAGATAGGATCTGTCCCTGTCAGTACATGACGGTAATGTCTCCTATGCACTCTGAGATGGTTTAGACTCTGAAAGTCTATGGCCATAGCAATTGATTGAGTAGGAGAGGGTTTCCTACGTCGATGGATAGAGTAAACACATCTTGGGTACGAAGCATAGTTGCCTAGTCAAGGATGGGAACCGACGCCCAATTCCATACCCTAGACTAAGGCAGGGAGACGGTCGACAGTAGGACCATACCCGTACGGAATCGGCGCCTAAATGTTCATGCCAATATTCACCTAGTTTCTAGTGTCATGGACCGTTGCTAGACGACCACCCATGGTGACGGGCTCCTGTTGGACACGAGCCCAAGTCTAGCTGAGGGTGAACCTAAAGGGTCACACACAAATCACCGAGGAGGTGAAGTAATTGATTTGGAGTCAATTTCAGAGGATGATATGTAATTGGATTACTTAAGGGATTGTCCATTGGATGGACGGGCCGATATTGTATCGGACCCTCGTTTAATCGGTAAATATGATTTATCGATTAATATGGAAAGTTGAGATGTTGGATCTTTTAATTGGATTAAAAGATCAATGGGAATTATTTAAGTGGACATTAAATTAAATTAGATTTAATTTTGGGTTCGTCGTAATTGGATTACGGTAGAACCCGGTCCGTTAAATTTTGACCCGAGAGGTGTGTTAATTCCATTTACGGAATAGGAAGAAGTTGGACTTCTTTCCTAAATAAGCATGGTCGAAAATCGCCACCTTGGAGGGAGCAAAAATCGGCCATGTTGGATGCTAGGTGTAGTTTACTTGTCTCTTTTGGTAAGAGACAAATCAACTCCAATCAAGCCCTTCCCTTTTTGGTATGATTTGATCATACCTTAAAAGATGGTAGGCTTGATTGAAGAATTGATGGTGATTGATTGGGATGTATCTAGATATCCCTGGATGAACCTAGTCACATTCTAATAATCACATTAATTATGTATATATATGCGTATATACTAACACCTATGGATGATGAATTCATTATTCATCTTTTTCTAGGAAAAAAGAAGAACACTCTCTACCCTCTCTCTCTCTACTCTCTAAATCCTCTTTGTTGCTTCATTGATCTAGGATCAATTGAAGAATAAAGTATGATCAAGAAGGAACACTAATTTGATAGTGCTTCTTTGATTTCATCCTCTAGATCTATTTTTCTTTAGCAAGAAAAACGAGATCTCTCCTGATGTGGTGTGGACTACGTTAGAGGGTCTCTACGTTGGGACCTAGCGTGGACGAACGTGGGGAGGAATCAATGCGTGTAGCTGATCGAAATACAAAATCGAGAAAGGTATTTTGGTTTATATTTATGCTCTCGGTTTTCTTCTTTATTCCATAGCCACGAACGCTTATTTATTTTATATGTTTATATTCTGCGTTTATACACCGATAGCCCGAGAACGTTCAAGGGTACACCCCTTGAATGCGATTTAAATTCTTTTATTCCGCACGCTTTTTATCACCACCGTGCTTCCGCTGCGTTCCTGGGCCGATCCGCTTTCCTTCAAGTGGTATCAGAGCCCGGGTCGGTGCATGTGGCTATAGATTATATGTTTTTACGTGTGCAAGCATGTTCAACATGTTTAGATTGGCTTTAAAAGCATGTGTTTATTTCTTTTAATTTTTATAATTATTTGTTGAAATTTGCATGTTTAATATGTGATTATCATGGATATTTGGGTGATTTTAGAAAAATTGGATTTTCTGAAATCTGGGTATTTATGTCAGTTTTTTATGTGCAGAATTAAATAGATAAAAAAGAATTATAGCAGCAGCAGCTGCCGCTGCCGGTCGGCAGCAGGCTGCCAGCTGCAGCGCGCAGGCAGGGCACCCGCGCGGCGCTGCCGGCCGCGCACTGGATGCCCGTGCGTCTGCCCAGCGCTGGCACTAGCGCCTGCGCGCGGCCGGCCGGCACGGCCGAACGATTGGGCCGTTTTTTTGCCGTTTTTTCCAGAAAATTAGATTTTTTGGTATTCTGCATATTTTTCTGAAATATTTAGTTTATGGCTGATTTAATTTGAGTTGAGAATGATTTTTCCTAAAATTAAATTACCTAAGATTATTTTGGAAATAATTTCCAAAAAAAAAAAAAAAAATGTACATGGGTTGTACGAGGTTTCTAATATCCTATTTTAATTGCGTTTTTTACTTGTTTTTTTCTACATTTAATTATGTTATGGGATGATATTGGATATCATTTATTTAATACATGGTTTGTATTATTTGGAGCATGATTATATTGTATATGTGATAACAACGATGCAATAGCGCAAGCAAAGGAACCGAGATCTCATCACCGTTCCAAACACATTCTTAGACGCTACCATCTTCTAAGAGAAATGGTAGGAAGAGGTGACGTTCGGATGGAACGAGTTAACTCAGCAGACAACATAGCAGATCAGCTGACAAAGCCTATGTCGCAGAGCACTCATTCGCAACATCTTGAGAAGATGGGGATTAGATATATGGGCGATTGGCTTTAAAGGTCAAGTGGGAGATTGTTAGAAATAGGTGACCATGTAGCCAATCTTGGCGGGCAAAATGTAACCTATGTCTAGACAATTTCAGTGTTTTGATAAACTATTAATGAATAAAGAAGTGAAATTCATTCTGGCATTACTTTATTTGCGTTCACTTTACTGCTTTATATCTATCTGTTCACTACGCAAACAAAGCCCACGGATTGAAAACCTATTTCGGGGACTAGGACTACGCTCGGAGGTAGGTCCATAAAATCAGTCCCGCCGAATCAGTTCGGAAATCTCCAAGTCAAGGATTCTCGAAAATGGGTACCAAGATTCCCCTTGAGACTTGCACTAAGCATCTGCTGTCGTATTTCATCGACGGGTGACGAAGGTCGTCTAAGCAGTGTTAGTGGGTTAGCCTGCTAGGGAGCAACTTACTGAGGTGACTTGCGGGAACTGTCTTACGGAGGACCTTGAGTAGGGTCAGCAAGGTATGACGTGTATTCCCGGTTCCAACGGTACAGGTCAAGTCCTTTGAGTTGAGGAACTGCTGAGTTTACCTGTATATCAGGTCTGTATCTTAGATATGGTGAGAGATTGCCAAGAAACACTTGAGTAGTCATAAGCCATGTCTAGTGTAGCTCTGGTGTACAAAGTGACAGTAGTCTCCAAGAAAGGATCTGTCTCCTGTCAAAAGGCATTGACAGTTGAGTCTCACGTATGCTCTGTGTCTTGTCCCTAAAATCTGTGGCCACAGTAACTGAACAGAAGGGAAGGTTTCCCTTGCGGCGTTTAGTAAGGACAGACCGACACTTAGGTCCAAAATGGGTACCTGCATTTTTCGTGCCCTAGACCCTAACTGGTGAGACCGTAGACAGAAGAAAAAATGTACTGTTAGCGCCTAAATGTTCATCCCCGATATTTCACCTAGTCTCTAGTGCCATGGACCGTTGCTAGATGGCCACCCATGGTAGCGGACGGATTCTATGAAATCCGACCAAGTCTAGCTAAAAGGTGAACCTAAAGAGTCACACACAATCCACACACATCAAATATTTAATTTAGAATTAAATATTGGAGAAAAGGAATGATTAAATTGGATTTAATCGGGTCCTCCATTTTCTTGGAGAATTAATTAGAGGATTTATTAATAGACCTAGAATAAATATTTATAATTTATTATATTTATTTATTTGGCCTGTGGAATATTTAATAGGATTTAAATATTCCATTAAATTAAATTAATGGTTGAGATTGAAAGGGAGAGATGGATGGCTAGGATTAATTTGACTAGGTCAAATACTATTTTAACTAGGACTTTGACTAGGTCAAAATCCTAGTCAAAATAGACCTCTTTAGAGTTGGAGTTTAAAGAGGATTAAACTCCTCTATATATAGTCCTAGCCTCTCACTATTTGAAGAGTGATGAAATTCCAACACACACACAACACACACAAACTCGACTCCCTCTCTCCCTTCTCTCGTCCGCCCTCTTTCTCTCCTTAAACAAGAAAATACTTCTTGATTCTTTTGTTCTTGGAACATTAGATCAAAAGGAGAATTAATACCATTAATCATAACGTGTTATTAATTCATCCTCTCCAAAAATTATACTTGTTCGTTCGCTAGCACGACGTGCAAGATACGTGGGTGGATTGCGTGTTACTATTTGGAGAGTCTCAAGAACGAGACTTGGAGCAAATCGGGGAACAACGCGAGTAGCAGTTAGAAGACGAAAACGACAATCGGTAGGTTCCAATTTAATTTTTCGTTCCTTTTATTTTTAATCCTATGGCCTCCATGATTTATTTATGTTCTTTAATATCATGAGATACACCGAACACCTGAGAAAGTTCAAGGGCACACCCCTTGAACGTGTTTATTTATTTTATCAAAGCATGTTTAATTTTTCGTATTTTAATTTTATACCGCGCATCCGCATTCGTGCTATTTTCCCGGGACGATCCACAATCTTTCACTGGGTAAGTGTCATGTTTCATCGGTAGAAGATGTAAGTCATCTATGCAATTTTGATGGGTTAGTCGGCAAGGTATTCGACTAACTGAACTAACTCGTGGGAATCGACGTAATATCATGTAAGTCTTGGAGGCTTGGCAGGCATGATTGGGACTCGCGGCTTTGATAGTACAAGATAAGTCCTCAAACTTGAGGAACCATGGCAATTGGATACATATGATGACTGTGTCTTGAATCAGACAAACAATAACTGTATCGCGAGGTACCGTTGTTATAAGCCTTATTCAGTGTAGTCAGAACATGTACTGAGGACGGTGGGGTTCCATGATAGAATTCGTCCCATGTCAGTATTGTGACAGCAGTATCTCTTATACGCTCTGAGACACGTTTAAGCTCTTAGAATCTGTGGTCGAAGTGACTGATTGAATGTGGATAGGTTTTTGCATATCGATCAGTATTGTAAACAAAGTCTCGAGTACTGTGTAAGAGGCCTAGTCTAGGATGGGAACCGATGCCACCAATTTCATGCCCTAAACTATGACCGGGAGACGATTGTTGGAAGGACCGTAATCGTATGAACTCGAGAGTCTAAATGTTCACAAGTCTCTAGTGCTATAGACTATTGCTAGACCACCACCAATGATAGCGAACATTTCTGGGTATAGTTTAATCGAAAACAATTAATCTTGTGTTAGACACTAGCCTAAGTAGCTGAGGATGAACGTAAGAGGTCACACACAACTCATTGGATGTGAATGAATTAATTTGGAAGAAGAATTAATTTAATTACATTAAATTAATTTATTTGAGAGCAAAAATGATCAGATCATTTATGAGAAATAATCCATGGATTAGATTTCCCAAAATTTAATTAATTGGATTAATGGAATTTTGGGGTTTCTCTTTATAAAATAATTAGATTAATTTATTGGGCTTGGGTTGATTTATAAATTGGATTTATAAATCAAAAAAGAATGGAGTTTTTTTTTTTTTAATTGGATTAGAAAAACATGGAGGTTTTATATGGGCTTGAAATAAAATTTGATTTTAATAAGTAAAGTCCATTGGACCTTGGGCTTGACTAAATTAATTTAAACGAGTCAGGTCCATTCAAACCTTGCCCATGGCCTTAGTTGACCTTTCTATTGTTAGAATAGGTGACCGTGAACTCAATCTTGTTAGGCTTATGTAACCTATTTCTGACGATATGGTGTTTAAATAAAGATCATGAATAAAAGCGATATTCATATTAGGCGTTAATACTTTGTTTGTGTTCACTTACCGCTTTATATTATAAACTGTTCAATGCACAACCATGTTAGAATAGGTGACCAGAAAGCCAATAGGTTTGGCGTTTTGTAACCTATTTGACAACTTGATGTAAATTTAATATTATGTGATGAATAAACTAAGTGTTCGTCACCAATGGTAACTTCTTTGTTGCGCTCATTTCACATATGTTAAAACGGTTTTTTTACTTATATCGCAACAAAGCCCACAGACCACGATTAACAACTCATGCAGTTGGGCCACGCACTGAATGGTGGTCATGAAACCAACTGATTAAGAGTTGGGTTTGAAACGTTCCAAGTCGAGGACCTCGAGACAGGGCATCGAGAGTCTGATAGAGACTTTCATCAAGCGTCGTGTTCATTGGATGAGTGCCGTGTTTCATCGGCGACAGGCGTGGGACGCCTACACGATCTTGATGGGTTGGTCGACTGGGGTCGAGCCGATTGGACTGACTCGCGGGGATCATCATATGGAAGCCTTGGAGGCTTGGTCGGTATGATTGAATTTTCCCGATTCGATAGTACGGGAGTAGTCCTCAGACTTGAGGAACCATGGCAGTCACGTACACAGGACGACTGTATCTTAGATCTGGCGAGAGGTGATCATTCTGTAAGATGATCATTCTAAACCTTGTCCAGTGCAGTCGAAATGTGTAGCTAGGACGATGGGTTCCAAGAGGAGGATCCGTTCCCTGTCAGTATGTAACAAGGTATCTCCTGTGCACTCGGAGACACGTTCATGCTGTTTAAAGCTGTGGCCACAGTGGTTGGTCGAACAGGGAATGGTTTCCTTTGTCGACACAATAAGGCATGCGTAGTCTCGAGTATTAAGCATAGTTGCCTAGTCAATGATGGGAACCGACGCCCTATTCCATACCCTAGACTAAGGCCGGGAGACGGTAGACGGAAGGACCGTTCACGTACGGAATCGGCGCCTAAATGTTCACGCCAACATTCACCTAGTCTTTAGTGCCATGGACCGTTGCTAGACGGCCACCCATGGTAGCGGGCCCTTGTGGGACACGGGCCCAAATCTAGTTGGGGGTGAACCTAAAGGGTCACACACAAATCACCGAGAAGGTTGAGAGATTGACTTGGAGTCAATTTCGAAGGATGAATAAGTAATTGGATTACTTAATGTTAGAATAGGTGACCAGAAAGCCAATAGGTTTGGCGATTTGTAACCTATCTGACAACTTGATGTAAATGCAATATTATTATGTGATGAATAAGATGAGTGTTCGTCACTAATGGTACCTTCTTATATCGCAACAAAGCCCACAGACCATGAATAACAACTCGTGCAGTTGGGCCACGCATTGGATGGTGGTCATGAAACCAATTGATTAAGAGTTGGGTCTGAAACGTTCGAAGTCGAGGACCTCGAGACAGGGCATCGAGAGTCCTATTGAGACTTGCGTCAAGAGTCGTGTTCATTAGATGAGTGCCGTGTTTCATCGGCGATAGGCGTGGGACGCCTACACGATCTTGATGGGTTGGTCGACTGGGGTCGAGCTGATTGGACTGACTCGCGGGGATCATCATATGGAAGCCTTGGAGGCTTGGTCGGTATGATTGGTTTTCCCCGGTTCCGATAGTACGGGAGTAATCCTCAGACTCGAGGGATCATGGCAGTCGCGTGCACATGACGGCTGTATCTTGGATCTGGCGAGAGGTAATCATTCTGTAAGATAATTATCATAAGCCTTGTCCAGTGCAGTCGGAATGTGTAGCTGAGGACGGTGGATTCCAAGAAGAGGATCCGTCCCCTGTCAGTATGTGACAGAGGTATCTTCTATGCACTCGGAGACACGTTCATGCTGTTTAAAACTGTGGCCACAGTGGTTGGTCGAACATGGAATGGTTTCCTATGTCGACACAATGAAGCATACGTGGTCTCGAGTATTAAGCATAGATGTCTAGTCAAGGATGGGAACCGACGCCCAATTCCATACCCTAGACTAAGGCCGGGAGACGGTAGACGGAAGGATCGTACCCGTACGGAATCGGCGCCTAAATGTTCATGCTAATTCACCTAGTCTCTAGTGCTATGGACCGTTGCTAGACGGTCACCTATGGTAATGGGCCCTTGTGGGACACGGGCCCAAGTCTAGCTGAGGGTGAACCTAAAGGGTCACACACAAATCACCGAGAAGGTTGAGAGATTGACTTGGAGTCAATCTCGACGGATAAAATAAGTAATTGGATTACTTAAGGGAAAGTCCATTGGATGGACGGGCCGATATTGTATCGGGCTTCCGTTTAATCGGTAAATTGGATTTTCGATTAAATATGAAAAGTTGAGACGTTGAGACGTTGGATCTTTTAATTGGATTAAAAGATCAACGAGAATAATTTAAATGGACATTAAATTGGATTTAATATTGGGTTCGCCGTAATTGGATTACAATAAAACTCGGTCCGTTAAATTATAACCGAAAGGAGAAATAATTCCTATTTTGGAATAGGAAGAAGTTGGACTTCTTCCCTTAATTAAACATGGCCGACATG
Organism: Sesamum alatum; assembly: GCA_034509735.1. Lineage (NCBI taxonomy): Eukaryota > Viridiplantae > Streptophyta > Magnoliopsida > Lamiales > Pedaliaceae > Sesamum > Sesamum alatum. The sequence goes on from JACGWO010000006.1 coordinate 17,702,347, forward strand.
TTCCTTTGGAGGAAGCAAAATCAGTCATGTTTCATGCTAGGTGGTATGTTGACTTATCTCTTTTGGAAAGAGACAAATCAACTCCAATTAAGCTCTTCCCTTTTGGTATGATTTGATCATACCATAAATTTTGGTAGGCTTGATTGAAGAATTGATGGTGATTGATTGGAATGAATCTAGACATCCTTGGATGAACCTAGACACATTCCAATTATCACATTAATTATGTATATATATGAGAATATACAACACCAAGCATAAGTGATTCATTATTCATCTTTTTCTAGGAAAAAGAGAAGACAAAAATCCTCTCCTATCTCTCAAACTCTTGGCCTCTCTCTCTCTCTTACACTTGTGTTCTTCACTTGATTTTGAATCAAGAAGAAGAACAAAGTAAGTTTAAGAGAGCACTAATTCATAGTGTTCTTCTCTTAAATCGATTCCTTCTTAAATCTGTTCTTTCTAGCAAGAAGAACGTGTGTTTCTTCCGGTGTGGTGTGGATCACCTTTGGAGAATCCATACGTTTGGATTTCGTGAGCATTTCGGAGAAGGAACAACGCAAGTAGCCGGGAGCATATGCTAAACAATGAAAGGTAACGGTTTATTACGCTTTGATTGATTATACATATTTATCTATGCCCTATGTGTTTAATATTCATTTCCAATATTTACACATCCTACATCGAACGCCCAGTTGAGCACCCAAGGGCACAACCCTTGGAATTCGTATTTTAACTTAGATTTGATTTAATTTACGCTATTTCCTCGCTTCCTTGCTTCCGCTCGCGCTCCCGGGCGGATCCGCTTGTACTTAAGGGATTGTCCATTGGATGGACGGGCCGATATTGTATCGGGCCCTTGTTTAATTGGTAAATGGGATTTATCGATTAAATATGGAAAGTTGAGATGTTGGATCATTTGATTGGATTAAAAGATCAACGGGAATTATTTAAGTGGATATAAGATTAAATTGGATTTAATTTTGGGTTTGTCGTAATTGGATTACGGTAAAATCCGGTCCATTAAATTTTGATCCGAGAGGAGAATTAATTCCTATTTTGGAATAGGAAGAAGTTGGAATTCTTACCTAATTGAACATGGCCGAAAATGCTACCTTGGAGGAAGCAAAATTCAACCATGTTTGATGCTAGGTGGTAGTTGACTTGTCTCTTTTGGTAAGAGACAAATCAACTCCAATCAAGCCCTTCCCTTTTGGTATGATTTGATCATACCTTAAAAGTTGGTAGGCTTGATTGAAGAATTAATGGTGATTGATTAGGATGTATCTAGACATCCTTGGATGAACCTAGACACATTCCAATAATCAAATTAATTATGTATATATATATATATTAGTATATACTAACACCTATGCAAGAGATTTCATAATTCATCTTTTCTAGGAAAAGAAGAACAAAATCGGCCACTCTCATCTCTCTATACTCTCGGCCCTCTCTCCCTTTTCCTTAGTGTTCCTCATTTGATCTTGGATCAAAAAGGAAGAACAAAATAGGTTTAAGAAGAATAATAATCCATAGTGTTTGTCTTCTTAAACCAATTCCTTCTAAACCCATTTTCTTCTAGAAAGGAGAACGTAAGTTTCTTCCGGTGTGGTGTGGATCACCTTTGGAGAGTTCATACATTTGAACTTGGGGGACATTCCAAAGAAGGAACAAAGCAAGTAGCCGTGCACACGTGAAAACTACGAAGGTAACGATAAATTACGCTTTCATTGTTTTCATTTCATCTATGCCCTATGTATGATATGTGCTTCAATATTTATACATCTACATCGAACGCCCGGTTGAGCACCCAAGGGTACGCCCCTTGGGATTACGTTTATTTATGCGATTTAAATTCATTATTCTCGCATTGTCGCTTTCGCTCGCCGCTCCTGGGCGGATCTGCTTGTCCTTCAAGTGGTATCAGAGCCCCGGTTCGATGTAAGGGGCATAGATCTATGTGCTTGGCATGATCTACTTGTTTTTACGGTTCTAATGGCATGTATGATTGCATGAATATATGAGTAAATATGATTATTCATTTGTTTAAATTTGATGTACGTTAAGCATGCAAATTTTATGAGATTGGATCTTGAAATTGCATGTTCATTTTTAGTTTATTATTGTTAATTTGTGCTGAAAAGAAGTGTCGAAAATATGGAAAAATGGATAGCAGCGGCAACGATTTGCTGCTAGCCGGTCACTGGATGGCAGACGCACGGTCGGGCGCGCGTGAGCTCACGCCTACGCACAGCCTTGCCGGCGTGCCTGCCAGCGTGCATTCTGGTAGGGGCGGCCGTGCATACCGTGGCCGCGCACAGGCAGGCGCCTGCGCGTGCGGGCTTCGACCAACGCGCGCCCGCGCTGTGCGTGTACATGCCGTTGCCGACCGAGGCCAGCGCGGCACAAGATGCGCGTGCGTGCAGGCTGGCTGCCTGTGCGCGCGAGCGGCTGGCAGCACAACGGCTAGGCCGTTTTGTGCCGTTTTTTCGATGTTTTCTAAAAAATTAGATTTTCTGAGTTTTCTGCACATTGTTCTGAAAATGTGTTAATTTTGCACATTTGATTTTGGAATTATTGGATTTTTCCTTGGATCAAATTTGCTTAATTAATTTGGGATTAATACATGCATTAGATGCATTGTGTATAATGTCGGGTTAAATTCATTTTGCCCCCCTGTGTTTTTGAAAATATCAAAAAACCCCTGTGATAATTAAAAAGATCAGTCACACCCCCTGTGTTTCTCGAGAAAAAATCACACTGCCCCCTGGTCAACTTGGACCTACTTTTTGAGGGGCAATGACTAAAATGCCCCTCCATATATATGAAGGGGCTATTGACCAGTGTAGACCAGATCTGTGTTTGAACATTTGTCAGAGAGAAAAAAAAAAAGAAAACCCTAGTTCTTCGACATCCTATAGAAAACGAACAAATCTTTTTTCAAAATCCGTCAATCTCACCGTTTAAATTTGTAAAAGAATCGATAGAATCTACTGAAAAGGTTTAAGAAGGTAAGATATGTAATTTTGGTTAATTTTTTTACATTTTCTGTGGTGTTTATTGCTTGGACAGTTTGAAAACTGTTTGTATGTTTGTGTGTAGGATTTTCCGGACGAGAAATCTTGTTGTATTGTTGGTAAAGAAGGTAAGAGTTAGCTCATATCTACATTTTTTTTTCTTTTATATTTTTCTGAAACCCTTATTTTTTTCGTATGTAGGGTTTCCAGATCTGTGTCCCAAGGTAAACCGACAAATGTGTGAGGTGAGTTTTCATATGTAGCAACTTTATTGTATTTTTACAATTTTTTTCATTATAAAATCTGGAAACAAGAACTGATTTTGTGTATTTTATTGAAGATCTGATATAAAGACAAAAAAAGTGGTGATTTGCTTGGTGGACTGTGCAAGACAATGACGGTATGTATTAAATTATAATAAGAATATCTAAAGTAAAATTCCCTGAATATAGTCTATTGGGAATATTCCGTTGCTGTGAATATAGTATGTTGTTAGTGGTATTGTTTATAGTATCCTATTTGCTGTGAATAGTCTATTGCTGTGAGTACCCTATTGTTAGTGGTATGTTGTTTATAGTATCTTATTGCTGTGAATATTCTATTGCGTGAGTATTCTATTTTAGTGGTATGCTGTTTATAGTATCCTATTGATGTGGTCCCTGTTGGTGTTAGTGGAATATATGGATGTGGATGTATTCTGTTTAAAAGTATGGTGTTAGTAGAATATATGGATGTGGTCCCTGTTGGTGGAATTTACAAATATGGTCACTGTTTTTTGAATTTCTGAATGTAATGCATACTTTTTTTTTTGTTTCCTCCATGTGCAGAGTACTGAACTGCATGATGTGCACTTTTGGTATGGTGGTAGGTTTTTGGATGCCAATAAATCTAGAGATGTAGGTGGCATAAGAAGGATATTTGAAGGAATAGATATTGATTTCCTAGGACTCTATGATGAACTAGGTAATATGTATGACAGAGTTGGGGGAAAAAAGCACATTGAACTTTTACTATAAAGTTTCCTGGCCACCCCTTAGAAAGAGGACTAAGACTCATTAATAATGAATGTTCTGACATCTGCATAATTGATCTGGAGAATAAATATAGGGGGATAGACTTGCCTATTGAAATATATGTAGAAGAACTTGATTGTGAGCCTATTCAAGCATTAGATAAAGATGGTAATATAGTTAGACCTCAGAAATGAGGATGATATTAGGTACTTGCTAGAGGGGTGAACTTTGATGATGATTTAGAGTATGGTTTTGAGTTTGAGGGTGTTTGAGGAAAGGATGAATTGTGAGGGGATGGGCCAGGGTAAGGAAGGCATAGGTTCTGTGTGTGAGGGTGTTAGGAAAGGATGAATTGTGAGGGGCAGGGGGAACAGTGGGGGCATTGGTGAGTGTCAGCAAAATCAGATGGAGGGTGGTGTAGGAAATGAGGCTGAAAATGATAGCAACCAAATGAAAATGAAACACTAAGTGAAAATGAAGCACAAACACATGAAAATGTTCAGACTGAAAATCATCAGTCTGAACATTTTCAGACTACTCAATCACATGAAAATGTTTAGATTGAAAAAGATCAGTCTGAACATGTTCAGTCTGACACTGTGAGGCCTGATAAAGGCAAAAGAGAATTTTGTTATACAGAAAATGAGTCCTCATCTGTATTTGATGATTCTTCTAATGAGGACTATCTGCAGCCTAATCAGGCTAGTGGTGATAGTGATAGTGAAACTCCAAATCTTGTTTTAGAAGATATTGAAGTTTCCAGTGATGATGATATCTTCTTGAACAAGAATCCAAGCAAAAAGATTTAATTCACAAATTGAGGAGAGTAAGAAAGAAGAAATGAAAAAAAACCAGAATGTCAGACTGAATTTACTGAAGAAAATGACAATTGGTTTAGTGATGATTGGTGAAAGTGATGAACTTGACAGTTTGCCTAATTTTGAAAAATGAAGATTCACAACCAAAACATGATTTTTTTTAAAGAATCAACAAAAATAAAGACATGTCAATTGTTGTTGGAATGAAATTTCATAATTCAAAACATTTCAGAGAGGTTATGAGAGATTGGTGGATTAGGAAAGGATTTGATATTGAATACATAAAAAATGAGAAAACAAGGGTGACTGCAAAATGCAAATTTGAGCGGTGTAATTGGAGGATTCATGCCTTTTCAATAATGAATGAATGAATTCCAAATCAAATCCATACACGCGGGCTCACTGGCCAAAAGGATGGAATCTGCAATCAGAAACCATCCAAACATTCCAATTCAACAATTAAAAAGATCCATTTTAAGAAAATGCAAGGGTTGAAGTGAGTAAACAGAAAGTTCAAAGGGCTAGAAGGGAGGCACTTGAAAAAATTAGAGGAAAGATTCTATTCAATATGAAAAATTGTGGGATTATTATGAGACTGTGAGAAAATTCAATCCTTGGCAGCAAACTGATCATTAAGAAAGTTGATGGTTCAGAACCACCCATTTTTGGATAAAATGTATGTAAGTCTTTTTGCACTTAAAAAAAGGCTTTTTAAGTGGTTGTAGGCCAATCATTGCCTAGATGGTTGCTTTCTGAAAACTGTTTATGGTGGTCAGTTGTTAGTTGCTGTAGCGAAGGGATGAGAATGACAACATGTTTCCCATTGCCATGGTTGTGGTTTCAGATAGAAAATAGGAAAAATTGGACTTGGTTTCTAGGGGAATTGTTAGATGATATAGGAGGGTTGGGGAGTTCAATGTTGTCTTTCATTTCTGATAGGCAAAAAGGCCTCATTGAGACCTTAAAAGATCTTGTGCCTAATTTTGAACATAGATTTTGCCTCAGGCATATGTATGAGAATTTCAAAATGAAATTCAAATCCCAAGAAATAAAAACAATACTTCTGGAAAGCTGCATCAACAACAAACAAAAGGGATTTTGAAAGGTTCATGAAAATAATTGAAGAAATTGACCCCAAAATTAAACCTGAAGTTGAGACATCATCTGAATGGCTGCAAAAAAATCAATCCAGAACATTGGTGTAGGGCTTTTTTCCCTTTTCATAGTAAATGTGATATATTGGTGAACAATATTTGTGAAAGCTTCAACAATTACATACTTGATGCCAGAGACAAGTCAATAATCACAATGTTTGAATGGATTGGAACTAAATTAATGACTAGATTGCAACAAAAATGGGAATGGATGGAGAAGTTTGAAGGACAAATCTGCCCTAATGTTCTTAAAAGAGTAAAAAAGCAACAGTTAGGGGCTAGGAATTGTTTTAATGTGGTGTGGGATGGATGAGTATGAAGTAGACAATTTTTTAGACAAGTATGTGGGTGACCTTGCAAAAAATACATGGCACTTGTGCATGTCTCAGTTAAATGGCTACCCTTGTTGCCATGCATGTGCAACAATAGCAACCAAAAGTGTTCCAATTGATGAGTATGTTGATGTTTGTTACAAAAAAATCAACATACTTAAGGGTTTTATGGGAGATGATCCATGCTGTTCCTGGGCAAAAGACTATATCCAAACATCTTATAAACCCCTAAAACCACCAAAAGTTAAAACAAAAAGGGGAAGGCCAAAGAAGCTCAGGAAGAGGGGCCCGGGTGAGGTGCAAACCACTTCTACAAGAAAGGGGTTGACACACACTTTCAGGAAGTGCTTGGAGAAGGGGTACAACAAGGGCACTTGCAAGAATCCACCACATCCAAACTCCAAGTATTACAAGGTGAAGTAAATTACAACTACATATTAATATTTTTTCCCCTACATTGTATACTGACTTGTTTGTCCTCATTTGCAGAGCAATGAACATGAGGAAATACCTGTTCAGGGCTCCCAAATACCCCCAGCAAGCCAAGAGCATGAGTTTGCATCTCAACCTACAAGAAAAACCAAGGTAAATTACTATTTAATGATGATTTTTTGTGAGCAACTAATAATATTATTTATTAATCTCATCACATTCTTGTACTTCAGAAGCAAAGAAAAGCAGGAGGATCATCTTCACAAACCATGCCAAGAAGCACAAGCACCCGTATTACTACAGTAAGTATTTCTGCAGTCTAGTAAATTATTTTTGTACTATTTTTTTTCCTAAATTATTTACCTATTTTTTAATGCAGAATCAGCCAGACAACAGCACCATCTGCAACAGCACAATTCACAGGCACATCTGCATCTGCACCTGCTGTAAGTTTTACACTGTTAAGTCTTGTTTTATATTTTCTGCTTCTGTATCTAATTCCTTTTTTTTTGTTTTCTTCCAGCAGGAAATTGGATATCAAGGGCCTCACAATGCTGCTTTGATGGGGGACAAAAATGGAGCAAATTCAAGCAGAAATAAAAGGCCTACAATCCCTCAAGTTCTGGAAAAAATTAGGGAGAGGTCAAAGAAAAAGGCCATGGAGGCCATAAAAGTAGGGTGTAATATTGTTTACAATATTTTTTGCCATTGAATATGTTGGTTTTTGTATGTTGTACATGATGTACATTGGGGGTTTGAATTTTTTTTGGCTATGGCTGTACATTTTGGGTGAATTGTTTTTTTGCTTAGAACCACTGGTAGAATTTTGCCTAATTATTGCCTTGTGTACAGCTTCAGAATTTTGGCAGTGTTTTTGCCTTGCAATGTGCTCAATGAAATCATAATTTTTACTGTTTTAATGTTCTGTTATCATAATACTGCTATTTCCAATTTTCGCATATTTCAATTGGCAAAACATTACACATTTTCACCATTTTAATCTTATTTAATCATAAACTGTCAATTGCCAAAACACTTGAATTTTACTTCATTAATAGAATAAAAACCACAAAAAATAGTACAATACTAAACCCTATCCAAAAATTGACATTGCTAATCAATTTTTCGTTGCCTTGAACAGTTACATTTGATCTTCCACAATTTGATGCTTTCAATACCATTTCATCTATATCAAATCCATCTTGTTCATCTTCGGACGTTGAAAATTCATCCTTCACTGCTCCACTGTGTGCCACAAAATCAAAGTTCACCAGAATCCCACTTGGTGCCCATGGTGCTCTTTCGGGTTGTACCTAACGAAAATAATTACAAACTTGAAATCTGCAACAATAATACAACTTACTTCTAGAAGGTTTTGTCAAAGATTCCACAACCCTAATTTCTGCCTTTGAATTGTATCCACAAAATGGTGAAGATGAAAACCTCAAATCGAGCACTTCCTTGCATGCTCGATTTTTTTCCTCGATTTGTTTGTGTGGACATGGCTGTTTTTTGAATTTTTTTTATAATTTTTTTGATTTTTTTTGGAGCTTCGATGTGCAAGAAAGAGAAGAAAAAGTGGCATTAGGGTTTGGGAACTTCAGCTGCTTTAAAAAGAGGGGGAGAAGGGCAAAAATGTTCAAAAAATAGACTTTTTCGCAGGCCCAGCCGCAATCAAAGCGCGTGGGCAACAAAAATTCGCCACATGGGATTTTTTTGATCTTTGTTCTCTAAACACAGGGAGTGTAATTGAGACTTTATTTTTCACAGGCGGTTTTTTGATAATTCCCAAATATCATAGGGGGGTCCCTGTATTTTTCCCGTATAATGTCCATTGAATTTGAAATTTGAATTTTGCATATTGTTTATATATTTATGCCTTGTGATGTTGGACATCACTTGGATATTTTGAATATCCACAGTTTAAGCATGATTATTTGAAATAATTGTGTTATATGCGTTGATGGGATCAACATACGATGATGACAAGAGCCCTAGACCTTGTGTATGGATGTATGTTTGTCATTTATATTTCTGTTGGGTGGGGCCTGCGTGCCTCTTGTTTTTGTGACTATCATCTCTCCCGTATTCAGCCTCATGATGTTAAGGCTTGTTATTTATTTCCCATGTATTACTTTCAATTATAATGAGAGTAGGTAGATTTGGTGAGGTTTTAATTTTAACAAGTCCATGGAATCGGAGACCCAAGGTGGAACATCAAGGCGTGAAACAAGAAAAGTCACAAGGGCCATTGGAATGACAATGGGTATATTATTTTGTAATAATATAGGACCACCCTAGACAGACCATAGACTCACTCCAGGCTCAGTGGGTCGCATAGGCTGGGCTTGTGATCATCCTAACAGGGTTATGCTATGTTTTCTGCATGCGGCGTATTTATTTAATCGCTTTAAATATTGGATATTTATGCATGCTAAAACACCTAATGTGATAAGGTCTCAGTCGTTCATTAAGCTCTCATTTGGTTGGACCAAATTAAATATTAGGCCCAGAATGGACTTGGATCAAAATGGTATTTTGATCTGTCCGAGCCTTCGATCCACAGCAATGTGGTGAGGAAGCTACCACTACCTAAGTGTGGTCTCACGAGTCGTGGCACACTTGGACTAGGGGAAAGCTGCACCATTGTTGTGAAACAAAGAGACTGCACTCGTTGTTCCCTGTCTCACGAGTCGTGGAGGGCGACAGTTTGAGGCATGATTTGGTTGATGAGTCGGGCCCAACACTGAGTAACATGGTTCGCTTGGAGTCCTCGAAACCATGCGAATAGGTGAGGCAAAACATCTTGGGAATCTCATAGGATGAGAATGATATTGGATATCTCCCACGCAGTCTTCTTCATGTGAATCGTAAAAGCGGGGCATGGAGATTACGCTTGTGGATCCCAAGCCCACTAGGAAATGGTTTCCCGAAACTCCGCTTGAGTGTGGTGGACTTTCGTATAAATACTGGGAGGGTTAAAGACTAAAAGACCATGTCTTCAACTTGAATAATAATATTACCATCATCTGCTAATTTCTGCTTTATATTTTATGAATGTAGATATGTCTAAGAATCCATTGACCATGGTACTTGAGACTAATACGTTCAACGGAACGAACTACTCGGACTGTCTAAGAAACCTGAGGATTGTCCTCAGCTTCGAGAACCAAGGCTACATCTTGGACGAGCCGCCGTCGAGCGACTTACCGGAGGGGTCCACGCCGAAAGAACGTTTGACGTTTGAAAAATGGCATGAGGACAACAAGAAAGTGTGCAGTATCATATTGGCTTCGATGTCTAATGACATCCAAAAGCAATATGAGAGGCTGGACAACGTCTTTGCTATAATGCTCCGCATGAACGAGGTTTATGCAGTTCTGGTAGGCATATTAGATATGCCACCACATATTGACACCCAAGCTTGCTGAAGGATCATCTATACGAAGTCATGGGGTTAAGATGCTCTCCCTAGTGGAGAAACTCGAGAACCTTAAATCTGGGCTTAACAATGACACGTACATTGACGTGATCCTCCAGTCGCTTCCTCTGTCCTATGACCCGTTTGTTGTAAACTACAACATGAATGGACATGAGAAGTCTATTCATGAGTTGATCAACATGCTGGTCCAATACGAGGCAACGACCCACAAGTCGGCGCCGACAGTATTGATAGGAGAGGCTTCGACCTCCAAGGCGAATGGCAAGAGGGTCGGATGCTGGAAGAGAAAGAAGGAAAAGGGGAAGACGGTTGCAGCCCCTGCTCGCGCTCCAGGCGCCCCTGTTGCCCCGGTGGGGATGGGAAAAGGGAAAGGGAAGGCTTGTGGTTCTCAGCGGTCCAAGGCAAATGATGTCTGCATGCATTGCAAAGAAAAGGGGCATTGGAAGAGGGAGTGCCCACAATTCCTCTCCAACCCAGGTATGTTTGTGGTTGAAGTAAACATGATAACTAATTCTGCTTCATGGGTATTGGATACCGGGTGTGGTGCTCACATCTGCAATAGTTTACAGGCACTGCAAAGAAGCAGAATGCTAATCAAGGATGAAATGATCCTGAGGCTAGGCGATGGCAAGGCCGTTGCTGCGGAAGCCCTAGGACCAATGGAGTTAGCCATTAGTGGTCATGTTAGGATTGTACTGAATGACTGTTTCCATGTACCTAGCATGATTAAAAACATTGTATCTATCCCGGTCCTTGACAAGGAGGGATATTCCTTTACCATCAATAAAAATGGTTTTTACATTTTAAAGGATGGTATTTCTCATTTACTTGGTACATTGGTAACGGTCTGTACATACTTCAATAATCTAAGTAGATTATGATTGCGAAACACAAACAAAAACATGATAATCATGATAACACACAGATATGACATGCGAGGTTAGGTCATATTTCTAAAGATAGGATAAGAAGGTTGGTGGACTCAAAGAGTCTAGAAATAAACGATTTAGACAACCTACCAACCTGCGAATCTTGTCTGAAGGGGAAGATGACCAAGAAACCCTTTGTTGGACAAAGCACGCTAGCCAATGGTCTATTGGATTTGATCCATACGAACGTCTGGGGCCCACTAAATACTCAGGCTAGAGGTGGGTACTCGTACTTCATAACCTTTACTGATGATCACCCACGGTATGGTTATGTTTACTTGATGAGGTACAAGTGTGAAGCCCTCAGAAGGTTTAAGGAATACAGACTTGAAGTAGAGAACCAAACCGGTCGAAAGATCAAAGCCCTTCGGTCTGACCGAGGTGGAGAGTATTTGAGTGGTGAGTTCAATGATTATCTAAAAGAGAATGGGATTCTCTCTCAGTGGAACCCTCCTGGAACACCACAACTAATTGGTGTGTTTGAAAGGAGGAATCGGACCTTGTTGGACATGGTCGGATCCATTATGAGTTTTACCGAATTCCCCTTATCCTTCTGGGGATACTATCTTGAGACGCCGGCCAAAGTTTTGAACTTGGCACCATCTAAGAAGATATCCCAGATGCCATATGAGATATGGCATGGCAAGCCTGGCTCCTACAAATACTTGAAAGTGTGGGGTGGCCTCGCATACGTCAAGAGATTAGTGGGAGATAAACTGGACTTCAGGTCTAGTATATGCAGATTGATGGGATATCCAAAAGAAACTGCGGGGTATTATTTCTAGGATCCCTCCGAGCAAAAGGTTTTTGTCTCGCGAAATGCAGTGTTCTTGGAAAAGGGTTTTCCATCGAATAGTCGACGCGATGAGGTACTCCTTGAGGAATCAAGTGAGGTACCCATGAGGTGGCAGATACATCTGAGCCGGTGGTTCCTATTGATAATGTTCCAGTGCTCCGTAGGTCGACCAGAGTATCCTAAGCACTTGATAGGTATGGATTTTTGGGCCTGACCGGTCAGTTGGATAATAATCCAAAGACATACAGAGAACCAATGTCGGACATCGATTCGGATAAGTGGCTTGAGGCCATGAAATCCGAGATGGACTCGGTGGGTACAAACCAGGTGTGGACCTTAGTGGAGCCACCCAAAGGGGTAAAACCCGTAGGGTGTAAATGGGTCTACAAACGTATGCTTGGAGCTGACGGGGAGGTTACCACCTTCAAAGCTAGGCTTGTGGAGAAGGGTTACACTCAGCAACCCTGGGTTGATTTTGAGGAAACCTACTCGCCTGTAGCAATGGCTAAGTTCATTTGGATACTGCTTGCCATAGCAGCATGGTATGACTATGAAATATGGCAGATAGACGTGAAAACCGCCTTCCTCAACGGTTTCGTAGAGGAAGAGATCTATATGGATGAACTGGAAGGTTTGACATCTGTTGGAGAAGAGCAGAAGGTCTGTTAGAATAGGTGACCATGTAGCCAATCTTGGCAGGCAAAATGTAACCTATGTCTAGACAATTTCAGTGTTTTGATAAACAATTAATGAATAAAGAAGTGAAATTCATTTGGCATTACTTTGTTCGCGTTCACTTGATCTGCTTTATATCTATCTGTTCACTGCGCAGGGCGGATGCGCGACTGGAGGCCAGCAGGCCAGCGCGCGCGCGCGGGCAAGGGAGCCTGCACGCGCGACAGCTAGTCGGAGCGCCAGGCCGTGCAGCCTGCTGCCGACCAGGCGCGTGCCTGCCGCCCTGTGCGCACGCCGGTTGGCTGCTGCCGTGGGCAGCGGCCGGCTGCCGGTGTTGCTAGGGTTTTTTCCTATTTTTATTTTGTTTATTTTTTAGTTTAATTTTTTTAATTAATTCTGAAAATTCGTTTTTGTTCAATTTTTGCCTAATTTTCTAAGACAGTATTTTGGGAAGTAAAATATATTGGATTTGGAATCCCGGGGATATTTTACTTAAAATAATGAGGAAAGGTTTTCCTAAAATGAGAAAATGTTATTGTCAATGGTTATGCCATATTTTCACACGTTACGTATTTATTTTGAATAATTGTGATTGGTAATCATGTATTATTGGTATGTTGTTATTATGTGATTGGATCATATGATTATGTGTGTTGGATGGAAACGGATGATCACGAGCCCTAGACCGAATGTATGGTTTAATTTCATGTTGGGCCTGTGTGCCTCTTTTTACTGCTTTCTCCTTCTCTCTTTCTAGTTGCCTTGGAATAATAAGGCATTCTATCTCCCTCCTTATGTACTCCCCCCGGGTTTTCGCTGGGTTTCTATTTTTAATATGTAATGAGAGTAGAATAGGAGTGAGGTTCCAATTTTATGTAATTGATGGAGAAGAAGGAAGGTCCACATGGAGAGCCCAGACTGGAGGTTCCAAGGCGTTTCCATGAAGAGAAGAAAGAGAAAAAGAGACCAAGGCCCATCAGAATGATGATTGGGTTACTATTAATGTAATAGTATAGGACTAACCCTAGATTGACCATAGATCCACTGCGGGCTCAGTGGATCGCATAGGATTCTGGCTCGTGATCATCCAACAGAGGCGTGCTAGGCTTTAATTTTGCATCTGGTTATTATGATGGATGGATGGCGCTTTATTTATCATATAACTGCTATGGATGCAATTTATTTATTATGCATTATGGTTGAATGTGTAGATATTTTATATTATGATATCTCGGTCATTTACTACTCTCACATTGGTTGGACCAATATCTAAATATTAGACCCAAGACAAAATGGACATGAACTCTAGGAGTTTGTCCATGCCTTCCAATCCATGGCATAGTGAGGAAGCTGATTTAGGTCAATAGCGTGGTCTCACGAGTCGTGGCACGTTATTGTACTTAAAAGAAGTTGCACTGTGTCATGAACGAAAAATAGACCGTTGTTACCTGTCTCACGAGTCGTGGGGGTAGCAGTGGGTCTATGGCTTGGTCCATTGGGTCGGGTCTAACGCCCGATTAACATGATTCGCTTGGAGTCCTCGGGCTCATGTGAAAGGGTGAGGCAATAATCTTGGGAATCTCGTGGAACGAGAATGGTATGGTATACCTACCACAGGATTTTTTTCCATGCGAATCGTAAAAGTGGGGTATGGGAAAAATCGTTGTGGATCCCAAGCCCACTAGGAAATGGTTTTTCGAAAATCACGTTTGAGAGTACCGTGTTTTCATATAAATAGTGGGAGCATTAAATGACTAAAGACCATGCATTTAATTTTTATCAAACCACCGTGTATTATATTCTACTGATTGCGAACTCTCTTTTAAATGTAGATTTAAAAATGTCAAAGAACCCACTTTTAACCACACTTGAGACAAACAAATTCAATGGAACTAATTACAACGACTGGTTGCGCAATCTAAGGATAGTCCTGGATTACGAGAACCAAGGCTACGTCATGGACGAGCCTCTCCCTAGGACCTTGCTGGAAGGATCCACGCCAGAAGAACGTGAGACGTTCGAGACTTGGCATAAGGATAACCGGAAGGTCCGTAACATCATACTTGCTTCAATGACGAATGAGATTCAAAAGCAGTATGAAAGGCTAGACGATGTCCCTTCCATCATGGCTCGCCTTAAGGATTGCTATGCAGTCCCAGACCGGCATACTAGGTATGTCGCGACCAACGCGTTCTTTGGAATCAAAATGACAGAAGGATCCTCTTTACAAGAGCACGGGGTTAAAATGCTTACCCTGGTTGAAAAGCTCGAGGACCAAAAGGCAGGCCTCGACAATGAAACGTACATAGATATGATCCTTCAGTCACTCCCACCCTCCTTCGACCAATTTATCATCAACTACAACATGAACGCACTTGAGAAGGGCATTCATGAGTTGATTAATATGTTGGTGCAATACGAGGCAACGACTAAGAAGTCCACGCCTTCGGTATTGTTTGGAGGTGCTTTAACTTCAAAAACGAAAGGCAAGGGTGCCAGACGTTGGAAAAGGAAGAAAGGGAAGGGAAAAGCCGTCAAAACAGCTACGAACACTAAGAGTGTTCCCATTGCCAAAGAGGGGAAAGGCAAAGGAAAGGGAAATGTTGTCTCCAAGCAACAGTCGAAGGCATATGACATATGTATCAATTGCCGTGAGAAAGGGCATTGAAAGAGGGAGTGCCCCAAGCTCTTCTCGAACCAAAGTATATATTTGTGATTGAGGTTAATATGGTTACTAATTCTGCCTCTTGGGTATTAAATACCGGCTGTGGAGCTCACATTTGCAATGACTTGCAGGTGCTGAAAAGAAGCAAAAAGCTGGGTAGCGGGGATATGATCCTGAAGTTTGGGAATAGCAAGGCTATCTCGGCAGAAGCAGTATGATCTGCCACTCTAGTAGTTAGTGATAGTATTAGCATAGAATTAGAGCAAGTTTATTTTGTACCTAGTATGATTAAAAACATCATTTCCATTCCATTGTTAGACAATAGTGGTTATGAGTTTATTATCAATAAAAATTGCTTTTATTTGATGAGGTGTGGAATTGCTCATCTACTTGGTACATTAAATAACGGGCTCTATATCTTGCAACAAACGAACTTCATTCTTAACGCTCAACACAAACGTAAAATAGATAATAACGGGAACGCACGACTGTGGCACGCTAGGCTAGGTCACATATCCCAAGATAGGATGAAAAGATTGATAGACTCAAAGAACCTAGAGGTAGGGGACTTGAGTGAGCTACCAACTTGTGAATCTTGTCTAAGAGGGAAAATGACCAAGAAGCCCTTTGTAGGACAAAGCAGGCTTACCACAGGTCTGTTGGACTTGGTCCATACAGACGTATGTGGACCACTAAGGACGCAGGACCGAGGTGGGTTCTCCTACTTCATAACCTTTACCGATGATCATTCACGGTATGGTTATGTTTACCTAATGAGGTACAAGTCTGAAGCTCTTGAGAGGTTTAAAGAATTCAGACTTGAAGTGGAGAACCAGACCAACTGCAAAATTAAAGTCCTACGGTCAGACCGAGGCGGTGATTACCTTAGTACCAAGTTCCTTAATTATCTAAAAGAAAATGGTATAATTTCAGAATGGACGCCTCCCGGGACACCACAATTAAATTGTGTCCCTGAAAGGAGGAATCGAACCCTGTTGGACATGGTTCGATCCATAATGAGTTTTACCAAATTGCCTTTGTCCTTTTGGGGCTATACATTGGAAACGGCGGTCAAGTTGCTAAATTTGGCGCCAACCAGTGTATTAACCCAAACGCCATATGAAATATGGCACGGCAAGCCTGCATCCTACAACTACTTGAAAGTGTAGGGTAGCCCCGCATACGTCAAGAGGTTAGTGGGAGATAAGCTAGAATCCAGGTCTAGCTTATGCAGGTTCATTGGATACCCTAAAGAAACTGCGGGTTATTACTTTTATGACCCCTTGAAACAAATGGTGTTTGTTTCAAGAAATGCAGTGTTCTTAGAGCAAGGCTTCCCAGAGGATATCCAACCTGATGAGCTGATCCTTGAGGAATCAAGTGATGGAATCCAGTCATCAGAGGTAGGCGCGGAATCCTCACTTAGAGGATTCAGGATACACAGCCGAAGGACTGACCGACCTCGAGAAGTCCAACATGCTAGGCATGAAGGACAGCCTCAGGAACAGCCAGCCCCGGTCCCTGAACCGCTGGCTCCGATACAGTTAGCGCCCACAGTCACCACTGACGTTCCCGTTCTCCATAGGTCTACTAGAGAGTCCAGACCTCCAGTGAGATATGGCTTTCTAAATACGATCGGTCTTTTGGATAACGATCCCAAGACATATGGAGAAGCGATGTTTGACATCGACTCCGGGAAATGGCTTGAGGCCATGAAAACTGAAATGGACTCCATGAGCGAGAACCAAGTCTGGAGACTTGTAGATCCACCAAATGGTGTTAAGCCAGTTGGCTGTAAGTGGGTCTACAAGCGCAAACTTGGCGTTGATGGAGAAGTCACAACCTTTAAGGCTAGGCTAGTAGCTAAGGGATACACTCAACGACCCGGGGTCGATTTTGAGGATACCTACTCGCCGGTAGCCATGGCTAAGTCCATTCAGATTCTGCTTGCCATAGCAGCATGGTATGACTATGAGATATGGCAGATGGACGTGAAAACGGCCTTCCTTAACGGTTTCGTTGAGGAAGAGATCTATATGGATCAGCCGGCGGGTTTCACAGTCACTGGAGAAGAACAGAAGGTCTGTCGTCTCCAGAAGTCCATCTATGGCCTCAAAAAAGCATCCCGAAGTTGGAACATTCGCTTTGATGAAGTAATACGGGGCTATGACTACATAAAAAACGAATCCGACCCTTGTGTATACAAGAAGATCAGTGGGAGCTCTATAGTGTTCCTGGTGCTTTATGTGGATGACATTCTACTAATTGGTAATGATGTTAGAATGTTGGGTGACACAAAAACATGGTTGTCAATCCAGTTTTCCATGAAGGACTTGGGTGAAGCCTCCTACATCCTAGGCATCCAGATTGTCAGGGACAGATCTAAAAGGATGTTGGGGCTTACCCAAAACTCGTATATGGAGAAAGTCCTGAAGAGATATCGAATGGACAACTCTAAACGAGGATTCCTTCCTATGAGGCACGGGATCAAGTTATCCAAGAAACAGTCCCCGCAGACTGATGAGGAACATGAAAGGATGAAAGTCATCCCTTATGCTTCTGCCGTAGGAAGCATCCAATATGCGGTCCACTGCACCAGGCCTGACATTGCTTACGCTTTGAGCTTAACAAACAGATATCAGTCTTGTGCAGGAGAGGCACATTGGAATGCTGTTAAGGGCATCCTTAAGTACCTAAGGAGGACTAAGGAAATGTTCTTAGTCTATGGCAATGGAGAACTAATTCTGGAAGGCTTCAGCGACGCTAGCTTCCAATCTGATGACGATGATGCCAAGTCTCAATCGGGCTACATATTCAAACTCAATGGAGGAGTAGTGGCTTGGAAAAGTTCCAAGCAAGCAACCACTGCTGACTCCACCACAAAGGCTGAATACATAGCAGCTTCAGAAGCTGCCAAGGAAGCGGTTTGGATGAGAAACTACATTCAAGAGTTGGGTGTGGTGCCTAGCATCGCCGAGCCCGTTGTCATCTTCTGTGATAACAACGGAGCAATAGCGCAAGCAAAGGAACCGAGATCTCATCACCGTTCCAAACACATTCTTAGACGCTACCATCTTCTAAGAGAAATGGTAGGAAGAGGTGACGTTCGGATGGACCGAGTCAACTCAGCAGACAACACAGCAGATCCGCTGACAAAGCCTATGTCGCAGAGCGCTCATACGCAACATCTTGAGAAGATGGGGATTAGACATATGGGCGATTGGCTGTAAGGTCAAGAGGGAGATTTTTAGAATAGGTGACCATGTAGCCAATCTTGGCAGGCAAAATGTAACCTAGTCTAGACAATTTCAGTGTTTTGATAAACTATTAATGAATAAAGAAGTGAAATTCATTTGGCATTACTTTGTTCGCGTTCACTTGATCTGCTTTATATCTATCTGTTCACTACGCAAACAAAGCCCACGGACTGAAAAGCTATTTCGAGGACTGGGACTACGCTTAGAGGTAGGTCCATGAAATCAGTCCCGTTGAATCAGTCTGAAAATCTCCAAGTCAAGGAATCTCGAAAATGGGTACCGAGATTCCCCTTGAGACTTGCACTAAGCATCTGCTGTCGTATTTCATCGACGGGGGACGAAGGTCGTCTAAGCAGTGTTAGTGGGTTAGCCTGCTAGGAAGCAGCTGACTGAGGTGACTCGCGGGAACTGTCTTACGGAGGACCTTGAGTAGGGTCGGCTAGGTATGACGTGTGTTCCCGGTTCCAATGGTACAGGTCAAGTCCTTTGAGTTGAGGAACTGCTGAGTTTACCTGTATATCAGGTCTGTATCTTAGATATGGTGAGAGATTGCCAAGACGCACTTGAGTAGTCATAAGCCATGTTTTAGTGCAGCTCTGGTGTACAGAGTGACAGTAGTTTCCAAGAAAGGATCTGTCTCCTGTCAAAGGCATTGACAGTTGAGTCTCACGTATGCTCTGTGTCTTGTCCCTAAAATCTGTGGCCACAGTAACTGAACAGAAGGGAAAGTTTTCCTTGCAGCGTTTAGTAAGGATAGACCAACACTTAGGTCCAAAATGGGTACCTGCATTTTTCGTGCCCTAGACCCTAAGTGGTGAGATCGTGGACAGAAAGAGAAATGTACTGTTAGAGCCTAAATATTCATCCCCAGTATTTTCACCTAGTCTCTAGTGCCATGGACCGTTGCTAGATGGCCACCCATGGTAATGGACGAATTCTAGAAATCCGACCAAGTCTAGCTGAAAGGTGAACCTAAAGAGTCACACACAATGCACACACATTCAGTATTTAATTTAAAATTAAATATTGGAGAAAAGGAATGATTAAATTGGATTTAATCGGGTCCTTTATTTTCTTGGAGAATTAATTCCTTTTATTTGATAAAAGGGATTAATCTAATAAATTAGATTTATTAGAGAATTAATTTAATGGGCTTAGAATAAATATTTATATTTATTATATTTATTTATTTGGCCTTTGGAATATTTAATAGGATTTAAATCTTCCATTAAATTAAATTAATGGTTGAGATGGAAAGGGAGAGATGGATGGCTAGGATTAATTTGACTAGGTCAAATACTACTTTGACTAGGACTTTGACTAGGTCAAAATCCTAGTCAAAATAGACTTATTTAGAGTTGGAGTTTAAAGAGGATTAAACTCCTCCTCTATAAATAGTCCTAGCCTTTCACCATTTGAAAAGTGATGAAATTCCATCACACACAACACACACTAAATTTCGGCTCTCTCCCTCTCCCCTACTCATCCGCCCTCTCTCTCTCTCCAACAAGAAAAATACTTCTTGTTCTTTTGTTCTTGGAACAATTGAACTTAGGAGAATTAATACCGTTAATCAATAACGTGTTATTAATTCATCCTCTCCAAAATAATACTTGTTCATTCGCTAGCACGACATGCAAGATACGTGGGTGGATTGCGTGTTACTGTTTGGAGAGTCTCACATATGAGACTTGGAGCAAGTTGGGGAACAACGCGAGTACCGGTTAGAAGAGGAAAACGACAATCGGTAGGTTCCGATTTAATTTTTTGTTTCTCTTTAATTTTAATCCTATGGCCTCCATGATTTGTTTATGCTTTTTAATTCATGAGATACACCGAACGCCCGAGAACTTCAAGGGTACACCCCTTGAACGTGTTCTTTTATTTTATTAAAGCATGTTTAAATTTTCGTATTTTAGTTTTATACCGCGCTTCCGCATTCGAGCTATTTCCCAGGACGATCCACAATCTTTCAAGGTCTACCATCTCCAAAGGTCCATCTATGGCCTCAAACAAGCTTCCGAAGCTGAACATACGTTTTGATGAAGTCATACGTGGATATGATTTCATCAAGAACGAGTCCGATCTTTGTGTATACAAGAAGATCAGTGGGAGCTCAGTTGCGCTTCTGGTGCTTTACGTGGATGACATCTTGCTCATTGGGAATGATGCTAAGATGTTGGGAACCACCAAAGCTTAGTTGTCAACACAATTCTCCATGAAGGATATGGGCGAGGCATCCTACATCCTTGGCATCAAGATCTACAGGGAGAGATCCAGAAGGATGTTGGGAATGGCCCAGTCCTCGTACATTGAGAAAGTCTTAAAGAGATTCAAGATGGAGAACTCAAAACGAGTATTCCTTCCTATGAGGCATGAAATTAAACTGTCCAAAAAGCAGTCTCCTAAGACTGATGAGGAGCTTAAACGAATGTTGGACATCTCCTATGCTTCAGCCGTAGGCAGCATTCAGTATGCTGTCTAGTGCACTAGACCTGATGTGGCTTTCACTTTGAGCGTAACTATCAGTCGTGTGTTGGGGAGGCACACTGGAGCGCGGTCAAGACTATCCTGAAGTACTTGAAAAGTGTTAGAATAGGTGACCATGTAAGCCAATTTTGGCAGTAATATGTAACCTATGTCTAGATAATTTCAGGTGTTTGATAAAACATTTATGAATAAAGAAGTGAAGATTCATATGGCAACACTTTGTTTACGTTCACTTATATCTGCTATTACATATCTGTTTACTACGCAAACAAAACCCACGGACTGAGAACCGATTTTGGAGACAAGGACTACGCTTGGAGGTAGGTCCATGAAATCAGTCTTACCGAATCAGTCCGAAAATGGGTACCGGGATTCCCTTTGAGACTTGCACTAAGCATCTGTTGTCGTATTTCATCGACGGGTGACGAAGGTCGTCTAAGCAGTGTTAGTGGGTCAGCATGCTAGGAAGCAGCTGACTGAGGTGGCTCGCGGGAACCGTCTTACGGAGGACCTTGAGTATGGTCAGCAAGGTATGACGTGAGTTCCCGGTTCCAACGGTACAGGTCAAGTCCTTTGACTTGAGGAACTGCTGAGTTTACCTGTACATCAGGTCTGTATCTTAGATATGGTGAGAGATTGCCAAAATACTCTTGAGTAGTCATAAGCCATGTCTAGTGCAGCTCGGGTGTACAGAGTGACAGTAGTTTCCAAGAAAGGATCTGTCTCCTGTCAAAAGGCATTGACAGTTGAGTCTCATGTATGCTCTGTGTCTTGTCCCTAAAATCTGTGGCCACAGTAACTGAACAGAAGGGAAGGTTTCCCTTGCGGCGTTTAGTAAGGACAGAGCGACACTTAGGTCCAAAATGGGTACCTGCATTTTCCATGCCCTAGACTCTAAGTGATGAGACCGACGACAGAAGGACAAGTGTACTGTTAGAGCCTAAATGTTCATCCCCGATTATTTCACCTAGTCTCTAGTACCATGGACCGTTGCTAGATGGCCACCTATGGTAACGGACGGATTCAAGGAATCTGACCAAGTCTAGCTGAATGGTGAACCTAAAGAGTCACACACTATCCACACCCACTTAGTATTTAATTTGGAATTGAATATTGAAGTAAAGGAATGATTAAATTGGATTTAATTGGGTCCTATATTTTCTTGGAGAAATTAATTCCTTCTATTTGATAAAGGGAATTAAATTAATAAATTGGATTTATTAAGGGAATTAATTTAATGGGCCTAGAATAAATATTAATATTTATTTATTATATTTATTTGGCCTTTTGGAATATTTAATAGGATTTAAATATTCCATTAAATTAAACTAATGGTTGAGATTTAATGGTTGAGCGTGTTCTTTAATTTGATTAAAGCATGCTTTAAATTTTTGTATTTTATTTTATATCGCGCTTCCGCATTCGCGCAATTTCCCGGGACGATCCACATATTCTTTCAAAAAGGACTAAGGACATGTTCTTGATCTACGATGGTGGAGAGTTGATACTGGAATGCTATAGCGACGCTAGCTTCCAGTCGGATGACGAGGATGCCAAGTCTCAATCTGGTTTTGTGTTCAGACTAAATGGTGGCGTAGTTGCTTGGAAGAGTTCCAAGCATGCTACCACGGCGGACTCCACCACACAGTCTGAATACATAGCAGCTTCAGAAGCTGCTAACGAGGCAGTTTGGATAAGGAGCTTCATCCAAGAGTTGGGTGTAGTACCTAGCATAGCTGAGCCAGTGGTTATCTTCTGCGATAACAACGGGGCCATAGTGCAAGCAAAGGAACTGAGATCTCATCACCGATCCGAGCATATTCTTAGACGCTACCATGTGCTCAGAGAGATGGTTAGCAGGGGTGACGTTCGGATGGACCGAGTCAACTCTGCAGAAAACATAGCAGATCCACTTACTAAGCCCGTGTCGCAAGTTGCCCATACTCAGCATCTGGATAAGATGGGTTTGAGGTCAATGGGTGATTGACTTTAGGTCAAATGGGAGATTGTTAGAATAGGTGACCAGAAAGCCAATAAGTTTGGCATTTTGTAACCTATTTGACAACTTGATGTAAATGTAATATTATGTGATGAATAAAATGATTGTTCGTCACCAATGGTAACTTCTTTTTTGTGCTCATTTCACATATGTGAAACGACATTTTACTTATATCGCAACAAAGCCCACAGACTACGATTAACAACTCATGCAGTTGGGCCACGCATTGGATGGTGGTCATGAAACCAACTGATTAAGAGTTGGGTCTGAAACATTCCAAGTCTCGAGACAGGGCATCGAGAGTCCTATAGAGACTTGCATCAAGAGTCGTGTTCATTGGATAAGTGTCGTGTTTCATCGGCAACAGGCGTGGGACGCCTACACGATCTTGATGGGTTGGTCGACTGGGGTCGAGCCGATTGGACTGACTCGCGGGGATCATCATATGGAAGCCTTAGAAGCTTGGTCGGTATGATTGGATTTTCCCGTTTCTGATAGTACGGGAGTAGTCCTCAGACTTGAGGAACCATGGCAGTCACGTACACAGGACGGCTGTATCTTGGATCTGGCAAGAGGTGATCATTCTGTAAGATGATCATTATAAGCCTTGTCTAGTGCAGTGGACATGCGTAGCAAGGACGGTGGGTTCCATGAGGAGGATCCGTCCCCTCTCAGTATGTGACAGAGATATCTCCTATGCACTCGGAGACACGTTCATGCTATTTATAGCTGTGGTCGAACAGGGAATGGTTTCCTATGTCGACACAATGAGGCATGCGTAGTCTCGAGTATTAAGAATAAATGCCTAATCAAGGATGGGAACCGACGCCCAATTCCATACCATAGACTAAGGCCGGGAGATGATAAACGAAAGCACCATACCCGTACGGAATCGACGCCTAAATGTTCACACCAACATTCACCTAGTCTCTAGTGCCATGAACCATTGCTAGATGGCCACCCATGGTAGCGAGCCCTTGTGGGACACGGGCCCAAGTCTAACTGAGGGTGAACCTAAAGGGTCACACACAAATCACCGAGAAGGTTGAGAGATTGACTTTGAGTCAATTTCAAAGGATGAATAAGTAATTGAATTACTTAAGGGATTGTCCATTGGATGGACGGGCCGATATTGTATCGGGCCCTCGTTTAATCGATAAATGGAATTTATTGATTAAATATGGAAAGTTGAGATGTTGGATCTTTTGATTGAATTAAAAGATCAACGGGAATTATTTAAGTGGACATTAGATTAAATTGGATTTAATTTTTAGTTTGTCATAATTGGATTACGGTAAAACTCGGTCCGTTAAATTGTGACCCGAGAGGAGAATTAATTCCTATTTTGGAATAGGAAGAAGTTGGACTTCTTCCCTAATTGAGCATGGCCGAAAATGCTACCTTGGAGGAAGCAGAATTCAGCCATGTTTGATGCTAGGTGGTAGTTGACTTGTCTCTTTTGGTAAGAGACAAATCAACTCCAATCAAGCCCTTCCCTTTTGGTATGATTTGATCATACCTTAAAAGTTGGTAGGCTTGATTGAAGAATTAATGGTGATTGATTGGGATGTATCTAGACATCCTTGGATGAACCTAGACACATTCCAATGATCAAATTAATTATGTATATATATTAGTATATACTAACACCTATGCAAGAGATTTCATAATTCATCTTTTCTAGGAAAAGAAGAACAAAATCGGCCACTCTCCTCTCTCTCTATACTCTCGGCCCTCTCTCTTTTTTTCACAAGTGTTCTTCATTTAATCTTGGATCAAAAGGGAAGAACAAAATAGGTTTAAGAAGAACACTAATCCATAGTGTTTGTCTTCTTAAACCGATTCCATCTAAACCCGTTTTCTTCTAGCAAGGAGAACGTAAGTTTCTTCTGGTGTGGTGTGCATCACCTTTGGAAAGTTCATACATTTGAACGTGGTGGACATCCCGAAGAAGGAACAAAGCAAGTATCCGGGCACACGTGAAAACTACGAAGGTAATGATTAATTACGCTTTCATTATTTTCATTTCATCTATGCCCTATGTATGATATGTGCTTCAATATTTATACATCGTACATCGAACGCCCGGTTGAGCACCCAAGGGTACACCCCTTAGGATTATGTTTATTTATTTATTTAAATTTACGTATTTTTTCTTGCTTCTCGCTTCCGCTCGCGCTCCCGGGCAGATCCGCTTGTCCTACGAAACAAAGCCCACAGACCGAAAGGTTAATCCAAGAAACTTGACTATGCATAGGATGACAAGTCATGAAATTAATTTCCTGTGGTTCGGTCTGAAATACTCCAAGTCGAATGACCTCGATATAGGGTATTGAGAGTCCGTTTGAGACTTGGACTAAGCGATTGCAGTCGCGTTTCACCGAAAAGTGATGAGGGTCGTCCATGCAATGTTAGTGAATCAACCAGCTCGGTGCCAGCTAACTGAGGTAACTCGTGGGAATCGTCATATGGAAAACCTTGAGTGGGTTGGTCGGTATGACTTGGATTCCCAGTACTTCAATTTACACAACACGTACGTCTCGATAACATGAAGTTCCTCACCGCTCATCCATCTCTTCTTTGAGGCTCCACTTGCTCAGCCCGGGTGATTGAAAGTGGACCGTACTATTCGATCGTTTATGCTCGTGAGATCATCGTTTCGACCGGGTCCGCTTCGCTTGCAGAGAATGTGCGGTTCGAAGTAGTGAGAAGAGAAAAGCCCGATTTTTTTTGACAATATAAGCCTCTACAATTGACGCCTCGACGTGTACTTTGTTTTTTACCTTCTTCTTCAAATCGCGTAGGAATATATTCGTATGAGTATTTATTAAAATGCAAATTAATTGCCACAGAAAATAATATATTTAACAGTAAATTTTCTAGTGTAGTTAATTACCTCTCAAATGGGTACATCCACCTGTATTGTATGGGCCCCCAATGCACACCTTATATGGAAGGTGAACAATTAGGTGCTCCATTGAGTCAAAAAAAGGAGAAAATATTTTCTTGAGGTTGCACAGGATGACGGCTACACTATCTTCCAATTCTTTTACCTTATTCACATCTAGTGTGGTTGAGCATAGGATTTTGGAATAGAAGGCTCACCTCCGTCAAGGCCCCCCCACACGTGCTCAGGAAGCATTTCACGGAAGGCAACGGGAATCAATTTCTGTATGAATACATGATAATCATGGCTCTTCATGTCGTGCATCCTTAGCTCTTTCATGTCAATGCAGCGGGACAAGTTAGATACATACCCATCCCAAAACCTAAGACAACGAATCCACTCATATATCTTCTTTTACGGTAGGAGATTGTATGGTGTAAGTATCACGGGCCAACATGAGTAAGTTTTACCATATCGGCCGTCCGCTGCAAACCCATCCGTGCGCAGCCCAAGTCTAACATTACGGGGCTCAGCCGCAAAATCAGGATACGTCCGGTCAAAATGCTTCCAAGCCTCTGCATCGGACGAATGACACATGGATCCGTCCTCCATTTGATGGCTCGCATGCCAAGTCATATGCTCTGCA
This sequence comes from Sesamum alatum, assembly GCA_034509735.1. Classification (NCBI taxonomy): domain Eukaryota; kingdom Viridiplantae; phylum Streptophyta; class Magnoliopsida; order Lamiales; family Pedaliaceae; genus Sesamum; species Sesamum alatum. The sequence continues at coordinate 17,728,902 of JACGWO010000006.1, forward strand.
GTGGCCTCCGATGCATACAACCTCTGCAGCCGAGGGGTAAGCGGTAGATACCTAAGAATAGCATACGGGGACTTCTTGCGTCTAGGATTTCTGTCCCTGGTGGGCTTGTACCTAGCATCTTCACAAAACTTGCATATTCCAGATCAATATCGTCCTTCCAGTGCAACATGCAACCGATTTTGCACGCATCAATCTTCTGAACTGGTAAACCCAATTCACTTATGAATTTCTTCGTACTGTACTAATCGCTGTGATCGCGGGGCATTACAGTATCAGCCCACTGGCACAAGCGATCATATGTATGCTCGGAAAACCCCCTTCGGCCTTGATATTCACCAAAGAAGCAATTAACGCCAACTGAGAGGTAGTGCAGCCGTTCCACAACGGTTGGTCGGCAGCATGAACTACATCAAAAAAATGGTCTGACAAGCCAGACACATAATCATAGGGCCCCGAATCGTAATATGAACTAGGACCCACATCAGAAGGACAATACTGAGTACTATCATTAGCTGGTGTTCTGGTTATACGAAGACCAGAATGATGGCCCGGCGGCATCGAATACCATCCTCTGTGCATAATCCATTTGAGCCACATCACCACAATACGAACTACCCTTCTCCTGAACGGGTGGCGTTTGTTGCTGTTGTACAGGGGGCGCTTGCTTCAAAGTATTCCTGCACCCTCTCCTCACCATGTGAAGTCCAACTATAATACTGCGGCATAAACTCTTTCATACACAAGTTGAAATTTACCTCGTCCGCTGTTTTGAATCGTTCATTTTTGCACTTTCGACAGGGACACCTAATCTTCTCTCCGTCCATATATGCACGCTGAGACTGGGCCCATTCTAAAAAATGTTGTAACACCATCCTCAAATTCTGGCGTCACACCCAGCACGTCTCGATCAAACACCCATCTCCTCAACTGTATTAACATGATTAGCCCTACAAAAACAAGCGATTCACAACAGTAATAATGACCAGAAGAAATTATATATATATAAATATATAATTAACCATTAAAGAATTTCAACTTCTTACCTGAGCAAAACACCTTTAAAGATCAATGCAAATTTCGCGTAGATTGTTGATATTTTCGATTTTACGTATAAAGCATCAAGAGAGGGAGTTAGAACAAATGAGTTGGAGAGTAATTATAAGAACAATTAAAATGAAGGGGGACATATATATGGAAAAATATTAGAACGGGAATTGCAATATTATTTGGAACACTATACTAACCGTTGAAATATAGTCGTTGCTCCATCATTAGGAACGGTCTCTAGCATGGACATAAGAATGGTAAAGTAACTGTTATAATATAGCCGTTGGTGCATATTTGGAATCGTCATCGGCACACATAATCGTTTATGTAAACTGACCGTTCCTAATAGTAGCACATTTTGGAGCAGTGTTTGGAACTAAACTTGATTTTCTTAATACCCACAATTTGGAACGGTCATTGCATTACATTGTTTACCAAGGCATAAAAAGGGTCTCACGTAGCACTACATGTTGGAACGGTCGTACATTCGTTCCAAATCACCGCGGTTGTGGTTCACGAGTAGGAACGGTCACTTTTCCTGGTCAAATAACCGCTCCAATTTCCACATATGTGTTCCAAATGGAATATCAAAATATATCCGCTCCCTTTTTGGAACGATAATGGGTTTACATATTGGCACACATAGGTTGGCACATAAATAGGAACAGTATAGCCGTTCCTACATGTTCTGACTCCGAATAATATGAAAGTGACGTCAGCAATGGGTTATCGTTCCACAATAGTTCCAGTTACCGTTTCTATTTGGAACGGGGTTTGGGACGGTCATATTAAACCGTCCCAATGCCCGCATTTTTTTGTAGTGAGTATGATAGTATTTTTTATATAATGCATTTAAATATTAATTTTTTATTTTACTAAAACTATATTAATTGAATATGAAAATATATACTTTATTTGAAACTTATACAATTTCCTTAATATCTAAAAATATGATAAAACTCTATGATTTTTTTTCTTCAGAATGTTCAATTTATAAACTGAGTGACGAATTCAATATTTAGTTTATACAAAAAAGTTTGGAAACTACTACGTATACTAAAACAATTATCAAAATATGGCACAACTTTATATAACTCAAAATTTCTAAAAGTATATAGAGTTCATAAATTTTCGTGCATAGCACGGGGTTGATGCTAATTTTTTAAAAAACAAATCATAAGATTGTTATTAATATATTAAGAAAACCCTTCAGAAATTCGAAAATTACTCGGGTCAATTCGGAGACCTAAAAAAATCATCTTTCTCCAATACCCCTTGCTAGGTGAAGACAAAAAGATATCATTCAATCTTAATTTAAACATTAAGAGATCCACATAAAATGATAATGACTTAGATATTCATTTTTCTATAGGTAGTCTATGGAAAGAAGCATTCTTTGATATTATCACTGAAGTCCTATCTAAATTAGCATTTGGTATAACAATTTTCTATCACATGCCGGTAGAACAACCCTTATCATATATGTTCTTAATGGTATACCTCAATTTTCAAAGAGTGTCTAACTTTACCAACTAATCTATATCTATATTTATATCTATATCTATATTCTATACCTATAGTTATATATATTGTTATATATATATAAATATGAATCACATAAAAAATTTCTTTCTTTTTTATTGGACTAAATTAACCTTGCAATATTATTTTTTGTAAGGATAACAATGCAAAATAATATGCTTATTAATTACTTTAATTTCACATTACACATAGTTACTCTTATTAATTACTTTCACATTATCCATATTTATTTCTATTAATTACTTTTCACATTATACTTATTTAGCCATATCAATTTTTAGTATATTATACTCATAATATAATATACTTACTAGATTGAAAATACCCCTGTACTATAACATGAAATGACAAGAAAATATCAAGAAAACTGAAAGGATTTTAATGTTGAGAAATTTCCTAGCATGGACATAAATGAGAATAAGTCAGATTAGCTTGACATATTAAAATATATAGGTTACAGACAAATGAAAATCAACTAAATGTATTGTCATGTACAACAAATATTTTGAAGACTAACATAGGTTAATGAAAAATGAGAATCAATTAAATCACTTATAATGTAAAGTGAACACTGCTTGTTGTAAGATAGATTAAAATGTAATTTAAGCATTTGAGGTATAATTACTGGGTATATTATATAATTATTTTAATCATCTCTAATATAGAAGAACAAAATATCCGTGTGCAAGATTTCATATCTTCAACAATATAAAATAGAAATCACTCCAGGTAAAAAAATATCAAAATGTGTAGATGTTGTTTCTAAACCATCACCCCACATTTTTGTTTTCTGGAAAAAGAAAAGAAAAAGAACAAAAAATGGGCACGGTAATATAGATATATATTATCTTTATCTATATATATTATAAGAGTATGAATGATTTGCCATGTTTTATGTTTCTTCCCTTTTTGTGATGCCAATTGTATCATTTTCATATAATAATAGATTATAGATTTATGTGTACAATTAAATAATTTTGTAATAGTTCTTATACTTACATAGTTGAACTGAGATAGAGAAATACTAAAAATAAATTATAATAAAGAGTTCTATTCATAATATAGAGTTATATTCATAAAGTAAAATTAGTTAAAAATCTTAATACTATAGGATGAATATATATGCTATATAATTAGGAGAAGATACAATTTGAGAACTTGGAAGAGCATCTCTTTGAAAGAAAGGGAGGCAATTCATGGGACATTAATTTACCATTAATTTAATGAAGTTAAATTTTATAATAAGATATTATAAAAATATGACTAACTTGAGATGTTTTATTTTTATAAACTATTTTTTGTGATTATTAAAACTATTAAAATTTCATAGAAAGTATACTTTTATATGTCAACAAATAATATCATGGGGGTATCTAATTAATAGTCTAATACTTCAAGTTCAACGAAAATAAACTTCAATTGGCAACAAGGACATTAAATAAGTTTATGTTAAAATTAATTATTTATGAAAACAAACTTAGAATAAGATCAATTATTTCATAAGTAGTTTCGTAATTAATTGTTTTTATAATATTAAGGATTAAATACACTTTGCCCCCTGAACTATTCGTGATATAACATTTACCCCCAGAAACTAACAAATGTAACACTTACCCCCTGGTTGGACAAACCTGCCCCTCATACCTTGAATAATTATATTATTCATAATATATTTTAGTATTTTGCACATTAAATCATGACCAAATTATTTTCTAACTAAAAGGAATTTTTAATAAGTGAAGAATTTAAATTAAAGTGGAGTAATAAGTTAATATATATAATAGATACAAAATAAATATAATATCCCAACAACTCATATATACTTTTAAAAAGAAATTGACAATATATATGTTTAACCAGAAAGTTAAACACTTGTAGGAAAAAAATGAATAAATTTATTTTTATCGTATTTTTGAATAAAAATATATTTAAAAAATGGATATGTAATTACTCATTTTTATAAAATTAAATAGTTAATAACTTAATTTTATTACCAATTACTAAAATCTTTTACTTGAAAGTCTTTTGTGTATTTATTGTACTCATTCATTACTTAACTTTGAGTTTGTAAAATGTAATAAAATTTGAACCGTTAACTTATTAATTATATTTTACTTTATTATAATTAAAATATACTTTTTCCAGTTCAGAAAATTTTAATTATACTTAAAATGCAAAATTGTTAAATAAGAAAAAGAAATCCTTAGAATTAAAAATATACATATATAATATAAGGGAAATATTGTCCAAATATTTAGGTTTAGAGGAAAAATGCTACATTTGTTAGCTTAGAGGGGTAAATGCTACATAAAGAATAATTCAGGGGGGCAAAGTGTATTTAACCCTAATATTAATTATAATATCATAATAATATTATTCAAAATTTAGATGATGACTTAAATAAGTCTATAATTTGTGGATTATTTAATGCACATATTACTTGGTTTATAAAAATCCTACTACATCATTTTCAATAATAAGTAATTTACTTTCTGTACATTTACTTTAATTCGACTCTAACTTAATAAAATTAGTTAATAATTTTTATGCTTATTTCATTCAATTTATTCCATAAAATATTATTTGTCAATTTAGACTATTGTCCACCAACATGAAGAATAAAATAAAAGGTAAAGAGGTTATTACAAGAAATTACATTATAAACAATTTTATGGTCACTACAAAAAAATGCTGGAATTGAAACGGTATTAGGAATGATTTTTTCTCCTTTTGGACCGGTTGAAAGACCACTGAATGAACTTGCACCTCGATTAGGAACGATTATGGAACGGTTAGCGTTCCGTTGAAACTGGAGGCGTTCCTAATAATTGGGAATGGTGTCAGCTAAACCATTCCTATTTTGGAACTATTTTTGGCGTACACGACAAAAATCGTTCCTAATTATCTTTGTGTGTATGAATATATAAATAGTATATTTGAAACGCATGGTTAATATTAGGAATGGTCACGTGTTATTTTATTCACGTAATTAGGAACGGCCGGAGGAACTCCGTTTGCAGCGCACTAAGTATATTGGAGATGCATTTTTCCACTGACTCTGGAATACAAATTGGAACGGTATACTATTTATTTGGGGATAGATGTTGGAATGGTAGGTGGAACAACCCTAGACCTGCTTTGCTAAGGAACTTAGGAATGCTTTTTAATTTTTATTTGGAATACGTCTTTGGACCGGTTTTAGGTATTCTCTTTGGAACACTAACAATACCACCAAGTCATTGAATTTGGACTAATTTTAGGAACGGTTGCCCCTAATTTGGAATGCTCGTTTATACGGTATTAGGAACGGTCATCTGAAAGAATCGGGTACGGCCCGGGAACGCAACGGAAGCGTAGAAAACGTGAATTTAGAGGCATAATCTTAAACAGGTTCAAAGGGGTGTTCCCTTTGAAGTTCCCAGGCGTTTGGTGTTTGTCAAGAGCATAACAACATAAAATAAACATGCTGGACATGTGGCTAAAAGAATAAAAGCAAAAGGTACAAGAATATAAATGAGAACCTACCTTTTGTTTCACAAACGTAGCACCGGTTCTAGTTTTGTTCCCTTTCCATTTCCTTGTTTCTTTTACTTGAGAATTCAATGTAGAATTCCTCTAAGTATTGTCCACACCTCACAATGGATTCAAACTACAGTTTATTGCTAGATAAAATATAGTTAGAGAAGAAGAAAACAATTTCAAAGCAATACTATCAATTAGTGATCTTTAGAGTGTTTTAAGTTCTTTCTTTCCAAAAGAAATGAACTCTTAGAGAGAATTTTCAGAGGTGTTTTTGGATAAAATCTCCAGCAAAAATTGAAGCAAGTTAGTGTATTTTTGTGTAGTGTATTTCATGTGTAAGTAGGAATTTTTTAATTCAAAATTCAACTTCCATCAATAAACCTCCAAGGCTAACTTCCACATATACACTATTATAGCACAAGTATCACCCATGATGGCGCATGGAGAACCACCTACACATGCACCTCACATGGCTATACACATTAGGAGAAAGCTCCAAATTCTCCTACAACATGCTTCAACTTTTATAAGATGTGGACTTGAATTCCATGCTTTTGGACTTTATTAATCTAATTAAATTTAAGTCCAAACAAGAATCATTGGGAATTAATTAATCTAATTAATCTCAATCCAATTGATTCCCAATAGTTTATTTAATCCAATTAAATAAACATAAGTCCAAATTAAGAATAATCGATCCAATCAATTATTCTAGCCAAAACCCAATAAATTGATCCAATTAACTTAAAGGTTCTTAGTCCAAAATTAATTAATCCAATTAATTAATCTTGGACCATCCATCAAATGGATTTCCTAATAAATGATCCAATCATTTATTTTCTCTCCTGAATAAATTTAATCCAATTAAATTTATTCGCTTCTTTTAGAATTAATTCCAAATTACTTCCACCAAATCCAATGTGATTTGTGTGTGACTCATTAGGTTCACCCTCAGCTAGACTTTGGCTTGTGTCCAATACAATTGGTCAATTAAATCCAATTTAATTAACTGTTTTTCCAATGAACCCTTAATCGGAAAAACGCCCGTCACCATGGGTGGCCGTCTAGCAACGGTCCATGACACTAGAGACTAGGTGAATGTTGGCGTGAACATTTACGCTCCTGAGCTCCATACGAGTACGGTCCTTCTATCATCCGTCTTTCGATTTTAGTCTAGGGCATGAAATTGGGAGTCGGTTCCCATCCTGGACTAGACAACTATGCTCAATAACGCGAGACACGTTTGCTCTATTGATCGAGTAGGAAACCATTCCCTACTCGACCAATTGTTGGGCCACAGACTTTAAGAGCTTAAACGGTCTCAGAGCGCATAAGAGACTCGACTGTCATATACTGACAGGTGCCGGATCCTATCTTGGAATTCATCGTCCTCAATACATATTCCGGCTGCATAGGATAAGGATTATGATGAATGTATCCCAGATACGGACATCTCTTGCCAGACCCTAGATCCAGCCTTCATATGCATGTGACTTCCATGATTCCTCAAGTCCGAGGACTAATCTCGTATAATCGGAGCCGGGAATTCCAATCATACCGACCAAGCTTCCAAGACTTCTATAAGACGATTCCTGCGAGTCAGTTCAGTCAGCTGGCACCCTTGTTAACTAACCCATTAATATTGCATAGACGTCCAACGTCTGTTGCCGATGAAACACGACACTCATCCAATGAATGCAATCCTTAGTGCAAGTCTCTATAGGACCCTCGATCCCTTGTCTCGAGGTCATCGACTTGGAACGTTTAAGACCACCCCTCAGAAGTTGGTTTCATAGCTGCCATCCAATGCGCAACCCAACTACATGGGTTATCCAATTGGTCTGTGGGCATTTGTTGTGACGTTAAAATACTGTTTAACGTATTCACTAAGCACAACAAACACATAGTGCCACGGATGAATACTTACTATATTCATCAAGTCAATATTACTTCAATAAAGATTGCTAAATAGTACCCAAAACCGCCAATCCAATTGGCTTTCTAGTCACCTATTCTAACAATCTCCAACTTGACCTAAAGCCAATCACCCATGTCGCTCAGACTAATCTGAGCATGAGTAATTTTTGATATCCGGCTCGATCTCACGGGTCTACCTTATTTCTATCAAGATGATGCGGTCCAACCGCATGCCACCTCTTCATACCATTCCTCCAAGCAGATGGTACTGTCTACGAATTTTCCTGGATCCATGATGAGATCTCGGTCCTTTAGCTTGCGCTACAGCCATGTTGTTATCCTCCAAGGTAACTACTGGCTTTGCCGTGCTAGGCACCACACCCAACCATTGGATGTGGTTTTTCATCCAAACCACTCTCCGGAGCAACTTCTAAAGTTTCCATACACTCAACTTTCATGGTCCGTCATGGTATCCCGCTTGAAACCTTTCCAAGCCACCACCTTACCATTAAGCCTGAATATATGTTCATACTGAGACTAGATATTGTTCACTTGATACTGGAAGCTAGTATTGCTATAGCCTTCCAGAATCAACTCTCCATAGAACGTGCATCAAGAACACTTCTTTAATCCTTATTCAAGTATTAAAGACTGTTCTCAACAGTAGTCTACCGCCTCCTCGGTACACACCCAATTTCCGTCGTTATGCCAAAAGCATACAAAACATCAGGTCCAATGCACCAAACAATATACCCATGCTGCATATGGCAAAGATGTAGGGGATGTGAAACATCTAAGCTTCCTCATCAGTCAACCAGGACTGAGTCTTGGACAGCTTAACCCTATATATAGGAATCCAATTCCTTTCATGGAGAAATGAGTGAACAACGTTTGTATTTCAGTGTTTTCTAATATCTTAAATTCATTCCAAATGAATAAGACGTTACACACTTTAAACACTAGGAACATAACTAAACTCCCACGAGATCCTCAAGCTCATTACTGATCAAGTCATACCCCGTATCAACTCATCAAATCGAATATTCCTGTTACATGGAGTTTCAAACCTAGCTTGAATTCCATGTCGAATCACACGGCTCCAAGCCATTGATTCGATCCAATGTCCAACATTGCTTCTCTTTATGTCTTTTGGTTTATAATTCAATTGACCGAACTGACCCAAAAACCTGTACCTCTCAGGTATCTAGGATATTCTGGTCGTCCTTAGGAGAACTGGAATATAGTCAGTGAGCAAACTTAATTTCAAATGATGTTTCCTATATCGTACTGAGGTGTCGCTCTACTTGATTCCTCAAAGAGCTACTCCTCACACCGATTATCCTCTAAAATCCTATTTCCCTTAGGAAAACACATCAACCTGTGCAAACCTAGTTTGCCTCCCACTAGTCCCTTGACGTATGCAAGACCAACCCACATTCTCAAGTACTTTGAGGATACAAGCTTGCCATGCCATATCAAATATGGCGTCTGGGCTACGATCTTTAGAAAGTGCCATGTTTTACAACTTGGCTACTGTCTTAAGAACACGCCTAGATGAGCCAAGGTAGTTCAGTGAAACACCGGCTGAACCATGCCCAACAAGGTTCGATTCCTCCCTTATCAAAGACACCGTTTAATTGTGGCGTTCCAGGAAGAGTTCCACTAAGTGAGAATTCCATTCCCATTTATATACATCAAGAACTCCCACTAAATGCACACCACTCGATCCAATCGAAGGTTAATTTTGCAACCAGTTTGGTTCCCACTTCAAATCTAATTCCCTGAACCTTCCAAAGGTCCTTAGACTTGTGAACCCTCTTCTGGTCTTGTGTATTCAGTGACCCATAGATGTCTGACTGCATCTAATCTAACAGACCACTAGCAAGCATACTTTGTCTACAAAGAGCTTCTTGGCCATCTTCCTGCTCAGGAAGGACTTGCAAGCTAGCAGACTCAAATTGTCTATTTCTAGACTCCTTGAATCTACTAACCTCCTTATACTATCTAGAGGAATGTGAACTAGCTTTGCATGCTAAATCTATGAGTTTATCTTGATTAACCATTTTATCATTTGTTTTGAGCATTCATAATATAATTATGGGATAGTATTGAAACAATTATGCAAGAAACCTAGCAGACAAGAATAACCATTCTTTGTTAAATAAAAGAAACTTTTATTGATCAAAAACATGTAATCCTAATTCACCAACAATAGAAAAACATAATTTGATCATTCTAGGTTACATAATTGTGACCTATCAACTCTATCCTAACATGATCACTAATGGCTAAGTCTAACTGATCCTATAGCTACTACAACAACAGCCCTGCCATCACTTAGCTTTAGAACCATCTTCATCTTAGCCTTCTACTCCTTTCCATCACCTACAAACCATTTGCAGATATGAGCTCTACAGCTGGTATCCAATACCCAAGAAGTAGAATAGTAATCATGTTAAAGCTTAAATCAAATGTACCTTGGTTGAAGAGGAGTTTAGGACACTCCCTCTTCCAATGCCCATTTTCACGGTAATATATGCAAACATCTTTTGCAATCCTTGACTGCCGAACCGCCTTCCTCTTTCCTTTGCCCATGCCCAGCATGGCAACCGGAGCGCTCTGAGCGCTTGCAGCGGCTGATTCTGTCTTACCCTTCTTCCTCCTCCAGCGTCCGGCTCCTTTGCCTTTCGCGCTTGAGGTTGAAGCCTCCCCCACCAATACCGACGGCGCAGACTTTTCAATCGTTGCCTCGTATTGGACCAATATGTTTATCAACTCATGAAGGTTTTTTTCAAGCCCATTCATGTTATAGTTAACAATAAATGGGTCAAAGCAGAGAGGAAGAGACTGAAGGATCACGTCGATGTACGTCTCTTTTCCAAAATCAACTCGGAGGTCTTTGAGCTTCTCCACTAGGGATAGCATCATCACTCCATGCTGGTGTATAGACGACCCTTCTATCATCTTAGCTCTGAAAAATGCCTTCATCGCAGCATATCTAATATGTCGGTCCGATACCGCATAAACGTCTTTCATGCGGAGCATTATCGAGCTGACATCATCCAGCCGATCATACTGTTTTTGGATCTCTTTAGTCATGGATGCCAGTATGATGTTGAGGATCTTGCGGTTGTCCTCTTGCCTATCATTGAACGTCAGACGCTCTTCTTTCGAGGAAGATGCTTATCCAGAACGTAAGCCTGGTTTTCGAAATCGAGGACAATCCTCAGATTTCGCAGCCAATCATTGTAGTTTGTTCTGTCAAATTTGTTAGTCTCAAGAATTACAACGAGTGGATTCTTAGACATCTACATTCAAAATGTAAAGCAGAAATTTAGTAGATTATTATAAATTAAATTCAAGTTAAGACTTGGTCTTTAGTCATTAACGCCTCCCAGTATTTCTTCAAAAAGCCCACCACTCTCAAGTGGAAACCATTTCCTAGTCGGCTTGGGAACCACAAACACAATTCTCCATGCCCCGCTTGTACGATTCACATAGGAAAAGCTTTGTGGGAGGTATCCAATACCATTCTCATCTAATGAGATTCCCAAGATATTTTGCCTCACCTCTTTCACATGATTCCGAGGACTCCAAGCGAATCATGTTACTTCAGCGTTAGGCCCGACCCATCAATCAAATCATATCTCAACTGTTGCCCCCCACGACTCGTGAGATAGGGAACAGGAGCATATTCCTTTGTTCGTAACAATAGCACATCTTTTTTCCATTCCAAAACGTGCCACGAGTCGTGAGACCACGAATGGGTGAAAGTAGATTCCTTACTATATTGTTATGGATGGAAGACTTGGAATAATCAAACTATTTGATTTAATTTTATTTTGGGCCTAATATATACTTGGACCATCCAAGTGAGAGTTATTATTTAGTAAGACCGAGACCTCATCATTATTAGTATTTTGCATGCTCAAGTTTTAAACATTCAATGTAAATAGATGCATTCCAAACACATCATACATCAAAGCATTAAAACATTAAACACATGCAAAACAAGCCTAGCACGCCCCTGTAGGATGATCACAAGCCCGTTCCTAAGTGATCCACTGAGCCCGTAGTGGATCTATGGTTAGTCTAGGGTAAGCCTACACTATTACAATTTTTACATCCCATTATCATTCTAATGGGGCCTTGTAAAATCCTCCTTTGTTCTTCTTGACCTTCCACCGCGGGCTCTGTCCAACGGACCTTTTTGGGCCTTCATCTCCATGGAAGCTTACATTAATAGAATAAAGCCTCACAATCTAATCTATTCTCATTACAACTTAAAAGAAACCCCAATCATAATTCCGGGAGAGTACATTAAAAGAGAGGAAGAAAACCTTATTATTCCAAGGCTAAAAACCAAAAGAAGGAATGAAAACAAAGAGGCACGCAGGCCCCACCCAATAATAAATTAAACCATACATAGGCCAATGGGCTAGTGATCATCCTTATTGTTTATAAAATAAACAACAACAAAACACATTTATATCAAATATAAACAGTCGAAGCATATAAATACATCCCATGCATTTATAAATAGATATCCAATATCTAAAACAATAAACATAATAAAATGCAGAAAATATCATATTAATAATGCAATTAAAAATATGGATATCAACTATACATCCAATGTACAAACAAGTTTTTGTTTGGAAACTATTTCCAAAATAATCCAAGACATAAAATAATTTTACAAAAATCCAATTTAACTAAAAATTAAAATACGTCAAAATTAATAACTCATAAAATTAGCATAAATCAGGAAAATCCAATTTTCTGAAAAAATAGAAAAAAAAAGGGCACAAAATAGCGCTGCCGGCCGGCCGTCCCAGACGGCCGTTCGCACGCGCGCGCAGGCACCCCTACCTGTGCGCCGCACGTGCGGCCGCCCACGCGCGCCTGTCGGCCGCGCGCGCACGCCCGCGCGAAGGCGCCCCTGCCTGCTGCCCCTGTTGGGCGGCCGACACCGTTTTTCACCAAATTTTCTTTTTTTAAAAAAAAAATTTTGCTATAAAACTGAAACATAAACATGCATTTAAAGAAAATCTAATTCTCAAAAAATGCATGGATATCCATAATTTCAAAAGCAAAATTAACACATATTTTCTACACATATTATCATATTTTAAAGCCATAAATCATGCTTTACAAAAGAAATTTAAACATGCTCTTTATGCTTAGCACATAATAACCTGTAAATCCTATAGCCACAACACCGAACCGGGCTCTAATACCACTGACAAAATTGGGTACGGCCCGGGAACGCAAAGGAAGCGTAAAAAACGTGAATTTAAAGGCATGATCTTAAACGGGTTCAAAGGGGTGTTCCGTTTGAAGTTTCTAGGCGTTCGGTGTTTGTCAAGAGCATAAAAATATAAAATAAACATGCTGGACATGTGGCTAAATGAATAAAAACAAGAGGTGCAAGAATATAAATATGAACCTACCTTTTATTTCACAAATGTAGCACCGGTTCTAGCTTTGTTCCCTTTACGTTTCCTTGTTTCGTTCACTTGAGAATTCAACGTAGAATTCCTGGCCAAACTCCATTTTAACCCCTTGTGTTTTCCCTAAAATGCTGAAAACCCCCCTGTGTTTTGGAAATAAGCAAACCACCCCCCCCCCCCCGCCCGTGTTTTGTTTAACTAAGCGCGAAATTCCCATTCCGTCATACACTGACGGAAGGTGTAGGACACGCGCCCTTTATACGTCTTGGAGAAATTTTTCTTGTTTCTGCACGTTTTTTTCATTATTTTATGACTAAAATGCCCTTGAGAAAATATATATTTGTTTTGGACTTTTTTTTTACTTGTTTTGAATCTTTTTTTTCATATACCAAAAAATATATAAAATTTTAATATATTTTAAAAATTAAATGTTAAATTAAAAGATAAAAAATATATGTTTTTTACCATATGTTAATTATTTTTATGAATATAAATGTTAATAACTATATATTATTAATTAATTGATATTATTATTTAGATTAAATATGCATAATAAATTTTACTATTTATTTAAATAATATTTATACTTAATAAAATTTACTATTTATTTAAATATTATTTAAATTTAAAACATATATAAATATAAATCAGTTTCTTTAATTTTTAAACAAAATCAATTTTTTAAAAATAAAAAAAATACAGAAAATCTGGGCGAGTGCAGCCGTCGCCATCGTCAATACGCCCATGGGTTTGGGCGACCGCGATCGCGGCCGTCACCGTCGCCTAAACACCCATGGGCGACCGCGACGGTGGCCGTCGCCGTCACCCAAAGAACCCATGGGCGACCGCGATGGCAGTCGCGGAGGCCAGGTTCGCGGCCGCCGCCATGAACCTGGGCACCGCGACAGCGATCGCCGCGCCCAGGTTGGGGGCGAAGGCGACGTTGGCGCCGTCGTCGTCGCCCCCTCTGCGGTGGGCTATGGCGGGGTTGGGGTCTTGGGGGTTGCCGGCGTGGGGGTTGGGGAAGGGAGCCTGGTGGAGCGGGGGGGGGGGGGAAGGGGGTCGTTGAGGGGGGTTGGGGTGGGGTTTGGGTTTTAATAAATATTTTTTTTAAATAATTTATTTTTATAATTAATAATAATAATGTATATAAAAGAATCCACACCTCACAATGGATTCAAACTATAGTTTATTGCTAGATAAAATATAGTTAGAGAAGAAGAAAACAATTCCAAAGCAACACTATCAATTAGTGATCTTTAGAATGTTTTAAGTTCTTTCTTTCCAGAAGAAATGAACTCTTAGAGAGAATTTTCAGAGGTGTTTTTGGCTAAAATCTCCAGCAAAAATTAAAGCAAGTTAGTGTATTTTTGTGTAGTGTATTTCATGTGTAAGTAGGAATTTTTAAATTCAAAATTCAACTTCCGTCAATAAACCTCCAAGGCTAACTTCAACATATACACTATTATAGCACAAGTATCACCCATGATGGCACATGGAGAAACACCTACACATGCACCTCGCATGGCCTATACAGATTAGGAGAAAGCTCCAAATTCTCCTACAACATGCTTCAACTTGTATAAGATGTGGACTTGAATTCCATGCTTTTGGACTTTATTCATCTAATTAAATTTAAGTCCAAACAAGAATCATTGGGAATTAATTAATCTAATTAATCTCAATCCAATTGAATGCCAATAGTTTATTTAATCCAATTAAATAAACATAAGTCCAAATTAAGAATAATCGATCCAATCAATTATTATAGCCAAAACCCAATAAATTAATTCAATTAATTTAAAGGTTCTTATTAACTAATCCAATTAATTAATCTTGGACCATCTATCAAATGGATTTCCCAATAAATGATCCAATCATTTATTTTCTCTCTTGAATAAATTTAATCCAATTAAATTTATTCGCTTCTTTTAGAATTAATTCAAAATTAATTCCACCAAATCCAAAGTGATCTGTGTGTGACTCATTAGGATCACCATCAGCTGGACTTGGGCTTGTGTCCAACACAATTGGTCAATTAAATCCAATTTAATTAACTGTTTTTCCAATTAACCCTTAACCGGAAAAACGCCCGTCACCATGGGTGGCCGTCTAACAACGGTCCATGTCACTAGAGACTAGGTAAATGTTGGCGTGAACATTTAGGCTCATGAGTTCCATACGAGTACGGTCCTTCCATTATCTATCTCCCGACTGCAGCCAGTCACAAATATTGCTCGGTCTGCGCCACCGAGCCCTCCAATTCGGCAAGACAATCCCCAGGATCAACCGTGGCCTGACACTGGTGATCCTCCAGCAACTTCTGCAACATCTCCTGCAAAAATAGTAAATTATTATTATTGTTTCCAAAAATTAAAAGAAAATAAATTTGCAAATGTAATACAATGCTTACCGCCACCTCCACTGCCCTTGGGCCGCACCACCATCCGTCGGCCTTCTTTTTGTAGCATCTAGAGAATAACTTCATCTGCTTCACTGGCCGATCGAGCTGCGTTTCCTGTAAAAAAAAAGGAACTGTTATTGCAGTTTTAATTTAATAATGTTGAATACTTAATAAAACAATTCTTACCATTTTCCTCTTGTGCATCCCGACGGAGGCAGAACCCCCACGGTAGACAGTAGAGGATGTTGTTAGGTTGGCGGACTGGTTGGCCTTGTTGTGGGCGCACTCTTCCTAGAACTCGTCGCTGTCTTAGTTGTTAGAATAGGTGACCATGAAGCCAATCTTGTTAGGCGGATTGTTACCTATGTCTGAACAATTTCGAAGTTTTAATAAAACCTGATGAATAAGAGAGCGAAATTCATTTGGCGCATACTTTAACTGTTCGCTACACAAACAAAGCCCACAGACTGGGATCACATTTTGGGGACTGGGACTACGCTTGGAGGTAGGTCCATGAAATCAGTTCCGCCGAATCAGCCTGAAAATCTCCAAGTCAAGGAATCTCGAAAATGGGTACCGAGATTCCACTTGAGACTTATACTAAGTGTCTGCTGTCGTGTTTCATCGACGGGTGACGAGGGTCGTTTAAGTAGTGTTAGTGGGTCAGTCTGCTGGGGAGCGGCTGACTAAGGTGACTCGCGGGAACCGTCTTACGGAGGACCTTGAGTAGGGTTGACTAGGTATGACGTGAGTTCCCAGTTCCAACGGTACAGGTCAAATCATTTGACTTGAGGAATTGCTGAGTTTATCTGTACATCGAGACTGTATCTTAGGTATGGTGAGAGATTGCCAAAATGCAGTTGAGTAGTCATAAACCATATCTACTGCAGCCACGGTGTACAACGTGATAGTAGTTTCCAAGAAAGGATCTATCTCCTGTCAAGAAGGTTGACAGTAGTGTCTCAAAATACTCTGTGTCTTGTCCCTAAAATCTGTGGCCACAGTAACTGAACAGATGGGAAGGATTCCCTGCGGCGTTTGGTAAAGGATAGACCGACACTTAGGTCCAAAATGCAGTGCGCTCAAGCAAGGCGCACGCGCAGGCAGGGGAGCCTGCGCGCGGTAGCCTCACCACGCGCGCACAGTGTGCGCAGATCCGCGGCCGACATGCGCGCAGCCAGACGCCAAGCGCGGACACATGGTCGGGCGCACGCGCACACAGATAGGGAAGCTCGCACACGCCAGGCCAGTGCATCGGAGCGCTTGTGCGGCCAGGGAGGCCGCGCGCGCACGTGCGCATTAGGCAACGCCGCCAGGCGCGCACGCAGGCAGACAACGGAGTCTGCACACAGGATGCGCACGCAGGCGGCACGACAGGATGGCGCGCGCTGGCAGAGGTGCCTGCGCGCAGCTGCCCGCCAGCGCACGCCAACGTGCTTAGCACAGCCGATTAGGCGCGCGCGCGAGCAGGCAGGGGCCTGTGCGCGCACGCCCAGCCAGGCGTGCCCTGCGCACGCACAGACAACAAGTCAGGCCTGCTGGCCTGTGTGCGCCGGCAGAACGCCGCCGGTGGCGGCGGCCGGTTGATTATTTACGTTTTCACGTTATTTAATTTTTTTTTGATAATTCTGAAAAATTAGTTTTATTTAATTTTGCATGTTTTCTTAAAGAATATTATTTGGAAGGTTGTTGTATTGAATTTGGAATCCCGGGGTATTACGCACCTTCAAATAATGAGGAAGGGTCTTCCTAAACGAGAAAGGATATTGCCAACGTTATATCATGTTTTTCATACATAACTCGTTTCTTTATCATGGGATGATGTGATTGGATATCATGGATTATATGCATATGTTTATGTGATTGGATATCCTGTAATTATGTGCGTTTATTGAGAACGGATGATCACGAGCCTTAGACCGAATATATAGTTTAAATTTGTGTTGGGCCTGTGTGCCTCTTTTACTTTCTCCTTCTCCTCTTCTAGTTGCCGTGGAATAATAAGACACTCTATCTCCCTCCTGTTGTACTCCCCCCGGATTTTCGTTGGAATTTCTTTTTACATATGTAATGAGAGTAGTACAGGAGTGAGGATTTTATTTTATGTTTTTGGTGGAGATGAAGGATGGTCCACATGGAAAGCCCAGAATAGAGGATCCAAGGCGTTTCATGGAGATTTGAAAGTAAAAGAGACCAAGGCTCATCAGCATGTTGATCGGGTTGCTATTAAGGGCACCTTTACTTCTTGGTTATGGATTAAGTGTGGATTGACTAAAATGTGATTAAAAGTGTGATAAGAGCAAGTGAGATTATTTAGTATTTTGTTTACTTGAATATTAAGAAGTAAGATTAAATCATTATTCATCTTGACTTTTCTGTACATGAATAGTGTTTTTGCATGTGTTGTCATATCACTAAAAAAATTCTGCATGTGTTGTCACATCATGACCAATTTTTTAGATATAATAAAATCAAAACCGAAGGGCAAAGTGGGTATAAAAACAAAAAGGATGAGGACATAAAGCGAAATGGAAAATTAATCAAAAGAAGTGGGCCATGGTGATAAAATAATTTGAGGGTGGAGAAGTGGTTTTAACCCTCCAATTATCACCCCAACATACGGGCCTCCTTCACTAATCGCGGGCTGGGCTAAAAAAATAAACATATTAATAGCAAGGATTAGCCATGATATCATGGCTAATCCTTGCGAGTAAAGGAGGCCTAAATGTAATAGTGTAGGACCAACCCTAGATTGACCACAGATCCACTGTGGGCTCAGTGGGTCGCATAGGCTTTGGGCTTGTGATCATCCAACAGGGGCGTGCTAGGCTTTAATTTTGCATGTGGCTTTTATGGTGAATGAATGGTTTATTTATCATATTATTGCTATGGGATGCAACCTTTAAATTATGCATTATGGTTGAATGTGTACATATGGGATCTCGGTCATTTTCAACTCTCACTCGGTTGGACCAAAGTTCAAAATATTAGACCCTTGGTAAATGGACATGGACTCTCGGAGTTCGTCCATGCCTTCCAATCCATGGCATAGTGAGGAAGCTGATTTCGATCGATAGCGTGGTCTCACGAGTCGAGACACGACTATCGTGCTTAAAAGAAGCGGCACTATGTCATGAACAAGGAGTAGACTGCTGTTACCTATCTCAGGAGTCGTGGAGGTAACAGTGGGTCTATGAATCGATCGAATGGGTTGGGTCTAACGCCCAATTAACGTGATTCGCTTGGAGTCCTCGGGATCACGTGAAAGGGTGAGGCAATTATCTTGGGAATCTCGTGGAACGAGAATGATATGGTGTACCTCCCACAGGATTCTTCCCATGAGAATCGTAAAAGCGGGGTATGGGGAAAATCGCTGTGGATCCCAAGCCCACTAGGAAAGGGTGTTTCCCGAAAATAACGTTTGAGAGTATCGTATATTTGTATAAATAGTGGGACCATTAAATGACTAAAGTCCAAGTGTTTAATTATTTATTAAAACCTCCGTCTTTTAAAATTCTGCTGATCGTAAGTCTGTTCTTTAAATGTAGATTTAAAAATATCTAAGAACCCATTATCAACCATACTTAAGACCAACAAGTTTAATGGAACCAATTACAACGACTGGTTGCGCAATCTGAGGATAGTACTCGATTACGAAAATCGAGGCTATGTCATGGACGAGCCATTCCCTAGGACCTTGCCGGAAGGATCCACGCCAGAAGAACGTTAGATATTCGAGACTTGGCATAAGGATAACCGGAGGCTCCATAGCGTCACACTTGCCTCTATGACGAATGAGATTCAGAAGCAGTATGAAAGCCTAGACGATGTCCCTTCCATTATGGCTCGCCTGAAGGATTGCTATGCAGTCCCGGACCGACATACTAGGTATGTCGCGACAAAGGCGTTCTTTGGAACTAAAATGATCGAAGGGTCCTCTGTACAAAAGCATGGGGTCAAGATGCTTACCTTGGTGGAAAAGCTTGAGGACCTCAAGGCAGGGCTCGATAAGTGATCCTTCAGTCTCTCCCACCCTCATTCGACCAATTCATTGTTAACTACAACATGAACACACTTGAGAAGGGTATTCATGAGTTAATCAATATGTTCGTGCAATACGAGGCAATGACCAAAAAGTCTACGCCGTCAGTATTGTTTGGAGATGCTTCGACTTCAAAAATAAAACGCAAGGGTGCCGGACGTTGGAAAAGGAAGAAGGGAAAGGCAAAAGCCGTCAAAGCAGCTACCAACACTAAGAGTGTTCCTATTGCCAAAGTGGGGAAAGGTAAAGGAAAAGGGAAGGTTGACTTAAAGCAACAGTCGATGGCATATGACATATATATCAATTGTCGTGAGAAAGGGCATTGGAAGAGGGATTGCCCCAAACTCCTCTCCAAACAAGGTATCTTTATGATTGAGGTTAATATGGTTACTAACACCGCCTCTTGGATATTAGATACCGGCTGTGGAGCTCACATTTGCAATGATTTGCATGTGCTGAAAAGAAGCAGAAAACTGAGCAATGGGGACATGGTCCTAAAGCTTGGGAATGGCAAGGCCATCTCGGCAGAGGCAGTAGGATCCGCCACTCTAGTAGTTAGTGATCATATTAGTATAGAATTAGAGCAAGTTTATTATGTACCAAGCATGATTAGAAACATCATTTCCATTCCGTTGTTAGACAATAGTGGATGAGTTTATGATCAATAAAAATTGATTTTATTTGATGAGGTGTGGTATTGCTCCATCTGCTTGGTACGCTTAATAACGGCCTCTATATCTTACAACAAACGAACTTCGTTCTAAACGCTCAACACAAACGTAAAATAGGTAATAACGGGAACACACAACTGTGGCATGCAAGGCTAGGTCACATTTCCCAAGATAAGTAAAGAAATTGGTAGACTCAAAGAACCTAGAGGTAGGGGACTTGAGTTAGCTACCAACTTGCGAATCTTGTCTCAGAGGAAAAATGACCAAAAGGCCCTTTGTAGGATAAAGCAGGCTTGCCACAGGTCTATTGGACTTGGTCCATATAGACGTATGTGGACCACTAAAGACGCAAGCCCGAGGTGGGTTCTCCTACTTCATAACCTTCACCGATGATCATTCACGGTATGGTTATGTATACCTAATGAGGTACAAGTCTGAAGCTCTTGAGAGGTTTAAAAGAATTCAGACTTGAAGTTGAGAACCAAACCGGCTGCAAAATTAAAGTCTTGCGGTCAGACCGAGGTGGAGAGTACCTTAGTACCAATTTCCTTAATTATCTTAAAGAAAACGGTATAATCTCTGAATGGACACCTCCCGGGACACCACAGTTGAATGGGGTCTCAGAAAGGAGGAATCGAACCCTGTTGGACATGGTCCGACCCATGATGAGTTTTACCAAATTGCCCTTGTCATTTTGGGGCTACGCATTGGAGATTGCGACCAAATTGTTAAACTTGGCGCCTACCAGTGCATTGACCCAAACGCCATATGAGAATTGGCACGGCAAGCCTGCGTCGTACAACTACTTGAAAGTATGGGGTAGCCCTGCATACGTCAAGAAGCTAGTGGGAGACAAGCTAGAATCACAGTCTAGTTTATGCAGGTTCGTTGGATACCCCAAAGAAACTACAGGTTATTATTTCTATGACCCCTTGGAACAAAAGGTATTTGTTTCAAGGAACGTAGTGTTCTTGGAACAAGGTTTTCCAGAGGATATCCAACCTGATGAACTAATCCTTGAGGAGTCAAGTGATGCAAACCAGTCATCAGTAGAAGCCGCGGATTACTCACTTGGAGGATTCTGGTTAGATACCCAGAAGGCTGACCAACCTCGAGAAGTTCAGCATGCTAGGCATGAAGGACGACCTTAGGAAGGGCCAACCCCGGTACCTGAACCGTCGGCTCCCATACAGTCAGCGCCTACAGTCACCACTGATGTTCCCGTTCTCCGTAGGTCAGCTAGAGAGTCACGACCTCCCATGAGATACGGCTTTCTGAACACAACTAGTCTATTAGAGTGATGTCTGACATCGACTCCAGGAGATGGCTTGAGGCTACGAAAGCCGAAATGGACTCCATGAATGAGAACCAAGTTTGGACACTTGTAGACCCGCCCAAAGGGGTTAAGCCAGTTGGCTGTAAATGGGTCTATATGCGCAAATTTGGCATTGATGGAGAAGTCACAACCTTCAAGGCTAAGCTAGTAGCAAAAGGGTACACTCAACGACCCGGGGTCGATTTTGAGGACTCCTACTCGCCAGTAGCCATGGCTAAGTCCATTTGAATTTTGCTTGCCATAGTAGCATGGTATGACTATGAGATATGGCAGATAGACGTGAAAACGGCCTTCCTCAATGGTTTCGTTGAGGAAGAGATCTCCATGGATCAGCCGGAAGGTTTCACGGTTACTGGAGAAGAACAAAAAGTCTGTCATCTCCAAAAGTCCATCTATGGCCTCATACAAGTATCCCGGAGTTGGAACATTCACTTTGACGAAGTCATACGAGGTTATGATTTCATCAAAAATGAATCCAACCCTTGTGTATACAAGAAGGTCAGTGGGAGCTCTATAGTGTTCCTAGTGCTTTATGTGGATGACATTCTGTTCATAGGAAATGACGTTAGAATGTTGGGTAACACAAAAGCATGGTTATCAATTCAATTTTCCATGAAGGATTTGGGTGAAGCCTCCTACATTCTTGGCATCCAGATTGTCAGGGACAGATCTAAAAGAATGTTAGGACTAACCCAAAACTCGTATATGGAGAAAGTCCTGAAAAGGTTTCGGATGGACAACTCCAAACGAGGATTCCTTCCCATTAGGCATGGGATCAAGTTGTCCAAGAAAATGTCTCCGCAGACTGATGAGGAACTTGAAAAGATGAAAATCGTTCCCTATGCTTCTGCCGTAGGAAGCATCCAATATGTGATCCACTACACAAGACCTGACATCGCTTACGCCTTAAGTGTAACGAGCAGATATCAGTCTTGTGCAGTAGAGGCACATTGGAATGCGGTCAAGGGTCCTTAAGTACCTAAGGAGGACTAAGGAAATGTTCTTAGTTTATGGCAATAGAGAACTAATCTTGGAAGGCTTTAGCGATGCTAGCTTCCAGGCAGATGACGATGATGCCAAGTCTCAATCAGGTTATGTATTCAGGCTCAATGGAGGAGTGGTAGCATGGAAAAGTTCCAAGCAAGAAACCACTGTTGATTCCACCACTGAGGCCGAATACATAGCAACTTCAGAAGCTGCCAAAGAAGCGGTTTGGATGAGAAATTACATGCAAGAGTTGGGTGTGGTGCCTAGCATTGCGGAGCCCGTAGTAATCTTTTGTGATAACAACCGAGCCATAGCGCAAGCAAAGGAACCGATATCTCATCACCGATCCAAACACATTCTTAGACGCTACCACCTTCTAAGAAAAATGGTAGGAAGAGGTGACGTTCGGATGGACCGAGTCAACTCAGCAGACAACACAGCAGATCCACTGACAAAGCCTATGTCGCAGAGCGCTCATACGCAACATCTTGAGAAGATGGGGATTAAGCATATGGGTGATTGTCTTTAAAGGTCAAGTGGGAGATTGTTAGAATAGGTGACCATGAAGCCAATCTTGTTAGGCGGATTGTAACCTATGTCTGAACAATATCTAAGTTTTAATAAAACCTTGATGAATAAGAGAGTGAAATTCATTTGGGAACATACTTTGTCTGTGTTCACTTTAACTGCTTTATAATTGTTCGCTACACAAACAAAGCCCACAGACTGAGATCACGTTTCGGGGACTGGGACTACGCTTGGAGGTAGGTCTATGAAATCAGTTCCACGGAATCAGTCTGAAAATTTTCAAGTCAAGGAATCTCGAAAATGGGTACCAAGATTCCACTTGAGACTTGCACTACGCATCTGCTGTCGTGTTTCATCGACGGGTAACGAGGGTCGTCTAAGCAGTGTTAGTGGGTCGGCCTGCTGGGGAGCGGTTGATTGAGGTGACTCGCGGGAACCGTCGTACGGAGGACCTTGAGTAGGGTCGGCTAGGTATGACGTGAGTTTCCGGTTCCAACGGTATAGGTCAAATCCTTTGACTTCAGGAATTGCTGAGTTTACCTGTACATCGAGACTGTATCTTAGGTATGGTGAGAGTTTGCCAAAATGCAGTTGAGTAGTCATAAGCCATATCTAGTGCAGCCACGGTGTACAACGTGACAGTAGTTTCCAAGAAAGGATCTGTATCCTGTCAAGAAGGTTGACAGTAGTGTCTCACAATACTCTATGTCTTGTCCCTAAAATCTGTGGCCACAGTAACTGAATAGAAGGGAAGGATTCCCTGCGGTGTTTGGTAAAGGACAGACCGACACTTAGGTCCAAAATGGGTACCTACATATCCGTGCCCTAGACCCTAAGTGGTGAGACCGTAGAGCCTAGGATAGATGTACTGTAGAGCCTAAATGTTCATCCCCACGCATATTCACCTAGTCTTTAGTGCCATGGACCGCTGCTAAACGGCCACCCATGGTGATGGACAGATTCTAGCAATCCAACCAAGTCTAGTTGAAGGTGAACCTAAAGAGTCACACACAATCCGCACACATGACGTATTTTATTTGGAACCAAATATTTGGAGAGAAGTGGAACGATTAAATTGGATTTAATCGGGTCCTTCTTTTCTTGGGAAGAAATTAATTCCTTTTATTAGATGAAAGGAATTCATCCAATAAATTAAATTTATTGGAAATTAATTTAATAGGCTTAGAATAAATATTTATATTTGATATATTTATTTATTGCCTTTTTGGATTATTTAAATGAGATTCAAATATTCCATTAAATTAATCAATGATTGAGATTAAAAGAGAGAGATCAATGGCTAGGATTGGTTTGACCAAAGAAACTAGAAGTTGACTAGGATTTGACTAGGTCAAATCCTATTCCAAGTGGAGTCTTCCAAAGAGTTGGAATTAGAAGAGGAATAGGATTCCTCCTCTATAAATATTCCTAACTCTTCACTTTGGAAGAGGTGATGAAAAATTGAAGCACAACACACACACACACACACACAGCACTCGGCCTCTCCTCTCTCTCTCTCGGCTACACTCTATCCCTCTCTTTCCAAGAAACTCTTCCATGCTCTTTTGTGACATGGAAAAAAAATAAAAGAGTCAAAGAGCATTTATTTTCCTCCATCAAATAAGAGAAAATCAAGGGAAGATTAATGAAGGTCATCAACTCATGGAGGAAATCATGCAAAGGGGGCTTGATCCATGGAAACTCTTCCATTAATGACAAAGCAAGGAAAAGACCATAACGTCCCCATGAGACGTTACCATTTATATCCAAGAATATGAAGACGAAGGACAATAAAGACAATACACCATACTTGTCGTAAATAGAATTGTTGTATAAATAGGGACTCAACCCCTTCATTTGATGGATCTTGGATTCTTGTAAGAACTCCACTAGCATACTTGTTCAATCAACTTCCTTGGATCGACTTGTACGTATTGGCGATTGTGCCCGATTTTAATATAATTATTCGATTATCACGTTTATCATTTTATCACGTTGTTGTTGAATTATTCTTCGATTTCTTGCAACATCAACTTGGCGCCGTCTGTGGGAATCTTTAATCGCAATACTGAGAATCCAAACTCGATCCATGGCTAGAGACTGGGAAATGAATGAGGAGCGGAGGACAGAAACTCCACAGAATAACGAAGGAGAGCTCCCTCCCTTGGAACACATGAGCCTGGGTCCCCAGCAGGACCACAAGAGGGGGCACGAAGAAAGGAGGGAAGGAGCCAGCGAAGCCCCACCGCCGATGCTTCAGATGACAGCCGAAGCACTGCAAAAAGTGATCGAAGATGTATCGGCGAAAGCGGCCGAGAGGGCGATCATGCATTTCATGGCGAATCGTCCCCGAGAGCCTACTCTCCCTCGTTCCCCCCCGCCGAGGCCGAGGCACGCCCTCCGCCCCAGGGATAACGAGTCGAGGGAGGACGGCCCCCAAGACATGTCCATGGAGGAAGAAGAAGGAAGCATACAAGCCTCCCAACCTGCTAGCCTCCCCCGGCGGAATAAGGAACCTGCTAGCCTCCCCCGACGGAATAAGGACGTTGGAGCAAAGCAGGGAAGGAGAGACGAAGATTTGCCGAACAAAACGAGAGGCGACAGCTCACACCACCAAACCTCTCGACTCCGGAACGCCCCGCAGGACCTAGTCCCGCTGGCCGTGGCCCCAGCCAGAAGAAGCCCATTTTCCATGCAAATTCTGGTAGAAGCTTTACCTTAAGGGCTTAGGTTGCCACATCTGGCGGAGTATGACGGAACAACGGACCCTGAGGACCATCTAGACAAATTCTTGGCCAAGGCAGACTTGCTCGATATGAGCGATGCCAGATACTACAAAGTGTTCTGTACGACTCTGGCTGAAAGAACGATGGCGTGGTTCAACCAACTCCCAGCGTACACCATCGAAAGCTTCGAACAATTTTGCAGCGATTTCTACACCACTTTTCCATCAACAAAAGTCATCCGAAAACCGCTGCATACCTCTTCACTATAGTACAACAGGAGCAAGAGAGCTTAAGGGACTATATACAAAGATTCTCAGGCGCCATCCTCGAAGTCCCTCACCTCAACCACAAGTTGCTAGCAAGCATACTGCAACAAGGATTGCGGAGAGGGCGCTTCCGAGAATCTATCGCTGGCAAACCACCATAAAGATTGGATGAATTGATGAAAAGAGCTGCTAAATACATCCGTATTGAAGAAGCTAGCAAGCCAAAGACGGAACAATCAAACAAGAGAAAAGTTCGAGAGGGGAAAAGAAAGACCCAAGAAGAGACGAAGAAGGGGAAGGGCAAAGACACATGCCCCCAACTAGCTTTGCAAGATATACCCCTCTCAAAGCTTCGAGGGCAGAAATTCTCGCTATAGCAGAATAACAAGGGATCGTTCAATGGCCAAGGAAAATGAAGGATAACCCAAAACGTTCGAAGTTGGACAAATATTGTCGATTCCACAAGGACCGAGGGCATAGCACGGAAGACTGCTATCACCTAAAAAACGAGATCGAGAAATTAATCCAAAGAGTATATCTGAAGGAATATGTGGAAGGACGAAGCCGCGGTCAAGAATCAACAGTTAGCGATCAAAGATTCGATCAGAATATGGGACAAGGAGAAGCATCCCACCACAAAGGCAAAGGAATTGAAAATTTCCCGACAACGGGAATAATAGGGGTGGTCACGGGAGGACCCGCTGGAGGAGACTCGGCGCGAGCACGAAAGGCGTTGATCAGGGCAGCTGAACCCTCCCGCAACATCCATATTTGCGAGGAAGTTACTCTAACCAAAACCCTGGAAGAAGAGATCACCTTCAGCACGCAAGACTTAAAGAAGGGAATACCACCATGTAATGATGCATTGGTAATCTCCGCCACGGTGTCCAACTTTCTAGTTAAGAAGGTGCTGGTGGACACTGGGAGCGTAGCTGATATTCTGTTTTATGAGGCATTTTCACAAATGGAAATTGATTCCAAGATGCTGAGGAACGTCAACACTCCGTTAGTAGGCTTCAACGGGAGTGTGGTAGAACCTCTCGGAGAAATAGCCTTGCCCATTTCAATTGGGTCTGCTCCCCACCGAGCCACTCGGATGATAAAATTCCTGATAGTGAATGCACCGTCATCTTACAACATAATCATGGGGCGACCTAGCCTAAATGCATTCCTAGCGATTGCCTCCACCTTCCATATGAAATTGAAGTTTTCCACGTATAGTGGAATCGGAGAGGAGATTGTAGATCGCCGCCTCGCGAGAGAATGCTACGCCAATATCCTCCGGAAAAGGAATGAGTTCGGGAAGAGGAAGAAGCAGCCAATCATCATAAACAGAGAGGGTGGCAAAAAGAACATTACTGCAATCCTCCCCAACACATCCCTTGTCAGAAAAACATTACCAAGGAAAAAAGAAGAGGAGGACAGAAGATGAGAAACTGATGGCGGCAGAGAAGACAAAGAACGTTCAAGTGGTGGAAAACGAGCCCGAAGAATTCTCATCAATTGGAACGACCATGGGGGCAGAACAAGAGCAGAAACTGGTAAAATTCCACCAAAACCACTCCGACACATTCGCATGGAGTGTCCATGACTTGGTAGAAATAAACCAATAAGTTATAACCCACTGGTCGAACGTTAACCCAAATGTCCACCCAGTGGAGCAGAAAAAGTGGAGCTTTGGCCCCGAGAAGAATAAAATAAATTAGAGAGGGAAGATGGAAGCCATCTTCCTCGAACTTGGAATGCAAAAAAGAGCCTGAAAAAGTATTATGTATAACCATTTTCTTTCCCATTGAATAAAAATTGTGATTTCCTTTGAATAAATTCGTTCTAATGGGTTTCTATTTTCAATTACCCACGCGTGATAGTACACGCCAATATTATGAAATAATATTTATAATAAAATTTCCAAAAGGTTGTTCAAAACATGGCAGTCCAGAAGAATAAGGCCAAAAACTACCTTGAGGGGAGGTACCCCCCGGAGTGAAAAAGGCCGAGAAAATTCTCTATAAACAAAGAGAGTTCCATAGAATGGGAACTCCTAACAAAGAGAGTTCCATAGAATGGGAACTCCTAACGAGAATCCTCTATAAACAAAGAGACTTCCATAGAATGGGAACTCCTAACGAAAAATTTTAAAGGAAAAAGCTTTAAAACAGGAATAATGACATATAAAAAGTATGCATAAAAATCTCCGTGACATCACCGCAAAATAGAGTATGAGGGAAAACACCCCAAAATAACAATAGAATATCAGAGTTGAAAAAAAATACTAGAACAAGAAAAAGCAAGTAATCCTATCATACTAGGGGGCATCAGCCGCAGGTACATCAGCCGGAGCAATCACAACCTCCCCGTTCTCAATGGCTCGCCCCTCAACTTCAGGCCTTCCAAGCTCTGCCACTGAGGGATCAAGGAATAGAAAATCCTCCCTGGGAAAGCGACCACAAGAACGCAAGGTTGCACGACACTCCCTGATAGTCTGGTCATAAACCTCTTCAGCCTTGGCAAGAGCAACAAGCTCAAAGTCCCCAGACTTCTCAAACTCCTCCCTGAAGTCAGCCTTGACGCACTCCAAGTAAAGCTTCCCATCGTCAGACTTGAGGAATCGGGAACCAGAGCTAACCTCTCGGTGGAGAGAATCCTTAAGTTCCTTCCCAAGCGCAACAGCGTCAGCAAGCTCCCCCTCCAAGCATTCCTTAGCTTTGGTGGAATCAGCGAGGCTGAAGTCAAACGAGCTATCTCTTCTTGATACTTCTCAAAGCGCTTGAAAGCCACCTCTGCCAAAGTATTCACCTACAAGGAGAAAGAAATGAAAAACGTTGCCAAAATCCAAAGCTGAAACAAAGGCAATGCAAAAGATACGTACCCTGGCAGACTCTCCGCAGAGCATGTTCACAAAACCATCATCCAAAAAGGAAGAAAACTTAGCCACGTCAAACTCACTAATAGTAGGACGAAGTTTCTCCCTCGCTATCTGAACATCGGTCGTGTCCCAATATGAAAAGACATCCCCGCGGCGGTTGGTCCCATAAGTAAAGTATCCTTTTCCAAGGCCATGTGAAGGAGGATCAGAGGACGCGTCTCAAGGACGCTTCGAACCACTCCCACCAGAGCTCGGAGGAGGACAACGCCGACCACCAGAAACATCCCTCGCCCAGGAAGGACTGGAACCACGCCTATCGCCTTTGCCATGCGGAGGCGGAGGAGGAGGAAGAGGACGAGCCCGAGTGGAAGTCCCGGAAGAACCTCCATCCCGTGAGGCTTTAAACCGACGAACGTCCTCCAAAGACAACTTTTTCCCTGAAAACAAAAGATAAAGCACATAAGCCACAAGCTATAAATTAAAGGGGAAAAAAGTAAAATAAGAAGAAGAATGAAAAGGGTTACCATCTGAGAACAAGCCTGTCACATTGAAGATTTGGTCGAACAAACCAGCCCCAATATAGGACATCTTGAGATCATGGTTCGGGGGGAAATTCAAGGGAAGGATCAACCCAGGGAGCACACAAACCCCAATCAGAATCTCGAACATAAAGGAATTTCTCCTTCCAAGGACCACGGGAGGAAGTACAACCCTCCAAAAACTTACAACCATTGCAAGGATAGAAATAGAAAAAAGAATCGTTCACTACCTTCTTGACGAAGAATAGGGTGTGAAAAACTTTTACGGAAGGGGATAGATCTAATTCACTAAAGCGGTGAAGAAAACCCAAAAAGAACATGAAAGCATTGGGAGTAAGCTGACTCACACTCACGCCGACACTATGAATGATCTCCACTAGAAGAGGGTGAGGCGGAAGAGTAAACCCCGAAGAAAAATACACGGAGGAAACCGTGAAAAAACCCGACGGAGGAGACTTGACTCGATCCCCACAAGAAGGAAGAAGAAATTCAACTGGAGGAGAAGAATTATAGTTGGCCTCCAAAAAACAAAGCTCCTCCAACCCTATGATGCTATCACACACCTCAACATCCATAACCCTACAGCGAGATCTAGGAGCCAAAGAGCATTCCCCCCCAAATTCAGTAGAGGCAGTCAAAGGAGATTTAGAGCCTACCCTCTTGGGAGAAGATGAGTTAGACTCAAAGGAGACATCTAATGAATCGGCCGGATAATCAGGAAGGTTACGGATGGCCTCAATAACTTCTAAATTAAAATTGTCCTCATCACCATCTAAGACGATCACATTAGAGGAGTTAGGAGGATTAAATGCACGACGACGCGATAACCCTTCGCCCGAAGGAAGAGTAGGAGAGCGAAGGAAAGACCCCCGACCGCCGAGCCGAGGAACGCCTTCCTGGCCCCCACGGTCGAGGCCTGTGCCTCGACCAAGGCGCTGGCCGAGCCCACTAGGGCAGCAGCCAGCGTCTTTGTTTCGCCTCGCCCCCTCTCCCCCCCGGTGACCAAAACGAACCCCACTAGACCTATGGGAAGATTCCATACTCCTTAATGAGAATTAACAACTACGTTCGAAAGGAAAAGATGCAAGCAATCACGAGAAAAATAAAATACGAACGAAACAACGAGAAAAGAGAACGATTAAAGAGTACCTTCGCGATTCGACATTTG
Organism: Sesamum alatum; assembly: GCA_034509735.1. Taxonomy (NCBI): domain Eukaryota; kingdom Viridiplantae; phylum Streptophyta; class Magnoliopsida; order Lamiales; family Pedaliaceae; genus Sesamum; species Sesamum alatum. Next base: position 17,759,916 of record JACGWO010000006.1, read on the forward strand.
AAGGAACTAGTACACCCCAAGCCTAAGAAGAAGCACGGATCAAGAAGGAGTGAACGATGAACGAAAGCTCGAAAGAGTCCTAGATTGAATGAATGGGGTACGTATATATAGATGAAGGTGATGAAGAAATTTCCAAACGAAGAAGATTTCGCCTGCCAAAAATACGCTTTTTCCATCTCTTTTAGGAGAAACAAGATGATTAAGCAAATTAAATGGATCCTACTTACCAAAGTTCCAATTATTCCTTCCTGAATGCTTGGAACTTGAGGGGGCAGTTGACATGGAAAAAAATAAAAGAGTTAAAGAGCATTTATTTTCCTCCATCAAATAAGAGAAAATCAAGGAAGATTAATGAAGGTCATCAACTCATGGAGGAAATCATGCAAAGGGGGCTTAATCCATGGAAACTCCTCCATTAATGACAAAGCAAGGAAAAGACCATAACATCCCCATGGGACGTTACCATTTATATCCAAGAATATGAAGATGAAGGACAATAAAGACAATACACCATACTTGCCGTAAATAGAATTGTTGTATAAATAGGGACTCAACCCCTTCATTTGAGGGATCTTGGATTCTTGTAAGAACTCCACTAGCATACTTGTTCAATCAACTTCCTTGGATCGACATGTACGTATTGGCGATTGCGCTCGATTTTAATATAATAATTCGATTATTACATTTATCATTTTATCACGTTGTTGTTGAATTATTCTCCGATTTCTTGCAACATCATTTTGTTTTACAATTGAACTCTAAGAAGGGTTTGTCTCGTTAATCAATAACGTTCGATCAATCCGTCCTCTCCAAATAAACATAAACTTGTTCTTTCGCTAGCACGAGGATCAAGATACGTGGGTGGATTGCGTGTACGAATTAGAGGGTCTCCTATTCGAGATCTTGGAGCAAAACAGGGAGCAACGCGAGTAGCGGATTGAAGACGAAAACGACAACCGGTAGGTTTCCTGTTTATATTTTTCATCCCCTTTTCTTTAAACCCTATGGCCTCCATGAAAGTTTTGTATGTTTTATTATTCATGAGATACACCGAATGCGCGGGAGATTCAAGGGAACACCCCTTGAACATATTTATTTTATCTAGTTCATGGCATGTTTAAATTCTTGCAAATTTTATTATACCGCGCATTTGCATTCGCGCTACTCCCGGGCCGATCCAGACGCCTTTGCCAGGCTTTCAGCAGTACAGCAGGAGCTGCTGCCAGACTTCGTTCGCCAGCCAGAGAAGCTTCACCAGAGACTGTCTGGCGAGAACGAACTTCATGTGGAGGAACTTCCTCGTAAACATGTGGACGACTTTAAACATGGACTCATAGTCACAGTACCACTAGTACGTCATCTGCAAAAAACAAAAAAAAAAAAGAAATTATGAAAATGTTTAATAAAAAAATCAATTTATACCATTAAATAGAAATTAACGTACGTTACCTTCAGGCTCTCGAACCAAAAATGTTGGTGCTCTAGCGGCACCTGACGCAAACAACCCCAAGGGTGGGGATAATGTCCTCGCACCACCGCATACATGTGCTCGTGTATTTTGCGCTCAGCCCTGAAATTATATAATAATTATTGTGACATAAAAATAATAATTTAAATTACAAAAATATTTTTAAAAATATATACGTGGTGTCGGCGAGGGTGATATACCGGCATGCAGATGGTGCAGGACTGGTGGGACAGGTGGGGGTGGAGGGGCTGACCCATGGACGGGCCGGATCTGCCGCCGGTGCAGAAGTAGATGGTCTGGCATCCTCTGGGGCACGTGCCAGGAGTAGTCGGAATGCTGCTTCCTCACCCTGGGAAGCAGCACCGGTCGGTGGTCGAACCACTGGGCCAGGACCACGGCTGCGAGCACGTCCACCTCCTTTAGGAGGCAAATCCTGACCAAACATGATCTACAATTTTTTTTTCAAAATATTAGTGGTATGAATTTTAAAAAAAATGTAAGTATGAATTTATTTTGAATAATGATAATTTTCTAAGTTTTTTAAATTAATTATGTAAACTAAATCCTAAAATTGTATACTAACTCCCAAAATTAATCGAATAAATGGATACTAAATCCTAAATTACACTAAATCCTTCTATTTTCCTATATCATTATACTAAGTCACAAAATTCTTTGCGGAAATATGATTTATATTATAATAATTAAAACATATATTTCCCTATACCTTAGAAGATATTATATGTAATTTTAGAATTTACAGGTTTTTTTTATCAGAAGATTACAAAAAACTACAGAAAATTTTCAAAAATACATAAAAATGATAGAAAATTTTTTAAAATTACAAAATTTACAGAATTTTTTTTTTCAAGAAAAATTACTTAATTTACAGCGTTTTTTTTTTTCTTCAGGAAATTACTTAAATTTTCAAAAAAACTTAAAAATTGCAAAAACTTAGAAATTTTAAAAATAACAGATTTTTTTTTTAATAACAGATCTTTTTTTTATAAATAACATAAAATAATTTTAAAAATAACCTAATTATTTTAAAAATAACATAATTTTAAAAATACTATAACTGAATTTTTTAAAAATATTAGAAAATAATTTTAAAAATAACAAAAATTATTTTAAAAATCGTGCAAAATTTTTTAAAATTAACTGAAAATTTTGTTACAAAAATAGAATATTATAGAAAATTATTTTCAGTTCTAAAAATTGTCTTAAATTTCTAATTAGTCAAAGTATCCTATATTACTCTAATTATTGACATGAAATTATGAATTTAACATAAAAAATCACAGAAATTATATAACATGCATAAAAATTGCAGCAAATAATTAAAAAATTTCCAAAAATTCCAGCACAGTTACAAATTACATCCAAGTCCCTACATTTCCACAAATTACAGAAAATGCAGAAATTCACAAAATAACAGAAAATAATCAAAAAATTCCCAAAAATTTCAGAAAATTATAGATTACGTGTACGTGCCTACATTTCCAGATATTACATAAAAGGCACAAAATTATAATTACAGAAATACAATTACAATCCTAACATTATAGAAATTACAAAAAGATCCCAACAAATACAAACAATTACGCAAAAGTCCCAAAAATACATACAATTACATAAAAAGTCCTAACATTACACACTATTCCTGAAAAGGTACTAACATACATTTGATAGAAAATGGCAAAAATGGAAAAGAAAGGGGGGGGGGGGGGTTGGAAATCCTACTTGGAGGTGGAGGCTGGCAATGGCGGAGGTTCAAAAACCTCTGGCGGTGGCGGAGATGGAGGCTGCGGTGGCAGGGCGGAAGGGTGGTGGTGCTGGCGGCAGTGACAGTGGGGCGGAGATCCCTCGAGAGAGAGTAGGAAGAGAGGGAGATGACAATGAGAGAGACGGAGGCAGAGGTGGCAGTGAGAGAGTGAGAGGAGAGAGAGAGAGAGAGAGAGAGAGAGCAGATGTGTGAGAGAGTATTTAGAGAGGGAGATGAAAAGTGAGAAAAAAATCAGCCTATGGGTCAATTTATATAACCTTATTGGAACGGTCATAATTTCATAGGACCGTTCCCATAATCGGTCCAAATGTAAAAAACAACATCGTTTTCAGTTTAAGACAATGTCATTTTAATATCTTGTACTGATATCGGAACTAATAGGAATGGTCACTTAATAGTTTAATCGTTCCCAGTACCGTTCCTAATGTTGAGCGTTCCTGTATTACAAGTAACCATTCCTATCCGAATTCCAAATACTTAGTATTTATAAAAGAACTCACAGGAACGGTCATTTAATAGCTTAATCGTTCCCACTACCATTCCTAGTAATTGAAACGACGTCGTTCGAGGAACTGTAAGTAATAACCGTTCCTATAATGTTGACCGACCGTTCCTATATGTATTGCAAATAAAATTTTATTTACCTAGAAATTAAATAAAAATTAATAAAACAAATTTCGATCAGGTGTACGAGCAAACAAAAGTATCCATTGTGTCGTTTAACGAACTGAAAAACATAAAATATTTTTCAAAGTTTAGACACATGCTCACAATATGAAGTATATTTGTATGTTTAATTTTGTTAGTATTTCACAGATGTAACTAGATCTTGTATTTCTGTACTGCATCACCTAATCAGACCGACAAAATTCCATTCGGACCGTTAGATATGATGTACACACGAAAGAATTCATTATATGTAGTTTTGAAAAATTTTGGTGTGCGGATATCGAGATTTCGTTTCCGGTCAGTATTCATCATCATAAGAACCATTGCATCCTTCAATTCGGCCATCTAATTGAAAATTAGACTGGTAGATATGAAATATTATTCATAATCTTGTATTTGTTTAAAAATGGTGTTGATCCGACTCACGAATGTTGAGATATCGTCAAAATTAGGTAAAATACACAATATAGTAACACAATTTGGAACGGTTACAATTGCTTTAGGAATGATTTATTAAAGTAATAACATAGGAACGGTTAGTGGTTATTTATAGGAACAGTCGCAGCCACTTTAAATTAGGAACGGTTGGATATAAAACGACCGCTCCAAAATTCGATTTTCCCACCATTGTTTATTTGGGCGCCAAAACAAAAAATTGGACCTACATCTAGAACGGTCACTCAATTATTCTGACCGTTCCTAATTCAATTTTGGAGCCTATTTTTCAGTGGGCGCCAAATTGAAAAATTGTACGTGTACTAGGAACAGTCTTGTGAATATGTTGACCGTTCCTAGTTTCAAATTTGTCACATTTTTTTTCATTTGGCGCCTACTGAAAAAAAAATTGTTCCTGTATTAGGATTGTACGGTGTAAGTATCACGGGCCAACATGAGTATGGGAATATATACGGTGTAAAAAATTCACGGGCCAACATGAGTACGGTGAAGAAAATTTCCCATAATTTTTTTTCATATGGGCCAGGGATCACCATCGTTAGGAACATATACTCAGACTTGATTCACCTTCTCGTTGGGAGATTGTACGAGGTAAGTATCACGGGCCAACATCAATAAGTTTTACCATACTGGCCGTACGGTGCAAACCCATCTGTGCACAGCCCTAGTCTAATATTACGGGGCTCAGCTGCAAAATCAGGGTACATCCGGTCAAAATGCTTCCAAGCCTCTGCATCGGACTGATGACACATGGATCCCTCCTCCGTCTAATGGCTGGCATGCCAAGTCATATGCTCTCCAGTGGCCTCCGATGCATACAACCTCTGCAGCCGAGGGGTAGGCGGCGGATACCTAAGAATGGCAGATGGGGACTTCTTGCGTCTAGGATTTCTGTCTCTGGTGGGCTTGTACCTAGCGTCTCCACAAAACTTGCAATATTCCAGATCAATATCGTCCTTCCAGTACAACATGCAATCGTTTTTGCACACATCAATCTTCTGAATTGGTAAACCTAATTCTCGTATCAATTTCTTCGTACCGTAATGATCGGTGGGGAAAGTGTGATCGCGGGGCATTACAATATTAGCTCACTAGCACAAGCGATCATATGTATGCTCGAAAAACCCCCTTCGGCCTTGATATTCACCAAACTAGCAATTGACGCCAACTGAGATTGAGTGCAGCCGTTCCACAATAGTAGGTCAACAGCATGAACTACATTAAAAAAAATGCTCTGACAACCTAGACACATAATCATAGGTCCCCTCACCGTAATATGAACTAGGACCCACATCAAAAGGACAATAACGAGTACCATCATCAGTTGGTCCCTCCGGGTTATGTAAGAATAGGTGACCGTGAAGCCAATCTGATTGGGCTAATGTAACCTATGTCTGAACAATTTCAGAGTTTTAATAAATTATAATTAATAAGAAAGTGATTTCATTTGGCCTATACTTTGTCTGTGTTCACTTTACTGTTTTCTTATAACTATTCACAGCACAAGAAAAGCCCACAGACTGAAATCACATTCCGGGAAACTAGAACTATGCATTGGATAGTAGGTTCATGAAATCAGTATCTCCGGATCGGTCTGAAATACTCCAAGTCAAGGAATCTCGAAATAGGGCATTGAGAATCCATTTGAGACTTGCACTAAGAATCTGCAGTCGCATTTCATCGACAAGTGACGAGGCTCGTCCATGCAGTGTTAGTGGGTCAGCCAGCTAGGTGGCTGCTGACTGAGGTGACTCGCGGGAACCGTCATATGGAAGACCTTGAGTAGGGTCAGTCAGGTATGAATTGTGTTCCCGATTCCAATAGTACAAGTTGATCCTTGGACTTGAGGAATTACTGAGTTCACCTGCACACCGTGCCTGTATCTTAGGTATGGCGAGAGGCTGCCAAGTCGTCATTCGATAGTCATAAGCCCTATCTAGTACAGTCAAGATGTCTAGGGTGAAAGTAGATCCTGAGATAGGATCCATCTCCTGTCAGAAGGCTGATGATGATATCTCACTTACTCTAAGACTCGTCCCTGATAAATTTATGGCCACAGTAACTGAACAAAAGGGTAGGACCCCTGTGACGTTTAGTGTGGACGAAGCAAGGCTTAGGTCGAAAATGGGTACCTACATTTCCATGCCCTAAACTCTAAGTAGTGAGATTGCAGATGGAAGGGATGGACGTACTAAAGAGCCTAAATGTTCACACCACATACATTCACCTAGTCATAAGTGCCATGGACCATTGCTAGACGGCCACCCATTGTAATGGACGAGTTCCTATCATAGGATGGTTGGGGATTCGACCAAGTCTAGCTGAGGGTGAACCTAAAGAGTCACACACAATCCACACACAAAAAGGTATTTAATTTTGAATTAAACTTAGAGAGGTAGAACGATTAAATTGGATTTAATCGGTTCTCTTTTTCTTGGGATGTTGATTCCTTTAAGCCGATTATGAGGAATTAACCAAATAAATAAATTGGAGTTATTGGATTAAATTATGTGGGCTTAAAATAAATATTATTATTTATTTAATTTATTTTAAAGCCCCTTGGATTATTTAAATGGGATTTAAATATTCCATAAAATAAATGGATGGTTGAGATCAAAGAGGAGAGACGGATGGCTAGGATTGGTTTGACCAATGTAAGCCTAATTTGACTATAATTTTGACCTAGTCAAAGTCCTAATCAAATTAAGCTTCTAAAGTTGGAGTTTGAAGAGGAATAGGATTCCTCCTCTATATATACTCCTAGGGTTTCACTTTAGAATGATGATGAAATTCAACAAACACACACACACACACACACACACTACTCAGGCCTCTCTCTCTCTCTTGCTCGGCTACTCCCCTTCTCCCAAGAACAAGTTCTTGATTCTTAGTTTCATACATTGAATCTAAGGAGGATTGATCACGTTAATTCATAATGTTTGGTCGATCCATCCTCTGTAAATACATACACTTGATTTTTCGCTAGAACTAGGATCAAGATACGTGGGCGGATTGTGTGTACGATTTAAGAGGGTCTCAAATTCAAGATCTTGGTGCAAAATGGGGAACAACGCAAGTAGCAGTTTGAAGATAAAACGACAATCGGGTAGGTTCTTTCGTTTTGGTATTTTTGATTTCTACAACCCCATGATTTGCATGTTTTTTAGTTTAGTCATGAGATACACTAAATGCCCAGGAGGTTCAAGGCAACACCACTTGAACGTGTTGTTTTAATTCATGTTTGAGCATGATTTGAATTTTTTGTAATTCTATTTTATATCGCGCTTCCGCATTCGTGCTCCTCCCGGGATGATCCACATGCCTACCATAGGCGCCCAGCGGGTATCAGAGCCCAGTTTGGTGTATAGGCCTAGGGTTTTATGTGTGTTAAAGCATGAAAAACGTGTAAAAGCATGATTTACGTGTTTCTTGATTTAAGTTTTTGAGCATGTCGTTTATCGCCTTGGTGATACACGAGTTCTTGGTGTTCTTAGTTTCGTGGAAAACGGTGCAGAAATAATAAAACGGAACAAGAAAACAGCAAACACGGCAGCCAACGGCTGACCATGGGTGCAGTGCTCTCGACCAGGCGTGTGCGCAAACAGGGGAGCCTGCGCGCGGCCGCTCGGCTAGGCGGGCACAATGCATGCGCAAACAGCATCAGGCGCTACCGGCTACGCAGGCTGGATACGCGGCCAGGCGCGCACGACTGGCAGACGCACGACCAGTCACGCTACGCCGCCAGGCGCGCCTGATGCGCGTGCGCGCGCTGAGAGGCTGCCCGATAGGGCAGCGCGCATAGGTAGGGGTGCCTGTGCGTGGCCGCCCGGCCAGCGAGGCCAGGCACGCTCTGTGCACGCAAGCAGCAGGCAGGGCCTGCCAGCCTGTCTGCCCTGGCAGGCCGCCGCCGGTAGCGGTGGCCCTTGGCCTTTTCGGTGGTTTTCTTGCTTCCTTATTTTTGGAATATTTTCTATAAATTATTTTATTTATTTTTGCATGTTTTCTTGAAGACATTATTTGGAAAGTGTTTTATTTTGTTTGGTTTGGAGCCTCAAAATTTTAACTTTTTGAATAATGAGGAAAGATTTTCCTAACAAGAAAAGGGTTACCAATGTTACACCAAGTTTACATGTATACCTTGTTCTTTTAATTCTTTTATGAATTATATGATTGGATATCATGGCATATGTGCATGAATTATGTGATTGGATGTCATGAATTATGTGCGTTGATTGGGAACGGATGATCACAAGCCTAAACCGAATGTATGGTTTAATTTTATGTTGGGCCTGTATGCCTCATTTGCTTTTCTTCTCCTCTTTTATGGTTGCCTTGGAATAATAAGGCTTTCTATCTCCCTCCAATTATACTCCCCCCGGGTTATCTCTGGGTTTCTTTTTAAATTTTTAATGAGAGTAGTATAATGGTGAGGTAGTATTTTACTTTTATTTCCATGGTGGAGATGAAGGATGGCCTAGAAAGGAGAACCCAAGGAGGATCCAAGGAGTTGCATGGAGGCCCAGCGAAGAAGCAGGCAAGGCCCATCAGTATGTTGATGGGTTACTATTATTAAATGTAATACTATAGGACCAATCTTAGATTGACCATAGATCCACTGCGGGCACATTGGGTCACGTAGGATTCGGGCTAGTGATCATCCAACAGGGGTATGTTGGACTTTAATTTTGCATGTGGCTTTTATGGTGAATGAATGGCTTATTTATTATATTACTGCTACGGCATGCAAATCTTTATAATGCATTATGGATGTATGTATGTATGAGATCTCGGTCATCAAACTCTCACTTGGTTGGACCAAGTTTCATATTAGACCCCTAATAAATAGACTAGGACTCTAGGAGTTCGTCCAAGCCCTCCATCCATGGCAAAGTGAGGAAGCTAGTTTCAGTTGATAGCGTGGTCCCACAAGTTGTGGCACGACTGTCGTGCTGAAAAGAAGCTGCACTTTGTCATGAACGAAAAATACACTATTGTTGCCTGTCTCACGAGTCGTGGGGATAGTAGTGAGTGCTATGATTCGGTTGATTGGGTCGGGTCTAACACCCGAATAACGTGATTCGTTTGGAGTCCTCAGGATCACGTAAAAAGGTGAGGCAGATATCTTGGGAATCTCGTGGAACAAGAATGGTATGGAATACCTCCCACAGGTTGTTTTCCATGCGAATCATAAAAGTGGGGTATGAAAGATATCGATGTGGATCCCAAGCCCACTAGGAAAAAGTTTCCAGAAAACAACGTTTGAGAGTGTCGTGTTTTCATAGAAATAGTGGGAGAATTAAATGACTGAAGCCCAAGTCTTTAATTTTTATTAAAACATTTATTTTAATTCTGCTGATTTGGTTCTGTTTTTAAATGTAGATTTAAAATGTCTAAGAATCCATTATCAACCATACTTGAGACAAACAAGTTTAATGGAACTAATTACAACGACTGGTTGCGCAATCTGAGGATAGTCCTCGATTACAAGAACCAAGGCTATGTCATGGACAAGCCGTTTCCTCGGACCTTGCCGGAAGGATCCACGCCCGAAGAACGTGAGACGTTCGAGACTTGGCATCAGGATAACCAGAAAGTCCGTAGCATTATACTTGCCTCTATGACCAATGAGATTCAGAAGCAGTATGAGAGGCTTGACGATGTCCCTTCCATAATGCCTCGCCTAAAGGATTGCTATGCAGTCCCGGACTGGCATACTAGGTATGTCGCAACGAATGCATTCTTTGGAACTAAAATGATCGAAGGGTCCTCTGTACATCAGCATGGGGTTAAGATGCTTACCTTGGTGGAAAAGCTCAAAGACCTCAAAGCAGGGCTGGATAACGAGCCATACATTGACGTGATCCTTCAGTCACTCCCACCCTCCTTCAACCAATTCATTGTTAACTACAACATGAACACTCTTGAGAAGGGCATTCATGAGTTAATCAATATGTTGGTGCACTACGAGGCAACGACCTAAAAGTCTGCGCCGTCGGTATTGTTTGGAGAAGCTTCAACTTCCAAGAAGGGTGCCGAACATTGGAAAAGGAAAAAGGGAAAGGCAAAGGTCGTCAAAGCTGCTACCAACACTAAGAGTGGTCCTGTTGCCAAGGTGGGGAAAGGCAAAGGGGAAAGGAAGATTGACTCAAAGCAACAGTCGAGGGCAAATGACATATGTATTCATTGCCATGAGAAAGGGCATTGGAAGAGGCATTGCCCCAAACTCCTCTCCAAGCAAGGTATATTTGTGATTGAGGTTAATATGGTTACTAACTCTGCCTCTTGGGTTTTAGATACTGGCTGTGAGCTCACATTTGCAATGACTTGCATGTGTTGAAAAGAAGCAGAAAGTTGAGTAGCATCGAAATGGTCCTAAAGCTTGAAAATGGCAAGGCCATCTCAGCAGACACCATAGGATCCACCACTTTAGTAGTAGTGATCGTATTAGTATAGAATTAGAGAAAGTTTATTTTGTACCTAGCATGATTGAAAACATCATTTCCAGTCCATTGTTTGAGGATACCTATTCGCCAGTAGTCATGGCTAAGTCCATTCGAATTCTGCTTACCATAGCAGCATGGTATGACTATGAAATATGGCAGATGGACGTGAAAACGGCATTTTTTAACGGCTTCGTTGAGGAAGAGATTTACATGGATCAGCCAGAAGGATTCACGGTTATCGGAGAATAGCAGAAGGTCTGCCATCTCCATAAGTCCATCTATGGCCTCAAACAAGCATCTCGTAGTTGGAACATTCGCTTTGATGAAGTCATACGAGGTTATGATTTTATCAAAATCGAATCGGACCTTGTGTATACAAGAAGGTTAGTGGGAGCTCCGTAGTGTCCATAGTGCTTTATGTGGACGACATTCTACTCATAGCTAATGATGTTAGAATGTTGAGTAACACAAAAGCATGGTTATCTACTCAATTTTTCATGAAAGATTTGGGTGAAGTCTCCTACATTCTAGGCATCCAAATCGTCAGGGACAGATCTGAGAGAATGTTAGGATTGACCCAAAACTCGTACATGGAGAAAATCTAGAAAAGGTTTCACATGGATAGCTCCAAACGAGGTTTCCTTCCCATGAGGCATGGGATCAAGTTGTCCAAGAAACAGTCTCCCAAGACTGATGAGGAACTTGAAAGGATGAAAAACATCCCCTATGCTTCCTCCTTAGGCAGCATCCAATACGTCGTTCACTGCACGAGGCCTGACATCGCTTACGCCTTAAGTGTAACGAGCAGATATCAGTCCTGTGCCGGCGAGGCTCATTGTTTTAATGTGGTCAAGAACATCCTTAAGTACCTGAGGAGGACAAAGGAAATGTTCTTGGTCTATGGCAATTGAGAGTTAATCTTAGAAGGCTTTAGCGATTCTAACTTCCAGGCGGATGACGACGATGCCAAGTCTCATTCGGGTTATGTATTCAGGCTCAATGGTGGTGTGGTGGCATGGAAAAGTTCAAAGCAAGCAACCACGGCTGATTCCACCATTGAGGCCGAATACATAGCAGCTTCAGAAGCTGCCAAAGAAGCGGTTTCGATGAGAAACTACATTCAAGAGTTGGGTGTGTGCCTAGCATTGCCGAGCCCGTGGTTATCTTCTATGATAACAACAGAGCGAGCAAGCAAAGGAACCGATATTCTATCATCGATCTAAACACATTCTTAGATGCTACCACCTTTTGAGGGAAATGGTAGGACGAGGTGATGTCCGGATGGACCGAGTCAGCTCAGCAGACAACACAACAGATCCGTTGACAAAGCCTATGTCACAAACTGCTCATACGCAACATCTTGAGAAGATGAGGATTAGGTCTATGGGTGATTGCCCTTAGGTCAAGTGGGAGATTGTTAGAATACGTGACCGTGAAGACAATCTGATTGGGCTAATGTAACCTATGTCTAAACAATTTCAGAGTTTTAATAAATTGTAATGAATAAGAAAGTGATGTTCATTTGGCTTATACTTTGTCTGTGTTCACTTTACTATTTTATTATAACTGTTCACTGCTTAAGCAAAGCCCACAGACTGAAATCACATTCCGAGAAACTAGAACTACGCATTGGATGGTAGGTTCATAAAATCAGTTTCTTCGGACCGGTCTGAAATACTCCAAGTCACGTAATCTCGAGATAGGGCATCGAGAATCCATTTGAGACTTGCAAGCATCTGAAGTCACTTTTATCGACAAGTGACGAGGCTTGTCCATGCAGTGTTAGTGGGTCCGCCAGCTAGGTGGTTGCTAACTGAGGTGACTTGCGGGAACCGTCATATGGAAGACCTTGAGTAGGGTGAGTCGGGTATGACTTGTGTTCCTGGTTCCAACAATACAAGTTGATCCTTGGACTTGAGGTATTACTGAGTTCACCTGCACACCGTGCTTGTATCTTAGGTATGGCAAGAAGCTGCCAAGTCGTAGTCATTCTGTAGTCATAAGCCCTATCTAGTACAGTCAAGATGTGTAGTATGACAGTAGATCCTGAGATAGGATCCATCTCCTGTCAGAAGGCTGGCGATGATATCTCACTTACTCTGAGACTCGTCCCTGATAAATTTATGGCCACAGTAACTGAACAAAAGGGTAGGTCCCCTGTAACGTTTAGTGTGGACGAGGTAAGGCTTAGGTCGAAAATGGGTACCTACATTTCCATGCCCTAGACTCTAAGTAGTGAGATTGCAGATGGAAGGGATGGACGTACTAAAGAGCCTAAATGTTCACACCACATACATTCACCTAGTCTCTAGTGCCATGGACCATAGCTAGACGGCCACCCATGGTAACGGGCGAGTTCCTATCATAGGATGGTTGGAAATTCGACCAAGTCTAGCTGAGGGTGAACCTAAAGAGTCACACACAATCCACACACAAAAAGGTATTTAATTTGGAATTAAACTTAGAGAGGTAGAACGATTAAATTGGATTTAATCGGTTCTCTTTTTCTTGGGATGTTGATTCTTTTAAATTGGATTATGAGAAATTAACCAAATAAATAAATTAAATTTATTAGATTAAATTATGTGGGCTTAAAATAAATATTGTTATTTATTTTATTTATGTTAAAGCCCCTTGGATTATTTAAATGGGATTTAAATATTCCCTAATATAAATGGATGGTTGAGATTAAAGAGGAGAGATGGATGGTTAGGATTGGTTAGACCAATCTAAGCCTAGTTTGACTAGGTTGACTAGGTCAAAATCCTAGTCAAATTAAGCTTCTAAAGTTGGAGTTTGAAGAGGAATAGGATTCCTCCTCTATATATACTCCTAGGGTTTCACTTTCGAATGATGATGAAATTCAAGAAACACACACACACTGCTCATGCCTCTCTCCCTCTTGCTCAGCCACTTCCCTTCTCCCAAGAACAAGTTGTTGATTCTTTGTTTCATACATTGAATCTAAGGAGGATTGATCACGTTAATTCATAACGTTTGGTCGATCCATCTTCTGTAAATACATACACTTGATTTTTCGCTAGCACGAGGATCACGATACATGGGCGGATTGTGTGTGCGATTTAGAGGGTCTCAAATTCGAGATCTTGGTGCAAAATTAGGAACAACGCAAGTAGCGGTTTGAAGACAAACCGACAACCGGGTAGGTTATTTCGTTTCGGTATTTTCGATTTCTACAACCCTATAACCTCCATGATTTGCATGTTTTTTAGTTTAGTCATGAGATACACCGAATGCCCGGGAGGTTCAAGGGAACACCCCTTGAACGTGTTGTTTTAATTCATGTTTGAGCATGCTTTAAATTTTCTGTAATTATATTTTATATCGCGCTTCCGCATTCGCGCTCCTCCCGAGACGATCCACACACCTACCATAGGCTTTCAGTTTATATGCACGTTCAGACTGGTCCTATTCTAGAAATGCTATAACACCATCCTTAAACTCTGGCATCCCACCCAGCAGGTCTCGATCATACATCCATATCCTCAACTGTCTTAACATGATTAGTCATACGTACACAAGCAATTCACAACAGAAATTAAATGACAAGAATAAATTATATATATATTAATTAAATATTAAAGAATTTCAACTTCTTACCTGAGCAAAACACCTTTCAAGGTCAATGCAAACTTAACGCAGATTGTTGATATTTTTGATTTTATGTATAAAGAATCAAGAGAGGGAGTTAGAACAAATGAGTTGGAGATAGAGTGATAAGAACAATTGAAATGAAGGGGACATGTATATAGAAAAATATTGGAACGGACATTGGAATATTATTTGGAATACTAAACTAGCTGTTGAAATATAGTTGTTGCTTCATCAATAGGAACGGCCTCTGGAATGGACATACAAACGCTAAAGTAACCGTTATAATATAGCCGTTGGAGCATATTTGGAACGATTGTCGGAACACATAATCTATTATGTATACAGACCGTTCCTAATAGTAAAATATGTTGGAGCATCAATTGGAACTAAACTTCATTTTCACAAGACCCACAATTTGGAACGGTCATTGTATTACATTGTTCACAAGGTGTAAAAGAATCTCATACATGTTGGAACGGTCTACCATGCGTTCCAAATCGTCCTGGGTTGTGGAACACGGGTAGGAACGGTTACTTTTTCTGGTCAAATAACCATTTGAATTTCCACATATGCTTTCCAAATGGAATGTCAAAATATATCAGCTACCTTTTTGGAACGGTAATGAGTTCACATATTGGCACATATATGTTGACACACAACTAGGAGCGGTATTGTCGTTCTTAGACGTTCTGACTCCTAATAATACGAAAGTGACGTCAGCAACGGGTTACCGTTCCACAACAGTTCCAGTTACCTTTCCTATTTGGACCGGGATTTGGAACGGTCTTGCTAAACCGTCCCAATCGCCGTATTTTTTTGTAGTAAATAGTTAGTATAAGTGTTAAAAAATAATAATCAAAATAAAAAACTAATTTTATTTATTTTCTTGCTTTTCACAACTACAAAAAATAAAATAAAATTTGATTTCATTGGTGAAGCAAATTTAAAATATGGATTGATTTAAATGATTACTTTTTATTACAAATATAGGGATGTAAAGAGTAAAGTAATATTTTATAAGTGAAACAAATATAAGAATGAAAAATTAATATTATAGAGAGTAATAATTATATGATCTAAAATTTTAATAGAAGGGAAAAGAACAAAAATATTAGTTATCAATGTTTTCACATGAATAATGGTGAATTTCTCATTGCAAATATAGATACGAAGATAAGTATATATCATGGAGAGACTTAATTTTAAAAACTAAAGGTTTATAAGAGCGAAAAATCTAAAATGTAAAAATACCTACCGTCTTGTAAAAAATTGAAGATCATAAGTCCAATAAGACATAGGAGAAGATTCAAGGGAGTTATTAATTAAGTGGAATTTTTTAAATGAAATTAATTATTTGAATTTTAATGGTTATCAACTAAAATTTTAATTTCAAAGTCCTTTTAATCATCAATCGATCACAAATAACTTTTATCTTTAAGTATAAACATAAATTTGTACATACAAGAAGATATGTATTTTATATGTAAGACTATATTGATATCTATACCACAAGACTTATGCAATATTTCAAAAGTTTCTTGAAACATTTTTATTCTAATACATAATTATCATGTACTAAGTAATAAAAAAGGCTAAAAAATATAAAAAAAAAAAAACAAAGAAACAAAGAAATGGTTGTTCTCTCTCAATCTGATAATTCTGTGTCTCCTTCGCCACAGCTTCCCGCCGCCCCAACCAGAAAGCTAATCGATAACTCGTGTCCAACATCACCAAATCCTCCATGGAAACCACTTGATAAAACAGGTACAAACAGCTCTTATTTTAAGTCTATTTCTCAACCCGAGCTTCCATCAGTTACAGTTCATATGGAACATCCTTCCCAACAAACCACTTCGTATAAAGATAAACTGACCTCTCAATCCCAGCATATTTACTTTCCTAACTGGATCTAGAACTGGGATTTGGATCCACCAGAGGAATCCTCATCACCCTCACCACTGACAGATACCCCTCACCCGGTTTTACCCATTCCCCAGGATGAACTTCAGAGACTGCACCAGCCATGGCAAAGACCTTTAATACTTAGAGTTATGAATTTGCCTAAACCCATTATTAATCTGGAACAACACCTAGGATGTTTGTGGAAAACGACGACTCCTATTTATACGTCGGATCTTGGTAGTGGTTGTTTTGTTATTAGGGTCTCTTCTCAAGAAGATTATTTTATGGCACTAGCAGGAGGTCCCTGGTTTCTTTTCAATCATTACCTACATGTGCAACAATGGCGTCCAAATTTTACACCCACTATAGATATTCCGGATACAGTTTATTTATGGTTCCAACTACCTAACCTACCTATAGAGTACTATGATTTCCAGGCTCTATTCAAAATTGCGAGGTTAGTAGGTCGGCCAATAAAGATGGATGCTCACACTTTCAATAAGTCAAGATGCAGATTTGCCAGATTATGTGTAGAGGTGGATACATCTCTGCCCCTTCCACCATTTGTGAGAATACAAAACCACATCCAGAATATTCAATATGAAATGAATACTATTTTCTGTCATGGATGTGGGACACTGGGTTATATGCAAAGGGACTGCACAACAACTTCTACAAAAAACATTGCAAATGATACTGAAGTTCCTGGCCCAGCAACAAACAAACAACAATCGACGGAAAAACTGAAAAATTTAAATGCTTGGGAGGTGGTGCGACCGCGAAGCAGAAAACGTTTTACTACCAACCACAGAGATCAAGAAATTAGGAACTTATATCAAGCACAGATAAAAATGTTGGTGAGGATTCAGCAAAAACACGATATTAGAAAACGGAGCCAAGAAAGAAATGGGCTGTAAAGAGTTCTACTAGTGACTAATACCCAACAAACCATAAACCTTTTGAAACCAATCCTTTTTCTGTTCTTAACCATAACCCAGATTTGGATAGTGTGGCAATGGAGAAAGCAGTTATCAATTCTAAAGAGCCGACCACAAATTCAAATGACCTGCAAATTCAACAATAACAGGATAAGCTTGATGAACATGGAATGCATACAAACGATACATGCATGACTGATGCAGAAGAGGATGAGAATAGTCAAACATTTTCCAAGTCAGCACTTATGGTCCCCACCAGTCCAGGTAAGTTCTCTTCCTCTCCACTCAACAGGAAAATACAAAATTCACAATTCAATCCACTACAATGATTGCCGAATTGGAAAATTCGGTGGGATCCACATCAATCCATAGTAATCCACAGTTGGAGTTAGAAAAACATTTCAGTGGGCAAAACTAGTTTAAACACCAGGACACTTGTCCTCAGTTAATGCTGCATGAAAACACGTATGTGGCAAATAGTTTTCTACAAGTGGCAGATACTACTGGATGTGCTGTCAATACATCAAATTTACCATGCCAAACACTGAGTACTTACCACAGTAACAGCCTACAGTTTTCACCCACTATAAATACCAATTCACCTCTAACCTTTACTACAACCTACCTCAGCATTGAAACTACCACCTTCCAATATGGCACTAAATCTCCCAGACCACCTACACCTGGGCGTGGGCCTAGACGAAACAATAGCATCCAACTCCCCACCTTCAAGAACTTCGTCCCCAATGGCCCACTTTGCTCAGCCTCATCACCCTTTCTCTCGAAGGCCCTCTCCTCCATTCCTACCGAACCATTTCACTTCCAGTCCATTGCACGATCACCCATTGCCAAATATTATCGACCATCTTCATCTAAACCCAATGCTTCCTCTACCACCAACTGCACGCATCAGGAATCACCTGATACCAATTGGGCCCAACAACTTTCTGGTCCAGCCATTCCATACCACCTCTCACTTATTCGCTGGACCACGTTTTTCCAACAACTTAGTGCTAGATATCGAGCAAGAACGCGAAGGATTTGTGAGGGAACGCGAGACACAATTCAAACTACTCCTCCACCCACTAGGAAGAGACCCTCCACCTCAATTTCAGAACAATCAGATGGGAAACATCAATTTGAACTATCGGGACCTAAATTCATACAATCCACAGGTCCGGATTGCTACACAATCCATACCATACATGAAGATTCTTAGCTGGAATTGTAGGGGAGCAGGTAAGCTGGAATTTGTGGTGGCAGCTCGTGATCTTATTAATAGGTATCGTCCTCATGTTTTCATAGTTATGGATACAAGAATGAAGGGGGATCGGGC
Organism: Sesamum alatum; assembly: GCA_034509735.1. Taxonomy (NCBI): domain Eukaryota; kingdom Viridiplantae; phylum Streptophyta; class Magnoliopsida; order Lamiales; family Pedaliaceae; genus Sesamum; species Sesamum alatum. The sequence goes on from JACGWO010000006.1 coordinate 17,778,529, forward strand.
ACCAGCAATCATCCACAGATTGCCTTTTACAGCATCTGTGGTTGTACCGGCGATTGGTCTAGCTGGAGGAATATGGGTACTTTGGAATGCAGGGGAGACTACTATATATCAGATATATCAAACAGACAGATCAACACATCTACAGGTGGAATTTCCCATGTTGAATCAGCCTTTCCTAATGACAGCACTCAACAACTATCCTCAGGCCAACATGCAGAATCAGGTTTGGGATACACTACTTTCATATTTTCATTATAATTCTAACAGGCCGTGGTGTGTGATAGGAGATTTTAATAATATCTTGCACCCGCCCGAAAAAATTGGTGGAAATTTTTTGCATAAAAGATCTGATCTTTTTGGTCAATGCATTAACAACTGTGAATTATTAGACATTGGATTTAAAGGTCACCCGTTTACTTGGAGTAATAAAAGATTTGGTAGGTCTTTTATTTGTGAAAGATTAGATCGTTGTTTTGCTAACCTACCCTTGATAAACTCTTTCGAAATGCTACTGTTACTCACCTTATATCTCCTTTTTCATATCATTCTCCGATTTTACTTGAATTAAAACCACAACCTCATAATATTAGTAAACCTTTTCGTTTTGAAAATGCTTGGGCTGAGCATGAAGAATATTTTCAAGTAGTGTGGCATGCATGGGGTGTACTAGAAAATAATGAAACTGATTTGGGATACTTCCATAACTGTCAACATTTAGCTGCTAAATCTGTGTTATGAAAAAAACAGTTCTTTGGTAATCTAGACTATCAGATTAACTGCCTTTATAAAGAACTCAAATATGTAAAAAATTATGTTGATCACAATATACCATCCATTGCTGTATTAGAAAAAGAGAAAGGTTTAGAAAAAATGGTTAATAACTTTACTTAGTCAAAAGAATGCCTATTGGCAACAAAGGGCTAAAGCACACTGGTTCAAATTTGGGGATCTGAACACTTCCTATTTTCACGCTTTAGCCACGAGTAGAAGAAGGATTAATTTTATCCAAGGAATTAAGAAGGAAGATGATTCTTGGGTGGATAATACTGAGGATATTATTAGTAATTTCAGGAATCACTTTGAATTTGTTAGTAGACAACCATCTACTTTTTCTTTTACTCATGAGGCTTCTAGTTTTTTCTCTGTTTCTGTACATAAACTTTCACAAACCATTAGAGAAGACCTTATCAGACCTATTACTAATGAAGAAATTTTTCAAAATTTATGTCGCATTGGACCTACAAAATCTCCGGGCCCGGATGGTTTAAATTCATTTTTCTTCATCACATACTGGGATATTGTTAAAGAACAGATCATAAATTTGGTTAAAAACAATTTTTAGTATGGAATTTTACCTGATCATATTAATCGAACTGAAATGGTTTTTATTCCTAAAAGACCCTCAGCTTGTAGAGTTACCCAATTTAGACCTATTAGCCTTTGTAATATGGTGTATAAAATCATCTCTAATATTATTGTTGGTAGGCTCAAACCTTTGATGGACTCCTCAATTTCTCCATACCTAAACACTTTTGTTCCAAACAGATCTATCTCTTATAATATAATAATGGCACATGAAATGTTGCATTCTATGAAATCTAAGAAAGGTAATCAACACTTCATGGCCCTTAAATTAGATATTGAAAAAGCGTATGATAAATTGGATTGGAATTACATTCGTTTCTGTCTTAATCTATATGATTTTCCTCAGCTATTTTGTGATTGGATAATGAAATTCATTTCATCTGTATCTTTTCAAATCTGTATAAATGGTCAAAGATCTGAGTATTGGAAGTCTACAAAGGGACTTCGTCAAGGGGACTCCCTTTCGCCATATGTGTTTATTTTAAGCCTAGAACCACTTATACAAAAAATTCTTGGGAATTTTCAGTTAAATTTATTTGATGCTATGACCCCATGTCGTAAAGGTCCGCCTATACCTATATTGTGTTATGCTGATGACTGTCTCATGTTTCTCAAAGCTAATCACAAAACTATTACTTATATTAAAGACCTTTTATATAATTTTGCAATGTTCTCAGGTCAAACAGTGTGCTGGGAGAAATCAAAATTCATTTTATCTCCAAACAGCCCTAGTAGCTTAAAGAGAGGGATTAGGGAAGCCTTAGGGATACAGTCTAGTTCTAATCAGGACAAATATTTGGGTCTTCCATATGTCATGGGAAGAATGAAAAAATCTGAGTTTTTTAATATTATTGACAAAGTAAAGAAACGTATTAATACTTGGTACAACAGATTTCTGTCTTACTCGGGAAAAGCTATTTTGATAAAAACATGTGCTTAACACGATACCTTTATATTATATGAATGTGTTTAAACTACCTATAGGGATAATTGATAAGATTAACCAACTTAGTAAGAGATATCTATGGAATGCTAACATTGAACAACGGAAACAGAGTTTAGTGAATTGGGAAACATGTTGTTTGCCTATTGATAAAGGAGGTCTTGGCTTTAGAAATCTAAAAATATTGAATAAAACTTGTATTTTACGACTAGGATGGCGATTACAGTGTAATGATCAATCACTTTGCATAAATCTCCTTACTGCCAAATATTTAAAACAACATACTTTTCTTGATGCAGTTAGCAAACCTCAACACAGTTATATATGGAAACATATTTGTAAGACTAGTCCTTTAGTCAGAAAGTCTATTAGGTGGATTATTGGAGACGGTCATAATATAAATGTTTGGAGTGATATTTGGTGCGGTAAGTTTTCTTTGGAATCTCAGATTCAGGTTATCCCTGCAGAATTCAGTCACTTAAAGGTAAGTTCTTTGATTACAGAAGATAAAAAGTGGGAACTCTCTTGCATTAAACAGTTCTTACCGAAGTGTGTTTATGATCACATCAGCTCTCTTCCTATTCCTATTACACAACAACATGATTCTTTTAAATGGAACTGGGACAAAACGGGTAAGTTTTCTTTAAAGAGTGCTTATCTTTGGCTGTTAGAGATAGAAAACAGCATTAAACTCCACTTCTTCCTTGGCTCTGTTTGTGGAAAATGAAAGTTTTACCTAGAGTACGTTTTTTTGCATGGTTACTTTGTCATAATAGTCTCCCTAATGCTGTTTTTCTATATCAAAGAAGATGTTTACAGACTAATATATGTTTTTTATGTAATAATTCTGAGGAAGACATTGCTCACACCTTTGTTAATTGTAACTTCTTCAGTTTTTTTGCCACTAATCTCCTTCTAGAAATCAAATTGCTGGCTAAATCAAACTTGTTAATTATTCTATACAAAGTTAGAGACAATCCGCATAGGCAATCACTTATCATTTATACTCTTTGGCTCATTTGGCAACATAGAAACAAGCATATTGGTTCCTCGCTAGGAAATCCAGGCCCGGCAGCTTGCAGAGGAGTGGTGCGAGACTCAGATGGAAACTTTGTCTTCGCTTTCTTAGAATACCTAGGTTTTGACACAAACAATATGGCTGAAATCTGGGCTTGTAGAACAAGAATAGATCTGGCTATAAGGTTTGGTATATCAAAATTGATAATCGAAACTGATTCAAAACTTTTACTTTACCTTCTTCGAAGGGAGGACCAAGCGCCGGTGGATCTCATTCATTTGCTGCGGGATATCCGACGACTCTGCACTAAGCTCACCGCGGCATCGGCGACATTTTGTTATAGAGAAGAAAATAGGGTTGCGGATTTATTGGCCAGAACTTCTTCTTCATAAAAAATGCAACTTCAGATCTTTTCGTCTCCACCTGAGTTTTTAGGAACGATGGTGGAATCTGATAAGGGCTTTTCTTGTGCACGTCTTACGACGTGTATATGTGTAATAGATTTTCATCTAATATAATTAAATAAAATCCTTCTCTGTATGTTAAAAAAAAAAAAGGCTAGATATTTGGGCTTTCTTTTAATGATAATACCAAGTGTAATTTTTATGTTCTAAATTCATCCATTAAAATTAGCAATATGTTTTCCTTCTATCATAACATTATGATTACAATAGAATTTCAAATAAAATCAATTCGTATGAAACTAGACCTCAAGGGCATTTTAACCATAGGTGATAGTCATATAAAGTGCTTCTTATCAGATAATTATAGTTGTTTAAGATTAACATTTTTTATGATTGAGAATATGAGATATGATACTTTTCTAATTTTTTACTCTAATTAAATATTGTCCATCTACTATAATTCTGAAGTACAAATTAAGATGCATTTATAGGAAGAAATAAAGAAAAAATATAATATTTGAACTCTAGAGAACTTCGTTACTAAATCAAAAAGAATTACTGAATAAATAAATAAGTAAATATTAAATTATGATATTTTTGGATATACACCTTTTCAACTCTATTTATCCAATTATTATTCATGATATATTTATTTACTTGAATAATTCTATAATTAATTGTAATCTAATTTAAATTTGTGAAAGTACATATTCATATATTAACTAGCCCCAATAGAGTAAATAATATTTGAAACATTTTTATTTATTTTAGTTTTTAAATATTCAGATTTAGAAAAGGTTAAAAAGGTAAGAAATGTAATTTTATTATACTGTTACATTTTCTTTTTATATTTTGGCTTAATAGGCTAATCAAATAATATATGGTCTAGAAAGTACAAAAAAGATATATGATAAATGAAATAGAAAGACTTAAAACAATTAATAATTTGTTATTCTTTCCAATATTCTATATTTGTAAATTGATTTTATCATGTTCTTTATGAAAGTATCAGAGGAAAAGATACAAATAATATTTTTTTATATTATTACATAATAGCTACAATTTTATGACAATAAAATAATATCATGGATGTCTAATTAAGAGTGTAATTAGACCAATAATTCGAGTCTTAAATGTTAGATTAATAAAAGTTTGATCATTAAAATTTTAAATTGAAGTAATTATTTTTATATCATCTAAGTTAAATTTTTTAATACTTTTTATTCCACTTTAAATCATTTCATAAACGGTTTAATCAATTTACAATTTTGTTCTAGAATCTCTTTGGACGACATGATGAATAAGATAAAAAAATTCTAATGAGGATAATAGTAGAAAATTATGTTATAAGTAACTTTACACATAGTTAACATAAGGAGTAAAAAAATAAAAGAAAATAAAATTAATGAAATGACTAATTAATATATTTTTTCTTTTTTAAATGTGCACAACCCAAAGAATTAAAATATTAGTTCTAAGTGAAACAAGTTTAGAATAACTACAAGTTCAATTAAAAACAAGGATTTTTATGCTTATTTCATAATACAATATTGTATTTTCCTTTTATGCTTTATTTTAATTAGAGCTAATTAATGAGATGAAAGATCTAAAAGTAAAAAGTGAAAGAGAAAAGCAAAAAATTATTTTCATTGTTTGTTCTCGTAATCTGATCATCCACGTAATTAAAGCAACATTTATTGAGAATATAAGAGCCTCACTAAACAACTATTTGACAACAAACATTAAACTAGAAATAAAAAGCACAAAGTCAAAAAATTTAAATAAATATGTTTATTCTATTTTAATATATTTTAAATTTTTATATGCATTAATTCTGTATATAAAAAAATCAATCACTATATATTTTTTATTTATCAGTCTTAGTCATTGTATATCCTACACACGCACATACACATAATGTGTGCATGAGTGTGTTGTGTCTTTTTGTGTGTTCGTTGTGTATATATATAATTTTCCTAACCCAAATTTACTTATATGAATTGGGATGTAGTTATTCTAAAAAAGATGGATATATTGCAAGTAGAAAAAATATAGTAATAATATAAAATAATAATTAAAGTGGAGAAGAAATTATTTTATTTGTGAACTGTATGCTTTTACTTTGTAATAATAATATTTTTTATTTTTAAAGTACCTATTATTTAGTTATCATATTTTTATTTATAAATTTATTTTATTATTATAATATAATAATTTTATTGAGATAATACGAATCAATCCTCTCTCTCTTGAAGAAAGATAGCCACTATTATTATGTTATGCAATAATGATATAGTTCTTTTTTCAGGGTAAGAAAAAGGTGGACAAGACCAACGTGCAACGCACGTGCTTATGACTAGTATTATAAACACGATACATTGCTTGGAATATCTATACTATTGTAAAAGAAAACTCTATTATCGTACCAACTTTAGAATTGCCAAATTTACCCTTCAATTCACTCAATCTTTTTTAAAAAAAAATTGGTCATAATAGTAATTTAAATTTTTTTCAATAAACTCACTATTAAAATTTATATTTTCTCTCTCCCCTCACCTCACCCCACTTCTCCCAAAACTCTTCCCACGTTTGTTTTCTCTACCAAACTAATCATTTCATGCTTTCTCACGTTTTTTCAATAAACCCAATATGTTTTCTCACCTCCTTCTTTGTTTAAATAATCATTTGTAATTTCATGCTTTTAGTAGATAATTTGGCTAATACTAGAATTCTTCATGCACGTACGCCAAGGATCGCGATTTTTCTCAAGTCGCTGATTGCTTATACCTATAGAGATCAGGTGAATCTTTTTATTCCATGTTACTAGGTGATTTTGATCATTAGAAGTCAATCTAGAAGTAATGAATCTGTTGAACTTAGTTCTAATTACTGAAGAATCACAATTTGATAATTGTAGTTACATATAATCTGTAAGTTATGTGGTACTGGTAAGGTACGGGCATTTACATGTATATGTTTGGATTGGAAAAAATGGAGAAAGATGATGGAGTCCACAGCCGAGTAGAAAATTGTATGCGATGAAGGTGATGGGGAAGGTGGTACCAATTGTTGTAAATAAAGGCCAAGTGGAGGCTGAATTAGGTTGGGGAATGAGGTAAGCCGGCGGCCTGAAATTTCAAAGCATGAACCCACCGTCAACAAAGGGCACATAGGATAGAATTATGCCAGTCGCAGATTTGTTATGATCAATTGCATTTTGGTATCCAATTATGTCAAAATATGAAGCAGGATTTCTCATAACATTGGAATTTGGTGCTAAAAAATTTCTTAACTTACAATTACAGTGTGAAGACCAGTTGCTTTTCTACTGGCAATGTTACGACCGCTATCATTGAAGAATATCTGAGAACGAAAAAGAAAAGTCTGTGAAGATTTGCTTCAATTGTGTCAGAAGAAGAATCCCCCACCTGCTTCAATTTCGTACTCAGTTGGGTACTCTCTGTATTTAATGCTCTGTTTTGGTTGTGAGTCTGTTGTCTTTATTTTCTTTTTTTAAGGTCTGTTGGTTACAAAGGGAAAAATAAATGGGATTGAAGGGATCTACACAAGAAATGTGGTTTTTCACGAAATTTTTGGAAGGTTACGAAGTAATCGTAACTGAGAGGTACAATATGAGCTTTTCAAATTAAAAATATTTTATACATTATATATTCTTACTTCAGATTTTTGATGATGCAGGTATGTTTGAATGCTAAGTGATCTAATATATGCTAAGCTTTAGCTCAAGTATCCACATTTTGTACAGATTTTAATATAGATTGTTCTTCTCTTTCTATACATGTTTTTTGTCATTCATCTATTAGTAAAAGTACTAAATTGTTATTTTCGAAATGCAGATTATGGAGACTTTTATAATTAGGATGATCAAGTACCAAGACCAAAAGAAGTGATGTGCACATATGTTATCTTCTTTTCTTTTTTTTTTTTCTTTTTTTTTTTTGAATTTTGAACAATGTCTATATGTGGTTTTAATTATTTTATAGTACGAGTTATTAACTAATCGTACATTCTAATGGTTGTGCGATATTTAAAGTATGATATAGTATTTCAAAAAATGAGTTAGAATTAAAGAATTTACGAATATACAATAAACCAAATTATAATTGTACAATTTTTGTTTACAATTGTACAATTTTTTGTTTACAAACAAAAGAATTTTTATGCTAATTTATATTTACACTTTCAAATATTATGCTAGTGGGGACCGCGTGCGATGGCTACTATTATTATAAAAGAAAAGGTTATTTTCTTCTAATAATGGCGGTTATCTCATGCTTTTACCACTTCTTTTGAATTTTGAATGCCAAAACAAAACTCAATTTTAAATTAAAAAGTTGTATTTATTCTTAAAAATCCTAATAAATATACTTATTCAACTAAAAATTTAGTTTTGTTTTGAAGGGAAATTTTTTTTGAAAAGAAGTGATTGATATATGATATAACCACCATTTATTAGAGAAAAATAATATTTTCTTCTATAATAGTATAAATAGATTATGCTCATCCATTAAGTATTTTTGTAAATTAATTTTATAAAATATTTTAGATCAGACAATTATCAAATATATGATTAATGATCTACTAAAATTCGATATAAAATAGATCATATACGTACTAAAATTGACCAAAGTATGTAATTTAAACATGCTGATTAATATATCTTAATATTTTTATCAATTTTTTTATTTGCTCACGCATCGCGTGTGCGCGGATTGCTAGTAATTATAAATCCAAACACTATCTGGGCAAAAATTCTAAAAGCAAAATATTTCCCAAACAAATCTTTCATTCGAATACAAAGCCTTCTCATAGCACAATATGGAAGTCAATTCATAAAACAATTCCATTTATTAAAAGTTTAAGTTTTTTGGAATATTGGATATAGTAAAACAACTCTTTTCTTGAAGGACATCTCATTAGAAATTGAAAACATTATGAATAAAATTGACAACTATAATCCTCCATTCCAGAATGAAACAGTTCCATTTCTTTCATCCAAAGATTTCCCAGTTTGGAATATAAATCTTCTTGATCAAATACTGCCAAATAATATTATTGGATAAATTAAAAGTATTCCCATTCTAGTAACAAAATTCAAGACTCTATCTCATGGGCATGGAACAAATCAAGAGTTTTTTCAATTAAAAATGCTTACCATAAACTCCGGAATAAAGAAAAAATTGAAAGCTCTCCTAACCTCCCTTGGATGAAGATTTGGAAGCTAAACACCCTACAAAAGATTAAATTTTTTATTTGGTTAAAAGTCATGAATCAGCAAACACCCTATCAAAAATTCATAAACAAAAAATTGATTTCCGATCTTTATTGCAGATTATGATACTCAGAGGCTGAAACTATTTACCATTTAATTTCTGAATGTCTACCACTTCAGACTTTATATGATGATTTACCTTCAAGTATAAATAATACAAATATAAATACCACACTGAATAATATTGAAAACAATAACTTACAACTTCACTTTGTACATACTGTTTGGTCAATTTGGAATTTAAGGAATAATTTCATTTACCAAAAACAAAAGACCCTCTTTTCTTCTAACAAAAGCAAAAGTCCGTAAAAGGAATAACTTCTTTTCTAAAGAACTTAGTATACAACGGACAAAAAAGATAATCTTTAAATGGAATAAGCCCCTAAGCTTCATACTAAATATTGATGGAGCATTTAAAGGAAGTCCCGGGCCGTCTAGGGTTGGAGGTTTGATAAAGAGATTGGAATGGAGATTTCGTGGCTAGATCTGCGAATATTGGAAGAACAACAAACAATAAAGCGGAAGCATGGCTCTATTCCTTGGTCTCAAACTGGCCAAGTCACTCACAATGAATAATGTCATAATTGAATCTGATTCCATCTTTATAATTCACAACTTGACGAAGCCTCAACATCCTCAATCCACTACAATAAGTTTGTGACATAGAAACGGATTTTGCATAAAGTCCGTTGCAAAACCATTGTGCCATGGAAATTTACAACGGAGAATTTTTCGTTGCTATAGGTAGTAATGCTGTAGTTGCATCGGTTTTTCCGTCCATGGATATTTTTGCCATGATAATTGTGCTTTGCAAATTACGTTGTCAAAACTGACTTTTAACGAATTTCGCAGTGAATTTACAACGATATTTGCAACGGACTTTGCGATAATATTTCCATTGCTTCTGCGGTTTTTCCAGAGGGAATCATTTCTCCAAAAAATGTCAAGTGTTGTTGCCTTGATCGACTTCTACTGTGGAAAGAGAGCTATCCTTCGAACTTTATGGACAACTGAAATAGTAAAAAGAGCAAGTATGAACCATAGTCAAACAAAAAACATTTAAAAATACAAAGATTTCCATAGTCAAACATAAAACTTCATGTTGCTATATTGTTTTTAAAATTATGTAACTTGAAGGTCATTGCAATGACTTCGTTTCAATGCAATATCTGTTTTAAATCATTAGCAATTGATATAATGCAAGCAACCTCCTGTGATATTACAAATGAGCAAATTATCCCTCTATAAAAAACATAGTAATTTACTTCACTGCATTCTTTAAAATGGAGTAATTTACCTCCCTAGATAGGAAAAAAATTGTTCTATTTTAAAAAACACGAGGAGGTAAATTGATTCATTTTAAAAAAACACAAGGAGGTAAATTGCTCTTTTATATTTCATAAAGGAATAATATGTTCATTTACAATATCACAAGAAATTGCTTGCATTTTTCCCTTTTCGTTAATATATGATACATATTATTATGTTTCAAAACAATGTGTCACATAAAAAATAAATAAATTAAAATACATAATTAAATATATTTTACATATTTGTAAATTTCAGGACTGAATTTGTCTATTGCATAATACGGGATTAAATATATTAAAAACTTGATAGGTTCGAGGATTAAATGTGTTTTCTTCCATAGAAAAACAATAAAAACGTAACATTCCTATAGTTAGATGCCTAAAAATAAAATCTTCCCAAACTTTCCGCCTTGGTATATAAAACGTTACAGCCCCTCGTATAGGCTCACACACATTCCCATTACACACAGTACACGCAGTAGCAACTTGAGATTCATTGAGGAGATCAGTGTTGTAGTACTTATGATGAGTGGAGGAGGGGAAGTGGCTTGTGTGACTGGAGCGTCGGGGTACGTAGCGTCGTGGTTGGTCAAACTTTTACTCCATCGCGGTTACACCGTCAAGGCCACCGTTCGCCACCTCAGTTAGTATCTTCAACACCCCCCCCCCCCCCCTCTCAATTTACATTTTCAAAAGTCTTGCTGCTTATTTATGTCCTCTTAGTGTTTCTTATGTTTTGTATTTACGATACTGTATTTAAGAAAGTTAAATGCAACAAACCCCTTGTTAAAATATTAATACATAAAAAAATCATCTAGATAGGAAAAAAAGGGTAATGTAAGCATTTATTCACTAAAAGAAATATAACTTTTTGTGATTGTATGATTAAAAACGAAAAACCATGATAGATATTAATTAACTAAGGCTACGCAATGACTATTAGCTGTTGTTTCTAAGTTACAACCCAAACTAGGTGAAATTACATTTGTAGTCCTATAAGATAGGGGGTTTAATACTTTTAGCCGTCTACTTTATGGATTTTCAAAATGATCACGAAATTGGAAAAATTCGACACATTTACTATTATGTTTTACGGTATTTTCAAAATTGTACCAAAATAAGAAAAACTTGACTCTGTTAGTTCTATAAATCCCGTAAAGTAAAGGACTAAATGTATCAAGTGTTTTCAATTTTGGAACTATTTTAAAAATCATGTAAAGTAAAGGACTAAATGGATCGTGTTTTCTCAATTATGGGACCATTTGAAAATTTCGTCAAGCAGAGGACCTAATATTTTTAGTAATTGGGGGAAATTTAGTAAACAATGAGATGAATGAGAAGAAATTAGTTGCCATCTTTCTCAAATTCGAGTATGGGCTCGTCAAGTGACAATGTTTACATGGAAAAAATGTATTGTTAGTGTGGAATTGAGATACTTTTGAAAACTTCTTGGAACAAAATAAATTAAAAAAAAAAAAAAAAACAGTTCTTAATATGTCCTAATTACAGGGTCAATTCGAATTTTGTTCTTCTTTAATTTTTGTTTTTAATTTTTTGCTATGACAAACAAGTTTTGGACTCTTATTCTCTCACCATTTACGTGATTGCAATAGAGATTGCAGAACAAAGTTTCAATAGGCAATCTCGTGCCAAATTTAACAGCCTATAACACAATTTCATGTAGGCAGCAAAATACAAATGCTATGGAACTTTTGTACAGTTTGGATCGTAATGAATCAAAAACAATTTCTTGTCATTCGTTAATGAAAGTGCGTGTAAGATTATATATATCAATTTTTCTTACTGTGCAAAATTAAATAAAAAAGAGAAAAATTAGTAAAAGTAAGGGTAAATAATATAAATGATTCTGAAGTGTAGGTTTAGAATTACTTTAATCCCTTAATTACATTTTCTGATCTTATCATCCTTAAAGTTTGCATTCAGTATCGTTCTAATCCCTCCGTCAATTTTCTAACCAAAAAATACCGAAATTTGGTTATGTGAACGCTTATACTGAATTTTAAGGGGTAAACATGTTATTATGTATCTATATATATAGACCGAAAAATCAACACTTAATGCTAATTTTTCTGTTCATTCAGAACGATATACAAGTATTTTGAAATATACACGTAAATATCAAAATACCCCCAAAAAGGTAAATTATATATTCACTACAAGAAAAATGATCAATAGCAATGAAAAAAAAATTAGCGTGGAGCTAATTACCAAGTAAATTTTTTGTTGCTAATGCATTATTTAATACAAGAAATTTATTTGCTAATGAATTTAACAACGAAAATTTACTTGCTAGCTTATTTAACAACAAAATATTTAAAATATATATTAAGTATTTTAGATTAAAAACGAGAATTTTACTTGTTAATTAGCTCGATGCTGATTTCAACAATAAATTTTTTCATTGCTATTAAGCTATTTCTTGTAGTGATTGCTCTTCGAACTATAGGTCTTTTTACACTTTACTTACCAAATTATTTTTTGTGTCAAATAACCCTCCAAACTTTGTGTTTTTTTCACTTTGCCATCGGACCTATTTTTTCGATCATTTTTTCCAGGCGGAAAAAAACCTATAGTTCAGAGGGTAATATGTAATTTACCCTACTAAAAATGCAGAAATCTTACACGTAAACCATAAAATTTGATTCTCCAGCAACGGTATCTATGGGGATTCATTGATGATTTTCTGTCCCAGTGGTGAAATCGAGGTCCCACAATCAAGAGGTCGTGGGTTCGAGTGCTACGAATGTAGGAAATTGTTTAATTTATTGAATGTTTCTTTATTCTTTTGATTGGTGTTGATAGATGCGGATATGTTATTCCTTTATTATACCGAGCACTGAATATTGTAATAAGCAATTGATTGCTTTAAAAATATTTTGTACTTTTAAATTAATATTTTATAACTCATTATTAGAAAAAAAAAATAAAAATAAAAAACACGGTATCTATAGATTCCTTCCTTGCAAGAGTTCGTTCTTCGGAAGACTCATCTTTGAAATACAGGCAAATTGCATATCACCCTTTTGGTGTCTTCATATTTTTCTTTTCTTTTTTTTTTTATCTATAATTTTTTGTTTTTATTAATTATTTCATTAATTTTTATTTTTTTCGTCTCTTCTCAATTTTCCATTTCCTTTCTTTTAAACTTCCATATCTCTTTTTTAATACTTTCTCATAATCTTCTTCCATTTTTTGTTATTCATCAATTAATATATATTTTAAAAGGTTATACCTTATTATGAGAGCACAATTTTGTGTCTCACTTTTTATTGATCTGCCAATTTATATACATTTTTAATATTTAATTAAATTAGTTATTTATTTATTAACTTTCCATCCTCCCACTGTTCTCAATTTTCACTAACTTTAAATTTGTATAAGTTCCTTTTTTTTGTTTTAACATTTTTGAGTTCTTCAATTAAATATATTTCTGAAAAATAAAAGTTAATTTTATTTAATTATGCAGACTCATTTGAGTGTGCCAAATGCACTAGTAATAATTAAGTTTTCAAATTTGAAGTTTATTATAAACACATTTGATTAGTTAGATAAGAAACCCCGCTTTCTTTTTTTTTGAGTTGAAAGCGATGAATTTTATTAATTGAAATAAAGCGATTACAATCAGTCATGTCAGTACCAATATTGGACAGAGATAAATACAACAATCATATCGACAATACCACAAACTAACATCTTGCTATTACAGCAACAAATAAACCTACTATACAGTAGAAACAATATCACAAATAAATCTACTATGCAATAAGAAACAAATCATCCCACACCGGAGATTCGAACCCATGACCTCTAGAAAATTCATTCCGGCAAGTCTTTATTTGAATAATCCATAGTTAAAGCAATTTTTTCGAATTAAATAAAAGTGAAAAAATGAAATAAAATAATTAATCTAAATAGAATTAAATATGCACGATTAAAAAATAACTGATGGAACAAATTGATTGAAGAGATATTTATCTTATTATAAATAAATAAATATATTGAAAGGTAATTCAGTTAATTAATATTATGACAATTAAAATTGATCACTCTATATAGGGGATTGATGAATCTCAGTAAATAATTAGTTTATGTACAATAGGTGATACACGTAGATTTGCACACCTCAAGGCACTTGAAGGAGCTAAGGACAGACTACATTTGTTCCAAGCCAACTTAACTGAAGATGGATCGTTTGATTCCATCGTGGATGGTTGTACTGTAGTTTTCCACACAGCATTTCCTGCTGTTCTTTGCACGGGAGACCCACAGGTTTGATATGTTTGCATTAATGATGAATTATATTGATACTTTTTGAGGTTAAAGTTAATTACTCAAATACTTTTTTATTATTTGTAAAATTATAAATACACTCCCCGAGGGGTATTAATAATATAGTTCGGGGGCATTTCCATTAAATTTCGCAACTGTAGGAGACAATTTTAAGGGGTTTATTTATAATTTGGGTTAATTATACTTGAACCCCCTCTGAAAATGTGAAATTACACTTCCCCCATAAAGATTTTGAAATTACACTTACACCCCCTCCGAAAATTCATCGTTTACACCTGACCTTCTTTCGTTGAGGTTTCGACGGGAAGTGCTACCATCGGCAAAAATAATTACATAATTTTTTAATTTTGTTTCTCATTTAACTTTTTTCATGTATATTTTTGTTCTTATAATGGGATAAATGCAATATATACATATAAAGTGAGATTAACATTATTGCATTTTCCCCTTATAAGTACAAAATTATACATGGAAATGTTAAATGGGAGGCAAAATTGATAAATTATGTAATTATTTTTGTTGACGTCAATATTTTCCGTCGAAACCTTGACGGAAGAAGGTCAGGTGTAAACGGTGAATTTTCAGAGGGGTGTAAATATAATTTTAAAACTCTTTTGGGGGAAAGTGTAATTTCACATTTTTGGAAGAGATCCAAATGTAATTAACCCTTATAATTTTATAAAGGATGAATTTTTGTAATTAGACCTAATCTTACAAGTTATCAATGTAATTTACCCTTGCAGTTATTATAACTCGACTTAAATGCAACAGCTGTAAAAATATCAATAGGTGAAAAACCTCAAAAAAACATAAAGAAAAATGCACCCTGACCTTGGACTTTAAAAAAGAGACCGATGCGACCTTATGGTGCGGGAGTCAATAAGCGTCTCTACTAAAAGTTCAGGGATAGGTTCTTTTTTCCTTTTTTTTTTTTTTTTTTTTTCAGGGTGTGAACTTGTAGAACTCATATCCGACTATTCTTCTTCTAGTGCTTGTTCTTGTGTATTTACTTAGAACCTAAAAGTGAGCTCACGTAATATTCACGTCTAACTAGGCTGAAGTAATTGAACCAGCAGTGAAGAGTGCGCTTAACATCCTCCAATCATGCAGCAAAGCAACATCTGTTAAACGAGTCATTGTAACATCATCTTTGGCTGCAGTTAACTACAATTGGAACTATCAAGGTCCAGATGTTGTAGTTGATGAAACATGGTTTTCAGACCCAGAATTCTGCAAAGAAAACAAGGTTTGAGGTTTCATATACGAGTTTTTCAATTTTGAAAATATATTGCTTAATTCAGTAATTGTTTCGTTAGGGTCAAAAATACTGGTCGTGTTCTTTCATCAACTTGATAAGATTTGAATCTCTAGAATTTGACTAGTTTCTATTAGGTTGAATGATACCTTTATTGAAATATGTTAAAAAGGAGATACATAATTGTATAAACTAATATTTGAAAGAAAGTGGATCGGCCCGAGAATGCGGCGGAAGTGTAGTGAGATAAAAATATGAGGAATTTAAATCGCGTTTAAGAGGTGTGCCCTTGAATGTTCCCGGACTATCGATTTATAAACGCAGAATATAAACAAATAAAATAAACAAATATTCATGGCTATAGAATAAAAGAAGAAACCGATAGCATAAACGTAAATCGAAATACTTTCTCAATTTTATTCTCCAATCGGCTACATTCGTTGACCTCCTTTTCAACATTTGTCCATATGAGGCTCCAATGTAGGAACCCTCCAAAGGCGTCCACACCACACCAAAATCGTGAGATTCTCCCTCGTGCTAGCAGGGCTAGAATCCGTGGAAGAGGAAATCGAAACCACACTACGGATTAGTGCGTTTCGATCTTTCTTTGTTCTTAACTTGGTTATAAACCAAGAAAAACAAAAGATAGGAGAAAGGAGAAGTCGCTAGGCATGTAGAGAGAGAACCTAAAATCCCATGAGAGGGAGGAGAGCAAAATCGGCCATATGCATTGTGTGTTAGAGTTGGAATGATTATTTGGAAAAGTGGAATGAAGACTTAGTCTTCTCAAGCTATAAGGTAACTTCCACATATTCTTCAATCCTTCCAAAAACTCCTCTAACACCTACATACATTGTACGTGGACAATCCTACATTTACTATATGTAGATGATTTTTAGCTCTTTCTCTACAAGAATTCAACCTTTGACTAGTAAAAGTCAAACATGGGCTAGGCTTGTACATTTGGATCGGGCTCATTTAATTTGTCCTACAAATTAATTAGAACTTAATTACTAAATCTGTTAGACTTATCATTTAATCTAGTTAAATAAATATCCAACAGAAAAGGTCCAAGTGAATATATAATCCAAGTAAATATTCACAAGTCCAAATGCACTTAATTAATTAATGAATCCAATCCACTTAATTAATTAAGCCCAAAATAATAATTAATCCAATTAATTATCTCTAGCTCATCTGTACTAATTTATGAATCCAATTCATTAATTAGATAAGCCCCATCTTCTAATTAATTAGTAGATCCAATCCACTAATTAATTAGCCCAAGCCTCTTTTAAATTAATCCAATTAATTTGAAAAAGCCAAATTCAAACTTTAATTAATCTAATTAACTAAATTTTGGATGGATAATCCGCATAAATAATCCAATTATTTATGCTCTCCAAGAATTAGATTAATCCAATTAAACTACTTCACCTCTTCCGAAATTAATTCCAAATTAATTACATCACTTCCTAGTGATTTGTGTATGACTCTTTAGGTTCACCCTCAACTAGATTTGGACTTGTGTCCAACCCAATTATCTCCAATTAACCAATAATCCGAAATAGCCCTTTATCATGGGTGGTCGTCTAGCAACGATTGTTTTGGTACTACAATGAATTGCCATCAAAAGTGTCTAAAAACCTGCACTTGGAAGGCTTTGATACCATGATCAAATTGAAGTTATTAAAAACGAAGAGAGAAAATTGAGAGGGAAGAGAGAAAATTCAGAGGAAATATGATAAATCTCCATTTACGTGCGTTGATGCATTATTTTTACAATTGATATTTACTAACATAAAAATTGATTACTTCTTGCTTTAGAGATGGTATTGGCTTGCGAAAACTTCGGCAGACAAAGCTGCATGGGAATACGCCCAAGAAAATGGGATAAACTTGGTGGTGTTACACCCCGGATTTGTGATTGGTCCTCTTCTTCAACCCACTCTCAATACATCTTCTCGCCTTTTTCTGAACATCCTTGACGGTAATTATCCTCTTTTATAGAAAATTTTGCAGGCCAATTTAATTTTTTGCTTAATTACACTAAAAATTGGAGTAAGTAGTTAATAGATTGTTTTTTTAATCATTCTAATAGCAAATTTATAGAACTAAAAAAAAAAAAAAAGAATATTAATGAAAAAAAATAAGTCATAATATTAAAAGTGTTAATTGTTATATGTATAAAGTGACAAAAAGTGTATCACCGTGATAAGATATTTAAGTGAATATTTTCATGAGAAATAATTAGTGACCAAAAAAAACCATTAAGGATAAAGTTGTCACTATAAAATATAAAAAGTTAGTGACATTACGAATATTAACAATGTAGTGATAGAAAATATGATCATAACTATATTTATATGTGGTTACTAAGTTGTTGTTATAATCGTGTCACTCATTATTTACACTGACAACTCAATTCCTAATTCTTGTCACTAATAATTTTATTATTACTTATAAAATGTATTTTTAGTAACAACTATAAGGTAACTATTGTATATAGCTGGTCTCATAAGTTTTTGTTTACAATCACTTTATTCTCTATTTTCATTCTATGATGTTAATTAGTATCCCTAAACTTTATATTTCATTTGAAATTAGTTCTTCTAGCCATTTTCTGATGAAAAATATGGCCAAAATTTGAATTTTTAAGGCAAATGTGACGTTAATTCAAGTGTTATTTTTTATTTTTTTTATTTCACTTGAGTCCCTTAAAATGTCATATTGGTACATGAGCAACTTCCAAATGAAGTTTAGGGATGTTAACTTTAGGAAATAAGATGATGGGCTAAAGTGAACTTAAACACAAATTAACTTAAGGGGCCAACAGTGGCATATTTATCTCAATTTCAAAATTATCACTTAATATTTTATCAAGGTTAAATGCACTTTTAGTCTCATAACTTAGTCATTTGATGTTTTCGTCCTTTAACTTTCTAGGGTATCATTGTGGTTCTACATATCTTTAATTTTCACAATTTTAATCCTTTTTTTTTGCCGGGGTTTACCTACATCGGTGAGAAGTGTGAACTCCGATGAATAAAAGGATTGAAATCGCTAATATTAAAATGATGCAAAATCGAAATGCAACCCTAAAATGTTAAAGAATAAAAATGGGCCAATAAAAATAGTAGGCCCAATTTTAAAAGGTCACATAAGATGCACATACATTTTTCCAGTGAGAAAGATAAACTCTGGCGAAAAAATGATATACATTGCGAAAATTAAAAAAATATCAGACCAAAATGCTACCTTAAAAATTAAAGGACGAAAATACCAAATCATAGACCAAAAATGTATTTAAGCCATTTTGTCACTAACATTATTTTCTGTTGTAGCCTGGTAAAAGGCTCTTAATTAAATTACTGTGGCTAACAAAATCTATTCATCTCCATTTCCCTAATTATTGAGTCTTCCTTCCAATTGCATATTTGTTAATTTGAAAGAAATATTAATTTCCCTACTAATTTTAGTATTATTTTGCATTGTGATTCTAAATTTTGACAGGAAATCAAGATTTTCCAGACTATCAGTTTGTGGATGTAAGAGATGTTGCTCGTGCACATATTCTGGCATTTGAGAATCCTTCTGCAACTGGAAGATACATTTTAGTCGGAACTTCAATAACTCATTCCGAACTTCACCACAAATTACATGAGCTTTACCCTTCCCTCAACCTTCCTAGCATGTAAGTTTTCACTATTCTATGTTAGTCAGGACTAGGTGCGATCATTTTTAAAAAATTTGGGGACCAAAATTGAAGAGGTCGGAGCATAGGATACCAAAAGTGATTTAGTGACTAACTTAGGGACAAAAAGTGAATGTATTTAAAATTTAGCTATTTTCACCCAAAATCGTACCACACACCTCTTTTTCCTTGGCCAGGTAAGGGGCTACTAATTTTTTGCCTTTATTTTTGGTTTGTTGTCTTTTTTTTTTCCCTCCTAAAAAGTTCCTCTGTTAGTTTAGACGATCAAGTAACTGTTAGAACTAACTTTGATCAATTTAAGAAAATTTAAAAACCAAAATTGATACGATCAGAGCATGGGGTACCAACAATGAATTAGTGACTAATTCCAGAGAACTAAAAGTGAAACTATTCCTATGTTTTCGCTAATGCATTTATATAATTCTTGACGTTTGATGTTTATGGTGTTCAGTCTTAGCTTCCTTCGTTATGATAAAATATATAGCGTGTATCAAAATTTAATTTTGATAAAATTTAATTACAAATGATAATTGGAGCCTGCACATTCACAGAACCAAACCGATATGTAATTAGCATTAATGTTTTACACTCTTGATGTGAATATTTTTCTTTTTAGGATAAATTACATTGATACCCTCTTAGGATTAAGTCTAATTATATAAACACCACTTAATCTTCGAAAAATTATAAGTACATCTCTTAATATTGTAATTGTAATTACAAGTACACTCTCGGACCGTAAATTACATCAATTGACAAAAACTATGTGTTAAACCTAATTCAAGAGGTGTCGATGTAATTTGTTCTTTTTATTATTTGACCCAAATATTTAAATTCTTGTATTTATATAACCTAACTAGTAGAAACTCATTGAAACAAAAAAAAAAAAAAAGGAAAAAGAAAAGACAATTTTATCAAAATATAAAATGAAAACAAGTGGATTCGTCTTATAATTATTGGTATAAATAAGAAAATTCATCTTACTTTTTTGCATTTTTTGGATGTTTTAATGAATTTTGTTTTTGATGTAAATACTTTTTTATTGTTTCTTTATTGAATTTTTATAAATTGCAGTGGTGAAAGGAATTCAACGTTCCAAGTATCCAAAGAGAAAGCTGAAAGTTTGGGCATCAAATTCATGCCTCTGGAGGTGAGCCTCAAGGATATGGTTGAGAGTTTGATGCAGAAAAACTTCTTCAAGCTTTGCAAGTGAAATTATGTAAAGGAAGTTGTTATTAAAGAGTTACTCATGAACTCTCATCTGATAGTGCAAACTCGAAAATAAGTACTTAAAAAATTTTAAGAGTCTCTTTATTATAATAAATAAACTTCGTGTTAAAATATGAAGCAGAATTTTAGTTTAAGTCTTCAGCTTGATATAACTATATTTTATTTTTCATATTTTTTTTAATACTAAATATGCATCATATATTATATAAGGGAAATAAGTTTGTTACAAAACGCAGTGGTATTTCTTACAAACACTTCCTCCCTATCCACTTGAAGTAAGGATAACAAAAATTGCGGACAGAGATCAAAATCACCACTGGACTTAGTAGTAGCCACTAGTTGTGCAAGATAGTCAGCCGGGCCATTTAGTTCCCTATAGCAAAAATTGAGAGTAGCCGAGTGGAAATTAGTCAAGATCATTCGCCAGCTCTGCATGAGTGTTGTCATCGTTCAGTGGAGCCGATGAGGATGCCTGTGAAACGAGTGCAGAGGGTACATGAAGCCAGTGTGTATAATAACATTTTTAATGTCCAATGTTTGAGCTAGTTGAATTCCTTTGTAAAGAGCCCACAAATTCCGCTTTGTTATTGGATGCTTTTCAAAGGAAATGTGAAAATGCAGTCACAAAGTCCTCATTCCAATCTCTAATCACACCTCCAGCCCCAGCAAAACCAAGATTACCCTTAAAAGCACCATCAATATTGATTTTGAAAACATTTATAGGGGGAGTTGACCATCTAAGAGTAATTTCGTGAGTTAATTTTGTGTGTTTGTGTTGTGTAAATATGCTATCACTATGCTTGACTCTTTTCTTAACCAAAGTGGTGTTAATATCTGTCAAGTTAAACACCATATCAGTCCTAGCTAACCAAGTGCACCAGAAGGTATGTAAGATATGCATTTGTAGTGTTCTATTCTTCTTCATGTGGTGCATGATTGTGCAGATGTTCCATTTCCTGAAGGTTTCACAGTTAAAGTCCCTAACATCATTAAATATATCACAATTAAGGAGGATGTGTGAAGTTGTCTCGGATTGTATATGACAAGCATGGCATACTGGAGAGTTGAGAATACGTTTATGGAACAATCTTTCATTTGTATTCAGTGCATTATGTGCAGCTAACCAACCAAAGAATTTAATTCTAGGAAGAGTTATTATGCTCCATAATGTATTCCAAGGAAGTGGAACCTGGGGAGTGGGGACAATCAAAATTATTCTGGATAAGCCTCAAATAAGCACTTTTTATGGTAAAATTTTCCCAAGTTGGACCATGCCCATAGAGGATAATCATCCTGAGGAATTTGAGGGATGTTAACAGATATAATGTGATTAATAGCCTCTTCCGGGATCTTTCCTCTCGTTGGATCATTGTTCCAAGACCTATTATTCTTATTGATACACAAGTCCACTTTTTCATTGGACGAAGAGTTGTCTGTAATGTTGCATATTTCCTCAATTGTGTTATTGTTAATCCACCTGTCAGACCAAAGGTTTATATTGCTTCCATTACCTAAGCACCCGAAATTGAGTTTTGAATTTTAGGAATGAATTTGTTAATTGTTTTCCAGATAGTACTATTACTATTGGAAAAGTCAGAATACAAAATAAAAAGTTGGTGTGTGGGAAATATTTGGCTTTCAATACCGCACCATAGTAAATTTTGATTTCGTAAACTATCTTCTGTCTTTTTTTTTTTTCCCAATAAAAATTTCTGTAGGAAGGGGTACTTTTTTGTTGACTTCTACACATATACGTGCGTATCTTCCTCTAACAAGGTTACTGGTGTAGCTATCCACTTTAATAGGTCTTCCAATAAGTTTACCGATTTCAAACACAACTTGGAAATCATACTATTCTAATGGGAAGTTGAGGAAGTTGGATCCATATAACCATAAGGGTAAATTACATCTACCTCCCCTGAGGTTTGGCATAATTACAAATACCTCCCTATTGTTTGAAAAATTACAAATACCCCCCTGAGGTTTGTAATTTTTAACCACAGGGCTAAACTTGACCATATTGCCCTTGAATTTTTTATTAAAATTATAGAAAAATCGGTCAAGGCAAATTGCATTATTGCTCCTCTGTGTAAAAAACTTAAAAAATCTCTCCCGACACGTTATAGTCCAAAAAAATTTTAAGAATTAAATAAAAATAATTTAGTGCATAAGGGCATTTTGGTCAGTTCACCCATAAAAATTGATGGAAATGGGTTATTTGTTAGACAGTTACAAACCTCATGAGGGTATTTGTAATTTTTCAAACAACGAGGGGGTATTTGTAATTATGACAAACCTCAGGGGAGGTAGATGTAATTTACCCTAACCATAATGTTGTTTTGGGCGGAAGTTGGGTACCCACTGTTGGATTGCAATATAATGATTTTGGTAGAACCAAGGGCCGCCTGCTAAAGCTATGTGGTAATCTTCCTCATTCTTGATGTTGATGATGTAGTAACCTTGGCCTAGGTCTGTAGGATGGAGTACTGTAAGAGTTTTCCAAATCTTTTGAAGATGAGAGCCTATGTATACGTTAAACCAACTGTTTGGATTATGAGAGATTTCTTCCAGGGTTGTCTAATTTTATTGATAATTGACAAATCCAGCTTCAGAGATGGTAATGATTCCATATTGCTTTCTGTCACAGCCTCTGTATTTGCATCGAGTGATTTATCTTCCAAATTCGGTAGCCCAGTTGGAAAATAGATATGTTTCGAGCTATTAATCAACTTGGTTTTGTAAGAGGGCACCTAACTGGAATCCTTGATAATCATTTCTGTGAATGAATTTGGATTCGTTGCTTGATTTTGAGTGCTGCATCGGAGATGAGTAGAGTTGATGGTATTGTTTTGATCCGTTGAAGCTTCTTGTGCTGTGTGCAGGTCAGGGGGTTTTGGGGTATTAATGGTGGAAAATGTGTTTGAGGATGATTTGGCTGGAGAGCATTCTGGTCGATAGAGAGATCAATCAATTGTTTTACATTAAAATACTTTTGTTTATTTTTAATGTTATTGTAATATATTATAATATAAAATTTATTGAGGACCAAATTTTACATCCTGTTGGAAATTAAAGGCAATTTACCAGCCATTACTGGGCAGGATATCATGGATAAATCCTCCTAGCAATTTGTTTAAAAATATTTTGGGCTAGCCCACAATTGAAAATTGTTTGTTAAATAATTTGAGTCCTAGCAATCGGTTCTAGATTACAACCAAGCTAGGCCCATAGGCTGATCGATTAACTTTTGTTTCCACTTTTTTCCTGAATTTTAAATGGCTAATGTCCCCCCTCCCCATAATATCAAACATTGGTAGGAAAGTGCAATTAATGTCTACTCTCTCCTCCATTCTTGCCTAAATCGAGGTACTCTTCTGTTCTATTGGAGGGATGAGAGAAGAGGAAGGAGGGAGATGTGGGCGCGCTACGTGCACGGGAGACAAGGCAGAATTGAGGAGAGGTGATGGAGGAAACTGGCGCTTTGACAGATCTGCGTGGGCGGCGGTGGTGGTGCGACTGGAGACTACCCTGCTGCATCACTAAAATTTCTCGAGTGCAGGCCAAAAATCAAACTGTAAATCTTCTTGGTCCAAAATTTGAGAGAGAGATGTTGAGGAAGAGGAGAGAATTGCTGAAAAATTCTCCTTGGTCCAAAAATTCCTGAAAAATCATCTGATAGTTTGAAAAATGGGGAAACTATAAAAATCTCCTTGGTTCTTGGTCCAATTTTTTTGAAAATTCTTCTTGTTCCAAAATTGCTCAAAAATTGTTTGTAATTGATGAAAGTTTGCTAAGTAAAAAAAGAAAAAAATGTTGGAAAATTGTTGAAGAGTACATAAATAATAATGTTGTTATTACAAAAACTTAATCAGGTATTTGTATATTATAATGATAAATATATATTTGAATGTAACAAATGTTAATCATTAATTTAAATGAGGTGATATTTGATATAGTTTTTTTGTCTTATATATCTATGGGTACAAATATAATTTTACATTTTAATCCCATTTGTATGTAATGCTAGTACACATGCAAAATAGATAATCAAACAATTTATCATGAAGTTAGTAAACATATTGTTAGTTGATCTATTCCGAGTAGTCACCATGTTAATCATGATTTAAGCTATTCGCATGTTTATCGTATCTTGAAAGTAAACATGGCCAAATTATTTTGTTAATTACATGACTGATTAAATTTAATAACTTTCGCGTGTGGTCTGTTAGTCACATTAGTTGTCGCAGCGGAATTATTCAATAATTTCTGGCTCTTTTTGACTTGCCTACAAGCCTTCGAATGAATCTGTGTATTTACACGCACTTCTTCTCCATTCCTTTTAAGACCTAAACAGAGTGGACTGCTAATTGAGCTATAAACCCAATTCCACACTCCTTAAACCCTAAGAGAGTTCTCCTTAAATCCTAAGGGCATGATTGGTATATAGGAATGGAATTGAGTGAGAATGGAATGAAATTAGGAATGGAATAAAAGTAGGAATGGAATGATTTTGGTATACCATTCCTATGTTTGGTATACCAAAGGAATGAAAAGGAGAATTGAATCAAAACTTTCAAATTACTCATTTATATATTTTTTAATAATGAAACTTAAAAATTAAAATAAAAAACAACTAAGCTACGTCTCATTAATGACATAAGGAATATTATTTTTGAAATATTAAATTAATTATAAATTTATAATATATATATATTGTTGGACGTTTTCATATATTTAAATTTTTTTAAAAAATACTTATTATTTGGTAAATGCTTATGCTTATAGTAATATCTGGTAAAATGCCTATAAAGATGTTAATAATTTTATATTATATTTAATAAAATATTTAAGAATTTTTTTTATATTTTACATTTTATATTTTCTAAAAACCACATATTTAAATATTTTATATTGATATTCATTTATTTTAATGTATTGAAATAATATATAATTTTGTGACTATAAATCTCGCAACTATAATTTTATTAAAAATTATTTTAGCAGTATATAAAAACAAAATCTATTCCCAAACTATTGGGAATAGCTAAAACCATGGGTGAGTGGGGGAATGCCTAATCCCATATTTATGGGAATGGGCATTCCCAAAGGAATGGCTATTGCTATTCCTAAATTATACCAAACATGTGTTTGGAATAAGATTAGGAATGTTCATTCCATTCCAAATGCATTCCCTCATACCAATCATGCCCTAAGAGAGTTTGGTGACGCTCAAAGAGAGAATAGAGAGAAAATATTTGAGAGAGAAATATTTCGTGGGGATCTACACAATGATCATACACACTTAAATCCTAGAGAAACACCCTATTAATAAGTGTGCATTAATGTTTATCACAAGAGGGGTGAGTCCTTATCCTAGATAAGCTTGGGATATTTCAAAGTTTATCTCATTCAAGATTAATCTTATCTCAACACCAAGTTTGTGAGACTACTAACTCTATATGAAATAAAGATTATTCAAGAGGAGTCTTTAACCCAAACTCAAGTTTTGGAGACTAAAAAATTCTATCTCAACTATGGATGTATATCCAAAATCTCCCACTCATACACATTTGACGTAATCTCTCAAATTCAAAATTTCTCATGTCTCATCCCCTCTTTCATATGGGGAATAGGGTGTGCAACCAACCGAGGAAGGAAATATGGTCAGAGTTATATTAAGTCATCACCTAACATAACCTTACAACTCAAAAATTGCTATGTACCAGGAACTTTGTGCTCACACTTAATCAAGCATCTCTAGATCCACCAATAAATAGATAGAGCATCATAGACCCTTTCAAATATGCTTCTATGTTCATAACTATTCAGATGTTTTCCAACTTAGTCACTTAGTCTATTAACAATAGAATAAAGTGTGTCACCAACTCAGTTCTTCCTCGGCCTCTCACATCAATCATTGTCAACTTTTCTAAACATACTCCGACAGACCAAACCACTCATGGTCATTGCACAACATGTTTAAGTATCATCATCAAGCTTATACCTCATGACACAGTCCAGAGTTCCAGATGGGTTCACACAGTGATGAAGTAGCGACTTATTCAGTCACTCCACAAAGGAGGTCGTCTCAGCGCACATGTAGTTCTCACTCAACTTGGGCATGTCATTTCTCTTAACATTATATGAACTCAAGTCCAATTGTTATCCATGGGCCTGACTTGCTTTCTGTCATGCAGTCACTCCCGCAATGCCTTCTAGTGGTTCGTATGTTCAACTATAAATAGACTTTTATGAAGTTTGGACAAACTGTAATAGTTCAACCCCTATTATGGCAGACCTTGACTAGCAATTGTTTTTATTTTTGAATTTATTTTCTTCCCTCTGAAAAGTTAAATTCGAAAATATTTTTGAAGACTTTTGATATAATACAACCTCCCAACCCTATCTATATATCCAACCACCATCCAAAAAGTGGAACATACCTTATTCAAACTCTAATACCTATTTTCTTCTGTACACCTCTGTATAGGCGAGAATAAACAAAACTCAATCTTCAACGCCATAAACTCATGATATTCCACGTCTAATATTGTTGAATTTAAATTGAGTCATGGTAGAAAGGAGATAGAAGGAACTCGAGGCACGTCGCTGTGAAATTGATGTAGCTTCTAAACCAGAACTCCTAGTTTAATCCAGTCGTGGTAAGATAGATAATTTTCTTAGTATCTAGATAATTTATGCTCCTGTAATTGTGTGATTTGTTTAAATCTTGAGTGATTGGTGTAAAAATATTAGGACTAGTACATATTTACTATTATGAATTAAAATTTTCTGTTGGAATTGATTGGATAGTGTGGATTTAATAAAGAATCAGTTTTCAAAGGAGAATTAGCGTTGTTGGCGTTTTATATGCATGGAACAATTTCTTGGTATAGGAAAAACTCATTTTGTTTGTAAATTATATGCTTTATTTCATAAACAAAAATTTTCTTATGAAACCTATTGTGTTTCTAGTTTATTCATAAAATATAAGGAATTTTCAAGTTGTAATAGATTTTACAAAACTGCTACACGAGCACTGTAAGAAGTTAGACGTGAATCTAAGAACTCCCTTTTTCAAGTGTATTTGTTTTACTTCAAGATGTCTTTTAGTTACAATTTTTTTTATGAATATTTATGAAACTATATAGAGAATACCTGTTAGTTTTAAATTTTTTTGAAGTTTCGGATAAATTTATAAAATTGCTTGAGTAATGTCATGCAACAGTGCTCTTTTCTGCAGAACCTTACACTTTCGAAAAATTTATGATGATTCTAAATATTCTTTATAAAGGTTAATGGGTTTTTGTATTTATAATATGAGCCTTGGAGTAACATATAAAAATTTTACTTTTTTCCATGTACGATTAAATTTTAAAATTTTGTCCAAGTAAACTGCTAGTTTGTGTTGTAATTATTCTCCAATTTCATTTTGAAAATCTTTACACATATTTATTCAACTAAATGTCAACTAATATACTTTTATATATGTTATTCAATATCTTTAACACTTTCCATAAAATTTTCTTATTCATATTCTAGGTGTATATATTTATGAAATTCACATAATTAGTGTTAGAATAGGTGACCGTGAAGCCAATCTTGTTAGGCTTATGTAACATATTTCTGACATTAGATGTTTAAATAAAGTTCATTCTGAATAAAAGTGATGTTCAGTTGCGGCATTAGTACTTTGATTGTGTTCACCTACTGCTTTGATATCTAAAACTGTTCAATGCAAAATCTAAGCCCACAGTTCGAAAGGTTAATCCAAGAAACTGGACTGCGCATAGGATGGAAAGTCATGAAATCAGTTTATGTGGATTGGTCTAAAATACTCCAAGTCAAAGGACCTCGAGATTGGGTACCGAAGGTCCATTTGAGACTTGCACTAAGTAATTGCAGTCGCGTTTCATCGACTAGTGATGAGAGTCGTCCATGCAATATTAGTGGGTTAGCTAGCTCGGTGCCGGCTGACTGAGATGACTCGCAGGAATTGTCATATGGGAAACCTTGAGTGGGTTGGTCGGTATGACTCGAATTCCCGGTTCCCACAGTACAAGATTGGGCCTCGGACTTGAGGGACTATTGTGGTCATATACACACCATGCATGTATCTTAGGTTTGGCAAGAGAAGCCCTATCTAGTGCAGGCAAGATGTGTAGTGTGGACAGTAGGTCCCAATAAAGAATCCGTCTCCTGTCAAAACGGTTGACAATAATGTCTCACTTACACTCTGAAACTCGTCCTCCATAAATCTGTGCCACAGTGACTGAACAGTGGGATGTGATCCTAGTGACATTTAGTGTGGACGAGCCTAGGCTTAAGTCAAGAATGGGTACTAACACCCAAGGTCCATACCCTAGACTACAGCTGTGAGGTAGTAGATGGAAGGACGTGCGTACTCGAGAACCTAAATGTTAACGCCATAAAAATTCACCTAGTCTCTAGTGCCATGGACCGTTGCTAGACGACCACCCATGGTGATGGACGAATTCCTATCATAAGATGATTGAAAATTCAGCCAAGTCTAGCTGAGGGTGAACCTAAAGAGTCACACATAATTCACCGGAAATAGAGGAATTAATTAGGGATTAATTCTGGGAGATCGAACAACTTAGTTAGATTAAATTAGTTCTCTTCTTGGAGTTTCAAGTCTTTAATTTGATTAAATAAGACTTGACTCATAAATGGAATTTATGGAATTAGGAAGTGGGCTATTTCCGTCTTTGACTAGATGGAAATATTATTATTGGGCTCAAATGTTTATATTGATAATTATTAGAAGCCCAATGGACTATTTTAAATAGGATTTCAAATATTTCATAAAGCCCATCAAAGGATGGACGGACGACATTGAACTTTGGGGGCTTGATGAGATGAAGGGCAATGATTGAGTTTGACTTAATCAAAGTCCAGGTTGACTAGGTCAATGTCCAAGTCAAAGTGTGCCTCTTTAAGGAGAGTTTGAGTAGGAATGGAAAAACATGTTTTCTATAAATACTCAAAATACACACACACACGCACTCACACTAAGCTCTACACTGTCATCTCACACACACACACACACACACACACACACACACCCCACACGGCCGCCTCTCTCAATCTCTCGTCCCCTCTCCTCTATTCACTCAAGGAAAACCCCTTGTTTCCTTGTCTTTGATACAAGGGAACGTTAGACGAATCAATCACGTTAATTCATAGAGCTAGGTTGATTCCTCCTCCCTTTTTCTCTTTTGATCTCTTGCTAGCACGGGGAAATCAAGATCTGGTGAATTGCATGGACGATTTAGAGGACTCCTACATTGGGATTTCGGTGGCAAAACGTGGAACAACGCGTGCAGCCGAACGAAGTAATCTACAACGGGTGAGTAGCGTTTACTACGCTTTCTTCGTTTTAACCCTATGGCCTCCATGAATGTAGCATGTATGTTTTCTTTTATTCATGAGATACACCAAACGCCCGGGAGGTTTAAGGAAACACCCCTTGAACGATCTATTTAAATTCCATCATTTATGCATGATTTACGTTTCTTGCTTTTAAATATCGCGCTTCCTCCCGGGACGATTCACTACGCGTTACAATTAGATTGCTAGTTAATGTTACCTTATTATCCGTCTAGCCTAGTTTCTTTATTTGACTTGAGTAGTTAAAGGATTAACCAAGTGAATAGGATCATAAATTGATCTAGGCATTTATTGATTTATTCAGGGTATCAATTTTTATGATAGCAATTTTGTATTGAATTAGGGATTTGAGTCCATATGATCATTAGGTTTGAATTAAGTTAAACATTTTCATAGTATGTTTCTCTAGGACTACATAGGTTGAAGACCTATTTTTTTTATTGGGTTGAATGTGACTTTATTAATTATTGGTTTATAGGTTTTATTGGTTTGTAGGAATTATGATAAGTTGACTTATAGAATTCAACAGTTCCGAAACAAGTGGCCAAGTAACTGGACTCGAGTCCAAAAGATTCTAGTAAGTGGTTATTTCTCTCTGATGTGATATTTTCTTAAATATTTTTAAATTTTAAATGATAGTTTTGGTTTTAAAGAAAATAGAATGCGAACATACGATATTTTTATAAGTTCAAATTTGAGATACACGTGGTAGGATTTTTCTGTCAAATGTTGATGTAAGAGCTTGGTCAATCTTGAAATTTGAAACCCATTACATTGTGTCAAATTATTCTATTATTGGGTATTTCTTCTTAACCTCTTTATAAAACTGAAACATGTGCGAGAAATATTATGTTAGTTTTAAGTAATGGAAAAGCATGTTCAAGTTCGTTGACAGATAGACAGAACATGCTCAACCATCAAGGAAGTAACTGTTAATTGGGAATGGAAAACTAGAGTTGTTCCCAACCTTCTCAGTTTGGGTAAAAACTGAAAATTTATGTCTGACCATCTCAAGTAGGCTTAAAAATTGAGAACTTATGTTTGACTTTCTCAGTTGGGGTTTATAAATTGAGAACTTATGTCTTACCCTAGTTGGGGTTACAAACTAAGAACTTCTGTCTGAACCCTCTCAGCTGGTTAATACTGACAATATATCTTAAGACCTTCTCAATCGGGTTAAAGATTGAGGCTTGGACTATGGGTTATAATAATACTCACATATAAGTATGATGTTTGTTATGTTGCTAGTGAATGAGAGCATGCTTACTTAACTAAAAGGGTCAATTTACGTAAACACTTTCACTAATCTATCAAGATTGTGGTTGTCACACACGATATCTTGTATGTTGATAGAAAAAATATGTATATGCTACTAGCAAGTGCACTAGCTATCAAGTAGTATAAAAGATATCGAACCCACGAGCATCTAACGAACTAATTACCACAACTATAACTAACCCCTAATTATTTGGACGACCGAAAAGTTTGGATGATTTACGATAACTATGAGAAATAAAAAAAAAACAACTACGGCAGATTAACACGTCGAAGAGAAACGCATGAAAGAATCGGGTACGGACCGGGAACGCAACGGAAGCATAAACAGCGTTAATATGAAGTATAATTTAAAACGGATTCAAAGGGGTGTTACATTTGAAGTTCCTGGGCGTTCGGTGTATGTCACAGCATAAATTAAATAGGAGAAGATGCTGGACAAGTGGCTAAAGGAAGAAAACAAAAAGATACATCAAACGTAAATGAAAACCAACCTTAAGTTCGTTGTACGTAGATCCGGTTCTAGCTTTATTCCCTTTTTGTTTCCTTGTTTCGTTCACTTGAGAGTCCAACGTAGAACTCCTCTAATTTGTCCACACCACACTATAGAATGGATCTCTAATCTATTGCTAGATAGATTTAGAGAAGTGAAGAAGAAACACTTCTAAAACAACACTATTGATTAGTGCTTTTGGAATGTTTTAGTTCAAACCTTTCCAAAAGGTATGAACACAAGAAGGAGAGTTTTGCAGAGATTTTTGGAGAGTTTTGAAGGGAAAAATTCGTGCAAGCTAGTACCATACAAGTTATGTGAATGATTTTGTGTATGTAGAGTTGTTGAATTCAAAATTCAACTTCTCTTGTCAACTTCCAAAGTAACCTACATACACAAACCATTATCTACATAACCATGCATCATTATAGTAAATAAAACCACCCACCAAACCATATAAAGGCTGGTCACATGTGCCTCACATGTGAAGATTTTAATTCTTCCTTCACTTGCTATAAATTGAATTTTTCCATGGACTAGGACTACTAGTCTTAGACTTTTATTTAATCTAATTAAATTAAGTCCAAACAAATTTCATTGAGCATTAATTAATACAATTAATCTCAATCCAATTGAAGCCCATAACTTTATTTAATCCAATTAAATAAACATAAGTTCGGACTCTAATTAATTGATCCAATCAATTAATTAATCCAAACCCGATAAATTAATCCAATTAATTTAAAGGTTTTAAGTCAAAAAATTAACTAATTCAATTAATTAATTCTTGGACCATCCATCAAATGAATTTCCCAATAAATGATCTAATCATTTAATTTTCTCCTTTACTTAATTTAATCCAATTAAATTAATTCGCTTCTTCTAGAATTAATTCCAAATTAATTCTACCAATTCCACAGTGATTTGTGTGTGACTCTTTAGGTTCACCCTCAGCTAGAGTTGGGCTTGTGTCCAACACAATTGGTCAATTAAATCTAATTTAATTAACTATTTCCCAATTAACCATTAATCAAGAAACGGCCCTCACCATGGGTGGCCGTCTACCAACGGTCCATGACACTAGAGACTAGGTGAATGTTGGTGTGAACATTTAGACCCCCGAGTACCATACGAGTACAGTCCTTTCATCATCCGTCTCCTGATCTAAGTCTAGGGTATGGAATTGGGTGTCGGTACCCATCCTGGAGTAGACAACTATGCTTAATAACTCGAGACACGTAGGCTCTATTGATCGACGTAGGAAACCATTCCCTACTCGACCAATCACTGTGGCCACAGACTTAAAGAGGTTAAACCGTCTCAGAGCGCATAGGAGACTCGACTGCCATATACTGACAGGTGACGGATCCTATCATGGAATCCACCATCCTCAATACATATTCCGACTGCACTGGATAAGGCTTATAATGAACGTATCCCAGATACGGACATCTCTTGCCAGACCCTAGATACAGCCTTCATATGCATGTAACTGCCATGATTCCTCAAGTTCGAGGACTAATCTCATACTATCGCAGCCGGGAATTCCAGTCATACCGGCCAAGCCTCCAAGGCTTCCATATGATGATTCCCGCGAGTCAGTTCAGTCAGCTAACACCCTTGTCAACTAATCCACTAATATTGCATAGACGTCCAACGTCTGTCGTTGATGAAACACGACACTCATCCAATGAATGTAATCCTTAGTGCAAGTCTATGTAGGACCCTCGATGCCTTGGCTTAAGGTCCTCGACTTGGAACGTTCCAGGCCAACCCTCAGAAGTTGGTTTCATAGCTGTCATCCAATGCGCAGCTCAACGACATGGGTTATTTAATTGCTCTGTGAGCATTTGTTGTGATGTTAAAACGTCATTTAACGTAATCAGTAAGCACAACAAACACATAGTGCCACGGATGAATACTTACTATATTCATCAAGTCAATAAAAATTGCTAAATAGTACCCAAAACCTCCAATCTAATTGATTTTCTGGTCAACTATTCTAACAATCTCCCACTTGACCGAAAGCTAATCACTCACGTCGCTTAGACTTATCTGAGCATGAGTAATCTGCAATATCCGGCTCAATCTCATAGGTTTGATACCACTAAAAGAATCGAGTATGGCCCGGGAACGCAACGGAAGCGTAAAAAATATTAATTTAAAATATAATTTTAAAACGGGTTCAAAGGAGTGTTCCCTTTGAAGTTCATGGCCGTTTGGTGTATGTCACAGCATAAATTAAATAGGAGAAGATGCTGGACAAGTGGCTCAAGGAAGAAAACAAAAAGATACATGTAACGTAAATGAAAACCAGCCTTAAGTTCGTTGTACGTTGAACCGGTTCTAACTTTATTCCCTTTTTGTTTCCTTGTTTCGTTCACTTGAGACTCCAACGTAGAAATCCTCTAATTTGTCCACACCACACTATAGAATAGATCTCTAATCTATTGCTAGATATAAATAGAGAAGTGAACAAGAAACACTTCCAAAACAACACTATTGATTAGTGATTTTGGAATGTTTTAGTTCAAACCTTTCCAAAAGGTATGAACACAAGAATGAGAGCTTTGCAGAGATTTTTGGAGAGTTTTGAAGGAAAAAATTCGTGCAAGCTAGTACCATACAAGTTATGT
The DNA here is from genome assembly GCA_034509735.1 of Sesamum alatum. Taxonomy (NCBI): domain Eukaryota; kingdom Viridiplantae; phylum Streptophyta; class Magnoliopsida; order Lamiales; family Pedaliaceae; genus Sesamum; species Sesamum alatum. The sequence goes on from JACGWO010000006.1 coordinate 17,813,188, forward strand.
GAACGATTTTGTGTATGTAGAGTTATTGAATTCAAAATTCAACTTCTCTTGTCAACTTCCAAAGTAACCTACATACACACACTATTATCTACATAATCATGGATCATTATAGCAAATAAAACCACCCATCAAACCATATAAAGGCTGGTCACATGTGCCTCACATGTGGAAGATTTTAATTCTTCCTTCACTTGCTATAAATTGAATTTTTCCATTGACTAGGACCACTAGTCTTGGACTTTTATTTAATCTAATTAAATTAAGTCCAAAAAAAGTCCATTGGGCATTAATTAATTCAATTGATCTCAATCCAATTGAAGCCCATATGTTTATTTAATCCAATTAAATAAACATAAGTCCGAACTCTAATTAATTGATCCAATCAATTAATTAATCCAAACCCGATAAATTAATCCAATTAATTTAAAGGTTCTAAGTCCAAAAATTAACTAATCCAATTAATTAATTCTTGGACCATCCATCAAACGAATTTCCCAATAAATGATCCAATCATTTATTTTTCTTCTTAACTTAATTTAATCCAATTAAATTAATTCGCTTCTTCTAGAATTAATTCCAAAATAATTCTACCAATTCCACAATGATTTGTGTGTGACTCTTTAGGTTCAACCTCAGCTAGACTTGGGCTTGTGTCCAACACAATCTTCAATTAAATTCAATTTAATTAACTATTTTTCAATTAATCATTAATCAAAAAACGCCCGTCACCATGGGTGGCCGTCTACCAACGGTCCATGACACTAGAGATTAGGTGAATGTTGGCGTGAACATTTAGACCCCCGAGTACCATACGAGTACGGTCCTTTCATCATCCGTCTCCTGGTCTAAGTCTAGGGTATGGAATTGGGCGTCGGTTCCCATCCTAGACTAGACAACTATGCTTAATAACTCGAGACACGTCTGCTCTATTGATCGACGTAGAAAACCATTCCCTACTCGACCAATCACTGTGGCCACAGACTTAAAGAGGTTAAACCGTCTCAGAGCGCATAGGAGACTCGACTGCCATATACTGACAGGTGACGGATCCTATCTTGGAATCCACCGTCCTCAATACATATTCCGACTGCACTGGATAAGGCTTATAATGAACGTATCCCAGATACGGACATCTCTTGCGAGACCCTAGATACAGCTTTCATATGCATGTGACTGCCATGATTCCTCAAGTTCGAGGACTGATCTCGTACTATCGCAGTCGGGAATTCCAGTCATACCGAACAAGCCTCTAAGGCTTTCATATGACGATTCCCGCGAGTCAATTCAGTCAGCTAACACCCTTGTCAACTAATCCACTAATATTGTATAGACGTCCAACGTCTGTCGTCGATGAAACACGACACTCATCCAATGGAAGCAATCCTTAGTGCAAGTCTCTGTAGGACCCTCGATGCCTTGTCTCGAGGTCCTCGACTTGGACCATTCCAGACCAACCCTTAAAAGTTGGTTTCATAGCTGCCATCCAATGCGCAACTCAACTACATGGGTTATCCAATTGGTCTGTGGGCATTTGTTGTGACGTTAAAACGTCGTTTAATGTAATCAGTAAGCACAATAAACACATAGTGCCACGGATGAATACTTACTATATTCATCAAGTCAATAAAGATTGCTAAATAGTATCCAAAACCTCCAATCCAATTGGCTTTCTGGTCACCTATTCTAACAATCTCCCACTTGACCTAAAGCCAATCACTTATGTTGCTCAGACTTATCTGAGCATGAGTAATCTGCAATATCCGGCTCGGTCTCACGGGTCTGCCTTATATCTGCCAAGATGCGGTCCAACCGCATGTCACCTCTTCATACCATTGCTCTAAGCAGATGGTACTGTCTAACAATTTTCGTGGATCCATGATGAGATCTCAGTCCTATAGCTTGCGCTACAACCATGTTGTTATCCTCCAAGGTAAATACTGGCTAGCCCGTGCTAGGCACCACACCTAACCATTGGATGTGGTTTTTCATCCAAACCACTCTCTAGAGCAACTTCTAAAGTTGCCATACATTCAACTTTCATGGTCCGTCGTGGTGTCCCGCTTGAAACCTTTCTAAGCTACCACCTTACCATTAAGCCTGAATATATGTTCATACTGAGACTAGATATTATTCACATGATCCTAGAAGCTAGTATCGCTATAGCCTTCCAGAATCAACTCTCCATAGAACGTGCATGAAGAACACTTCTTTAATCCTTATTCAGGTATTAAAGAATGTTCTCAACAGCAGTTTATTGCCTCTTTGGTACACACCCGATTTTTGTCGTTACGCCCAGAGCATATACAACATCATGTCCAATGCACCAAACAACATACCCATGCTGCCTATGGCAAAGACGTAGGGGATGTCAAAACATCTAAGCTTCCTCATCAGTCAACGGTGACTGAGTCTTGGACAGCTTAACCCTATATATAGGAATCCAATTCCTTTCATGGAGAATTGCGTGAATAACGTTCGTGTTTCAGTGTTTCCCAACATCTTAACTTCATTCAGAATGAATAAGACGTTACACACTTTAAACACTAGGAACACAACTAAACTCCCACTGACCCTCAAGCTCATTACTGATCGAGTCATACCCCGCATGAACTCATCAAAATGAATATTCTAGTTACATAGAGTTTCAAACCTAGTTTGAATTCCATGTCGAATTACATGTATTCAAGCCATTGATTCAATCCAATGTCCAACATTACTTCTTCCTATATCTTTTGGATTATAATCCAATTGACCGGACTAACCCAGAAACCTATACCTCTCAGGTATCTAGGATATTCTGGTCATCCTTAGGAGAACTGGAATATAGTCAGTAGGAAAACTTGATTACAAATTATGTTTGCTATATCGTACTGAGGTGTCGCTCTACTTGATTCCTCAAGGAGCTACTCCTTACACTGGTTATCCTCTAAAATCTAATCTCCATTAGGAAAACACATGAACTTGTGCAAACCTAGTTTGCCTCCCACTAGTCCCTTGACGTATGCAAGACCATCCTACATACTCAAGTACTTTGTACGATACAGGCTTGCCATGCCATATCCAATATGGCATCTAGGCCACGATATTTAGAAAGTGCCATATTTTACAACTTGGCTACTGTCTTAAGAACACGCCCAGATGAGCCAAGGTAGTTCAAGAAAACACCGACCAAACCATGTCCAACAAGGTTCGATTCCTCCCTTATCAGAGACGCCGTTCAATTGTGGCGTTCCAGGAAGAATTCCATTGAGTGAGGATTCTAATCCCATTTAGATACATCAAGAGCTCCCACTAAATACACATCATTCGATCCAATCGAATGTTAATTTTGCAACCAGTTTGGTTCCAACTTGTGAACCCTCCACTAATCTTGTGTATTAAGTGACCCATAGATATCTGAGTGGATCTAATCTAACAGACCACTAGCAAGCATACTTTTTCCAACAAAGAGCTTCTTGGCCATCTTCTTTCTTAGGAAGGACTTGCAAGCTCGCAGGCTCAAATTGTCTATTTATAAACTCCTTGAATCTACTAACCTCCTTATCCTAACTAGAGGAATGCGACACAGCTTAGCATGCTAAATCTATGAGTTAATCTTGATTATCCATTTTATCATTTGTTTTGAGCATTCATAATCTAATTATGGGATAGTATTGAAACAATTATGCAAACAACCTAGCAGACAAGAATAACCATTCTTTGTCAAATAAAAGAAACTTTTTTATTGATTAAAAACATGTAATCCTTATTGTCCAACAATAGAAAAATATAATTTGGTCATGCTAGATTACATAATTGTGACCTATCAACTCTATCCTAACATGATCACTGGCTAAGCCTAATTGATCCTATAGCTTTTGCAGCAACAACCCAGCCATTGCACAGATTTAGAACCATCTCCATCTTAGCCTTCTACTCCTTCCCATTTCCTGCAATCTATTTGCAAATATGAGCTCTACAATTGGTATCCAATACCTAAGAGGTAGAATAGTAATCATGTTAAAGCTCAAATTAAATGTACCTTGGTTGGAGAGGAATTCAGGACGCTCCCTCTTCCAATGCCCCTTTTCACGGTAATATATGCAAACATCTTTTGCAATCCTTGACTTGTTGGAATAGGTGACTAGAAAGCCAATAGGTTTATCAATTTGTACCTATCCGACAACTTGATGTGAATGTAATATTATTATGTGATGAATAAGATGAGTGTTCGTCAACAATGGTACCTTCTTTGTTGCGCTCATCTTACATTTGTTAAAATGGTGTTTAACTTATATTGCAACAAAGCCCACAGACCATGGATAACAACTCGTGCAGTTGGGCCACGCATTGGATGGTGGTCATGAAACCAACTGATTAAGAGTTGGGTCTGAAACGTTCCAAGTCGAGGACCTTGAGACAGGGCATCGAGAGCCCTATTGAGACTTGCATCAAGAGTCGTGTTCACTGGATGAGTGCCGTGTTTCATCGGCGACAGGCGTGGGACGCCTACATGGTCTTGATGGGTTGGTCGACTGGGGTCGAGCCGACTGGGGTCGAGCCGACTGGACTGACTCACGGGGATCATCATATGGAAGCCTTGGAGGCTTGGTCGGTATGATTGGATTTCCCCGGTTCCGATAGTACGGGAGTAATCCTCAGACTTAAGGAATCATGGCAGTCACGTGCACAGGACGGCTGTATCTTGGATCTGGCGAGAGGTGATCATTCTGTAAGATGATCATTATAAGCCTTGTCCAGTGCAGTCGGAATGTGTAGCGAGGACGGTGGATTCCAAGAAGAGGATCCGTCCCCTGTCAGTATGTGACAGAGGTATCTCCTATGCACTCGGAGACACGTTCATGCTGTTTAAAGCTGTGGCCACAGTGGTTGGTCGAACAGGGAATGGTTCCCTGTGTCGACGCAATGAAGCATACGTGGTCTCGAGTATTAAGCATAGATGCCTAGTCAAGGATGGGAACCGACGCCCAATTCCATACCCTAGACTAAGGCCGGGAGACGGTAGACGGAAGGATCGTACCCGTACGGAATCGGCGCCTAAATGTTCACGCCAATTCACCTAGTCTCTAGTGCCATGGACCGTTGCTAGACGGCCACCCATGGTAACGGGCCCTTGTGGGACACGGGCCCAAGTCTAGTTGAGGGTGAACCTAAAGGGTCACACACAAATCACCGAGGAGGTTGAAAGATCGACTTGGAGTCAATCTCGAAGGATAAAATAAGTAATTGGATTACTTAAGGGAAAGTCCATTGGATGGACGGGCCGATATTGTATCGGGCTTTCATTTAATCGGTAAATTGGATTTTCGATTAAATATGGAAAGTTGAGATGTTGAGACGTTGGATCTTCTAATTAGATTAAAAGATCAACGGGAATAATTTAAGTGGACATTAAATTGGATTTAATATTGGGTTCGTCGCAATTGGATTACGATAAAACCCTGTCCGTTAAATTATACCCGGAGGAGAAATAATTTCTAATTTGGAATGGGAAGAAGTTGGACTTCTTTCCTTAATTAAACATGGCCGACACTCTCCCTTGGAGGAAGCAAAATCAGCCATGTTTCATGCTAGGTGGTATGTTGACTTATCTCTTTTGGAAAGAGACAAATCAACTCCAATCAAGCTCTTCCCTTTTGGTATGATTTGATCATACCATAAATTTTGGTAGGCTTGATTGAAGAATTGATGGTGATTGATTGGAATGAATCTAGACATCCTTGGATGAACCTAGACACATTCCAATAATCACATTAATTATGTATATATATTAGAATATACAACACCAAGCATATGTGATTCATTATTCATCTTTTTCTAGGAAAAAGAGAAGACAAAAAATCCTCTCCTCTCTCTCAAAATTTCATGCTCCCTCCCTCTCTCACACTTGTGTTCTTCACTTGATTTTGAATCAAGAAGAAGAACAAAGTAAGTTTAAGAGAACACTAATTCATAGTGTTCTTCTCTTAAACCGATTCCTTCTAAACCCGTTCTTTTCTAGCAAGAAGAACGTGTGTTTCTTCCGGTGTGGTGTGGATCACCTTTGGGGAATCCATACGTTTGGATTTCGTGAGCAATCCGGAGAAGGAACAACGCAAGTAGCCGGGAGCATACGCTAAACAATCAAAGGTAACGGTTTATTACGCTTTGATTGATTTCATTTATATATCTATGCCCTATGTGCTTAAATGTATGTTTTAATATTTACACATCCTACATCGAACGCCCGGTTGAGCACCCAAGGGTACACCCCTTGGGATTCGCGTATTTTTGAATTTGATTTAAATTTATGCACTTTCTCGCTTTTCTCGCTTTTCTCGCTTCCGCTCGCGCTCCCGTGCGGATCCACTTGTCCTTCAAGTGGTATCAGAGCCCGGTTCGATGTAAGGGGCATAGATCTATGTGTTTGGCATGATCTACTTGCTTTTAAATGGCTTTATTGGCATGTTAGATTACATAAATATATGAATAATATGATGATTCAATTGTTTAGATTTAATGGACTTTTGGCATGCTTAATTTTGTTAGATTGGATCTAAAATTGCATGCTTAGCCAGCGCGCGACACAGAGCGCGCGCGCGCAGGGCGCGCTGCCCTGTGCGCGCGGGCGGCCGGCCAGCACAACGGCTGGGCCATTTTGTGCCGTTTTTCGACTTTTTCCGGAAAATTCGATTTTCTGTATTTTCTGCACGATATTCTGAAAATATGTTAATTTTGCATTTTTGATTTTGGGATAATTGGATTATTCCTTGAATTAAATTTGCTTAATTAATTTGGGATTAATACATGCATTGGATGCATTGTTTAAAATGTCCATTAAATTTAAAATTTGAATTTTGCATATTATTTGTATATTTGTGCTTTTTGTGATGTTGGACATCACTTGGGTATTTGGAATATCCATTGGTTATTTATGCATGATTATTTGGAATAATTATGTTATATGTGAGTTGATGGAATCAACATGGGATGATCACAAAGCCCTAGACCTTATGTATGGATGAATGAATGTTCATTTATTTTCTGTTGGGTGGGGCCTGCGTGCCTCTTGTTTTTGGGACTATCATCTCCCGTATTATCAGCCTCATGATGTTAAGGCTTGTTTTCTTTATTACCAATGTATTACTTTCGTTGTAATGAGAGTAGATAGGATTGGTGAGGTTTTATTTTTAACAAGCTATTGGAGTCGGAGACCCCAAGGAGGAGCATCAAGGCGTGAAACAAGAAGCACTTCAAGGCCCATTGGAATGACAATGGGTTTATTATTATTGTAATAATTTAGGACCACCCTAGACAGACCATAGACTCACTGCGGGCTCAGTGGGTCGCATAGGTTGGGCTTGTGATCATCCTAACAGGGGTATGCTATGTTTTCTGCATGCGGCGTATTTATTTATCGCTTTAAATATTGGATATTTATGCATGCTAAAACACAATAATGTGATGAGGTCTCGGTCACACACAAACTCTCATTTGGTTGGACCAAATTAAATATTAGGCCCAGAATGAACTTGGATCAAAATGGTATTTTGGTCTGTCCGAGCCTTCCATCCACAGCAATGTGGTGAGGAAGCTACCACTACCCAAGTGTGGTCTCACGAGTCGTGGCACACTTGGACTAGGGGAAAGCTGCACTATTGTTGTGAACAAAAAGACTGCGCTCGCTGTTTTCCTGTCTCACGAGTCGTGGGGGGCGACAGTTTGAGGTATGATTTAGTTGATGGTTTGGGCCTAACACTGAGTAACATGGTTCGCTTGGAGTCCTCGGAACCATGCGAATAGGTGAGGCAAAATATCTTGGGAATCTCATTGGATGAGAATGATATTGGATATCTCCCACAAGGTCTTCTTCATGTGAATCGTAAAAGCGGCGCATGGAGATTACGCTTGTGGATCCCAAGCCCACTAGGAAATGGCTTCCCGAAACTCCGCTTGAGAGTGGCGGACTTCGTATAAATAGTGGGAGGGTTAAAGACTAAAAGACCAAGTCTTCAACTTGAACAATAATATTACCATCATCTGCTAATTTCTGCTTTACATTTTCATTAATGTATAATTGTCTAAGAACCTGTTAACCATGATTCTTGAGACTAACAAATTCAACGGAACGAACTACTCGGACTGGCTGAGAAACCTGAGGATTGTCCTCGGTTTCGAGAACCAAGGCTACGTCTTGGACGAGCCACCACCGAGCGACTTACCGGAGGGGTCCACGCCTGAAGAACGTTTGACGTTCGAGAAATGGCATGAGGACAACCGGTAAGTACGCAGTATCATACTGGCTTCGATGTCTAACGACATCCAAAAGCAGTATGAGAGGCTGGACAACGTCTCCGCCATAATGCTCCGCATGAACGAGGTTTATGCGGTTCCGGATAGGCATATTAGATATGCTGCCACAAAAGCATTCTTTGGCACCAAGCTCGCTGAAGGAGTGTCTGTACAGAGTCATGGGGTCAAGATGCTCTCCCTAGTGGAGAAACTCGAGGACCTTAAAGCTGGGCTTAACAATGACACGTACATTGACGTGATCCTCCAGTCGCTTCCTCCATCCTATGTCCCGTTTGTTGTAAACTACAACATGAACGGACTTGAGAAGTCTATTCATGAGTTGATCAACATGCTGGTCCAATACGAGGCAACGACCCACAAGTCGGCGCCGGCGGTATTGATAGGAGAGGCTTCGACCTCCAAGGCGAATGGCAAGAGGGCCGGACGCTGGAAGAGGAAGAAGGGCAAAGGGAAGACGGTTGTGGCCCCTGCTCACGCTCCGGGCGTCCCTGTTGCTCCGGTTGGACCGAGCAAAAGGAAGGCCCGTGGTTCTCAGCGGTCCAAGGCAAATGATGTCTGCATGCATTGCCAAGGGAAAGGGCATTGGAAGAGGGAGTGCCCACAACTCCTCTCCAACCCAGGTGTGTTTGTGGTTGAAGTTAATATGATTACTAATTCTGCTTCATGGGTATTGGATACCGGGTGTGGTGCTCACATCTGCAATGATTTGCAGGCACTGCAAAGAAGCAGAAGGCTAACCAAGGATGAGATGATCCTGAGGCTAGGCGATGGCAAGGCCATTGCTGCGGAGGCCGTAGGATCACTAGAGTTAGCCATTAGTAGTCATGTTAGGATTGTACTGAACGACTGTTTCTATGTACCTAGCATGATTAAAAACATTGTTTCCATCCCGGTCCTTGATAAGGAGGGATATGAATTTACCATCAATAAAAACGGTTTTTTCATTATCAAAAGATGGTATTTCTCATCTGCTTGGTACATTGGTCAATGGTCTGTACATAATTCAACAGTCTAATTGGATTATAACTGCAGAACACAAACGAAAACATAATGATCATAATAACGCACAAATATAGCATGCGAGGTTAGGTTATATCTCTAAAGATAGGATAAGAAGGTTGGTGGACTCAAAGAGTCTAGAAATAGACGATTTGGACAACCTACCGACCTGCGAATCCTGTCTAAAGGGAAAGATGACCAAGAAACCTTTTGTTGGACAAAGTACGCTAGCCAGTGGTCTGTTGGATTTGATCCATACAGATGTCTGTGGTCCACTAAATACTCAGGCTAGAGGTGGGTACTCGTACTTCATAACCTTTACCGATGATCGCTCACGGTATGGCTATCGCCCCGTTGTTATCATAATGATAATTACAGGCTTAGCAATGCTAGGTACTACATCCAACCCTTGGATGTAGCTCATCAACCAAACTACTCCTTAGCAGCTTCCAAAGCCGCTATGTATTCAAAACTCTATGGTTGAGTCCGCTGTGGTAGCCTACTTGGAACTCTTCCAAGTAACCACGCCACCATTAAGTCTGAACACATAACCAGACTGAGACTTGGCATCATCGTCATCCGACTGGAAGCTAGCGTCGCTATAGCCTTCCAGTATCAACTCTCCACCGCCGTAGTTCAAGAACATGTCCTTAGTCCTTTTTAGGTACTTCAGGATAGTCTTGAAGTCTGTATTCCTTAAACCTTCCAAAGGCTTCAGACTTGTACCTCATCAGGTAAACATAACCATACCGTGAGCGATCATCGGTAAAAGTTATGAAGTACGAGTACCCACCTCTAGCCTGAGTATTTAGTGGACCACAGACATCTGTATGGATCAAATCCAACAAACCACTGGCTAGCGTACTTTGTCCAACAAAGGGTTTCTTGGTCATCTTTCCCTTCAGACAGGATTCGCAGGTCGGTAGGTTGTCCAAATCGTCTATTTCTAGACTCTTTGAGTCCACCAACCTTCTTATCCTATCTTTAGAGATATGACCTAACCTCGCATGCCATATCTGTGCGTTATTATGATCATCACGTTTTCGTTTGTGTTCTGCAGTCATAATCCAATTAGACTGTTGAAGTATGTACAGACCATTGACCAATGTACCAAGCAGATGAGAAATACCATCTTTGATAATGAAAAAATCGTTTTTATTGATGGTAAATTCATATCCCTCCTTATCAAGGACCGGGATGGAAACAATGTTTTTAATCATGCTAGGTACATAGAAACAGTCGTTCAGTACAATCCTAACATGAGTACTAATGGCTAACTCTAGTGATCCTACGGCCTCCGCAGCAACGGCCTTGCCATCGCCTAGCCTCAGGATCATCTCATCCTTGGTTAGCCTTCTGCTTCTTTACAGTGCTTGCAAATCATTGCAGATGTGAGCACCACACCCGGTATCCAATACCCATGAAGCAGAATTAGTAATCATATTAACTTCAACCACAAAAACACCTGGGTTGGAGAGGAGTTGTGGGCACTCCCTCTTCCAATGCCCTTTCCCTTGGCAATGCATGCAGACACATTTGCCTTGGACCGCTGAGAACCACGGGCCTTTCCTTTCCCTTTGCTCGGTCCAACCGGAGCAACAGGGACGCCCGGAGCGTGAGCAGGGGCCACAACCGTCTTCCCTTTGCCCTTCTTCCTCTTCCAGCGTCCGGCCCTCTTGCCATTCGCCTTGGGGGTCGAAGCCTCTCCTATCAATACCGCCGGCACCGACTTGTGGGTCGTTGCCTCGTATTGGACCAGCATGTTGATCAACTCATGAATAGACTTCTCAAGTCCGTTCATGTTATAGTTTACAACAAGCGGGTCATAGGATGGAGGAAGCGACTGGAGGATCACGTCAATGTACGTGTCATTGTTAAGCCCAGCTTTAAGGTCCTCGAGTTTCTCCACTAGGGAGAGCATCTTGACCCCATGACTCTGTACAGACGCTCCTTCAGCGAGCTTGGTGCCAAAGAATGCTTTTGTGGCGGCATATCTAATATGCCTATCCGGAACCGCATAAACCTCGTTCATGCGGAGCATTATGGCGGAGACGTTGTCCAGCCTCTCATACTGCTTCTGGATGTCGTTAGACATCGAAGCCAGTACGATACTGCGTACTTTCCGGTTGTCCTCATGCCATTTCTCGAATGTCAAACGTTCTTCAGGCGTGGACCCCTTCGGTAAGTCGCTCAGTGGCGGCTCATCCAAGACGTAGCCTTGGTTCTCGAAACCGAGGACAATCCTCAGGTTTCTCAGCCAGTCCGAGTAGTTCGTTCTGTTGAATTTGTTAGTCTCAAGAACCATAGTTAACGGGTTCTTAGACATATCTACATTAATGAAAATGTAAAGCAGAAATTAGCAGATGATGGTAATATTATTGTTCAAGTTGAAGACTTGGTCTTTTAGTCTTTAACCCTCCCACTATTTATACGAAAATCCGCCACTCTCAAGCGGAGTTTCGGGAAACCATTTCCTAGTGGGCTTGGGATCACAAGCGTAATCTCCATGCCCCGTTTTTACGATTCACATGAAGAAGACCTCGTGGGAGATATCCAATATCATTCTCATCCAATGAGATTCCCAAGATATTTTGCCTCACCTATTCACATGGTCCCGAGGACTCCAAGCGAACCATGTTACTCAGTGTTGGGCCCGACCCATCAACCAAATCATGCCTCAAACTGTCGCCCCCCACGACTCGTGAGACAGGGAAACAGCGAGCGCAGTCTTTTTGTTCACAACAATAGTGCGGCTTTCCCCTAGTCCAAGTGTGCCACGACTCGTGAGACCACACTTGGGTAGTGGTAGCTTCCTCACCACATTGCTGTGGATGGAAGGCTCGGACAGACCAAAAATACCATTTTGATCCAAGTCCATTCTGGGCCTAATATTTAATTTGGTCCAACCAAATGAGAGTTTGTGTGTGACCGAGACCTCATCACATTATTGTGTTTTAGCATGCATAAATATCCAATATTTAAAGGGATAAATAAAAAACGCCGCATGCATAAAACATAGCATACCCCTGTTAGGATGATCACAAGCCCAACCTATGCGACCCACTGAGCCCGCAGTGAGTCTATGGTCTGTCTAGGGTGGTCCTAAATTATTACAATAGTAATATACCCATTGTCATTCCAATGGGCCTTGTAGTGCTCTTGTTTCACGCCTTGATGCTCCTCCTTGGGGTCTCCGACTCCAATTGCTTGTTAAAAGTAAAACCTCACCAATCCTATCTACTCTCATTACAACGTAAAGTAATACATTGGTAATAAGAAAACAAGCCTTAACATCATGAGGCTGAAAATACGGGAGATGATAGTCCCAAAAACAAGAGGCACGCAGGCCCCACCCAACAGAAAATAAATAAACATTCATTCATCCATACACAAGGTCTAGGGCTTTGTGATCATCCCATGTTGATTCCATTAACTCACATAACATAATTATTCCAAATAATCATGCATAAATAACCAATGGATATTCCAAATACCCAAGTGATGTCGAACATCACAAAAGCATAAATATACGAATAATATGCAAAATTCAAATTTGAAATTTAATGGACATTTTAAACAATGCATCCAATGCATGTATTAATCCCAAATTAATTAAGCAAATTTAATTCAAGGAATAATCCAATTATCCCAAAATCAAAAGTGCAAAATTAACATATTTTCAGAATATTGTGCAGAAAATACAGAAAATCGAATTTTCCGAAAAAAGTCGAAAAAACGGCACAAAACAGCCCAGCCGTTGTGCTGGCCGGCCGCCCGCGCGCACAGGGCAGCGCGCGCGCGCGCTGGCCCTCGGCTAGCAGTGGCCAGCTGCGCACAGCGCGCGCGCGCTGGCCGAAGGCGCTCGCCTGCGCGCGGCCACTGCCGGCCTGACCAAATTTTTTTTTTTTTTTTAAAACTGTTTCAGCACAATAAAATTAATATTATTTTGAAAATAAGCATGCAATTTTTAGATCCAATCTAACAAAATTAAGCATGCCAAAAGTCCATTAAATCCACACAATTGAATCATCATATTATTCATATATTTACGTAATCTAACATGCCAATAAAGCCATTTAAAAGCAAGTAGATCATGCCAAACACATAGATCTATGCTCCTTACATCGAACCGGGCTCTGATACCACTTGAAGGACAAGCGGATCCGCCCGGGAGCGCAAGCGGAAGCGAGAAAGCGAGGAAAGTGTGTAAATTTAAATCAAATTCAAAATACGCGAATCCCAAGGGGTGTACCCTTGGGTGCTCAACCGGGCGTTCGATGTAGGATGTGTAAATATTAAAAACATATATTTAAGCACATAGGGCATAGATATATAAATGAAATCAATCAAAGCGTAATAAACCGTTACCTTTGATTGTTTAGCGTATGCTCCCGGCTACTTGCGTTGTTCCTTCTCCGGAATGCTCACGAAATCCAAACGTATGGATTCTCCAAAGGTGATCCACACCACACCGGAAGAAAACACACGTTCTTCTTGCTAGAAAAGAACAGGTTTAGGAAGGAATCGGTTTAAGAGAAGAACACTATGAATTAGTGTTCTCTTAAACTTACTTTGTTCTTCTTCTTGATTCAAAATCAAGTGAAGAACACAAGTGTAAGAGAGGGAGGGAGCACGAAATTTTGAGAGAGAGGAGAGGATTTTTGTCTTCTCTTTTTCCTAGAAAAAGATGAATAATGAATCACTTATGCTTGGTGTTGTATATTCTAATATATATACATAATTAATGTGATTATTGGAATGTGTCTAGGTTCATCCAAGGATGTCTAGATTCATTCTAATCAATCACCATCAATTCTTCAATCAAGCCTACCAAAATTTATGTTATGATCAAATCATACCAAAAGGGAAGAGCTTGATTGGAGTTGATTTGTCTCTTTCCAAAAGAGATAAGTCAACATACCACCTAGCATGAAACATGGCTGATTTTGCTTCCTCCAAGGGAGCATGTCGGCCATGTTTGATTAAGGAAAGAAGTCCAACTTCTTCCCGTTCCAAATTAGGAATTATTTCTCCTCTCCGGTATAATTTAACGGACCGGATTTTATCGTAATCCAATTACGACGAACCCAATATTAAATCCAATTTAAAGTCCACTTAAATTATTCCCGTTGATCTTTCAATCCAATTAAAAGATCCAACGTCTCAACGTCTCAACTTTTCATATTTAATCGAAAATATAATTTACCGATTAAATGAAAGCCCGATACAATATCGACCCGTCCATCCAATGGACTTTCCCTTAAGTAATCCAATTACTTATTTTATCCTTCGAGATTGACTCCAAGTCGATCTCTCAACCTCCTCGGTGATTTGTGTGTGACCCTTTAGGTTCACCCTCAGCTAGACTTGGGCCCGTGTCCCACAAGGGCCCGTTACCATGGGGTGGTCGTCTAGCAACGGTCCATGGCACTAGAGACTAGGTGAATTGGCATGAACATTTAGGCGCTGATTCCGTACGGGTACGATCCTTCTGTCTACTGTCTCCCGGCCTTAGTCTAGGGTATGGAATTGGGCGTCGGTTCCCATCCTTGACTAGGCATCTATGCTTAATACTCGAGACCACGTATGCTTCATTGCGTCGACACAGGAAACCATTCCCTGTTCGACCAACCACTGTGGCCACAGCTTCAAACAGCATGAACGTGTCTCCGAGTGCATAGGAGATACCTCTGTCACATACTGACAGGGGACGAATCCTCTTCTTGGAATCCACCGTCCTCGCTACACATTCCGACTGCACTGGACAAGGCTTATAATGATCATCTTACAGAATGATCACCTCTCGCCAGATCCAAGATACAGCCGTCCTGTGCACGTGACTGCCATGATTCCTCAAGTCTGAGGATTACTCCCGTACTATCAGAACCGGGGAATCCAATCATACCGACCAAGCCTCCAAGGCTTCCATATGATGATCCCCGCGAGTCAGTCCAGTCGGCTCGACCCCAGTCGACCAACCCATCAAGATCGTGTAGGCGTCCCACGCCTGTCGCCGATGAAACACGACACTCATCCAATGAACACGGCTCTTGACGCAAGTCTCAATAGGACTCTCGATTCGTTGTCTCGAGGTCCTCGACTTGGAACGTTTCAGACCCAACTCTTAATCAGTTGGTTTCATGACCACCATCCAATGCGTGGCCCAACTGCACGAGTTGTTATCCATGGTCTGTGGGCTTTGTTGCGATATAAGTTAAACACCATTTTAACAAATGTAAGATGAGCGCAACAAAGAAGGTACCATTGGTGACGAACACTCATCTTATTCATCACATAATAATATTACATTCACATCAAGTTATCGGATAGGTTACAAATTGCCAAACCTATTGGCTTTCTGGTCACCTATTCCAACATTTTAGTCACTAACCCCTCCCATTATTTCTTCAAAAAGCCCACCACTCTCAAGTGGGGTTTTCGGGAAACCATTTCTTAGTGGACTTGGAGTCCACAAACGCAATTCTCCATGCCCCGCTTTTACGATTCACATGGGAAAGGCTTTGTGGGAGGTATCCAATATCATTCTCATCCAATTAGATCCCCAAGATATTTTGCCTCGCTTCTTCACATGATCCCGAGGTCTCCAAGCGAATCATGTTACTCAGCGTTAGGCCCGAGCCATCAACCAAATGAATATCTCAACTATCGGCCCCCACAACTCATGAGACAGGGAAATAGAAGTATATTCCATTCGTTCACGATAACAGTGCAGCTTTCTTCCATTCCAAACGTGCCACGACTCGTGAGACCACGAATGGGTGAAAGTAGCTTCCTCACTACATTGCTATGGATGGAAGGCTTGGAATAATCAAACCATTTGATTTTAATTTCATTTTGGGCCTAATATATACTTGGACCATCCAAGTGAGAGTTATAGTTTATTAAGACCGAGACCTCATCATTATTAGTATTTTGCATGCTCAAATTTCATACATTAAACGTAATATGATGCATTCCAAACACACCATACATCAAAACATAAAACATAAACACATGCAAAATAAGCCTAGCACGCCCCTGTTAGGATGATCACAAGCCCAATCCTAAGTGATCCATTGAGCCCGCAATGGATCAATGGTCAAACTAGGGTAGGCCTACACTATTATAATTTATACATCCCATTATCATTCTAATGGGGCCTTGTAAATCCTTCTTTGGTCTTCTTGGGCCTTCAGTCATGGGCTCCGCCCAACGGACCGCTTTTGGGCCTTCATTTCCATGGAAGCTTACATTTAATAAAATATATCCTCACAACCTAATGTACTCTCATTACAACTTAAAAGAAACCTCAATCATAAGTCGGGAGGAGTACATTAATAGAGAGGACGAAAGCCTTATTATTCCAAGGCTAAAAATGAAAGAAGGAATAAAAAAATAAAGAGGCATGCAGGCCTTACCCAACAATAAATAAACCATACATAGGCCAAAAAGGGCTAGTGATCATCCTTATTGTTTATCAAATAAACAACAAAGCACATATATATCAAATATAAATATGCCAACAAATAAATACATCCCATGTATATATGCATAGATATCCCATATCTAAAACCATAAACATAATAAAAATGCAGAAAATACCATATTAGTATTGCAATTAAAAATATGGATATCAACTATACATCCAATGTACAAACCATTTTTTTGTTTGGAAACTATTTCCAAAATAATTTACAAGGCATGAAATAATTTTAGAAAAATTCAATTTAACCAAAATTAATACTTTCAGAAAACTAGCAGAAATTAGGAAAATTCAATTTTCCAAAAAAACGACAAAAACGGCTTAAAACAGCACTGCCGGCCTGCTGTCCCAGACGGTTGTGCGCGCGCACACTTTCCGCAGTGCGCGCCGAGCGCACGCGTAGCAGCAGGGCCGCGCGCGCGCCCGCGCAAGCGCGCTCCTGCTGGCCATGCGGGGTAGCCGGCACCATTTTTTCACAACTTTTTTTTTAAATTTATGCTATAAAAACTGAAATGTAAACATGCTTTTATAGAAGATCCAATTCTAAAAAAATTCATGGATATCCATAATTTCAAAAGCAAAATTAACACATATTTTCTACACCTATTATCATGCTTTAAAGCCATAAATCATGCTTTCAGAAAGCAATTTAAACATGTTCTTCATGCTCAACATATAATAACATGTAAATCCTTAAAGCTACAACACCGAACCGGGCTCTGATACCACTAAAAGAATCGGGTACGGCCCGGGAACGCAACAGAAGCATAAAAAGCGTTAATTTAAAGTATAAATTTAGAACGGTTCAAAGGGTGTTCCCTTTGAAATTCCAGGGCGTTCGGTGTATGTCACAGCATAAATTAAATAGGAGAAGATGCTGGACAATTGGCCAAAGGAAGAAAACAAAACGATTCATGAAACGTAAATGAAAACCAACCTTAAGTTCGTTGTACGTAGAACCAGTTCTAGCTTTATTCCCTTTTTGTTTCCTTGTTTCGTTCACTTGAGACTCCAACGTAGAACTCCTCTAATTCGTCCACACTATAGAATAGATCTATAATCTATTGCTAGATAGAAAAAGAGAAGTGAAGAAGAATCACTTCCAAAACAACACTATTGATTAGTGCTTTTGGAATGTTTTAGTTCAAACCTTTCCAAAAGGTATGAACACAAGATGGGGAACTTTGTAGAGATTTTTGGAGAGTTTTGAAGGGAAAAATTCATACAAGCTAGTACCATAAAAGTTATGTGAATGATTTTGTGTATGTAGAGTTGTCGAATTCAAAATTCAACTTCTCTTGTCAATTTCTAAAGTAACCTACATACACACACCATTATCTACATAACCATGCATCATTATAGCAAATAAAACCACCCACCAAACCATATAAAGGCTGGTCACATGTGCCTCACATGTGGAAGATTTTAATTCTTCCTTCACTTGCTATAAATTGAATTTTTCCATTGACTAGGACTACTAGTCTTGGACTTTTATTTAATCTAATTAAATTAAGTCCAAACAAAGTCCATTGGGCATTAATTAATCCAATTAATCTCAATCCAATTGGATCCCATAAGTTTATTTAATCTAATTAAATAAACATAAGTCCGAAGTCTAATTAATTGATCCAATCAATTAATTAATCCAAACCCGATAAATTAATCCAATTAATTTAAAGGTTCTAAGTCCAAAAATTAACTAATCCAATTAATTAATTCTTTGACCATCCATCAAATGGATTTCCCGATAAATGATCCAATCATTTATTTTTCTCCTTTACTTAATTTAATCCAATTAAATTAATTCGCTTCTTCTAGAATTAATTCCAAATTAATTCTACCAATTCCATAGTGATTTGTGTGTGACTCTTTAGGTTCACACTCAGCTAGACTTAGTCTTGTGTCCAACACAATTTTTCAATTAAATCCAATTTAATTAAATATTTTCCAATTAACTATTAATCGAAAAACACCCGTCACCATGGGTGGCTGTCTAGCAAAGGTCCATGGCACTAGGGACTAGGTGAATGTTAGCGTGAACGTTTAGGCCCCCAAGTACCATATGAGTACTGTCCTTCCATCATCCGTCTCCCGGTCTAAGTCTAGGGCATGGAATTAGACATCGGTTCCCATCCTGGACTAGACAACTATGCTTAATAACTTGAGACATGTCTGCTCTGTTGGTCGACGTAGGAAACCATTCCATACTTGACAATTGTTGTGGCCACAGACTTAAAGAGGTTAAACCGTCTCAGAGTGCATAGGAGACTCGACTGCCATATACTGACAGGTAACGGATCCTATCTTGGAATCCACCGTCCTCAATACATATTCCGACTGCATTGGATAAGGCTTATAATTAACGTATCCCAGATATGGACATCTCTTAGCAAACCCTAGATATAGCCTTCATATGCATGTGATTGCCATGATTCCTCAAGTTCGAGGACTAATCTCGTACTATCGAAGCCGGGAATTCCAGTCATACCGACCAAGCCGCCAAGGCTTCCATATGACGATTTCTGCGAGTCAGTTCAGTCAGCTAACACCCTTGTCAACTAACCCACTAATATTTCATAGACGTCCAACGTTTTATCGTCGATGAAACACGATACTCATCCAATGAATGCAATCCTTAGTGCAAGTCTCTCTAGGACCCTTGATGCCCTGTCTCAAGGTCCTCGACTTGGAACATTCCAGACCAACCCTCAGAAGTTGGTTTCATAGCTGCCATCTAATGTGCAACTCAACTACATGGGTTATCCAATTGGTCTGTTGGCATTTGTTGTGACGTTAAAACGTCGTTTAATGTAATCAGTAAGCACAACAAACACATAGTGCCACGGATGAATACTTACTATATTCATCAAGTCAATAAAGATTGCTAAACAGTACCCAAAACCTCCAATCCCATTGGCTTTCTGGTCACCTATTCTAACAATGCAGATATAGAAAAGGTGCTACAGCTATAGGTCCACCTAATCGATGTAATGATGCAATATAGATGAATTAACGAGTATTTTCACATACTGATATTTTTTCTAATTTAATCTGATATACTCTTTCGAGTTACACCAAACCTAAAAACTCGTGCAATAATGCATTAGGATCTGTGAAAAACCTATGTAACCGGATGGATCATGCCTATGTAAGCTTACATATCATTCAATCCACACCATGAATTATCCTATCCACCATGCTAAATTCCCTTTCGGTTCATCAATAAAATTAATAAAATCTAAGAGGTGATCAAGCTCTCAAATAATAGCAACAAGCACAATAATTCGTGGATATGTGAAAATAACAAAATAGATTAATCTGAAAAATACTTAAAACATTGTATCGATTAGGCTTTCAATAAGTCCTAGCACAAAATAGATCAGTTCATCTTAACTAGAAATAAAGCTGAGGAGAAAGATTGAGAAAACTCATGTAGTAGAAGATCGGCTTGATGGTCTTCAGTCTAATGCTGGATCCGCTTCTTCATGTGCTCTGCGTCTTCTTCCTTTACTCTTCAAAACGTGAATCTCTACGAATGCTTGCTGAAAATCGAATAGCCCTCCTCTTTTCCATCTTCTCCTCCTTTTATAATAGTCCTAATTATGTTAGGAAAGGAAAATGATTCTACCTACCATAAAACTCTGTCCTTCCCTAATCGTTTTCTTACCAAACTTCTAGGGCTAATTACAAAGGAAATAAAATTCTTCTCATATTGGTGGAATTCAGAATTATCGATTAGCACATCAATGATTTTCGCCCAGCGCATGTCTGATAACCCGTAGGTCATAGGTTAGGTTCTTTGTGCTTCTATCAAGTGGAATTCTAACAGCCAGTGGGTCGCGGGCTAACTTGTAAGTGTTTCTATTCGATTTTTTACTTTTTCTTTACATTTGAGCTCTTTGCTTGTACTCATCTTTTGTTCATGAAAACTCCTAAATGTCAAAAATGTAACCAAGAACAAGCATTATATCACGAGAAAATAAGGACATAAATAGACAAATATGTCATATAATTTCCTCTAATGAAATACCTCCACACTTAAGTTATGCTTGTCCTCAAGCATGTAGCAGGCTCATTCAAAAGCAAAACCCTCCCTTGAATGGATTCACCACATTGTGACTCATGCCAACATTCAAAATGATCTCACCATCAAGGTGCACGTAACAATAGACTTCATAGTACAAATTCGCACAACCACACAATGTAACAACTATCTTAACAATCTATTCGAAATAAAAATGAAAAGGGAGTGAACTCCCTCGCTAAAGATACACTCAATATGCTCGTAGTGTTTAAGGGTGAACAACAACTCTCATGTCATGCTCTAACAGGGTTTTGCCATAGGCTTTCTCTTATATCACATCTCCACCGCTTGAAGTGAGTTAAGGTGATAATCAAAGGGTCTTTTCCAGGTTGTAATGGGGCTTTAGGTGAAGGTAGGAAGCAAATAAGAATGAAAGAATGGTTCTTTGGGGTTAAAGGAATTTGGTGACATTGCTCGAATATTTTTCCGCACTATGATCTTCCTAGTCCAAGTGTGTCTCTCATTTTTTTCTTCCTCTGTTGACCTTTTCTTGTTTTCCCTTCAATTTTCATCATTGCATCTTTCTTGCTACATTGGTATTAATGATTTTTCTCGATACTTTTTCCCTTCTCTCTTTTTTTTTTTTTGGGATTTTCTATTTTTTCTCTTTTTTCTTTTCCTCTTTTTTTTTGTCTTTCGTTTTCCTCACATCCACAATTGCTTTTCTTCAAGCATAACTTCAAGGAGTGCTTGAAACTTGCACTTGAACCATATACTAATGGGAAAAATAACATTACGAGCAGTCATTCCAATCTTTCAATATTGGGGTTCAAAGGTCTAGGACACTTGAACCATATACTAATGGGAAAATACCCCCGCACTTAAACCCGAAATTGTCCTAAGTGTTCGGTGCCTCAGGCAAGTCATAAAGATAAAGAGAGAGAGTTACGTTCCTGAAGGTGCGGGGGCGCCGAGCAGCTAATGAGGAGGAGAATAGGGCTGCTGGAACTTCATGAACTCGAAGTAGGCGTGTAAGTTCAGTTTCATGCAGTGCAACCGCTCATCAAGGTCGTCCAGTCAGTCGTGGATAGTCTTGGAGCCAAGGGGGTAGGATCCTCATCCGGTCTGGGGTTGCTTAACGCTGGCATTGGCCAAGATGGAGTCCTGTGGAACCTGCAGATGCAAAACTAAGGAGTCCGCCCTGCCAGACGATCAAACCCATGTGATCTAAAGCTTCAATATCAAGAGGTTGGGGGGTACATGCAATGTGAAGAGTAGTGTGCGTGACATCAAGCAAGCCTGTGTTCTCAGTGATGTGTGTGACCAAAAGAACCAATTGAATAAAGGGCATTGATTAGAAATTATTGTTTGGAACTGAGAGGCGACCCAAAACCCCAGATTAATTTGAGTGTGAGTAAGCATGCTCCTAAGAAAAAAAGTTTGGTTTTATTCAAGGCAATCGCCGAATCCTTGCGATCGGAATACGTAAAAACAAGAAAAAGATGTAAGTACCGAAGGGTAGGATCTCTAAGATAGGTGTCCTTAGTATTACTCGAGTCATAGAAATGCCTGTCCGAAGCTAAGTTCCCAACTATCATAGAATCAAACCATTGGGGAACAAATTCATCAAGGAAATCGCTTGCACTCGACAGATAAGCATCACTACAGCCAAAGTAGGGTCTATGAAACCGAGGGCTAAGTTAAAGTCCGCGACAGATAGATTAAATGCATGACCACACAAATGAAACTTAACGGCCCGGAGCGCTCAAGTGTGCGGGTGGTGAAAAACTCAAACGTAGCATAAAACTCAAGAACTAACTCAATTAAAACACTGCACATAACAAAAAACATTCCGAGCAAGAATTCCCAATCAAAGCATCCATTGTATCAAGTAGTTGGATTTCAATAGAGTGGAACGGTGAAGGGACTTACTTGGAAGAATATGTAAAGAAGCAACAGTAGTGTACCTCTCACGGTGGTGTTGGGAACAATACGTGAGGTGGCCGCCGAGATCGCTATCAGCTAGTGGAAGTGTAACACTGTTGCGGCTGAGGCGACAATAAGAACGGGACGATCCCGGGCTGTCCCTGACGTGCCTGCAAGAGAAAAGATGAACTGAAGAGTAGAAGGTGTCGGATAGTGAGTATGGGAACCGAACCAAAGAGAACCTTGTTCAATTATGAGTATTGTTGAGTTTGGATCTATTGTTCAAGGATAAGGGCTTCGTGCTACTAATGCTATTCACTTGGAGGCATGGCCATGTCATGACCCTTGATCTAAGGCGTGACACACACATCATAATCGATCACATACGATCTCATCTTAGCTCTTTAGCTAAGGTGACCTTTGATTATAGATTAACCTTCCTCATTTCTAAAGTAAAAAGCCAATCATTTGCAAGACTTACTTATGTGATATGATTTTTCTAAGTCTCATTTATCACAGAGCCATGGAAATTTCTTGTGTGAGTAGGTCAAATTAAGCCTCGTTACATTAATCGATATGATAAATACAGTACACTAACAAATTAAGAATCACATATTCTTATTAATCAATAAAGTGTTCTTATAGGCTGAAATCCTAAATCCTACGAAGCCCCATGCTACTCACATGCCTTTGAAATGCATCTCTATGCAAAGACTTAATAAAAGGATCAACAACCCTGTGTGAGGGCATTCTGACCTCTGATGGGCTTACCACCTTCGTCCCGTATACCAGGGCAAAATGGTTTTCTCTGGTCGAGGATCTGGGGGTTATCCAATGGCCCAGAGTATATTGGACAACTCCTCCGCCCAATCACCTCCAACTTAATAGAGTCTCATTTTTATCCCTAGCACAATGATTCGGTTTGTGACCTCCATTTGCCCATTGGCTTTGGTATGAGACATGGACGTGAACCTTTGTTTGATACGAAGTCTCTTGCACTAATGTTCAATTTTTGTGGTCTTCGAATTAGCAATCATTATTAGATATTAGTACTTTGGGAATTCAATATCGACATATGATATTTTTCAGATGAATTTCTTTACTTCGCCCTCATGGATACAGACGAAAGGTTTGCCTCTACCCATTTTGGTCAACAAGTTTTCGGGCGTCGCCATCGTGGTAGGCCTGAAGTAATTGGACCGGAGAGTCCTTTTCGATAGTGCGGGTGGCCCCAAGTTGGGTCCCATAACACCCTCTATGTATTTCTAAATACGGAATGTCCCTCTCCGATAGGTAGACACTAGAAGAGAGGGTGAGTGAAGGACTTCTTATATAGGGTCTTTCCTACGAAAACAAATCGGACGACTTTCTCTTTTAGTCGGGTAGCTTCCTTACGGTTTAAGGGAAAGGTGAATTCTTAGAGCCAAACTACTATTTCCTATCTCCAATCCCCCCAATGTTGATGGTGTCTATTTCTAAAAGGGCACCCAGGCTGGATAGCCGTTATAGGTGAGTATTGAATACTAACTTTATCGTGAATTGTATTGATTCCCTTCATAGAGTACTTTGTCTGCCAGGAACACATCAACATGGCTCAGTGTGGGCATTACTAGGTAATTTTATTTTTGGTCCACCAATTATGTGACTAAATTCGTTTTGATATCCCATATTCTAGTCTGATCAGCTTTGGTTCCCCAACTTTCTAAAAATTGTTACTTTTGATCCCCGTCGTTAGTTAACCGTTTAAAAACTAAAAGGTGGACCATTTTAGAGGAAAATATAGGTAGGAATGCAATTATTTCTCATAACAATTGACAACAAACAATCTAAAAAGAGGGAGAACAAGAGAGAGACATCAATTTGTAGGATAAATCGCAATAACATAGAGAAATTATGAGAAATTGTTGTCCACCATTCTAAAATTCGAGAACAGGTTCGTCCAATAAGAATGTTTCCATGGGAAAAATAGTATTGTGGGTGTGGAATCTTCCTCCAACGAGAATGTTCCCATAGAAAAATTGTATTGCAGGTCAAGAACCAAGTTTCCATTGAAGACTTGAACAAAAATCAATTCTGAAAGAAGGTTTTGAACAGTAAAATTTTGTACTGATTTTGATTTTTAATTGTCATCTTTTGTGTTTTATGTGATAATGCATACTTGTTGTCTTATTTATTGCTAATTTTTGTTATGCTTACACTCCAAATTACTCTCTCTCTATCTCTCTCTCTCTCTATATATATATATTCTTCTCTCTCTTTTTAGGTTGCTCATTGTCACTTTAGGTGAGAAAGCACATTTATCCTCCATCTACGCAGGTATTACACTTTTAACTCTTTTCTATTGGAAAAGAATATTTTTCCTCCAACCAACAATTTTTGTAATTACATTTAGTCTTGTAATTTTTCTTAAACAAAAAACTAATTTTATTCAATTATTACAAGCTTCGGCATGAAAAATGTTTAACAAAGAGATAAGAGTGCCAACGCCCTGATTATTAAAATAAGCTAAATGCGGAATAGCATGGGCATCCATGTTGGTTCTCCTTCTAATGAAGTGAAAAGAAACAGACTTGATGTTCCACATTAATTCCTAATGTCTTGTATGATAGGATAGGGCTAACGGCTCAAGGATTGTCATCTCCTCCATCTAGCTTCTTAATAACTTGAAGGCAATCGCCTTCGATAATCACCCATGACAAGTGTTGTTGGCAGCAAAGTTCGATCACGAGTCTAGCTGCTAGGGTCTCCTGTGTTCTCAATCTATCACATCACGAGTAAACCACCTCCTCCATGCCAAACATCTTCCTATCGAATCCCTAGCAACCACTCTTACACTGATATGCATTTTTTTCGGGAAAACATAGCACAATCGACATTAATTTTAACCATGCTCCTAGTAGGTGGCTTCCACCTGGATAGCACTGGGCGCTAATGGACGTAGCCCAGATCAAACAAAGACAAAAGCCCAAAGTGAGTTTGGAGCAACAAGGGCCATGTCAAGTGGATTTCTACTCAGATATTTCATGACATTTATCCCTGCTACTCCCTAATGCCCAATAGCCCATGAGAAATTGCTCGAAGGTCTCCTTATCGAGCTCTTGAAGTGCTTGACATATCCAGTCCTCCATCCCCGCTTTCGAGTTCGACACCACAGGCCAAGCCACCTCTGATATGGCCTAAGTGTGTCTGGAAAAGGAACACACAAGGAACATGTGCTTAGAGTCTTCATGGTGCCTTCTGCATGTTAAACATTTTTCATTAGTGTCGCACCTTCTACGTACCAAGTTCCCTGTCGTCGGTATCACTTTCTTGCAAAGTTTCCAAATAAATATTTTTACTTTATTTTGGAAGCTTTTACTCTCCAGAGAATTCCAATCCTTCCTACACTACTACTCTGCCCCACGGCGGCTCAGCTTGCATGCAACACGATAAGCCAACTTAACTATAAACATACCACTTCTTCCATTGTGCCAGACTATAGAATCTTCCACCCGAAATCTGATAAGGGGGATAGACATAATCAGGTTCACATCTTCATTCCATAATGTCTCATCTATGAGTTCCAATGGGTGGGCACTAATTAGGGTGATCGGACGGAAAATGGAAGGTCCCAGTGGCCAACGATCTCCCCACTCA
Organism: Sesamum alatum; assembly: GCA_034509735.1. Lineage (NCBI taxonomy): Eukaryota > Viridiplantae > Streptophyta > Magnoliopsida > Lamiales > Pedaliaceae > Sesamum > Sesamum alatum. The sequence goes on from JACGWO010000006.1 coordinate 17,839,548, forward strand.
GATTCTATTGCCTCTCCCACGTGCCACTAGATTCTAACTTCAATGACTCCTCTTGAAAGAATCGGTACGGCTCATAAACGCGGCCGAAGCATTAAATAAAAGAAATTAAATATAATTTCGAAGAGGTGTTCCCTTTGAACTTTCAGGCGTGCGGTGCTTGTCAAGAGCATAATAATAAAAGTAAACATGTTAGACATGTGGCTAGAGGATGAAAACGAAAAAGTATAAAAATTAAGCGGAACTTTACCTTTTTATTTTTTGATAGATAAACTGGAACTTGCATTGTTCCCGTTCGTCCCTTTTTCTCGTTTACTTTAGAATCCAAATTAGAACCCTCTAATTTGTTCACACCACATTTTAAAGAGCAAAATCTCTATTTCTAGATAAAAATAGAAGTGTAGAAAAAACAAATCCAAAGCTAAGGGCATGTTTATTATGTGGGATGGAATAAGCATGGCAAAATATTAATTTGTGATTATGTTTGGTGACTATTTGTTTATTGACTATTTAGTTCTCTGTTTCCTTACTTCAAATAGATAGAGGATAAATGTCTTGTTACTTCAATCATCCATTTACTTGTATGGACAAAAACATATATTTGTGATGTTCATTTATACTTTTGACCAATAATAGATAAGATGTCACATCACCTTCTTCTTTCCAAAAAAATCACCTAGCCTGTATCTTTCCTTTCTTTGTTTGTGGACCTTTTCTTTCTATTTGACTTGAATGGACAATGTTCTTCTTTATGCACAAGCCTTGTGATACTTTCCCTTGTTCAGCTCGCCTTCCCAATGAGCTGGAATGTGCTGATCGTACCAAAAAAAAACGTCAAAAAGATTACAAACACATTCAATAAGTTTAACGAGAACAGGATATCAACGAGTGGGAGGAGATTAAGACACAACAACCAGAAAAACAAATCGTACAGAAGACGAGAGATTTTTTACTTATCTCTTTTCAGACAAGTGAGATGGAGGTGAACAAGAGTGGAGAGGTTGAGTAGTAGTCAAAAGTAGTGTCAGGTGCATTAATTACACCTGACATGTTAGGTGGTAATTTCTACAAAAAAAAAAAAAAAAAAACAAATCTAAATAAGTCATTTTGCTAGGTACAATTAAGGAGAAAAAGGGCAACAAAAAGGAATCCTGATGATGATGGGCCAAGGGTGCTTGTAATCTCGGCCGAAAGTGCTAGACTACTGTCACGACTATTGCCACTGCAATAATGGGTCAACCCATCTTGTATCGGGTTGGCTTGAAAGCTAAGTAAACAACATATTAACAAGGATTAACCAGGTTATTCTTGTTAATATACCATAATAAACATGCCCTAACACTATTAATTTGTGTACTTAGATTGTTTAAGTTCTAAACTTGAATCCAATTGAAGTAGAACACACAAGAAGAATATGAGAGAGATGTTTTTCATATTTCTCTAAAGAGAAAAAACACATGTTTGCCATGTGTGTATTTGAGTGCAAGTAAGCAAGTAAGTGAGAGAGATGTGTGTATTTCTAGTCTATATTCAAATCCAATTTCAAAAGTTCAAGAAGACCACACCACGACACATTTGCACAACATGCACAATAACCTCTCACCATGATCATCTCTTTGACCGGCCACTACCTTGCACATGTGGAGGAGTTTAACTCCTCAACTTGCATTCAACTTGCACTCACTTTTTGGGCTTGGCCTCCAAATCATGGACCAGGCTTAATTTAATCAAATTAAATTCAGTCCAACAAAGTCCATTGGACATTAAATTAATTTAATTAATTTTAATCCAATTAAACTCCACTTATCTATTTAATCCAATTAAATAAATATAAGACAAAATACTAATCAATTGATCCAATCAATCAAAAATCAAATTCAATAAATTAATTGAATTAATTTAATAATGCTAAGCCAAAAATTAATTAATTGGGCCATCCACCCAATGGACTTTTCAATAAATGATCCAAATATTTATATTTTTCTTAAATTAATTTAATCGATTTAAATTAATTCGTTTGTTCTAGAATTAATTCTAAACTAATTCTACCATTCCATAATGATTTGTGTATGACTCTTTAGGTTCACCCTCAGCTAGACTTGGGCTTGTGTCCAACAAAATTGATTAATTAAATCCAATTTAATTTACTATTTTCGATTAATCATTATTTGAATTGCCCGTCACCATGGGTAGTCGTCTAGCAATGGCCTATGGCACTAGAGGCTAGGTGAATGTTGTCGTGAATGTTTAGGCTCCTGTATCTAGATACATTTTCTTAATCCCATTAATTATGTATATATATGTATATAAATAATTCATCCTACGAGGTAGACTCATTATTCATTTTCTGGCAGAAAGAAAAACACTTGCTCTCCTCTTCCTAGTGCAAGTCGCCCCCCCCCCCCCCTTTGTTATCCATTTTTGTTTCTTCATTTATTTAGGATCAATTGAAAAATAAAGCAAGATAAAAGGATACACTAATAGATCGTGTAGTTCCTTTTGATCTTCATCTTCCATAAGGTTTGATTTTTCTCTAGCAAGAAAAACAACCCCTCTCCTGGCGTCGTGTGCACATCGTTACAGGGCTTCTACACTTGAAGTCTAACTGAACGAGTCCGGTTGGTGATAAAGGGAGCAAAGCTAGTAGTCATTTTTTCAAGAATACTACAAAGGTAATGGTTATATTTGTTACAATAGGTGACCAGAAAGCCAATAGGTTTGGCGATTTGTAACCTATTATACAACTCGATGTAAATTAATATTATTATGTGATGAATAAAATGAGTATTCGTCACTTTTGGTGCTTACTTTGTTACACTCATTTCACATTTGTTAAAACGGTGTTTTACTTATATAGCAACAAAGCCCACAGACCACGGTTAACAACTCGTGCAGTTAGGCCACGCATTGGATGGTGGTCATGAAACCAACTGATTGAGAGTTGGGTCTGAAACGTTCCAAGTCGAGGACCTTGAGACAGGGCATCGAGAGTCCTATTGAGACTTGCATTAAGAGTCATGTTCATTGGATGATTGCCGTGTTTCATCAGCGACAAAGCATGGGACGCCTACACGATCTTGATGGGTTGGTCGACTGGGGTCGAGCCGACTGAACTGACTCGCGGGGATCATCATATGGAAGCCTTGGAGGCTTGGTCGGTATGATCGGATTTCCCCGGTTCGATAGTATGGAAGTAGTCCTCAAACTTGAGGCATCATGGCAGTCACGTGCATAGGACGGTTGTATCTTGGATCTGGCAAAAGATGATCATTCTGTAAGATGATCATTATAAGCCTTGTCCAGTGCAGTCAAAATGTGTAGCGAGAATGGTGGATTTCAAGAAGAGGATCCGTCCCCTGTCAGTATGTGACAGTGGTATCTCCTATGCACTCGGAAACACGTTCATGCTGTTTAAAGCTGTGGCCACAGTGGTTGGTCAAACAGGGAATGGTTTCCTGTGTCAACGCAATGAAGCATACGTAGTCTCGAGTATTAAGCATAGATGCCTAGTCAAGGATGGAAACCGACGCCTAATTCCATACCCTAGACTAAGGCCGGGAGATGGTAGACGGAAGGACCGTACCCGTACGGAATCGGCGCCTAAATGTTCACGCCAACATTCACCTAGTCTCTAGTGCCATGGACCATTGCTAGACAGCCACCCATGGTAACGGGCCTTGTGGGACACGGGCCCAAGTCTGCTGAGGGTGAGCCTAAAGGGTCACACACAAATCACCGAGGAGGTTGAGAGATTGACTTGGAGTCAATCTCGAAGGATAAATAAGTAATTGGATTACTTAAGGGATAGTCCATCAGATGGACGGGCCGATATTGTATTGGGCCCTCGTTTAATCGGTAAATTGGATTTTCGATTAAATATGGAAAGTTGAGATGTTGGATCTTTTAATTGGATTACAAGATCAATGGGCATAATTTAAGTGGACATTAAATTGGATTTAATGTTGGGTTCATTGTAATTGGATTACGATAAAACCCAGTCCGTTAAATTTTGACCCGAGAGGAGAAATAAATCCTATTTTGGAATAGGAAGAAGTTGGACTTCTTCCCATATTAAGCATGGCCGAATTGCTCCCTTGGAGGAAGCTAAAATCAACCATGTTTCATGCAAGGTGGTATGTTGACTTATCTCTTTTGGAAAGAGACAAATCAACTCCAATCAAGCCCTTCCCTTTTGATATGATTTGATCATACCTTAAAAGTTGGTAGGCTTGATTGAAGAATTAATGGTTATTGATTGGAATGTATCTACACATCCTTGGATGAACCTAGACACATTCCAATAATCACATTAATTATGTATATATAGGAGTATATACAACACCTTGTGTATTAAAATCATTATTCATCTTTTTTAAGGAAAAAGAAGACAAAATTCGGCCCTCTCTCCTCTCTAACTCTCGGTCATCTCACTCCCTTCCCACTTGTGTTCTTCACTTGATTTTGAATCAAAACGAAGAAAAAAGTAGGTTTAAGAGAACACTAATTCATACTGTTATTCTCTTAAACCGATTCCTTCATAAACCCGTTTCCTTCTAGCAAGGAGAACGTGCATTTCTTCCAGTGTGGTGTGGATCACCTTTGGAGAATCCATATGCTTGAATTTCGTGAGCATTCCAGAGAAGGAACAACGCAAGTATCCGCGTATACATAGATCATTCAAAGGTAACGACTTTATTACGCTTTAGTTGATTTACTATTTATCGATGCCCTATGTATTACATGTATGCCTTTAACATTAATACATTCTACATCGAACGCCCGGTTGAGCATCCAAGAACACCCCTTGGGATAGATTTATTTAAATATGATTTAAATTTACGCACCATTTCTCGCTTTCTCGCTTCCGCTCGCGCTCCCGGGCGGATCCGCTTGTCCTTCAATATTTATGTCATGTATCTTTTTGTTTACATTTTTCTATGTTCCCTATGTGATATAATTTGGTATATACACACCCTACATCGGGCGCCTGGGAGAGCACCCAAGGCTACACCCCTTGGGACAAATATTTTGATTTATATTATGCTTTTAAATCTCGCATTTTTTCATGCTTCCGCCGCGCTCCCAGGCGGATCCACTCCCTTCAAATTGATGGTTGATTGGAAATGAACCTACACATATCTTGGATGTATCAAGACACACTTCCCTAGTCCCTTTAATATGCATATATATGTATATACATGACCTAAGCTATCAAGCATTCTCATTATTCATTTTCTAGCAAAAAAAAAAATACTTGGTCTCTTCTCTCTAGGAGGATCTGCCGCCCCTCTCTCTTCACTCGCACCCATCTTTGCTTCTTCATTGATCTAGGATTAATTGAAGAATGAAGCTAGATAAACAGATATACTAATTGTTAGTGTCATTTCTTTTGGTCTTCATCTTCCAAAAGGCTTGATTTCTTCTAGCAAAGAAATCCAAGCTCTCTCCCCGTGTGGTGTGGATATCTTTGGATGGTCTTCTATGTTGAAGCCTTCATGAACACAGTTGACGTTTGAGGAGAGGATCAAAGCAAGTACCCATTCGACGAGAAGAAAACTACAAGGGTAATGTACAATTTAATTTATGTTGTTCTTATTTAGTTTTTCTATGTGCTCTAAGTGTCAATAGTTTTATATATTTGCACATTCTACATCGAATGCCCGGGAGTATCTAAGGGTGTACCCCTTGAATTGAATATTCAATGTGCTTTACGTTTTCGTTTTCTCCCATTTTTGCACTTCCGCCGCACTTCCCGGCGGATCCGCTCCCTTCCAGTGGTATCAAAGCCCGGTGTGATGTAAGGTACTATATATCTATGTGCTAAGAATGAGCAATGTTCTTTAATGGTTTAAAAGCATGTTTGATGTTCTTCTAATTCATGAATGTATGTAGGAATGAACTTGTTTAAATGTTTGGATTTGATGGGCATTATGTGTGTTATTTTGTGAATTCAATTTCTGAAATTACATGCTTGATTTTTCAGTATTTAATATGTAGAAACAAAAAAGAAACTCTATTTTGGTTTAACTACAGCCGACAGCAGTTGGCTGCCACCCATGACGGTTGGGCCTTTTTATGATGTTTTTCATCATTTTTCTGAAAATTGGATTTTCTGAAACTATCGGCAAATTTTTCTAAAAAGATTACTTTTGCTTGTTTAATTTTGGATTAATTGAATTTTTTCTATAATTAAGTCGCTTAATTATGTTGGATTTTATTATGAACTGCTGGATGCATTTGGTGTGATGAGCACTAAATTAAAATTTGAACTTGTGCATTCTATATGTATTCATATGTTGTGATATTGGATATCACCTTGATATATTGTATATCATTCGTGAGCATGATATTTGGTATAATTGTGTATTGATGTTGAATAGATCGGTGTTGCATGATCACTAAAGCCCTTGACCTTACGTATGGAATGTATGGATTTTACATTACTGTTGGGTGGGGCATGCATGTTTCTTATTTTGGAACTATTATCTCTTGATTTATGCCTTGTGTTGTTAAGGCTCGTTTTTCCTCTTAATACCATGTATTCTCCTTTTTCATTGTAAAGAGAGTAGTTAGAATTTTGGTGAGGTTTTATGTTTTATATGTAATAAAGCAAGCCCAACAAAGAAGGAGGCCCACGTTAGACAGCGGCTCAAGGTAAGAACCCAAGGTGGATTAAGAGAAGTTACAAGGCCCATTAGCATGGTAATGGGTTACTCACTATGGGCTCAGTGGGTCGCATAGGTTGGGCTTGTGATCATCCAACATGGTTATGCTATATTTATTGCATGCAACACATTTATTTATTACTTTAATAAATATTGGAAATTTTGTCCATGCAAGACATCTATGCGATGAGGTCTCGGTCAATTCTCAAACAAACTCTCACTTGGTTGGACCAAGTAGAAATATTAGGCCCTTGATGGACTTAGATAAAAATGTTTTTGATCCGTCCAAGCCTTCCATCAAAAATAATATCGTGAGGAAGCTACCGCTACCCAAATGTGGTCTCACGAGTCATGGCACATTTGGACTAGAGGAAAGCTGCACCATTGTTGTGAACAAAGGAATACGCTCACTGTTTTCCTATCTTATGAGTTGTGGGGTCCAAAAATTGAGGTATGATTCGGTTGATGGGATGGGTCTAACACTAAGTAGCATGATTTGCTTGGAGTCCTCGGAATCATGTGAAGAGGTGAGGAAAAATATCTTGGCAATCTCATTGAATGAGAATGATATTGGATATCTCCTATGAGGTTTTCTTCATGTAATCAAAAGTCGGGCATGGCGATCATGCTTCTGGATCCCGAACCCACTAGAAAATGATTTTCCGAAACTCCACTTGAGAGTGGTGGGCTTCGTAGAAATAGTGGGAGGGTTAAAGACTAAAGGTCGTGTCTTCAACTTCAATAATAATATTACCATCATTTTCTGACTTTTGCTTTACATTTCTTAAATGTAGATATGTCTAAGAATCCCTTAAACATTATTCTGGAGGCTAACAAATTCAATAGTACAAACTACAATGACTGGCTGAGGAATCTGAGGACTGTCCTCGATTTCGAGAACCAGAGCTATGTCTTGGACAAGCCAGTCCCGAGGACCGTGCCGGAGGGATCCTCACCTGAAGAATGTGTGACGTTCGACAAATGACTTGAGGACAAACAGAAGGTCCACAACATCATATTGGCTTCATCTAACAACATCCAAAAGCAATCTAATAGGCTGGACGACGTCATCTCCATAATGCTCCGCATGAACGATGTTTATACGGTTCCGTAGGTATATTGCATATGCCACCGCAAAAGCATTCTTTCGGACCAAGCAAGCTGAAAGGTCCTTTGTACAAAGTTATGGGGTCAAGATGCTGTCCCTAGTAGAGAAGCTCGAAGTCCTCAAAGTTGGACTTGACAATGACACGTACATTGACGCAATCCTTCATTCGCTTCCTCCATCTTATGACCCGTTTATTATTAACTTTAACATGAACGGGCTTGAGAAGTCTATTCATGAGTTAATTAATATGTTGGTGCAATACAAGGCAACAACCCACAGGTATGTGTCGTCAGCATTGATAGGAGAAGCTTCAACCTCCAAGGCAAATGGCAAGAGGGTTGGACGCTGGAAAAGGGAAGAAAGGAAATGGGAAGGCTGTTGCAGCCACTGCTCGCGCTCCAAGCACCCTTATTTCCCCGGTGTGATGGGAAAAGGGAAAGGGAAGGCCCGCGGTTCATAGCGGTCAAAGGCAAATGATATATGCATGAATTTCCAAGGAAGGGGGCATTGGAAGATGGAGTGTCGACCACACCTCTCCAATCAAAGTATGTTTGTGTTTGAAGTTAATATGAGAACTAATTCAGCTTCATAGGTATTGGATACCGGATTTTGTGCTCACATCTAAATGATTTGCAAGTGCTGCAAAGAAGGAGAAGGCTGACACAGGATGAGATGATCCTAAGGCTGGGCGATGGCAAGGCTGTTGTTGTGGAAGGTGTAGGATAAGTCGAGTTAGCCATTAGTGGTCATGTTAGAATTGTACTTAGGGATTGTTTCTTAGACAAGAGGGGTACGATTTCACCATCAAGAAAAACAGTTTTTACATTCGCAGTGATGGTGTTTCTCATTTGCTTGGTACATTAGTCAATAGTCTATACGTACTTCAATAGTCTAATTAGATTAAGACTGCACAACACAAACAAAAATATGATAATCAAGATATAGCGCAGACATGGCATGCGAGATTAGGTCATATCTCAAAAAATAGGATTAGGAGGTTGGTGGACTCTAAAAGTCTAGAAATAGACGATTTGGACAACCTACCAACTTGCGCATCCTGTCTGAAGGAATAGATGACCAAGAAACCCTTTGTTGGACAAAGCACGCTAGCCACTGGTCTGTTAGATTTGATCAATACAGATATTTGTGGACCACTAAATACTCAGGTTAGAGAAGGGAACTCATACTTCATAACATTCACCGATGATCACTCACGGTATAGTTATGTTTACCTGATGAGGTACAAGTCTGGATCCTTTGGAAGGTTTAAGGAATACAGGCTTGAAGTTGAGAGCCAAACTAGTTATAAGATCAAGGCCCTTCTATCAGACCAAGGAGGCGAGTATTTGAGTGGTGAGTTTTCTTGATTACTTCAAAGAGAATGGGATTCTCTCTCAGTGAACTCTCCCTGGGACACCACAGTTGAACAGTGTGTCCAAAAGGAGGAATTGGACCTTGTTGGACATGGTCCAATCCATGATAAGTTTTACCGAACTACCCTTGTCCTTTTGGGGATACGCTCTTGAAATGGCGGCCAAACTATTAAACATGATGCCATACGAGATATGGCATGTTAAGCCTACCTCCTACAAAAACTTGAGAGTGTGGGGTAGACCTACACATGTCAAGAGGCTAGTAGGAGATAAACTGACTCGAGGTCTAGTTTATGCAGGTTTATCTGATATCCGAAAGAAATTGCGGGGTATCATTTCTATGACCTCTCCAAGCAAAAGATCTTTGTATCGAGAAACACAGTGTTATTGGAAAAGGATTTTCCATCGGATAGCTGACGAGATGAGATACTCCTTGAGGAAACCAGTGAGATACCTCATGAGACAACAACGACGTCAGCTGCACCTATAGTTCCCACTAATAATGTTTCAATCCTTCTTAATTCGACTACATAATGTTTCAATCCTTCTTAATGCACCTATAGTTCCCACTAATAATGTTTCAAACCTTCTTAACCACCTATTAAATATGGGTTTCTTAGCCTGACCGATCAATTGGATAATGATCCAACGACATACGGAGAAGCGATGTCATACATCGATTCGGATAAGTGGCTTGAGGCCATGAGATCCGAAATGGACTCGATGGGTTCAAACCAGGTTCGGACCCTAGTAGATCAACCTAGAGGTGTCAAACATGTTGGGTGTAAATGGATCTACAAATGAAAGCTTGGAGCTAACGGGGAGGTGACAACCTTCAAAGATAGGCTTGTGGCGAAAGGTTACACTCAGCAAACCGGGGTCGATTTTGAGGAACCTTGTGCTTTATGTGGACGACATCTTGCTCATGGGGAATGATACTAAGATGTTAGGTGACACTAAAGCTTGGTTGTCCACTCAATTTGGCATGAAGGATATGAGTGAGGCTTTATACATCATTGACATCAAGATCTACAGGGATAAATCCTAAAGGATGTTCGGACTGACCCAATCCTCGTATATTGAGAAGGTCTTAAGAGACTCAAGATGGAGAACTCAAAATGAAGATTCCTTCTAATGCAGCACGGAATTAAACTGTGCATGAAGCAGTCTCCTAAGACTGATGTGGAGCTTAAGTGGATGTCGGGCATCCTCTATGCTTCAGCGTAGGCAGCATTCAGTACGATGTCTAGTCTACTAGGCCTGACGTCGCCTTCGCTTTCAGTGTAACAAACCGATGTCAGGCATGTGCTGGAAAGGTACACTAGAGTGCAGTCAAGACCATACTTAACTACCTTAAAAAGACTAAGGATATGTTCTTGATTTAAGCCAGTGGAGAATTTTATACTAGAAAGCTACAGAGACGCTAGCTTCCAGTCAGACGATCATGATGCCAAGTCCCAATCAGGTTTGTATGAGCTAAACTCCCATTTACCCCCCTGTGTTTTGTAGAAAAGGCTAAAAAACCCCTGAGATTTGGAAATAGGCACAAAACCCCTCGTGTTTTGTTAAAACTCGGTAAAATAACACCCCTTTCGTTAGTAATTAATGAAAGATGCATTACACGCACGACTCATGCGATTTTGGGTGTTTTTCACTAAAATTCCCTCCTGGTGTGTATATATTTGACTTGGGGAACTTTGACTTGTTTTGACTAATTTTTTTTTTTTTTTTTTGGCATTCTCATCTATTTAAAAAAATTATTTTTTGAAAAACATATTTATTTAGAAAATACGGAAAAAGTATATAATTTTTTATAATTTTAGTTGAAATATTAAATTAAAATCACAATACAAAGATTAATATAATAAATTCATTTCAAATTTAAATATCTTAACAAATATAATTATTAATATTTATAAAAATTATATATTAATAACTAATTCAAATTATTATTTAGTTAAAAAATATTTAAATAAATTATCTTTATTTGCTATAAATAATATCTTAAATTTAAATTACTTGTATAAGTATTGACTTAAAATTTAATAATTTTATTTAGTAATTTTAAATTTATAAACGTTTAGAAGCATTATATTATTTTTAATTTATTAGTTTGAACATTATTTTTAAGTATACCAAAATTAAATAATATGTAATTTTGTGTTATATTATATTAAAATCACAAAAAAAATATAATTAAAAAATATGTAATTTTTTTATTTTATTATTTTTTTTTAATTTGCATTAATTTTCTAATCTTTTTCTCTGCATTAATTTTCTAATCTTTTTTTCCAAAAAAAATCTTACAATTTTTTAAAATACTTAATTTTTCTCAGTTTAATTTAAATTAAAACCTTAATTAAAATTTTACTCACTTTAAAATTAAAAATTTAGAAACTAAAAAATTAAAAAAATAAAAAGAAAAAGAAGAAACCTAGGTGATGTCGCCTAGGCGGTCGCCCCCTTCTGTGTTTTTCTGGGCGACGACGAGATCGCCCAGATCGTCGTTGCCCCCCTTCTCTAGGGGTACGTGGTGGCGGGGGTTGGGTTGTTTGGTGGGGAAGGGGGGGTGGTATTGGGGGGTTACTTTAATTTAATTTATTTTTTAAATAATAACAATATTTTTTATAATATATATTTACATTAGTTAAATCTATACCATTGATTTTTTTTTTTAAAGATTTAAGATTCTAAGGTCAAGATTACTTGATTAGATGTAACGGCTCTGGTATAATCAATAAAGATGCAACGATTATTAAAATAAAGAATAATATATAATAAGTGAGGGCATAACAGTCAATTTATCAAAAAAATAACACCATTAGTATTTTTAAATGGAGAGGGGTAATTGAACTACGTTTAGAACACAAAGGCCGGGGGGGGGGGGGGGGGAGGGGGGGGGTTAGCCTATTTTTAAAACATAGGGGGGTTGTATGCATTTTAGCCTTTTCTATTCAAGTTGAATGGTGGTGTGGTTGCTTAGAAGAATTCCAAGCAGGCTACCACAACAAATTCCACCACGAAAGTTGCATGCATAGCTGCTTGGTAAGCTGCTAAAGAGGCGATTTTGCATGAAGAACTACAACCAAGTCTTGGGTGTAGTACCCAGTATCATCACCAATCCAAGCATATTCTAGGCGCTACCATCTACTTAGAGAGATGGTTAGCAGAGGTGATGTTCAGATGGACCGAGTCAACTGGGTAGAAAACACAATAGATCCACTGACTAAGCCAGTGTCGCAAATTTCTCATATTCACCATTTGGATAAGATGGGCTTCAGGTCAATGGGTGACTGACTTTAGGTCAAGTGAGAGATTCTTAGAATATGTGACCAGAAAGCCAATTAGATTGGCCTTTATGTAATCGACTTGACAAACTCGTTGAAATGTAATATTATATATATAATGAATAAAATAAGTGTTCATTATTTTGGCATTACCTCTGTTGTGCTCATTCCTCTATTTTTGCACTGTTATCAAACATCAAAACAAAGCTCATAGACCATATAGACAACGTATGCAGTTAGACGACGCGTTGGATGGTGGTTACAGAACTAATTGATAAAAGGTTAGATCTGTACGTTCCAAATCGAGGACCACGAGATAGGGCATCGAGTGTTCTACTGAGACTTGCGCTTTGTATTGTATTCATTGGATGAGTGTCGCTTTTCATCAACCACAGACGTCAAACATCTATATGATCTTAGTGGGTTGATTGACCTGGGTCGAGCTGACTGAACTGACTCGAGGGGAATTGTCATGTAAAAACCTTGGATGCTTGGTCTATATGACTGGAGTTTCCCGGCTTCGATAGTACAGGAGTAGTCCTTGTACTTGAGGAAATATGGCAATCACGTACACACAATGATTGTGTCTTGGATTTGGTAACAGATGTTCATGTTCGGACATGTTCATCATAACCGATTTGACCGATTCGAGTTTTAGTCGATTTTGATCAATTTTGATCGCGTTTGACCGATTCACTCTGAATTTGACCTCATCAATTTTGGTACTTGTGCCCAGCCTGGCCCTAGATCCAGTTCTCGATTGATCCAATCCGGGATTAAAATATTGTTGGAATGTGTTGATGGCACGCATGGGGCACCTACTCCAACTTTAAGAGCACTGTGTTAACTTTTTTTTTTGTTTTTTTAAAATAATTTTTATGATAATTTCAATTTGTCCCTTAATTTTTAAAATCAGGAAATTTGACCATACAGGCTTTATAAAACTTCAATTTCGGTCCTCAAAGATTTATATTCAAATTTAAACCAATAATTTATATAAATCAATTTAAATTTATTAAATACTTCCAATTGACCCCCAATTATGTATAAAAAATTTGTGGATATTACATTAGGGCATTTTTATAGTTTGATTGAAGAAATCTATATATAAAAGATGTGTTTGTTTCGAAAAGAATGAGAGAAATACTATCTCGATAATTTAACTTGGAATTAATTTTTGTTAAGTATGTAAATACAAAGAAATAAATGAAAATATAGTAGTCTATGTTAAAAGTTGATCACTTTATTCTAATATGAAAATTTAACTTCCGTATATTATATCAAATTATATCTATATCTATACTATATTATAAAAGATATTTTTTGTGAATACTCTTATAATGTTTGTTCCAATTTCATTTAAAGAAAAATTGTTACAAATTCATAACCTTACTTAAGTTATTATTTAATAAATAAATAAAAATTAAACTATAAAAGAATAAAATTCTATCAATATAAGGATATTTAAAAAGTCCTAATATCTCTAAACTACATGGACAATAATAAATGTATCCTACTAAAGAATATAAGCCGGCAATAATATGTCTATGTAATTAATTTGTTAGAAGATATTTTTAAATACTTTAAAAATATTATTTTACTAGGCACACTATAATTTATTTAAAATGAATAATATTGGAATAATATATAAAATACCAAAATTTAAAAAATATGTATATATATATATATGAAAGAATAAATATCATGATTTTTTTTTAAAAAAAAAATTATTAATCTTATTAAATTATAAATGCTTTTAAAAAATTTAGCATGGATGACTTCTTATTAATTAATTATATTTTAATATTAGCAGTAGAAAATTATTTTGAGATTATTATACTTTCATATACTTTTGAATACTATTCTTTTAAAAGTTGAGTTACTTGGGCACTATAAAATTTAAAATGAATAGCATATTAGTAAGATGTAAATTAATATATACTAATGCAAACTTCAAAACATAAAAAAGATAATAATAAAGAATAAATATTCGTATATTCCAAATAAAAATTCTCAATTTTATTATATAAGTCTATTGAAATTTTTTAAAATGAGTGACTTCGGACTAATTGATTTTATTTCAATATTAATATTGGATAATTTTTTTAGATTGTATTTTTACTCTTTTTTTGCCCATCATATAGTGGAGGTAAAATAGTACTAATAAGTGCAATTTGGGTTTAAATTGCAATGACAATATATGATACTTAAAAGAAAAAAAAATAGTAACAATTTGATCAAAGTAAATAAAATACTATGAGAACATACTAAAGAATATAAAATACAAATATGCAATTTCTAACCAAAAAATGATGTAAACGCCTGCCCAGAAAAAATAAATTTGTGTATAAGAATGCGCTAAAAACTAATGAGTTGAAGAAGAGTCTACACATTAAATTTTGTAGAGAGTAGTAAATACAATTAACATAATTAAATGCTCTCATGATTAACAAAAGTAAAGGTATTACGAACAAAAAATATCGGCGAATAAAAACACTAATTTTTATTTATTAAGTTCAATTGTGTATGAAAATTTAGTTATCCAGTAAATCTCTTATTATTTAATTAGCTTGATATTAGATAATATGGTATGCACGTAAAAGATAAAATTTTTAAAAATATAAAATGCTATTGAATAAGAAATAGAGACCAATTAAATTATTTTGCATTAATAGATCAAGAAATCACACTAATCATATGAAGTTAAAAATGCAAATAATAACATTTTATGCGATAGTATTCTAAATTTAGAAGTTAAGTAAGAATGTAAACAATATTTTGAGAAACTTTAAAAATTGATAGTAAATACAATTAGAACAATCATAGGACATTGCAATACAAATTAGTACTAATACTATGGATATGTGTAAAAAAATAAAATTTTACAAAAAATAGTTAATAAATGATTAGTTTAAAATCATTACACATCAATAAATTTAAGAAAAAGAAGTTAGGGTATGGTAGTAAAATAAAAAATATAATATTTCACAAAAATATTATAATAAACACAAAAATAGACATTAAAAGAAAATGCTACTAATAAAACATGATCAATTTTACTAAATTTCTTATAGAAAATCCAAAAATAAGGGACATCGTTAATTTTATTTTAATTTTGGATCTTTTATATATTATAATTTACTTTTGCATTAAAATTTTCCAATACAAAATCATTAAACATAATAATTATTAAATATGAAATTTAAAAATTCAATTTTAACGAATAAGTCTTTTAATTAATATTAGTAGTTAAATTTAGAAGTGAATTACAAATAACAAATTAAATTGTTTCCTCATCAATTAAATCAATTATTATCAATATTTTTAAAAATATAATTATATACTAATGATTCAATAATACAAAAATAAATAAAATTTTGAGTTTATATATTTTGTAACCAATAAATTATATATTCACCTCAAAAAATATGTTTCTGCACGTGCATGCACGTGATATTTTTCTAGTAATAAAAAAAATATGAGAAATAATATAACAATCAAAAGGTGGTTATGGAAGACCATAATAAATGGAGAAGTTAAAAATCCAATTAATTAATTAAAAATTTTAAAAATAAGACAGACCAAAATAAGGATCCCAAAAGGGACTATATACTAATTTAGAAAAAAAAATCCACACTCACAAACGACGATTAATGACATCGCTGCACCATTTTTTTTTTTCTTTTTGTCTTGGTGAAGCTAAAAATGCCCTTTGGACCGATAAGATAATTAACTTATTCAACTTCCAAATTTTACAGTAACTGATAAATTAGTTTCTTTTCTTTCTTTGCTTTTTTTTTAATGGAATATTAATTAGGGTAAACTGCAATCACCTCCCCTGAGGTTTCACATAATTACATATAACTCCTTGTTATTTGGGAAATTACAAATACCTCCTCAACTTCAACACTTGTCTAACTAGCCCATTTCGTTAGGTTTTCACCCAATTTTTGTAATGAACTGCGTTATAAGTTATAATTTATATTTTTTAGAATTTTCTAAAATATTTTAATAGATTATTTATTTTACCCTCCCTTTGATTTTTTTATATTTTTCAAATGTTTTTTTTTTTAAAAAATAAAAAATTCAGTTTGGGTAAAATAGTTCTTTTCACACCTCCGGATAGAGACTACATAATATTTTCAATTTGATGGGGGTATTTATAATTTTTCTAACAATGATGGGGTATTTTCAATTATGCCAAACCTCAAAGGAGGTAGTTGTAATTTACCCTATTAATTATATATTCTACTCTGATTTATAATACTATATTTTAAAGAACGACAGAATATTTATTATATGCAGAGCAACGAGTTACCACGACTAGTTATAAAAAAAAGCCTGAAAAAGCACACATAGTTTGCTTGCCAGAATTCTTAACCAACGACACGTTTATGACTAACTACGTCACATCTATACTATTATCTATACTAATATATAAAGGAAAAGCCTTTATCACTCACAAATGGCGGTTTATGACACCGCTATACCGATTTTCTGATTTTGCCGATAATACCCCTAAAGTTAGTTTTATTTTCTTTCTTTCTTTTTTAAATGTAATTTCTTGATTTATATATATATATATATATATATATATTTCATATGCACGCAGGGACGGCGTGCCACGACGGGTAGTATAAAAAAAAACCTTTTTTGACTCACAAATGACGGTTAATGACACCGCCGCACCACTTTTTTATAATGCCAAAATTAACCCTCAATTGATAAGATAACTACTTTATTCAACTTTTTAAATTTTATATTAATTGATAAATTAGTTTTTCTTTCTTTCCTTTTTTTTAATATGATATGTTAGTTTATATATTTTACTCTTATTTATATATATTTTAAAACGTAAAAAATTATTTATTATATGCATGCAGGAACGACGTGTGATGACGGCTACTAAAAATAAAAACACTCTATATATATAATTGCAGGACTAAACTTGTGCGCTGCATAATAAGGGTCTAAACTTGATAATTGGATAATTAAATGTGGGTTCTTCCATAAAAAAATGACTAGAAGTGTAATATTCCTACAGTTACAAACCTGAAAATGAAATTTCCCCAAATTTTCTGCCTTCCTGTATAAAACGTCACAGACTCAGCCCTCGCAGACTCACACATTCCCATTACACACAGTACACACAGTAACAACTTGAGATTCATAAGGAGATCAGTGTTACAGTACTTATGATGAGTGGAGGAGGGCAATTGGTGTGTGTGACTGGAGCGTCGGGGTACGTTGCGTCATGGCTGGTCAAATTTTTACTCTATCGTGGTTATACCGTCAAGGCCACTGTTCGCAACCTCAGTTAGTACCTTCACCTCTCTCTGTTTTTCTCCCTCTCAAAATTAATTTATAAGATTTTCCCAATCAATGTAAATGGGACAACAAATAAGCAGCAAAACATTGATTGGAAAATCTTATAAATTAATTTCTGATCTTACCTTTGTTTTAATATCTTTTCCTTATAAATTAGTTGGAGATGGTAAAAATTGATAATATTATATTCGTACGTACTGTTATTTAAAAAATTGGTAGGAATATAAGAAAGTTGGTTTCTAAGCTTGTTAAAGACAAAATCTCAACTTTCCGTCACTATTAGAAAAAATTATTTCTCATATTATAAATCACCACGGCTTGAAAATCACGATAAAATAATATTATCTTCCACGGTCAAACAAAATTGATCACGCGAATGTTTGGTCAAGATTAACCAATATTGTCATGGTTTTACCTATGACCAAAACATCTACTATAGTTAATAGGGCATAAATGTAATTTACCCCCTGTGATATAAGAAATGAGAAAAAATCCCTCTGTAAAAAAATAATTAGAAAATTACCTCCCTATGTTTTGAGAAATGAAACAAATTATCCCCCTATCAAGGGAAAACACAGGGGGTAATTTGCTTCATTTTAAGATCACAGACGGTAATCTACTAATTATTTTTTCACTGGGGGGGGAGGGGGGGGCTTTGCTCATTTCTTATATAACAGGGAGGTAAATTGCATTTACCCTAGTTAAGAGGTGTAACTAATGTCTTGGCCACGCTTGTAGAAATAATGACTAATAATAGCTGTTGTGTAGCCGTAGTTAATTAATATTCATCATAATTTTTGGTTTTTAACTTTAATAATTAGTTACAACGAAAAATCATGATTCTTCAAGTGCATTGAGTCCGAGCCACACTAATGTGTCTACTTGTCTATTTATATGACAATTGGTTTGTAGCTAGTGTCTTTGTTGCTTTGTTAAGAAATTCTTGACGATAAAAGAAAAAGAAAAGAAAAAAGTAATATTTTCAAAGTGTTGTAGTTGTTGACGTCGAAATATTGAACGAAATTTGTGTGAACAGTATTTATTGTCTTTGTTACTTTGTTAAAAAATTGTTCTTCATTGTTGATATAACTGATAAGGTTACAAAGTGAATAATGTATTTGATCTTTTTATATATTAAAAAAAAAAATAAACATTACAAAAAGTTTGTTGACAAATCACTTGCAAGAAAGTAATTTTCAGATAGCAACTTTACAAATTGCGTACGAAGTTCTCTATGAGATTGTGTGTTTTAATACGAAAAGTTTTTAATGATAATTGTCTGCATCAAGTCTATCAAGTAGTTGTATATATGCATGTCAAATAACCATATATAGAAACAACTCTTCGTTGAAGACAATTTCTAGAATTTTTCTACTTCTTAATTTTGAAAATCGTGAAATTACATTTTTCCTTCCATAACTTAGATTCTATACATTTTTTAATCCCATTGCTGATGAATTTCTTAAAAATATTCTTATAATTTAGAAAAAAATACTCACTTTCAATTCTTCTACCAATTTTCGTTAAGAAATTGACGGAAAAAAATATGTGCAAGTCGCGTGGGAGATTCCCTAGTTTCATTATGAAAAGATAATGACTACGTGACTTGCACGCTATTTTCGGGAATATTTCACTTCTAATATCCTAACTATGTCATTTGATCAGTTTTCACGCTCCATGTTCTAGTCCCAACAATTATTGTACCCAAGTTTGTAAACATGATCACTTTTGGTCTCCACCGTTAGTAGATTACAAAAAACTAACAGTTGGATCATTTTGGAGTGGAATATAGGCGGCAAAGCAATTATTTTGCACCTGAATTGACACCGACCAACCTGAAAATAGAGAAAAGAATAAAAAGAGACGCCATTTTGCAGCGCAGGCATAACAAAAATTAGCAATAAATAAAATAATTAGCTAGAACGTATTATCATAGAAACCAAAATAAATGATGATAAAAAATCATAGTCACCCCATAATTATTTCATGCCTAAAGTCTTCTTTCAGGATTAATTTTGTTCCCAAAAGTCTTCAATGGAACTTGATTCCTAGCCTACAATACATTTTTTCCTTGGAAACATTCTCGTTGGAGGAACCAACATTCGAATTTGAAAAAGATGGACTACAATTTCTTCTAATTTTTCTCTGTTTTTTGTGATTTCATTCCAATTCGGTATCTCTCTTTTCTTCTCCCCATTTTTTAGTTTGATTGCTGTCAATTTTTATGGAAATGATTGTTTTGCTGCCTATATTTTCTTCGAAAATAGTCCAACTATTAGTTTTTATCGGCTTAACTACTCGCAGAGACCAAAAGTGATCATTTTAGAAGCTGGGACTCCAAAATTGATGTAGTGAGATACTAAAAACTAATTTAGTGGCGCAACTTTTTTTTTTTTTTTAATTGAAAGTCAGAAGAATTTTATTAATAGAAAGTAAAGTGATTACACTCAATCTTATCGGCTATCAATATCAAATAGAGATAATTACAAACAATCAAATCAATAATATCACATAAACTAACACCTAGCTATTATAATAGCAAATTATATCTACTACACAGTAGAAATAACATCAACCCACGCAGGGATTCGAATCTATGACCTATAGGATCATGGGGCCTCAGTTTCGTCAACTAAGCTAGGCCTCCTAGATAATTTAGTGGCATAACTAATAGATCAAAAAGTGAAATTATCCCGATTGTCGACACACTCAAACATTTGATCATGAATGTTTGCGTAAATAAAAATTACACACCTCAGATTAATCTTAGTTGTTTGAATCTTCTGTTACAATCGTATTTCATATCCTATTCTACTCGGCATGAAAGTCAAGTATATAATAATCTTTTCGTATATACACTAGAAAAAAAATTAATATTAACTATATTTTTAATGACTATGACTAAAAATCATGGTAGATAATTATTATTAACTAGGGTTAAATAAAACCGATGCAAAGTCTAGATTTTTCACCACGAAAAGCTTATTTGCCACGGCTAAAAGACATTATAAAAACATTTGTTATGGCTTTTAGTCATGGCGAATGTTTTTGCCACCCTCGCAAAAACCACGGCCGAGAAGTGTTGCGTGGCCTTGGTCAATGACTATTCGCTATGACTATTTAGTATTAACCATGATAATTAATCATGATTAAATATCATTTTTTTTTGTAGTGATATATACATTTGTCATGCGTGTAAATACATTCAGAGTTCATCAATTTGGATCATCTTGTATATAGATAACGTAGGTAAAGGTGCTTTGACCTTTGTGGGTTTTGTACAACTTTCTTGATCATGTATGAATATTTGATCTTAATGCACAAATTTTTTAGCTTCTAAATTTGAAATATGTTTTGTTAAACATAGAGCGCTTTCAAACTTTTTAATATGAAGCATTTGAAATCCTTTCTAAATCTTTCCCTCAAATTTAAATAGATCACTCCAAATGTAGCCTAAATTATATCGAATAATTTCAAAGAATTTGTTACTGGGGATTTAAAATTATCAACTTCAAATTCATCAATAAAGATTTAACTTAAGAAATTCTTTGTAAGGATTTGTTGTTTTAGAAAAAGTAATAACTTAATAAAAAAAACTATAGAATATATACAATTTGACGGAAAATTACATTTACCTCCCTCTACTTTAGCATCAAAATGATCTTGGCCCCTATGTTCTACGACTTACAGATTTGATCCCTCAAATTATCAATTTTGCACAAATTTGCCCCATTATTGTCACAAAAAACAGCTGTCAACACCTTGCTTGCTACGTCTCTTCCTAAACCGGTTTTTTGGGTGAAAAAGAATGAAATTGCTCTTGAATATTACCAACCCAACATGAGTAGAATCTATTCAAACACTTGTTTAAACTCCTCCAATTCGGCAAGTGAAAGAATAAGGAAACAATAAGGGCTTTTTTTCCCCTTAGTGAAGCTCTATTTTGCAAGTGTGGATTTGAGCTTCCAATAAAAGTTCTAGGGTTGGAGAACAGGAATGGGTTACAAGAAATCGATCAAATTTTTGGTGGATTAAAAGGCTCATGAAGAGATAACTGAATAGCTTTATAACTCTGGCATCTAGTTCAGAGTTCAGAGCTTGTATAGGATCAGTAGACCAACTATTTTATTCCTTCCTCTGGTCGGAATAGGTAGGTTGGTTAGCCATTTAGCGCAGTTAGCTCATAACTTCCTAGCTACAATAACTAATTGGCTACAGTAGCTACATGAAAAGGGGCTTTCTAGATTTCATCTAATTAAATTATGGGAATATGATAATCTTTAATGAATTATTATAACCTAACTCGTCGAATTCACAATTTACTAGATCTTTACTTTCTACTATGAAGCCAGTAATGTAAAGAAAGCCTATACTATAGTAATTTGAGGAATTTGATATTGAATAGCACATGGTTCTACATTGACAAGCAAGACAAAAGGAAGAAAGAAACATTCTTGTCTCACTTATATATTAATTGAAAATGCGTTGTTGTTTCAGAAGGTGGATAGCTGTATTGATTCGGTATACCCTAAAGACACCCTCGATACACTATTGAAGATCTCACAAAGATGCAGTCTCCATGAATTTCCATTTATTGATCCCATCTTTCACAGAATCGATCCCCACTTTTACCGTAGATGAATATGTGGAGCTCAACATGTCTGGAAGAACATGAAAACATATTTTTTTTATGATATTATTCGATCTTGGGTCATTCATAACAAAAAGTATACCTTCCCTATTTACCGATGGATTTAAGAGGGTTATTTGTTAAAACAGGTTTAGCTTCCTTTTTTAGTATAGGTTGGGGCCCTCAGCCAAACGAGTATTTTATAGAGAATCATCAAGGAATTAGTTAATACCTGATCATTTTGATTCTTTGGCACAACTTCATTCATTTAGTAGATCCTTTTAGGATGAGTAAGCTTAGATCAAACCTATCCAATTTGAATAGTAGAAGGTTGGTTGTTAATGGATTAGCTGTATCTACCCTTTCTTTTTTAGGGTCAATATCAGCAATGCAGTTCCTCCCACAATAAATCTAATCCGAGTTATAGATCCTACTACAAAATCATACCAGGACGAAGAAAATGTTGAACTGAATCGTACTAGTCTCTATTGGAGTTTCTTGCCCTATATATGATGAGCTGAACTTTGTTGGAAGGGAGTGAAAACCTCTTTGATGTTGAGGTTGCTCATTGGGAATAGTCTATAGTGTGTAGGGACCATAGCTGAGGTTGGACTTGATGCTCCTGCTCTGAATAGAGAGGTTGAACTTGTAGCTTGGACTTATGAGTTCAGGGTTTGGAGTTAATGCATTAATTGTTTGAGTTCTTAGTTAGATGCTAGACCTATCGAGCTATCCCTTTCCCATCTTTTTTTTGCTCTATAATAGGCTTTTCAGGAGCCTCATAAAGTTCTAAAAAGCTCATAGAGTCCCTGTACTTTCTTCTAACTTTTTAGAGCTCTATGAAACAACTAGAATGCCCTAAATAGTCTAAAGAAATCTCCTAAAGAAGTAGCTCAATAGCTCTATAACTCATTAACTCATAACTCTAGACTCATGGCTCCTAACTAAAAGTAGTAGCTCGAGTTCAGGCTCGAATTCTAGAATTGAGCATCTAGCTCATAGATTTGAGGTTTGTGGAATTAGGCTTGTGAAGAGAGAAAATTTGGGGTTGCGAATTGAAATAATGACTTCCCCAAAAAATTTGAAAGAATGGTTGAATGATTTGTTTTTCATCTCATTTCCCCTCTTTTTCACCTTCACGTGCGGCTCATATGCATTTGTTATATTAATTTTAGAAGGAGACTTGACGGTAGTGATCAAATATGTTAAAATTGGTAACTTGAGGGACCAAATATGTATGTCGTAAAACAAGGGGGACCAAGATTCGCTTTGTGATAAAGTAGAGGGGCTAAAAGTATAATTTTCCTACACTTTTATGTAAGTAGTAGATTACAAATGCTAATATCTTTTATATGACTTGAATCATCAATGAATCAAAAGTAGATTTTCATCATTCTTTCAAGAAAGTGCGACCAAGTAATATATAATTACTTTTTTAATGTGAAAAATTTAATAAAATAAATAGTAAAAATAAGGGTAAATATCATAAAGGGTCAATTACACTTAGACCCCTTATGAAAATATATAATTATACTTTCTTCCAGAAAAGTTTTGAAATTCCACTTACACCCCCTCTGAAAATTCTCCGTTTACACCTAACCTCCATTCGTTAAAATATGGACGGAAATGTTCACGTTAACAAAAGTAATTACATCAATTTTCAATTTTACTTTTTATATAACATTTTAGTGTAATAATTCTGTACTTATAAGGAAAAAATGTAATAATCTTGGCATCACTCCATATATACACATTACATTTATCATCTTATAAGTATAAAAATATACATGAGAATGTTAAATGATGGAAAAAATTAAAAATTTATGTAATTATTTTTGTTGACGTGAATATTTTTCATTCAAACTCTAACGGATGGGGGCCAGGTGTAAACAGAAAATTTTTGGAAGGGGTGTAAGTGTAATTTCAAAACTTTTTTTGAAGGAAAGTGTAATTATGCAATTTCTAAGGGGGTTTAAGTGTAATTAACCCTATCATAAATGATATCTTAAATTTAGGGTGAGAATCACTTTATACTCTCATCTTTATTTTCAAACCTTATCACCCCTATAGTTCATTTTTAATGTCATTCAAGTCCCTAAATGGGGCAGGTAGACCATGCCCTAGCCAGACTCGCCCCATTCAGATTCGGGTCTAAATTATGGGATTTTCGGTTTGGGGATGAGTTCTAATTTTATGGATCTGGTCTAGCTCAAGGCAGATTTGAACAAGGTCGAAGTTATATTTAAGCAAAGCAGGATCTAGTCAAGCTCTCTCCCAACGCACCCTATTGCCAGTGCCTTATGTGTAATGTAGGTTAGAGAATTGAATTTCTTTGTTCGAAAGTATTTCTTTTAATATTTTGATGTTATCATTTCTCTCAAATTATACAAATAAATGGATATTGCAATTGGTTTTATTTCAATTATGGAAATATGAGGTTTATTTATTTAATAGTCAAAATCACAACCAAGCAGAGTATCAACATTCGGGTGAACACTAGACAAATTGCTTTCATGATCGGACACTAATCAAGCAAGCTTGTGAGTAACAGGGTTACCAACATGATAAATATAGGAAAATGAACAAAAAGTTAATGTGTAATGAAAGCAATTTAATGTCTAGAACTAGTGGACCTCATGCAGACAAATCCTGATTGTAAGACGAAATTATAAAGAGAAGGTGACACAATCTCCTTCAAAGAATAATTTGACACCATTGCTCTTATACTATGAGCTTGGATGCTTCCTAAGTTGTCAATCTTCTGCAATTTCAACTCGTCATTGTCTATGTAGTTTGGAATATTTCCAAGCAATTCATACTCTTGCAGAATTCCTTGCTACAATGTCAATTCCCATCAAATCCTCCGTCGAGTAAAGCATTATCAGAAATTATCTTGATTGAGTCATCCCGAGGAGGCTTCCATGTAGATGGGTACTCCTAGCATGGAGGTTCATGTGTGTTGTTGTGAATGTGAATAGCATGAAGATAACTCTTAACAAAGTCCATCACTTCTTTTGGAAAAAGGAATGTTTGATTTGTGAGCTTTAGATTCTAAGACCACCAAAGGGTCCAACAAATTATGACTGCAAGGCCAAAGTCAACAACAAAGAGATGGTAGGAAAGAGAAGCAAGCCAATCCTAAATTGAATAACATTGGTCTCCAAAAACTTGTGACCTAAAATGTGACAAAGCCCACACTTGCCTTACGAAAGTACAAAGCAGTAGGATATAAAGTACGATCTCATCCAGATCTCCACGAAAATAGACGTAGAATTGTTGTTGTGTAACCTCTTATGAAAAATTAAGATTATGGGGAGAATATTGTGAATCGCATGCCATATGAAAACCATGAATTTTTTCGGGACTTTAGACTACTAAATGAGATGCCACAAGTTCCTTGATTGTTCCCGTCCATCAAAGTGCAAGATGGTAACCACTCCGAACTGAAAAGATACCATTCTGTGTATAATGCCAGATGAAGAGATCCTCATCTCCAACAAGAATTAATGGAACCTGAAGCATGGAGGCTCTATCTTCCGACCAGAATAGGATATCAATAAGCTTACAATTCCATTCCCAAGCTTCATCACAATTGAGATCCAACCCGCAGCTCTGGTAGAATCAGATTCCTTGGAGTGATGGCACGAAAAGAAGTAGGTTGAAAAAGCCAAGGATTGTCCTAGATACTAAATTTCATGTTATTATACGCCATCAACATCCTGCACGAAGTAGGTCCATTGCTGCAATTATGCTTTTCCAAGTAAAAGATAGTGTGTAGCACACTCGAGCATCGAAGAGGTGGTGACAGGGTACAATACTTTGATTTCAAGACTTGGTTGACTAACTAATTCGGGTGTGTGAGGATGCACCATTATTGTTTTGCAAGTATTTCCAAGTTCAACGCTTGTAAGTCCCTAAAACCATGTTCAATCTCATGAATATTTTGACACAACTTGTCCCACGCGAACAAATGAATTTTTCTAATCTCTCTATTGTGCCAGAAAAAGTCAGTGGCCAAGACTAAAGTTTAAGAACAATGTAGGAAGACATCACATAAGGCAATGGCTTACAACACTGATTGAATAAGAATGACTTTACCCACTTGGCAGAGTGTTTTCTCATGCCAAATATGAATTTCTTTCCAAATTCAATCTCATATGGAAGCAAACAATGGTTTCTTTGACCGAGAGGCAATAATAGGAAGCCCAAGATAATTTTCGTGTTTATTCTCCAGTCTGATTCCAAGAGTCGTGGAAAGACTGCATTGAGAGTCCATCAGTATATTGTTCCAAAACTCAACCAAGTATTTTTGGAAGTTTTTCTTTGGCTGAAGCTTCTTTATACATTTCAAGAATCCTGTGGACATGTTGCACCATATCCGAATTGACTTGCCAAAATACCATCGTATCATCGACAAACAAGAGGTGCGATATCTAAGGGACCCCTCAACAAATCGTTATTCTTGGAGCTATACCATTATTCTCCACTTATTTGAATAATGAACCAAATAACTTTGTACAAAGAAGAAGCAAATATGGGGAGACAAGGTCCCTCTGATAGAATCCCCACTTAAGGTGGATGGAGCCAAATTGTTTTACCACTTAAAACGAAAGAATAAGTGATAGAGAAAATGCAAAGCATAACAAGGTCAATAGATTTTTTTTTGGAAAATCAAGCTTACTCAGCACCTACTTTAGGAACACTTATTCGACATTATCATAGCCTTGCTTAATGTCAACTTTCAGATTCATATATTGTTGACCACCCTTTAATTTGGTTTTAAGAAAATGATTATGTTCAAGGTAAAGTAAGACATTAGCAGTAATAAAATGTCAGTGACAAAGGCTGACTATGAAGGAGAAATAATTCTATCTAGCCAGGGTTTCAGCCTATTTCGATAGCTTTAGAGGAAATCTTATACACTACATTGCAGATGCTTATTGGCCAAATTATGATAAAGTTTCATAATGCTTACATTTTAGGAGTAAGAAAAATATTCTGTTCATGAAGTTTGGGCGGTAGTTCAAGATTATTGAGCAGATTAAGCACATAGAAAATAACATCTAGTTTGTCAACATGCCAAAATTTTTGAGAAAATTTAGTGACATGCAATCAAGGCCGGAGGATTTTGAAGGTGACATTTGGAAAAGAGCTTTGGGTACGTTTGTTTTCATGAAAGGTCTTTAAGTCCTCCACCATGCTTGCATCCACCATGTTGGACAAGTTTGTAGTGCCACGCTGAATATCATCCTCTTGAAGCTGGCTCGAAGAGAATATGTTATGAAAGTACTCGGATGCGATTTTGCAGCTCTATATCCTTCTCAACTTATGACCTGTCATTTTTTTGGGTCTGTGAACTGAGATAATTTGGAAGTGCCTGCTCGTCTTGGCCTGAAAAAATCTAGTATTGCTTTCAATACACATTTTCTTATGCAATTAATTTGGTTAGTTCCGTTTCTGCATTCAGTTCTTCATTTAGTTTCTAATAGTTTTATTCCTCAATTTGAGAATGTTACACCTCTTTAATTCGGTTCTTAAGTTCCCTGGAGAAATTTTGCCCCTAATTCATATAGGTGCTCACAACAAGAAGAGATTTGAGCTGCCAACGACACTTAGGTTTGTTTACAATCCACAACTATTTTGCGAATTAGATATAATTTGTTCACAATCGGTTCTTGTATCCATGCAACCTCAAATCAGAACTGGTTCTTCATAACCCGTCCTTTGTCCAAACGCGACCGTAAATCAATTAGTAAAGGCAAGTGATCTGAATAGGCTGAAGACAAATGTTGTGCATATGCATATGGAAATAGATAGTCCATGTTAGATTACCCCACACCTTATCCAACCTCTCTCGAATTGTATGCAGTGATGCTAATAATTGTTCAACGTCCCATATCATGAAATTCGCAATCCGTCAAACAATTCTTGGAATTCTATCATCGAACCTCCCTTCTTTATTGAATGCTCTAAGATCCCATTGAAATCCCCCAAACACATCCGAGCCCGAGTTGATTGTGCATCCAATTCCTTACTACCTTAATGTCTCCTTTCCCGTACTTGCATCTAGATCTCCATACAACCCCATGAAACGCCACCATTCCTCTTGATTGCTAAGCTGAACTGAAACATCGATACGATTCCAAGAGAACATCTGAAGGTGGGCATCTACAGATTTATGCCAAAATAAAGCTAGATCACCATCCGTATCTTGGAATCCACACAACAACCAAACAAATCGAATATACGTTTGAACAACTCTATTTGTCTTGATGTGCACTTGTATTCCATCATAAAACTAACACTAGGTTGGTCCCTTAAAAAATCTCTGAAACCCTTCACTGTCCATAAGTTCCCAAATCCTTGGCAATTCCACACAAGGACACTCATTGTGACCAATGAGGTTGTGTGGCAGCCTCTGCCGTTATGTTGCTTATATCAGCAAGCAAGTGCTCACTTCTACCACCCACTTTATTAGGCCCTGGAGAACTAAATCTCCATCATAATTTTCATCCAAAAGATTCCCTTTCATTGGTAAGCTGGGAGATATATCTATTACTTTGTGGGTCTTTTTGGTACATTTGAATTTTTGAGTAGTGGGGTGCGCACATTGTTAGGATTAGAAGTTGGTTGAGAAGGGTAATGGGGACAGGTCTGAGTTGGGGTTGAGATGCTGATCGATTGATAAGTGTCAAGGGCGAGGTATTATCAAGGGTCGTACAGGTGGTAAAATGTTGCATATTTGGAACCTGTGATGAGAGTGATGTGTTTGAGGGTAGGGGCTGGGTAGTTTATAGAATGGGAGGTTACTCTGACACTAGGATCATGACGAGTTTGCTGAGATTGCAGGTTATGTGTTGCTATCATGGATGATGGGGAAATCTCCACAAATAGCAACGCCCCTCTTATTTTGAGAGGATAAGAAGGGGTGGAAAAAAGAGACCGGGCATTAAAACTTGGTGAAGAAACTAATGACGGCCCTAGTAAAGGTATGTTATGTGGAAAATGGTTGCGAGCTTTAGTGTGAGGTGCAACAACCCATATCGAAGCATCGTAGTGAGAATTTTCCCTAGGATCAGCAAAGCTTTTCACACCATCTCGATATATGTCTAAGGCTTGCTCATCTCCCAAAATTATCCGTATTTTCAAAGTTTGGAGGAAGGCTTCGTGACATTAAGTGCAACTTGAATACAGAGAAAGGATTCCAAGATTCACGATTACCTTGCTGATCAATCTCCCAAACTTGTTGAATCTTATTACTAATGAAGGAGGCTATCTCATTAGTCATCTTGCTAATGGGAAGGCCATGAATCAACATTTGGTTTAAACCAATTAAGATCAACATCGCAAGACTCTCATCACTAGAAACTTTCCCGTATGATAAGTTTTTTCTAGAAGGCTCACAAGAAACCTTCGCGGACTCTATTGCGCTCCAAGGTACGGAAGAATTTCTGCAAGAATCTGTTATGGTCGATAAACTTATCTTGCATTTCATTCATTGGATTAAACGAAGATTGAAGGATCGACTTTAGGGCTTTCACATGAAACAGTTTGTGAGATAGAATCCATCTAACAAGGAAGGAACCTCGATTTTCTGATCCTAAGTGCCAGATTCCCACTTTTAGTGCTAGATTTTTTAGGCATCAACAAACCCAAATCGTCTTCCTCGGTTAGAACCAAAGAGTTGTTGATTCTCTGTAAGTCGAACTCCATAAGTTGAAAACAATTCAGCACAAGAAAACCAATGTGTAGTATGCGAGTAGGCGAGGGTCCTTCAGGAAACAATCACGAAGAACAAGAAGGGTAAGAAAGAAAACAAAACAAAAAAAAAAGAGATTAGGGGATTACTGGGAGAAGGATTGCAAAGGGCGAAAGATCTTATGTCCCGAAGTAACAACAAGCAAGAAGAATGATAATGCGGCTGACAGACAAGCATGTGCATGGTTGCCATCATCTAAAACACTAAAAGAGGGGTCCACTTGTAGAAGGGAAAAAAACTCTAAGACACGAAAAGTGGTTTCCTATATTTCAATTATTGATACCACTTATATAGTGGTTTTTGTTCATAGGTTGAATATGGATAGACTACAATTTCTCGTCCCAATAATATATAAACTTTATTTTTTGGAAAAAAATGTTAGAACTCTCTTAAAATAAATGTTACATCCAAATAATCCATTAATTAAATCCAAAACCTTCATTCCAAGAAGTCTTTATTTCAAAAATCTCACTATTAACTTTTTTTTTTGGACAAAATTACTTTTGGTCTTCTTATGTTACGAGTTTTAAATTCAAAAAATCCATGAAAGTAGATGTAAATCCAAAAAATTCATTCCAGCAAGTCTTCTTGTGTTACGAGTAAAAAGAAATAAGGTAAATATTACGGTAATAGTTAGGGAAAGATATAAGGTATTTCGTCTAGTAGGGAACGCCTCGTGCACGTGCGTAGCCCAAAATGCTCCCACCCACTCAGTCCTACTTTCCGACTAGGAGGTCAGTTGTTGCTGCTCTACATTCTTTTTTGGAGAGAACTCCGGTCCTCTCAGCTATACTAGCTCCCCTCACGCTTTATGGGCTTGTGGGTAGCTGTCTAGGAGTCTGGCCCCTTTGTAACTCCCTTTCTGATTGTTGTTTCATTCCTCAAAGTTCAAATTAATAAGTTTCTTTCAACCAATTGATTTGTTAACTTTTACAAAATTTGGATTTTGAACTTTGAGAACACTATTGTCAAGTTATTTACAAGGTACTATTAATTGAGGACACTCAATATGTGTGCAAAATATAAAAAAGTATCATTTATATACTTAATTGTTGTTATATATTTATGAAGAAAAGTATATTAGTTAATATTCTTTACTTTTTGAATTTATGGATTAATTTTTTACTTTTATTGTATGGACTAAATGTGACACCTCCTCCTTAATTACAATCCATTGTATAAAAAATTCATCTTTAAGCCTTATAAGATTGGTCCTATTTTCACCACTATATTACATAGACATCATGGAATGACATACATCATCAAAGTATTGTATTTAATCCTTAACTTTAGCATTTATAAACCATAAGGAAAAGAGAAAAGTGTGTTTCCAAATATTATACAACTTAAAATACAAACTCACTTAAAGTCTAATATCTATATAATTATGTAGCTAGAACTCTTCATTTATGATGACACTGCTGACCACATAATAAGACTTGCGGCACGGCTTATGATCCAATTCGGCTTGTCACTGTAACTTATCTGCTGAAAAATGTGTGGCAAGGAATGAGCTGCCTATTCAATAAGTATAGCTAATTACCTTATATATATATACATAGACATGCGCATCGGGAGAAATTTCATGCAATTGACACTAACCAACAATCATTAATCATCAACTACCACAGACTCAAAACAAAAAAAAAAAAAGAAAAACAAATACCAATAATCATAGATTGTTACACAACATAATATACTCAAAATTATTATTTATTCTATTAGGGCCTTGCTTACCCAACTTGGAGTGCATCACTCAATGGTCTTTACTGGCTATCATCACGTCCATCACAACATCTCATTCTTTTTCTCGATATCACACAACCCACAACTCGTATAATACCCTATCATCAGTGATATCACATAACACACAACTCGTATGATATCCTATCATCAATCACATGACACAGCACAATGCTCGTACGATATGTCACATCATCTCCATTGATCAATGACAACAAACAACTCGTAATTAATCATATAATCGTACGGCATTGCAGTATGACCCCCCAGTTAGATAAGCCATTTGTTTATCTCAATTCATAATATTATCATCAATAATCTCATCATTCACTTTCATTCGACAATCAATTTATTAGCAGTAACTTCATCAATTAATTCCATCCAATAATCAACGATAATATCGTGCAATTATTTCCATTCAACACTTAAATATAATATCATATATCATTCAATCGTCTTTATTACACTATAACCACAAATAAATACACAATGACAACTTCACAGGACAACAAGGTAATCCAAAAAAATAACCAACAGATGACGACCAAGTATACAAATAAGTGTTATTTACGTATATTCTTATATATATATATAAATCCAATTGACTATACTTACCTCAAACTCAAAAGATTATGTTAATAGAAGGAAGTGCTCAGCCCTCTACTCTATCTTTACATCCTATGGCAGGATATAATATGTATAATTAATATATCAAAAACATTGTAAATTCTAAATGAAATTACTAAATAATATTTGTACTTTTTCCACCAATATTTCAATATTTCATTTATACTGAAATTCAAACCTCCGTTAATTCCTTGTCTAAACAATTGGGCATATAAACTTTCTCGGTATATATATGATTTAACAATTAACTCCCAAGAGTTTATTACATCAAATCCGTCATACTTTTACAACTATCGTTCTTTATAACAACCCTAAATGAAATTATTCTAAAAGTAACATATTCCTTTTTAATAAATACAATATTTCTCAAATCTTATTATTATTATTTAAATACTAGTACATAAAATTATGTATTTGGTTAGTAAACCCCGTCAATTTGAGTAAATCAGTTATAAGAATGGATAAATCTAATTGATTAAATAATTTTCATTATTGGTAAAATATATTCCCGTTCCCATTAAACATATACCCGAACACTAATTTGTATAAATGCTCAACTTCATTAAATTTTCAGGTTAAATAGTAAATCAGATAGTACAAATCATATTTAATAAATACACTAATTAAATAATATTATTATATAAATTAATAATAATTTTAAAACTTAAGAACTTACCTCTTGGTTGCCGAACGTTTGTTTCAATGTGTGTGTGTGTTTTTGTGTGTGTGCGTGTGCTTATGTTAAGTGTGTGTGTGTGTTGAATTAAATAGGATGAGTGCTGCCGCACCCATCGTTATCCTCTAACTTTTCCTTTTTTTTTAAAAAAAAATTATTAACCTTTTTCAAAATACCCATTACGTCCCTCCTAATTTTCTTAATTAATATAATTAGTTCCAAATATTTTATAAAGCTCCAATTCACTTCGTTGAACTCCTAATATGATCAAAATTTAATCTATAATTTATTTACTAATTAACTAATTTTTTTAGATAATTATCAATTGATTCCATAATTATGTATAAAAATTTGTGGATGTTACACTAAAAGTTTGAGGTAGTTACTCTATATACAAATTGATAATAGTGTTCTAGTAAAATAGTATGTAAGCACACCAAAAGCTCCCCCATGCAGTATTAATAGTAAAGAAATTGAAATTAATACAAAGCCCTAAATTTGTCATTGTATACGATTGAGAAGTTCAAACACGTTTTACGAGTGCAAACTGCTATTTCTTGTATTTTTTTTATCCATTTATAGTCATTAGTGTTGGCATTAAATTCTACAGATACCATATTTTGATAAAGCTGTATACAATTTGCAACTTTTACCCTACCACATTTATTTTTTGCCTAATTACCCATTATGTCTATTAAATAATTTTTAATTCCTCATTAACCTTGAGAATGAGGTTAGTGTCGGAATTTAGCTGTAATCTTTATTTGCACAATCAAATATGAAACTGTAAATCCAAAAACTATAGTTATTTTTTTTAAATATAATTATCTCATCATCAATTATGCAACCGTCAGGCTGAACTACAATATGAACCATTATTTTCTCATTCCACAAGGTAACTTGTGCAGGTTTTGGACAATTTGTTACTTCTTTGCTTGTACTTTTACTTTAATTTATGATCTGCACCCATATATAGTTTAAACCTCTATTGGTGCATACGTGATGTGTGTGTATATTTTATATTTTTCTTAGATTTGTTTAATTAAATGAAGGAAGACAAAAACAATAAATGATTAACACTGACAAAAATTTATTGATAAAGCCAATAGTATAAAGTAATAGTTAAATTTTGAAAAAAAATATATATATTTGAGGATATTTTAGGACATATGCATTATGCCAACCATGATAATTATTACAATAAACTATCCTTAATAAATAATACAGATAAATAATTATACTGTGGAATACAGATGATCAACAAAGATTTGCACACCTCAAGGCACTTGAAGGAGCTAAGGACAGACTACATTTGTTCCAAGCCAACTTAACTGAAGATGGATCTTTTGATTCCATCGTGGATGGTTGTTCAGTAGTGTTTCACACAGCATCTCCTGTTGTGCTTTCCATTGCAGACCCACAGGTTCGATGTGTTAAGGCCCTATAAAAATATTAATGGTGAAAAGCCTTCCTTAAAAAAAAAAAAAAAACTTGACCTTCTGAACATCTAAATAAAGAGCGATGAGGTCCCTTAGTGTGGGAGTCAATAAGCTTCTTTATTAAAAGCTCAAGTTGCGTTTTCGTTTTTCATTCCTTTTGTCTGGGGAGGGGGGGGGGGGGAGTTATTGGTAAAAAATGCAATCAACCCTATAAAACTCATGTTCAACAATTATCTTCCCAGTGCTTGTTCTTATATATTTTCATAGAATTTAAAAGTGACCGCACCTTGTATTCACATTTAATTAGGCTGAAGTGATAGAACCAGCGGTGAAGGGAACACTTAATGTCCTCCAATCATGCCGTAAATCAGCCTCTGTTAGACGAGTCGTGGTAACATCATCTATAGTTGCAGTTAACCGCAATTGGAACTATCAGGGTTCGGACGTTGTAGTTGATGAAACATGGTTTTCGGACCCAAAATTCTGCAAAGAAACCGAGGTTTGAGGTTCATACACGAAATTTGAATTTTGAAACATATATACATTTGCTTAATTTAATAATTGTAATCCACCAGGTTTAATAACTGGTCGGGTTCTTTCTCTGACTTGATAAGATTTGAATCTCTTGAATTTTGACTAATTTTTGTATTAGATTGAAGGATAACTTTATTTAAAAGTTTCAACTTCTAAACAACAAAAGATGGATAATTATATACACTAGTATTGTTGGAATCATGAGATGGGCTACTTAATTATATTGTACAATATGCGCAAATTGTGGGGATATGTATATAAGTTACGCAATTTTTCTAAAAGAAATATCTTTTTATATTTAATGGATAGTAATTATATATGTCGCATACTGTATTAAATCAATAAAAGCATGCATTATTTGTCAATTAAAATATTTACTAACATAGAAATTGATTATCTTGCTTTAGCAATGGTATCCGCTTGCGAAAACCTTGGCAGAGGCAGCTGCATGGAAATACACCCAAGAAAATAGGATGAACTTGGTAGTTCTAAATCCCGGATTTGTGATTGGTCCTCTCCTTCAGCCAACTCTCAATACTTCTTCTCACCTTATTTTGAACATTCTTGGAGGTACTTATTGTCTTTTCTAATAAATTTTGCAGATTGACTTTTATTTATTTTTTTTACTCAAATTATACTAAAAATTGGTGTAATTTGCTAATAGATCATTTTACATTTAAAATCATTTTATTCACTAAAATTTATTTCTTGATTTTAATGACTCTAAACTGTAATGTTTATCTCAGTTAGGTCCCTATGACCATTTTTCCGCGCGCAAATGTGGCTAAAAATGATTATGTGAGTGGCACATGATTTAGTCTGTTGGGGCAATTTTATTATTTTTACTTTTTAAAAAAATAAAAAAATAAATACGGTCAGGCTGTGTTTTGAGACACGGGCGTGCTTTCGAAACAAGCACATTCAACATCTAGACCGAGAGTTAAACACAACCAGGCTGTGTTTTGAGACACGAGCATGCTTTCCAAACTAGCACATTCAACATCTAGACCTATATGCCCAGGTCGTGTTGCACAACACTTCCGTCTTCTTCAATGTAGAACTTCAACGCGTATAGACAAGCACACGCCCATCCCGAGTTCCATCTCTGAGGTTGCGCTTTCATCTCAGAGTCATACTTTTAAACTTTTTAGCTATTTTAAGGGGTGGGTTCAGACATTTTTAAGGAAAAAAACTATTTTAGTTAAACAGGTTCATTTCATTATATCACTTGAATCATTTACCACAATAGTTAGTTCCCGCACATGTACATGGTACAACATCTATAATTTTAGCCTTCTAATCATATTTTCCACACACAAATTTTTAACTTTATCTCAATGTGTTGTTGGTCACAATTAGAGTAGTCCTTAAATAAGGACCAACATCTAGCATTTTGGGCAGGGGCTACAGTATTTTTTCTGTAAAATAAAATTACTAATTTGGCAATTTTATAAATTTAAGAAACTGAGTGAGAAAGCAACCTAAATTGACCATTTTACCCCCAAAAAAGTCAAAATTCGGCCACATTTTCATTGAAGAATGGTCACAGAGACCAAGATGAGACGAAAATTAAAATTTATAGATGCTAACTCAAGAAATATACTTAAGGGATTAAAGTAATTTTATACGCAAACTTATGGGGTCGATTCTAACATTTGCCTTTTTAGTTGTGACAATATATAAATAATTATTTTCATTAGGAACAATTTGTGACAAAAACATGAAGTATAAAGTTGTCACTATAAATAGTTAATGACATGTGTATATTGGCAATATAGTGATAACAAATATATTTATCACTATATTTATACGTTGTCACTATAAATGTATCACTAATTCACTAATTATCTATACTAATAACTTAATGCATAATTCTTATCACTAATAATTGTATTATCACTTAGGCCATGTTTACTAGCCAATAAAGGATTATGGCCTTTTGGACTGGAGTTGGACTATGATCTGCATTGTGTAGGAGTTGGTGACCTATTTTTCGTTTACTTTTGGAGGGAGATTTCAGATAATTTCATAGATTGTCATAATGCAATCGTTTACTAGGTTAGAAAAAGTGTTGGATTATAAGGGCATTTAACCGTTTTGCCCACTAATAAAACAAAATATCAAATAACCTAAAAACTTGATCTTTATTTTTTAAATGGCTTCATCATCCTTATGAAGGGAAGTTGATCTGTATTGGAGCGCGACGGAAGCGTGAAAAACATGAAATTAAGGCAAACTCACATAACATTTAAATCGTGAGGATAGTGTGTAGTGGTTTAGCTATATATCTATGATTAATGGAATGATAGAAATGTGTTTAGATACGTGGAGATGTGGCTAGATACATTCCAATCACCCCCATTAATCAATCTCTCTCTCACCATGTATCATGAAACATACCAAGTGAGAGTACCACAATTTAGGGCTAAGTTGTGCTTTTCAAAAGCACAACCTACTCACCTTCTAAAGGTGTTGGCCGATTTTTGTACTTTCCAAAAGCACAAAATCGGCCAACTCCTCTTCTTTCTATATGAGAAGAATCCAACTCTTCCCCTTCCAAAAGTGGAAGTCAATTGGGCCCCTTGGGCCATAATTTAAAAGGCCTGGCCTCGTCATAATAGAATTACAACAAGCCCAACAAGTCCATTTAATTAAATTTAATTTAATTGAAGGCCCATCTAAGTTAGGCCAAAAGTCCTTTAATCCAATTAAAGACTTAAGCCCAAATTCTCTTAATTAATAAATTCTATTTATTAATTTGTGTAATCCTAATACAAATTGGACCATCCATCCAATGGACTAGACCATGTATAAATAATTCAATTATTTACCATCTTAGGGAATTAATTCCAAATTAATTTCTTCACCAGCCTCGGCGTTTTATGTGTAACTCTTTAGGTTCAGCCTCAACTAGACGTGGGCTCGTGTCCAACACGAGTCATTTACCATGGGAGGCCATCTAGCGATGGTCCACGGCATTAGAGACTAAGTGAAGTTTGCGTGAATATTTAGGCTCCGAGTTTATATAGATACGTGGAAGAATTGGGTACGGCCCGCCAACGCAATGGATTCAAAGGGGTGTTCCTTTTGAAGTTCCTGGGCGTTCGGTGTATGTCAACACATAAATACAGAAGGATAAGATACTAGACATGTGGCTAAAAGGAAATGACAAAGATATATGAAAATGTAAAAGAAAACCAACATTTGCTCATTACACATAGAACGGGTTCGTACGTTGTTCCTTTCCTTTTTCTTCCTTCGTTCGCCCACTTGAGAGTCCAACATAGAACTCCTCCAATGTAGTCCACACCACATAAAGGATTTATTTGTACTCTATTGCTAGATAGAAGATAGAAAAATGAAGAAGAAACACTTCCAAAGTAACACTATGAATTACTGATCCTTGGAATGTTTTAGTTATATTCTTCTCTAAGAAGTATGAACACAAAGAGAGAATTTTCAGAGTAGTTTTGGCCCAAAATCTCCAACAAAAATGAAGCAAGTAAGCTAGTTGATGTCTAGAGAGTAGTTTTGTGTATGTAGAATGTTGAATTCAAAATCCAACCTTCACAATTAACCTCCAAGGCAACTTCCACATACACACACACACACACACACTACTAGCACAACCACTACACATGATAGCAAGAAAAAACCTCGCATATATCACTACATGGCCGGCCACTTCATGCCCATGTGGAGGAGTTCCAACTCCTCTGACTTGTCTTAACTTGTAAATAATGTGAACTTGGATATCATGTTTTGGACTTGTATCTAATCTAATTAAATAAAGTCCAAACATGAATCCATTGGGCATTAATTAATCTAATTAATTTCAATCTAATTGAAGCCCAATAATTTATTAATCCAATTAAATAAATATAAGTCCAGATTATGAATAATTGATCCAATCAATTATTCTAGCTAAAACCTGATAAATTAATTCAATTAATTTGAAGGTTCTTAGTCCAAAATTAACTAATCCAATTAATTAATTTCTTGGACCATCCAGATTTCCCAATAAATGATCCCATCATTGATTTTATCTCTTGAATTAACTAAATCCAGTTAAATTAATTCGCTTCTTCTAAAATGAATTCCAAATGAATTCCACCAACCCCATAGTGATTTGTGTGTGACTCATTAAGTGACATCTTGGGTTGAGATCTCTAGCTACATAACTACATGGATATTAGATTTGTGATTGAATTTTGTATTTTGAGATTTAATGACTTCAATATAATTTTTTTGTAAAATGAGTTTAATTATGGAGGATATATTATAATTAGTGGTGTTAAAACGTAGTGCTATAAGGGGTGTTACACATTATGTTCTCCCTCAGCTAGACTTTGGCTTGTGTCCAACACAATTGGTAAATCAAAACTAATTTAATTAATTATTTTCCAATTACCATTAATCAGAAAACACCCTTCACCATGGGTGGCCATCTAGCAACGGTCCATGGCACTAGAGACTAGGTAAATATTGGCGTGAATATTTATGCTCCCGAGTTTCATACGAGTATGGTCCTTCCATCATCCGTCTCCTGGTCTAAGTCTAGGGCATGGGATTGGACATCGGTTCCCATCCTGGACTAGACAACTATATTTAATAATTCAAGATAAATTTGCTCTATTAAGCGACGTAGGAAATCATTCCCTACTCGATCAATCGCTGCGGCTCTATCTTGGAATCCATCCTCCTCAATACATATTCCGAATGTACTGGATAAGGCTTATAATGAATGTATCCAAGATATGGACATCTTTTGCCAGGTCTTAGACACAGCCATCGTATACATGTGACTGCCAAGGACTAATCTTGTACTATCGGAGTCGGGAATTCCAGTCATACCGACCAAGCCTCCAAGGCTTCCATATGACAATTCTCGCGAGTCAGTTCAGTTAGTTGACACCCTTGTCAACTAACCCACTAATATTGCATAGGCGTCCAACGTCTGTCACTGATGAAATACGGCATATCTAATGAATGCAATCCTTATTCCAGTCTCTATAGGATTCTCGATGCTCTGTCTCGAGGTCCTCGACTTGGAACGTTTCATAAATAACCCCTAGAAGTTGGTTTCATAGCTGCCATCCAATGCGCAACCCAACTACATGGGTTATACGTTTGGTTTGTGGGCTTTGTTGTGATGTTAGTAGAATAAACATAAATAGTAAGCACAAAAATTAGAATTGCCAAACATGAATACTCACTTTATTCATATAAAAACATCACAATTACAATGAAATTGTTAGAAATGGATTACATTAATGCCAATCTAATTGGTTTTTCGGTCACCTATTCTAACAGTAGGGTCCTTCCATCTACCGTCTCCCGATCTTAGTTTAGGACATGGAATTGAGTGTTGATTCCCATCCTGGACTATGCTTCTATGCTTAGTACACGAGACAATATTTGCTTCATTGGCTCAACATAAGAAACCATTTCTCATTCAACCAATCATTGTGGCCACAGATTTAGAAAGCATAAACGCGTGTTCAAGTGCATAGGAGATACCACTGTCATATACTGATATGGGACGGATCCTCTTCTTGAAACACACTGTCATCACTACACATTCTGATTGCACTAGACAAGGCTTATGATGAACATGCCAGTAGCACGGTCACCTCTCGCCAAATCCAAGATACAGTCATTGTGTGTACGTGACTGCCAAGGTTCCTCAAGTCCGAGGACTACTCTCGTACTATCGGATCTGGGGAGCTCCAGTCATACCTGTCAAGCCTCATGACTTCCAGATGACGATTCTCTACAAGCTAGTTTAGTCGGCTCAACTCTTGGTCAACCAACCCACTAACATCGTATAAACGTACAACATCTGTTGCCGAGGAAACGTGCACTCATCTAATGAATACGATGCATGATTAAAGTCTTAGTCTGACACTCGATGTTCTATCTCAAAGTCGTTGACTTGGAACATTTCAGACCCAACCCTTATCAATTTGTTTCAATACCATCCAATGCGTGGTCCAACTGCATGGGTTGTCTATGAGGTCTGTAGGATTTGTTTGGATGTCGGTACACTATAAACATAATTAAAAGGGAACAATAAAGGTAAAGCCAATAATGAATACTCATTTTCATTCATTACATAATATTACATTACATAGAATCTGTCGAATAGATTACATTAAGGTCAATCTAATTGGCTTTCTAGTCACATATTCTAACACCTTCCTCTCCAGGCCTCTTCTTCTGGTTAAATTTCCTTCCCTCAGTTGTAGTTCCACAAAAATCCATTTTTTTTACCTATTCTGGATTCTGGGAAAAAAAGAAAACAGGACTGCATTATTGATAAGAATTACAGATGATAACTTTTTTTCGAGATTAATCTATAATTTTTGTTTTTTAGTTTATTTTTTGATCCTGTTCTAACTCCATTAGAAAGGACACAAGATGCACATCAACAGAATAAACAATAGAAAGTTGTAAATGTAACAAAATATATATAAAAAAATATTGTTTTAACGTCGATTGAAGAGTCTCATTATTACCTGTTCGTATAGCAACTTCTTCCCCATCGCAATACAAAACTCCACAAACTTCTGAGCTGCAACATGGGAGAAACTCAGGATATTGAGTTCTTGAAACACAGTCGGTAAAGAGAAAACTCGAATAAATATGGTTTTCAAGATAAACTAAAAATTGTCTTCTTTAGAATAGAAGTAGAGGAGGAAATGGCGCACAGTTCCAAGAAGAGCTATGGAGGTGAGAGAGAGTGAGTTGAACTTTTACTAAAATATGAATTAGTGTGTGTCAGGGGATTAATTGCTCTGACAAAGTTGGTTTAAATTTTGTCAATAAATTTGGCATATTTGATATTTTCATAGACTATTGTGGAGACAAAAACGGAAGAAAATAAAAGGATGGGCTACTAGGACTTGAATCCAACTAGAAAGGTCAATTAATTTCTAGTTGCAATGCAGCCTAATATGGGCCATTAAGCTCAATTAGACAGGATATCCAAGCTTATATTGGCTAGTAAACATGAACTTAAAATATATCTTTAGTAATAACTTTAGGGGTAAATAATGTATAGATATAGACTTA
The DNA here is from genome assembly GCA_034509735.1 of Sesamum alatum. NCBI lineage: Eukaryota > Viridiplantae > Streptophyta > Magnoliopsida > Lamiales > Pedaliaceae > Sesamum > Sesamum alatum. Next base: position 17,881,788 of record JACGWO010000006.1, read on the forward strand.
GTCCCTTAAATTTGTATTTAGAATCAGGTTAATTACATTTTTCGTCCCTATATTTAGGATTATATTCAATTTTGGTCTCTCAAGTTCCGTATCCCTGGTTTTGGTCCTTAAACTTGACCCTTTTTTTTTTGACACAATAGTTTGGCCGTTATATTGGCCATCCAACTTAACGGCAGCCCCACATGAAAAACACTTGAGGTCTATTTGGGATGGAAAGTTGGTCACTTTTCTCACCTTTCTAACAGTAGTTGGTCTATGTATATGAGGAAATGGTCATTTCCTCATTGCTTCCAGGCTTGATGATTTTTTTCAAATTTTGCTGCATTTTGGCAAGAAAAAAATTGAGAGTAGCCTCTTACAACAAGTTTACACAATTGTGGATATAATTCAAGAAACAATCAAGCAACATAATGCTCTCATTTTTCTAATTGTGCCATAGCTTACCACATTGTTTGTCACTAACATTATTAAAGGCTCTAATTAAATTACTGTGGCAAACAAAACTTATTCACTTCGATTTCCCTAATATTGTTATTTATTTTGTATTGTTGATTCTAAATTTTGACAGGAAAAGATTTTCGAGACTATCAGTTCGTGGATGTTAGAGATGTTGCGCGTGCACACATTTTGGCATTTGAGAATCCTTCTGCTACTGGAAGATACATTTTAGTCGGAACTTCGATAACTCATTCCGAACTTCAACACATATTACATGAGCTTTACCCTTCCCTCAACCTTCCTACCATGTAAGTTTTCATAAATTTGTAAATCTAATTCTTGATGTTTGATGCTTTTGGTGTGCAGTCTTACCTTTTTTTTGTTTTGATTAAAATTTATAGATTGTATCAAAACATAATTTTGATAAAATTTAATCACAAAAAAAATTGAAAACACAAGTTTAGGCTGCAAAATTGCATAGCCAAACTGACCGGAATTATTATTAATGTTTTACACTTTTGTTATGAATATGTTTTTAGGATAATTTACATTGATAACCCCCTAAGTTATGTCTAATTACATACACCAACTAACCTTGAAAATTTATAAGTAACAACCCTGATGTTGCAGTAATAATTACAAGTGCATCCCCTCATTGGTAAATTACATTAATTGACAAAAACTATGGGGTGTATGTACTTGTAATTTTGTAAAAGACGGATATGATGTTTGTCTGACTAGACCTAACTTAGGAGATGTAGATATAATTTATTGTTTTATTATTTGACCTTAATTTTTTAATTTTTGCATTTATACAACCTAAAAAGTAGAAAATCATTTTGGAAGAGAAAAAAGAAAAAAAAGGTTACCTTAGAAAAGATACAACAAAAATAAGTGGATTTGTCTTATAATTAGATGTATAAATAAAAAAAAAAAATTAATCTTTCTTGTTTGCAATTCTTGGAATTGATAAGGAATTTTATTTTTAATATAATACATTGTTTATATTTTTCTTTTTAAATTTCTCGAAATTGCAGTCATGAAAGGAATCCAACCTTTCAAGTATCAAAAAAGAAAGCAGAAAGTTTGGGAATCAGATTCATGCCTCTAGAGGTGAGCCTCAAGGATACTATTGAGAGTTTGATGGAGAAAAACTTCATCAAGCTTTCAAAGTGAAATTGTGTAAGAGGAAGTTCTTATTCAAGAGTTACTCTCAAACTCTCATAGGATAATGTAAACTCAAACATAAGTACTTAAAATTTTAAGATCCTCTTTGTTATAATAAATAAACTCTGTACTAAAATATGACGTAGAATTTTAGTTTCACTTTTCAACTTATATAATTGTTTTTTTTTTAATTTTATTACATGGTAAAATTATATGTTTAGTCATATATTTGGTCTTAGTTTTGATACTTTTAATCTAGAGCATTGCACATTTGGTCATGGGCCTTGCACATTTTGTCTTTGAATAGACAAATTTGGTCCTGCGTTGTAAATAGTATTCTATAAATATTTTCGGCCCATATGTGTTGCCCGTAAAAGATATATGTCATTGCCATGCCCCACGTGGGTTGACACGTCATTGCCATGTCTTTTTTAGGCAACACAATTGGTTGAAATAATTTATGGACTACCAAATTTTACAACATGTGGAAAATTAATGGCAACTAGTCAAACTGTTCACACTGCCCTATAACGAGTTCTGTTATTACCTGGTTGATTAGGTCTTTTTTGCTCAGCTATAAGTCTCCGAATGAACCTGCGGATCTACAAGCAGTTCTTTCCATTTTTTTTTTTGGTCATAGCAATGGATTTTGCATTAAATCCATGGCAAAAATGTTTTGCCACTGAAATTTGCAAACGAATACTTTTTCCGTTGCTATAGGTAGTAATGCTACAGTTGAAACTATTTTTCTATCCATGGCAAATTTTTCCACGAATAATTGTCCATTGCAATAGTCCGTTTCAAATTACGTTGCCAAGATTTTGTCTTTCAGTGAATTTTGGAATGATGCTTGCAACGGATTTTACAAATATTTTTCAACGACCTTTGTGATAATATTTCCTTTGCAAAGTTTGAGACAATTTCGTTGCAGTGTTTTATTTCATTCCAACAACATTTGCAACGAAAGTCTGTTGCAAAATTGCAACGCATTGTTTGGAACAACATCCTTTGCAAATTTTGCAGCAACATTAGCAACGAAAATCCTTGGAAAAATTGCAACACATTGTTTGCAACAACGATCTGTTGCAATTTTTTGCTATAAATTTAGCAATAAATTCATAATTTTTGATTTACGATATTATTGTTTCAAATTTAGATATTTCATTTTCCACTAACTATTTACCAAAATCAAACATAACAAAATATTTAATAAAAGATAAAATATAGAAAGATAATTCAATACATGTCCACTGAATAAAAACGTAAAGTTCCAAATATCCAGATTTAGTAAATGAGGTCATCATTATTTTCTCAATCATCTAAAGGTGGTTGATCAGATTGGTGATGACATATCATTCTCACTGGAGTTTATCTTTTGATTCACTCACGTCTTCCCACGCCGTACCAAATTTATCTCCAATTGCATCCTTAGCAATTGAATCTGTTTACTTGGGCGCTTGATTTCCCAACACATTATATTATTTCAGAAAGCATCTTGTGCACTAACTCTGATCCACCGTGTTCCGATACTAGATTGAGAGTAGTAGAGTTAGTCAAGGTAGAACATGTGGATAACCTTGCCTCCGAGTCCATACTCCAAATTCTGCCGTTCCTTACTCCTCCAATTGCCTTGAACTACTACTATTGATCATTAATCGAAGTGCTCGACAATGACTCAGAGAGATATTGAAATCTGATCATCACTCAACTCTCTCAACATTTTTATTCTAAAACCAACAAATATATATACATTAATAGCATACAGAGAGAATAAACTAAAAATTAAAAAATTCAAATGACAATATATAGATACACTAGAAAATAATTTTGTACTTATCTTAACCTGAGCTAGCTAAATCTCCAAACGTGTGACTAGTTCCACCGGTTTGATCACTAAAAGGTTAATCACAAATAGTAGATTAAAATTTCTGCGGACTAAAAAGAATGAGTAGCTAGAATAGATGAAAAAAGGATTAAAAAACAATAATGAAGAAGGGTGTAAGTATTCTTTTATTAACTTTTTGCAGCAGATTTGCCACAAAATTTGCCACCGAATGTGCCACGATCCTCACATCGATTGCAAAATCCATGGCAAAATATCATTTTTTTAAATAATGTACAACAACTGTGTTGTACAGATTGCAATGGATCAAACGTGCATTGTAAAAGCCATGGCAAATGTAACGTCTCAAGAATTAATGCCTCCAACCACCTTGTACAGATTGCAATGAGTTTTTGTGTCGTTGCAAGAGTTGTTACAAACTTAGCGGCACTTTGCCATGGATTTGCGTCCGAGGCAAAATCCGTTGCAACACTCAACTCTTTATTTTGCAACGAAAAATATGCCAAGAAGGTCATGAAAAAAGTTATTGCTATAATATTTTAAAAATGATTAATTACATTTAACCCCCTCTGAAAATGCAAAATCACACTTCTCCCAAAGAAGTTTTGAAATTACACTGACACCTCCTTCGAAAATTTTCCCTTTACACCTGACCTCCATTCGTTAGAGTATGGACGGAAAATATTCGCGTCAACAAAACCAATTACAAAATTTTTTAATTTTACCTCTCATTTAACATTCTCATGTAATAACTTTATACTTATAAAGTAAAAAATGTAATAATGTTGGCCTCACCATATAACATTACATTTATCCCCTTATAAGTATAAAAGTATACATGAGAATGTTAAATGAGGGGCAAAATTAAAAATTTATGCAATTTTTTTCGACATGGACATTTTTCATCCAAACTCTAATGGATGGGGATCAAGTATAAACAGAGAATTTTCGGAGGGGTGTAGTGTAATTTCGAAACTTCTTTAGGAGAAAGAGTAGTTTTCATTTTCAGAGGGAGTCGAAGTGTAATTAACCATTTTTAAAATTATGTAACTTGAAGGTCACTACAAATACCGTTCAAAAAACTTAAATTAAATTCCAACGACTTTTTTCTTAAGCAATATCCATTGCAAAAAATTTGCAATGGATACAATTTGGAAATTTGTTGCAACTATTGCAACAAATATCAACAGTTAAAAAATTATAGTAAATTAGCAACGGCTTTATTTCATGGCAAAGTTTGCCTCGACTTTTCCAACGACTTATAACAAAAGTGGACCACCCTAAAGTTGGTTGAATTATGCAATGTCTTGTTGCAATGGGATGTCTGTTGCAAAAGCTTATCATTGATTGCCACGAAAATCAAAATTTTTGAAATTCCGTTGCAAAGTCCATGGGAAAATTTTTCATGAAAAAATTTGGGGCAAAGTCCATGGCAATAGGCTCGTTTTTTTGTTGTGACCCTCTGCTCCCTCCAAGTAGACTGCTAACTAGAGTGATCCACCCAATTCCATATGCCTTAAACCATAGGAGATATTGGTGATGCTTTAAGATAGAAAAGAGAGAATATTTAGGAGGAAATATTTTGTGGGGATCTACATAATGATCATACACTCTTAAATCCTAGAAAAGCACCATATTTATAGGTATGCATCAATATTTATCACAAGAGCAGTCCTTATCCTGTATAAACTTGGGAGATATCAAAGTCTATCTCATATGTCTTTTATCCAAGTTAGTCTATATCTCAACACCAAGTTTGCGAGACTGCTAACTCCATAGTAGATAAGGATTCAAAAGGTGTCTTTATCTCAATCTCATGTTTAGGACACTACAAAACTCTATCTCAAATATGGATGTATATCTAGTATCTTCAACCCATACATATTTGACATAATTTCACAAAGCCAAAAGATCTCATCTCTCATCCCCTCGTTCATATAGAGAATAAGGCATACAACCAAGAGAGAAAGGAAATATGAGGAGAGTTATAATAAGTCGCCACGGAACTAACAGAACCTCACAACTCAAATCTCGATATGTACCACAAACCTTGTGATCAGACGCTACCTATAGCACCCCCTACAACACTACGCTTTAATACCACTAATTATAATACAACTTCTATAATTAAACTTGTTTTACAAAAAAATTATATTAAAACCAATAAATTGTGAAATAAAAACTTAAATAAAAATCTAATATCTCTGTAGTTATATAAATAGAGATCTCAACTCAAAATGTCACTGCTGACCCACCCAATAAGACCAACAACATGGCTTATGATCCAATTCAACAAGTCACTGTGACTTATATCCTGAAAACCATTGGCAATGGATGAACTGCCAACTTAATAAGTATAGCTAATCAACTCATATATATATATATATATATGAACATATGCAGTAAAACAAATTTTGTGCAATGAAACCAACCAACATATATTCTGCATGCAATCACGACAAATGTACGAAGTAACACATACACAATGATCATATATCACTCCACAATGTAATACTCGGTGTTATTATTTATTTTCTTAGGGCCTTTCTTACCCATGTTGGAGTGCATCACTCAATGGTCTTTGCCGGCTATCATCATCTCAAACACAATATCTCCTTTTTTTTCCAGTATCACACAACACACAACTCATATGACACTTCATCATCATATGATACCACATAACATATATCTTGTATGATATCCCATCATCAATTATATCAGACAACACACAGCTCATATGATATGTCACATCATCTCCATTAACCAATGACAGCAGACAACTCCTCATTAATCATATCATCATAAGCCGTTTTAGTATGCCCCCTAGGTAAGTCATCTCTTTATCTCAATTCACAATATTCAAATCAATAATCTCATCATTTGTTTTCATTCAACAATCAAATTCTCATCAATAACTTCGTCGTTCAATTTCATTCAACAATCAAATATAGTAACACACAATCATCCATCTGACTTTCGTACACCATAATCATATATAATCACATAATAACAGTTTGACAAAGCAACCATATAATCCAGATCACAAATATCCAATCATTTACTGTCATGCATACCAACAACATATATATATATATAATCCATTTAACTATACTTACCTCAAATTCTAAAACGATTACATTAATAGGAGGAGTTGTTCAGCCCTCTACTTTATCCACGTATCCTATAATAGATTATAATATGTATAATCAATAAATTGAGAATATCGTAAGTTCTAAATATAATATTAAGTAATATTCATATATTTTCCACCATCTTTTAATCATTTCTTTACATCGAAATTCAATCATCTGTCCCATTTTCTTCTAGATAACTAAGCATTCTAAGCTTTCCTAGCATCTACCTAATTAATCAATTAACTCATAAGAATTTATTTTGTCAAACCTTTCCTATTTTTATAGACACCGTTTTCTACAACATCCCTAAATTAAATTATTAAAAAATATTGTATTCCTTTATAATAAATATAATATTTTCAAATATAATTTTCAAATATTTCTCAAACATAGCTTTCTAATATTTCTATTAATTTCCTCCATTTATTCACTATTATTGTAATTAATTAAACACTAGGTAATATAATTTAGTATTTGACTAATAGACCTGACAAAGTGGAGTAAATCAATTATAGTAATGATTAAATCTAATAAATCAGGAAATTTAATTAATGAACTATAACATTTTTAAGGCAAATGGGATATTTAATCAATCACTAATTTAAATATCAAACCATAAAATTTCTCCATTAAATATTAAATCAGACAATAGAAATTATATTTAATAAATCTGCTAATCAACTAACTAATTTTATAACACTACATAAAAATGCGAGAATTAAAACGGCCTTAGGAACGTTTTTTTTTCTTCTTTTGGATCGGTCAAACGATCACTAGATGATGTTGGCCCTTGATTAGGAAAGATTTTGGAACGGTCAGTGTTCCGTTAAAACTAGAGGCGTTCCTAATATATAGGAACGATTCCATGTAGATTGTTCCTATTTTGGAAGTGTTTTTTGCGTACAAGGCAGAAACCGTTCTTAATTACCTTTGTGTGTGTGAATATATAATTTGTGTATTTGGAACCCCTTGTTAATATTTAGAACGGTCACAAATGTAAATCACGTAAATTGGAACGGTCTTTGGAACTCGGGTTGCAGTGGACTAAATATATTGGAGATGGATTTTTAACTGAGTTTGGAATACAAATTGGAACGGCGTACTATTAGTTTGGGGATAAATTTTGGAACGGTAGTTGGAACACCTGTAGACCTGCTTTGCTAAGGAACGTAGGAATGGTTTTTTAATCTTTATTTGGAATACGTGTTTGGACCGATTTTAGGTATTCGGTTTAGAACGCTAACTATACCACGAAATTATTGAATTTGGACTAATTTTAGGAACGGTCGGTCCCTAATTTAGAATTCTTGTTTATACGATTTTAGGAACGATCGGCCCATAATTTGGAATTCTTGTTTATACGGTTTTAGGAACGGTCGGCCCCTATTTAAATTACTAATAATTTTTTGGAATTTGGTTAAATAATTATTATTTAAATACCAAAAAATGCATAATTTGGAAAAAAAGATATATTAAATAAAAATATTATCCAATTTAATTATAAAAATTGTTAAAAAAAAATCCTAAATCTACACCCCATCCCCCTCGTCGTTGTCCATATTAATTTGGAAAAAATATATTAAATAAAAATATTATCCAATTTAATTACAAAAATTATTTAAAAAAATCCTAAATCTACACCCCATCCCCCTCATCCTGGTCCATATCGTCATCATCTGGAGGAGGGGGGTCTGTCGAGGCCGTGACAGGCCGGTAGCGAAGTTGTTGGTCTGTAGAGTCTTCATCATGCCCATCATTATCGACCATCATCTCCTCCAACTGGACCATGCGATCCTCCAAGTTCGACGCTGGCGGTGGCGGTGGGGGTGATGATGGCGCAGTAAAGGTCTGGCTAAGGCCTTGGGCCTCAGAACCAAGACCAAATACTCGACCCTTATTCTTGCCCCCAATTGCATCCGGCCACAACTCTTGCTTGGTCTGCGCCATCGAGCCCTCCAATTCGGCCAGACGATCCCCAGGATCGGCCGTGGCCTGAGACTGGTGATCCTCCAGCAACTTCTGGAACGTCTCCTGCAAAAATAGTAAATTATTATTATTATTTCCAAAAATTAAAAGAAAATAAATTTGCAAATGTAATTACCGCCAAAACTGCTACCATCGAGCCGCTCCAGCCGCCCTCTGCCTTCTTCTTGTAGCATTTGAAAAATAACTCCATCTGCTTGACTGGTCGACCGAGCTGCGTCTCCTATAAAAAAAAAGGTACAGTAATTACAATTTTAATTTAATAACGATGAATATTTTTTAAAAAAATAAAATTTCTTACAATCTTCCTCTTGTGCACCCCGACGGAGGCAGAACCCCCGCGATAGACAGTAGAGGATGCGGCTGGGTTGGCGGGCCAGAAATATTGGTGCTCTGGTGGCACCTGGTGCAAACAGCCCCAAGGGTGGGGATAGTGTCCTCACCCCACCGCGTACATGCGCTCGTGTATCTTGCGCTCAGCCCTGTGTCTGTATATGATGAGATTTTGATAAAAATACCAAAATTCATTGTTAACTTCCCGACACTGCGACGTTCAGTGTGGAAATTGAAGCTATTCACGAAGTAAGACAGGTATGTCGTCACTTCTGTTCTAGGCCCCAATAATGAAACTTCAACAATTCGTCGTCTGTGTGATTCAATTTGGGTTTCACCTGCAATTCATCATATAACAATTGAAATAATTCATAAGAAATTGAGCAGATAGTCGTAATTTATAAGAAAGTGACACTTACACGACGCTTGAACCAATCCTTAAATTGAGTTACCACTAGTTGATCAATTATTGGGTCCTACGAATGGTATTGCTCGCACAGTTCATTCAAGAATGACTAATATCAGGAAAAGTGATAATTATAAATATACATGTTCAAACTGAAATGATCGAAGAGAGAGTTAAGTTTTGTATAAAAAACTTACTTGTAGTACGGCGCAACTACTTCACAATTACACAATATGTACGTCTCGATAATATGAAGTTCCTCACCACTCAACCATCTCTTCTTTGAGGCTCCACTTGCTCAACCTGGGTGATTGAAAATGGACCATACTATTCGATCGTCGTTGCTCGTGAGATCATCGTTTCGGTCGGGTCTCATTCGCTTGCAGAGAATGTGCAGTTCGAAGTAGTAAGAAGAGAAAAGCCCAATTTCTTCGACAATATAAGCCTCTACAATTGACACCTCAACGTGTGCTTTGTTTTTCACCTTCATCTTCAAATCGCGTAGGAATCTATGCGTACGAGTATTTATTCAAATGCCAATTAATTGCCACATAAAAATAATATATACATTTAATAGTAAATTTTCTATTGTAATTACCCCTCAAATGGGTACATCCACCTGTATTGCACGGGCTCTCAACACGTGGCTCATATGAAAGGTGAACAATTAGGTGCTCCATTGAGTCGAAAAAGGAAGGAGGAATATTTTCTCGAGGTTGCACAGGATGATGGCTACACTAATTCTCTAACCTTATTCACATCTAGTGTGGTTGAGCATAAGATCTGGAATAGAAGGCTCACCTCCGAAAAGGCCCCCCACACGTGCTCAGGAAGCATTTCATGGAAGGCAACCGGAATCAACTTCTGCATGAATACATGACAATCATAGCTCTTCATGCTGTGCATCCTTAGTTCTTTCATGTCGACGCAGTGGGACAAGTTAGATGCAAAGCTATCAGGAAACCTAAGACAACGAATCCACTCATATATCTTCTTCTTTTGATCCTTTGTCAGTGTATATACCGCTTTGGGAATCATGTTCGGTCTCCTTTCGTCCACCTCAAGCTCCGGACGATTTATATATGATCTTTAGATCCTTCCATGCATTCAGATTGTCCTTCTTTTTGCCCTTTATGTCCATCACAATGTTGAATATATTATCGAACACATTCTTCTCAATGTGCATGATAATAATATTGTGTCGTATCAGATGCGCCCCCCAATATTCAAGCTCCCAAAAGATGCTTTTCTTCGTACACTTATGGTCGACACCTTAGCCTTCTGGTTCACTCAACGGTTGTTCGACTACAATACTAAATGCATTGACACGGGTTTGGATCTGTTCTCTAGTCAGCCTCGGACGTGCAACCTTCCTCTCCATTCGACTTTTAGTGAAGGCTTTCTTGTTCCTACAATAAGGATGGTCTGGTGGGAGGAACTACCTGTGGCAGTCAAAATAGTATGCCTTCCGATCGTGTTATAAATAGAATGCCCGTGTGTCCTCCATACAAACTAGACGCCTCATAACACGGGCGGTACTCCATCCAGACGCCATCCCATAGGCGGCAAGGTCGTTCACTGTCCACATCAATGCGGCCCGCATCATAAATGCCTGGTTTGTCGCAGTGTCGTGCGTACATACACCCATATGTCATAGATTCTGCAACTCCTCAATCAACGGCTCCAGGTAGACATCGATAAGATGTTTAGGATTCGATGGGCCAGGGATCACGATTGTTAGGAATATATGCTCAGACTTCATGCACATTCCCGATGGGAGATTATACGGTGCGCGTATCACGGGCCAACATGAGTAAGTTTTACCATACTGGTCGTACGGTGCAAACTTATCCGTGCACAACCCTAGTCTAACATTACGGGGCTCAGCTACAAAATTAGGATACGTACAGTCAAAATGCTTCCAAGCCTTTACATCAAACGGATGACACATGGATCCCTCCTCCGTCTGATGGCTGGCATGCCAAGTCATATGCTCTGTTGTGGCCTCCGACGCATACAACCTCTGCAGCCGAGGGGTAAGCGGCAGATACCTAAGAATGGCATATGGGGACTTCTTGCATCTAGGATTTCTGTCCTTGGTGGGCTTGTACCTAGCGTCCGCACAAAACTTGCAATATTCTAGATCAATATCGTCCTTCCAGTACAACATACAACCGTTTTTGCACGCATCAATCTTTTGAACTTGTAAACCCAATTCTTTTATCAATTTCTTTGTACTATAATAATTGGTGGGGAAAGTTGTTAGCTTCGTATAAGCCACAAGACGTTAAACACAACGGAAATTAAGATTTTAATTACAAAATAATATTATAATTAGCGATCAAATAGCCCGTCTCCTTGCTATTACGATGTGATCTCATGCATAAAAGGATGTCAATTGAATGGTTAAGAGAAAATAACCTTTCTTGCTCTCCGGTTGATGTTGGTTACTTGAACTTTCTCAAGAAAAACCTTACCTTAAAATTGATGGAACGTCAAAACGGAAGCGCCTTTAATTGTTGTTCACGGTAGGATCATAAGTGTCTTCCCTCTAAAGTTAGTCCACACCACCTATGATGGAATCACCCTCAAACCTATGCTAGTAGGTATTGGAGGATTATGGTAGATCAACTATTGATCTATGGAGAAATCAAAGGAATTCTTCTCTTTTGGAGATGAGAAATGAACATAAGACCAAGGCTAAAGTGAAAGCTAGACTTTCTACCTTTTAAGGAGAGAAAGTCTAAGAACTAGAAAGCAAAAGAAAGCAAGAGTTTTTGTATCTTTGTATGTAGAAATTGGTATATTAATCTCTTTCTTTGTACCCCTTTTTATAGGCATTCCTTTGCACTAGTTACAATGAATGTAGACAAGGCCTTTTGTCTTGCTCTTAGAACACTTGTCTTCTTCATAGACAAGTTGTAGCATGACTCATCTTTTCTCCTTTTACACTTGTCTTCTTTATAGACAAGCTTTAACATGACTCATGTTTTCTTCTTTTACACTTGTCTTCTTTATAGACAAGCTTTAGCATGACTCATATTTTCTTCTTCATCTAAAGATGAAAACAAGTCATGTTTATGTTCAATGAATCTTGTCTTGTGGGCTTGGGCTAAGGTCTTGGGCTTTATCTTAATTTTCAATTGGACTAAGTTCATTTTTAATTAATTCCCAACTAATTATTTAGCTCATGATATTTAATTCCTTAATTAAATATAAGCCCAAATCAATTAATCTAATTAATTGATTTTCAAGCTCAAATAGATTCATCTTAATTAATCTATCACAAGTCTTACTTAATCAAATTAATGCTTGTGAATTTGAACTCCAAATTAAATAATCATATTATTTAATATTCCCATCAAATGATTTCATAAATCATTTCAATCAATTAATTTAACTCCTTAAATTAATTGATTTATTCTCCATAATTAATTCTACAAATTAATTCCAATAATTCCATCATGGATTTGTGTGTGACCCTTTAGGTTCACTATTCAGCTAGACTTGGGCCTCTATCATATGTGCAATTCAATTAGCAACTTACTTGCATTAGATTAATTAGATCTTATCATAATTAATCTGTTAGAATAGGTGACCAGAAAGCCAATAGGTTTGGCGATTTGTAACCTATTATACAACTCGATGTATATATAATATTATTACGTGATGAATAAAATGAGTATTTATCACTTCTGGTGCTTACTTTGTTGCGCTCATTTCACATTTGTTAAAACGGTGTTTAACTTATATCGCAACAAAACCCACAGACCATGGATAACAACTCGTGCAGTTGGGCCACGCATTGGATGGTGGTCATGAAACCAACTGATTAAGAGTTGGGTCTGAAACATTCCAAGTCGAGGACCTCGAGACAGGGCATCGAGAGTCCTATTGAGACTTGCATCAAGAGTCGTGTTCATTGGATGAGTGTCGTGTTTCAACGGCGACAAGCGTGGGACGCCTACACAATCTTGATGGGTTGGTCGACTGGGGTCGAGCCGACTGGACTGACTCGCGGGGATCATCATATGGAAGCCTTGGAGGCTTGGTCGGTATGATTGGTTTTCCCCGGTTCCGATAGTACGGGAATAATCCTCAGACTTGAGGAATCATGGCAGTCGCGTGCACAGGACGACTGTATCTTGGATCTGGCGAGAGGTAATCATTCTGTAAGATGATTATCATAAGCCTTGTCCAATGCAGTCAGAATGTGTAGCGAGGACGGTGGATTCCAAGAAGAGGATCTGTCCTCTGTCAGTATGTGACAGACGTATCTCCTATGCACTCGGAGACACGTTCATGTTGTTTGAAGCTGTGGCCACAGTGGTTGGTCGAACAGGGAATGGTTTCCTGTATCGACGCAATGAAGCATACGTGGTCTCGAGTATTAAGCATAGATGCCTAGTCAAGGATGGGAACCGACGCCCAATTCCATACCCTAGACTAAGGCCGGGAGACGGTAGACGGAAGGATCGTACCCGTACGGAATCGGCGCCTAAATGTTCACGCCAATTCACCTAGTCTCTAGTGCCATGGACCGTTGCTAGACGGCCACCCATGGTAACGGGCCCTTGTGGGACACGGGCCCAAGTCTAGCTGAGGATGAACCTAAATGGTCACACACAAATCACCGAGGAGGTTGAGAGATTGACTTGGAGTCAATCTCGAAGGATAAAACAAGTAATTGGATTACTTAAGGGAAAGTCCATTGGATGGACGGGCCGATATTGTATCGGGCTTTTGTTTAATCGGTAAATTGGATTTTCGATTAAATATGAAAAGTTGAGACATTGAGACGTTGGATCTTTTAATTGGATTAAAAGATCAACGGAAATAATTTAAATGGACATTAAATTGGATTTAATGTTGGATTCGTCGTAATTGGATTACGATAAAACCTGGTCCGTTAAATTATACCCGAGAGGAGAAATAATTCCTATTTTGGAATAGGAAGAAGTTGGACTTCTTCCCTTAATTAAACATGGCCGACATGCTCCCTTGGAGGAAGCAAAATCAGCCATGTTTCATGCTAGGTGGTATGTTGACTTATCTCTTTTGGAAAGAGGCAAATCAACTCCAATCAAGCTCTTCCCTTTTGGTATGATTTGATCATACCATAAATTTTGGTAGGCTTGATTGAAGAATTAATGGTGATTGATTGGAATGAATCTAGACATCATTGGATGAACCTAGACACATTCCAATAATCACATTAATTATGTATATATATTAGAATATACAACACCAAGCATAAGTCATTCATTATTCATCTTTTTCTAGGAGAAAGAGAAGACAAAAATCCCTCTCCTCTCTCTCAAATTTCGTGCTCTCTCCCTCTCACACACTTGTGTTCTTCACTTGATTTTGAATCAAGAAGAAGAACAAAGTAAGTTTAAGAGAACACTAATTCATAGTGTTCTTCTCTTAAACCGATTCCTTCTAAACCCGTTCTTTTCTAGCAAGAAGAACGTGTGTTTCTTCCGGTGTGGTGTGGATCACCTTTGGAGAATCCATACGTTTGGATTTCGTGAGCATTCCAGAGAAGGAACAACGCAAGTAGCCGGGAGCATACGCTAAACAATCAAAGGTAACGGTTTATTACGCTTTGATTGATTTCATTTATATATCTATGCCCTATGTGCTTAAATATATGTTTTAATATTTACACATCCTACATCGAACGCCCGGTAGAGCTCCCAAGGGTACACCCCTTGGGATTCGCGTATTTTGAATTTGATTTAAATTTACGCACAATTTCTCGCTTCCTCGCTTCCGCTCGCGCTCCCGGGCGGATCCGCTTGTCCTTCATAATCACCCTCAATTACCTCCTTAATTGGAGGGTACCCGTCACCATGGGTGGCCATCTAGCAATGGTCCATGGTACTAGAGAATAGGTGAATTATTGCGTGAACCTGTGAGCTACGCATACCATGTAGATACGGTCCTTCCGCTACTAAACTCCCGATCAAAGTCTAGGCCATGGAATTATTTACCGATTCCCATTATCGACTTTGATGTCTATGTATCAACTCTTCAAGTTATGCTTCCAATTTATCAATATAGGAAAAACCCTTTCTCCTATTTGATCAATAGCCATGGCCATGGGCTTCAAGGAACGCATAATGTAGAGAACATAGGAGGTTCGTTATCATCTCATGATAAGTAACAGATCCTATCTTGGAACTCACCAACCTCCATGCATGCTTCAACTATGTCTGAATCATGACCGTATAGTTATCCAAGATGAAACCTGAGACCACATTGTACATGATCAAGTCATAGCCGTCCTATGCACAAGGTTACTATGGAACCTCAAGTTTGAGGACTAGTTAGTGCACTATCGTAGTCTAGGAGTTCTAGTCATACCGATCATGCCATACAGGGCTTCCATATGACAACTCCTGCGAGTCAATTCAATGAACTTGATAACTCTTTATCAAGCACCCACTAAAGTGCGCAGACGTCAAACGTCTCTGTCTATGAAACTCGACATTCATCATATGAAGGCATCACTTAGTGCAAGTCTTTAAAGAATGGTCGATGCCCTGTCTCGATCGATTCATCTATTTGGAATATTTTAGATCAAACCATAGAGGTTGGTTTCATGCTCGCCATGATATGCGCGAGCCATTCAACCAAATGCTCATATAAATATAATCTTAAAATCATATGATGAAGATGGCCAAAAAATATTTCTTAAATTAACATATTATTGAAAAAGATCGTATAGAATAGTTTACAAACAGCCAATAAATTGGCTTGACAGTCACCTATTCTAACAATCTCCCACTTGACCTAAAGCCAATTGCCCATGTTCTTTAATCCCATTTTCTCAAGATGTTGAGAATGAGCAATTTGTGATATCGGCTTTGTACGCGGGTCTGCTGTGTTCTCCGTTGATGCAACGCGATCTACTCGCACGTCCCTTCTTCCTACCATCTCTCTAATTAGGTGGTAGCATCTAATTATGTGTTTGGCTTTGTGATGAAGTCTTGGCTCCTTCGCTTGCGCAATAGCCCCGTTGTTATCACAAAGTACAACTATAGATTTGGCAATGCTAGGCACCATACCCAACTCTTGGATGTAGTTTTTCATCCAAACAGCCTCCTTTGCAGCTTCAAAAGCTGCAATGTACTCGGCTTCCGTCGTAGAATCCGCTGTCGTATCTTGCTTGGAGCTTTTCCAACTGACAGCTCATTCATTCAACCGAAATACATAACCAGATTGAGACTTAGCGTCATCCACATCCGATTGGAAGCTGGCATCAGTATACCCTTCCAATATCAATTCTCCATCACCGTACACCAAAAATAAATCCCTAGTTCTTCTCATGTACTTAAGGATATTTTTGACAGCAGTCCAGTGATCGTGGCCGGCACATGCCTGATAACGACTCGTAACACTTAGAGCGTAAGCTATATCAGGCCTCGTATATTGAACAACATATTGTATGCTGCCAACGGCAGAAGCATAGGGAATTTCTGACATTTTCTTAACTTCCTCATCAGTTTTGGGAGACTGAGTCTTGGAGAGTTTAATTCCATGCCTCATGGGAAGAAAACCGCTTTTTGATTCATCCATCTTGAACCTTTTCAAGACTTTATCAATGTACGAGACTTGGGTCATTCCTAACATTCTTTTAGATCTATCTTTGTGGATCTTTATTCCAAGAATATAGGAAGCTTCACCCAAGTCCTTCATGGAGAATTGAGTAGATAACCATGCTTTAATGTCACCTAACATTTTAACATCATTCCCGATGAGTAAAATATCATCCACATAAAGCACGAGGAACACAATAAAGCTCCCACTAACCTTTTCATATACACAGGGATCATAGTCGTTCTTGATGAAGTCATAACATTTTATAACCTCATCAAAACGAACGTTCCAACTTCAAGATGCCTGTTTGAGCCCATAAATGGACCTCTGGAGTTTACAAACTTTTTGCTCTTCTTCTTTAGATGTAAAACCTTGTGGCTGATCTATATAGATTTCTTCCTCAATGAATCCATTAAGGAGTGCATTTTTCACATCCATTTTCCATATCTCATAGTCATAATATGCAGATATGGCAAGTAAGATCCTTATGGACTTGGCCATAGTGACGGGCGAATAGGTCTCCTAAAAGTCCACACCAGGCCTTTGTGTGTAGCCTTTCCCTACCAATCGGACCGTAAAGGTCGATACCTCTCCATCGACTCTAAGCTTTTGCTTGTAGACCAATTTGCACCCAACGGGCCTAACTCCCTTAGGTGGGTCCACCAAGGTCCATACCTTGTTGGAGTGCATGGAGTCCATTTCGGATGTCATGGCCTCAAGCCATCTACCCGAATCGATGTCATACATCGCCTCTTCGAACGTATTTGAATCATTATCCAATTGACCAGTCAAGGCTAGCATACTATATCTCCCAGGCTGTTTAGAGACTCTGGCCGACTTTCTCAGAGGATGTGTAAAATCAAAAGGTTCATTATGAGGCAGTATGGGTGTCATTTCTGCCATACGCGATGCATCACTCGACTCTTCGAGTTGCACCTCTTTGTATTGAGTATCCGAAGGAAAACCCTTTTCCAAGAACATTGAATTTCTCGAAACAAACACGTTTTGTTCTGAGGGATCATAGAAGTAGTATCCTACAGTTTCTTTCGGATATCCAACAAATCGACATAAGATGGATCTCATATCCAACTTATCTCCCACTAGTCTTTTGACATACGCGGGACACCCCCATATTCTCAAATACTTATAAGAGGGTAGTTTGCCATGCCATATTTCATATGGTGTTTTGGGTACAGCCTTAGATGGCACCATGTTTAATAACTTGGCCGCCGTTTCTAACACATAGCCCCAAAAAGAAAGAGGTAATGTAGTAGAACTCATCATGGAACGAACCATGTCCAACAAAGTTTGGTTCCTCCTTTCAGCCACGCTATTAGGTTTTGATCATGGAGGAAGATGTGGATGGAGTTGCTAGCATTACTGGTGCAAGCTTCTTTATAGTAACCTCGTATTGCATAAGCATATTGATCAATTCAGGAACAGTCTTCTGAAGACCGTTCATATTGTAATTATATGCCGATCATGTACCGCAAAAAACTCTTGTAAGCGTACAAAGATCTCAGATGCATGCTTAAGGTGTTCATGTTGCTTTTGCAGTTCATTGCTCATAGATGCCAGCATAAGGCAACGGGCCTAAAGGTCATCATCGATCCAACGTTGGAACGTCACACGTTCTTCATCAGTTGAATCCTCGGGAAGCTCAGTCGGAGGACGAGATTCCAAGACATAAGAGCGTTTTTCGGAATCCAAAACAATTTTGAGATTCCTAAGCCAATCAGCATAGTTGGTTCCAATAAGTTTGTTTGTCTCAAGTATGTTAGCAAGTGGACTTTTAGACATTTTCGATCTACAAGAAAGAAAAGAATAAACAATGGAGATTTTAGCATTCTTTCAATCAATGTTAATTAAATTTACGATATGGTCTTTAATCATAAATTGCTCCCACTATTTCTTCAAAATTCCACAAACCCCCATATGGATTTTCGGGAAATATTTTTCCTAGGGGGCTTGAGGTCCATAGAACAGATTTCATACCCCGCTATTACGATTCGCATGAAAAACAATTCTATGGGAGGTGACTTTCACCATTCTCATCTTATGAGATCCCCAAGGTGTTTTACCTCATTTTTCACATAATCCCAAGGACTCCAAGTGAATTATGTTACTCCACGTTAAGCCCAACCCATCGACCAAAAAACCTCCCACTATCACCTTCCACGACTCGTGAGACAGAGTGATAGTAGGTAATCTACTTGTGCATAGTGATAATACAACTTTTCACTACTTCCAAATCATTCCACGACTCGTGAGACAATGAATTGAAAGGTGATAGCATCTCATATTTTATCACTATGGATGGAAGGTCTGGATTATCAAATCCAATTTGATTTTATCCATCACGGGCTTAATATTTTAACTTGAACACTCCAAGTGAGGGTTTAAACCATTTGTTTATGCAAGACCTCATCACGATGTTTTATTCTTGTTTGCTTGTTTATCATATACAATAAATAAAACCTAGCATGCCCTTGTTGGATGATCATGAGCCCGAAGTCATCCCATATATTTATTACATAAAGATAGCTTCCTGTCGCGTATTCGTCTGTGAGGGCTCTACTACGTTTAGGTTTATACGGATCCTTGCCGGCCCGGGTAGGGTTTCATAGTCTAGGTTTTTTTTCTCTTTCTCGCTGCGTATTATCACAGGGTTTTTCTTGGTTTCGTTTCTGGAGTCATCTTGCATCGCCGGTCCAGGCTTCCTCCGTCTTCTCTCATTTGGTTTCCTTTTCACTGTTGCTTTTTTTTTTCTCTTTTGTTCAGTTCCAGGCTGATCGTCTCCGCCGGAGGGGGGAGGCCATCTAGTTTTCGGGGCTTCGTGTTATCAGGATTTCAGTTAAGTGTTCACCTCACGTATCACAGTGGCCGGGAACCATGGATATTGATTCTTGCAGGCTTCGGCAGGCCCTGAATTTAGGTGACGAGGGGTTTTAGGACCTTCTAATCCCGGACGGACTATGGAACTCGGAATTGGAGGGTTTTCAGTTGTGCTTGGTGGGACGTTTGTTATCTAGGCGAACTTTCAATTTTGAGGGGATATGTGCCGCTATCAAGGGGATGTTTGCGCCTTTGAAAGGGATGGAAATCAAACAGTTACTAGGGGATCGCCTTCTGATATGTTTCAACCATGTGATCGACAGGAACAGGGCACTCGAGGGATGTCCGTGGTGTTTCGAAAGAACATATTGATCTTGAGTGGTGTCGCGGAATAGGAGAACCCCTTGCACGTTGATCTCAACTGGTGTGATTTTTACGTGCACGTGCACGACCTTCCGCTTAACAAAATGAATCTCGAGGTTGCGACGTTCATCGGCAATAGTATTGGGAAGTTTCAGGACATGGAGATGGACGACACAAGCTGTTCCTGGGTGCTATCATGCGCTTCCGTGTTCCCATTAATGTTACATTGCCGCAGCCGAGGGCGCTGCGCATTCAAACACCGCTTGGGACCGAGCACTAGGTCACTTTCATGTTCGAACGACTCCCTAATTTCTGTTATCTGTGCGGTCGTCTGGGGCACATTGCTAAGTATTGCGAGACGCGGTATGCCGAGGGTTTCCAAGATCCGGGGGATGATACACCGTTTGGCCGTGGTTCCGAGCCCCACCACCGGGTCGCGCAGGGTCGAGATCTTTTTACCATGGGACCTCCACGGGTTCTTTTCGTGGTCCTTTTGCCCGCCATCCGCCGTCGAGTAGGGGGCATGCTATCTTTGGAGAATTTGGGTCTTCGGAGTCGCGAGGGGCGCCAAACGAAAATCAGCTTGAGGGATCCCAGAGTGCGCTCGTGGTGGAAAGTGTGCTGGCTGCTCAGCTAGGGCAGGATACTACATCGGCCATTCATAGCAACCTACGAGGGATGGCAAGATTTGCTGGTTCCGATACAGGAAAAGGCCCCATTGCTGTTGGCGAGTCACACGGGGAGTTCGTGCTCCAGGATGTCCCGGCTATTGTGGGCTTCGAAGCTGACCAAACCACGGTGATGTCGACAGATTTGGTGAACATCCCTTCTTACTTTTTCGGCTCGTGGTACAGGACAGCGAGGTAGAGGCTGCAGGGGGCGGGGGAGTGGTACTCAGGCCAAGTTGGCGCTCAGAAAAGGGAGCGGGGGATTACTATTATTGAGCCGGAACCTATCACTGGGCATTTGAGTAAGCGTCGCATGCAATTGGTGGACGAGGACTCTGATACAATATTGGTGGAGACCGCGGAGCGGTCCTGCCGAAAGCCATGAAAATCCTCAGCTGGAATTGTCAGGGGATGGGGCCCCCTTGGATAGTTCACACCCTCATGAAGCTGGCCCGGCTTCATAGCCCCGGCTTGGTTTTTCTCTCCGAGACCAAATCTAATACTAGGAGATGCAAAAAGCTTAAAGAACATTTGAATTATTTTGGTGTTGGTGTTAATTCTCAAGGTAGGTCGGGAGGACTCCCCTTGATGTGGCGGAAAGATGTCGATGTTTGGGTTCAATCATATTCCATGACACACATTGATGCAGTGGTCAGCGGGGACTCGGATTCAGAGCGGTGGTGGTTTATGGGGTTCTATGGGCATCCAGAGCCGACGAGGCGCAAGGAATCCTGGGCACGGCTGCATTAACTCAGCTCGATCTCCATCCGTCCATGGCTTTGTGTTGGGGACTTCAATGAAATCTTGCACCAACACGAGAAGACAGAATAGTGCGCGCGTGCGGGGTGGCAGATTTCAGACTTTCGACAATGTCGTGATGATTGCGGGCTGCACGACATGGGGTTTCGAGGAGATGCATTCACTTGGTGTAACGGGCGTGAGGAGCCGCACACGATTAGGGCGCGTCTAGACCGTGCCTGCTACAACTAGAACTGGGCACGCCTTTTCCCCAAACACAGGTCCTGCATGAAGTCGTGACGGGGTCAGACCACTCGGCTGTCTGGGTCAAACTATCCCCGAGCGCGGCGTCAACGGAGAAACGCAGAAAATGGAGGTTCCGCTTTGAGGCAATGTGGTCACGCACGGAAGCATGCGGCGACGTGATTCAGCACTGTTGGGACACTCAGACAGTGGCTGGTCCTCAACAACACATGTTGGAACAAATCCGTGGCTGCAGTTGGGGCTTATTTAGTAGGACCGAACAGTTATTTGGAACACCCGACAGCGGTTGAAGGAGGTTGACAAGCAAATTTGTACCCTCGCAGCGGGTGCTCTCACGCCTGATACAGCGCGACGGCTTGCCCAACTGCGTCGGGAGATGGAGGAGTTGTCCTTGCGCAAGTTCGCTCATGTGGAAACAACGCTCGAAGGGCCTTTGGCTGCACGAGGGTGAAAGGAACACGGCGTTCTTTCACGACAAGGCGACCGAGCGTAAAATCCGGAAGGAGATCCGTACTCTTCATGATGACATGGGAAATATTGTTAGCAGGAGTGCGGCTATTAAGCGGGTGGTGTTGCGTTATTTTGAAAATCTATTCCAGTCTATGCAGCCCGCGCCGAATGTGATACGTGAGGTTGTCGACACAGTGGAAATTCGTGTCACCGAGGACATGAACGAGGCGCTTCTCCAGCCTTTCGCAGTGGAGGATATCACTGCGGCGCTGAAACAAATGCACCTGCTCAAAGCACCCGGGCCGGATGGTATGTCTGCTCTCTTTTTCCAAAATTATTGGCATTTCGTTGGCCCTACTATCTCAGCATGTGTCCTTGATATCTTGAATAATTTCTTGCTTGAACCATTACTGAATTACACCCATATTGTGCTCCTCCCTAAAGGCCCTAATCCCATGAACTTGACCCACTTCCGACTTATTAGCCTATGCAACGTAGTCTACAAGATTTCATCCAAGACAATAGCGAACAAGCTCAAACCTATCCTAGACGCGTTAACCTCTCCCACACAATCAGCCTTTGTCCCAGGGCATTTAATCACGGATAATGTCCTTATAGCCGACGAGATCAACCACTTCCTTATGCATAAAACCCAAGGTAAAACCGACTATGCATCCCTCAAACTTGACCTCAGTAAAGCCTACGACCGGGTGGAGTGGAGTTTCCTTCGGAGCGTGTTACTGAGAGTAGGATTTCACCCAAAATTTGTGGCTCTCATTATGATGTGTGTTACTACGGTTTCTTTTTCTTTTTTTGCTTAACAGGGAACCGTTCGATTTCATTAGGCCTGAGCGGGGGATCCATCAAGGCGACCCCTTGTCCCTATATTTGTTTCTCTTTTGTGCAGAAGCCCTTAGCCAGTTGTTGAGGTCGACGAGACACAAGGCCTCATCCAAGGAGTCTCTGTTTCACGTACCCCGCCCCGTGTGTCACACCTCCTGTTCGCTGACGATACCCTAATCTTTTGCCAAGCCACACCCACAACGGCACATTGCATGAGCAGCATACTGTCAAAATTCGAAGCGGCATCAGGACTGAAGATTAATCTTGAGAAATCGGCTATGGTCTTCACAAGAACACCCCTCAAACGGCGCGGGTGGCCCTCGTGGTGATCTTTGGGATGCCAGAAATGGATAGAAACAAGAAGTATCTTGGGCTACCAACGGCGATGGGACGTTCGAGGGTGGCGGTGTTTGATTGGATGAAGGACCGGATGCGGAGCAAACTGAACAATTGGACTAGAAGGAAGCTTTCACAAGCCGGTCGGGCGGTGCTCATTAAGACCGTGTTACAGGTGATTCCGAGCTACATTATGACCTGCTTCTTGCTTCCTGACATGCTGCTGAGGGAGATGGAAGGACTGATGGCCGACTTCTGTTGGTACGTCGGAGGTGAAGTGAAGATCCATTGGCTTGCGTGGCGCAAACTATGCCCAAACAAGGAGGACGGGGGCTTGGGTTTCCGCCACCTCAAGGAATACAACAAGGCCATGCTAGCCAAGCAAGCATGGCGGCTCGTAATGCAGCCAAACAGCCTGCTTCACCAAGTTTTTCGTCATAAATATTTTCCGAACGTGACTTTCTTTGACGTAGCGACTAGCCACGCCCCTCCTTCACTTGGCGTTCGCTCTTGGGAACAAGGGACTTGCTTGTTACAGGGGGACGGGCGCAACGTGCTCATCTCCGGTGTTTCGTGGCTCCCGCGTCCGCACTCCTTCCAGCCTGTTTGCCCACCAAGGACGATGCCCCGCTCCACAACTGTAACGGCTCTGAATGAGGGCTCAAACTTGGAACGAGGATCTCGTTCGTGAGGAATTCCTTCCCTTGGACGCAGAGTGCATACCGTCTATTCCTTTGCAACCGAATAGCCGGACAAAATGGTGTGGCACTATGATAAGCATGGCAAGTTTACAGTTAAGAGTGTGTATTTATTGGCGCGCACCCTCGCGTCCGCAGTCGGCCCCTCTTGTACCCCACGAAGCTGGGACTTCATTTGGAAATCGAGCCTTCTCCCGAAGGTCAAGCTATTCGTGTGGCCCGCTTGCCTCAATTCGCTTCCTACGAGCTCAACTATCCGGAAGAGGGGCGTGCCACTTGGTGGCGGCTACAAGCTGTGCGGGGCGGAGGTGAAGGATGGAATCCACGTACTGCCTTATGCCCGTTCACGAGGTTGGTCTGGGCTGTATCATCCGTCTCTTAGGACATAGTCGCACCTGCTACAGCGGACGTGGAGAGCTGGTTTCGAGGAATACGTAGCAGAGGGACGTGGCATGACTTCATATGGACGGCTATGACTAGCTGGGCACTCTGGTGTAATAGGAACAAGAAGGTCTTTGAAGGAGCTGGCATGATGGCGCACGAGGTGGTGGAATTGGGTCGCCATCAGGCGGATCTCGGGGGAGGCAGAGTCATGTATGACCCTGGATGATTTTCCCTACTTGGTATGTCTTAGGATGAGGGTCTGCACTGCTATGTTTCTTTCTTTTTTCTGGTTTTTCCTGTTTTTTTAAATTTCTACAGCTACGTGTTACAGCATTGGTTTTTGGATCTTTTCTTCCGGCAATAAAATCACCGTCTTTTTCTCATAAAAACGAAATAATGTCAATTAAATCATTAGGGGCCAAGTAAATCGTGTCAGCTCATCAGGCAATTATGTCAATTGTTTCCACCTTACAACTATAAATAGGGTTGCTTTTTAGTAATTCCACAAAACATGTCAAACCAGACAAGAAGACAACAAAAACCAGACAAAAACTCTAGTCAGCTCAAGTCAAGCAACAAATTTAGTAGAGACACACAACAAATGAAATCCAAAGCTCCGAACCACAACAAAGTGTTGAAACCCTTGAGGTTTTACGTCTTTCTTAACATTAAATCATCAATCCTCAATACCAAATTGTAAGGTACTTTCTGATTTTCTTCCACAAATTCAGAGAAAATTATTGTGCATTCAATTCAAGAAGAAACTTTGAACCCGTGTACCAAAATTCACAGAAAAGAATCAATGTTCAGTCTTGAAGACTCCTTCAAAGGTTCTAAGTCTTTTTCCTTAATTAATAAATTAATTTTGCCATGTTTCTAGTCTTGTATTTCTTATTCTAGACTCAAAATTTATGTAAACAAGATAAATGGACAAAATATTTTTTTGTCCCGTAAAACTAGAGTATTATTTATTTTGGTATCACAATTTAGGTAGGCGGTTGTTTTAGTCCCACAAAACTAAAACATGTCTTACAGGACTAAAAAGGCCACCTACCTAAATTGTGGTACCAAAATAATTAACAAATAATGTTCTAATTTTACGGGACCAAAAAAGCATTTTACCGACATAAATATGATTTTTCCTCTAATTAATTGTATCTTCAAAAGTTTTAGCATCGTTATTTGTATTACAAATAAATGTTAATTTTAAGTTTTACTCAATCACTCATCTTATAAAATGGTTTGATGTTCTGATTTTAAACAATCAAAATTTTAAGTTATTCAATTATTCGGGACAATTTCATTTTTAGTCCTCCAACTTTTTCACTTATTTTCAGTGCATCCACCATGTACAAGACTCATCACATTGCATCATTAACATTTGAATTTTGCAACAAATATGGTAATCTCTGTTAATGTCCTATTAGAAATTAACGACAATCGAGCATGTGATTATCACGTGCGATATTCTACTACTCGGCAAATGTTAGGGTTTCAGAATGCAGCCCGTTTTTTCTTAATCTCTCAACCCTAACTCCCAATTCTCCCAACCCATTTCTTAAAAAATATAAAAATATGTCTAAATGTTCCTACAAATCCTGAACCCTTATGTCTCGAACCCAAAGAAATCTTGAAATCTAGAACCCTCTCCCTAAGTTTTTGAAGACTATGCAAAGTGAAGTTTGAAGTTGAAGTTTTGTTAAGCCTTTGAAGTTGAAGTCGTGCCTATGTGCCTATGTGCTTTTTTTAGCCAGAAGTGCTTTTTTTTTAAAAAGTGCCTTTGCATAATATCACTTCTCCAAAAGTTGAAGTTTTCTCAAACACTCCCTTAGAGCGCACAGGCAAGACTATGCAAAGTGATGGTTTGGGGGAAAACATGCAAAGCTTAGATCATTTGGATAAACAAGTCAAATTTAGAGGACTTCGGGGAAAACAGGCAAAATTTAGAAGACTTGGGGAAAAACAAGCAAAGCCAGATGTATTCAAATCTTGAGGAGCCGGATCTTGTAATAGATTTTTCATTTTTAGATGAGGAAATGGGTAGAAACACAAAAGGTTAAAGGGATTGACTGACATTCATATTTCAGTTGAATCATATTTTGATTTTTCAAAGGCTAAAGAATTTAATGATAGTGATTATGACATGGAAGAGGAAGATAGGTTGTTTGATAAATTTATTGGGAAAAAAAAAATTAGTACACTAACTTAGCTCTCGTTCAATTTTAGTACACTAATGTTGGTAATTATCACATTTTATACATTATGTTGCAATTTTACTTCAATCAAGCCCAATTGATAAGAATTTGCTGACGTGGCCAATTTTTTGCTTACGTGTCAGGCGAAATTAACCATGTCAGCACATGACGTGGCCGGCTACTGACGTGGCGGGATGACTTGGATGTATTTTCTTCCATAAGGATATATTTTAGTACACTAACTTTAGCATGGTTTAATTTTAGTCCAATAACTTTGAATGAGGTAAAATTTTAAGTCCCTGTCATTGAGCTTAGGGGGTGTCACTGTCCATTTATATTTATATTATAAAAAAAAAATTTAAGTGTACCGCTGAAAACGGTACACTTATATATTTCTAATTGGTCGCTAGTTGCGAGCTGCACTCACGACCAGCCCTCAAAATTTTTTAAATTTATTAATTCTTTATAATTATTAGTTAAAGTTAAAATAACAATTATTAATACTTAATTAGATATAATTAATTAATAAAAATTTGATAATTGTTAATATAGCTATTAAATTAATTAATTAGAGAATAATAAATTCATATTATTAGAGAATAACAGATAATTATATATTTTATAATTATTAATAATTTGATAACATATTTGGTAATTATTTATAATTATCAATAGAGTTGATATTATTATAGCCGTGATCTTTTCCTTTTCACACTTATCAGTTCAGTTGGATCATCTATTTTTTAAACTATGATTAACAACTATATTATCGAATTTTTAACAATTAATCTATATCAAATTAATTAATATTAACAACTATATTATCAAATTAATTAAAATTATCTTAATAATATTACATTCTATACGAAAAAAATAAAAATATTATATCATTATTATAATTATTATTCTGTACTTTAATTTCACCTCATTCAAAGTTATTGAACTAAAATTAAACCATACTAAAGTTAGTGTACTAAAATTCATCCTTCTGAAAGAAAATACATCCAAGTCATCCCGCCACGTCAGCTGCCTGCCACGTCATGTGCTGACGTGGTTAATTTCACCGGACACGTCAGCAAAAATTGGCCATGTCAGCAAATTCCGGTCAATTGACCGGAAAATTGGAACAAAAACCCTCAATTGGACTTAATTGAAGCAAAATTAAAATATAATATATAAAATATGATAATTACCAAAGTTAGTGTACTAAAATTGAACGAGAGCCAAGTTAGTGTACTAAAAAAAGTTTTTTCCCAAATTTATTCATCCAGATGCTAAATCTGCTGGGGCTGGGAAGGGGAGGTTAATAGATGATTCTGAAATGCATGAGAGATGTGTGGTTAAACATGAAGGAGAGACTATTAATAGTGATGCATTTCAGAGTTTGAGAGGATTTTTAAATTTTTAATGATCGAAACTTTAATTTATTAAATATTTAAGAGTTCAATTATTGGTCTAATTATACTTTTAATTAGACATTCATAATATTATTTTTTCCATATAAAATAGTAGCTATTATGTAATAATTCAGAAAAATATTATTTATGTCTTTTTCTCTGATATTCATAAAGAAACATGATAAAATCAAATTAAAAATACACCAAAAGAAAAAGTATATTAGGAAAAGGCAAAAAACAAATTATTAATTATTTTATTCTCTTTTTTTCTTTGATCATTTATCCTTTTTTATATTTTCAAGAGGACCATGTATGATTTGATTAGTGTAATCAAGAAAAAATATGAAAAGAAAATGTAATATTATAAAAAAAATTAACTTTCTCACTTTTATGTCTTTTTCTAAATCTGAATACTTAAACACTAAAATAAAAAATCAAAATTATTTACTCTATTGGGCTCATTAATATGAATATGTACTTTTACAAATTTAAGTTTATATTACAATAATTATAGTATTATTCAAGTAAATAAATATATCACAAATAATTAATTAAAAAATAGAATTAAAAATGTGTATATTCAAATAATATTATAATTTTATATATATTTATTTACTTATATAATCAGTAGTTCTTTCTGATTTAGTAGCAAAGTTTTAAAGAGTTAAAATTTTATATTTTTCTTTTTTTTCTTATAAATTCATCTTAATTTTTACTTTCGAATTATAGTAGATGGACAATATTTAATTAGTGTCAAAAATTAGAAAAGTATCATATCATGTCCCCAATTATAAAAATTATTAATTTAAACAAGCACAAATATCTCATAGGAAGTACTTTATATGACTATCACCAATGATTAAAATGCTCTTGAAGTCTAGTTTCATAGGAATTGATTTTATTTGAAAATCTAATGTTATTAAAATGTTATGATAGAATGAAACCACATTACTAATTTTAGAACATAGAAAGTACCCTTGGTATTATATTTAAACTATATTATCATTGAAAGAAAGCACAAGTATCACTCCTTTTCTATTATTTAGTACTAATAGTTATTATATTACTGGGTATTAGAAAAATATGTTTCAAGAAACTTTTTGAATATTTCATAAATCTTGTGGTATAGATACCAATATAATCTTATATATAAAATAAATATCTTGTATGTACAAATTTGTACTTATACTTAAAAATGAAAGTTGTCTGTGATCAAATGATGATTAAAATTAGGACTTTTAATTTAAAATTTCAGTAAATATACCGCTATTTGATAACCATTAAAATCAAACGATTAATTTCGTTTAAAAAAGAACACTTAATTAATAGCTCCCTTGAATCTTCTCTTATGTTTCATTGGACTTATGATCTTCAACAGAAAGTAGGAATTTTTATATTTTAGATATTTCCCTCTTATAAACTTTTAGATTTTAAAATTAATTCTCTCCATGATACTTATCTTTCATCTCTATATTTGTGACGAGAAATTCACCAATATTTATGTGAAAAAATCTATAATTAATCTTTTTGTTCTTTTGCCTTCTATTGAAATTTTAGATCTTATAATTATTTCTCTTTATAATATTAATTTTTCATCATTATATTTGTTTTACCTATAAAATATTGCTTTAAATTTTACATGTCTATATTTGTCATAAAAAGTTATCATTTAAACTAATCCATATTCTAAATTTACTTCACGAATGAAATAAGCTTTTAATTTATTTTTTTTGTAGTTGTGTAAAGAAAGAAATAAATAAAAATTAGCTTTTGATTTTGAATTTTATTTTTGAACTCTTATACTAATTATCAATAAAGTTATTTTATAATGTAATTTTCTTGTAAAAATCGCTTTACTTTTTATTTTATTCCTCATGTTGATGGAAAATAGTTTAAATTGATGAATAGTATATATCTTATGGAATGAATTGAATGGAATAAGCATAAAAATCATGGACTAATTTTATAAGTTATGGTTGAATTAAAAATATAAATTTACATAAATGAAATCACTTATTGCTGAAAATGATGTAGTAGAAATCTTATAGACCAAGTAATATGTGCATTAAATAACCGAAAAATCATAGACTCATTTAATTCATAAAATAAGTTTTGAATAATATTATTATGATTTTAGAATTAAAATTATAAAGACAAATAATTATAAAACCACTTATGAAATAATACTAAGTTTATTTTCCATAAATAATTAATTTTAAGATAAACTTATATAATGTACTTGTTTCTCATTGAAGTTTATTTTCGTTTAACTTGCGGTATTATACTATTTATTATTTAGGTACCCCGGAATATTTTTTATGGACATATGAAATTATACTTTATGTGCAATTTTGATAATGTTAATCAACACAAAAAATTAAAAAAAAATATAAAACATCTCAAGTTGCTCATATTTTTATAATATCTTATTATAAAATTTAATTTATATTAAATTAATAGTATATTGTCCCGTGGATTGGGTTCCTTGTTTTTTAAAGAGATGCTTCTTCAAGTTTATAAAGCATATCTTCTCTAATTATATAACCTATATATTATTCGTAGTTAGTATTATGATTTTTTTTACTAATTTTATATAATTAGTTATAAATAGAACTCTGTATTATGAATGAGACTCTTTATTAAAATTTATGTTTATTATATAATGCTATCTCAAATTCCACTATCTAAGTAATTAATAATTATTATAAAATTACTTATTTGTACACATAAATTTATAATTTAATATTCTATAAAAAGGATATAGTTGACATCATAAAAAAGAAAGAAAAAAATAAAACATGGCAACTCGTTCACACTTTTATAATATACATAGATATAGACAATATTTATCTATGGTTGTGTACCCATTTTTTCTTTTATTTCATTTATAGTTTAAGAAAAAAGATATATGTGGTGATGGTTTAAGAGTAACATTTACACCTTTTGATGTGTTTTTACGAGGAGCGATTTTTATCGTATATTGTTGAAAAGATCAAATATGTACACTCTCATTTTGTTCTATTATTAGAGATGATTAAAGAATCATATAACGTACCTATTAATGACATCTCAAATGCTCAAATTACATTCTAGTCTATGTTACAACAAAATGTATTAATTCTACATGATAAGTAATTTAATTGATTCTCATTTTTCTTTTTACCTATTTTACTCTTCAAATTATTTGTTTTACATGACAATTAATTTAATTGATTTTATTTGTCATCCAACCTCTATACTTTAATATGTCTGGTGATATAACTAATTCTCATTTATATCTATGCTAGAAAAATTCTCAACATTAAATCCTTTCAATTTTCATGATTTTTTCTAGTCAATTCATGTTATATCATAGGACTATTTTTGATCTAGTAAGTGTATTATAATATAAATATAATATACACAAAAATGATATTGATAAGTAAGTATAATGTGAAAAGTAATTAATAGGAATAATGTGAAAGTAATAAATAAGGTTAAATATGCAAAATGCGAAAAGTAATTAATAGGAATCAATAAGTATATTATTATATTTTTATCCTTAGAAAAATAATATTACAAAATTAATTTAGTCCAATAAAAAAATAAAGAAATCAAAATCCCTATTCATACTTTTATACAAATATAGATATAGATATAGATAGATAGATAGATAGATAGATATAGATATAGATATAGATAGATAGATAGAATATAGATATAGAATAGATATTATAAATAAGAATAAAATATATAAACTATGACATCACATTTAAAAAAAAATAAGGAAAGAAAGAAAAAAATAATTTATCAATTAATATAAAATTTGAAAAGTTTAATAAAGTAGTTATCATATTAGTTGGGGGTTATTTTTGACATTACAAAAAAGTGGTGCAACGGTGTTATTAACCGCCATTTGTGAGTAAAAAATGGATTTCTTTTATATAATAGTAAGATATATATATATTATATATCTACTAGCATCGGTGGCACGCAGTCCCCTGACACATAATTTAACTAAATGTAATGCAAGGATTGTCCATGTGTTCTAAATTAATTAAAAAATAAAGGGACACAAAAATCGTACTTGATAAGAAAATTCACCAAATTTCATCACTTGTACAAAAGAATGCAAATGGCAAACTATTTATATATATATATATATAAGTAATTTTAAGATTATTACTTTTGAGAGTGGTAAAACTTTCACTAACACAAACCCACAAAAGTTGAAATAAAACATAAATCAAAATCTCTTTCCAAATCACACATTCGATAGATCAATTAACCCATCCTTACACTACTTCAACCCCCACATTACTCCAGATCAATAACGGAAAAAAAGAACCCAACAAAAAGGCTTGATTAACTATTTTCTTTTTTCTTCATGAGAAACAATACAAAATGAAGACCCTCATAATATACAGAGAAAATTATGGCACAACATGAAAGAGATAGATCTCTTATAGCTGATTGTTTTTTCCAGCTATTGCTTTTGTTCATAGATGCTTGCCCAACAACTAAAGCCGTCGAGATGCAAAGCAAGGAAATGACACATCAATTGCTCGTCTCCATATTAAATCCAAAATTGCTTCTATAGTTTGATAGCTGACAAAGACTAAAAAGCATTGATAAGATCCTTTAATGATCCTATAGTATATGTTCTCCTCAATTATCGAAGTATATTAAAATATTTAAATCTGTAAAAGGTTAGTCAAATTATGAACAATAATTAGAGTTATGCTCAAAAGCATTATACACAAAATAATCAATCTTAAGCTATTTTCCGTTAAAATTTTTTCAATTTGTTCACATTGCCAGTCACTCTAAGCTTCTGACTCAAATTTATAATTTGTAAGTCATATTCTACATTATTTAAAAGCCAAAAATATAAAAATATTGGTAAATGATTGAGCGTCCAACACACTTGAGCATATTTTCGAAGGAAAGTATTTAAAAGAGATAAAAAACAGAACTTACTTTGCAACTGCTTGTCAATGTACCTGCTGATAGATAAAATTGAAATAGTTATTCTTGGGAACATTTTTACTACTTAATTAAACAATGTCATCCACACTAATAATACTTAATATTAACTGCTAGCTAATGTTATTCTCACAAAAATACTTACATCTAATGCCAACTTGTTTATTAGTCATATCCACACAAATGTACTTTTAGATTTCACATACACGCACACACAACTAAAAAAACAACGCACACTTTCCGATGAAAGAAACATCTAGGACATGAGGAACAAATACCAAATAAAAGAATCAAAATTATACAGTAGTCTTAAAATAAAAATAAATAAATAATAGTACGTCCTATACAAAAAGAAAGAAAGATGAATTAGTCAAGTTTTAACCTTCTATATTTTGACAGTACTGGAAATAAGTAAAATTTTTAAGTATCATGATCAAATTAAAATTCATTACTAATGTCTTGTCTTTGACTTCTAGTATCAATTGTAAACATTGCAATACAGTCAAAGAAACATGCAACATTTGTTAACTATTTATTATTCACCAAATATAAATCCAAACAATAACTTAGCTTTGATAATTGAGTAGTATTAAAAAACTATACCATGATTGACCTGTATACGAAAAGGAGTAAACAAAGACCAATCTATTGTAATAAATTGTATAGCAAATATTGAAAGCTAAAGAAATTCAGCAATACAGATAAGATAGAAAACTCTACTTTATGTAAATAATGTTATCCATCAAAAGGGTAAAACCAAAATGTACTTATAATTCATATGTAGTAGCATATACTTCTAAGCAAGAAATATCATACTTCACAATCCCAAAAGTCAAACCATAAAAAAATAAAGTTTTACATGTAAACGTAGGCACTAAAAGCACATGTATGTGTTTATACATATTTCAAAGTCCCATAAAATACAAACCAATGAGAAACTCATGCAAAAGTTTGATGGCAGAAAAAGGAGGATCAAGACACCATAAGAGTAGACTCCCAACGGTTTTGCTTAAGGGATCATTCAAAGTCTCCAAAATAGCCTTGGGAAAGAGGAGTAAAAAACAAATAATCACAAATAAAAAGCAATAATATGATTGAAAAATTAAAATAAATAGAAACTATCAATAAAACTCCGAATGAAATTAAATTATCAGCACAACAAAAAGTTATAACTGGTAGTTAGAACATAAAAAAGAAAAGTATTGTTATTTAAAGTTGATTAATAGTTAAATATGCATCAGTGATCATGGTTATTGTGATCTCAATCAGCAAATCTCATAGAGATGGGAACAAATTAATTCCAGGATATAGCGCTATGTGCAACTTAATCCACAACTTGGACTCCATGCCTTAGAATTAATCAGTTCGGATTGTGAACTTGGATCTTTCACCTTTATGCTGAAAACTAATCGGGGATCAAAATAGAAAACTGAAACCACAATGGTTAATACCCAGTTTTTTTTAACATATATGCTTCTCCTTCACATTACATCACTATCAAAGACTTCAAAAGGTTGCATCACGTTTCATAGGCCTCAGTTACAATTACATCAACAGGGCCCTCAAGATTAAGTAAACCCTCCAAATCTAAACGTATTCTACCTCTACAATTTCTTTTATTAATTCAAGTGAGTGGTACAAATTCGTTGATTAGAGAAGCCAAGAAGCCAAAGTGAACTTGTAGTTTAGAGGTTTACGATTAAAGAGACGAAAGAGAAATGTGACAAAAGTAACTTTAATTATTATTAAAATGAGGCATTTATCGTAGGGATGAAAAAGATGAAAGAAATAGTTACCGTTAACTTCAACTTCAACCCTGTCATTTAAGTTCTTTCCTTTCATCATTGAGGCTTTGTTTCATTTAGGTGGCATGCCTTATTCAAAATAAAAAAAGACCCATCTAAATTGAATGTATTTCCAAGGTAAAAAGAAAATACACAAAATCAAAAAAAGAAGTGAATACCGAGCAATTTGAGGGGAAGCCGATCTACTCCTCCGTCATAATGCTGCTCAACTACCACGGAGTCTTGCCAACCTCAACCACCATGTCCCATATGTTTTTCTCCTCCAGTAGCGCAGTTTATCTCTACCGCGTGTTCCAATGGAGGGCAAGTCAACAACGGAATATTGTTCAAGAGTTGTGGTGCTGAGATAATTTGAAGGTAGTTTGAGAAAAGTGAACGATAATGAGAGAATTGGGATTTGAGATGAAGAGATGGTGGTTTATTGGTAACTGTGACAGCAATTGTTTGCAAAATACATCAAGGATATTTTTGATAAATTGAAAAAAATTGTATTGTGGTGTCAATTTATAAAAAAATATTGCTTGATATTTAAACATGTATCTCCTTTATTCAACACAATACACCTGCTACATATTTTTTATCATCTATTGGTAATTTTATATCATCCCAAATATAGAGATGAGAAAAAAAACATACTAGAATTTATTATAAAATTTAATAATTCTAGATGATGGTAAAAATTATAAAGTAAAATAGAATACAATCAAAATTTACGTAAAAAGACTATTAAAAGAATTATATTACAAAATACTTTACAGAGAGTTGATATAAAAAATAAAAGTTCAAAAAATAAAATAACTAATTAATATTTTTTCAACTTGCCCAATTCAAACAAAAGAACAAAAATCTTGTTAATTTCAAAAGTCAAACAAATTTGAAATATAAAGTAAGTTAAATAATGATTTTTTTGTGACAAATATAAGGATGAAAATTAAATATCACATAGAGTATTAGAATCTAAAAGTTTAATAGAAGATAATCAAAAATCAAAAAAGTAAATTTATCAGTTTTTTTATATGAATAATGGTGATTTCCAGACCATGGATATAGGGATGAAAAATAAGTATCATTAAGATAATTAATTATAAAATTTGAAAGTCCTAGCTATAAGCGGACAAAAGTTAAAGAGTAAAATATTAATCTTTTTGCATTAAATAAAAAAAATCTATATATCAAGTAAAAATACCTAGCACGATTAGTTAGTTTAATGGTCCTGCTATAACTTATAGATTTTTTCAATCATAGATGTTGTGAAACTTTATCGTACGATAACTACCAATTGTTTACGAAAATTCACAAATATCTGGCTATACTCTTTTTGAGTTTTGTTATCCATTTAATTATTCATGATATTTTTATTTAATTGAATAAAAATATAATTATTCTATATAAACTTAAATTTGCAATGATAAATATTATATCTTGAAATAGTGAAAAGATTTTTTCCATAGTTCAAGAGAAATAAAAAAAAGTTCTTATGTCTTGAATCTTAATAAATTTTAGTAGATTCCATTATAGGAAAATGATTTTTTTCCCCAGCTATTTACGATGGCCAAAAGTGAAAAAATCTTAGTGAATAATCATTAGCCCCAACTATACAATGGCAATTAATCGCTTGGTGAGCATCTTCTCCATTTTTCAATTGACAATCAACAAGAAGATGGTATAAATTTTTCAAAAGAGATCTTTTAAACACTTTCTAGAGATGATAAAGTAAATGTAGGCATTACAACATCAATATTAGATGAAAATATTATAGTAAAACAATGAAGCACATCAATACATCTCTATGCGATTTTAAATATAAATATATGTATTACACATACTATAGAACATCAATAGGAACAATATATATATATATATATATATGCAAAAATAATAGAGGCACGTACATCATCTCAAGATATATATTATTATATTTAGAAAATTCTATCGAAGAGTTTCAATATTTTCCAACATATTAGTAAGATTACTCTAAAGGAAATATGTCTAACTTGAACTTCCTTCAACCATATCTACTCTGTAAAGAGTCTACTTTCATTTTCATAACATGCCACTAAAATGAATTTTTTTTATCATATTCCAAATTTTATGTGAATTCTTATTTTACTTGTGTTCTAATTGTTAGGCAAAAAACAAACATTTTTATTATATCTATCTTTTTCTTTTCAGGAATATATATAATTTAGCAACTTCTTCTCTTTTAGTTATGAAAAAATTTAATTTAATAAAGTTTGGCCATTTTTTAGCTAGCAACCGGAGGGAAGTGCCTTAGTCGATTCCTAGTCTTGGGCCCGGAAGCCTATAAAGCATGAGGACCTAGGACATAGCTGAGACTAAGGTGCTTCTCTCCCAAAGAGAGAGCCGCGAGAGTGAGTGATCCTCAGGTGAGGAGCACGAACGGGGAAGCTAAGCTCGTAGAGCGTGTTGTACGTGCTAGTCCGGTGAACGGCCCTTGCCCATGATTGCTAACCAATTCCTTTGCCTACTAGACTTCTTTGTCTAAAAGAAGAAAAGATGCTTTCTCACGGGATAAGAACTGGCTTTCGTTTTCTGTCAATCAAGGATAATTTTGTATTTTGATTCGCAAAATGACTAATTTGTTGGTTTATAATAGCATAACTTCAAATATTATGACGACTTGAGCGTGTGAACATCTACTCAAATTCGTGAGTATATTGGTTGAATCAATGTATGACAACGTAAATAAAATTATGATTTTTGGTTGGATTGGAAAAATCTTCATGAAAAATTCATGGATAACCCTAAACTAGGAGTGGATGAATTTAGGTGTGAGTTGTCACAACATTGGCAAATGTCTCCGAACAGCAGGCTAATAGGGCAAAAGAGAAGGAAATAAAAATGATTCAGGGTAATTTGAAAGAACAATTTAGCATAATTAGGGATTACTTTCTTGAATTGTTGAGAAGTAATCGTGGTTCAACAGTTAGTTCAAAAATTGATTGAGGCCGAAAATGAGGGGAAAACCTACTTTTCAAAGGTTGTACATAGGTTTGGGGCTTATAAAGTTTGTGGTAAGGTTATAAGGATGGATGGGTATTTTTTTAAGGGAGCTCCAAGTAGGCAGTTGTTGACTACAATGGGCGTTAATGCTAATAACAATATCTCTCCAATAGCTTATGTAGTTGGAGCAAATAAAAACAAAAACTCTTGGCTGTGAATTTTAACATTGTTAAAGGATGATACAGGCTTTGAAACCAATATGCTTGGACATTCATGAGTAAAAGAAACTCACGGGATTTGTGTATACTGATAGAGAAGGTTGGTGACCTCGAAGCAGGATACGTTACTTAGGGGATCCATAAACTTGTCGTATTAAGCCATTTTAGGGGTTTGACAGTTTGCTTGGAGTTCGTCTGACATGACCTATTTGATAAAGGGATACCCTCTTACTCCTCTAATGGGATCCTCAGGACACGCTTCTGCATATCTAGGAAACCCTGCTTAAGCTTGCCCACATCAGGTGAAATTACTGGAGGGGCCGAAGTGGCCACTGAGGATTGCCCTCGGGTGCTCGATGTGATCATCTGTAGGAGCCTTTAGACAATGGGACGGGTAGCAGCCTCCTAGTGAGATGTTGGAAGAAGGCTAACTTGGGAGGGATCAATAGGATCGACTTTCGTATGCCTCAGGCGAGATGATGGTGATGAGTGCGTCTTGTCAACAACCTGGAGGGCTCGGTTGTGTCCAACTTGTTGTTCACTTCCTTCTCGCCTCTTAATCCCGCTATTGGCAGCCTCCATGATTCTCACGTCCTAGATTTATGTTTCCACAAACGACACCAATTGATGCGAGGAATATAATCTCATTTCAAACAATCCAACATGAGATGGTTGAAATAACTGCAAAAATAACTGTTAGCGGTCCACGCTCAAGTCAACATGTGAATTAGAAAAATCAGGAATAGTAAAGCAATCAAACAAGGCAAGTTTAGCAAGTGTAATTGAAACTACCCCCTCTCGGATGGGGATGCCGGAAATTTATAAGGGCAGAATCCCTCCTCCTTTAGGGCAAAAAGGCTTTCTATGGACTAGGATGTCTTTGATGGATAAGGATATTTTTTGTGGATAAGGACGTCTTGTGTGGATGAAGGCGCAAATGAATCCCGCAACCAAAATCCCGATATCTTAGGCACTACAAGAAAATAGGGTTTCAGAGACGGTTTTTGCCATCTCTAAAGCCTATAATTTTCTAATGAAATCAGAGACGGAAATTTCCATCAAAAAATCTGTTGCTACAGGTCTAATGGTTGATTTCGTAGCTAAATCCGTCTGCACTTTCAAATGGAATGTAATCCGTCTTAAAATCTATCTAAGATTCCAAACACAAGCTTAAACAAGATCCATCTTTAATTCCGTCTCTAAATTTGTGAAACTCTCTTAGATAATACACCTCTAATTCCATCTCAAAATCCATTGTTAACATTAGTCTATGTTTTTTCCTATTCATCTTGATTCTTTTGGCTGATTCCATCTCTAATTTTGTACCTGAAGTCAAAATTCCATCTTTAATTCAATGCCTTTTCTGTTTTTTAAACAAAGCTGGAGCAAAATGACACAAAAATATCTGGACAAAACAAGATACCATGACTTATTAAATGCAACAGGCATCAAACATTGGCATAAAACCATATAGAAACAAAGAAACCAATTAATAAATTAGTAGAAGTGCGGGAAGCACTATCATTGTCTACCAGGAACAAATAAATTCTTCATGTTCACAAGTACGATACTAAATACAAGCACAAAAATGCTTGAAATACCACATTAGCCAAGATCTTGCACACTTTACTTAAATCATAGGATATTACTATTTATGATTTTTCCCCGTATTCTCCAATTTGCTTTACAATCAATGTCAATAACTTGTTTGTTGCTCCTCTCAGGCACAACTTGCTCAACATGGCTTAATGAGATGATATTGTTCAGTAGCGCGGCTCTCATTTCTGTCAGCATGAAAAAACAGGGATTAATTCTATATAAAAACGGATACCAACGGTAGGTAATAGAGAGTTAATCATGTAATACGTCATTAGTACTAATTGCAACCTGGAATGAATACATCCAAAATGGGCCAAAAAAAAAGTGATGAATGAGCAAAGAACTTTGATAAAACAGTAAGCTAACGTGTGCATATGCATTTCCTTTTGTATATTCAATTACACCATAGTTGTATGTCAATTCCAGGACAGTTGTATCATATTCATCAGCATATCCCATCATTGCCATGGTGTACTGCAAATTATAAAAAATAATGTTATTGCATCAAATCAGAACTAAAGTTTAGGCATATATAAAGCTGAATTTCCATTCAACAGTAATACCTTTTGTTCTGGACAGTCAGTGTTCCTCAACAGTCCCATTCCTAAAGCCTGAATGAATGAAAAAGTATAAGGTGTCTCTTCCTTACAACATACAATCATGTTGACAATCCCTTGCTCCATGATTTGATGTGAATTTTGATAATTTGGAAGCATGTCAAATTAAATACATGAAGAACTAACTTATACAACCACTGCAAATGGTTAAGAGCAATACTAAGAAGTAAGAATTGAACTATTGACAAGGACATGGGAACCAGAAACTCAAGAAGGAAACTCAAGTGTACCTAAAAATGTCATTCTAAGCTATATGTCTAAAT
Source organism: Sesamum alatum (assembly GCA_034509735.1). NCBI lineage: Eukaryota > Viridiplantae > Streptophyta > Magnoliopsida > Lamiales > Pedaliaceae > Sesamum > Sesamum alatum. The sequence continues at coordinate 17,922,299 of JACGWO010000006.1, forward strand.
ACAATTTCCAGAAAGGTTACGCACTCCACTAATTAAGGCATCCTGAACATGCTTTATATATATTCGACTGACGGAGAGAGTCGAAATAGACCTCAAACAAATAGATAAAATTAGGAAGTAACTTTAACAGATAATTACAATTTAAATCATGAAGGAAGAGTTCACCTTCTCATAAGATTTGATAGAGCGCTCAAGATCACCAACACAAAAAAACATCACCTGGTAGAGTGGTTTAGGAGTGGGACCTCGTTGAATTAGTTCAAAAAGGTAACCATATATTTTATGTCTTCAACCAATTTGTAAACCTTAACAATATAAATTATCAGAAAAACTAAATTAACTTACTGTTCTGGCCAACAGACAACAAATCACATCGATTGTCAAAAGAAAAAGAAACAATTTGATGAGCACTTACATCTTGAGTTGGAATGGCAAAATGTCCAAAGCTCCGCTCCAGTGCCATACTTATCAACCCCATAGTATGCTTTCATGTATTAAAGAATGTCAAATAGCAAGTATGGATGACTAGATAATAGAATACGAAATTTAAAGAAAAAAAAAAAAAGGAAATTCCCTTCTGATATCAGTATATTTGAAAGATTTAGAGATTCCATAATATATAAAACTATATGTTTCATGAGCTCAACTGGTCGACCTGTGGTTCGTCAAGACTCAACCTTATCTTTCCTCTACTTTGGAATTGACATAAAAATGCAACTAGATTAGTTATAAACAAGTCTATATCAGGAGGAGTGAGGGATGGGCAAAAGTTGGTTATATGATAACATGCCATATCTATATCTATATTTAAATCTATACTATATATAAAAGTGTGAATCTTTTAAGTGTTTGTTCCCATTCTGAAAACACAATTGTACCCTTACTTAAGTAATCTTCTTAATAATAATAAATCACAAATTATAAAAGAAAAAGTACCATAAAAAAAAAAGATAATTTTATAGTCCTAATACCACTAAACTACTTAGATAGTAATAAAAACATCTAAGTAGTTGAGAGGAATTAGAACTACTAAAATAGTTTCTCTTTTTATTAGCACTTTTTTCTTATAACTATTTTTATTTATTATTGAAAAAATAACTTAAGTATTGGTACAAATGTCTATGTTACAAATTTCTTCCAAATATATAAATTCAAATTTATTCCTAAAAGATTAACATAATTTTTAATTAAAAAAAATTATATTACAAAATTGTAACCTAAAAAGTTAAAAACAAGTAATAGTAAAGGGGAAGAAGACTCAACTTAGTTGTTCAATAAGGAGGCAATCGTAATTCAATTATCAAACAAATTAATTATTTCTTTAACTTGAGGTTCATTATATAATTTGTAAATCTTATATTAGAGTAGTTAGAATATTAATCGTAATTCAATTCAAATAAATGAGTTATTTTCAATATTTTTAAAATGTAGGAGCTCATAAAATGTTTCAAATAAGTTTAACCTAACATCCTCTAAATTTGTAAAAGATTAATATATTATTCATAAGAAATATATAATACCAATTGGATACATATGAATAATATCAAGAAATCACACTAAAAATGTGAAATTAAAAATTATAAATAAAGGCAAAATATAACATTTTATCCAATAATGTTTCAAATTTAGAAGTTAATGAAGAATGTAAACAATTTTTTGACAAAATTAGCATAATTACAGGACCTTGTGATACAAATACTGATACTACGATTGTCTAATTAGAGTAAAATTCGCTTAACAATAGTTTAATAATAATTAGTTAAAATCATTTCACATCAATAATTTAAAAATAAAAGACACCGGACGGATATGTTAGTAAAAGAAAAAACATCTCATACATAGAAATGATATAATGAAAAAAATCAAAAAATAGCAAATCATCTAAAAAGAAAAAGATACAAATAAAACATGATCAATTTATCAAATAGGAATTTCTTATAAAAAAATCCAAATAGGACTTTGACAAATTAGTTTTATTTTATTATTGTATTATATTTATATATTATATTTTATTTTCACACTAATTTATTTCAATACAAGATTATCAAATATTATAAACGTTAATTATATTGGCACCCCCTGGGGTTAGGCCAAGTACACAAATAACCACCCCCCCTGCAAAATTACAACTACATCCCCTAAGGGTGTTAGTGTAATATTTTTCAGGGCTTGTTTGTCTAAGCTTTAACATTTAATAGGGAGTGCAGTTGTAGTTACAATTACACCCCCTAAGGGTGTTGGGGGTTATAGATGTAATTTCACAACAGTCAGTGGGCGTTTGTGTTTGGTTCAACCTCATAGGGGTGTTGATGTAATTTTCCCGTATAATAATTAGTAAATACAAAATAAAATATTTCAGTTGTATGGATTAATAATTACATTTTATATATCTATATCTATATCTATATCTATATCTATCTATCTATATCTATATCTATATCTATATCTATATAAAAGCATGAATAAGCATTTTGGTTTCTTTCTTTTTTTGGTCTTCCTAAATTACCCTTATTCTATTGTTTTGTATAGGATTAATGATTAATTGATTAAATGTAATTCTATTTTTAATGATTAATGATTCTACATGAAACCAAAGAAACTGAAAGGTTTTTTGGAAGGTGTCATTTCATCTTCTTCATTGCTTCCACCATTGTCATCTAACATTCATAACCTCTTCATTTCCAGACTTCCACACCTTGAATCAAACCTGAAAAACCATTGGCGAACTTGTCCGTTTCCACTGGTGTGGTTATAGAGGTTTCTGTCAGCGTCCCTTGAAGCTAACCTCAATGTCGAATCGGTTCTTTTCTGTTGGTGTGGATTGGAGAGGTTTTCTTTGTTCCTTTGATACAGTTGAAGAGTTGTTGGCCGATGTGAGTTCTCATCTTCTTGCATCTCTCTCTAACTTATCCTGCCCTGCTGGTTTTCATGTTTTCACACATTTTAGACAATCTATAGGAATGAGTTGTTGTCTTATAATCCTTTCCACCCTTGTGATATATTAGCAGACTGTTAAGGGAGAAAGGCACAAGCTGGAGAAAACTCAGAGCTTATTGGCTTAAAGAAGGTTTCTAACTTTTCCCTATTGTTTAGCTTAGCTATGTACTTTGCTTGAAATGATCCCAATAAATGATGTATGTACCGGCAACTTGGATAACCACTCCCCTCTCTCAAAAAAAGTTACAGTAACAGTGAAGTTCTTGTAAAGTTTGTGCCATTGAGATGGCTTATGTGCTCCCTTCAATGATCTACATCAGAATCTCATGAGTTATAGGCTACTTTCTATCATTTGTGAACATATGTTGTTCAATTTTAGGGGGCTCCTTTCTTATGGTTAAAGAATGATTACACGTTCCATGGTGCTTGGAACTTTGAACTGTAAGCAATGAAGATGTAAAATAATAGAGAAAATATTTGGAGATAAGCTTTTGAAATCATATATGTTTGATTTGAAGCCCAAATCATCCAGCGTCACTGTGCAAATATTAACTCTATTTGAATTGGGATTGGTAGGATCAGTCACACCTCATCTCAATTTCTTAAATTTTAAGACCACGTTTAACACTTTAGAGCCATTTTTTCCAAAGTTTTTTATCTCCATGCTAACTCTTTGTCTACTTGTAAGCTCATTTGTATATAGTTATTGAGATTCGTGTACGTAGCCGATGAAATCTTAAGGTTATGTTATGTTATGTCTGTGGCTGATGAATATCTATTTGACATTGTTATGCCTATCATACCAATATATATTTTATGTTTCTTTTTATTAATACATTTTAATATATTACGTGAAACTATTGTTTTAAATTTGATATTATCAGAACTTTTAGTAAATAAAATTGGTCTGTGATTCTAATTCCTAATGTTCTTAACTATAATGAATAGAATAACCTTCGGACAATCGTCTGTGGATGATTGAAAAATTCTAGGATTGTTATCAAGATAAACATATTTTTTGTTGAGCTAAATCTTTACTATGTAATTGGTTTTCAATATTATAGTCAAGAACCAAAAACTGTTATTTTACCACAATCAAATGACTTAACTTGCTATGAATTAACTTGTACTTTTCAGCGTCGAACAAAGGAGATTGGGTTCCGAGCCAAGTTTTAGATACTTGCTGGATGCTTTCCTTTTTTCCAAAATGCATGTACTTGTGTTGAAGTAGAGCCATGCTTCTGTTGCCTTTTACATTTTGCCTTGGCTAATGTCTTTAAATGTTTTACGTAATAATCTATCCCAGCTCTTCCTTGTGAAAAAAAGTTCTCAAGTTGTCAGTCAGAGATGTAGCTGCTAGCAAGAAGGTATTGCATCTCGTCTTTTAGTTTCTGGGTTAAACCCATTGTATAGGAAAAGAATTGTTTGTGAGCAAAAGACAATATATTTAGAATCGTTAACTTTTAAATATAAAGCAAATATCAAACAGAGTAGCTTGGCTATATTCTCTTGCATAGAGAATATGCAGAAAAGTTCAATAATGCTTCTTTGTACAACATGATATTAACTAATATGTGAGAGAATTCTACATATATATATATATACTTATATATATAATTTCTACTAACAATAAAATAAATAATTAAAAATACTCCATAAAATTGACACCGACTAATAAATAGTATGATAGTTGAATCTCTCATACAATAACTCAATTTGGGCAACTTTTGTATAACTATGCCAATTGAATTTTTCTTTCTAAATTAATACTTAATTCCATTCAGAAACGTATTTGAATTATATCGCGTTCCTATTTCTCTTCTTTCTCTTTTGTTTTTTCGTTTTCTTTTTTGACAAGGTTTACCCTACTCCAACTAGTTTAGTTAAAAGTATCAAATAAATTTAGAAGTGAACTACAAATAATAGAATTGAATGGTTTTAAAACAAGTAATTTATATAGTAATGTTTCGGTGATAGAAATCTAAATAAAATTATAAATATAATATTTTTTTGTAGCTAATAAGTGATATGTTCACCTATAAATATATATTTTTACACATGCAACGCACGTGAAATGTTCTAGTATAGCTAAAAGGAAATTTTTGGGGTGAATACCAGTAGTAGCGAATTTCTTAGTTCCAATAATATGGTCTTTCATGATCTCATAGACTAAATACACCATGAAATTCAACAACTAAAGCGATATATCAAAAATGAGAACTCAACATAGTGTAGGTCACCTAAAACACACAGTGAGAGTCCTCTGGGCAAAAATAAAGTTATCAAAATAACATAGAGAAAGCAGACAAGTACCTGAATTTGAGCTCTAATTCAAGTAGAAATATCAAGTGTTGTCCAATAAGCTTCTTTTTTAATGCTTTTCTTAACTGTGAAACCAAAAACTAGATAATAGTCTAGGTAAGACAAAACAACATACAGGGCTTTATGAATGAAAAGGAATAGATGCAAAGGTGAACTAGAGATGCCTCCCTTACAAACATAAACAAATCAAGGAAAAATGAACATGATCCATGGAGGAGCATCTCTTACCAAAAGAAGTTGCACCTGATAGTCCTCCCAGTGCTTCTTCTCAGGTCCATCTCCACAAAAGCAATCTAAAATATACTGCACACGCTCGGAGCCAAATATATTAAAAGAGGACTTTGTGCAAAGGAGATTGTCTGAAATAAATATGTACCATGAATGTTGACACATGTCATGTAGTATAAGAGATCATCTTTTATTGGATATAGAAAACAGGGATACAAAAGAATAAGCTATAAACCAACTGCTTATATCTAGTTTTACTTGTTAAACTCAAACAGAGGCGAAGAAAACCAAGACTGAGCCCACAAAAGTTAAATCACCGGCAAGAATCTGCAAATTGCAAAAGGTGAAGAAAAAGTTATGAAATTTGAGCTTTAGAATTGGGACTGTGGGCTGAGGTTTTGACTTAATGAGAAATAGAAAACAAAGGCAACCTGTTCTAGAATACTAAAATACTTTCAGAGCTGCAGAGGTCCATCAATAGTCTTCAATGATAACTCCAAAGCGAGAAAAGAGATACTGTTATGACAAGGAAGTTCTACACAAAGTCTCAGTAGCATGAACACCTAAAACATTCAACCGTCCAAATGAGGGCTCAGTGAAAATTGGGGGTGAATTGATTTCATAAGAGCAAAGTGACATCGTTTTGGGGAAGTTAGGGCACAATGCGAATGAGGAAACAACTGGGAATTGCAACTCTGAGGCTTATTCCCAAATTGAGCCAACAGATGGACACGTGGCAGAAGCTTGATGGATGGAACGGTGGCGCTCCTGAAAGATCGACCAGTCGAACCTGATTTACTGCAAAAGATCGAGCCAATTACTAGCTAAGGGAAGAAAAGTTGTCTAGACCACTGAACACTTTTTGTCTTGCTTTTTGTAATTCCCTTGCTTTTTTTGTAAGAACCTCTAGGGCTTAAGTATGGAATGAATTGTACTAAAGGAGCACTTTTTGAATGAAGAATTATTTGGTTTCTGAAATTCTCTCATCTCCCTTCTTCTCATTTTTCCACCCCCATTTTCTTATCTGAATTCATAACAGCAACAGCTGAGACGATGACTAGGATGACGCCGCCGATGGCGAAGGCGACCATATCGAAGAGGCGGGCGGTGTGGGCAGAACAGAAGAGAAACGCGAGAAAGCTTGTGCTGGGAAAGGGCTTTTCTGCGTTGCAATTGGTTTTTCTTTTTAAATTTTTAGTAAAACAGAGTTATTGTCTAAAGAGATAAAAATATATAAAAAAAAGAAGTTATTTTTAGATTCATCTCTAATTCAAAAAGTTTTGATTTTGAGATTGAGATGGAAACAAGGACGGATATTATGTATTTTCAAAATTCGTCTTTGATTCCGTCTTAGAATCCAAAATTTTAAGACGGAAATATTTCTATTTTAAAACTTTTACTAATACGAAATCAAAGACGGCATCAGAGACGGAATACGGTTTATAATTTTATCTTCTTTATTTTTTTTGAAAATGTCAATTCGTAAATGAATTCGTTTTTATTTTATAATATTATTATATAATTTTAAGACGGAGTATTTTTCGTCTCTGAATCCATTTTTGAAAGGTGAGATTTATTGACGGATATAAATCCATCTTTGATTTTCGTTTCTGAAAGTCTGTTCTCTTGTAGTGAGGATTGTAAGCTTTACTCTTGATTGGTGGCACCATGTGTCCCTATTGAGGTGGCCGAAGGTATACCAGCCAATTGGCACATCCTGCTCACATGAGTTGATGTGGATGCCACAAAAGCAAGCGGTGGAGGCTAGCAGGTTCGAACTTGGCTTTGGTTGGGCCTTTATTCTGTTGGGGGACTTGGGGTCTACAACAGTCTTGTGCGCCTGACGACCCTTTGTCTTTCAGCTGGACCTCCTTTGGGTTGGTTCGATTTTTAGGGACATCAGTATTAAATGCGAATTATTCACTATTTTTTTTAATTCTTTTGATAATTAATTATTACTGAGGATATTGTATTGCATTAGCGTTGGAAACTAATGAATACGGTTATATATATATATATTATTTGAGTTGGATTGCTAATTTTCACGAAGTTAATAGTATTTAAATGACAAATTTTCATGTTTGATTATTAAGTTGAACTAATTTACATTGAATCGGGATGCCCGTAAATTTAACGATAACACAAAGAATTTTTTATGAGATTTTAAGATGAAATATTAATTTGGTAGAAAAATAACAAGCAGGGATGAATTGATCTCGTGGGGCTTTGTTTTCTTAGTGAAGAAATGGAAATTTTTCATCTAAAATTAAAACAAGATGGTAGGGATTAAAAATGACAGCTAAATCCCAATTATTTTTCCAAATCCAACAAGAGGCAAGCAGCAAGCTTTCTTCTACTTTCTAATGGACGATCAATGGCAGGGACTAAATGTGTTTTAACTTAGCAATTTAAAGGATCAAATTTGTTAGTTGTGGAACATGGGGATCAAATCTGCTGTAGTGACAAAGTTGAGGGACCAACAATGTATTTTTTTCTACTTTTAATGCTTATATAATTAAGGTAAATTACATTGATTCCTAAGATTTAATCTAATTACACAAACATTCCATATTCTTTACAAAATTATAAGTGCACTCTTGAGGGAATGTCAACGTATTACCTTAGGGGTGGTTGTGTAAGTTTTTGCTTATATCTAATTACACAAACATCCCACGTCCTTTGCAAAATGACAAATATGCTCCCTGAGTGTGTTGATATAATTTATCTCAAGGCTGTTCGGGTAAATTTTCACCATTTAAAGGATGTCAATATAAATTACAATTACAATATTAGGGGATTTACTTATAATATTACAAAAGTCAAGATGTTTATATAATTAAACCCAACTTCAGAAGGTGTCGATATAATTTATCCTAAATTTAAATATGAAACGAGAACACTAAATAAAGAATTTGAACTGTTGCCTTATAAATTAGGGCTAGGGCTAAATTTTTTTTTTTTTGTCCCATAAAACAGGCATCGTGACAGTTTTAGTCCCACAATTTTGGGTTATGACGCTGTTAGTCCTGTTAAAAAAAAAAAAGGCCGTTAAAACTCAAAGGAGATAGTCATGTGCAATGCACATAACTATTCACTAGAAAAATATAATTGTTTGGGATGGGTTTTCGAAACGAATATGAATTAATTTTCAATGAGCTAATGACTTTTTGAACGGATTTTCTGACAGGAAATGCCCGTCTTTGCCAGTAGTGAGGAAAAAACTTTGTGACGGGCAAAAAAAGTTCATCTCCGAGTTTGATACAAACTTTAGACGGGTTTGTAATGCGGTTCCAAATGTTGTCCGATGGATGGTTAATAGTTGAACCAGTTTTCCAGTGGGTTTTGTGGCAACATTTTGAACGACTCCTGTTTATCTTTTTTCCACGCCTTTTGTGATGCACACCTGTCTCAAACTTGTCAGAACTTTTATGACCATCACAAACACCCAAAGAATAACATAAATTTAAGACGCATTTTGCAGCGCCATATTTTGAAACATGTTCGGTGACATCTATTTTTCCAACAGTTGTCTGTTTATATGTTTTTAACTTTTGCGATGATTTTCGTTACAAAATTTGCTTCAAAATTTATTTTCTTAAAAAGATTACTTTATTTTATTTTTTTATTAAATTGAGTGTTTTTAATTTATTTAAGTTTTATTTATTTTAATTTTACTTTTATTTAATTTTCAATATTTTGATAAATTAATTTAAATTTATTTTATTTGTAACTACTTTATTTTTAAACTAATTTATCTCAAACCTTTTTTATAATTAAAATTAAAGTTTCTTATTATAATAATTTATTTTAATTTGAATTTATAATTTGTAATTATTTTTAAATTCTATAAATTGAAATATTAATAAATTGGACTGCAATTAAGTATTAAAAGGAAAATTAATAGCATAATATATATATATAATATATTAATTAAAGAATATTAAAAAATTCAAATTAAATAAAAGAATCCTAATCTAAAGCGATTTCCTCGTCCTGCTCCTTGTCATCACCGGACACATCAACTATGGCTGGGTCATCTGCTGGAGGTTGAGAATGCTTGGGCATCAAGGGCATGGGTAAGTGTATCTTCATATCCATCATCATCCCCTTCATCCTCGCCACACGGTCCTTTAGTTTCATGGTGTCTGGATCTTGGGTCCGTGTCGATAGTGGTGGTTCAGTCCTCTGTGATAGCCCCGCAACATAAGTGTGGGCCTCTGTGCCCATACCGAATACGCGGCCCGAACTGCTAAGATCCACAGTCTTGCCCATCGGCGGGTGCCTGGGCCTATTGGACCACTAACATATTCTAGAAGATCTCCTAAAATAAGAAAATTTTAAATAGTAAAAACACAAATAATTAATGAAATTATTATTTTTTGATGTACTTACCGCCACCTTCTCTGCCCTCTGCCCGTTCCAATTCCCATCAACCTTTTTCTTGGAACATTTGGAGAAGAGATCCATCTGCTTTGGTGGCCTGTCGAGTTGCTCCTCCTGTGCAACAAATGAAAATTGTAAGCACTATAATTTAATAAGTGACCATATTTATTAACTATTCATAATTTTTTTAAACAAAAAAAAAAAACAATCTTACTAGCTTCCTTTTTGTGCATTTCAAAGGTGGATACCCCCCCCCCCCCCCCCCGCGGTACACATTGGTCGCAGATTCTGTGTTGGCTGCCCTGTGTGCCTTATTCTTTGTGGCCTCCCCTGGAACTTGGGGGAGGCCTAATACTCCTACAGCTGGCATGATCTCGCTGAGCCAACCACAATGGACGGACCATCGTCTTCCTGACTTTTCGAACTTACGTGTATTTTTCGACAAATATTTTGTAGACTTTGAACATGTCATCATCCATACAGTCCTAGTAGTACCTAAGTTGAAATACAGAGAGGCAAAAAGGATTGTTAGTCGGCAGTATTGGTTTTTAAAGATGTAAATAAAAAACTACAATTATTTACCTTCAACTACTGGAAACAAAAAATATTGGTGTTTCGGTGGGACGTCCTTGTATCTAGGCCACGGATAGGAAAAATGGGCACGCAACACAGCTCGATGGTGCTGCCAAAAACTCAATTCGACCTAAAAAAATAATTAATTAGTATCCCTTGAGAAAAATATAACAAAAAAATATAAATAAATTTATTTCCCTTACCTCGCATAGGAGAGGCTAATTTACATACACAAAATTGGTGGTGGTGGTGCTAGGGGGGGGGGGGGGGGGTTTCGGGGATGGGGCGACTTGGGGGGGGGGTGTTGTTGATAGACCAACATGTGATGTGATGGGCCCCACGCCTAATGGACCACTGTGGTTGGATCCGCTGGAGGGCTTTGAGACGCTGGAGATGGCTCCGGTTGTGGGATTGGCCACGTCAAGGCTTCTGCAGCATGGGAAGCAAGATTGCACATGAGGTTACAGATATTATATTCTAACTCCTGCACCTTAATGACATCGAGCGAGGTCGAGCATAGAACATGGAATAGAAGGCTGACCTCCCTGAAAGGGCCCACACATGCTTAGGAAGCATCTCACGAAAGGAAACTGGGATTAATTTCTGCATGAAAACGTGACAATTGTGGTTCTTCATGTCGTGCAGCCTCAATTCTGTCATGTCGATGCATCGAGCAAGGTTAGAGACGTATCTATTAGGAAATCTCAAACACCAATCCTAATCACATATCATCTTCTTCTGGTCCTTTATCAGGGTCTATATGACTTTAGACATAATGTTCAATCTGCGTTCATCCACCTCAAACTCCGGGCGATTACATATACTAGCCAGATCCTTCCATGTATTCAGATTGTCCTTCATTTTCTCCTTTATGTCCATGACGATGTTGAAGATTTTGTTAAACACATTCTTCTCAATGTACATGACATCAACATTGTGTTTTATGCAATGCGTGGCCCAATATGGAACATCCTAGAATATATTTTTCTTCATCCGCTTGTGGTCGTTCCCATAACCTAGTGGGAGTGTCAACAGTTTTTTCAACTATAGTACTAAACTCTGCCGCCCAATCACGGATCTCCTCTCTGGTTAGCCTCGGGTACATCTTCCTTTTCGATTTTTAGTGAAGGCTTTCTTATTCCTCTGTACAGATGATCCTAGGGGATAAATTGTCTGTGACAGTCAAAGTAGCATGCCTTTGTCCCGTGCTGCAAATAGAATGCCCATGTGTCATCCTTAGAAACTAGGCACCCCATAATACCTGCGGTATTCCATCCAGATGACATCCCATAGGCAGGTAGGTCGTTCATGGTCCATATCAAAGCGGCACGTATCATGAATGCTTGGTTCGTGGCGTTGTCATGCATCCGTACATCCACATGCCATAATTGCAGCAAATCCTCCATCAACGGATCTAGGTACACATGATCACACACTTTTGATTCGATGGGCCAGGGACCACCATCGTTAGGAACATGTACTCAGACTTCATACAGATTCCCGGTGGGAGATTGCATGGTGTAAGTATAATTGACCAACATGAGTAGGTCCGGCCATACTGCCCGTATGGCACAAAGCCATCTGTGCACAACCCTAGTCTAACATTATGGAGCTCCAATGCGAAATTGGGACGTGTCAGGTTGAAATGTCTGCAAGCCTCTGCATTAGATGGATGGCACAAGTACCTCTTGTCCAACTGATGGGTGCCATGACACATCATGTGCTCTCCCGTCACTGCTGAAGCATACAAACTCTGCCCTCGGGGAGTATGCAGCAAGTACATATGAACAACATACAGGGACTTTTTGAGGTGGGGTTTTAGTCCTTGGTTGGTTTGTACCTAAGTGTACCGTAAAACTTGCAGTACTCCAGACGAATGTCGTCCGTCCAATACAACATGCAACCATAAACATGAATCTTCACAATAGGTAAACCCAAATTCTTTATGAACTTCTTCGTGTTGTAGTATAAGGAGAGCAGGATGTGATCATGGGGTAATAGATAACTAGCCCACTAGGACACCTGATCGTAGCATCTATCGGACATGTTGTTCTTGACCTTGATATTCACTAGTCCAATAACCACAGACAATTGAGATTCATTACATCCATTGTACAATAGTTGGTCGACAACGTGTACTATATCAAACAATCAATCTGATAACCCAGACATATCATAGCCTCCCCTATATTACCACGAACTAGGACCAAAATCAGTAGGACAAAAGCTCGGGGCCTCATCAGGCGCACCCTCGGCATATGATGAAAAATATTCTAGCCTAGCTGCATAAAAAAAAATTATTTCGTTCCAATTAATCTGCTGGTGGTCACCCCGGTGCGTAGTACCCTCGTATGCAGCTGGGGTTTGATCTTGCACTAGGCGGTCACTGCATCGAAGTACTCCCGCACCCTGTCTTCACCATGACACGTACAATTGTAATATTCTGTCATAAACCCTTTCATACATAAGTCAAATTAACCTCTTATTATGTTTTGAACCTTTCATTTCTGAAACTTCCGACAGGCACCTAATCTTCTCATCGTCCATATGTGCACGCTGAACTTGGTTTATTCTATGAAAGCATTACACCATCCTCCAACTCTTGCCAGATACCCAATCTCCCTGGCAAGTTCTTTTCATATATCTATCTCCTGATTTATCTTGACATGATGATCACTATACATGCAGATATATGCAAACATATGAATTTCGAGCTATAAATTAATTAATTGTCACTACTATTATTTAGCATTCAAACATGAAAATTAAAAACTATAATTAAACTATATTTAACAAAAAAGAGTTCCGATTGTTACTTGATCAACCAACTAAAAAGATCAACAACAAATTAAAATGACGTTAATGTCTTTCATATACTCCAAAATCAAAGAGGGATTGACAGTGTCTGGTTTAATAATAAGTGGAAATAAATGAAATCATAACAACAGAAACATTGTTATTTGGGTCCACCCCATAACTGTAAGTCAAATTCCCTTATGGGGTCCCTTCAAATGGCAGCCATCTACATATATAATGGGCTTGCAGCCTCCCAAAAAACCTTGGCTCAAAGCACTAAGACAAACATTGAATTTTTCAAATATGTTTTGCGCATTTTCGTCATTAATTTCCGAAATGAAAGTTGAACTAGGGTTTGTTCTCCTCACATCCTCTGCATAGTCCCACAATTTATTGAATTGATGCTCAGGGCACCCCTCAAGTTTTTTCAAAACCTCTCTCTTGGCTCTGTATGCTTGATCTCTTGAGACATGACATCTAAGCTCATTCATGATGTCTACCCTCCATGCCCTTTACACATATTTTAAAGTCAGATTTGAAGTCCGGAAGATTCCTTTCACTTAGCTAACTAGTTTACACGTTTTTGACATTGAAGACTTGTAGGCATGTGTGCTCATTCTTGTACAGATTTATCTGGAAGCTTTGTTCATTGTTAAGCTTGGTTGCATATATTTTCCACTCACAACCTTCCCAAGAACAAATTGCATACACCCTGAAGGAATCATTCTTTGTAAATGACACTTCTCTTGGTTCTTTATTGCATGTGATTGCGCTACTTGTTTGAACTCTTTCTTAGAACTAAAAATCATCCCCAACTCCAGTGACGGATGATACATTTCCCTTGGATTGAAGAAAATGTAATTGGGCCCGTTTTATTCATCATCTAACATCCTGCATTCATCCATATGATTCTCACTAGCCACCACATCATCTGAATCAGATTTAGAGCTTGTTTCCATACGACTACCCTTCTCACCGCTAACTACATCTACAATTTTTGCATAAAGATCATCACTATCCTCTCCATTGTCAATCTCGTATCATATTCATCATCTAAAAAATCTCCTTCAGATTCATCTTCTTCAAATACCCTCACAGCCCCTACTCTCATCTCATTCTGTATTTCAACATCCTCCAAACCCCCTTTGTCATGACTGATTGCATCTTCTAACCCCTACCGCTCCCAAAAACTATATGTCACATCCTGCACTACCTTAGTCTCTAGCTTGCCCTTTCGTCTTGCCTTGCCTTTACCCTTGTTCTTGCTTCCTGGTCCAGCAGTTTCTACAATAGTCTCCTCAGGTTCTGGATGATTGTGTTCAATATACAGAGTAAATTCCTTGTTCTGCATATGCTCTATAGCTTGTTCTAGTATATGTTCGTCACTGAAAAATAGCTTAAACCCACCATATTTTATTATGTAAAACTTTATTCCTTCCCAGAAATCCCACATTTTTCAGCAAAAAGTTCAAGATTATGGTTGTTCATATGAGGGCCACTGACATAACCAATTTCTTTACTTTCCCACAAATGCAAGTTGCAACAGGCATGTTCCCATGTCCACCCTCGTAAAAGAATTCTTCAATTATTGTATGTAAATAATAGAAACAAAAGGAAAAAAAAAAAAGAAAAAAACTAAGCAACATATCAATAAAGAAATAACAACACATAATACCAACACGTTACATTATAATATACTATCCTACACGGTGAGTAGATTACGTTTAAAAAAAAATTCCAAAACAACAAAAGGACAGTCATGCTGGGGGTGACCATGTTTGCATTTTTCCCCCAAAAAAAAGCCTTCTCCTTTAAATAATGCAGAGAAACATACAAATTAAAGCACAACAAATACTCTTTCTTCACCAAGTACAAAGCAAAAACAAAATGGAGGAAGCAACTTATGGACACAGGTGCTGTCATATTCAAATGCCTATCTGCACGAATCATGACCATCCTTGCCTAATAAAGCTTCCATTCTTGCTGGGTTTCAGTGATTTTTCCTTCCTCTGAGCAAATTTTTTTTATCTCCACAAACTAGGGATTTGCAAGCAATTTTCCTTCCTCACAAGCTCAAAACTCCCGTTCTTTAGTTTTTTTTTTTTATAATAATTATGATGTCATGGAGGAAGGCTGCACGTGCTGTCCATTTTTCCTACAATGGAAACATGAGTTGGCAAGCATGACGTGGTTATTTTTTCCACATTAGCCTTGCCACGTAGTGTGGTCCTACATTTTTTTTTCTCCATCAACAAATATCGCCAGACATGTTAACATTCCCAATTTCAGATGATAACGCGCACCTCACGTGAACAATTCCCCCCAAATTAGGGTTTTTTCCGCCTGAAATTGCCAATTTTTTTAAATTACAGTCCTGAAATTCTATCTTGGACTGGACCCAGACCAAAAAGTGCCACTATCCCTAAGAAAGTGAACAAAAATTATATTTTTCTCTTATGTATAATTACACTTACACCCATGACTTTTGTAAAATCACAAATATGCCCATCAGTGTGTCGATATAATTTATCTCGGGGGTGTTTGGGTAATTTCATCCTTTAAGGGTTGTCAATATAAATTCCAATTGCAATATTAGGGGGAGTGATTATAATTCCACAAAGGTCATAAGATGTTTACATAATTAAACCCAACCTCAAAAGATGTTGTAATTTACCATAAATTTAAATATGAAGTAAGAACACGAAATAAAGAATTTGAATTGCCACCTTAGGTATTAGACAGGGCTAAATAATTTTTTTATCCTATAAAGCGGGCCTTGTGACACTTTTAGTCGCAAAATCTTGGGGTTTGACATTATTAGTCCTATCAAAAAAACTGACAATTTCAGTTCTCACCATCAAAACTTAATAAAAGAAGTCATGTGTAATGCACATATTTATTAAATGCCAACCTAGAGGCTTGAACTCACGTGAGCTAAAAGGTCATTTGACATTAAAACACATCTTTTATATGGCCAGAGTTAATCAAACATTCCCATGGTTTTATTGAGAGATAATTTCTATTTTGACCCCCTAAATTAGTTATTAAATCATTTTTTTGGTATTCATGTCGACCTCATCAATTTTGTTTATGTTTTCTTAAAATGATAAAAGTTAGTCCTTACCATTAGTTCTCGTCCAACCTAACGTGATCGCGGTCGAATTATGGGATCTCCCTTAGGTCCAAGGTAGCGATCTCCCTATAGGTTCAAGGTATCGATCTCCCTGGAGGTCCAAGGTAGAGATCTCCTAGTGCAATCCCAGATGAAATATAGTTACTAAGAAGAGAGAAGCATGTTAAGTAGCCGAGGTGGTCCGTGGCGAAAACCCACCGATGCTTAAGTTAGCTCAAATTCGAGATAGTTATATGCGAACTGAAATATTAAATGAGGTAGAAAGTAATCAATGAGTATTGCTATAAATGTAGTGGAATGAGGGTATTTATAGGGCCAAATGTCCCTATTTGCCTGGTCCACGTGGGACCATCCCAAGCCTTGAGCTCCCAGAACGTGTAGGTCTCCGAGTCGAGTCTCGGGCCGTGTCGTGTACCCGACCCCATGAATAAATGCATGGATCTCTAGACTGCAATGTCCTTTTAGCCCTATTCCAGGGCTATTTATGTCTTTTTATAGTGAACATGATGAGGCCCATCATTAGTCCACCACTTCTTCTAATGTAAGTTATTGGACTACGAGAAGTCCAACAGTCATTTTTTGAACCGGTTCCATCCATTCGTTGATCTGTGGCCACGTGTCACCTTCCTATAAAGAGAGGGTCCATTTAACTCATTCAACGCGCAGCGTTTCTGAAAGAATAGGGTACAATCCGAGAATGCAACGGAAGCATAAAAACGTGAATTTAAAGCATAATGTAAAATGGGTTCAAAGGGGTATTCCGTTTGAAGTTCTCGGGCATTCAATGTATGTCAAAGAATATATTAAAAGAGGAGAAGATGCTGGACATGTGGCTAATGGATTAAAAACCAAAAGATCCATGAAAATGTAAAGAAAACCAACCTTGTGTTTGTTGCACGTAGAACCGGTTCTAGCTTTGTTCCCATTTCGTTACATTGTTTCGTTCACTTGAGACTCCGACGTAGAACTCTTCTAAATATTGTCCACACCACACTAAGGATTCAACTATAGCTTATTGCTAGATAAAATATAGTGAATAGAAGAAGAAAACAATTTCAAAGCAACACTATCAATTAGTGATCTTTAGAATGTTTTAAGTTCTTTTCTTTCCAAAAGAAAAGAACACTTAGAGAGAACTTTCAGAGGTGTTTTTTGGCTTAAAATCTCCAGCAAAAATGAAGCATGTTAGTGTATTTCTGTGTAGTGTATTTTATGTGTAAGTAGAAATTTTTGAAATCAAAATTCAACTTCCATCAATAAACCTCCAAGGCTAACTTCCACATATACGCTATTATAGCAAAAGTATCACCCATGATGGCACATGGAAACCACCTCCACATGCACCTCACATGGCCTATACACATTAGGAGAAAGCTCCAAATTCTCCTACAACATGCTTCAACTTGTATAAGATATGGACTTGAATTCCTTGCTTTTGGACTTTATTAATCTAATTAAATTTAAGTCCAAACAAGAATCACTGGGAATTAATTAATCTAATTAATCTAAATCCAATTGAATCCCAATATTTTATTTAATCCAATTAAATAAACATAAGTCCAAATTAAGAATAATTGATCCAATCAATTATTCTAGCCAAAACCCAATAAATTAATCCAATTAATTTAAAGGTTCTTCGTACAAAATTAATTAATCCAACTAATTAATCTTGGACCATTCATCAAATGGATTTTTCAATAAATGACCCAATCATTTATTTTCGCTCTTGAATAAATTTAATCCAATTAAATTTATTCGCTTCTTCTAGAATTAATTCCAAATTAATTCCACCAAATCCAAAGTGATTTGTGTGTGACTCATTAGGTTCACCCTCAACTAGACTTGGGCTTGTGTCCAACACAATTGGTCTATTAAATCTAATTTAATTAACCGTTTTTTTTCAATTAACCCTTAATCGAGAAAACGTCCGTGACCATGGGTGGCCGTCTAGCAACGGTCCATGGCACTAGAGACTAGGTGAATGTTGATGTGAACATTTAGGCTCCCAAGTACCATACGAGTACGGTCCTTCCATCATTCGTCTCCCGGTCTAAGTCTAGTGCATTGAATTGGGCGTCGGTTCCCATCCTGGAGTAGACAACTATGCTCAATAACTCGAGATACGTTTGCTCTATTAATTGACGTAGGAAATCATTCCCTACTCGACCAATTGCTGTGGTCACAGACTTTAAGAGTTTAAACCATCTCAGAGCGCATAGGAGACTCGACTGTCATATACTGACAGGTGACGGATCCTATCTTGGAATCCACCGTCCTCAACACATATTCCGACTCCAGATACGGACATCTCTTGCCAGACCCTAGATACAGCCTTCATATTCATGTGATTGTCATGATTCCTCAAGTCCGAGGACTAATCTCGTACTACCGAAGCCGGAAATTCCAGTCATACCGACCAAGCCGCCAAGGCTTCCATCTGACGATTCCCGCGAGTCAGTTCAGTCAGCTAACACCCTTGTCAACTAACCCACTAATATTGCATAGACGTCCAACATCTGTCGCCGATGAAACACGACACTCATCCAATGAATGCAATCCTTAGTGCAAGTCCCTATAGGACCCTTAATGCCTTATCTCGAGGTCCTCGATTTGGAACATTCCAGACCAACCCTCAGAAGTTGGTTTCATAGTTGTCATCCAATGTGCAGCTCAACTACATGGGTTATCCAATGGGCCTGTGGGCATTTGTTGTGATATTAAAACATCGTTTAACGTAATCAGTAAGCAGAACAAACACATAGTGCCACGGAGGAATACTTACTATATTCATACAATCAATATTACTTTAATAAAGATTGCTAAATAGTCCCAAAAACCGCCAATCCAATTTACTTTCTGGTCACCTATTCTAACAGTCTCCCACTTGACCTAAAGCCAATCACCCATGTTGCTCAGAATTATCTGAGCATGAGTAATCTACGATATCCGGCTCGATCTGACGGGTCTACCTCATTTCTGCCAAGATGATGCCGTCCAACTGCACTTCATCTCTTCATACCATTGCTCCATGCAGATGGTACTGTCTAAGAATTTTCCTGGATCCGTGATGAGATCTCAGTCCTGTAGCTTGCGCTACCACCATGTTGTTATCCACCAAGGTAACTACTGGCTCGGCCGTGCTAGGCACGACACCCAACCATTGGATATGGTTTTTCATCCAAACCACATTACAGAGCAACTTCTAAATTTGCCATACATTCAACTTTCACGGTCTGTCGTGGTATCCCGCTGAAAACCTTTCCAAGCCACCACCTTACCATTAAGCCTAAACATATGTTCATACCGAGACTAGATATTATTCACATGATCCTGGAAGTTAGTATCGCTATAGCCTTCCAAAATCAACTCTCTATAGAACGTGCATTAAGAACACTTCTTTAATCCTTATTCAGGTATTAAAGACTGTTCTCAACAGCAGTCTACTGCCTCCTCGGTACACACCCGATTTCCATCGTTATGCCCAAAGCATATACAACATCAGGTCCAATGCACCATAAAACATACCCATGTTGCCTACGACAAAGACGTAGGGGATGTCAAACATCTAAGCTTCCTCATCAGTCAACCCTGACTGAGTCTTGGACAGCTTGATCCTATATATAGGAATCCAATTCCTTTCATGGAGAATTGCGTGAACAACGTTCGTGTTTTAGTGTTTCCTAACATCTTAAATTCATTCCAAATGAATAAGATGTTACACACTTTAAATACTAGGAACACAACCAAACTCCCACTGACCCTCAAGCTCGTTACTAATCGAGTTATACCCCGCATGAACTCATCAAAATGAATATTCTAGTTACATGGAGTTTTAAACCTAGCTTGAATTCCATGTCGAATCACATGGCTCCAAGCCATTGATTCAATCCAATGTCCAACATTGCTTCTCCTTGTGTCTTTCAGATTATAATCCAATTGACCGGATTGACCCAGAAACCTGTACCTCACAGGTATCTAAAATATTCTGGTCATCGTTAGGAGACTGGAATATAGTCAGTGAGCAAACTTGATTTCAAATGATGTTTGCAATATCGTACTGAGGTGTTGCTCTACTTGATTCCTCAAGGAGCTACTCCTCGCACCGGTTATGATCTGAAATCTAATTTCTGTTAGGAAAACACTTGAACCTGTGCAAACCTAGTTTGCTTCCCACTAGTCCCTTGACGTATGCAAGACCATCCCACATACTCAATTACTTTGTAGGATACAGGCTTGCCATGCCATATCCAATATGGCGTCCGGGCCACGATCTTTAAAAAGTGCCATATTTTACAACTTGGTTACTGTGTTTTAATAACACGCCCAGATGGGCTAAGGTAGTTCAGTGAAAACACCGACCGAACCATGTCCAACAAGGTTCAATTCCTCCCTTATCAGAGAAGCCGTTCAATTATGGCATTCCAGGAAGAATTCCACTTAGTGAGAATTCCATTCCCGTTTAGATACATCAAGAATTCCCACTAAATACACACCACTTGATCCAATCGAAGGTTAATTTTGCAACCAGTTTGGTTCCCACTTCAAATCTAATTCTCTGAGCCTTCCAAAGGTCCTTAGACTTGTGAACCCTCTTATGGTCTTGTGTATTCAGTGACCCACAGATGTCTGACTAGATCTAATCTAACAGACCACTAGCAAGCATATTTTGTTCTACAAACAGCTTCTTGGTCATCTTCTTGCTCAGGAAGGACTTGCAAGCTAGCAGGCTCAATTTATCTATTTCTAGACTCCTTGAATCTACTAACCTCCTTATCCTATCTAGAGGAATGTGACCTAGCTTTGCATGTCAAATCTGTGAGTTTATCTTGATTATCCATTTTACCATTTGTTTTGAGCATTCATAATCTAATTATGGGATAGTATTGAAACAATTATGCAAACAACCTAGCAGACAAGAATAACCATTCTTTGTCAAATAAAAGAAACTTTTATTGATCAAAAACATGTAATCCTAATTTTCCAACAATAGAAAAATATAATTTTGATCATGCTAGGTTACATAATTGTGACCTATCAACTCTATCCTAACATGATCACTGGCTAAGCCTAATTGATCCTATAGCTTTTGCAGCAACAACCCAACCATTGCCTAGCTTTAAAACCATCTCCGTCTTAGCCTTCAACTACTTCCCATTTTCTACAAACCATTTGCAGATATGAGCTCTGTAACTGGTACCCAATACCCAAGAAGTAGAATAGTAATCATGTTAAAACTCAAATAAAATGTACCTTGGTTAGAGAGGAGTTTAGGGCACTACCTCTTCCAATGCCCTTATCATGGCAATATATGGAAACATCTTTTGCAATTCTTGACTGCCGAACCACCTTCCTCTTTCCTTTGCCTATGCCCAGCATGGCAACAGGAGCGCTCTGAGCGCTTGCAGCGGCTGATTCTGTCTTACCCTTCTTCCTCCTCCAGCGTCCGGCCGCTTTGCCTTTCGCTATTGAGGTTGAAGTCTCCCCCACCAATACCAACGGCGTAGACTTTTCAATCGTTGCCTCGTATTGGACCAACATGTTTATCAACTCATGAAGGTCTTTTTCAAGCCTATGCATGTTATAGTTAACGATAAACGGGTCAAAAGAGGGAGAAAGAGACTGAAGGATCACGTCGATGTACGTCTCTTTTCCAAGATCAGCTTGGAGGTCTGTGAGCTTCTCCACTAGAGATAGCATCATCACTCCATGCTGGTGTACAGACGACCCTTCTGTCATCTTAGCTCTGAAAAATGCCTTCGTCCTAGCATATCTAATATGCCGGTCTGGTACTGCATAAACATATTTCATGTGGAGCATTATCGAGCTGACATCAACCAACCGATCATACTGTTTCTGAATCTCATTAGTCATGGATGCCAGTACGATGCTGCGGACCTTGTGGTTGTCCTCCTGCCATTCATTGAACATCAAATGCTCTTCTGACGAGGACCCCTCCGGCAAGATCCGAGGAAGAGGCTTATCCAGAATGTAAGCCTGGTCTTCGAAATCGAGGACAATCATCAAATTTCGCAGCTAATCGTTATAGTTTGTTCGGTCAAATTTATTAGTCTCAAGAATTACAGCGAATGGATTCTTAGACATCTACATTCAAATTTAAAGCAGAAATTTTTGTAAATTATTATAATATTGAATTCAAGTTAAGACTTGGTCTTTAGTCATTAACCCTTCCCACTATTTCTTCAAAAAGCATACCACTCTCAAGTGGGTTTTTCGGGAAATCATTTCCTAGTGGGCTTGGAGTCCACAAACACAATTCTCCATGCCCCGCTTTTACGATTTACATGGGAAAGGCTTTGTAGGAGGTATCCAATACCCTTCTCCTCCAATGAGATCCCCAAGATATTTTGCCTCGCTTCTTTACATGATCCCGAGGACTCCAAGCGAATCATGTTACTCAGCATTAGGCTGACCCATCAACCAAATCATATCTCAACTGTCGCCCCCACGACTCTTGAGACAGGGAAACAGGAGCATATTCCTTTATTCATAACAATAATGAAGCTTTTTTTTCATTCCAAAACGTGCCACGGCTTGTGAGACCACGCTTTAGATGAAAGTAGCTTCCTCATTACATTATTACGGATGGAAGGCTTGGAATAATCAAACTATTTGATTTAATTCCATTTTGGGCCTAATATTTACTTGGACCATCCAAGTGAGAGTTAATCATTTTATTAAGACCGAGACCCCTTATCATTATTAGTATTTTGCATGCTCAATATTTATACATATAATGTAAAAGATGCATTACAAACACACCATACATCAAAGCATAAAAAACTTAAGCACATGCAAAACAAGCCTAGCACGCCCCTGTTAGGATGATCACAAGTTCATTCCTAAGTGATTCACTGAGCCCGCAGTGGATCTATGGTCAAACTAGGGTAGGCCTACACTATTACAATATTTACATCCCATTGTCATTCTAATGGGGCCTTATAAATCCTTTTTTGTTCTTCTTGGGCCTTCCGTCGTGGGTTCTGTCCAACGGACCTCTTTTGGGCCTTCATCTCCATGGAAGCTTACATTTATTAAAGTAAAACCTCACAACTAATCTACTCTCATTAAAATTTAAACAGAAACCCCAATCAGAAGCTGGGGGGAGTACATTAAAAGAGAGAAAGCTAGCCATATTATTTCGAGGCTAAGAACGATAGAGAGAAGAAAAACAAAGAGGCACGCAGGCCTCACCCAACAATAAATTAAACCGTACATAGGCTAAAAAGGTCTAGTGATCATCCTTATTGTTTATCAAATAAACAACAACAACAACGCACATTTACATCAAATATAAATATGCCAACAAATAAATGCATACCATGCATTTATAACAAGATATCCAATATCTAACCATAAACATAATTAAGTGCAGTAAATAATATATTAATAATGCAATTGAAAAAATGGATATCATCCGTACATCCAATGTAAAAATAATTTTAGTTTGGAAACCATTTCTAAAATATTCTAAGGTAAAATAATTTTAGAAAAATCCAATTTAACTAAAAAATTAAAATATGTCAAAATTAATAATTCCAGAAAACTAGCAGAAATCAGGAAAATCTAATTTTCTAGAAAAAACGGCAACAAGGGCACAAAACAGCGTTGCCGGCCGGCTGTCCTAGAGCCCACACCAGCACAGTGTGCAGCAGGCGCGTGCCCGTGGCTGCACGTGCCGGGCTGCCGACACCATTTTTCACCTTTTTTTTTTCTTTATAATTTTCTGCTATAAAAACTGAAATATAAACATGCTTTTATAGAAAATCCTATTCTCAAAAGGGCATGGATATCCATAATTTCAAAAGCAAAATCAACACATATTTTCATACATTTAATCATGCTAAAAAAATCGTAAAACATGCTTTCCAAAAGCGTTTTAAACACGTTCAACATGCTTTACACATCATAATATGTAAATCATTAAAGCCACAACACCGAACCGGACTCTGATACCACTGAAAGAATCGGGTACGGCCCGAGAATGCAACGAAAGCGTAAAAACGTGAATTTAAAGTATAATATAAAACGAGTTCAAAGAGGTGTTCCCTTTGAAGTTCCTGGGCATTTGGTGTATGTCAAAGCATATATTAAAAGAGGAGAAGATGTTGGACATGTTGCTAAAGGATTAAAAACCACAAGATACATGAAAACATAAAAAAAACCAACCTTGTGTTGGTTGCACGTAGAACCGGTTCTAGCTTTGTTCCCTTTTTATTTCCTTGTTTCGTTCATGTGAGAGTCCAACGTAAAAATCCTCTAAGTATTGTCCACACCACACTAAGGATTCAAATTATAGCTTATTGCTAGATAAAATATAGTGAAGAGAAGAAGAAAACAATTCCAAAGCAACATTATCAATTAGTGATCTTTAGAATGTTTTAAGTTCTTTTCTTTCCTAAAGAAAAGAACACTTAGAGAAAACTTTTAGAGGTGTTTTTTGGCTTAAAATCTCCAGCAAAAATGAAGCATGTTAGTGTATTTTTCTGTAGTGTATTTTATGTGTAAGTAAAAATTTTTGAATTCAAAATTCAACTTCCATCAATAAACCTCCAAAGCTAACTTCCACAAATACACTATCATAGCACAAGTATCACCTATGATGACACATGGAGAACCACCTCCACATGCACCTCACATGGCTTATACACATTAGGAGAAAGCTCCAAATTCTCCTACAAAATGCTTCAACTTGTATAAGATATGGACTTGAATTCCATGCTTTTAGACTTTATTAATCTAATTAAATTTAAGTCCAAACAAGAATGATTGGGAATTAATTAATCTAATTAATGTCAATCCAATTGAATCCCAATAGTTTATTTAATCCAATTTAAGAAACATAAGTCCAAATTAAGAATAATCGATCCAATCAATTATTCTAGCCAAAACCCAATACATTAATCCAATTAATTTAAACGTTCTTTGTCTAAAATTAACTAATCCAATTAATTAATCTTGGACCATCCATTAAAGGGATTTCCCAATAAATGATCCAATCATTTATTTTCTCTCTTGAATAAATTTAATCCAATTAAATTTATTCTCTTATTCTAGAATTAATTCCAAATTAATTCCACCAAATCCAAAGTGATTTGTGTGTGACTCATTAGGTTCACCCTCAACTAGTCTTGGGCTTGTGTCCAACACAATTGGTCAATTAAATCCAATTTGATTAACTATTTTTCCAATTAACCCTTAATCGAAAAAACGCCCGTCACCATGGGTGGCCGTCTAGCAATGGTTCATGGCACTTAAGACTAGGTGAATGTTGGCGTGAACATTTAGGCTCCCGAGTACCATACGAGTACAGTCCTTCCATCATCCGTCTCCCAGTCTAAGTCTAGGGCATGGAATTGGTGTTGGTTCCCATCCTGGACTAGACAACTATGCTCAATAACTCGAGACACGCTTCCTCTATTGATCAACGTTGGAAACCATTCCCTACTCGACCAATCGTTGTGGCCACAGACTTTAAGAGCTTAAACCATCTCAGAGCGCATAGGAGACTCGACTGTCATATACTGACAGGTGACGGATCCTATCTTGGAATCCACCATCCTCAATACATATTCCAACTGCACTGGATAAGGTTTATGATGAATGTATTCCAGATACGGACATCTCTTGCCAAACCCTAGATACAACCTTCATATGCATGTGACTGCCATGATTCCTCAAGTCCGAGGATTAATCTCGTAATATCGGAGTCGGGAATTTAAGTCATACAGAGCAAGCCGCCTAGGCTTCCATATGACGATTCCCGTGAGTCAGTTCAGTCAGCTAACACCCTTGTCAACTAACCCATTAATATTGCATAGACGTCCAACGTCTGTCGCCGATGAAACACGACACTCATCTAATGAATGCAATCCTTAGTGCAAGTCTCTATAGGACCCTCGATGCCCTGTCTCGAGGTCCTCGACTTGGAACATTCCAGACCAACCCTCAGAAGTTAGTTTCATAGCTGCCATCTAATGCGCAACTCAACTACATGGGTTATCCAATCGGCCTGTGGGCATTTGTTGTGACTTTATAACATCGTTTAACGTAATCAGTAAGCACAAGAAACACATAGTGCCCGGGATGAATACTTACTATATTCATCAAGTCAATATTACTTTAATAAAGATTGCTAAATAGTACCCAAAACCACCAATCCAATTGGCTTTCTGGTCACCTATTCTAATAATTTCTGCATTATTCGATCTTGCCCTCCTAGGCGTCATCTTGCGCGATCTCGACCTCATGTGAGGTGAATAATTTTGAAGTTCTAACTTACCTCAACCCTGGTTGATATGAGTAACTTGAAAAAAAAATCAGATTTTTACTATCTCTACCTCATTGGAGGTGACTTTAATTTGCGAAATTTTTTTCAAATTTATTCAAATTTTATATTTTTCAAATAATACATGACCTCGTGGGAGGTACGCAATCTCGTTGGAACTATGCGACCTCCTTGAAGATGGATCTTTTCATAAAATAACACAACCTTATGGGAGGTACGTGATCTCGTTTGTTATGCGACCTCCTCGAAGATAAATCTTTTTCAGATAATAATGCGACCTCGTGGAAGGTATGCAACCCCCTTGAAGATAAACCTTTTTCAGATGATAACGCGCCCTCATGGGAGGTACGCGACCTCGTTGAAGCTATGCGACCTCCACGAAGATAAATCTTTTTTCATATAATAACGCGACCTCATGGGAGGTATGCGACCTCGTGGGAGCTATGCGACCTCCACGAAGATAAATCTTTTCTAGATAATAACGCAACCTCGTGGGAGGTATGCGACCCTATTGTGGTTATGCGATCTCCTTGAAGATAATCTTTTTCAGATTTAAGTTATGAGGTCTTTTCTAGGCTTAGGATCTTTTTCAGATCGAATTATGAGAAATCTTTTTTAGATCGAATTATGAGAGATCTTTTTCAGGTCGAATTATGAGATCTTCTGCACATAAGAATATGAGATCTTTTTCCAGATCATCATTTAATACTTCCTCAGATATTTAGGATCTTTTTCAGATTAAATTATGAGATCTTTCTCATTTCGCATTATGAAATCTTCTGCACATAAGAATATGAGATCTTTTCCAGATCAACATATAACATCTTCCCCAGATATTTAGGATCTTTTTCACATCGAATTATGAGATCTTTCTCATACCGCGTTATGAGATCTTCTGCACATAAGAATATGAGATCTTTTCCAGATTAACATTTAACATTCTCCCCAAATATTTTGGATCTTTTTCAGATCGAATTATGAGATCTTTCTCAAATTGCATTATGATGATCTTTCTCAGATCATTGTTGTGATGATCATTTTCAGACCGTTTTGTGATGATCTTTTTCAGATTGTTGTTGTGATGATCTGTTTCAGATCATTGCTGTGATGAATTTTTCTAATCATTGTTGTGTTGATCTTTTTCAGATCATTATTGTGATGATCTTTTCCAGATCATTGCTGGGACGTGTTCGAAACAAAGAACTTCGCATACAGAATTGGATAAACTTTCAATTTTCACTGGATGACCTTCTGCATATCTATTTCTTAGAGATCTTGGCCAATGCTTCTGCTTCCACCCATATGAAAAAATACTCTACCGCCACAATTTCCTTGCAACAGTGGTGTCGCTTGGCGCAACCCCATCTCTTAGATAATATATCAACTCTGTTTTCCGTGATTACGTTTCCTCAACACAAAACACCTTGCTATCTACTTCATCAACTGCCCTCATCTCCGTAATGACCACTGTGATCTTTCTATCTCTTATTATAACCTTTGCCTCTGAATCTCTCTACTGCAAGATCTACTCCTCGACCTCTCCTTTCGATCTCCACCTCGACCATGACCTCTAGAATTCGACCACTCACCATCCTTTAGGGTGTTCATCTCCTCTTGATCAATGAATTTTTGAAACATTTTCATCAACTGCTCTACGTCTTACGGTGGATCCCTAGCAAGGGTCGAGGCATACGATCCCCTTTTCAAACCACGTATAAGAATATTGATGATCATGTCAATTCGGAGATCGTGAACTTCTAGGGTTTCATTGTTGAATCTCCCCACAAAGCTTTTAATGACTCGTGTCTCTTTGCCGGATAGCAAACACATAAGTTGCTGACCTCTTATGCCTTTCTTACTCGCGAAGTGAAATGCGAACTTTTGGATCAGCTGCTCATATGATTCTATGGTTCAGCTGGGCACGCTGGTAAACATGCCCAAATCTTCCCTCATCTTTTTAGCTCGTTGATTTGCATCCCAAATCTTTCTATATGGTGACCTACATCCTCAACCTCAGCCGTCGAGATACCTAGTTCCCTTTTCTTAGCCCTATCCTTGTCACTAGATCTTACATCTGAGGTCTCCACTTCTTGGCCTTTCTTGGGCACTCCTTTGCTAGTCACCTCTTTCGGGTCCTCTTCGACCCATTTTCCTTTGAAATATTGTTGTTTCACCTACTTTCTTGCTACGAGTGTTGTCGTTCTCCTTTTATATTCCACCAATGCATTCCTACTAGCCTCCTCGATCATTCGTTGCAACTCACCTCTTGACATCTGAATTATTTGATCTTCTGGACTCCGATGGGTTTCCTCTCCTCCCCCGACCTGTGTCCTTTCTTAGATGGTCCTTCCATCTCAAATCTCGAGTGCTCTTCTCAAATTTTCCACATACGCCGCCAACTAATCCGAGTTGAATTATACGATCTCCCTGGGGTCTAACCTAGGAGCTCTAAGGTAGCGATCTCCCTGGAGGTCTAACCTTGGAGGTCCAAGGTAGCAATCACCTAGTGCGATACTGGATGAAATATAGTTTTTGAGAAGAGAGAAGCACGTTAGGCTAGCCGGGGTGGTCTCCGGTGAACACCCTCCGATGCTTAAGTTAGCTCAAGTTCGAGATGGTTATATGCCAATTGAAGAAGTAAAATGAGGTAGAAAGTAATCAATGAGTGTTGCCATAAATGTAGTGGAACGAGGGTATTTATAAGGCCAAATGTGCCTACTTGCCTGGTCCACATGGCACCGTCCTAAGCCTTGAGCTGCCAGAACATGTATGGTCCGAATCTCAAGTCTCCGAGTTGAGTCTCAGGCTAGGTTGCCCGGTAGGGTCGGGTCGCGTGCCCTACCCGATGGATAAAGATACGAATCTCTGGACTGGAGTGTCCTTTTAACCCTTTTCCACGGCTATTTATGTCTTTTTATAGTGAACATGACGCAATGATTTTTTTTTAACCATGGTTGATAATAATTATTTACCATAATTTTAGTATGTAGCCAATATATAGCTAATAGTGAATTTTCTTCTAGTGATACTAAATATTTTATTTATTGCTAATTTTTGTTATGTTTACTCTCCAAACTAGTGTTTCTCTATTCTTCTCTATCTTTTTTAGATTGGTTGATGTCATTTCAGGTTCAAAATGGTTTGTTATAATAACGGACACCTCAATATTTTTTCAAAAATTATAAATTTCTCTTTAGGTTTGTAACCGTATTAAAAATAATCTATTTTCATACATTTTATGGATGAATTGGCCAAAATGACCTTATGTAATCTGAATTATTTTTTTATAATTTTCTGAAAGTTTTAAACTAAAATGTGTAGGGAGTGGTTTCTTACGTTTTTTACACAGAAGAGCAATAATGTAATTTACCTCGACTGATTTTTCTACAATTTTGAAAAAAAAAAATCAAGGGCAAAATGGACCCACTACAAGAAATATGACATTTGACCATGACTAATTGTCATGGTTAATACTAAATAGCCGTAGCGAATAGTCATTGATCACGGCCACACAATGGTTGTCGTCGGCCGTGGGTTTTGTGAGGGTGGCTAAAGCATTTGCCATGGCTGAAAGCATGATAAATGTTTTTACCACGGCTCTTAGCTGTGACTAATAAGTTTTAATTTCATGGTGGAAAAACTAGCTTCTGCATCGATTTTTATTTAACCGTAGTTAATAATAATTATTTACCACGATTTTTAGCCATAGTCATTAAAAATATAGCTAATGGTGATTTTTTTTCTAGTGACAATTTCAGACATTTGATTAAAAATAACACTTAGAGGGTATTTGTAATTTTTGAAGAAGCAAGGGAGTACCTGCAATTAAGCTAAATCTCAGGAAACATTATTGTGATTCACTTTTTTTTTTGGTTACACACTGTTTTAATTGACTGATCAGTTTACCCTACTAAACTAACTACTAAATTATGTAGAACTTACAAATAAATTTCCTATTTACCTAATTTATGAATTAATGTGTTGGATGCAACTTTTATTAATTGTCCTGATAATTTAGTTGTGGATTGGAATAGTAACTTTTTTTCCGATGTGCTGCTTCACCACTTGTCCCAATAATTTAGGTGTGAAGTTCGATTTGAAGTCCAAAATTGGGTACGTATCGGAATCGAAACAAAAAATTTGATTTTGATTTCTCGTGTTGGTTTGTATTATTTTTGTATGCATATTTTTTATATATTAATTATTTTGTACTGTTTTTGTTATTTTACTTAGGAAAGAACTTTAAAAATTAAATAAAAATTATAATTAATATTTTTAATATTTAATTTGAATTATTTTTTTATATTTCTAACGAAAATTTTGATCTAGTGAACCAAAATACCGCAAACAAAACTCGATAATTATCGAGATCGAATTGACTAATGCGATTTGGTATTTAATATAGTATTTTGGCTTACCAAAATTTTGGCATTTAATTCGGTTCAACTATGGTGAGTATTAAATACTAACTTTATTGTATGATGTATTCATTTCTCTCATAGAGTACTTTTGGTCCCCTGCCAGTGTGGGCGTTACTAAGGATATCTAAGGATAGTTTTACATTTAGTCCACTAATTATGTTACTAAATCAGTTTTGATATCTCATGTTTTATCCTCATCAAATTTTGTATCCCTAGTTTTTAAAAAGTGAAATTATACTTTCAATCTTATAGGATAGGGGTTCAACATTTTTAGTTTACAAAATTTATAAAATGATCCCAAAATTAGGCAAACTTGAGACACTTAGTTCTATAAAATCTGAAAAATAGAGGACTCAATATGTCGAGTTTTCTCAATTTTTTGGACTATTTTAAAAATTCTGTAAAGCAGAGGACTAAATGTGTCAAGTTTTTCAAATTTTCGGACTATTTTGAAAATTACGTAAAGTAGAGGACCATGTTGAACCATTTATCTTATGGAACTAAAAGTGTAATTTTGCCTTCTAAAAATGTTACTTCTGGTCCCCTGCCATTAGTTAACCATTTAAAACTAACGATAGGACAATTCTAGAGGAAAATATAGGCTGTAATGCAATTATTTTGCACAAGAATTGACGAACAGCCAATCTAAAAGAGGGACAAGAAGACAGTTTTTCCTATCAGAGTGGTTTTTTCGAAGGAAACTATATTTGTGCAGGAACACTTTATTTTTCGAAGGAAACTAACGAAGGAACACTTTATTTTTCATAATTTTCGAAATTATATAGTTTCGTTCGAAACACTTTATTTTTCTTAATTTTGGCGGAAACTTACATGTGACTTGCATATGACCCATCTAAATTGCAATTTTAGTCTTGTAAATCAATTTGTGCAGGATAAATAATGCCAACTACCTTAAGTTATAGGTCTAAAAATGCACAATACCCCTAAGTTAGAGGACTAAAATTATAATTGAATTGGATGTGCAATAACATGCAAATTTTGGCAAGATTGGCTGGCGAAGGATTAAAATTGCCAATATTTCAAAGTTACATTAGTAAATTACGAAAATCAATTAGTGTTGGACCAATATGTTACCCCGCATAAATCACATGACTAAACTTGTAATTTTCGACTATGTTCCAGGGGAAATATATATCTTGTACGGAACTAAATATGTTAAAACCTTGTTAGTTACGTTGGAAAATAAATGTGTTTTCTTTACCAATAGAAAAATGACTAAAAGTGTAATATTCCTATAGATATAAGCCTAAAAATGAAATTTCAAAACTTTCTGCATTCCTATATAAAACGTCATAGCCCCTCGCAGGCTAACACATAGTACACATAGTAAAAACTAGAGATTCATAAGGGGATCAGTGTTATAGTACTTAATATGAGTGGAGGAGGGCAAGTGGTCTGTGTGACTGGAGCGTCGGGGTATATCGCATCATGGCTGGTCAAGGTTTTACTCCAGCGCGGTTACACCGTCAAGGCCACCGTTCGCAACCTAAGTTAGTACCTTCACCTATCACTCTCAATCTATATATTCAAGATTTTTGCTGCTTATTTGTTGTCCTAATTTACATTGACTGGGAAAATCTTATAAATTAAGGGAAAAATACAATTTACCTCATGTGATTTAGAAAAATTTGCGAAATGCCCCATGAGCAAAAAAAGCAGCAAAATATCT
The DNA here is from genome assembly GCA_034509735.1 of Sesamum alatum. Lineage (NCBI taxonomy): Eukaryota > Viridiplantae > Streptophyta > Magnoliopsida > Lamiales > Pedaliaceae > Sesamum > Sesamum alatum. The sequence continues at coordinate 17,955,088 of JACGWO010000006.1, forward strand.
CCTATGGCCAACGGTGCACAACACGTGCCCTCGTGCATCTAGACATAATTATTAATCAATAAAAATATTATTTTATATATATATATATGCAATATTATATATATATTAATAAATATATATATTTGTTATTTATAAAAAATACCACCCTCGCCGACTGTCGTTGCTCCTACCTCTCTCACCCCGCACAACTACCGCCTCACACTCCCCATCAAAGATTCATCACTACAAAAAAATAAATTATTCTCTACATCATAAGTCATTACGACTTGAAAATCATGACAAATCAATATTATCATTACAATGAAACAAAACTGACGCGAAAATTTAGTTTTGTCCATGATTTTACATGTAGCCAAAATATCTGTCATGATTTTTAGATGTACCTAATGTTTTCGTCTCATTTGCAGAAACAACGACTCATAACTGTTGTACAATATGGTTAATTAATATTTGCTATAATTTTTTACTTTCAACGATGATAATTAATTATAACGAAAAATCATAATTTTTCTAGTGTTTTGAGGCCTAGACCCCAAGGCTGATCAGATCTTTTAGGTCTTAAGTTTGAGTTTTGAGTCACACTGATGTGGCTATTTGTCTGTTATATAATAGTTAATTTTGTAGTTATCATCTTTGTTGATTTGTTAAGAAATTGTTGACATAATTGTTCGCTTCTCCTGCCAAAAAAAAAAACCAAAAAAAAAAAAAAAAAGTAATATCGTCAAAGTGATGTAGCTATGATATTGTCTTTCTTGCTTTGTTATAAAATTGTTCTACACTATTGATATAACCTTATCATATTGATAGGTTATATAGTGAATAATGTAATTGGTCACTTTTATATAAAATAAAAAAAGAAAAAAGAAAAAACAAACAATATGTTCAAAGTGATATTTGTTTCTATTATTTGCTGACAAAGCACTTGCAAGCTATAATGCATGGACACAAATACAACATGATACTGCACTGATATAGCTATATATAATACATATTTTATTAGATGTATTCTCAATTTATCATAAAATTAAAATATGCAATATGAAAAATATCAAGATAAATTATAGAATAAACTCTTGCCAAAATACATAGCTTCAACATATACATAATCAGTTCATTTTTAGATTTAAAATAATTATCAAAATATGGAATTAAAAATTTTTAATAATCCAAATTAGTTAAATCATCATTATCACTTCTCAAATATTCAATAATTTCATTCACAAATAAAACAGACTCCAATTAAATGTTTGTTAATTGTATTGTTATCCAAAGATGGAACGAAAGCCATGGAATTCCAAGTTCCCATAAAATCTAGTAAGAGAGAAAGAAGAGGGAAGAAGAAGAAGAAACATTTCATTTGAGAAGTGAGCTCTTTGATTTTTTTTATTCAATTTTAGCACAAATTTTTTTGAAACTTTAAAAAATTTTAAATATATCTTAAAACGTATCGAACATGCCAAAAGGCGTGTCAGTCACTTTGTTTTCATTTTTTTTATTTTTTATTTTATATTTTGAGATACGCGGATGTCGTAACTAACACATGTCCGAGGCATGTTCGTGCCTGTCACTACAACTGGTGTTTTGTTTGAGTGTACGTATATTATAGGTTGACAAATTTCATACAGAATTCTCTATGAGATTGTGTGTTTTAATACGAAAGGTTTTTAATGATAATATGGATAAGTCTTATCTATTTCATATACTTGAACTACAACTACAAGTAGTTGTAGCTTGTATATGCATGTAAATAACCATAGAAACAACTGTTCATTGATGAGCATTTTTGGTAGTATAATTTAGGATAGTTTGCAATATTAATATTATATTTTTCAAAAGAGGTCAACTGGTACCAAAAAATAGACTTTGTTTGCATTTTTATACCGACGTATGTTAGATTTCTAACGGCAAGTGCACATGGCCGTTAAGTCATGCAGCAAGGTCAAAAAAAAAGAAAATTATATTGTTGGTACCACAACTTAGAAACCTTGCAATATTAGTATCATATTCTCTAGTTCCTTTAAGAATTTGTGTGTGACTATTTAGGTTCACCTTCAGTTAGACTTGAGCTTGTATCACATATATATTTCATTTCGTAATTCTAGATAAACCTAAAGGGTCACACACAAATCCTAAAGGGAGCTTGAGAGTATGGATACCAATATTGCAAATGTACCATAAATTGTGGTACCAATATTACAAGGTACCCTAAATTGTGGTACCAAATGCAATTTTCTCAATTTTTGCGTGATGCTGCATGACTTAACGGCCAAGTGCAGTGCATGTGGTCTTGCCGTTAGAAGTCTAACGGTAGTATAAAAAATGCAAATGAACCCTATTTTTTGGTATTATTTCAAAAGAATATGGTACCAATATTATAAAGTACCCAAAATTATGATACTAAAAATATAATTTTCTCTATGTTTTAATACAAAAGGTTTTTAAAGATAATTTTGTAGACCAAGTCTTACCTATTTCTTCTAATTCTTAATTTTACAAGCAGGAAAATTATATTGTTTGTCCCATAACTTTGAATTTGTACACTTTTAATCTAATTCTTTATGGGTTTCTCAATAATAGTGTCATAATTATAGAAAATTCTCGCTTTCATCCAACTTCAGTTGAAAATTTGACTGAAAAACTATGTGCAAGTCACGCGGCCGCTTCCTTGATTTGAAAAGACAAGGATCACGTGACTTGCACAACTTAGTGGGTGCACATAAAGGAGGTCGTACCTTTTGTGGGTTGCCTTTTATATATTGAAAATAATGCTAGGAGGGTAGTGATCTTTACCTCACCATTTATGAGCCACATAATTATTTTTTATTTAAAAAGGGTATTTAGAAGTTTTTAAATAATAGGACTGTATTTATAACTATGCCAAATCTTAAAGGAGATAGTTGTAATTTACCCCAACGTCTATTTAAATGATTTTTAGTCAATTAGATTTATGGTCAAAGAGAGCTTTTGTTTATATATATTTAATCTTAATCTTGGTAACAAAATAAAAAACAATTAAAGTAGCTTATAATCATATGGCTTAAACTTATATGCTGCATGAAGGTGATCCATCTAAGGTTGAACACTTGAAGGCACTTGAAGGAGCTATGGAAAGACTTCGATTATTCGAAGCCGACTTAGTTGTAGAAGGATCTTTTGATGCTGTGATTGATGGTTGTGATGGCGTTTTTCATACTGCATCTCCTGTTATATTTGATAATGTCAATGATCCACAGGTAATTTGCATCCAATCTTACAGTCTTTTCTCGGAATGTTTACGTATATATATAGTGATGGACTAGAGTAATAGTCATTTAGGTAAAATTAATTGTTTTTGGGTTTAATATAATTATAAATATCCCTCATTGTTTAGAAATTTGCGAATACCCTCTGATTATTAATGTCTGTCCAATAAGGACCTCATTCTGTTTGCTTTAAGTAAGTTTTCATCCAATTTTTATGGTGAACTAGTCAAAATGTCATTTTGAATTATGAATTATAATTTTACATATTTTTCAGAAGGCAAATAAAATAAGACATAACATAATGAGGAAAATGTGATTTTTCCCACCCTTTTATTTTTTTTTTCAATGTTGCTTTATAAAGAGAAAAATCAGCAGAGCTAAGGGTATATTTGGTTGGGGGAAGGGGGAAGGGGGAAGGGGGAAGTGGAAGTAAAAGAGGATGTATAAGAAAAAGTTTAGTGTTTGGTTTAGAGGAAAAAGATGCGGGGGAAATAAAGCTGGATGTATATGAAATCTCTTCAGAATCCAATTTTGTTTCCATCCAAAATTGGGCGGAAAAGTGGAAATATAAGGCTAGAAAGACAAAAAAATACATATTTTATTTTTATTTACTCTATTGCCCATATTTGAGGTCGTTGGTAGTAATTTTATTTTATTTAAACTGAACAGTTTAGAATAAATGAATAATATTGATTTTGATGAATATTTTTATTAATTAAAAAATATTATTGTTCTTGTTTGATAAATATTATTATTAATAAGGTTTTTAAATCTTTTTTTATACTAAAATTATGTTATTATAATATTAACTTGTTTATTGTCTAATACAAAATAAACAGAAAGGGTTAAACAGTAAAATTACAAAAAATTAATCGTTTCTTCTTAATCTATTTTCTTGTACCAAACAAGGAGAAGTATTTGAGATATACTCTCCTTACAATCATACCAAACAACTTGAAAGAAAACTATTAATCTTTCCCTCCCCCTTCCCGTCCCCCTTCCCCTTTTACTTCCCCTTTCCTCTCATTTGAAACAAACAAACCCTAAAGTAAATATTTCCACCTCACTATCTAGGGGTTACATAATTATTTTTTATTTTAAAAAAATATTTATAATTATGCCAAATTTTAAGAGAACTCATAGTAATTTAATCTTTGACTCATGTATAGGTATTACAGGGAAGGTTTGCAACTACATCGAAAAATATTTCTCACCTTTTGCTTTAAAAAGTTACTTTTTTAGTGTTTGGAGAAATAACTTTTGCAACTCTGATAGAGGTCGTGTTTCAACTACTTTCAAAAGATATTTTTCACCTTTTGGCTTTAAAAAGTTATTTTTGGGTGTTGGGAGAAATAACTTTTGCAACTCTAAGAAGCCTCTGTCAAAAGGGTGTTTCTAAGCACTTTTGGTTTTAATTCATATAAAAAAGTCCAACATATATATGAATTTGAAGGAAGAATTGCATTTTTCGTCCCATATATTAGGGTAATTTTTGATTTAGTCTTATTTGTTATGATTTTCTCACATTGTATTTCATAAATTGAAAATTTTCTCAATTTTAGTCTTCACTTGTATTTTCGTTCAATAATTAACCGAAAATATACGGAAATGCAAGTAAGTCTGCTAATGGCTCCATTAATTATTGGATGACAAATGCACGTGAGGACGAAATTTGAGAAAAAACTTAACTTGTGGAATAAATGTGAGAAAATCATAATAAATGCGACTAACAGAAAAATGTCCTAGCATATGGGACAAAAAATACAATTTTTCCTATTTTGAATTATTTTGCCCTGCTTATAACAATTTTCAACATATTGGGTTACGATTGTCTATCACCAATTAAACAATTCTTAAAAGTCATTTTTTGCAAATATTCTCAATTTATCTTTATTCTACTTCTCACTTCTTTTTGTAAATACCCTCAACTTTTGATTTTGCTGCAAAATTCGACTTTCTCTATGAATAATCACTTCTCTAAAAGCCAAACATCTTTCAAACACTCCTATAATCCTATATGTACATTTCTCTAAGGCAAAAGAAACTTTTTTATAAGCCAAAAGGTTGAAATATATACAACATATGGGCGAAAATTCTCTCAAAATAGATTTCTTTCCCACCTTATATATATCATATATATATATATAGGAAAAATAGCATTTTTGGTCCCATAATTTAGGTCCTTTTCATTTTTGATACCATTCGTTACAGGATTAACACTTTTGGTCCCGTAACTTACAAAAATTAGTAGTGTTCATTCTCCCCTGTTTTTTCGTTAGTTTTTTAACGAAAATGGCTATTTGGCTGTTAACTTTTTCAGTTTGAAGGAAAAATCGGTGCCCTTTGTGCTTGGTATCATTTTCGGTGGGAATATAACTACTATTGAGAGCTAAAATAAAAAATGAAGGAAATTAGGGCAAATAAATGTGATTTCAATCTTCTCTCACAAAACACAATATTTCCTTCTTTAATTTTATTTATGTTGCAATTATCATTTTCTACGAACTCTGTAAATATTAGAACAAGTGCTAACCCACAAAAAATTCAAGTAATCCAATGTAAGAACATAAATTACATAAATTATATAAATTGCATTAATTTCAAAGATTCAAGCACTTGTAATTAAATATGTACTTGATTTCAGTAAATATTCACGTAAATATTTGTTCAATTTATGTAATTAAATTTTTGTAATTTATGCAATTTATGTAATTGAATTTTTGTAGTTTATGCAATTTATGTAATTTATATGCTTACATTGGGTTACTTGAATTTTTTGTAGGTCAACATTTGTTCTAATATTTACAGAGAGTTCGTACAAAATGATAAATTGCAACACAAATAAAATTATAGAAGGAAAATTATTTTTTTTGAGAGATGATAGAAATCACCTTTATTTGCCCTAATTTCCTTCATTTTTTCATTTTAGTTCTCAATAGTAGTTATATTTCCGCAAAAAAATGATATCAAGCACAAATGGCGCCAATTTTTCCTTCAATTTGAAAAAACTAATAGCCAAATGGCCATCTCCGTTAAAAAACTAACGGAAAAACGGGGGAGGACGAAAACTGTTAATTTTTGTAAGTTACGGGACCAAAAGTGCTAATCCCATAACGGATGGTACCAAAAGTAAAAATGACCTAAGTTATGGAACCAAAAATGCCATTTCCCCTATATATATATATATGTATATTCCAAAATATAAAGCATACAAAATATTCTACAATATATATAGTATATTCTCCAATAGCCCCCTCAAGTTGGAGCGTGTGGGTCTGAGATGCTCAACTTGTTTAGAATATACTCGAATTGTTGCTTTCCCAATGTGCTCATAAAAAAATTTGCCAAATTGTTCGCAATTGTGACCTTAAACAGCTGAAATGGTTCCATGTTGTACCACATCACGTATAAAACGAGCACCGACCTCTATATGTTTCGTCCGCTTTTGAAACACTTGATTCTCCATAGCATGCAATGCCTATTGATTATGATAGAAGAGTTCCATACATCTAGATCCTGAATGTAGAGACCTCTAGGAAAATAAACAATCCTTTCAACCATCTTAATTCAGAAGAAATTATGTCTATAGACCTATACTTTGTTTCAATAGAGGAACTCAACACTATATGTTGCTTTCCTAACAACACTACAAATAACTAGTGAGAGATCGACATAGTCAAGGGATAGCTCACCCATTTTGAATCATACTATGTGTGTAACCATAGACTAAAATCTAATTAGAGAAGGATTACTCACCAAAGACTACCCTTCAAATATTGAACCACATGCAAAATAGCTTCCCAATGTTCTCCCCTCGTCCTTTGCATAAACTAAGAAAGGGCGTGCGCCCAATAGGACAATTATGATCATGCCAATGTTAAATAAATCAATTGCGCTATCATCAATAGTTTTCTAAATCTTATAACACTATGCCATCTATCATTGCCAAACAACGATTATGCTCCATTGCAAACCTGTCAACTTGACACCTAGCGACCTAGCTTCACTAATCATGTCGAACGCGTATTTGCATTAATAACGAAAATACCTTATTTACTCTTGGCGACTTCCACTCACAAGAAATGTTTTCAGGCATCTAAATCTTTCCCATGAATTTATGAACTTCACTACCACTATTGCCCGCAACAAAAGATCATACACTTACACCAAAATAATTGTATTTATTTCAACTCAATGTGAACAACGAATAATCATAATAAGATTGAGAAAAACAATGTTGCTTTAGTGTTTTGCACTTTAATAAATTGAAAACCAGAAGAGCCTACCGCAACCCATGAAGAGATATATCCAGCCGATTAACTTTTCTTGGTTGTATAGTCTGTAAATTGAGGCATTTTCTTACAAGATGCCCTCTACCAAGTCTTCGTGTAAAAAGGCTTTGTGAATGTCCATCTGCTGAAGTTCCCATCCCTTTGCCAAGAGCACTAACCAGAAGGTTCTTATTATAACCATTTCGCGTTAGGAGCAAATGTCTCATTGTAGTCAATCCCATCGAGTTGATTACCAAGAATCACCATATGAGCCTTATGCCTATCGATATTGCAGCCTCAGTTGTACTTGATTTTGTATACCACTTGTGACCTATAGATTCTTATATGGTAAAGGGTCCTCCACTATCATTGCCCCATTATTCTAGAGCAACATCATCTCACTTATCATAGTCTTTCTCCACTTAGAGTCTTTTTCATGGTCTCAATATAGAAATTTGATTACCTATCTAAAAAAGAGATGGTGTAAAAATAAAAATTCATAGTTCACATATTGTGCTATAAGGTTAGGAGTACTTGAGGATGGAATTGGTTTAGGTGAACATGCAAAATGCTTACACAACAAGCAGTGTGAGTTACATAATCATTGAAGCGACTAGAAGGTTTGCTTAATTTATTCAATGACCATGCCCAAGTTGATCATTAATCACACCAACCTTTTCACTCATAGTGCTTCTTTCCTCTTCTTCATTCCCATTGTTGTGAACCGTGTGTCCTTCAGTAGTAAACTCGTAATATCCCCAACTAGAACATCCTCCCTTCCAGCAATTACTTCTTCTTCGACATCACCAATTTTTCAAAACAACTTGTGCTCAAGATCTCAATTTTCAATAGATGCACGACTCTTAGTGTGTGGGAGCTTATATTCAGAATACAACAAGTCTCATGAAACAAAACATTCATCGCTCTCAAGATCGTATATCCTTTACCATCTCTCGCCATAAGGATACATTATACATAAACAACGCCTACTTCTGCTCGCAAATCTCTCTCTCTCCCCCTCTCATTCAGAATATGTTGGTGTTTTCTCTAAACACACCGATTTTGTTAGGGTGTTCCCACACATGAAGTCTAATGTATCATCCTATTATTATCAAAATAACTCTTCAAGTGAACCAACTCTGTAGTGTTATCACTTATCATTATTTTCACATCCTTATTATGTTGACGCTTAATCATTTCAAAGAAATTACAGAGTACATACTCGACTTCATATTTATTATTCAAAAAAGAAATCGACATGGCTCGTGAAAAATCATCAACAATTATAAAAACAAAAATACGAAGCACCACAATAATCAGATGCTCGATAACGCTCTCAAATCACAATGAATCATTTAAAATTTCACTTTATTTTTATTATCAATGGAAACAAACAACTTCTCTAGTTTGTTTCACCCTAAAAAAAAACCACATGTCTTGTTTTTTTTTTCAAAGCTATAACTACTAAAATAAATATCAAGAAGCAATTCTATAATTTTGCTATACAGATATCCTATTCTGCGAGGCCACAGTTCAAACAAATTAAATGATTTGTATTCTATGCCTCAATTCATCTTGTTGATTTGAGGTAGTCAAGCCCCTCGCGTTGTTCACCTATTCCAATCACCATCCTCAAAGTAACGTTCGGTATAACATAAAATGTATTAGTGAATTGGATATCGCAATTCAATTAATGAAGTAATTGTAATACAAAAATCAAATTGCAATCAATCTTTGGACGTATAGAACATTCTCAATCCCAGATATGTTCCCAAACTAACAAACCCTTCTTACAAAGCCATAGCTTAATTTCTATTTGGCAACTATACCGCGTATCCCATTGTTTTTTTTTTAAAATCGGTTTAACATTCTAAATCCAACCTCACACCTTTAGGGCCAATCATCCTACCAATTAGTGATTGGTGAGTGGAAACCAATTCTCAACATGATTTCCTCGTCCATTGTAAAGTCAACACTCACATTTATCCCTTGTTTTATTCTAAATCTCTTGAGCCTTTGTGTTAGTTCGCAAGGAAAAGCTCACGGGCTCTTTGCATCCCTCCTTCTCTCGTGACATACTTCAAAGACGTTCCTCTTGGCATATGAACGTCTTTGCCTTGTCCATGCTAGGTAATAGGTCACTGCCGATGATATGAGAGCACACTGTCCATATATTATATATATCATCCAAATCCATCAAGAATTGGTGAAAGTTTTCTCACTCGCATTTCTTCTGAAGTTTAAATGGGAGATTGTACTTACATCCTCCTCATCGATGTACACATTGGGATTTGGTCATAGTTGTGGGTCTTCTCAGAATTGTTTCAAATTTTCGAATAATAGGTTAAAATGAGAAATCCTCACTATTTGCACTCTACAAGCCCCACTTTGATTTGTTGAACTCGAGCCCAGTAACAATATAAATCGCGAGATATGGTGGACTCTTGACTCAATCCAATTATATTGAATATTCATGAAATGAACATTGAGTTCACGGTCCACCAATCCTTAGTTATGGAGAATCATCGTCAGGTTACTTCATCCTTCAATCAATAAAGTTATGTTTCTTCTTGTGTCTCAATGAGATTCGCAGTGCTCGAGCCCGTTCGCCATTGTTGTTATCATTTTAGTTATACCTGAGCAATAACATTCCTAGGATTGTTTATTGAATTCAAGATATTTTGTAATTAGGTGGATTTTTATCTTGCATCATTCCTTTTCAATTTTTCATTGCCTTCGAAGGTTTCCACCATGGTTATGGCTTTAGTTCAATAATAAAATATTTAGCGTGAATTCTCCATATATTCCATAAGTCAATTAAGGGGCAGAAATATGAATGGAATTTTTTTCGAAAATAGATTTATACCCAACCTCCGATATCTCCTAAAGATTTCAAGCATACAAAATATACAAAAGTATTCGGTACTATACATTAAATATTCTCAAATATCCAAAAAACTATTGCTAACAAACTAACTAGCTGGTACATGTCATGATATCATAACATATACCAATTGCCAGTGTCAATACTTTTTCTTTGCAGTGCAACTCTCCTTCTAAATTATTAATATTAGAACTAGTATAAGAGCTAATGTATATTTGCTCTATTTGATGAATTCCATTTGGAGAAATTAAGGCTATTTAAAATATTTTATTGATGCATATCAATGTTTATGTATGTTATAGGTGGAACGTGTACAACCGGCGGTTAATGGAACACTCAATATTCTTAGATCATGCATCAAAGTCCCATCCATCAAGCGAGTCGTGCTAACATCTTCAATGTCGGCAGTTTTCTGTAATAGAAATGCTAAAACTAGTGATGTTGTAATTGATGAAAGTTGGTATTCGGATCCAACATTTTGCAAAGAAATTGAGGTGTGTCTCTATATCGGGAGATTATTGGGGGGATTGGGTTTTCTATTTTGACATCTTGTCTTGTAATTTTAAAAAATTTGCATATTGAAGATAGAAATAGATGAAATTTGCTAATATGGCTGAAAAAGTGCACCCCATTAAGTTGGTCAGCTGCACTTTTTAAGCCATTTTAGCAAATTCCACCTATTTTTTCCGCTAATATCCAAAACTTTAAAAGTTACAACATAAAGTTATCAAAATATATTTTTATAAGACTAAAATTGTGAACCCATACTTACAAAATGAAAATATCAATTTTCTTCGCCTAACCTATCACTATTTTTGCTCTCAGCAATGGTATTTTCTGTCAAAGACATTGGCAGAGGAAGCTGCATGGAAATTTGCGGAACAATACGGTATTGACTTGGTAGTGATGAATCCTGGAGTAGTTATTGGTCCTTCCCTGCAGCCAACTCTAAACGTCTCTTTTAAGGTTTTTCTGGACTTCATCACACAAGGTACGTATGACTATGGAAGTGTTTGTAATAGCTTCTTCTCTTTTTGTATGAATAAGTTGTAGATACAATTGGAAGTGAAGCAGTAAAAAAAAATTGGAGTGTTCAGAAATGAAAGCGAAAAGTGAATGAAAGTTGAAGTCAAAGTGTTTAAAAAAAATAAATGTGATATTAACATTTTACCAATATATTAAAGAAGTTGGTAAGGTGTTGCTGATAACTTTTGGCATATGACAACCTTATTTAAGCAGTTAAATGCAAAAGTTGTAAATAAACAACAATCTTTCAACTTATTTTCAATAACAAGTTGGTGAAAACTTATTTTAAGCAATTGCGAACGTCCTATGCATGCAGTTAAAGGATGAATTACTCAATGAGTCATCATTTTATTAATTGTGTAGGGAAATGCTCTTGCTCGGTTGAAGGAGGCTGTGTACTTGTTGACAGTAGGGATGTTGCTTACGCACATGTTCTAGCATTTGAGAATGCTTTTGCTAAAGGCAGATATTGCTTAGTCGCGGAAACATTGACTTTTACCGAGGCCTCTAATATTTTACGTGATCTTTACCCTACTCTTAATCTTGCCAAGAGGTAAGTATTCGCATGTACCGTTGATGCATATTCTACACACCACACATTTTCTTGAAAATCCAGATTGAATGTTTTATTTCAAATTCTATTAAATCTTGCATATAATTTAGTGTAAATTACAGCTACCTCCCTTGAGGTTTGATATGCCCTCATTATTTGAAAACTTACAAATACCCCTCTGAGATTTGTAACCGTCTAACAAATAATCCATTTTTGTTCATTTTTATAGGTGAACTGACCAAAATACCCTTATACACTGAACTATTTGTTATTTAATTCGTGATTTTTTTTTAAACTACAATGCGTAGTGAGAGGTTTCTTAAGTTTTTTACACAGAGGAGAAATAATGCAATTTGACTCGGTTGATTTTCTACAATCTAAATGAAAAATTCAAGGGCCAAATGGTCAATATTAGGCCTTTGGTTAAAATTTATAAACCTCAGGGGGTATTTGTAATTATGTCAAACCTTGGGGGAGGTGGCTGTAACTTTTCCCTATAATTTAGTATATATGCACCCACATGCATCTACAGATATGAAGTCATTTATTTCATTTTTTATACATGTGGAATATATATATTTAATGAAATAAAGCATCTGAAGTAAAAATTCGATCCTCTGAAAATTATGCTATCCTCCATCGTTTTTGGTAGATTATGTACTGAAAATGAAATTTACTTTTGCTTCAAAATATTTTGCGAAAATAAGTAAATGCTTCTGATATATAGTAAATTAAGTAAACCATTCTTGGCTTCTACATAATTACACATATCGCCAATAAAAATGTCAATATCATTACACCGACACCCTCTCTCCCATCTTTTGGCTCGGGGAATGCTGATGTGAACCAAAAATACCATTGCAAATTCCAAAATGCCCCTGTTAATCCAGTCAGACATGTCTTTGATTTTTCATGGACCTAAATACCCCCATAGAGCGTTTCTGTAATTACCAAAGGGGTGTAAGAGTAATTTTTTGGGAAGAGCAGTATGATCGCCTATAACTTTTTATTTATTAATATCAATTTTTAATTTAAATCTAAATTTCTTAACATTGTACTTTTTACTCTTTACAAAATTTCAAATTATATCTTCATATTACTTGATACGTTTTAAATGAACATAACTATTTCATTTTACCAACTTTCTTTTTATAAATAAATCTCTTATAAAATTACATCTTTCAATAATTAAAATATGAAATTTTATATTTACATGTTAACAAAATTAATTACTGCATTGTAAGTTTCAATTAAAAAATTATCTCAACTTCTACAAATTATTATAAAATTTTAATATTAACAGAAACTTTCTATTTTTTAAATAGTATTTAATCATTATTTGTAATAAATAATTATTAAAATTTGTAATAAATAATTATTAAAATTAACAAATTATAATTTAAAATAGTTTTTATTTAATAAACACTTAATAGATTAATTATAATAGTTTTTGTTTTGTCTTGTCAAAATGAATAGTACGCTCTCTTTAATTTTCATGGTAAAAAGTAAAAAATTGTGGCAAAATAATTAACCAGGGGAACAAGTGTTAGTCGTTGTTTTGGCCTTAATTAAAAATCAAGGCAAATGTTGATTATGCACACTTAATATTTAATTTTTGCATTGATTTTTGTATGTCTGCTTTATATAATATTTATTCATCATGACCAATACAAGTCGTAGTTATTTTTAATGTAAGGAATTCTCTATTCTTTTTATAATGTTATTAATCAATTCATCGCTTCAATACCGTATTATTTTCTTTCTTGATTTGTATTGCAGATCAGGAGAGAATCAACCAACAAACAAATGCTTTCAAGTATCCAAAGAGAAGGCAAAATCTTTAGGCATCAATTTCATTCCCATTGATCAGAGTTTCAAAGACACTGTCGAAATTCTCAAGGAGAAAAACTTGCTTGTTTGATGGTCATGTGATGAGATCAACAATATGTTGAAAGGAGCAATGCCAAGTATATTTTATCCGATAAAGAAAAAAACTATTTATCAAATAGCGATTTGAATGTAATAAATGTTGTATGATTTTCATTAATAGATCTAAATTACACTGTTTTATGATCTTGTGAGTGAGCAAGGTGGGTTGTTTGGATGCTTAATTGTATTCAAGTTGGGATTGGGTTGTCTCGTGTGATAATTACTTTGAATTACATATTTTTCACTTAACTTTTTGTAATCAGTTATCTAACTCTTTATTTATTTCTTTATTTTGATTTTTAACACGTTTAAATATGACCCATTAGAGAATGAACCCCAAGTCAAAAAATTAAAGCAAATACCAACGATATGGTAACGTTTAATCACATCTTGTGCATTACAAGTGTGACACCCTCTCCGTAATCACATCCCATCTTATAATTAATTTGCATTTATCCCAACCAGATAAATCATCTTATGCCAATATTCTATATAAACCTCAATCAATTAAATACCTCATCAAAATCTTATTATAACATACTTCCCTATAGCATATGAAAACGAAAAAATGTGGAGTTTCTAGCTATTACAACACTTAAGACACCAGTCCAGTCAAGTTTAATATTCTCGTAAGTATGTAGCTAGAGTTCCCGACTCATGATGACACTTCAGTGCTGACCCACCTAATAAGGCTGACAACTGGCTACGAGCTAGCTAGATGAGTCACTGCAATCTATCTGCTGAAAAAGTACATGGCATAGAGTGAGTTGCCAACTCAGTAAGTATAGCTAATTAGTTATATATACACAGACATGTGAGCACATACAAAGAAGACCAATTTTAGGAAAAATTGCACTTTTGGTCCCATAGGATATACCCTGTTGCACTTTTGGTCCCATTGTTTACGGGCTCAACATTTTTGGTCCCACCGGAACCAAAAGTGTTGCACTTTTGGTCCCATCGCCGTTAATAGTGTTAACTTATGGATGGAAAACCATCTTTGAAAGTCAAAGGTGGTTTTCTATGGTTTAAAACCACTAAAATTTATAAAGGTGGTATTTTTCCAAATTTTGACCCCAATTTGAAGATTCTCACTATATAAAATGTATTTTAATAATTTAATTTAGCTAAAATTATGTAAACTTGATTCATTATAATCCTTAATTTTATAATGATATTATTATAAATGAAATGTTAAATTATGTGATTGCAAAATTAGAATAACTACAGAAAATAGTATCCTTTGGTTAATGTTAATGTTGGATTTAAACAGGATGTTTTCTTTGTGTGTAGGAATCTCAACCTCTTAGGCACATTTTCTCACAATGTTCAATGTGTGCAGGAATCTCAACCCCTTAGGCACATTTTCTCACAATGTTCAATGCAATTAGTTCATTTTTTGCTTTTAATTTTGCAATGTTTTTATTTTTTTATTTTTTTGTAGTTATTCCAATTTTGCAATCACATAAATTAACATTTCATTTATAATAATATCATTATAAAATTAAGGATTATAATGAATCAAATTTACATAATTTTAGCTAAATTAAATTATTAAAATACATTTTATATAGTGAGAATCTTCAAATTGGGGTCAAAATTTGGAAAAATACCACCTTTATAAATTTTAGTGGTTTTAAACCATAGAAAACCACCTTTGACTTTCAAAGGTGGTTTTCCATCCATAAGTTAACACCATTAACGGCGATGGGACCAAAAGTGCAACACTTTTGGTTCCTGTGGGACCAAAAGTGTTGAGCCCGTAAACAATGAGACCAAAAGTGCAACAGGGTATATCCTACGGGACCAAAAGTGCAATTTTGTGATAACACCAGTCAACCATGTTCATTATACAATTTCACAATATCTCAAAGTAATCAATATTAACAATCATATGAAAACCAACGCCAGAATCACCATCAACAACAACATAATATACACACAATTATGATTTATTATCTTAGGGCCCCGCTTAACCTAGCTGGAGTATATTCAATGATTTTGTCGGTTCTCATCATCTCAATCAATATCATATATTCGCTGGCACAGGATACCCATTTTATGTGATATCACCACACTAGCCGAGTGTGTAGCTACCTTAGCACAGGACATCACACTGAACATGGCACCCCCACACCACCCCAGTGTGTAAGCCGTCAGCACAGAATATTCCCCGCTACTCAGAATACCCCGGTACCCTTCACGCCATGGTACCTAGCTGTATATTCATTTTCTCATATCATATATCACATCATCAATCACATCATCATGACAACACACAACTCGTCATCAATCACATCATCGTAAACCATTGAATATGCACAGGTTAGGTAAACCATCTTTCAACTCATTTCACCGTATGCACATTTAACAACTTCATAACTCAACTCCAATCAATAATCACGTAGAAGCATGTCACAATCATTCACGAAAACTCCGTCCTTCATCTTCATTCAATAACAACATCGACGTATATCACAATTATTTACCATGTACAACACACCGAACCATTGACATAACACATAATAATAATTTTACAAGACAACCACATAATCCAGTTTAGCATATGACAGTTTACGATCAAAATTACACATAACCACACATCTTCATATATATATATATATCTATATATCTATATATTTATATATATCCAATTAACCATACTTACCTCAATTTCACAACAATTTAGTTAGTACAATGACGTGTTCACTCTTGTACGCTGTTTTCGTGTCCTATAAATAGTTGTAAGACCTATAATCAATATATCGATAATATTGAAATTCCTAAATAATGCATTTAGACAATATTTGGATACTTCTCACCAATCTGTTAATATCGTATTATACACAATTCAGATCCTTAATCTGTTTTCTTCTACACAAAGTGGACCCAATTATATTTCCACCTGTATATATCTTGCTATATGTGAGCCAGTGTTTATATTTTTAAGAATTTCATTTACCGCCCCTTAACCTGTGAATCCTGCCAGCATAAACACTGATCACTAATTAAATTATAACTTTAATTATACTAATCCAACTTAAAAACTATTTTAGTATGATGAAATTAGACATCCTAGGCTTTCCAATGGTATAAAATATGTATATTAAATCATAGGATGAAAATTGTTAATAATCTCTCTTATTCTTGTTCATGGTTTTCTTCGACAGAATCTGTGTCCTAACTTATAAATTATCCCTAGACCAAATTAAAATTTATAAATACATTATTTTTACTCCATATACTATCCTACGTCTCTAGCTTTATATCCAACAAGAATAATACGAATTGGATCGGTACATAATGAGTTATGCAGGTCTTAACAAAACCTATTCTGTACTATCACAGATCCATAACGTCTAACCTAAAATTCTCTCAAAATTCATATACTCAATTAAAAATTATGATATTTACAGAATATGATATAATATATCTCTTGTTTCATTTTACGAAATAATCATACAAATTAAACTATTATAACTCAAGCTATAAGGTTTTTGGTACACCTTGTCTGATTTCTGGCAGAAACAGGGCAACATAATGTTTACTCAGATTTACCATTCAAAAAGAAAGATTTATCTTATGCTCAAAACTTAAAACTAATAGAAAACAACCTATGGTTTTCATGGACGCAAAAATCACAAATCTTGGACCGGTGAAACTCAATATTTTCTGAAAATATAGAGACTATTCAACAGAGTTTACTTTGTTACCATACAGCTAACTTAATTCATTCTTTCCTTGGATTTCAGTCATCATTCTAGCTCAAGTTTGAATTTCAGAAATTTAGAGATAAAGGTTATATATCTATATATGCATAAATATAATGTTTTTTTGAAGGCATAAATATAATATTAAAGACATATGTTGATAAGGTTAATTGTTTTGTTTTGTTGTGCATATACATATAGATATTGTATAGTGCTAATATTTATATATAGTCTTAAGACTTTATTTATTTTCCCCTCATCTTTACAAGTATTTCTATTTAGACCCTCAACAACTTTCTATTGTTTCAAATTTCAAGTATCTTCAAGAATATATCTTATCACATAATTTCTAATTAAGTATCAAATGTTATATACATCATCACATTATATCTATTTTACTATGCTAATAAATAATATTCATGTATTTACGTTCAAGGATGTTACAACTAGCCTACGTCATTGCCCTATTGCAACCGAAGGGAACTTGAGCAGCATCAGGCACGAAAAATTGGAGCTGGTACTAGCAAAGGAGGAATTATTTTGGAAACAAAGAGGAAAGATTCATTGGCTCAAAGAACGAGATAGAAATATCTCATATCAATTAAATTAACTATTTACACTTGGAATAAAAAATATAAATAAAAAAGAGAATATAATTGATAATTGAAATAATTTTCTTTTATTTGAGAAAAATGCAAGCACCCCTCCTTGATATTTGGTATGTGCAAGATAGCCTCTATGATTAAACAAAAACGAAGCAAAAAACCTCGTGTTTTTTAAGATGAAATAATTTTTCCTCTTAGATAGGGAGGTAAATTGCTATTTTTTTCAAAATGGGGTAATTTGCTCATTTGCAAGGGATGATTGCATAAAACCCTCCTGTGTTTTGGTTTTTCTGCAAAAAACACCCCGTGTTTAACTAAATATTGCTCACGCCCCAATCCCGTTAGTCAACTGTGACGGCGTTAGTTTGTGAAATAAAATGCCCTTGTTACATTTGTTTAGGTGAAAAATCAAAGATTTATCTTTCATTTTTTACGAACTGAGAGAAAACAGATTTGGGAATAGCGTTTTTGCCAAAAAAAAAAACTGGGATAGGGTTCTTTGGATCTTTAGTTGTAGGTAGAAATTTGAATTATGGTTAGTTGTAGGTAGAAATTACTAGTAAAAATCGACTTAAGTACCCTAAATCTGAGTTGATTAATATCAAAAGTTCTGTTTGAAAAACTGCGTTCGAAGAGCAAGGCGGTTTGAAGGTAAAGTACATATTATTTCACTTTTTGTTATTTTTCTTCAATATAGTGGTAATATACTCAATCTTTGTTAACTAATTAGTGTTTTTTTGTTTGTTTGTTGGAACTTCTAAAATGCCCTTTTTTAAAAAAAGGGTGGTTTGAAGTTTGTTTGAGGGAATCTGGAATTTTGAAGTTGGGACCCTGATAAATTTCTCAGGTTAGTAGATTTTGTTTCTGTGTTTTGAGTATAGTATAGTGGTAAAATATTAAGTTTTTTTTTTTTTTTTAACTAATTAGTGGTTTTTTGGTTCTGGGTTGGAACTTTTGAGATAGCCTTTTTCGAGAAAAGGTTTGTTGACGCTTTGTTTGAGGGAATCTGGAAGTTTGAAGCTAGGACCCTGATAAGAATATCTCAGGTTAGTATATTTTCCTTCTTCCGTTTGAGTTTAATATGTTTGTCCCCACACTCCATATTAAAAAACAGCCAGACAAATTGTCCCCACAATTCTGTTGTGTTCTATTGTTTGTTTATGCCTGTTTATGTTTCTGGTTTTTTATATTAGTAAAGTATAATTAATGGAGTATTGTTGCAAGAGTTAATTTTTAATTTTATTGTTTGATGGTCGCCACCCTATAACATTTGTGATATTTTATTGTCTGTTGGTTGGTCCCCTGCATTTCCTATCCCCACCCCATGACTGAAGTGAATCTGAATTAATTATGTGGGTAATGATAGGGTAATTTTTTATTTTTTTTATGCAGCATGGTGTTGCCTGATTATGCAAATTTTGATGTATGGGTTGGTGGGGTTATTGAATGGGTACCAATTATTAGGTATGTGGAACGTATTATTGTGTGGGTTCCTAAAGTAGATAGGAAGAGATTGTACTATGGAGATTTGTTTGATATGTATACTCAGGCAGGCGGTAAGGGTAACAATATTGTTGTATACTATTGTCTTCCGGGGCAAAGTTTGGATAATGGTATTAGGCTTTTGAATGGGGATGATGGAGTTATTTAATTAGTGAGGGCCTACAGGGGTTTGGATGTAATACCATTGTACTTTGAAGAAAAACAGGGCCCTTTTGTTGGTGATTGATACTCAGGGTAATATAATTCCAACAGATGAACAAATACCTTCTTTGCCATTTCATAACGAATCTGAACAGACAGTAGAACCCCCTCTCCAACCTGAATATGATCCTGAAATTCCCCTTGTACATGAATACCAACTTGAATATGCTCCTGAAATTCCCTTTGAACATGAATACCAACATGAAAAACCCCCAAAACCTGAATATGTACCTGAAATTCCACTTGGCCCTGAATAACCACCCTGAACATGAAAAAACCCCTAAAAACCTCTCAAAACCTGAATATGTACATGACAGTCCCCTGAACCTGAACAAACACTTGGGAATTTTCCTGAGAATCCACCAACAGAAGGGGTAAATGATGAAGGTGGGGATGATTCAGACTCAAGTGGTTCTGATTCCTCGGCATCCCAATGTCCTTCATGGATGCTAGAGGATTTGAGGGTCCACTTGATGATGATATATTTGAGAGTAGGCCAGATCGTCATGCTAGAAGACTATTTAAAACAATGAGGGCTTTCTTGAGAGAACAAAAAATAAAAGAAGAGCAGAGAAGGAACAGAGAGAACAAGAGGAACAAACAAGAGTAGATAGTGGGTGGTTTAGTGATGATAGAGATGAAGATGAACTTACATCATTGAAGGGTTCAGATGATGAGGGTGATGGATATCCAGTGTGGAATGACAGGATAGATGTAGGGATGTTGACTTCCAAGTATGGATGAAATTTGCAAAACGGTAGAACTACAGGGATGTTTTTAGGGATTGGGAAGTGAGAAATGGTTGGGATTTGAAATTCAGTCATTCTGAAAAATAGAAGATCACTGCCACATGCAAGAATGGTGTAACTGGAGGATCCATGCTTCAAGGATCATGAAAACAACAACATTTCAAATCAAAAAAATTAAAGGACCCCACACATGTGCAGATAGAACTGAGAACAAGCAGGCAAATTACAAGTATATCCGTCAGAGGACGAGGGCTTCTCTCTACTCTGATCCACCACCGGGATGAAGCTTGAGAAAACAAATAAATCATGATTGAGAGGCCTTGTTTAGTTAAGCGAAAACTCCATAAATAAAGGGGAGTGACTGATTTCCTAGTTGGAAAGCAGGAGAGGGCACGAGCTGGTAGAGCTCTTGGTTTTAGGACTCTACAAGGCTCCAGACCCACTTACCGCATCGATTTCCTTGAAACTTCACAGGCGAATAGGGAGGAAAATTGAACATATCATAAGGAATAATCCCAATGAAGGGTTACAGTCTTTGAAGAAAAAGATAAGGAGGGACATTCAGATTGAATGTAGTCAGCATAAGGTGTATAGAACCAAGAGGTATGCCCAAGAGTTGGTGAAGGGCAATATCAAAATGCAGTATCACAGGTTGTATGACTATTGTGCTACTATAAAGAAACACAACCCCAGGAATACACTTGGGTTGAAGGTAGACAGGTCTTTGACACCACCTGTTCTGCAGAGGATGTACTGTTGCATTAGTGGGCTGAGGAAAGGTTTCTTAGGGGTTGTAGGCCTATTATTGGTCTTGATGGTTTGTTCCTAAAAGGGCGATACAAGGGTCAATTATTGTCTGCTATAGGGAGGGATGGAAATGATAATATTTACCCCATAGCAATTGCATATGTTGAGGCTGAAAAATTTGATAGTTGGGAATGGTTTGTAAACTTGTTGCATAGGGATATTGGCTCCCATGAGCAAAGGGGTTGGGTTTTTATTTATGATAGACAAAAAGGGACTACTTGAAGCAGTGTCTAGTTTAGCACGGAATGCTGAACATAGATTTTGTCTAAGACATATGTACAACAACTTCAAGGGCAAATTTAAAGGGCAAGAACTGAAATAATTGTTCTGGAAGGCTGCAACAACATATAATGTTAAATAACATTTTGAGGGTGATGAAATAAATTGAAAGAGTGATGCCTAAAGTGGTCTCCAGTAGGGGGTTGTCTCACTACAATCTATGGGAGAATAGGGCATAATAGAAGAAGTTGTACAAATCCCCCTCATCCCACTTCCAACCACACACAAGTGAACTTAATTTCTACAGTATTCATTCATTTTTGTAAGCATTACAATATTTATTAAGTTTTTTCTACCCTTGCTTGCAGAGTCGATCTGAAATTGGGCCATCAGACAACATAAATGACCTAATTCACCTTGAAACAGACACTCAGGCTGAAAAGGTTTAGTTGAATTTTCAAATTCAATTTTAGTTTATTTATCAGCGTCATTTTGACATGTTAAACTGCTTGTTGTAGATTTCATTGTTTTCAAATGATTATGCCTCTCAATTGCCCAATCAATCTTCCCAAATGACAATTGATTAGGAAAAATTTAACATTTTTTAACTGTTGGTTTATGGATTCAAAGGATTAATGATGCATTTTGTTCATGTTGTAGATGCCCTAGAATATGTCACAAATTGAAAGTAACCATGTTGAAATCCTGCCTCAAGGACTTTTCACCTCAATGTCTAACCCAACACTGGCAGCGAGAGAATCAAACACATCATTCCCCAAACCTCCCCAATCAAGACCAACTTTTACTCAACCAGTGAGTCATGGTCAAAGGCCCCTACCTTCTGCAATTTTACAGAGGTTGAGGAAACCCAGTCAGCAAGATTCAAGGCCAGCTTTTGTGACCCTAAGGCCTTCAAATCCTGGAGCAACAACTCAGTTTAGAAGCCCATTTCAGGTTCCACCACCCTGCAGTAATAATCAGGTATTTCATATTCCCTAACAAACACTAATGTTGAATTTTAAAAGGAAATTACCCAATATCACTATAATTGTAACTTATAGCCCCCCTCCCCCCCCACCCCCGTGCGCGCGCGCGCGCGTCTTCAGAGTGGCTCCCACCACAAGTGCCAAGAAGAAGAAAGCAACTGGTACCAGTTTCGAGAACATCCAAATTAGAAAAGATTATTGTTGGTTCAAGTAGTTCAATAACATTTCAAAGGGAATGTTGCTCACAAACATGCAAAGTACTTTGCAAGCACAACTTAAGAACCTTTCTGCATCATGTAAGCCAAGTCAGAGCAAGAAATGATAGCATTCTGACTGTAATCAAAACAATTTCAAGATGAAGTATTTTTTGGCATTTGGCATTGTGGATTTTTGTTGGGATTCTTGGCATTTGGCATTTTGGCATTGTTGGGATGATTTGCTAAAGTGTTTTTAGTTGCTTCAGTTTGGGATGAAATACAATATTGTTGGAAATTTTGATATTCTGCAAATGTTAGGCTTCTTTTTCTTATGTATATTGTTGGAATGCATTTCAACATTTTCAGTTTACATTTGACATTTTTCCATTGTTGGGGTGAATTAATGAAATGTTTTTAGTTGTTTCTATTTGGGATGAATAACATGTTCTCATACAGGTGCCAAAACAAATACAACAACATTCAAAGTCCACTTAATGGCAATTGTTTAAATACAGAAAAACTACTTCATTAACAATGCAACAACCAGAATAATAACAACTGAAAATAATGCTTTGATAGTTCCTTCATTGACCTCCATCTTCTTCATATTTGAGGTTAAATCATGCCATATAGACAACAATTCTAAAAAATGGTCCCCTGCGTTTGCACTTCTTGATTCAACCTCTTCTCCGTATGTTGTTGTCTGTGTTGAGCTTGATTGTGCAGTTTTGTCGTTAACAATAATCGGGGTCTAACCAACAAAAACAATGGCATTAATTTATTTTACAATTATAAAATAATTTTTCCTCACTTTCTTTGGTTGGACCTACAACCCTAATTGATGCGTTCTTGTGGCAAAAGCACTTTGGGTTTGTATATCTAAAATCTAATTTTCCATCTTTGGATGTAGGTCTTCTAGAATTACAAGACATTGTACAAAAAGAAGTTACACCTTTGTGATTAATGAGAAAAATAATATATATTATAACCTATATTAAAAATTGGAAAGCATAAAATTATTTACCTGAAGGAGGAACAATTATGTTGTAGTAGTTTCTATTTGTTGAAAGGCTTGAGTGTGAAGTAGAAAGAAAGTTAGGAGGTATTTGTAGATGTGGAGAGGAGCAATTCAGTCAATATTAAGATTTTTTAGACTTAAAAAAAGTGAAAAACAAGCCCAAACACAGGTCTGGCGCGTCTAATTCAATCTCCATCAATTTTGGATGGGGAGGGTGTTTTTGCAAGGCTTATGGTTTCACAGGGTCCTTTAGGCTATTTCTTTAACACAGGGAGGTTTTTTGCAATTTCCCATTTCACGGGGGGGGGGGGGGGGGGGGGGGGGGAGACCATGCATTTTTCCTCATTTGCATCACTAGGGAGTATTAAACCCTTCACTTGTCACTATTTAATTAGATGCAAAATTGATTTATCTACATTCGAATTTTGTTATAATTTAATCTCATTATAAAAGGAAAAACTATTGCGGCGAACATCAACTAACTTGCAGGACTTAGAGTAGTTAAATCATTTCGGCCAAGAAACAAAATGAAGCCGACCAAAAGAGCTACTCATTTACATGTTAAACTATGAAGTTCCTTCGAAAAGCTGTAACTTTGAATTAATCGACAAAACATAATTGATTTGTAAGCATAATAAATAGGCCATAGGAAACAAGATGGCAAATTCATAAATCCATATAAACGTCAACATAAATGCTGGCAATATTTATATCTAACATATGCATCGATTGTATATATACATGCTAGATTATTGACTACGGAAGAGAATATATTAGGATATTTACCTCCAGCCATTAATTTAAACATAAATGTATAAAGAAAACAGGAAGACTACAGAAAAAAAAAAATGTTGGATTCTTTTGATACAGGTGCAATCAATCTGATGGTGTGGCTCCTTACGGTTGTCGGATTTCAAGAGACCCAATCCTTTAAATCAAGTTTCTGAAAGAAAACACTAGCAGAATACCCAATATTTTCATACATTTTTCCATAAAAAATATCTCTGTCTCCTTATTTGGCAATTACTGAAAGTTACTTAAATTGAATAGTGGACCATATCAGAAAACTATCATGCAGAGATAAGCCGTTGGCATGACTTAAGTCATGCATGCTTTTGCAGTGAGAAACAGAAGCACACATGTGATAAGCCGTTGCCACGGCTTCTCAGATGTGCGCTGGACAGAAACAGTCATGTGATAAGCTGTGGCCACGGCTTATCTCATATCAACTCTGAATATAAAATAACATGTTTGAACTATTTGTGTAACATTTCCCACTTGGTCCACTTATTCAACGATCAAACTTCCATCTGAAAAGGGTCCAAACAAGAAATATAATACATAAATCAAGGCGACATGTCATTTATTATTAAGAAGTATCTTCCAGGTATTACTATGCACCATATTTCTCACCGATAAAGTAATACAACTTGATTAATATGTGCCCAACTGAAGTGAGAAAACACAACAACGGAACAAGAGTTTCATAGAAAATAACAATCTTATCACAATACAGTTACATCATGGGACCTATTCTCAATCCAGCTACCTGATCCCTAAAATTCTTTGGTGGCATGCTCTTAGTCAAACGTTCAGCTAGCATCAATTCAGTGCTAATGTATTGAATGACCACTTTTTCGTTTCTTTTTGCTAAATACTTAACGTCAATGTGTTTACTTCGACTTTGAATTTTGTTATTTTTGGCCATAAAAATAATAACTGGATTATCTCAAAGTATTTTTAATGGCTTAGAGATTGAATCCTTTATTCTAAGCCTGGATATCAAACTTTTCAACCACACAACATGTGAAGTTGCCTCAAAACGAGAAACGAACTCAACTTCCATAGTGAAAGTAACAATCAAAGTCTTTTTTGCACTCATCCATGAGACAACCCTACTGGAAAACATAAAGATATAACCGGATGTTGATTGTCTTGAATCAATGCAATGACCAGAGTTTTGAATGTAATAAATCAATAACTTCGAGATTTTCAGTTCGCCTATACATAAGGAAGTAGTTTGTCGTCCTTTGATAACTTATGACTTTCGCCCTCCAGTGGTCCAAACCCAAATTACTCTGATATCTTTCCAATATCCCTATGGCAAATGCTAATCAAGCCTTGTACAAACTTGGGCATATATAAGGCTTCCAACAACAGAAGCATATGGAATATTCTTCATTTGTTCTAGTTCGAGGCTATTCCTTGGGCACTGGTTCAAATGTGGCTTGTCACCCTTCAAATGGGAGCTACACTACGTGAACAATCTTTCATCCAAATTCTTTTTAAGACCTTATTGATCTGGGTTTTCTGAGATAACCCCAAAATGCATCGAGATCTATCCCTGTGAATCTTGATGCTACTAACATATGATGCCTCACCCATGTCTTTCCTTTGAAAATTCTTAGAAAGAAATTATTTCATCTCATATAGCATACCCTTGTCATTGGTAGCAAGTAAAATATCATCTACAATAAGCAAAAGAAAAAAAGTTTACACCTGCAAACTTTTTACTATATATATTGATCAATGATATTCTCTAGAAACACATTGAAGAGATAACATTATGAAATTTTAAGTATCATTGATGGGGTGGCTTGTTTCAGACGATATACAGAGTTTTTAAACTTGCATACCAAGTGCTCATTGTTACTTGAGGAGAATCCTTCCAGTTGCTTCATGCAAAACTCTTCCACTAGCACTATTCAGAAATGATGTTTTCACGTTCATTTGATGCAAATCCATGTCAAAATGGGCAACAAATGCCATGATAGTGCGGAGTGAATCTTTCTTCGATATAGGAAGAAAGGTTTCGGTGTAATCTATTCCTTTCCTTTCAGTGAATCCGTTAGCTACAAGTCTTGCTTTATGTCTTCCAATGTTGCCTAATGAGTTATTCTTTGTTCCAAAGACCCACTTACACCCTATGGCTTTAAAATCATCAAGCAACTCAATAAAATTCCAAACTTCATTTGATGCCATGGAATTTATCTCCTCCATGTGCACGACTTGTGAAAACATTTCGGGATCTTTTTTAGCTCTAATATTATACTCAGACTTTTATAAATATACCATATAGTTACTAGAAATTGCCGATCTCTTTATCCAAGTAGATCTTCTTACTGTTGCATCAACATTCTCCAGAGGAGCTTGTTGTTCAACTGGTTGTTCTATATTTTTTAGTATTTGGGGAACAACCAGATCTAGTGTTCATGACCATCATTTTGTCGAACTATTTGGATTGATTATTCAATATGCGCTTGAACTGTAGGAGTATTGTGAACTACCACAAATCATTCCATTACTTGAGAACATTTATTTGTATTTGCTATTATTTATCATTAATTTGTACTTTTAATTTATTATTTACCATTAAATAAAAGTAAAAATT
Source organism: Sesamum alatum (assembly GCA_034509735.1). Taxonomy (NCBI): domain Eukaryota; kingdom Viridiplantae; phylum Streptophyta; class Magnoliopsida; order Lamiales; family Pedaliaceae; genus Sesamum; species Sesamum alatum. The sequence continues at coordinate 17,982,379 of JACGWO010000006.1, forward strand.
AATGACAAATAATAGCAAATATTACACATAAATGTTCCCAATGCAATTATTTCAACACTATTTTGTGTAATGAATGAAATGGCAGCCAAATATACCCTTAAATAGACAAAAAAACCTCAATTTTCCCTCAAAAATTGGGTTGACTGTTAGTTTTGACGGTCAACCTAAAGGGGGTTGACCGTTATTTAATTATTGGTAAATAATAAATTAATAGCAAAAATAAATGGTAAATAATAACAAATATACCACATAGATGTTCTCAATTCAATTGTTCCACATAAATGGGTTTATCATTATTTAATTAATAGTAAAAAGTAAATTAAAAGCAAAAATTAATGGTAAATAATAGCAAATATTCCACATAAATGTTCTCAATTCAATTATTTTACTACTATTTTGTGTGATAGATGAAATGACAGCTAAACATACCCTTAAAGAGACAAAAAATCCCAATTTTCCCTTCGAAATTTGGTTGACCGTTAGTTTTAATGGTCAACCTAATGGAAGGTACTCAGGTGGAGAAAAAATACAAAGTTGGGTACCAACTTTGATGACTTGAAAACATGGGGTATTAAAGATGAAATAGAGGTATAGCTGGGTACCAAAACTAAAATTACCCATATTTTAATTTAGATGCTTCATAACTGTTATCTTTTCCAACTCAAAAAGAAAAAAATACATCATAAAGGAAGTCCGTGCTTACCTTACATAAATCTATTATATATCTTTCTTTTGTTTTATGCTTTATTAATACTAATATATTATCTACAAATAATTTTTAAAAGAATTAGTATTAAGTTCAAAATTATAAAATTTAGTTGATAAGCTATTGGATTTGGGTTATTTCTTTGGATTTTTTTTCAAATTTTATTTAGATTTTAAGTTAATATATATGTATGGAATGCTATTGATAGTAATTTAAAGTTTATTTCATCATATATTATTTATTTAAATATATAAAAGAAATCAAAACTTTTAGAAGCATATTTTATTTGTAATTGCATAAACTGATCCAAAACTTGTATTTTTCCTATTGTAGTTTGATATATTTTTAAGTAATTAATTGTCAAACTTTTTCTTAATTAACCTTTTAAACTATATACCAAAAAAACATATATTTTTGAAAGAAAATTTCTAAGTTGATTTATCATATTTAATTAAAGGGGTAAATTACAGTGACACCCCCCTGAGGTTTGGCCCAATTACACAAACACCCCCTGTATTTTGCGAAATTACAACTACACCTCTTGAGGTTGTAATTTTATTATAACTACATCCCATATCCAAAGCCAAAGCTTACACTTATACCCCCTGAAAAATATTACACTAACACCCTCAGGGGTTGTAGCCGTAATTTCTCAAAAAAACGGGGGATGTTTAAGTAATTGAGCCTAACTTCAGGGGGTGTCAACGTAATTAACCCTTAATTAAAATAAACATACAATACTTAAGTAATCTTTTCATAACTATATAATAAAATTAGAAAATAAAAATCACTTGAATTATGCAAAATATATCAAGCCGTAACTTATGTGTACTCATCATTGAAATATTATACTTTGTAAGTTTAATTAAAAAAAATAAAAACTGTGTTTATGATACTTAATATACTTTACTTTTTTTAATAAAACACAAATTTTGTTATTAATAATCTTTTAAGCCAATTCAATACGTCCTTTTGCAGGGGCTTTAGCTTAATAATTATTAATTAGTTCATTTCTTTATAAGAAAATTAGTTTATTTGACTCTCAAAAGACCTTGAAAAGATATATGATACTCAAAATATTGCAAACCAAAATAAAATAAAGAAAGGTAGTAAGTATTATTGATAAATTGTTGTTCATCTAATTTTTAACAGGTGTCAAATAGATTATTATCTTATATCTCTATTAATAGGTTATTAATTGACCTAATTAATAGTTATTCTAATAATACTTGTTGCAATCTTATCAGTAATTGCACTAAGAAAGCTTTAATGTGTAATACAAAAAAATCTAAAAGACTTATTGAACCATTCATATTTTTTTAAATGCCATAGACAATATTTATATATGGTCATGTGCCCATTTTTCTTTATTTTCTTTAACTTTTTAGGAAACAAGTATACGTGGCAATGGTTTATGAGTAAGCTTTTACACGTTCAGATAATTTTTTACAATGAGCAATTTCTATAGTAATATTGTTGAAAAGATTAAATTCTATACACTGATATTTTGTTCGTGTTATATCATAGATGAATAAAACAAACATCACATAACACACAATAATCACACCTCAAATATTCAAATTACCTTTAAGCCTCTTTCTATAAAAAAATCTTTACTTCACAGTATAAGTGATTTAATTTATTCTCATTTATCTTTTAACTTGTTTTACTCTTCAAAATGTTTATTTTACATGGCAATTCGTTCAGTTAATTTCATTTGTCTTTAACTGATTTTAACATGGTAAGTGATCTAACTAATTATCATTTATATTTGTGCTATGAGTCCATGGTAGGAATTTTCTAGATTCATTGAAATTCTTTCAATTTCTACAAATTTTCATAGTGATTTTGTATTATACCATAAGTAATTATTATTTTTTGAGTATCTTATAAAAAATTAATAAATCAGTATAATGTGAAAAATAATTAATAAGAGTAAATTAATATACTGTAAAAGTAATTAATAAAAGTAAATAAATATAATGTGAAAAGGAGTTAATAGAAATTAATAAGTATATTATTTTATATTTTTATCCTCAGTAAAAATAATATTAGAGGGTTAATTTAATCGGATTAAAATTTAAAAGAAACTTTTCACCACATTCATACTTTTATATAGATATAGATATAGATAGATATAGAATATAGATAGACATAGATGGATAGATGTAGATTGATATAGAAGAAAGAGATAATTGAAGATGAGTGATGTTTATCATGTAGTCTTTTCAATTTTCTTTTTACGTTTTTTATTTTTTTGATTACACATAGTGTTTAATTCCAATGATCAATTCACCCTACTGCAATAAACTACTAAATTTCATAGAAATTACAAATAAATCTCCTATTACCCAATTTGTGAATTAATGTGTTTTTTCAATTCAAAGCAATGTAAATTTTATATAAACCAAGAACGTCAACCATACACTCTTCTGGACCATTTGTCCAACACCGACCCACAAACAAAACAAAGGGGCACAAAAGTACATTCCTTCCTAAGCCCTCAGCACACTAAACACAAACAACAGCAACTCAACTCAACTCAACCAAAGAAACAAACACAAAATTAAAAAGGAGCGCAACCAGACTACACCAACACAACAACAGACTCCAACAAAACCTTCACCTTGTTGCAGCATACTTAGTGCTCCTCGGACTACCCCCTGCAGATCTTGCACGATGCCTTCCATGCGCCTCCAGTTTCTATTGTACCACGGTTCCCAACAAATCATAAGGAAGCACGACCCATTTTCCTTTCCACCTGCTGAAGCGTGGAAGAGAACTAGGCTGCAACCCCCTCCGTCCAACTGTGGATGTGTTGCCAAGGAAGATTAGATACAACCCAAGCCACCCGAGCAAAAGGGCATTCCAATAATACATGTTTCAGCATTTCAGTTTCAGCCTTGCACAGTACACACCGCGTCTCCACCCCCAGTCGTTGCTTGGCCAAGTTGTCCATCGTAGGCACCGCTTCGTAACAAAATCGCCAGGTTTGAAGTCGAACTCGTGGAGGCACAACCATTGCCCATAATTGACTCCAAAAGTTGTCACACACCTCCGCCAATGATGGGAAAGGCCTAAATGACCACGCGGAAAGGCGAGACGCTGTTTCCAACACTACCTCATACGCACTCCTAACCGAAAACAACCCCTTCTTGCCGGGTCTCCACACAACTCTAACACCCCCCGGTGGACCGCTGATCCGCTTGCTCTTCACACCCTACCACCAATACTCTCCTAACTAACAACACACTCCTCCATGTGAGCGATGGTCGGGTTCCAATCGGAGCCTCCCAAAATGAGCACTAAGGGAAATACTGAGCCTTTAGTACTCGACTCAGAGGGGACCCTGGATGTGTAAGCATCCCAGCACCCTTGCTTTGCCAATAGTGCCAGGTTAAATGCCTTCAGGTCCTGGAAACCCAGCCCCCAGAGTGTAACGGTAGACACATCTTCTGCCACACCACCCAATGCACCATCTTCTCACCTCTATTATGCCACCAAAAGTCCCTCATCGCCATTTCCAACTCCATCAGCAAGTGGTTTGGTAGTCTAAAGCAGGACATGGCATAAGTGGGCATGGATTGAAGCACGACCTTAATTAAAACGCCCCTCCCTGCTTGTGACAGAAGCTTGCTATCCCAACCCATAATCCATCCCCAAAATCGGTCTCGGATATTGTGACAAAGAGCACTTCTAGACCGTCCTACCACCACCGGTAATCCTCCCAAGTACCGATCATGAGCACCCACCGATCTCACTCCCAAGTATCGTGCTAACGCACGCTTCACTTCGTCCCAGAGACCCCCGTTAACAACTATGCTAGATTTTGAGAAATTGACTTCTTAGCCCGACGCTCATCCATAGCCCCCAAAATCCGTCGTATCACCTCAAATTGATCGTCCCTTGCCGCATAGAATTGCAAGGTATCGTCAACGAACAACAAGTGAGAGATACTCGGGGCTGACGGAATGATCCTCACACCCTGCAGTCTCCCTCATCGTTCCGCTTCCTGAATCAGACAAGAGAAGGCCTCTGCACAAAATATAAAGAGGTATGGGGATAGGGGTCCCCCTGTCGGATCCCTCGTCCCGAACGAAAATAGCCAAACTGACCACCATTAAGGGTTAGAGAATATGAGACAGAAGTAACCAATAGCATAATCAGATTTACAAACCTACTCTCAAAACCTAATCTAACAAAAACGTATCTAAGAAAAGACCATTCTACTCTATCATAGGCTTTGCTCATATGGAGCTTGATGGCAGCGAATCCTTTTTTGACCCGAGGTGAGACCTTAAGGAAGTGATTTAATTCAAACACTAGAAGCACATTGTCAGTGATTAGACGCCAAGGGATAAAGGCAGATTGAGTAGGAGAAACAATGGAATCCATCATGCCTTTTAACCGGTTAGCAATACATTTAGAGGTAATATTGACCACAACATTACATAAACTAATGGGTCTAAGTTGAGAAACGACTTTCGGGTTACTCCCTTTAGGAATGAGAACGATGTGTGTATAGTTCATCTTATTTAGGAAGATATGATCATTCAAGATTCTAAGCACAGAACTAGTAACATCCGACCCTACTATGTTCCAGAATTTCTGAAAAAAGAAAGGGGACATACCATCAGGGCCTGGTGATTTAAAGGGGAACATATTGAAAGTGGCTTGTTTTACCACTGTTGTCGTGAATGGTTGCATTAATAAGGAGTTCATATCAGGGGTTACACGAGAAGGGACAACGGACACCACCTCCTCATGCACGCCTCGAACGGCCGACTTGACGTAAAGATCAAGGGAAAGTGCTGAAGAAGAATCTCCTGGACATCTTCCTCCTTATCCCTCCACACACCTCACTATCTTTAAGCCGGTGGATCGTATTATAACGTTTCCGCTTACAGGAATGAGAATGGAAGAAATGTGTATTCCCATCCCCATTGGCGAGCCAATGTTCTTTACTCTGTTGCTGCCACCTAAGTAAATCCCTGGTCTCGTGTTCAGCAAACTGTGCCCGGATCATCTACAATTCCTGATACGTGTCTGGCGAGAGTTGGTTGTCCTGAAGCTGAATGCACTGCTCCTCCATCCTCTTAATCTCATGTCGAGGCCACTCGAACTCCATCCTGTTCCACCTAAGTAAGCCAACTCTGCATGACTGAATCTTCCTCCACAGAACCGTGTGAGCATCCCCCTCAAACCACTCGACCCATGCCTCCTCTATGACCCGCGAGCACCCTTCCGATTGCAACCACCGAGCCTCGAAACAAAACTAAGGCTTTCAGCCCCCCTTTCAGCACTCATCATGTGCCCTCATATCAATGAAAATCATATTGTGATCGGACTGGCATACTGAGAAGTGTGTTACCGTATAATTCGGAAAATCTACTTACCCAAGCCAAATTCGCACATGCTCGATCAAGGTTTGCCCTAAACTATCTCTGGAGCTTGACACTGATTATACGACGTGTACTATGACCCTGAACACCCCAGATCAATCAGCCCGCTGTGTTCTAGAGCTTGCCGAAAATCAAACATTTGCCACAATGGCCTAGGAGCCCCAATTTTCTCATGCACATACAATAACTCATTATAATCTCCGTCACACAACCAAGGTCCATCTGACTGATGGCCCCTTGGCCTCAAAGTATCCCACCCCTGCTTACGTTGTGCCATTTCAGACGCCCCATAGAATGTCGTAAACCTCCATCCTGGTATCCTATCACCTTGCAACACTGCCACATTTATGTGAAACCGTGAAAAGGATCATAACTGCACATCTATCTCTTTCTGCCACAGCAATGCAAGACCTGCTGCCCTTTCCTCAGCTGGAACACATACCCCAAACATCTCTAACCACTACTTCACCACCTCAAAATGGCGTTGTCCACACTTCGTTTCAGAAAGGAACACTACCGCGGGACCCTTTTCCCGGAGCACCTCTTCGAGCTTCCGAACTGTCGAGGCTGTCTCGAGACCTCGGCAGTTCCATGCTAAGACTATCATAATGCCCGACGGGCTGCCCCCCAGCCACCGCAATTTCAGTAGTTCCTGAATCCACAACAGCAATACCCAGGTCAGAATACCCCATCCCAGCAGAACCCGGTTCTATGTCTACTTCAGTAGACCCCAATTCAGTAGATCCCAATTCAGAAAACCTCGCTCGCAATTCAGTATGATCAACAACATTAGTGAGAGTAAAGCTAGATAGAAACTTACCCAGCCCCACCATCAGTCGCTTCGTCGCCGGTGCCACCCTCCTGATTCCCCACTTTCCAATTCGTTGGCACCCGCGGACGACTACAGTCCCCTCCCCGACCTCTCCCTTGACCCCCTCTTCTCCTCGTCCCCTCCACAAATGCCACCAAAATGGGAAGCAAACCCCTCAACTCAGCATCCACAGACTGCGACAACTTCGAAGCGGGAGAAGATACCGTGGATGATATGTCTCGACGACCCCCTCCATCCCCATTCTAGCCGTTCGAAACCTTTTCAAGCCCATTATACCCAAGGTGGTGAACTGTCGAAGATGTGTGAAGCCCAACATCTCTGGATGAAGACAGCAACAATGAGTCAACTGGGTGAGCTACGTGTAGCTGCGCGATGAAGGTTGGGTGGGTGAGTTCTGGGTGTGGGCTTTAGGTGGAACACTGTAAGTGTGGTACCTGAGTTTTTGAAGAGAATAATAGACATGGGTTAGGCATGGCCAGGGCGTAGGCTGGGCATGAGCAGGGTTCAGGTGTGGGGAGGCTGGGCGTGGGTGGGGTGTGGTCAGGGCGGGCTGAACTGGTTTGTAGGTTGCCCTTGGGCTGAGAGGGTGCTGATCAGGGGTGGGAGATGGGCCAGGCTTTAAGGGAGATGAGTATTTAGGCTGGGGGCCTGGTCTGAATGCCCTGGCCCAAGATGCCATCTAAGGAGTCCGCCAGCCTTTTCCTTCCCATGTATACCACTTCACCATCACGATCGTCCCCATGACTCCACATTTTTTGGATGCCCTCACCCCTCCCTGCTGATTCGATTCCACCACTCCCCTGCCAAAGGTGTTGCATGTTCACTCGCCGGACCTGTCCACTGGTCCTCAGGTTGCGCGGCCGTCCAAGACTGTGGAAAATCGAAGATCGCAACCCTCGTCATCCCGACGATTGACCCCACGGCCCGTTGAAACCCCGACCCTGCTGTTCCATCCCCATCCTTACTGATCACGTTTCCCTCAGCCATTCTCTATATTGCAACACCGCTTCTGCCGCCGCCAACGTACCGTCCAAGCTTGTCGGGCCACCATGGAGAATATGTCCCAAAATTCCACACCTGTAGCGTAAGTTAGGTAATCTTTCGTATGTGAAGGACACTGTTTGCTCGTTGTTCGTACTCCGCATTCGCAAAAATCATTGGAGTGGTCTCCTGACGTCCAATGATATACGAATCCGTACTGTAGCCCCCCATGATTGTGTATGATCATAATCCATGTACCTCCCCAAACAATTTCCAACCGCTTCTGCCACCCTTCGCATCATCATCTGGATGGGTAAGCCATGTACATGCATGTAAAAAAGGGCACCAATTCAAGTCCACCGAAGCTGGATGCTCCTCATCGTCAATTGTATTGAGAATCACCAAATTCCTGCCGAAAGTCCAGGGGCACCATCTTAGTGCCCTATCCCTATCCCCGACATGGCTTAACCGAAGCAAGAACCGATGGCCGGCCAGCACCCGAACTTCCATCTCCCTCACTGGATGGATAATCGCCATCAATGTGCTCGTCAACACATCATATCAAAATGCTCGTGGTGTGAGAAAGCGACCAACTATCAAGAAACCTATCAGGACCACATCATACAAGATACTTGTGAATTAATGTGTTGGATGCAACTTTTATCAAGTGTCTTACTAATTGTTGTGTATTGGAATAGTAATTATATCATCAATGTGCACCACTTGTCCAAATAATTTAGGCGTGAGCTTCAAATTTAATTAAAAAATTGGGTATGTATCGATATCAAAATCGAAACAAAAATTTCATGTTGATTTCTATTGTAAGTTTACAAGAACTGTACCGAATATCCAAATATTATTTATATATGTATATGTATATATATATTAATTATTTTGTACTATTTTTGTTGTTTTACTTCATAAAAAAGAATTAAAAAATAAAATAAAAATTATAATTAATATTTTTAATATTAAATTTTAAACTAGTTTTTAATGCTTTTAATCATGAATTTGATATACCAAATCGAAATACTAAAAAAATTCGATAATTATTGAGACCGATGACTAATTCAATTCGGTATTTAATGTAGTATTTGACTTACCGAAATTTTGGCATTTGATTCAGTTCGAGTATAGGTGAGTGTTGAATACTAACTTTATTGTACGATGTACCGGTTTCCCTCATAAAGTAATTTTTTGGGCTTGCAGCGCATCGACATGGTCTAGTGTTGGCATTACTAGGGATAATTTTACTTTTGATTCCACAACTACGTTACTAAATCAGTTTTCATATCCATCTTTCATTCTCATCAAATGTGGTGACTCAAATTTCTAAAAGGTGAAATTACACTTTTAGTCCTATAGGATTGGGAATTCAACACTTTTACTACTCTGTTTTTATGAGATTTTTAAAATGGTCCCAAAATTAGGAAAACTTGACACATTTAGTCCTATAAAATCCGTAAAGCAAAGGACTAAATATGTCGAGTTTTTCTCAATTTTTAGACCATTTTGAAAATTCCGTAAAATAGAGGATAAAATATGTCGACTTTTCCAAATGTTGGAACCTTTCAAAAATCACGTAAAATAGAGCACTAAATGTGTTGAACCCCCTATCATATGGGACTAAAAGTATAATTTTGCCTTCTAAAAATGTTACTTTTGGTCCCCCGCTATTAGTTAACTGTTAAAAACTAACAGTTGGACCATTTTAGAGGAAAATATAGGTTGTAATGCAATCATTTTGCACAAGAAGTGACAACAGCCAATCCGAAAAGAAGGACAAGAAGAGAGAGACATCAATTTAGAGTGAAATTCGCACAAATAGACAGAAATCATGAGAAATAATAGTGCATGTTTATCAAATTCAAGGGCAAGTTCCTCCAATAAAAATGTTTCCATGGAAACAAATGTATTTGTGTGTGTGGAATCTTTTTCCAACAAGAATGTTCTCATCGAAAAAATGCAGTGCAGGTTAGGAACCGAGCTCCCATCGACGACTTCTTGAGCAAAAATCAATCCTGAAAGAAGGTTTCTAGACATACTAAAAATATGGGGTGATTTTGATTTTTAATTATCATACCTTAAGCTTTATGTGATAATACATATTAATTGTCATTAAATTTTTTGTTATGTTTATATTGAAAATTAGTCTCTTTCTCTTCTTCTCTTTCTTTTTAGGTTGGTTGTTGTCAATTAAAGTGCAAATGTAATACAATTATATCGGAGTGTCCTAATATTGAACTCATGTATCTTAGCTTTCTTGCACATGCTTTGTCTTTACATGATGTGGAGGTACAAGATAAGTCCATTCCGCCTTTAGGAAGGGGGTCTTGCGACAGGGTACCTTGTGCATGCATAGTAGGATTGATTGTGATGCCAAATTTAGGAGAAAGTAGCGAAGGGCCGGCAGGGCCACCAAAGACTACACTGTGACGGCCAATGCGATCATCTATTGGAGCCTATTCAATAGGACGAATAGCATCCTCTTGGAAGAGGTTTCAAGAGAAGAGCTAACTTGGGCGGGATCAACAAGGTCAGCAGGATCGGCTACCATGTGCCTCAAGTGAGATGGAGGTGACGGGGTGTCACCCGCCGCCTCTTAGCCAAGACGGTCGGTAGTGACTTGCGGAGGGCGTGCGGGCGGCAAGGGGATGCCAGCTAGCACGCAGGTGAGCAGAGACTCTTACCGATTGGGGATCGCAATACTGTTCGTATGGGAACTTCCTTGATGTGTTAGGATGCTATCCGCCAAGTATGAAGTCCTTTCATGAACGTTTGGGCACGGAGTTATAAGGGTGACTACCGGGCGCCATCCTTTCAGGATTTGCAAACCTGTTTCAACGGTATGTTCCATGGAGTGTTGGGAACATCTCCACCAAGTTTCAGAGTTGGAAGGTTCCGATTGAGTAGGAAATGACGACGATGTTTGGAGTCTACCAATGCAGTGGCGAGACGGCTGTTTCAGAATATTGCAAGGGCAATTCCCCGAAGATAGATGATCGGATGGGGCTGAAACTGTGGATTTTTTATGTAGAAGTCGTAGGCTATGCAACAGTTCAAGCAGCACGTGATTTGGACTTCGGACGAGGGAGATGCGAAAAAGGTGCTCCTCGGCCATTTTAATGTCTACTGCTGGAATAAGGGAAATTATTTTTAAGCCTATTATAAGGGGGGCATGCAGTGGTGAGCTCCAGCCAGCCTCCCCCGTGCAGCAAGGCACTAAATGAGCAACCCTTGGGGGTATGTTAGGGCCTTCAAGGGCCGGCTTTAGGCACCTCGAAGGGAGGGCTAAAGTCCCGGATAGGATGGGAACCGGACGGGCGGCGTAGGGCCAGGATGGCCCATGTTGCGCACGGAATGAGCCAAGAGGTTCCGTGCTATACGTAAGGTTGCCCGCGGGCTGCGGAAAATCAGGGGCAGCACCTCTAGGCCGAATGAGCAATCGAGGCAAGCACTCCAAGACCTCATGAGCTAACTTGTGACATGCGTTATTGGGTTCTGCCATGCACGGGGGTCCGTTGGCTAAGATACGCGGTTGTGGGGTGACGCCACGCTGTGAGCTAACGAAACGAGCATGGTGAAGACATGCGCCGGTGATGTACCAAGTGAATGTTGAGCACGCGATGGGCATTGTGGGCGTAAGAATGGCCTATAGTGCTGACACGGAGCAAGGATGCTCTGAGGCATTGCGAGATGTATCGAAAGGACCCGAGATTGTGAGCGAGATGCATGATGCAAGCTAGCTAGTTGTGGCCGTACATGAAGACACGCAAGGCGTGCGAGCTGCGACTGTCGGCGAACATGGGCATTTCAGATAAGCGAGTGCATAGGCACAAGGTGCCACACCGGGAGCCGTTTAAATGTCGCGCTGGTGAGCTGCGAGTGTCGAAGGCACACGACGGGAAAACCGTTGGGACTCGAATGGATGAAGGCTGGTTGAAGGTTGAGTGCAACCTAAGAGGCATCACGGGCACAAAAGAGATATTCCGCTGCAATAAAAGAGTCCACCCATGACACGGGAGCATCTAGTTGACCACCTAGAGGGCTTGTTGGTCTCCAAATTGTTGCTCAGTTCCTTTCCGCCTCTCAATTCTACCGTGGGAAGCATCCATGATTGTCACTTCCTAGATCTGTGTTCTCACAAATAGCGCCAATTGATGCGAGAAAAAAAAATCTCGCTCCAAAAGGTCGAACTTGAGATATTTAGGCCTCGGCTTGCAAGCTCTAGAACGAGAACATGTGAATTAACCATTACCACTCCGACGCTCAAATCAGTATGTGAATGAGAAGATCGAGAATAGTAAAGCAATTAAAAGTATAGCAGAGTGCCAATTTTTCTTGTATGCAAGTGTAATTGAAAAGCACCCCCTCTCGAATGGGGAGTTCGAATTTATAACCGGCCTCTTCCATCTATGAGGATAAGGCTGGAACCCCACAGATTTGGGGATAGTTATTCGCCACAATCTTGCCTCCTTCGCAGACAAAGTGGCTTTGTACAAATAAGGATGTATTCAGTGGACAATCTTATGTGGATAGGACGTCCATTTGTGGATTAATGTGCCCTTGATCCTCGGCAAGGTAGTTGAGATGATGTTGTCCCACCGCTAAAGTCCCGAGATCTTAGAGTTGGAAGCCTATACTGTTGGCTGAGGGCAGCATGTGTCCCTGCTGAGGTGGCTGAAGCTATACTAGTCAGGTGGGGCATCCTATTAACATGGGCTGATGTAGATGCCAGCGGGGCAAGCAATGGAGACTAGCGGGTCAAGGGTTGGGTGTGCTCGAGCCTTTATGCTGACCGGGAAACCCTGGGCCTGCAATTGTCCTGTATGCTTGAGAGCTCTTTCTCATTGAGCGGGGTCTTCTGGGCCTCTTTTGGCTAGTTCGACTTTTAGGGGCACCAGTAATATACATGAACTTTTTGTTAGTTAATCATAATTATTCAATAATTAATTATTACTAAAGTTATTGAATTTTGTTTATAGTTGAATAAAACTAATGGAATTTAGTTATAAATATATTACTATTGTGTTGGATTGCTAATTTTCACGAGTTAAATTGTATTTAAATTATAATTTTTCATATTTGGTTGTTAACATGAACTAATTTATATTGAACTGGGGTTACTTGATGTTTTTATGATGAAATGCTTAATATATCAGAACAATAAAAACATGGACTAATTGATTTGGTGGGATTTTGTTTTCTTGGTGAAGAAATGGCAAATTTTCATCTAAAATTAAAATAAAATGGTTGGGATTAAAAATAACGCAAAAATCTCAATTATTTTCCCCAATTCCAGCAATAGGTAAGCAACATAAGCCATTTTTTCGTTACTTTCTACTAGACGGTTAACGGCAGGGAGTACATGTATTTAAATTAGCAATTTAAGGGATCAAATTTGTTAGTTGTGGAGCAGAGGGGACTAAATGTAATATAGTGACAAAGTTGAGGAGCCAAATTTTTTTTTCTTGCTATTAATGCTTATATAATTAAGGGTAAATTACATTAACATCTCCTAGGATTAGTATAATTACACAAACAGTCCATGTTCCTTACAAAATTATAAATGCACTCTTGAGGGAGTGTCAATTTAATTTCTCCTAGGGGTGGTTGTGTAAGTTTTTACTTAGGAAAAAATGTAATATTCAACTTTCTTAGGGACAGTGGCACTTTTGGTCTAGGTCCCGTCCAAAATAAAATTTCAGGACAGTAATTTCAAAAAATTGGCAATTTTAGGCCCCAAAAAACTCTCATTTGGCCAGTTTGTTCACGTGGGGCGCACGTGACCGTTTGAAATTAGGGAATGCTGACATGCCCGGTGACCTTTGCTGATGTGGGAAAAAAAAATGGAGGACCACACTATGTGGCAAGGTTGACGTGAAAAAAAAAAGTAACCACGTCAGCCTTCCCAACTCGACAGCCATCTCAGTTAATCATTCTCTTGGAGGAAAAAAAGACAGCTACGTCTCCTTTATTACCCCCAATTTCAGCTGCTCAAGACCCCTAATTCTTAAGTGAAGAAAAAACGGATTCGCTACCAAACCCATGATTGAAGGTGAAATTGACCAAGGAATTGAAGATAAGCAATGGCTCCTCTCTCGTCGAATGCTGTTGTGGGAAGAGGGCAGTGCTTCGAATCTCATGGACTTGGATAAATCCTGGAAGAAGGTTCCATTCATGTACAGACTACAAAGTAAGTTTGATTTTCTTTTTGTCTTTTCTTCTTTCTTTCTCTCTTTTTTTTTTTTTTTTTTTTTTTGTTCTTCTTCACTTTGGTGAATGACATATCTTCATGGTGTTGTTTTCTTGATTTTTTTAACTGATTGTAGATGGGTGGGTGTATTTTTTTTGATTGGGAGGACCCTCTAATGTGTATAAGGGCACATGCAATTATCCCAAATTTATTGTGCAAGAAGAATGAAATGGAGGCTAAAATTCAAACATAGAAGACTTTGGAGAATGGTACTTATTTTGTTGGTTGTTTTGCTTGATATGCATTTGGGTGAGTCTTGGATGGTGTTTAAAGAAGTAGGAAAATTGCAGCACTTTGAAGATGAAGAAGATGGTTGCTGGCAGGATCGATTGTTAGTATATATGTAATATATGAGTTCATAGTGTACTAGAACATCCAAACCTGTTTGAAGTAATGATAGGAATCGGAACTTTGAGAAGGCCATTTAGAGATATAAACCCACTTTCTGCCATGCTCCTAAATTATTGTCTTGAAAACTAGAACTGTTGGCTTGCTTGAGAATTAGGGCATAAACCTGTACCAGTCATTGGGGGAGGTGCTCTGTTGTTCAGTCTTGGTTGCTGTGTCACTTGAGGCTAGATTGGCATGCTTGTGTGGGCCTATCAATTCAAGCATAATAAGGATAGGCTTATCTCTTGCATCCATTATGTTTGCATTAAAGCTTTCACACACTTACTAAGCAACATATCACATTTTTTAAGTTCATTCAAATGTGACTTACTCCATTCACTTAGTAGCTTGTCATTCAACTAATCAATAGCCATTTGATTTAACTGCTTCATATTTTCCATTCATAGTTTAAATTCCCCCACTGTGCTTGCTCTTTCTGCCCTCTACATTGCATTCTTATATGCAAGACCCCGAAACCCTACATTTTTTAAATTGTTGTGCAGATATGTTACACAAAATCTGTGTGTAGCATTAGGGCAAACAATTTGAAAATCTTGTATGAGTCCCTTCTGTTTGTCTGACATTAAAAGCGTATTCATTATCCCTGTGACACAAATCTTGTTTCAGCACTATTAAGAACCATTCCCATCTATCTCTGGACCCCATCTGGACCACACATACATAATGGGGTATAAGTTGTTACCCACCCTACAGCAGTAAGCAAAATTCCCTTATGGGGTCCCTTCAAATAGCAGCCATCTACACATATAATGGGCTTGCAGCCTCCCAAAAAACCTTGCTTCAAACCACTAAGAAAAACATGGAAATTTTCAAATATGTTTCGCGCATTTTCATCATTAATCTCCAAAATGATAGTTGAACCTGGGTTTGTTCTCCTCACTTCCTCTGCATAGTCCCACAGTTTATTGAATTGATGCTCAGGGCTTCCCTCAGCTTTTTTCAAAGCCTGTCTCTTAGCTCTGTAAGCTTGATCTCTTGGGACATGACATCTAAGCTAATTCATGATGTCCACCCTCCATGCCCTTTACATATCTTTTAGAGTCAGATTTGTAGTCCTGAAAATACCTTTCACTTAGCCAACTAGATTTCACGATTTTGACATTGAAGACTTGGAGGCACGTGTGCTCATTCTTGTACAGATTTATCTGGAAGCTTTGTTCATTGTTAAGCTTGGTTGCATATATTTTCCACTCATAATCCAACCAAGAACAAACTGCATACTCCTTGAAGGAATCATTCTTAGTAAATCTGAGACTTCTCTTGTTTTTTATTGCATGTGATTGTGCTACTTGTTTGAACTCTTTCTTAGAACTAAAAATCATCCCCAACTCGGTGATGGATCATAAATTTCCCCTGGATTGAAGACAGCGTAATTAGGCCCATTTTCTTCATCATTTAATATCCTGCATTCATCCATATCATTCTCACTAGCCCCCACATCATCTGAATCAGATTTAGAGCTTGTTTCCATACGACTACCCATCTCACCGCTAACTACTTCGACAAATTTTGCATAAAGATTATCATCATCCTCCCCATTGTCAATCCTCCTATCATATTCATCATCTAAACACTCTCCTTTAGATTCATCCTCTTCAAATAGCCCCAGAACTCCTATCCTTGTCCCATTCTTTATTTCAACATCCTCCAAACCCCCTTTGTCATGACTGATTGCATCTTCTAACCCCTACTGCTCCGAAAACCTATATGTCATCATCCTCCACTACCTTAGTCTCCCCTTGCCCTTTCGCCTTGCCTTGCCCTTGTTCTTACTTCCTCGTCCAATAGTTTCTACAACAATCTCCTCAGGTTGTAGAGGATTGTGTTCAATATACACAGTAAATTCCTTACTCTGCATATGCTCTATAGCTTGTTCTAGTATATGTTCGTCACTGAAAAATAGCTTAAACCCTCCATTTTTTATTATGTAAAACCTTATTCCTTCCCCAGAAATCCCACATTTTTCAACAAAAATTTCAAGATTAACATAACCATTTTTTTTTACTTTCCCGCAAATGCAAGTTGCAACAAGCATGTTCCCATGTTCACCCCCATAGAATACTTTTTCAGGTATTGATTGTGAATCAAGGTCTGTAAATAGTAGAAAAAAAAAAAAAGAAAAACTACGCAACATATCTATAAAGAAATAACAACACATAATACCAACACATTACATTATAATATACTACCCCACACGGTGAGTAGATTACATTTAAAAAAAAAATCCAAAACAACAAAAGGACAGTCATGCTATGGGTGACCAAGTTTGCATATTTTCAACAAAAACAAAAAGCTTTTGCCTGTAAATAATGCAGAGAAACATACAAACTAAAGCACAACAAGTATTCTTCTTCACCAAGTACAAAGCAAAAACAAAATGGAGGAAGCAACTTACAGACGCATGTGCTGGAATATTCAAATGCCTATCTGCATGAATCATGACCATCCTTGACCAACAAAGCTTCCCGTCTTGTTGGATTTCAGTGATTTTTCCTTCCTCTGAGCAATTTTTTTTTTTCTTATCTCCACAAACTAGAAATTTGCAAACCAATTTTCCTTCCTGTCGAGCTCGAAACTCCCATTCTTCAGTTTTTTTTTCTTTTTTTTATAATTGTGATGTAATGGAGAAAGGCAGCACGTGTTGTCCATTTTCCCTCCAACGGAAACATGAGTTGGCAAGCCTGATGTGGTTATTTTTTCCATATTAGCCTTGCCACGTAGTGTGGTCCAGCATTTTTATTTCACATCAACAAATATCGTCAGACATGTCAACATTCCCCAATTTCGGACGGTAACGTGCACCTCATGTGAACAATTCCCCCCAAATTAGGATTTTTTTCGCCTGAAATTGTCAATTTTTTTAAATTACAGTCATGTAATTCTATTTTGGACTGGACCTGGACCAAAAAGTGACACTGTCCCTAAGAAAGTGGATAAAATTGCATTTTTCCCTTATGTATAATTACACAAACACCCCATGACTTTTGTAAAATCACAAATATGCCCCTTAGTGTCTCGACATAATTTATCTCGATGGTGTTCGGGTAATTTTCACCCTTTAAAGGTTGTCAACATAAATTACAATTGCAATATTAGGGGGTGTACTTATAATTCAACAAAGGTCAAAAGATGTTTACATAATTAAACCCAACCTCAAAATTTGTCGTTGTAATTTACCCTAAATTTAAATATGAAGTGAGAACACGAAATAAAGAATTTGAATTGCCACCTCAGGTATTAGAGTCAGGGCTAATAATTTTATGGTCCTATAAAGCGGGCCTTCTGACACTTATAGTCGCGAAACTTTGGGGTTTGATATTGTTAGTCCTGTTAAAAAAACTGACAATTTTAGTTCTCACCGTCAAAACTTAATGAAAGTAGTCATGTTATTGCACACATTTGTTAAATGCTAACCTAGAGGCTTCAGATCACGTGTGCTAAAGTTCATTTGACATTAAAAAACCTCTTTTATATGGCCAAGGTTAATGAAACATTCCCATGGTTTTATTTAGAGATAATTTCTATTTTGGCCTCCTAAATTAGTCCCTAAATCATTTTTGGTATTCATGTCGACCTCATCAATTTTGTTTATGTTTTCTTAAAATGATCAAAGTTAGTCCTGACCATTAGTTGTTGTCTAAATTAACGTGATCTCAGTCGAATTATGCGTTCTCCCTAGAGGTCTAACCCTGGAGGTCCAAGGTAGCGATCTCCCTGGAAATCTAAGGTATTGATCTCCCTAGAGTTCTAAGGTAGCGATCACCTTGGAGGTCCAAGGTAGTGAAATATAGTTCCTAAGAAGAGAGAAGCACGTTAGGCTAGCCGAGGTGGTCGCGAAGACCCTCCGATGCTTAAGTTAGCTCAAGTTCGAGATGGTTATATGCGAACTGAAGTGGTAAAATGAGATAGAAAGTAATCAATGAGTGTTGCCATAAATGTAGTGGAATGAGGGTATTTATAGGGTCAAATGTGCCCACTTGCTTGGTCCACGTAGCACCATCCCAAGCCTTGAGCTACCAGAATGTGTACGGTTCGGATCTGAGGTCTCCGAGTCGGGTCTGGGGCCGGGTCGCCCAATTGGGTCGGGTCGCGTGCCCGACCCGACGGATATATGTGCGATCTCTGGACTGGAATGTCCTTTTAGCCCTTTTCTAGGGCTATTTATGTCTTTTTATAGTGAACATGATGAGTACCATCATTAGTCCCCTACTTCTTCTAATGTAAGTTATTGCACAAAGAGCAGTCGAACAATCGTTTTTCGAACCGGTTCCATTGATTAGCTGATTTGTGGCCACATGTCACCTTCCTATAGATAGAGGGTACGTTTAACTCATTCAACACCCAACGTTTCTGCATTATTCAAGCTTGCCCTCCTAAGCGTCATCCTGCGCGATCTCGACCTCATGTGAGGTGAATAATTTTGAAGTTCTCACTTACCTCAACCTTGTTGGAAATGAGTAACTTGAAAAAACATTCAGATTTTTACTATCTCGACATCACTGGAGGTGATCTTAATTTGGGAAATCCTTTTCAAATTTATTCAAATTTTATATTTATCGGATAATACACGACCTCGTGGAAGGTACGCGACCTCGTTGGAGCTATGCGACCTCCTTGAAGATGAACCTTTTCAGAAAATAACGCAACCTCGTTTGCTATGCGACCTCCTTGAACATAAATCTTTTTTAGATAATAACACGGCCTTGTGGAAGGTATGCAACCCCCTTGAAGATAAACCTTCTTAAGATAATAACGCGATTTCATGGGAGGTACGCGACCTCGTTGGAGCTATGCCACCTCCTCGAAGATAAATCTTTTTTCTGATAATAATGCGACCTCGTGGAAGGTACGCGACCCCCTTGAAGATAAACCTTTTCAGAAAATAAAGTGATCTCATGGGAGGTAGGCGACCCCCGTGGGTGGTATGCGACCCCCTTGAAGATAAATCTTTTTATTTTTAGTTCTGTAACTTAGGTTATTTGGCGTTTTCGTCCTTTAACTTTTTAAGGTAACATTTTGGTCATGCATCTTTTTTATTTTCGCGATTTCATTTCTTTTATTCGTCGGAGTTCACCTCCACCGGAGAGAAGCGTGAACTCCGGCCAAAGAAAGGACCGAATCGCGAAAATTAAAATGATACAGGACCAAAATGCTACCCTAAAAAGTTAAAAGACAAAAATGCTGGCGGAAATGGGCCAATAGGAACAAAAGCCCCAATTAAAAAATATCACGTGAGAGCCACATGAATTTTTTCGGCGATAATGGTAAACTCCGAATAAAAAAGGAATAAAATCATGAAAACTAACAACATGAAAGACCAAAATACTACTCTAGAAAATTTAAGACAAAAAACGCTAAATAGTCTAAATTACGAGATCACCCTTGCATTTAAGCCAATCTTTTTGAGATAATAACGCGATCTCATGGGAGGTATGCGATCCCCTTGAAGATAAATCTTTTTCAGATAATAACGCGACCTAATGGGAGGTATGCGACCCCCTCGAAGATAAACCGTTTTCAGATAATAATGCGGCCTCGTGGGAGGTATGCGACCCCCTTGAAGATAAACCTTTTTCAAATAATAACACCACCTCGCGGGAGGTACGCGACCTCATGGGAGTATGCGACTCTATTGGGGCTATGCGATCTCCTTGAAGATAATAGTTTTCAGATTTAAGTTATGGGGTCTTTTCCGGGCTTAGGATCTTTTTTTATCGAATTGTTAGAGATTTTTTTCAAGTCGCATTATGAGATCTTCTGCACATAAGAATATGAGATCTTTTCAAGATCAACATTTAATACTTCCTCAGATATTTAGGATCTTTTTCAGATCGCCTTATGAGATCTTTCTCATATCGCATTATGAGATCTTTTGCACAAAAGAATATGAGACCTTTTCCAGATTAACATTTAACATCCTCCTTAGATATTTTGGATCTTTTTCAGATTGAATTATGAGATCTTTCTCAGATCGCACTATGATGATCTTTCTCAGATCATTATTGTGATGATCTTTTTCAGACCATTTTGTGATGATCTATTTTAGATCATTATTGTGATGAATTTTTCTGATCATTGTTGTGATGATCTTTTTCAGATTATTATTATTATGATGATCTTTTCCAGATCATTGTTAGGACGTGTTCGAAATAAAGAACTTCGGGTATAGCATTGGATAAAGTTTTGATTTTCACTGAATGACCTTTCGCGGATCTATTTCTTAGAAATCTTGGCCAAGGCTTCTGCTTCTACCCATATGAAAAAATACTCTACCGCCACAGTTGCCTTGCAGCAGTGGGGTCGCTTGGCGCAACCCCATCTCTTAGATAATATATCAACTCTGTTTTCCA
This sequence comes from Sesamum alatum, assembly GCA_034509735.1. Lineage (NCBI taxonomy): Eukaryota > Viridiplantae > Streptophyta > Magnoliopsida > Lamiales > Pedaliaceae > Sesamum > Sesamum alatum. The sequence continues at coordinate 18,003,317 of JACGWO010000006.1, forward strand.
TGATTATGTTTCCTCAACACAAAGCACCTCGCTATATACTTTATCAACTGCCCTCATCTCCTTGATGAGCACTGTGATCTTTCTATCTCTCATTATCACCTTTGCCTCTGAATCTCTCTACTGCGAGATCTACTCCTCGACCTCCCTTTTCAATCCCAACCTCGACCACGACCTCTGGAATTCGACTACTCACCATCCTTTATGGTGTTCATCTCCTCTTCATCAATGAATTTTTGAACCATTCTCATCAGCTACTCTACGTCTTTCGGTGGATCCCTAGCGAGGGCCGAGGCAAACGATCCCTTTTTTCAAAACGATGTATAAAAATACTAATCATCATGTCATTCCGGAGATTCTGAACTTCCAGGGTTTCGTTGTTGAATCTCCCCACAAAGCTTTTTAATGACTCTCCATCTCTTTGCCGGATAGTAAACACATAAGTTGCTGACCTCTTCTGCCTTTCTCACTCGCGAAGTGAAATGCGAACTTTTAGATCAGTTGCTCATATGATTTTATGATTCATCTGGGCACGCTGGTAAACCACTCTTGTGCTTTTCCTATCAAAGTTATCGCAAAAGTTTTGCATTAATGGAATCAGATTAACCATAAAAATTCATTACCAGTTCAAAAGTTGTAATGTGCTCCTGCGGATCGTGGGTTCCATCATATTTAGGAAAATCTGGCATTCTGAAGTTGGGATCTACTATCTTAGTCAGTATTCAATTCGAAAATGGTGAGTTCTTGTTATGATCCACGATCTCCCCTTATCTTTTTAGCTAGTTGATTTGCATCCCGAATCTTTCTATCTGGCGACCTACATCCTCAACCTTAGCGTTCGAGATACCTAGTTCCCTTCTCTTAGTCCTATCCTTGTCACTAGATCTTAGATCTGAGGTCTCCACTTCTTGGCCTTTCTTGGGCACTCCTTTGCTAGTCACCTCCTTCGGGTCCTCTTCGACCCATTTTCCTTTGAACAATTGTTGTTTCACCAACTCTCTTACTATGAGTGTTGTTGTTCTCCTTTTATATTCCACCAACGCGTTCCTACTAGCCTCCTCGATCATTCGTTGCAACTCACCTCTTGACATCTGAATTATTTTATCTTCTGGACTCCGAGGGGTTTCCTCCCATCCCTCCGACATGTGTCCTCCCTTAGATGGTCCTTCCATCTCGAATCTCAAGTGCTCTTATTAGATTTTTCACAAACGGCGCCAATTGATCCGGGCCGAATTATGTGATTTCCCTAGGGTCTAACCCTGGAGGTCCAAGGTAGTGATCTCCTAGTGTGATCCTGGATGAAATATAGTTCCTGAGAATAGAGAAGCACGTTAGGCTAGCCGTGATGGTCTCCGATGAAGACCCACCGATGCTTAAGTCAGCTCAAGTTCGAGATGGTTATATGCGAACTGAAGAAGAAAAAATGAGGTGGAAAGTAAACAAAGAGCGTTGCCATAAATGTAGTGGAACAAGGTATTTATAAGGCTAAATTTGCCCACTTGCCTGGTCCACGTGGCACCATCCTAAGCCTTGAGCTGCCAGAACGTGTATGGTCCAAATCTCAGGTCTCCAAGTCGGGTCTCGGGTTGGGTTGCCCGGTTGGGTCTGGTCGCGTGCCCGACCCGATGGATAAATGCGCGGATCTCTGGACTGAAATGTCCTTTTAGCCCTTTTTCATGGCTATTTATGTCTTTTTGTAGTGAACATGACACACCGCCATCATAACAGAGGGACATTTTTTTCACCAACTAGTCAGATTTATCATTGATCATTTTTGAAAAATTTGGGATCAAAATTGATGAAGTCGGAACATAGGGTACTAAAAGTATTTTGTCACTAACTTAAGGGATGAACAGTGAATTTCCCAAATTTTGGTTGATCTCACTCAAAATGCTGCTCGTTTCTCTATAGTAGATAAGGGGTTGTTATCTTTGCTTTATTGTTGATTTGCCATGTTTTGTTTTTTTACCTCCAAAAGGGTCCCTCCATTAATTTGGACAGTCAAGTAACATTTCGGATTAATTTTAATCATTTTAAAAAAAATTAGGGACCAAAAATTGATGAGATCAGAACATGACGTACCATAAGTAATTTAGTGCCTAATTCAGAGGACCAAAGAAGAAACATTGATATAGTTCTATTTATGACCCAAACATTGATATAGTTCTTAGTTTTTTTTTAATGTTTGCTCTTACAAGTATAAATAAAGACTAATAGCGGTTGCGCAATTGTATGAATTAATATTGATTGTAATCTTTTAATTATTAATGATGATAATTGATAGTAACAAGGGCAAGTTGCGGTATGTTCAGCCAAAATTTCTTTACTATGGCTTGGTTGCAGCTCAGGAGAGAATCAGTCTGCAACACCAGTCTGCCAAGTGTTCAACAAGAATGCAAAATCATTGGGATCTTTTTATGTAATTAACCAAGAAATTTCACTTAATTACAATACAAGGTAATTAATTCTAAAAGAAGATTTTGAGCATGTTCAATTATCGCCTGATTTTGATCTTTTACCATCATATGTTTTGTTTTTGAAGATATACATATTAATTATTTTAGTTATTGCTAATTTTTGTTATCTTTATGCTCCAAATTGGTGTTTCTCTCTTCTTCTCTATTTTTTAGATTGGTTGATGTCATTTTAGGTTCAAAATGATTGATTTGCTACATATATTTTTCTCAAAATAGTCCAACTATTAATTTTTAACGATTAACTAAAGGTAGGAAGCAAAAATAATTGTTTTTAAAAAGTTGAGGTACCAAAATTGATGAGACTTAAAAATATAGTACCGAAATTGATTTAGTAATATATCTAATGGCCAAAAAGTGAAATTATCCATCGTTTTCATATAAAAAAAGAGATAGTTGGAGATGAGTGTGATGTTTCTTACGTAGTCGGTTAATTTTCTTGTTCTTTTTAATAGATGAATTATAATGGCATTTCTTGAGATTTGTTATAATTATAGATATTCCCTCATTTTTTAAACAACTATAAATACTTTTTTGAGGTTTTAATCGTATAACAAATAATTCATTTCTATCCATTTTATGGATGAACTCGTCAAAATGACCTTAAGTAATCTAAACTATTTTTTATAATTTTTTATAATTTTCTGATTTTTTTAGACTAAAATGCATAGGAAGAGGTTTCTTACTTTTTTTTACACGTAGGAGCAATAATGTAGTTTACCTTGGCTGATTTTCTACAATTTTTTTAAAAAAAAAATCAAGGGCAAAATGGACAATACCAGTCCTTTGATTAAAAATAACATCTCACGGGGTATTTATAATTTTTGAAGAAACAAGGGGTATCCATAATTATGCCAAATCTCAAAAAACATCATTGTGATTCACCCCTTTTTTTTGGGGGGGGGGGGGTTGGGGGTTTACACACTGTTTTAATTGAATGATCAATTTACCCTACTAAAATAACCTACTAAATTATGTAGAACTTACAAATAAATTTCCTATTTACCTAATTTATGAATTAATGTGTTGGATATAACTTTTATCAATTGTCCTAATAATTTAGTTGCGGATTGGAATAGTAACTTTTTTTTCCTCATAATTTAGGTGTGGAGTTCTTATTGAAGTCGAAAATTGGGTATATATCGAAATCGAAACAAAAAAAATTGATTTTGATTTCTCGTGTTGGCTTGTATTATTGTTGTATGCATATTTTTTATATATTAATTATTTTGTACTGTTTTTGTTATTTTACTTATTGAAAGAATTTTAAAAACTAAATAAAAATTATAATTAATACTTTTAATATTAAATTTAAATTATTTTTTTATATTTTTAACGAAATTTTTTATCTACTGAACCAAAATACCGCAAACAAAATTCGATAATTATCGAGATCGAATTGACTAATGAAATTTGGTATTTAATATAGTATTTTGGCTTACCAAAATTTTGGCATTTGCTTCGATTCAACTATGGGGAGCATTAAATACTAATTTTATTGTATGATGTATTGATTTTCCTCATAGAGTACTTTGTTGGGTTAGAAGCGCATCGACATGGTCCAGTGTGGGCATTACCAAATCAGTATTGAAATCTCATATTTCATTCCCATCAAATTTCGTGTCCCAAGTTTCTAAAAAGCGAAATTATACTTTCAATCTCATAGAATTGGGAGTTCAGTACTTTTAATTTACAAAATTTTAATAATGGTTCCAAAATTAGGTAAACTTGACACCTACGATGCATGGTCACGGACATGGCGACACGGACACGATACGACACGGACACGGCGACATGGAAAATTTCAAAAAATTAGGACATGACACGGCACTGACACGGCTAAATATAATATTATATATATTCTTAAATTTCTCATAAAATTAAAATATGAAATATGAAATATATCAAAATGAAATATAAAATAAGCACATCTTATGTCTTTTTAACCAAAATACATGATTTTAAAAATATACATAATCAGTTTATTTTAAAAAATACAATTGAAAACCAATAATCGTTCAAATTAGTTAAATTATAATGACCATCTCTCGATCTTTTAGTAATTTCATCCAAAAAATTTTAGTTTGAGATAAGTGAATTATTTTTCTTCTTTTTTATTCTGTCTAAAACTCTTTTTTTTTAAAAAAAAAATAGTACAAAACTTTTTAAAATTATAAAAAAAATCATAAACGTGTCCAAAACGTGTCGGACACTCCTTCAAAAACGTGTCGGACACGCCAATAGGCGTGTCTGACACCGTGTCCTTTTTTTTCTTTTTTTTTTTTAATTTTCGGACACGCCTATGCCGTGTCCGACACTACATTGGGTAATTTTCGGAGTGTCCGTGCATTATAGTTTGACACACTTAGTCCCATAAAATCTAAAAAGTAGAGGACTCAATGTGTCGAGTTTTTTCAATTTTTGGACCATTTTGAAAATTCTGTAAAACATAAGATTAAATATGTCAAGTTTTTTAAATTTTCGGACCATTTTGAGAATCACATAAAGCATAGGAGTAAATATGTTGAACCATTTATCTTATGGAACTAAAAGTGTAATTTTACTTTCTAAAAAATGTTATTTAGGTCCCCTGCCATTAGTTAACCATTTAAAACTAACGATAGGACCATTCTAAAGGAAAATATAGACTGTAATGCAATTATTTTGCACAAGAATTAATGAACAACTAATCTAAAAAAGGGACAAGAAGAGAGACATCAATTTAGAGTGAAAATTGTAAAAATAGAGAGAAATTTTAGTCCATCTTTTTCAAATTAGAGGGAAAATTCCTCCAATAATATATTTTTCATGTAAAAAAATGTATATTGTGTGTGGAATTTTTTTTCAACGAGAATATTCCTGTAAAAAAATTGTATTGCAAGTTAGGAATCGAGCTTTCATCGAAGATTTTTTGAACAAAAACCAATCTTGAAAGTCCCTTGGGGTCACCTCAATAGTTTGGGACTCAAAATCTCATTGCAGAGGTCTTGGTATCTAAACTCATTAGAAGCGTGTGTGAGTGTGTCTGGAAAAAAAAAAAAAAAAAATCCTGAAAGAAGGCTTTGGACATACTAAAATTATGGGTGATTTTGATTTTTAATTGCCATCTTTAAGTTTCATGGGATAATACACACTTAGTTGTCTGTTTTATTGTTAATTTTTGTTAGGTTAATATTCAAAATTACTCTCTCTCTCTAGGTTTTTGTCAATTTAGGTGTAAAAGTAGTACAATTATATCGAAGTGTAATGCGGGAGTTCGTTCTGTTCTACCAGTGCACCCTCGCATGTTTCTCATTTGTTATCTTTTGACATTGTTTAGAATATAATATTTCTCCATTTTCCTCTAAACTAAAGTAGTACAATTTTATGGAAGTGTCCTGAAATTGAACTCATTACTCATGTATCTTACCTTTCGTGCACATGCTTTGTCTTTACATAGTGTGGAGGTATAAGATAAGTCCATCCAGCTCGATTTGAGTTCGAGATAATTTATTTATTGATATCTTTTAAAATTAGATCTAATTACACAAACACTTATTATTCTTATAAACTTATACTAATTGCACAAACACTTATCGTTTTTTATAAACTTATAGGTACACTCATCAAAAAAAACTTATAAGTACACCCTCTAAGGGCGTAATTAGTGCAGTGTACTCCGTGGGTGTTTATGTAAAGTTTCACCATTGAGTAAAGGATGAACTTGTAATTACAACTACAACCTCAAATGATGTATTTACAAATTTGTAGGGTATTAATTGTGTAATTAAACTTAATATCAAGAGATATCAATGTAATTTAGCCTAAAAATAACTCATTGGTTTGTGTTTATAAGAGTTTATCTTTTGAGAAGTAATTAAAAAAAAAAAAAAAAGAAAGGAAATTTATAGCAGAACCAAAAAGTGCATTGGTAAAAAATACTAGATAAAAGATAAATTGAGAGTATCTAAATTAAAAGGCTATTTTATCTGCATTCAAAAATATGAAGTAATAAGTTAAAGAAGCTAAGTTCGGATTACCATAATTGTATGGGTTAAATGTAATTTACCCCATTGTTAAGGGAAATGAACAATTTATCTCCCCTGAAAAATAAAGCAGCAATTTAGAAATTAGGGTTTAACAAAAAGAAAGACTTTTTGAAATTTAGAAATTTTTGTTTATTTGGAATACGAAATATGAAGGCTTTTAATCCTCGTTCTTAACTTTTTAAAAAGAAAGGTGTGAAAAGTACACACGTTTTGCTTGCCATGATTCTTAATTGCTCACACATTTATGACTAAACGTGTCACATAGAAAAAAAAAAGGATTAAATATAGGTGAATTACAATCAGCTTTATTGAGATTTGACATAATTACGAATAGTTTTTTATTATTTTAAAAATTATAAATACTTCCTGGAGTTTGTAATTTTTAACCCAAGGCCTAAAACGGTCCATTTTTTGCCTTGATTTTTTTTTAAATTGTAGAAAAATCAGCCGAGGCAAATGCATTATTGCTCCTCTGTGTAAAAAATGTAAAAAACCTCTTCTTGCGCATTTTTGTCTCAAAAAATTAAAAAAATTTCAAAATAATTCAATTTGCATAAGGGTATTTTAGTCAATTTAATCATAGAAATAGATGGAAATGGATTATTTGTTAGACAGTTACAAATCTCATGAGGTATTTGTACTTTTTAAAACAACGAGGGAGTATCTGTAATTATGCCAGACCTCAGGAGAGGTCATTGTAATTCACCCTTAAAATGTATTTTATCTATACTAATATAAAAAAAGAAATGCTCTCCACACTCACAAACGGCGGTTAATTACACCGGCGTACCCATTTTTTTGTGAAACCAAAAATATCCTTCAATTGATAAGATAACTAACTTATTAATCTTTCTAAATTTTACATTAACTGATAATTTAATGTATTTTTTTTGTTCTTTTCTCCTTTATATGTAATATAACGTATTGGTTTATATATTTTACTCTTATTTATTATATATTTTAAGGCATGAAAAATTATTTATTATATACACGCAAAAATAGCTTACAACAACAACTAGTATACCTAATTCCAAGATTAAATTTGTACATTGCATAATCCTAGGCTAAATATGTTAAAAACTTGATAGAAATGAAAACCGCGCAATGCACCATTCCTTGAGGGGGAGGGGCCCAGCCAACCGACTCTGATAAGAAAAATTGTAATTTTAGTTTTGTAATTTAAATGGAGTGATTTTTTTGTCCTATACAAATGTTTTTTTTTCACTTTGGTCCTATAACTTTATAATTTTGGCAATGTTAGTCCTTTTCTAGACAATTTTGGTGTAAACTTGCATGTGACTTGCATACGACCCAATTAAATTGCAATTTTTAGTTTTATAAATCAATTTATGCAAGAACAATAATGCCAACTACCCTAAGTTACATGACTAAAAATGCACAACACCCCTAAGTTAGAGGACTAAAATTATAATTGAATTAGGTCGTGTAAGTCACATGCAATTTTCCGACAAGATTGGCCGACGAAGGATTAAAATTGCCAATATTTTATATTTATAAGACTAAATTACAAAACTCAATTCGTATAGAACCAATAATGTTACCGCTCATAAATTACAGAACTCAAATTGCAATTTTCGACTATATTACTGTAAAAATATCTTGTACGGAACTAAATATGTTAAAGCCTTGTTAGTTGGAGGAATAAATGTGATTTTTCTTTTCAATAGAAAAATTACTATAAGCGTCATATCCCTATAGATATAAGCCTAAAAATGAAAATTTCAAAACTTTATGCTTTCTTATATAAAGCATCACAGTCCCTCGCAGGCTCACACATAGTACACATAGTAAAAACTAGAGATTCATAAGGGGATCAGTGTTATAGTACTTAATATGAGTGGAGGAGGGCAAGTGGTCTGTGTGACTGGAGCGTCGGGGTATGTCGCATCATGGCTGGTCAAGGTTTTACTTCAGCGCGGTTACACCGTCAAGGCCACCGTTCGCAACCTAAGTTAGTACCTTCACCTATCACTCTCAATTTATATATTCAAAAGTTTTTCCGCATATTTGTTGTCCTAATTTACACTGGCTGGGAAAATCTTATAAATTAAGGAAAAAAAACACAATTTATCCCCTGTGATTTAGAAAAATTTGCAAAAATCTCCATGTGAAAAAAATTCAACAAAATATCTCCTATGGCCAGCGGTGCACAACACGCGCCCCTCGTGCATCTAGACATGATTATTAATCAATAAAAATATTATTTTATATATTTATATATATGCAATATTATGTATATTAATAAATATATATATAAATTTGTTATTTACAAAAAATACTACCCTCGCCAACTGTCGTTGCTCCTACCTCCCTCACCTCGTGCAGCTGCCGCCTCACACTCCCCATGAAAGAGTCATCACTACAAAAAAATGAATTATTCTCTACATCATAAGTCATTACGACTTGAAAATCATGACAAATCAATATTATTACCACAGTGAAACAAAACTGATACGAAAATTTAGTTTTGTCCATGATTTTATATGTAGTCAAAATATTTGTCATGGTTTTTAAATGTACCTAATATTTTGGTCTCATTGGAAAAATAACGGCTAATAGCCGTTGTACAATTATGGTTAATTAATATTCGCTATAATTTTTTATTTTCAACAATGATAATTAATTATAACTGAAAGTCATAGTTTTTTTAGTGCATTGAGGCCAAGACCCCAAGACTCATCTTTCTTTTAGGTCTTAAGTTAGAGTCGCACTGATGTGGCTATTTGTCTGTTATATAACAGTTAATTTTGTAGTTATTATATTTGTTGGTTTGTTAAGAAATTGTTGACATAATTGTCGCTTTTCCTGAAAAAAAAAATGTAATATCTTCAAAGGGATATAGCTATGATATTGTCTTTCTTGCTTTGTTATAAAATTGTTCTACACTATTGATATAACCTTATCATATTGATAGGTTATATAGTGAATAATGTAATTGGTCACTTTTATATACAACAAAAAAAGAAAAAAGAAAAAACAAACAATATGTTCAAAGTGATATTTGTTTCTATTATTTGCTGACAAAGCACTTGCAAGCTATAATACATGGACACAAATACGACATGACACTGCATGGATATAACTATATATTTTATTAGATATATTCTCAATTTCTCATAAAATTAAAATACACAATATGAAAAATATCAATATAAAATATTAAATAAATTCTTGCCAAAATACATAGCTTCAACATATACATAATCACTTCATTTTAAAATTTAATATAATTATCAAATTATCAATCTTCAATTAAAGTACGTAATTAAAAATTTCTAATAATCCAAATTAGTTAAATCATCGTTACCACTTCTCAAATATTAAATAGTTTGATTCACAAAAAAAATAAAAAAGAACTCCACTTCTCAAATATTTGATTAAAAAAAGAACTCCAACTAAATGCTTGTTAGCTGTATTTTCATCCAAAGATGGAACGAAAGCCAAAGAATTCCAAGTTCGCATAAAATCTAGAGATAGAGAGAAAGAAGAGGGAAGAAGAAGAAGAAACATTTCATTTGAGAAGTGAGCTCTTTGTCTTTTTTATTCAATGAGAAGTGAGCTCTTTGTCTTTTTTATTCAATTTTAGCCTAGAATTTTTTGAAACTTTAAAAAAATCCAAACACATCTTAAAACGTGTCGAATACGCTAAAAAGCGTGTCAGTCAATTTTTATCTTTTTATTTTTTATTATTTATTTTATATAGTTGGATACGCAGATGTTGTAACTAACACGTGTTCGAAGGCATATACGTGTCTGTCACTATAACTGGTGGTTTTTTAAGTGTTCATGTATTATAGATTGATAAATTTCGTACAAAGTTATCTACCAGATTGTGTGTTTTAATATGAAAGGTTTTTAATGATCATTTTCTAGATAAGTCTTATCTATTTCAGATACTTGAGCTACCACTACAAGTAGTTGTAACTTGTATATGCATGTAAATAACCATAGAAACAATTGCTCATTGATAACCAATTTTGGTACCATAATTTCGGATAGTTTGCAATATTAAGGTTTAAGTGCATTTTTGGTCTCGTAACTTAGGTCGTTTGACATTTTTGTCCTTTAATTTTTTAGGGTAATATTTTGGTCATGTATCTTTTTTATTTTCGTGATTTTAGTCCTTTTTTCGTTGGAGTTTACCCTTGTCGCCAGAAAAATGCATGTGCCTCTCATGTAACATTTTTAATATTGGGGCTTTTGTTCTTATTGGCCCATTTATATCAGCATTTATGTCCTTTAACTTTTTAGAATAGCATTTTGGTCCTACATCTTTTTAATTTTCACGATTGCAGTCCTTTTTCTTGTCGGAGTTCACCTTTCTCGTTGGTGGAGGTGAACTCCGGTAAACAAAAGGACTGAAATCGCGAAAATTAAGAAGATGCAGGACTAAAATGCTATCCTAGAAAATTAAACGACGAAAACGACAAATGACCTATGTTATGGGACCAAAAATGCATTTAATCCACAATATTGATACCATATTTTTTGAAAGAGGTCAACTGGTACTAAGAAATAGACTTTGTTTGCATTTTTTTATACAGATGTAAGTTAGATTTCTAAAGGCAAGTGTACATGGCCGTTAAGTCATGAGGTAAGGGGAAAAAAAGAGAAAATTGTATTTTTGGTACCACAACTTAGGGTACCTTGAATATTAGTATCATATTCTCTAGTTCTGTTAAGAATTTGTGTATGACTATTTAGGTTCATCTTCAGTTAGACTTGAGCTTGTATCACATATATATTTTATTTCGCAATTCTAGTGCAAATTAGTTGCCAAATAAATTTTATATGTGATACAAAGCCGAAGTTTAGTTGAAGATAAACCTAAAGGGTCACATACAAATTTTCAAGGGAACTTGAGAATATGAATACCATTATTGCAAAGTACCTTAAGTTGTGGTACCAATATTGTAAGGTATCCTAAATTGTGGTACCAAATACAATTTTCTCAATTTTTTCCTGACTTGTTGCATGACTTAATGACCAAGTGTAGTGCACGTGGCCGTACCATTAGAAGTCTAACGATAGTATAAAAAATGCAAATGGAGCCTAGTTTTTGGTATTATTTCAAATAATATGGTACTAATATTGTAGAGTATCCTAAATTATAATTTTGTAGATCAAGTCTTACCTATTAATCATAATTTTGTAGATCAAGTCTTACCTATTTCAGATACCTGGTCGACACCTACAAGTAGTTGTAAGTTGTATATGCAGGTAAATAACCGTAGAAACAACTCTTCATTTAAGAAAAATTTCTAGAATTTCTTCTAATTCTTAATTTTACAAACAGGGAAATTATATTATTTGTCCCATAACTTAGACTCTATATACTTTTAATCTAATTATTTATGGGTTTCGTGAAAATAGTGTCATAATTATAAAAAATCCTCTCTTTCATCCTACTTCAGTTAGAAATTTGACTGAAAAACTATGTGCAAGTCACTGGGCCGCTTCCCTTTATTTTAAAAAGACAACGACCACGTGACTTGCATAACTTTATGGGTGCACATAAAGGAGGTCGTATCTTTTGTGGCATGGTTACCTTTTATATACTGACAATAATGCTAGGGTAGTAGTGGTTTTTACTTCACATTTATGAGCTACATAATTATTTTTTATTTAAATAGGGTATTTATAATTTTTTAAATAATAGAATGGTATTTATAATTATGCCAAATTTTAGGGAGATGGTTGTAATTTACCCCAAAGTTTATTTAAATGATTTGTAGTCAATTGTATTTTATGGTCAAAGAGAATTTTTGTTTATATATGTTTAATATTAATCTTGATAACAAAATCAAAAACAATTAAAGTAGCTTATAATCATATGGCTTAAACTATATGCTGCATGAAGGTGATGCAGCTAAGGTTGAACACTTGAAGGCACTTGAAGGAGCTAAGGAAAGACTCAGATTATTCCAAGCCGACTTAGTTGAAGAAGGATCTTTTGATGCTGCGATTGATGGTTGTGATGGCGTTTTTCATACTGCATCTCCTGTTGTATTTGATAATGTCAATGATCCACAGGTAATTGGTATCCAACTTTACAGTCTTTTTCTCGTAATTTTTACATATATATATAGTGATGGACTGAGTGATAGTCATTTAGGTAAAATTAATCGTTTTAGATTTGACATAATTATAAATATCCCTCATTGTTAGGAAAATTGCGAATAGCCTCTGATTATTAACATCTGTCCACTGAGGAGCTCATTCTGTTTACTTTCAGTAGGTTTTCATCCAATTTTATAGTGAACAAGCTAAAATGTCCTTTTGAATTATGAATTATAATTTTATATTTTTTTCAGAAGGAAAATAAAATAAGACATAACATAGGGAAGAAAATGTGACTTTACCCACCCTTTGATTTTTTTACATTTCTTCAAATGTTGCTTTATAAGAAGAAAAATTAGTAGAGCCAAAGTAAATATTTCCACCTCACTATTTAGGGTGTTACATAATTATTTTTTATTTTAAAAAAATATTTGTAATTATGACAAATTTTAAGGAAACTGGTTGTAATTTAACCTTCACCTTATGTATAGGTATTACGGGGACTGTTGATAACTACTTTGAAAAATATTTCTCACCTTTTGGCTTTAAAAAATTATTTTATAGTGTTTGAGGATATAACTTTTGCAACTCTGATAGAGGCCGTGTTTCAACTACTTTCGATAAATATTTCCCACCTTTTGTATTTAAAAAGTTATTTTTTAGTGGTGCTGGAAATAACTTTTGCAACTCTAAGAAGCCTCTATCCAAAAGGGTGTTGCTAAACACTTTTAGTTTTAGTTCATATAAAAAAGTCCTAACATATATATGATTTTGAAGGGAAAATCGCATTATTGGTCCCATATGTTAGGGCTATTTTCGATTTAGTCTTATTTGTTACGACTTTCTTACATTGTATCCCAAAAGTTGAAAATTTTCTCAATTTTAGTCTTCACTTGCATTTTCGTTCAATAACTAACGGAAAATGTACGAAAATGCAAGTGAGTCTGTTAATGACTCCATTAATTATTGGATGAAAAATGCACGTGAGGACTAAATTTAAGAAAAAAATTTAACTCGTGGGATGCTACGTGAGAAAATCATAATAAATGCGACTAATTAAAAAAGGTCCTAGCATATGAGACAAAAAATACGATTTTTCCTATTTTGAATTATTTTGCCCTGCTTATAACAATTCTTAACATATTGGGTTATGATTGTCTATCACCAATTAAACAATTCTTAAAAGTAATTTTTCGGAAACATTCTCAATTTATTTTTATTCTACTTCTCACTATTTTTTGTAAATACCCTCACCTTTCGATTTTGCTGCGAAATTTTCTTTCTGAATTATCACTTCTCTAAAAGCCAAACATCTTTCAAATAATCTTGTAATCCTATATGTACATTTCTCTACGCAAAAGAAAGTTTTTTATAAGCCAAAAGGTTGAAATATATACAACATATGGGTAAAATTGTCCCAAAATAGATTTTTGAAAATTGTCCCAAAATAGATTTTTGTCCCACCTTAAATATATCATATATATATTATGTATATTGTAAAATACAAAGCATACAAAATATTCTACAATATACATAGTATAGGGTTAATTACTTTAGACACCCTCTGAAAATGCATAATTACACTTTTCCCCAAAGAAGTTTTGAAATTACATTTACACCCCTCTAAAAAATTATTTGTTTACACCTGACCTCCATTCATTAAAGTTTGGGCGGAAAATGTTCATTTCAACAAAAATAATTACATAAATTTTCAATTTTACCTCTCATTTAACATTCTCGTGCAATAATTTTGTACTTATAAAAAAAAATATAATAATATTGCCCTCACTCCATACATATACGTTACACTTATCCTCTTATAAGTACAAAAATATACATGAGAATGTTAAATGATGGAAAAAATTGAAAATTTGTGTAATTATTTTTGTTGACGTGAATATTTTTCGTCCAAACTCTAACGGATGGGGGTCAGGTGTAAACAAAGAATTTTCGAAGGGGGTGTAAGTGTAATTTCTAAACTTTTTTGGGGAAAAGTGTAATTATACATTCTCAGAGGGGGTGTAAGTGTAATTAACCCTATAGTATATTCTCCAATAGCCCCCTAAAGTTGGAGCATGTGGGTCTGAATTGAGAGATCGACATAGACAAAGGATAGCTTACCAATTTGAATCATAGTATATATCCCATATGTCAAAAGGCTGAAATATGAATTGAAATTTTTTTGAAAATAGATTTCAACCCGACCTCCAATATCTCCTAAATTTTTCAAGGATAAAAAATATACAAAAATATTCTATACTATAAATTGAATATTCTCCAATACCCAGAAAACTATTGCCATGCCATGCGGGCAACAAACTAACTAGCGGTACAGGTCATGATCACAACATATACCAATTGCCAGTGTCAATCTTTTTTCTTTGTGCAACTCTCCTTCTAAATTATTAGATATTAGAAATAATATAAGAGCTAATGTATATTTGCTATATTTGATGGATTCCATTTGAAGAAATTAAGGATATTCAAAACATTTTATTGATGCCTATCAATGTTTATGTATGCTATAGGTGGAACTAGTACAACCCGCGGTTGATGGAACACTCAATGTTCTTAGATCATGCATAAAAGTCCCATCCATCAAGCGAGTCGTGCTAACATCTTCAATCTCGGCAGTTTTCAGTAATAGGAATGCTAAAACTAGTGATGTTGTAATTGATGAAAGTTGGTATTCGGATCCAACATTCTGCAAAGAAACTGAGGTGTGTCTCTATATCGGAAGATTTTCTATTTTGACTTGGCTAGCAATTTTTAAAATTTTGCACAGTGAAGATAAAAATGGTTGAGATTTGCTAATATGGCTAGAAAAGTGCACCCCATTAAGCTGGGCACCTGCACCTTTTAAGCCATTTTAGCAAATTCTACCTATTTTTTTCGCTAATATCCAAAATTTTTAAAGTTACATCAAAATGAATTTTTATAAGACTAAGATTGCGAACCCCCCATACTTACAAAATGAAAATATCAATTTTTTCAGCCTAACCTATCACTATTTTTGCTCTCAGCGATGGTATTTTCTGTCAAAGACATTGGCAGAGGAAGCTGCATGGAAGTTTGCGGAACAATATGGTATTGACTTGGTAGTGATGAATCCTGGAGTAACTATTGGTCCTTCCCTGCTGCCAACTCTAAACATCACTTTTAAGGTTTTTCTGGACTTCATTACACAAGGTACGTATGACTACAGAAGTGTTTGTAATAGCTTCGACTCTTTTTGTATGAATAAGTTGTAGATAGTTGGAAGTGAAGCAGTAAAAAAAAAAAATTGGAGTGTATTAAAATGAAAGCGAAAAGTGAATGAAAGTTGAAGTTGGAGTGTTTGAAAAAAAACAACGTGATATTAACATTTTTACCAATATATTACCGAAGTTGGTAAGGTGTTGCCTATAACTTTTGGCATATGACAACTTAATTTAAGTTGTTAAAAACAAAAAATTATAAATAAACAACACTCTTTTCAACTTATTTTCAATAACAAGTTGGTGAAAACTTATTTTAAGCAATTGCGAACGCCCTATGCACACAGTTAAAGGATGAACTGCTCAATGAGTCATCATTTTACTAATTCTATAGGGGAATGCTCTTGCTCGGTTGAAGGAGGCTGCGTACTTGTTGACAATAGGGATGTTGCTTACGCACATGTTTTAGCATTTGAGAATGCTTTAGCTAAAGGCAGATATTGTTTAGCTGCGGAAACATTGACTTTTACCGAGGCCTCTAATATTTTACGTGATCTTTACCCTACCCTCAATATTGCCAAGAGGTAAGCATTCACATGTACCGTTGATGCATATGCTACGCATCACACATTTTCCTAAAAAATCCAGATTCAATGTTTTATTTCAAATTCTATTAAATCTTTCATATAATTTAATATATATGCACGCACATGCATCTACAGATTTGAAGTTATTTGTTTTATTTTTTATACACATGAAATGTATATATTTAATGAAAAAAGAGCATTTGGAGTAAAAATTCGAATCCTCTGAAATTATGCTATCCTCCATATTTTTTGGTAAATTATATGCTGAAAACGAAGTTAACTTTTGCTTCTAAATGTTTTGTGAAAATAAGCAAAAAGCAATGATGAAATATTTAATTTTATAATATTTTTGTTGTTTCAAAGTTTCTCTTGCTTTTCTTTTTCTTATGCTCTAACTATAATAGGCTGTCATTTCTTCCGAATATATTAGAATAGTAGAAACTATGGATAATTACAAAAGCACCCACTAATGTATAGGGAAATTAAGTAAATCACTCTTGGCTTCTACATAAATATACATACCACCACTAAAAACATCAATATCATTACAACGACACCCTCTCCCCCATTTTTTGGCTCGAAAAATGCTGATGTGAACCAAAAAAACCCTTGAAAATTCCAAACTACCCTTGTTAACTAGGTTAGACATGTATTTTGATTTTTTATGGACCTAAATGCCCTCATGGAGTGTTTCTGTAATTACCAAAGGGGTGTAACAGTAATTTTTTGGGAAGAGTAATATGATCTCCTATAACTTTTTATTTATTAATACCAAATTTTAATTTAAATCTAAATTTCTTAACATTCTACTTTTTTACTCTTTCCAAAATTTTAAATGGAATCTTCATATTACTTAACGTTTTAAACGAACATAACTATTTCATTTTACCAACTTTTTTTAAAAATAAATCTCTTATAAAATTACACCTTGTAATAATTAAAATATGAAATTGTATATTTACATTATAACAAAATTAGTTACTACATTATAAATATCAATTTACAAATTATCTCAACTTCTACAAACTATTATAAAATTCTAACATTAACAGAACTTTCTAATTTTTAAATTAGTATTTAATCATTATTTGTTATCCTCTACCTTTTAATTTGTAATAAATAATTATAAAAATTAAAAATTATAATTTTAAATAGTTTCATTTATTAACTGCGTCAATACCGTATTATTTTTTTTTTCTTGATTTGTATTCCAGATCAGGAGAGAATCAACCAACAGACAAATGCTTTCAAGTATCCAAAGAGAAGGCAAAATCTTTAGGCATCAATTTTATTCCCATTGATCAGAGTTTCAAAGACACTATTGCAATTCTAAAGGAGAGAAACTTGCTTGTTTGATGATCATGTGATGAGATCGACAATACGTTGAAAGGAGCTATGTGAAGTATTTATCAAATAAAGAAAAAAACTATTTATCAAATAGAGATTTGCATGTAATAAATGTTTGTATGATTTCATTAATAGATCTATTACACTGTTTTTATTACCTTGTAAGTGAACAAGGTGGGTTGTTTGGGTGCTTAATTGTATTGAAGTTGTGATTGGGTTGTCTGGTGTAATAATTACTTTGTATTATATATCTTTCACTTAACTCTTTGTAATCAGTTACCTAACTCTTTGTTTATTTCTTTATTTTGATTTTTAATTGAATAAAAACATATTTAAATATGACCCATTAGAGAATGAGCCCCAAGTCAAAAAATTGAAGCAAATACCAATGATATGGTAACGTATAATCATATCTTGTGAATTACTAGTCTACGTCATCAGCCCATCGAAACCGAAAGGAAACGTGAGCCGCATCAGGCACAAAAAGATTGGAGCTGGTACTAACAAAGGACGAGTTATTTTTGGAAACAAAGAGGAAAGATTCACTGGCTCAAAGAAGGATATGCAAATACCTCATATTAATTAAATTAACTATTGACACTTGGAATTGATTTTGTAAATCCAAAATATAGATAGAAAAGAGAATATAATTGACAATTGATATATTATTTTTTATTTGAAAAAAAAAACGCCAAGCACTCCTCCCTGATATTTGGTATGTGCAAAAATAGCCCCTATGATAAAAAAAAAAAAAAACAAACAAAATACATCCTTATGTTTTTTAAAATGAAGTAATTTACCCTCTTAGATAGGGAGGTAAATTGCTATTTTTTTCAAAGGGCGATAATTTGCTCATTTGCAATATCACTAGGGAGTCACTTGACAGTATTTAATTGGATGCAAAACTGATTTATCTACATTTGAATTTTGTTATTGTTTGATTTATAATTTTGTTATAATTTAATCTCATTATAAAAGAAAAAACTATTACGACGAACATCAACTAATTTGCAGGACATAGAGTGGTTAATCATTTTGGCCAAGAAACAAAATGAAGCCCACCAAAAGAGCTACTCATTTACATGTTAAACTGTGAAGTTCCTTCAAAAAGCTGTAACTTTAAATCAATCGACCAAACATAATTGATTTGTAAGCATAATAAATAGGCCATAAAGAAACAAGATGGCAGATTCATAAATCTAGCTAAACGTCAACATAAATGTTGGCAATATTTATATCTAACATATGCATCAATTATATATATACATGCTAGATTATTGAGTGTAGAAGAGAATATATTAGGATACTTACCTCCAACCATTGATTTAAACAGATATCTATAAAGAAAACTGGAAGACTGCAGAAAAATAATATTGGATTCTTCTGAAATCTGGTGCAACCAAACCAATGGTGTGGCTCCTTACGGTTGCAGGATTCAAGGGACCCAAGCCTTTAAATCAAGTTTCCAAAAGAAAAAAATAGTAGAATAACCAATGTTTTCATACATTTTGCCATCAAAAGTGTCTCATGTCTTCTTATTTGGCGATTATCGAAAGTTACTTAAGTGGATAGTGGACCATATTAGAAAACTGTCATGCAGAGATAAGCGGTGGGCATGGCTTAAGTGATGCACGCTTTTGCAGTGAGAAACAAAAGCACACATGTGATAAGCCGTTGCCACAGCTTATCAGATGTGCGCTAGACAGAAACAGTCATGTGATAAGTTGTGGCCACGGCTTATCTCATGTCCACTCTGAATATAAAATAACATGTCTGAAACTATTTGTCTAACATTTCCCACTTGGTCCACTTATTCAATGATCAAACTTCCATCTAAAAAGGGTCCAAACAAGAAATATAATACATGAATCAATGTGACATGTCATTTATTATTAAGTAGTATCTTCCATGTATTACTATGCACCATATTTCTCACCCATACAGTAATACAACTTAATTAATATGTGCACAACTGAAGTGAGAAAACACAACAACTGAATAAGAGTTTCATTAAACATAACAATCTTATTACAATACAATTACATGATGGGACCTATTCCCATTCTAGCACGGATCCTTAAAATTCTTTGGTGGCATGCCTTTAGTCAAACGTTTAGCTAGCATCAATTCAGTGCTAAGTGTTCAATGACCCCTTTTCTTTCCTTAACACGGTCCGTTATGGCTAAATACTTAACGTCAATGTGTTTATTTCGACTTCGACTTTTATTGTTTTTTAGCCATAAAAATAGCAACTGAATTGTCTCCAGGTATTCTTAATGGATTAGAGATTACATCCATTATTCTAAGTCTGGATGTGAAACTCTTCAACCACAAAATGTGTGAAGTTGCCTTAAAACGAGACACGAACTCAGCTTCCATAGTTGAAGTAGTAATGAAAGTCTGTTTTGCGCTCCTCCATGATAGAACTCTACTGGCAAACATAAAGGTATAACCAGATGTTGATTTTCTTGGATCAACGCAATGAGCAGAGTTTTGAATATGAGAGCCCGACAACTTCGAGATTTTCAGTTTGCCTATACATAAGGAAGTAGTTCGTCGTCCCTTGTAACTTATGACTTTCTTTGTGTTAGAATAGGTGACCAGAAAGCCAAATTCGTTTGGCATTTTGTAATCTATTTGACAAACACGATGTAATGTAAATATTATATAATGAATAAAATAAGTATTCGTTACCATTGGTATTGTCTTTATTATGCTCATTTTCATCTGTTAAAAGTCATTTTACATATATCACAACGAAGCCCACAGACCACGTTACCAACTCATGCAGTTGGGCCACACATTTAATGGTGGTTATGAAACCAACTGATAAAAGGTTCGGTCTGAAACGTTCCAAGTCGAGGACCCGAGACAGGACATCTGGAGTCCTATTGAGACTTGTACGCAAGAGTCGTATTCGTTGGATGAGTGCCGTGTTTCATCAACGATAGGCGTGGATGCTTATACTAATCTTGGTGGGTTTGGTCGACTAGGGTCGAGCGGACTAACCTGACTCACGGGGATTATCATATGGAAGCCTTCGAGGCTTGGTTGGTATGATTGGATTCATCCCCTGTCAATATGTGATAGAGGTATCTTCTATGCACTCAAGGACACGTTCATGCTACTTAAACCTGTGGCCACAATGGTTGATTGAGCAGGAAATGGTTTCATGTGTCTGTGCAATGAGACATTCGTAGTCTCGAGTATTATGCATAGACGCCTAGTCAAGGATGGGAACCGATGCCCAATTCCATACCCTATACTAAGGCTGGGAGACGGTAGACGGAAGTGTTAGAATAGGTGACAACAAAGCCAATAGGTTTGGCATTTTTGTAACCTATTTGACAACTTGATGTAATGTAATATTATGTAATGAAAAAAAGGAGTGTTCATTACCTTGGTACTTACTTTGTTGTGCTCATTTCCATATGTTAAAATGGTGTTTTACATATATTACAACAAAGCCCACAGACCGTGGTTAACAACTCATGTAGTTGGGCAGCATTGGATGGTGGTGATGAAACCAACTGATAAAGAGTTGGGTCTGAAACGTTCCAAGTCGAGGGACCTCGAGACAGGGCATCGAGAGTCCTATTGAGACTTGCGTCAAGAGTCGTGTTCATTAGATGAGTGCCGTGTTTCATCGGCGACAGGCGTGGGACGCCTACACGATCTTGATGGGTTGGTCGACTGGGGTCGAGCCGACTGGACTGACTCGCGGGGATCATCATATGGAAGCCTTGGAGGCTTGGTCGGTTTGATTGGTTTTCCCCTATTCCGATAGTACGGGAGTAATCCTCAGACTTGTCCAGTGCAGTCGGAATGTATAGCGAGGACGGTGGATTCCAAGAAGAGGATCCATCCCCTGTCAGTATGTGATAGAGGTATCTCCTATGCACTCAGAGACACATTCATTGCTGCTTAAACCTGTGGCCACAGTGGTTGGTCGAACAATTATGGTTTTCTGTGTCGATGTAATGAGGCATACGTGGTCTCGAGTATTAAGCATCGATGCCTAGTCAAGGATGGGACTCAACGCCCAATTCCATACCCTAGACTATGGCCGGGAGACAGTAGACAGAAGGACCGTACCCGTACGGAATCGCCACCTAAATGTTCACGCCAACATTCACCTAGTCTCTAGTGCCATGGACCGTTGCAAGATGGCCACCCATGGTAACGGGCTACTGGTGGACACGGGCCCAAGTCTACTTGAGGGTGAAACCTAAAGGGTCACACACAAATCACTGAGAAGGTGGAGAAATTGACTTGGAGTCAATTTCGGAGGATAATAAGTAATTGGATTACTTAAGGAATTGTCCATTGGATGGATGGGCCAATATTGTATCGGGCCCTCGTTTAATCGGTAAACAGGATTTATCGGTGAATATAGAGAGTCGAAAATTGGGTATTTTAATTAGATTAAAAAAATCAATGAAAATTATTTAAGTGGACCTTGAATTAAATGGGATTTAATTTTGGGTTCGTTGTAATTGGATTACAGTGAACCCGGTCCATTAAATTTTGGAATGAGAAGAAGTTGGACTTCTTCCCAATATAGGTATGGCCGAAAATTACCACTCTTGAGAGGTAAAAATCGGCCATATGCCTTACTGATGTTGACTTGTCCCTTTTGCTAAGGGACAAATCAATTCCAATCATGCCTCTCTCGTTTGGTATGAATTAAATCATACCTTATGAGATGGTAGGCTTGATTGATGAATTAGTGGGATTGATTAGGATGTATCTAGACATCCTTGGATAAACCTAGACTCATTCTAATAATCACATTAATTTTGTATATATATGAGTGTATACAATCATCAAAGCAATATAGTTCATTATCATCTTTTTCTAGGAAATAGAAGAAAAACACACCTCACTTTCTCCTCTCATTTTCGGCCACTCTCCCCACATATCCCCTTTGATTCTTCATTTGATCTTGGATCATTTGGAAGAATAAAGTTAGTTCAAGAAAAGACACTAATACAATAGTGTTCTTGTTTCTTGAAAAGTATCCTCTAGATCTGTTTTCTTCTATCAAGGAAAATGTGCATCTCTTTCGGTGTGGTGTGAACTACTCTAGAGAGTTCATATATTTGAACTTGGTGAACATTTTTGGAGAGGAACAACTCTCGTAGCCTTTGCAAGCAAAATCAAACTACAAAGGTAATTTCGTATTTGTGCTTATGTAGTTCTTTTCATATCTATGTTCTATGTGAAATATACGTTTATAATATTGTCACATCCTCAATCGAACGCCCGGTTGAGCACTCAAGGGTGCACCCTTGGAATTTTGTGATCATTGCTTTAATTTATGCAATTTTTAATTCTCTTCATGCTTCCCGCTTGCGCTCTCGGGCGGATCCGCTTGTCCCTTCAAGTGGTATCAGAGCCCAGTTCGATGTAAGGAGCATAGATCTATGTGCTTGCCATGTACAGCTTGCTTTTACGGCTTTATGAGCATGTATGTATGTGTGAATATATGAAAGAATGTGTTTGTTCCTTTGTTTAATTTGATGGACATTGTTTGTTCAATTTTGTAGATTGGATCTCAAAATTGCATGTTTATTTTCAGTTTATTTTATATATAAGTGTGCTGAAAATGAGAAACTGATAAAAAAAAAAAAAAAAGACTGCAGTGGCACAGTTGGTTGCCGCCCTCGCTGGCCCACCACTGGCTGGCGGGCGCGCGCGGGCTCACGCCCGCATGCAGCCTGGCCAGCGTGCGTGCTGGCAGGGGCAGCTGCGTACACTGCGCCGCGCGTGGCGCAGGGTCCCCATGCGGGGGTGCTGCCCAGAGGCGCGTGCGCGCACAGACCTGTGCAACCGGCCGGCCAGCAGGCACAACGACTTGGCCAATTTGTGCCGGTTTTCGATGTTTTTCTGAAAATTTGGATTTTCTAGTAATTTCTGCACATTTTCAGAAAATGAATTAATTTTGCATATTTGATTTTGGAATTATTGAATTTTTCCTTAAATCAAATTTCCTGAATTAATTTGGATTTAGTACATGCATTGGATGCATTGTATAAGATGTCTATTAAATTTTAAAATTAAATCTTGCACGTTATTTATATATTTATACCTTGTGATGTTGAACATCACTTGGATATTTTGAATATCCATGATTGAGCATGATTATTTGGTATAATTGTATTATGTGTGATGATAGGATCAACATGGGATGATCAGAAGAGCCCTAGACCTTATGTTTGAATAAATGGTATTTATTTATATTCCTGTCGGGTGGGGGCCTGCATGCCTCTTATTTTGGGACTATCATCTCCCGGTTTCTAGCCTTACGATGTTAAGGCTTGTTTATTTCCTTTCCATGCATTACTTTCATATGTAATGAGAGTAGCTAGTTTTGGTGAGATTTATTTTTTTTAATAACTAGAAACTGTGGCACGCAAGTACTTGCGCACGTAAGTTTTACTAATGCTTTTTATTTTGTTGAAACTCATAATTTCATATGTTAAAATTTATCACTTCTTTACAACCTCATATGCAAAAACTCTCTGTTAACTTTTTTTCTAATGCATGAATTATCAATACATATTTTACTCGAATTAATTTAATAATCAAAACTTTGTACAGTATATGGTATATTGATAGCAATTATTATATATACATGCAACACAAATACTAATTAATATGTTATTTGTATTTCAGTTAACAATAAACTTAAATAAAATGGGAGTAAATTTAATTTTTGAATACATGTAAATGCATTGAATTATTTTTCTAAGGACTTAATTGGGTATTTAATTCAGTTACATGAGTTGGGAAGTCGAAGGGCATTTTTGGTATTATAATAATTTGGTGTAGTGGTATAAAAAACTACCACTTTGTGTCTATAAGACCTCTTCTCCTTATAAGTATAGATACATATATTATATATCATTAGAAGACCCTTGAAATTGTTAATATTTTAATTTTAACGTGTTAGAAACATGTGGTTATACGATAATTTCTGATTTGAAAACTTAATATTCAATATATTGATCGAATTAAAATAAATGTATTTTCAGAAATTAGATTCATCAACCATATGAGCATTGATCTCGTACCCAAAAACTCCTAATTAATTTCAAAATAAGACTTCATGTTGCATAAATTGGATAAAAGGTAAATAAAATTTAAATTAGTAAATTCACTACTATTATGATACAAATCTTAACAATTAAAAAAAGTAAATCTGCGATATGTAGAAAAAATTCAAATATATATGAAACATATCAGTACTAAACATTAAAAAAGCAAGCTTCAATCTGTATTAAAAGCCACTTACTACTACATAACATGTTTAGAGTTGATAAATCGGTAAATTCCAAATAAAATAAGATTGGTGAGAATTAAAATACTTCAAAGTATGTCTTATTAACATAAAGTTTTGAATATTTTTCATATTAAGTAATTGTACATATAGCCCATGAAGATGCATTAAAGAATGATGTTTGATATACATGGAGAATAATATGCAGCTTTTTGTTAAAGCCAAATGAAGTTTAAGAGTAATAAATAAAAAAAGAATCACAACTACCTCTGGATTATTGCTAACTAATTGATACTTTTAGCTTTTGTACTTTGCATCTTTGATCTTTACATGTAAAACTACAAATAAATGGCCTATGAGTGTATATATATATATATATATATATATAGAAAGATAGGAGAAAGGAAAAAAAATAAAGAACATATTAATTATGTGTTTCTTATTAAGACCAAATCTTGAAAAAACATATTAATATATTAGTTTGTGAGAGAAGTTTTAGACTTTTAATTTAACTTTAATTTGTAGAGAAAAAAAAAAGAAATGAAAAAGATGGTGTGGGAACATGGGTGGTTATGGCAAGAGGGTATATTTGTAGTTTGTAAAATTGGTATGAGAACTACCAAAGAAGATGGTGAATTTTCATTTTTATCCTCCACAAATAATTAATTCATTTTATAGAAAGAACTCAACAAAATGTATTTTAAGAAAAGCAAAGGACAATTCTTGTAAAAAACATATAAATAACTTCCATATTAGAACACAAAGAAGGTTTCTTTTTATAATTAGTATAGATATCAAGCCCAGGAGTCGGAGGCCCAAGTGCTATATCAAGGCGTAAAACAAGAAGAGCCACAAGGCGCATTGGATGACAATGGGTTTGTTACTTATGTAATAATGTAGGACGACCCTAAAAAGACTACTGGACTCACTGCAGGCTCAGTAGGTCGCATAGGTTGGCTTACGATCATCCAACGGGGGATGCTATGTTTTACTGATGCGATATATTTATTTAACGCTTTATGAATATTGGATATTTAAGCATGCTAAAACACTTAATGTGATGAGGTCTCGGTCATTATCGAACCCTCATTTGGTTGGAACCAAATTAAATATTGGGCCCAAACTGGACTTGGATCAAAATGGTATTTTTGATCTGCCCAATCCTTCTATCCACAACAATGTGGTGAGAAAGCTACCACGACCTAAGGTGGTCTCACGAGTCGTGGCACACTTGGACTAGAGGAAAGTTGCACCATTATTGTGAACAAAGAGATTGCACACGTTGTTTTCCTATCTCACGAGTCGTGGGGGGCGATAGTTGAGGCATGATTTGGATGATGGGTCGGGCCCAACACTGAGTAACATGGTTCGCTTGGAGTCCTCGGAACCATGGGAATAGGTGAGGCAAAATATCTTTGAGAATCTCATTGGATGAGAATGATATTAGATATCTCCCATGAGATTTCTTCATGTGAATCGTAAAAGCGGGCATAGAGATCACACTTATGTATCCCGAGCTCACTAGGAAATGGTTTCACGAAACCGCACTTGAGAGTAGTGTACTTTCGTAATAAATAGTGGGAGGGTTAAAGACTAATAGACTATGTCTTTCAACTGGAATAATAACATTACCATCATCTGCTAATTTCTACTTTACATTTTATAAATGTAGATATGTCTAAGAATCCTTTGACCATGGTACTTGAGACTAATAAGTTTAACGGAATAACTACTCGTACTGGGGCAAGAAACCTGAGGATCATCCTCGATTTGGAGAACTAAGGCTAAACGTCTTGGACGAGCCGCCGCCGAGTGACTTCGGGGTGTCCAACAAAAAGAACGTTTGACATTCGAGAAATGGCCTTAGGACAATCGAAAAGTACGCACATCATATTAGTTTCGATATCTAACGACATCCAGAAGCATATGAAAGAGGAAGGCCTCCGACAACGTCTCCGCCATAATGCTCCGCATGAACGAGGTTTATGCGGTTCAGACAGGCATATTAGATATGCCGCCACAAAAGCGTTCTTTGGCACAACTGAAAGATTTGGCATGGATCGTCCGTGGAAAATATGCGCGAATGCGGAAGTGCGGTATAAAAAAAATAGCGGAATTTAAAACATGCTTTTAAATTAAAGAACACGAGCCCTTGAAATTTTCCGGGTGTTCAGTGTATCCATGAACAAATGACATACAATAATCATGGAGGCCATAGGGTTGAAAATTAAAGAGACGAAAATATTAAAACGAGACTACCGTTGTCGTTTTCGTCTTCAACGGCTACATCGCGTTGTCCCCGTTTTGCATATAACCAAGATCTCGTTCTTGAGACCCTCCAAATCGTGACACACGATCCACCCACGTAATCTTGCACGTCGTGCTAGCAAGAACAAAAAGTATGTATTTTATTCGGAGTGGATGATCAATCACTAACACGTTATGAATTAAAGGTATGATTCATCAATGTAATGTTCCAAGAACAAGAGAAGACAAAAGGATACTTTCTTGCTAAGAGAGAGAGGGGCGGACGAGAGGGGCGACGGAGAGAGACGAGTTGTGTGTGTGTCTGTGTTGGAATTTCATCATCCTTTCAAAAAAAGGTGCAAGGCTAGGGGTTTATATAGAGGAGGAGTGTTTAATCTCTTTAAACTCCAACTCTTTAGAAGCTTAATTTGACTAGGATTTTGACCTAGTCAAAGTCCTAGTCAAGAGTAGAATTTGACCTTGTCAAAAACAATCCTAGCCCTTTCATCTCTTCCCACTCTAAATCTCAACCATCCAATTAATTTAATGGAATATTTAAATCCTATTAATATTCCAAAAGGCAAATAAAATATAAAAATGAAGATTAATACTTTATTCTAGGCCCATTAAATTAATTCCCTTAATAAAATCCAATTTATTAATTTTAATTCCCTTTATCAAAATAGAGAGGAATATAATTCTCCAAGAATAATATATAGGACCCGGTTAAATCCAATTTAATCATTCTTTACCAACATTTAATTCCAAATTAAATACTAAGTGTGTGTGGATAGTGTGTGACGCTTTAGGTTCAGCTCCTTCAGCTGACTTGTCGGATTCCTAGAATCCGTCCGTTACCAGGGTGGCACTCTAGCAACGGTCCATGGCACTAGAGACAAGGGTAAACCATTCGGGGATGAACATTTAGGCTTCTAACAGTCAACACTACTGTCCTTCTGTCTTCGGTCTCTATCA
The DNA here is from genome assembly GCA_034509735.1 of Sesamum alatum. NCBI lineage: Eukaryota > Viridiplantae > Streptophyta > Magnoliopsida > Lamiales > Pedaliaceae > Sesamum > Sesamum alatum. The sequence goes on from JACGWO010000006.1 coordinate 18,031,532, forward strand.
CTTAGGGTCTAAGGGCACGGAAAATCAGGTACCCATTTTGGACCTAAGTGTCGGTCTGTCCTTACTAAACGCCGCAAGGGAAACCTTTCCTTCGCGTTCAGTTACTGTGGCCACATATTTAGGGACAAGACACAGAGCATACATGAGACTCAACTGTCAAGGCTTTTGACAGGAGACAGATCCTTTCTTGGAAACTACTGTCACTTTGTACACCAGAGCTGCACACTAGACATGGCTTATGACTACTCAAGAGTATTTTGGCAATCTCTCACCATATCTAAGATACAGACCTGATTACAGGTAAAACCAGCAGATTCCTCAGTCAAAGGACTTGACCTGTACCCGTTGGAACCGGAATACACGTCATACCTGCTGACCATACTCAGGTCCTCCGTAAGACGTTCCCTCGATCACCTCAGTCGCTGCTTCTAGCATGCTAAGCACTAACACTACTTAGACGACTTCGTCAACTATCGATGAAATACGACAACAGATACTCTAGTGCAAGTCTCAAAGGGAATCTCGTACCCATTTTCGAGATTTCCTTGACTGGAGATTTCGGACTGATTTCGGTAAGACTGATTTCCATGGACCTACCTCCAAGCGTAGTCCCAGTCCCCGAAATCGATCTCAGTCCGTGGCTTTGTTTGCGTAGTGAACCAGATATGCAATAGCAGATATAAGTGAACGTAAACAAAGTGTTTGCCATATGAATTTTCACTTCTTATTCATAAATGATTTATCAAACACCTAAAATTGTCTAGACATAGGTTACACAAGTTCCCCGCCAAAATTGGCTTACATGGTCACCTATTCTAACACAAGCTAGCTGAATGATCGTCTGTACAAAGTCATGGGGTCAATGCTATAACCTAGTGAGAAGCTCGAGAACCTTAAAGTTGGGCTTAACAACGACATGTACATTGCATGATCCTCCAGTCGCTTCGTCTATGACCCATATGTTGTAAACTATAACATGAACGGACTTAGAAGTCTATTCATAAGTTTGATCAACATCTGGTGCAATACGAGGCAACGGCCCACAGTCGGCACCAGCAGTATTGATAGGAGAGGCTTCGACGTCCAAAAGCGAATGGCAAGAGGCAGGATCTGGAAGGAGGAAAAAGGAAGACGGTTGCAGCCCCTGCTCGCGCTCTGCGCGCGCACCCCCCAGTAGAATGGCAAAGGAAAGGGAAGGCTCAGGGTTTCTCAGCGGTCCAAGGCAAATGATGTCTGCATGATTGCTAATGAAAGGCATTGAAGAGGGAGTGCCACAAACTCCTCTCCAATCCAGGTATGTTTGTGGTTGAAGTAACATGATAACTAATTCTGCTTCATGGGTATTGGATACCCAGTGGTGCTCACATCTGCAATGATTTGCAGGCACTGCAAAGAAGCAGAAGACTAATCAACGGATGAAATGATCCTGAGGCTAGGCGAATCCGTCAAGGCTGTTAGCTGCGGAAGACGTAGAGTCAATGGCAAGTTAGCCATTAGTAGTCATCGTTAGGATTGTACTGAAAGACTGTTTCTATGTACCTAGCATGAATAACCGAACGATATTAATCCATACCCATCCCTTGATAGAAGAGGTTATTTCATAACCTTTACCATCCAATAAAGAAGTGGCTTTTATATTTACTCCAAAAAGAAATGAGGTGTATTCTCTCATATGAACTGGTACACTTTAGTCAAAACCGTTTGTACATACTTCAACAGTCTAAAAATTGGAAATTATGACATCCGAAATCCACGAACACAAAAGAAACAAAATATGATAATAAAAGAATAATGCACAGATTGGCATGCCGAGGTCAGGTCATAATTCTATAGGAAAATAGGAATATAAGAAGGTTGGAACTGGACTCAGAGTCTTAAAAATTGACGATTTGGACAAATCTACCAACTAGCGAATCCTATCTAAAGGGAAAGATGAACCAAAACCAATCCTTTAGTCTTGGACAAAAGCAAAACGCTAGCCAACGGTTTGACTGGATTATTAATCCATACTGGACGTCTGTGCCCGTCCATTAACCATACCCCTCAGGCTAGTATGGGATACTCGTACTTCATAACCTTTACCAATATCACTCAACAGTATGGTTAGAATGTTTACCTGATGACGTACAAGAATCTGAAGCAACTTTGGAAGGTTAAGGAGTACAACCCACTTGAAGAATAAAACCAAACTAGACGCTAAGATCAACCAGGTCCCCTTTGGTTAAGAACCGAGGTGAAGAGAATATTACCAATGGCGACCTCCACCTTCACTGATTATCTAAAACCCGAGAATAAGGAATTCTCACTCAGTGGACTCCTCTTTGCAAACACCACAGTTGAATGGTGTATCTGAAAGGAGGAATCGGACCTTGTTGGACATGGTCCCCTTGTCCTAATAATGGGATATGCTCTGAGACGGTGGCCAAACTTTTGAACTTGGCGCCATCTAAGAAGATTATCCAACCGCCAATAATGAGAAATAATGAGGACATGACAAAGCCTGCCTCCATACAAATACTTGAAAGTGTGGGGTTGCCCCGCCACATACGTCAAAGAGATTATGTGAAAGGAGATAAACTGGACATCCAGGTCTAGTTTATGCAAGTTCGTCGGATATCTGAAAGAAACTACGAGTATTACTTTCTATGACCCCTCCGAGAAAAGGTGTTTGTCTGCGAACGCAGATGTGCTTGGAAAAGTGTTTTCCATATAATAAGTCGACGTGATGAGGTACTCCTTGAGGAATCAAGTGTGGCATAATACCATGATGACAGCACAAAATCAACAAAAAGTGACATCTGAGCCAGTGGTTCCCATTGATAAATGTACCAGTCCTTCGTAGGTCGGCCAGAGCTATACCCCAACACATGATAGGTACGATTAATTTGGACCTGACAAAACCCCGGTTAGTTGATAATGATCCAAAGACATATCCGAAGAATGGAACAAAAAAGAACCCGGACATTGATTCGGATAAGTGGCTTAGGCCATGAAATCCGAAATAGACTCGATGTGGTGCAAACCTAGGTTTGGATCCTAGTAAGGAACCCACCCAAAGGAGTAAAACTCATAGGTGTAATGGGCCATCTACTAAAACGTAAGCTAATCAAGCTGACGGGAGGTCCTACAACCTTCAAAAAGCCAGGCTTGTGGCAAAAAGTTACACTCAACGATCTGGGTGATTTTGAGAAAAACCTATTCGCCCGTAGTAATGGCTAAGTCATTCACCATACTTCTTGCCATAAGCCAGCCACTAGCCTATAACGTATGAATATAATGCAGATGGACGTGACAAAACCGCCTTCCTGGCAACGAATTTCGTAGATGGAAGAGATACCTGAAATATGGATCAACTCGGAAAGTTTCAAATCTGTTTGAGAAGAAGCAGAAAGTCTTTCGTCTACAAGGTTCCATCTACATGGCTACCAAACAAGATTACCAACAATGGACCATACGATTTTAAGATGAAGTCATACTGGAGGATTATATAATTGATTAAGGCCACGGAGTTCACGATCCTTGTGTATGCCAAGCCACACCATCAGCAGGAGCTTACCACTTTTGCATTCCTGGTGCTTTAGTAGATGACATCTTGTTTCCTATTGGGAATCCTGATGCTAAGATGTTGGAAGAACCACAAATAAAGCTTGCCGTTGTCAACGACGATTTTTCAATGAAATATGGTGATGTTAGAAAAAGCCATAAGGTGACCAGAAAGCCAATAGGTTTGCGATTTCCGTGTAACTCCATTATACAACTCGATGTAAATGTACAATATTATTATGTAGATGAATAAAATGCAGTATTTGTCACTCTCTGGTGCTTCTTTGTTTGGCTCATTTCACATTTTGTTAAAACGGTGTTTAACTTATATCGCCAACAAAGCCACAGACCATGGATAACAACACCGTGCAGTTGGGCCACGCATTGGATGGTGGTCATGAACCAACTGATTAAGAGTTGGGTCTGAAACGTCCAAGTCGAGGACCTCGAGCAGAAGCATCGAGAGTACCTATTGACACTTGCCGTCAAGAGTTGTGCTTCATTAGATGAGTGCCGTGTTTCATCGGCGACAGGCGTGGGACACCTACACGATCTTGATGGAATTGGTCGACTGGGGTCGAGCACGACTGGACTGACTCTCGCGGGGATCATCATATGGAAGCCTTGGAGCTTGGTCGGTTTGATTGGTTTTCCCCTGTTTCGATAGTACTGATATAATAGGAGTAATCCTTAGACTTGAGGGATCATGGCAGTCGCGTGCCCATTGTCGGCTGTATCTTGGATTGGCGAGAGGTGATCATTCTGTAAGATGGATCATCATAAGCCTTGTCCAGCTTGCAGGGATGTGGAGTCGGAATGTGTAGCGAGGACGGTGGATTCCAAGAAGAGGATCCGTCCCCTGTCAGTATGTGACAGAAGGTATCTCCTATGCACTGGGAGACACATTCATGCTATTTGAAGCTGTGCCACGGTGGTTGGTCGAACAGGGAATGGTTTCTGTGTCGACACATGAAGCATACGTGGTCTCGAGTATTAAGAATAGATGCCTAGTCAAGGATGGGAACCGACGCCCAATTCCATACCCTAGACTAAGGTCGGGAGACGGTAGACGGAAGGATCGTACCGTACGGAATCGGCGCCTACAATGTCACGCCAAATTCACCTAGTCTCTAGTGCCATGGACCGTTGCTAGATGGCCACCTATGGTAACGGGCCCTTGTGGACATGGGCCCAAGTCTAGCTGAGGGTTGAACTAAAGGGTCACACACAAATCACCGAGGAGGTTGGAGAGATCGACTTGGAGTCAATCTCGAAGGATAAAAATAAAATTGGATTACTTAAGGAAAGTCCATTGGATGGACGGGCCGATATTATATCGGGCTTCCGTTTAATCGGTAATTGGATTTTCGATTAAATATGGAAAGTTTAGACGTTGGATCTTTTAATTGGATTAAAAGATAAACGAGAATAATTTAAATGGACATTAAATTGGATTTAGTGTTGAGTTCGTTGTAATTGGATTACGATAAAACCCGGTCCGTTAAATTTACTCGAGAGGTGAAATAATTCCTATTTTTGAATAGGAAGAAGATTGGAACTTCTTTCCTTATTTAAAACATGGCAGAATGTTCCCTTGGAGGAAGGAAAATCAGCCATGTTTCATGCTAGGTGGTATGTTGATTTATCACTTTTGGAAAGAGACTAATCAACTCCAGTCAAGCTCTTCCCTTTTGGTATGATTTGATCATACCATAAATTTTGGTAGGCTTGATTGAAGAATTGATGGTGATGTTAGAATAGGTGACCATGTAAGCCAACTTTGGCGGGTATATGTAACCTATGTCTAGACAATTATAGGTGTTTGATAAATCATTAATGAATAAGAAGTGAATTTCATTTGGCATTACTTTTGTTTGTGTTCACTTATATCTGTTTTCTATATCTGTTCACTACGCAAACAAAGCCCACGGACTGAGAATCAATTTCGGGGACTGGGACTACGCTTGGAGGTAGGTCCATGGAATCAGTCTTCCCGAATCAGTCCGGAAATCTCCAAGTCAAGGAATCCCGAAAATGGGTACCGGATTCCATTTGAGACTTGCACTAAGCACCTGCTGTCGTGTTTCATCGACGGGGTGACGAGGGTCGTCTAAGCAGTGTTAGTGGGTTAGCATGCTAGGACGCAGCTGACTGAGGTGACTCGCCGGGAACCGTCTTACGGAGGACCTTGAGTATGGTCAGCAAGGTATGACGTGTATTCCGGTTCCAACGGTACAGGTCAAGTCCTTTGACTTGAGGAATTGCTGAGTTTACCTGTACATCAGGGCTGTATCTTAGATATGGTGAGAGATTGCCAGAATTCTCTTTGGTAGTCATAAGCCATGTCTAGTGCAGTTTTGGTGTGCAAAGTGACAGTAGTTTCCAAGAAAGGATCTGTTTCCTGTCAATAGGTTTTGGCAGTTGAGTCTCATATATATACTCTAGGTCTTGTCCCTAAAACTGTGGCCACAGTGACTGAACAGAAGGAAGGATTCCTTTGCGGCGTTTAGTGAGGACAGACCAAACACTTAGGTCAAAATGGTACCTGCACTTTCCGTGCCCTAGACTCTAAGTGATGAGACCGAAGACAGAAGGACAAGTGTACTGTTAGAGCCTAAATGTTCATCCCTGAATATTTCACCTAGTCTCTAGTGCCATGGACCGTTGCTAGATGGCCACCCATGGTAACGGAAGGATTCTAGGAATCCGACCAAGTCTAGCTGAAAGGTGAACCTAAAGAGTCACACACTATCCACACACATTCAGATATTTAATTAAGAATTAAATATTGGAGTGAAGGAATGATTAAATTGGATTTAATCGGGTCCTTTATTTTTCTTGGAGAAATAATTCCTTCTATTAGATATAAGGAATTAAATTGATAAATTAGATTTATCAAAGGGATTTATTTAATGGGGCTTTAATAATATTTATATTTATTTTAGCCTCTTGGAAATATTTAAATGGGTTTTAAATATTTCATTAAATTAAATTAAATCAACGGTTGAGATCAATGGGAGAGATGGATGGCTAGGATTGTTTTGACTAGGTCAAAACACTACTTTGACCTAGGACTTTGACTAGGTCAAAATCCTAGTCAAATTAGAGTTCTTAAAAGAGGAGTTTTAAGAGGATTAAAACTCTCTTCTATATAAACCCTAGCATCCTACAAGTTGAAGGATGATGAAATTCCAACACACACAACACACACACACAATTCGGCTCTCTCTCCCTCTATCTCGTCCGCCCTCTCTCTCTCACACACTCCAAGAAAAATTATTTTTCTTTGTTCTCTTGTTCTTGGAACATTAGAACTTGATGAATCAATACCGTTAATTCATAACGTGTTGTTGATTCATCCACTCCAAAATATAAACTTGTTCGTTGCTAGCACGACGTGCAAGATACGTGGGTGGATCGTGTGTCACGATTTGGAGGTCTCAAGAACGAGATCTTGGTGCAAAACGGGGAACAACGCGTGTAGCCGTTGAAGACGAAAACGACAACGGGTAGGTCTCGTTTATTATTTTCGTCCCTTTTAATTTTCTACCCTATGGCCTCCATGATTCTTTTATATGATTTATTCATGAGATACACCGAACACCGGGAAATTTCAAAGGCACACCCTTTGAAACGTGTTTTAATTTAAAAGCATGTTTAAATTCCGCATCTATTTTTTAATTCTACCGCGCTTCCGCATTCGCGCTTTTCCCGGGACGATCCACAATTCCTTTCAGGTGATTGATTGGAATGAATCTAGACATCCTTGGATGAACCTAGACACATTCCAATAATTATGTATATATATATTAGAATATACAACACCAAGCATAAGGGATTGATTATTCATCTTTTTCTAGGAAAAAAGAGAAGACAATTTTCGGATCCTCTCTCCTCTCTCTCAACTCTCGGCCTCTCTCCTCTCTCACACTTGTGTTCTTCACTTGATTTTGAATCAAGAAGAAGAACAAAGTAAGTTTAAGAGAGCACTAATTCATAGTATTCTTCTCTTAAACCGATTCCTTCTTAAACCCGTTCTTTTCTAGCAAGAAGAACGTGTGTTTTTCCAGTGTGGTGTGGATCACCTTTGGAGAATCGATACGTTTGGATTTCGTGAGCATTCCGGAGAAGGAACAACGCAAGTAGCAGGGAGCATACGCTAAACAATCGAAGGTAACGGTCTCCTTACGCTTTGATTGATTTATTGTATATATCTATGCCCGATGTGTTTAAATATATGTTTTCGATATTTACACATCCTACATCGAACGCCCGGTTGAGCACCCAAGGGTACATCCCTTGGGATTCGTTTATTTAAATTTGATTTAAATTTACGCATCATTTCTCGCTTTCTCGCTTCCGATCTCGCTCTCCCGGGCGTATCCGCTTGTCCTTCAAGTGGTATCAGAGCCCGGTTCGATGTAAGGGGCATAGATCTATGTGTTTGGCATGATCTACTTGCTCTTAATGGCTTTATTGGCATGTTAGATTATATAAATATATGAATAATATGACGATTCAATTGTTTGGATTTAATGGACTTTTGGCATGCTTAATTTTGTTAGATTGGATCTAAAATTGCATGCTTATTTTCAGAAAAATGTTACTGTTATTGTTCTGAAACAGATATTGAAAAATAAAAAAAAAAAATTTGGCTCGGACCCGCCTGCGCGCAGACGCTGCACACAGGAGCGCGCGCCCCTGCGCTGTGCGCTGCCGGCCGGGGCCAGCATGCACGCGCAGGGCACGCAGGCTTGCTGGCTGCGCGCGCGGCGCGTTGCCCTTTGCGCGCGGGTGGCCGGCCGGCACAATGGCTGGGCCGTTTTGTGCCGTTTTTCGACGTTTTCAAAAAAATTAATTTTCTGTATTTTCTGCACAATATTCTGAAAGTATGTTAATTTTGTATTTTTGATTTTGGAATAATTGGATTATTCCTTGAATTAAATTTGCTTAATTAATTTGGGATTAATCCATGCATTGGATGCATTGTTTAAAATGTCCATTAAATTTGAAATTTGAATTTTGCATATTATTTATATGTTTATGCTTTTGTGATGTTGGACATCAGTTGGGTATTTGGAATATCCATTGGTATTTATGCATGATTATTTGAAATAATTATGTTATCTGTGTTGATGGGATCAACATGGGATGATCACAAGAGCCCTAGGCCTTATGTATGGATGAATGTATGATCATTTATTTTTCTGTTGGGTGGGGCCTGCGTGCCTCTTGTTTCTGGGACTATCATCTCCCCTATTTTCAGCCTCATGATGTTAAGGCTTGTTTTCTTTATTACCAATGTATTACTTTTAGTTGTAATGAGAGTAGATAGGATTGGTGAGGTTTTAATTTTAACAAGCAACTTGGGGTCGGGAGACCCCAAGGAGGAGCATCAAGGCGTGAAATAAGAAGCACTTCAAAGCCTATTGGAATGACAATGGGTATATTATTATTGTAATAATTTAGGACCACCCTAGACAAACCATACACTCACTGCGGGCTCAGTGGATCGCATAGGTTGGGCTTGTGATCATCCTAACAGGGGTATGCTATGTTTTATTAGATATTTATGCATGCTAAAACACCATAATGTGATGAGGTCTCGGTCATACACAAACTCTCATTTGGTTGGACCAAATTAAATATTGGGCCCAAAACGGACTTGGATCAAAATGGTATTTTGATCTGTCTGAGACTTCCATCCATGGCAATGTGGTGCGGAAGCTACCACTACCCAAGTGTGGTCTCACGAGTCGTGGCACACTTGGACTAAGGGAAAGCTGCACCATTGTTGTGAACAAAAGACTGCGCTCGCTGTTTCCCTGTCTCACGAGTCGTGAAGGGCGACAGTTTGAGGCATGATTTGGTTGATAGGTCGGGCCTAACACTGAGTAACATGGTTCGCTTGGAGTCCTCAGAACCATGTGAATAGGGGAGGCAAAATATCTTGGGAATCTCATTGGATGTGAATGATATTGGATATCTCCCACGAGGTCTTCTTCATGTGAATCGTAAAAGCGGGGCATGGAGATCACGCTTGTGGATCCCAAGCCCACTAGGAAATGGTTTCCCGAAACTCCGCTTGAGAGTGGCGGACTTTCGTATAAATAGTGGGAGGGTTAAAGACTAAAACACCAAATCTTCAACTTGAACAATAATATTACCATCATCTGCTAATTTCTGCTTTTATATTTTCATTAATATATGTCTAAGAACCCGTTAACCATGATTCTGGAGACTAACAAATTCAACGGAACGAACTACTCGGACTGACTGAGAAACCTGAGGATTGTTCTTGGTTTCGAGAAACCAACGCTACGTCTTGGACGAGCCGCCACCGAGCGACTTACTGGAGGGGTTCACACTTGAAGAACGTTTGATGTTCGAGAAATGGAATGAAGACAACCGGAAAGTATGCAGTATCATACTGCCTTCGATGTCTAATGACATCCAGAAGCAGTATGAGAGGCTGGACAATGTCTCCGCCATAATGCTCCGCATGAACGAGGTTTATGCAGTTCCGGATAGGCATATTAGATATGCCGCCAAAAAAAGCATTCTTTGGCACCAAGCTTGCTGAAGGAGCGTCCGTACAAAGTCATGGGGTCAAGATGCTCTCCCTAGTGGAGAAACTCGAGGACCTTAAAGCTGTGCTAAACAATGACACGTACATTGACGTGATCCTCCAGTCGCTCCTCCATCCTATGACCCGTTTGTTGTAAACTACAACATGGAACGGACTTGAGAAGTCTATTCATGGGTTGATCAACATGCTGGTCCAATATGAGGTAACGACCCACAAGTCGGCGCTGGCGGTATTGATAGGAGAGGCTTCGACCTTCAAGGCGAATGTCAAGAGGGCCGGACGCTGGAAGAGGAAGAAGGGCAAAGGGAAGACAGTTTCGGCCCCTGCTCGCGCTCCGGGCATCCCTATTGCTCCGGTTGGACCGAGAAAAGGGAAAGGAAAGGCCCATGGTTCTCAGCGGTCCAAGGCAAATGATGTCTGTATGCATTGCCAAGGGAAAGGGCATTGGAAGAGGGAGTGCCCACAACTCCTCTCCAACCTAGGTATGTTTGTGGTTGAAGTAAATATGATTACTAATTCTGCTTCATGGGTGTTGGATACCGGGTGTGGTGCTCACATCTGCAATGATTTGCAGGCACTGCAAAGAAGCAGAAGGCTAACCAGGGATGAGATGATCCTGAGGCTAGGCGATGGCAAGGCTGTTGCTGCGGAGGCCGTGGGATCACTAGAGTTAGCCATTAGTAGTCATGTTAGGATTGTACTGAACGACTGTTTCTATGTACCTAGCATGATTAAAAACATTGTTTCCATCCTGGTCCTTTATAAGGAGGGATATGAATTTACCATCAATAAAAACGGTTTTTTCATTATCAAAGATGATATTTCTCATCTGCTTGGTACATACTTCAACAGTCTAATTGGATTATGACTGCAGAACACAAACGAAAACATGATGATCATAATAACGCAAAGATATGACATACGACGTTAGGTCATATCTCTAAAGATAGGATAAGAAGGTTGGTGGACTCAAAGAGTCTAGAAATAGACGATTTGGACAACCGACCGGCCTGCGAATCCTGTCTGAAGGGAAAGATGACCAAGAAACCCTTTGTTGGACAAAGTACGCTAGCCAGTGGTCTGTTGGACTTGATCTATACAGATGTCTGTGGCCCACTAAATACTCAGGCTAGAGGTGGGTACTCGTGAAAGAATCGGGTACGGCCCGGAAACGCAACGGAAGCGTAAAAACGTAAATTTAAGACATAATTTAAACCGGATTCAAAGGGGTGTTCCCTTTGAAGTTCCCGGGAGTTCGGTGTTTGTCAAAGCATAAACAAAAAAATAAAACATGCTGGACATGTGGCTTAAAAGGAGAAGAAGAAAGTTATACAAAAATGTAAAAAGGAAACCAACCTTTGTTCGTTTATGTAGAACGGGTTCGTGCATTGTTCCTTTCTTTTCTTTCTTCGTTCGTCCACTTGAGAGCTCAACGTAGAACTCATCTAATGCGTTCCACACCACACTATGGATTTATTTCTACTCTATTGCTAGATAGAAATTAGAAACAAAGAAGAAGAAACAATTCCAAAGAAAGCACTATCGATTAGTGTACCTTGGAATGTTTTTGTTCAATCTTCTCTAAGAAGTATGAACACTAAAAGAGAGAATTTTCAGAGAATATTTGGCTAAAAAACTCCAGCAAAAATGAAGCAAGTTATGTGAATTGTGTCTAGCAAAGTAGTTTTGTGTATGTAGAATGTAGTGTTCAAAAACCACCTACATAAGTAACCTCCAAGGCAACTTCCACATACACACACTTCTAGCACATCCACTACACATGATAGCAAGAGAAAACCACCCACAAATCAGCAAATTTTCGTGCTCATCATGTTCATATGTGGAAGAGTTGAAACTCCTCCTTAACTAGCTTCAACTTGCATGAAAAAATGGACTTGGACCTTCATAGTTTTTGGACTTGTATTTAATCAAATTAAATAAAGTCCAAACATGTATCCATTAGGCATTAATTAATCTAATTAATTTCAATCCAATTGAATCCCAATTATTTATTTAATCCAATTAAATAAACATAAGTCCAAATTAAGAACAATTGATCCAATCAACTATTCTAGCCAAAACCCAATAAATTAATCCAATTAATTTAAAGGTCCTTAGTCCAAAAAAAAAAAATTAACTAATCCAATTAATTAATTCTTGGACCATCCATCAAATGAATTTCTAAATAAATGATCCAATCATTTATTTTCTCTCTTGAATAAATTTAATCCGATTAAATTTATTCGCTTCTTCTAGAATTAATTCCAAATTAACTCCGCCAAATCCAAAGTGATTTGTGTGTGACTCATTAGGTTCACCCTCAGCTAGACTTGGGCATGTTTCCAACACAATTGATCAATTAAATCCAATTTAATTAATTGTTTTTCCGATTAATCATTAATCAAAAAAACGCCCGTCACCATGGGTGGCCGTCTAGCAACGATCCATGGCACTAGAGACTAGGTGAATGTTGGCGTGAACATTTAGGCTCCCGAGTTCCATACGAGTAAGGTCCTTCCATCATCCGTCTCCCGGTCTAAGTCTAGGGTATGGAATTGGGCGTCGGTTCCCATCCTGGACTAGACAACTATGCTCAGTAACTCGAGGCACGTTTACTCTATCGATCGACGTAGGAAACCATTCCCTACTCGACCAATCGCTGTGGCCACAGGCTTATAAGAGTTTAAACTGTCTCAGAGCGCATAGGAGACTCGACTGTCATATACTGACAGGTGACGGATCCTATCTTGGAATCCACCGTCCTCAATACATATTCCGACTGCACTGTATAAGGCTTATGATGAACGTATCCCAGATACTGACATCTCTTGCCAGATGCTAGATACAGCCATCATATGCATGTGACTGCCATGATTCCTCAAGTCCGAGGACTAATCTCGTACTATCGGAGCCGGGAATGCCAGTCATACCGACCAAGCCTCCAAGGCTTCCATATGACGATTCCCGCGAGTCAGTTCAGTCAGTTGACATCCTTGTCAACTAACCCACTAATATTGCATAGACGTCCAAAGTCTGTCGCCGATGAAACACGGCACTCATCTAATGAATGCAATCATTAGTGCAAGTCTGTATAGGACTCTTGATGCCCTGTCTCAAGGTCCTCGACTTGGAACGTTTCAGACCTAACCCTTAGAAGTTAGTTTCATAGCTGCCATCCAATGCGCAGCCCAACTACATGGGTTGTTCGTTCGGCCTGTGGGCTTTGTTGTGATGTTAAATGGAATAAACATAAATAGCGAGCACAACAAATGGAACTGCCAAACATGAATACTCACTTTATTCATATAAGAATATTACAATTACAATGACATTGTCAGAAATAGATTACATCAAGACCAATCTAATTGGCTTTCCGGTCACCCTATTCTAACAACTCGTACTTCATAACCTTTACCGATGATCACTCACGGTATGGTTGTGTTTACCTGATGAGGTACAAGTCTGAAGCCTTTGGAAGGTTTAAGGAATACAGACTTGAAGTAGAGAACCAAACCGGTCGAAAGATCAAAGCCCTTCGGTTGGACCGAGGCGGAGAGTATTTAAGTGGTGAGTTTACTGATTATCTAAAAGAGAATAGGATTCCCTCTCAGTGGACCCCTCCTGGAACACCACAGTTTAATGGTGTGTCTGAAAGGAGGAATCAGACCTTGTTGGACATGGTCCGATCCATGATGAGTTTTACCGAACTTCCCCTTTCCTTCTGGGGATACGCTCTTGAGACGGCGGCCAAAGTTTTGAACTTGGTGCCATCTAAGACGGTATCCCAGATGTCATATGAGCTATGGCATGGCAAACCTGCATCCTACAAATACTTGAAAGTGTGGGGTTGCCCCGCATATGTCAAGAGATTAGTGGGAGATAAACTGGACTCGAGGTCTAGTTTATGCAGGTTCATCGGCTATTCGAAAGAAACTGCGGGGTATTATTTCTATGATCCCTCCGAGCAAAAAGGTTTTTGTCTCGCGAAACGCAGTGTTCTTGGAAAAGGGTTTTCCATCGGATAGTCGACGCGATGAGGTACTCCTTGAGGAATCAAGTGAGGCACCCCATGAGGCGGCAGTGACATCTAAGCCAGTAGTTCCCATTGATATTGTTCCAGTCCTCCGTAGGTCGGCCAGAGTATCCCATGCACCTGATAGGTATGGATTTCTGGGCCTGACCGGTCAGTTGGATAATGATCCAAAGACATACGGAGAAGCGATGTCGGACATCGATTCGGACAAGTGGCTTGAGGCCATGGAATCCGAGATGGACTCGATGGGTACAAACAAGGTTTGGACACTAGTAGACCCACCCAAAGGGGTAAAACCCGTAGGGTGTAAATGGGTCTACAATCGTAAGCTTCAAAGCTAGGCTTGTGGCGAAAGGTTACACTCAGCGACCCAGGGTCGAGTTTGAGGAAACCTACTCGCCCGTAGCAATGGCCAAGTCCATTAGGATACTGCTTGTCATAGCAGCATGGTATGACTATGAAATATGACAGATGGACGTGAAAACGGCCTTCCTCACCGGTTTTGTAGAGGAAGAGAGCTATATGGATCAGCCGGAAGGTTTCACAACTGTTGGAGAAGAGTAGAAGGTCTACCGTCTCCAAAGGTCCATCTATGGCCTCAAACAAGCTTCACGAAGCTGGAACATACGTTTTGATGAAGTCATACAGGGATATGATTTCATCAAGAACGAGTCCGATCCTTGTGTATACAAGAAGATCAGTGGGAGCTTAGTTGCGTTTCTGGTGCTTTACGTGGATGACATCTTGCTCATTGGGAATGATGCTAAGATGTTAGGTACCACTAAAGCTTGGTTGTCAACGCAATTTTTCATGAAGGATATGGGCGAGGCATCCTACATCCTTGGCATCAAGATCTACAGGGATAGATCTAGAAGGATGTTAGGAATGGCCCAGTCCTTGTATATTGAGAAAGTCTTGAAGAGATTCAAGATGGAGAACTCAAAACGAGGATTCCTTCCTATGAGGCATGGAATTAAGTCATCCAAGAAGCAGTCTCCTAAGACTGATGAGGAGCTTAAAAGGATGTTGGACATCCCCTATGCTTCAGCCGTAGGCAGCATACAGTATGTTGTTCAGTGCACTATTCCTGATGTGGCTTTCGCTCTGAGCGTAACAAGTCGATATCAGTCGTGTGCCGGGGAGGCACACTGGAGTGCAGTCAAGACTATCATGAAGTACCTGAAAAGGACTAAGGACATGTTCTTGATCTACGATGGTGGAGAGTTGATACTGGAAGGCTATAGCGATGCTAGCTTCCAGTCAGATGACGATGATGCCAAGTCTCAGTCTGGTTATGTGTTCAGACTTAATGGTGGCGTGATCGCTTGGAAGAGTTCCAAGCAGGCTACCACGGCGGACTCCACCACAGAGTCTGAATACATAGCAGCTTCGGAAGCTGCTAAGGAGGCGGTTTGGATGAAGAGCTACATCCAATAGTTGGGTGTAGTACCTAGCATCGCTGAGCCAGTGGTTATCTTTTGTGATAACAACGGGGCCATAGCGCAAGCAAAGGAACCGATATCTCATCACCGATCCAAGCATATTCTTAGACGCTACCATCTGCTCAGAGAGATGGTTAGCAGGGGTGACGTTCGGATGGACCGAGTCAGCTCCGCAGAAAACATAGCAGATCCACTTACTAAGCCCATGTCGTAAGTTGCCCACACTCAGCATCTGGATAAGATGGGTTTGAGATCAATGGGTGATTGGCTTTAGGTCAAGTGGGAAATTGTTAGAATAGGTGACCAGAAAGTCAATAGGTTTGGCGATTTGTAACCTATTATACAACTCGATGTAAATGTAATATTATTATATGATGAATAAAATGAGTATTTGTCACTTCTGATGCTTACTTTGTTGCACTCATTTCACATTTTGTTAAAACGGTGTTTAACTTATATCGCAACAAAGCCCACAGACCATGGATAACAACTCGTGCAGTTGGGCCACGCATTGGATGGTGGTCATGAAACCAACTGATTAAGAGTTGGGTCTGAAACGTTCCAAGTCGAGGACCTTGAGATAGGGCATCGAGAGTCCTATTGACACTTGCGTCAAGAGTCGTGTTCATTAGATGAGTGCCGTGTTTCATCGGCGATAGGCGTGGGACGCCTACACGATCTTGATGGGTTGGTCAACTAGAGTCGAGCCGACTGGACTGACTCGCGGGGATCATCATATGGAAGCCTTGGAGGCTTGGTCGGTATGATTGGTTTTCCCGATTCTGATAGTACGGGAGTAATCCTCAGACTTGAGGGATCATGGCAGTCGCGTGCACATGACGGCTGTATCTTGGATCTGGCGAGAGGTGATCATTCTGTAAGATGATCATCATAAGCCTTGTCCAGTGCAGTCGGAATGTGTAGCGAGGACGGTGGATTCCAAGAAGAGGATCCGTCCCTGTCAGTATGTGACAGAGGTATCTCCTATGCACTCGGAGATACGTTCATGCTGTTTGAAGCTGTGGCCATAGTGGTTGGTCGAACAGGAAATGGTTTTCTGTGTTGACATAATGAAGTATACGTGGTCTCGAGTATCAAGCATAGATGCCTAGTCAAGGATGGGAACCGACGCCCAATTCCATACCCCAGACTAAGGTCGGGAGACGGTAGACGGAAGGATCGTACCCGTACAAAATTGGCACGTAAATGTTCACGCCAATTCACCTAGTCTCTAGTGCCATGGACCGTTGCTATACGGCCACCCATGGTAACGGGCCCTTGTGGGACACGGGCCCAAGTCTAGCTGAGGGTAAACCTAAAGGGTCACACACAAATCACCGAGGAGATTGAGAGATCGACTTGGAGTCAATCTCGAAGGATAAAATAAGTAATTGGATTACTTAAGGGAAAGTCCATTGGATGGACGGGCCGATATTGTATCGGGCTTCCGTTTAATCGGTAAATTAGATTTTCGATTAAATATGGAAAGTTGAGACGTTGGGACATTGGATCTTTTAATTGGATTAAAAGATCAACGAGAATAATTTAAATGGACATTAAATTGGATTTATTGTTGAGTTCGTCGTCATTGGATTACGATAAAACCCGGTCCGTTAAATTTACTCGAGTGGATAAATAATTCCTATTTTTGAATAGGAAGAAGTTGGACTTCTTCCCTTATTTAAACATGGCCGACATGCTCCCTTGGAGGAAGCAAAATCAGCCATGTTTCATGCTAGGTGGTATGTTGACTTATCTCTTTTGGAAAGAGACAAATCAACTCCAATCAAGCTCTTCCCTTTTGGTATGATTTGATCATACCTTAAATTTTGGTAGGCTTGATTGAAGAATTGACGGTGATTGATTGGAATGAATCTAGACATCCTTGGATGAACCTAGACACATTCCAATAATCACATTAATTATGTATATATATTAGAATATACAACACCAAGCATAAGGGATTGATTATTCATCTTTTTCTAGGAAAAAGAGAAGACAATTTTCGGATCCTATCTCATCTCTTTCAACGCTCGGCCTCTCTCCCTCTCCCACACTTGTGTTCTTCACTTGATTTTGAATCAAGAAGAAGAACAAAGTAAGTTTAAGAGAACACTAATTCATAGTGTTCTTCTCTTAAACCGATTCCTTCTTAAACCCATTCTTTTCTAGCAAGAAGAACGTGTGTTTCTTCCGGTGTGGTGTGGATCACCTTTGGAGAATCCATACGTTTGGATTTCGTGAGCATTCCAGAGAAGGAACAACGCAAGTAGCCGGGAGCATACACTAAACAATCGAAGGTAACGGTCTCCTTACGCTTGGATTGATTTATTGTATATATCTATGCCCTATGTGTTTAAATATATGTTTCCAATATTTACACATCCTACATCGAACGCCCGATTGAGCACCCAAGGGTACACCCCTTGGGATTCGTTTATTTAAATTTGATTTAAATTTACGCATCATTTCTCGCTTTCTCGCTTCCGCTCGCGCTCCCAGGCGGATTCGCTAGTCCTTGAGGTGAGGCATCCTACATCCTTGGCATCAAGATCTATAGGGATAGATCTAGAAGGATGTTAGGAATGGTCCAGTCCTCGTATATTGAGAAAGTCTTGAAGAGATTCAAGATGGAGAACTAAAAATGAGAATTCCTTCCTATGAGGCAAGGAATTAAGTTGTCCAAGAAGTAGTCTCCTAAGACTGATAAGGAGCATAAACGGATGTTGGACATCCCCTATGCGTCAGCCGTAGACAGCATTCAGTACGTTGTCCAGTGCACTAGACCTAATGTGGCTTTCGCTTTGAGCGTGACTAGTCGATATCAGGCGTGTGCTGGGGAGGCACACTGGAGTGTGGTCGAGACTATCCTGAAGTACCTGAAAAGGACTAAAGACATGTCCTTGATCTACAGTGGTGGAGAATTGATACTGGAAGGCTATAGCGAGGCTAGCTTCCAGTCGGATGACGATGACGCCAAGTCTTAGTCTTGTTTTGTATTCAGACTAAATGATAGTGTGGTTGCTTTGAAGAGTTCCAAGCAAGCTACCACGACGGACTCCACCACAGAGTCGGAATACAGGCGGTTGGATGAAGAGCTACATTCAAGAGTTTGGTGTAGTACCTAACATCGCTGAGCCAGTGGTTATCTTCTGTGGTAGCAACGGGGTGGTAGCGCAAGTAAAGGAACTGAGATCTCATCACTGATCTAAGCATATTCTTAGACACTACCATGTGCTCAGAGAGATGGTTAGCTGGGGTGACGTTCGGATAGATCGAGTCAGCTCCGCAGAAAATATAGCAGATCCACTTACTAAGCCCATGTCACAAGTTGCCTATACTCAGCATCTAAATAAGATGGGTTTGAGGTCAATGGGTCATTGGCTTTAGGTCAAGTGGGAGATTATTAGGATAGGTGACTAGAAAGCTAATAGATTTGGCATTTTGTAACCTATTTGACAACTTGATATAATGTAATATTATGTAATGAATAAAATGAGTGTTCATTATCATTCGTACTTCCTTTATTGTGCTCATTTCCATATGTTAAAATGATATTTTACATATATCGCAACAAAGCTCACAGACCACGGTTAACAACTCATGCAGTTGGGCTACGCATTGGATGGTGGTCATGAAACCAACGAATAAAGAGTTGGGTCTGAAACGTTCCAAGTCGAGGACCTCGAGGTAGCGCATGGAGAGTCCTATAGAGACTTGCACCAAGAGTCGTATTCATTGGATGAGTGTCGTGTTTCATCGGCGACAGGCGTGGGACGCCTATACGATCTTGGTGGGTTGGTGAACTGAGGTCGAGCCGACTGAACTGATTCGGGGGATCATCGTATAGAACCCTTGGAGGCTTTATCAGTATCATTTGATTACCCGGTTCCGATAGTACGGGAGTAGTCCTCAGACTTGAGGAATCATGACAGTCACGTACACAGGATAGTTGTATCTTGGATCTGGTGAGAGGTGGTCATTCTGTTAGATGATCATTATAAGCCTTGTCTAGTGCAATCGGAATGTGTAGCGAGGACGGTAGGTTCCAAGAAGAGGATCCATCCCTTGTCAGTATGTGACAGAGGTATCTCCTATGCACTCGGAGACACGTTCATGTTGCTTACATCTATGGCCACAGTGGTTGGTCGGACAGAAAATAGTTTCCTGTGTCGATGCAATGAGGCATAGTGGTCTCGATTATTAATCATAGATGTCTAGTCAAGGATGAGAACCGACGCTTAATTCTATACCATAGACTAAGGCCATGAGACAGTAGACGGAAGGAACGTACCTGTACGGAATCGGCACCTGAATGTTCACGCCAATATTCACCTAGTCTCTAGTGCCATGGACCGTTTCTAGATGGCCACCCATTGTAACGGGCTCCCGTTGGACACGGGCCCAAGTCTAGCTGAGGGTGAACCTAAAAGATCACATACAGATCATCGAGAAGGTGGAGAAACTAACTTGGAGTCAATTTTGGAGGATAATAAGTAATTGGATTACTTAAGGAATTGTCCATTAGATGGATGGGCCGATATTGTATCAGGCCCTCGTTTAATCGGTAAATGAGAGTTATAGGTTAATATATAGAGTCGGAAAATTGGATCTTTTAATTTGATTAAAAGATCAATGGGAATTATTTAAGTGGACCTCTTAATTTTGGGTTCGTTGTAATTGGATTACAGTGGAACCCGATCCATTAAATTTTGGCCCAAGCGGTGTGTTAATTCTAATTTTGGAATAAGAAGAAGTTGGACTTCTTCCCAGTATAGGTATGGCCAAAAATTACCACTCTTGGAGAGGTAAAAATCGGCCATACATGGCCTTGGTAATTTTGACTTGTCCCTTTTGGTAAGGGACAGATCAATTCCAATCATGCCTCTCTCATTTGGTATGATTAAATCATAATTTATGAGATGGTAGACTTGATTGATGAATTAGTGGGATTGATTGGGATGTATCTAGACATCCTTGAATGGAACTAGACACATTCCAATAATCACATTAATTTTGTATATTTATGAGTATATACAATCATCAAAGCAAGAGAATTCATTATCATCTTTTTCTAGGAAAAAGAAGAAAAACACACCTCGCTTTCTCCTCTCATTTTCGGCTATTCTCCCCACACATCTCCATTGATTCTTCATTTGATCTTGGATCATTTGGAAGAACAAAGTTAGTTCAAGAAAAGACACTAATACAATAGTGTTCTTGTTTCTTGAAGAGTATCCTCTAGATCCGTTTTCTTCTAGCAAGGAAAACGTGCATCTCTTCCGTTGTGGTGTGGACTACTCTAGAGAGTTCATACGTTTGAACTTGGTGAACATTTTTAGAGAGGAACAACGCCCGTAGCCGTGAAAGCAAATCAAACTACAAAGGTAATTTCGATTTTACGCTTATGTAGTTCTTTTTCATATCTATGCTCTATGTGAAATATATGTATATAATACTAGAGAGCATGACGTGCGATGCACGTGTACCAATATATTTTTAGAAGTAAATTTGTCATTTATGTTAAGTTCATGATATTATTCATATTTTTTTTATTGAAACATTAGTATTGTACAATTATATTTTCAAACAAATTGACAATAATTATTTAAATTGATAAGGAAACTATTCAATTCTATATTTGTAATTCACTTTCTAAATTTAATGGGTACTATTGAATAAAAAGATATTCCCCAAAATTAAAATTTTGTATTTCTTATATTCAGTAATGACTATTTCATTATTATGTATCAAACAATTAATACCATAATAATATTCAAAAAAATAATATTAAAAATAAAAATAATTATTCAAACATCCTTATCTTAGATATAAGAGATTCCAATTTAATAAAATAAATTGATCACTTTTATTTGTAGATTTTATTATGCTTATTCTCCGTTGTTTAATTTTATTTTATTTTAAGTTATATTTTTTATATGTGTGTTGTATGTTTTCTTTTACTACTATATTTGAATGTCATTTATTTTTAATTTATTGACACTATTACAAACTAATTATTTATTGACTATTGTTATAAAATTATAATCAAATTGGACCATAGTACCACTATTTGTATTGTAAGATCCTATAATGTATGTTAATCATATTTCAGTATCAACTATTTTATATTGTCAAAGAATTATTTACATGATTTATTAGCTTCTAAATTTTGAAATATTATTGTATAAAATTATATTTTCACCTTTATAAAAGAAACAATAGATATAAAAGTAAAACATTAGGATTATCTAATACTAAAGAAATCAAGTGCTAAGAGATTCACTAAATAGTTGAATTCTCATAAGCAATTTGAATTTAATATATAAATTTTTAAATCTCTTTAGTACTCATGATTTTTAAACTTTTAAGTTATTTTAATAAATTTATTACTGAAAAATATATATTAATCTCATTGCCTTATTTGTTTATCATCTTTGTTTTCTAATTTCAACATAATTAACTCAATTTTTATTTATTATTTTATTTTACTAAGTTTATTCTAAAAATTTATTAATTTTCTTAATATGAAAATGTAATTGTACTAATGTGTTAGTATATAAGTATTTTAAAATTTTATACTTTTAATTGTTATTGTGTTAATGTTTACTCACAATTTGACTTTTCTTATTTTCATAAGGGAAAATAACATTTTTCAGTCCGTAACGTAAGTCCTTTCCATTTTAATTTGGTCCATTGATTTTGGGAGTCTCACTTCAGTGCCTTAAATATTAATGAGTAGCAATTTTGGTTCCATAACAACCTTTCCTCTGAATATTCAACAGAAAATGTTATGTAGGCCTTAAGTGTATAATAATACAAGGGGACCAAATGTTACAACTTTTATGCACCTTTTAGAGTATAAAATAGTTATATATGTCTCATTAGGCCTTAGAATTATTTTAGTTAATTTACTACTCAATAATATAAGGTTTTAAATTAAATTATTTATTATATTACTATCTATACTTTTTTTAATGTCAATGTCTTGGGGGCGCGGGGGGGGGGGGGGGGGGGGCATGGTGTTTTTAGTCTATTAATATTGAAATAAAATAAATCAGTTAGCTTTTTAAAAAAAAAAATTCAATAGCACTTCTAATTTAATCAGATTGATAAGTTTTATTGTAATTAAACTTTGACACTTATTCGTTATTCCATTTTAGAAGAAATTTCATTTTAATAAAAATTGATCAATTTTTATTCGTACGTTTTGTTTTGTCTCTTTGCTATTGTTTGATTTTGCTGTATTATGTCTGTGTACGTAATATGTTTTCTTATACTATATTTTGAATGTCATTGATTTTTAATTTATTGACACTAAATGATTACAAACTAATTATTTATTGACTATTATTATAAAAATATAATTTAATTGGACAATATTACCAATATTTCATATTGTAAGATTCGAATGTTAATTATATTTCAGTATCAACTTTTAAAGATTGTCAAAGTATTTTTTACATGCTTTATTAGCTTCTAAATTTTGAAATATTATTGTATAATTTTTTTTTTGCCTTCATATTGCAATTTTTAATTCTATATGTTTTTAGTTTAACTTCTTAATCTTATTTTCATATGCATCAATTGGTATAATCTATTTCTTATTCAATAATATTACAACTTAGTTTTTTATGTCACATTTGTTGTTGTAATAATTTTATTCTATTAATTAATATAAAAGAAAAACAATAGATGTAAAAGTAAGCCATTCAGGATTATCTAATACTAAAAAAATTTCAATTTAATACTGAGAGATTCACTTAATAGTTGAATTTTCACAAGAATTTCAATTTAACAATATCATATCCATATATAATTTTAATTTGTAATTAAATTTTTATATTTATTCGTTAATATATATATATATTTATTTTTAGATTAGTATTTTATATTTTATTCATGTGTAGTTTATTTTAAATTTTAATGTGTCGTGGTAAATTAAAACTTTCTTAATATAATTAAGATTTTTTCTAGCAAAGTAATTGTGTTGAAATTTTTTTTAGTTGAATATGTTATTGATTATCTAGCTAAGTAGTTTAGAGAAATTAAGACTCTTATTTTTCTTATAGAATTTTATGTTTTCTATAACTAATTTTACAATATAATTTCTGTGAATGTTATTGAAATTTATTGTGTGACAGGTCTGTGTAATTGTGCTAATTCATGATTCACAATTAGAAGCAGGTTATTAAAATTATGTCTAATTGTACTCATTCGTGATTCACGATTTAGGTTTTTTATCCTGAATTGATATGGAGGAGGTTTTGAATATTTAGAATCTAAATTGTTAAAAATTCCAAAATGTGTAATATAATAATTAATAATATTTAAATGAGGGTATATTTATCTTTTCACAATGGGGAACAAACAATTTGATTATTCACACATTTATATAGAGTATAGATTAGTATTTTATATTTTATTCATGTGTAGTTTATTTTAAATTTTAATGTGCCGTGGTACATTAAAACTTTCTTAATATAATTAAGACTTCTTGTAGCAAAGTAATTGTGTTGAAATATTCTTTGAGATATTTATTT
Organism: Sesamum alatum; assembly: GCA_034509735.1. Taxonomy (NCBI): domain Eukaryota; kingdom Viridiplantae; phylum Streptophyta; class Magnoliopsida; order Lamiales; family Pedaliaceae; genus Sesamum; species Sesamum alatum. Next base: position 18,055,682 of record JACGWO010000006.1, read on the forward strand.
ATTTTTAGTTGAATATGTTATTCATTCTCTATCTAAGTAGTTTAGAGCAATTAAGACTCTTATTTTTCTTATAGAATTTAATTTTTTCTATAACTAATTTTATAATATAATTTTAGTGAATGTTATTAAAATTTAATGCGTGACAGGTCTGTGTAATTGAGCTCATTCATGATTCACTATTAGAAGAGGTTATTAAAATTCTGTGTAATTTGACTCATTCGTGATTCACGATTTAGGTTTTTTATCCTGAATTAATATGGAGGAGATTTTGAATATTTAGAATTCTAAATTGTTAAAAATTCCAAAATTTGTAATTAATTATATTTAAATGAGGGTATATTTATCTTTTCACAATGGGGAACAAACAAATTGATTATTCACACATTTATATAGAGTATAGATTGTCACATCCTACATCGAACGCCCGGTTGAACACCCAAGGGTGCAGCCCTTGGGATTTTGTGATCATTCCTTTAATTTATGCAATTTTAATTCGCTTCACGCTTCCGCTCGCGCTCTGTGGCAGATCCGCTTGTCCCTTCAGGAAGGACCATACCCGTATGGAATTGGCGCCTAAATTTTCACGCCAACACTCACCTAGTCTCTAGTGCCATGGACCGTTTCTAGACGGTTACCCATGGTAACGGGCTCCTGTTGGACATAAGCCCAAGTATAGCTGAGAGTGAACCTAAAGGGTCACACACAAATCACCGAGGAGGTGAAGGAATTGACTTGGAGTCAATTTTAGTGGATGATTAAGTAATTGGGTTACTTATGGGATTGTCTATTGGATGGACGGGTCGATATTGTATCTGGCCCTCGTTTTATCGGTAAAAAGGATTTATCGATTAAGTAGAGAATCAAAGCTTAGATCTTTTAAATGGATTAAAAGGTTAATGGGAATTATTTAATTGGGCCATGGATTAAATGGGATATAATACTTGGGCTTATTGTAATTGAATTATAATAAAAACCCGATCCATTAAATCTTGGCCCAAGAGAGATGTAATTCCTCTTTTGGAATTAGAACAAGTTGGGCTTCTTCTAAAATCGGATGGCCGAATTTTGCTTCTTTTGAAAGCACATAAATTGGCCTCATGAGGCCTTTGATGACTAATTGACTTGCCTCTTTTGGAAAGAGACTTATCAATTCCAATGAAGCCTCTTTCACTTGGTATGATTAAATCATACCTTATGAAATGGTAGGCTTGATTGAAGATTAATGGGGATTGTTGGAATGTATCTAGACATCCTAGGATGAACATAGGCACATTCCAATAATCACATTAATAAAGTATATATATATATGTGTGTATATACTATCATTAAAGAAAAGAGATTCATTATTCATCTTTTTCTAGGAAAAAGAATAATACTCTCTACACTCTCTCTCAAGGCAAAATTCGGCCTCTCTCTTTCTATTCTCTAATCCCCTTTGTTTCTCCAATGATATAGGATCAATTGAAGAACAAAGCAACATTAACAAGGAACGCTAATTTGATAGTGTGATTCTTTCTTCAATCTCATCTTCTACATTCGTTTTTCTCTAACAAGAAACACATGATCTCTCCCGGTGTGGTGTAGACTACGTTAGAGGGTTCATAGATTTGAACCTTGGTGAACGTTTCCGGTCGTGGAGCAACGCTTGTAGCCGTGCACTAGGAAAATACAAAGGTAACATTCGGTTTAATGTTTTTGTAGTCTCTTTCGGTTACAATCTAAGTGCTCTATATGTGTTGTTGTTTACTATCATATTCTACATCGAACGTCCAGTTGAGCATCCAAGGGTACGCCCTTTGGATCATTTTGATAATGTTTGAATTTAATATTGCATTATCTTTCGGACTTCTCGCTTTCGCTCGCGCTCCCAGGTGGATCCGCTTTTCCCTTTCGCTTTGTAGCCCTCCGGTGGTCCAAACCCGAATTACTCTAATATCTTCCCAACATCCCCATGGAAAATGAAAATTCACGCCTTGTACAAACTTTGGCATACATAAGGCTTCTAACAACAGAAGCATATGGAATATTCTTCATTTGTTCCTGTTAGAGGTCATTCCTTGGGCACTAGTTCAAATGTGGCTTGTCACCCTTCACAATGGGAGTTACACTAGGTGAACAATCTTTCATTCAAATTCTTTTTAAGAACTTATTAATATAGGTTTTCTAAGATAATCCCAAAATGCATCGAGATCTATCCCTATGAATCTTGATGCCACTAAGATATGATGCCTCACCCATATATTTCCTCTCAAAATTCTTAGAAAGAAATTGTTTCACCTATATAGCATAACCTTGTCATAGGTAGCAAGCAAAATATCATCCACAATAAGCAAAAGAAAAAAAGTTTTACACCCGCAAACTTTTTGCTATATATATTCATCAATGATATTCTCCAGAAATCCAATGAAGAGATAACATCATGAAATTTGAAGTACTTGTTTCAGACGATGTACGGAGTTTTTAAGCTTGCATACCAAGTGCTCATTGTTACTAGAGGAGGATCCTTCGGGTTGCTTCATGTAAACCTCTTCTACTAGTTCACTATTCATAAATGATGTTTTCATGTTCATTTGATGCAAATCCATGTCAAAATGGGCAACAAACGCCAAGATAGTGAGGGGTGAATCTTTCTTAGATATAGGAGAAAAAAGGTTTCGGTGTAATCGATTCCTTTCCTTTAAGTGAATCCCTTAGTTATAAGTCTTGCTTTATGTCATTCAATGTTGCCTAATTACTCATTCTTTGTTTTAAAGACGCACTTACACCCTATGGCTGTAAAACCATCTAGCAACTCGATAAACTTCATTTGATGCCATGGAATTCATCTCCTCTTTCATAGCGTCATACTACAAATAGGATTCCCTACTTTGCATGACTTGTGAAAACATTTCGGAATCATATTTAGCTCCAATATTATACTCTAACTTATATATATATATATATATATATACTATATAGTCACTAGAAATTGTCGATCTCTTTATCCAGGTAGATCTTTTTACTGTTGCATCAACATTTTCCAAAGGAGTTTGTTGTTCAACTAGTTGTTCTACACTGTTTAGTATATGTGGAACAGTCGAATCTACTAGTTCATGACCATCAATGGTCGAACTACTAGGATTGATTATTCAACACGCATTTGAATTGTAGGGGTGTTGTGAACTACCACAATCATTCCATTACTTGAAGTGGAAGGTTGAGATTCTATATGGTCGACATAAGATCTTATAGTCAATCCTTTATCACTCTCATTAATCAAGTCATCCTCAAGAAACATGGTATTTCTTGATTCCACAATCCTACACTAATTGATGGACAATATATCTCTTAGACCTTTCAATATATTCAATGAAATATCTACAGATGGTCCTTAAGTCCAACTTCTTTTCTTGTGGATTGTGACCTCTCCTCAAATGGACATCCCCAAAGGCGTACATACCTCAAACTTGGTTTCTAACCTTTAAAAAACTCAAATTGTGTTTCAGAGACATCCTTGGTTGGAATTCAATTTAATATGCACACAGTCATTTTGAGAGCTTCAGTCCATAAGAATTTAGGAAGTTTGGAGTTAGCTAGCATGCTCCGCACCATGTCCAATAATGTCTAGATTCTTCTTTCGGCTACACCATTCTGATCTGGAGAGCCAGGCATGGTACAATATCTTGCTTCGCCAGAAACTTTGCAAAAGGACCAAGTGTTTGTCCACCTTCAGTAGATCTACCAAGATACTCCATCTCTATTTGACCTCACAATTTTAATTTGTTTACCTATTATTTCTTTACTTCTATCTTGAAAACCTTAAAAGTATCTAGTGCTTTAGCCTTATGTTCAAGGAAGTAGATATATAGGTAACGTGAGTAGTCATCAATAAACGTAATAAAGTATCTTCGACCATATGAGACCATGTCCGGACAACAAATATTTGTAGGTATGATTACTAATAAGTTTGAACACCTCTTGGCATCTTTCTTTGACATATTAGTCTGTTACGTTTAATACAATCAACACAAGTAGCAAAATCAGTAAAATCTAGAACACTCAGTACTCCATCATTTACTAACTTCTTAATTATCTATATTGTTATGTATCCCAATCTCGATGCCACAAAACAGAGGAATCCCCATTCATAATACATATTTTAATGTCACCACTATCATAAACATGCAATGCGTAGAGCATCACTTTTCAAATTAATATGGTAAAGACCATTAGACAACGTACCTTTCCCAACAAGATGAGTATTATAAAATAAAGTAACACCGCCTCCAAAGTTAAAAGAATATCCATAAGGTACAAGTGTTGAAATTGAAATCAGATTTCTAGCGAAATTTGGAATATAAAAAGTCTTTTGCAATACTAATACAAAACCACTATGAAGAACTAGTCAACATGTTCCAATAGCCTTTACACATGAACCCATCGTGTTGCCTGAATAGATGTAATGTTCACTTTGCACCGGCTTCCTTAAACTTTCCAAACCCTGCAAAGAGTTTGTGACATTGATTGTAGAACCAGAATCAATCCACCATGTGTTATGATAAACATCAACATTATTGGATTCATAACAAACATAAGAAAGTTGATTACCTTTCTTTTCAAACCAAATCTTGAAATTAGGGGAGTCCTTTTTTATATGTCCCTTCATTTTACCAAAGAAACACTTGGACTCCTTTTAAATTTGACCATTAGGAGGTACATTTTCTTTCCCATTCCCTTTGACTTGATCCTTATTCTTTCTTTGTTTACCCATATGAACACTTTCCCCAACCTTCACAGATAATCTCACTTCCTCTTGCACACACATTGTGATGAGTTTATTAATTGACCATTTGTCTTTACGTGTGTCATAAGAAATTTTGAAAGGAGCATATTGAGGTGGCAAGGTATTCAAATGTACTTTACAAGGAAAGTTCAGACATATCGACTTCAAGAGATTTTAATTGAGTTGCAATGTCCGTATTTACATCATATGCTCACGCATGCCACTTAAATCGGTGAGTGTTTGAGAAGTAAATCTCAACAACTGCTTTATCTGAAGACAAGCTGGTCATGTATGCCTTTTAGCAACTTACGAAAATTATCATGTGATCAACTTGTTAGAATAGGTGACTAGAAAGCCAATAGGTTTGGCATTTTGTAACCTATTTTACAACTTAATGTAATGTAATATTATGTAATGAATAAAATTAATGTTCATTACCACTGGTACTATCTTTGTTGTGCTCTTTTTCTATATGTTCAATATTGTTTTAGATATATCACAACAAAGCCCAAAGACCACGATTAACAACTCATGCAGTTGGGCCATGCATTGGATGGTTGTTATGAAACCAACTGATAAAGGGTTGGGTTTGAAACATTCCAAGTCGAGGACCTCGAGATAGGGCATCGACAGTCCTATAGAGACTTGCACCAAGAGTCGTATTCATTGGATGAGTGCCGTGTTCATCGGCGACAGGCATGGGACGCCTATACGATCTTGGTGGGTTGGTCGACTGGGGTCGAGCCGACTGAGCTGACTCGTGGGGATAATCATATGGAAGCCTTGGAGGCTTGGTTGGTATAATTGGATTTCCTCGGTTTCAATAGTACGGGACTAGTCCTCAGACTTGAGGAACCACGACAGTCACGTGCACACGATGGTTGTATCTTGCATTTGGCGAAAGGTGATCATTCTGTAAGATGGTCATTATAAGCCTTGTCCAGTGCAGTCAGAATGTGTTGCGAGGATGGTGGGTTTCAAGAAGAGGATCCGTCCCCTGTCAGTATATGACAGTGGTATCTTCTATGCACTCGGAGACGAGGAATGCGTAGTCTCGAGTATTAAGTATAGATGCCTAGTCAAGGATTGGAACCGACGCCCAATCCCATACCCTAGACTAAGGCCGGGAGATGGTAGATGGAAGGACCGTACCCGTACGGAATCGCCGCCTAAATGTTCACGCCAACATTCACGTAGTCTCTAGTGCCATGGACCGTTGCTAGATGGCCACCCATGGTACCAGACTCCTGTTGGACACGGACTCAAGTCTAGCTGAGGGTGAACCTAAAGGATCACACACAAATCACCGAGGAGGTGAAGAAATTAACTTGGAGTTAATTTATAAGGATAATGAGTAATAGGATTACTTAAGGGATTGTCCTTTGGATAGACGGGCCGATATTGTATGGGGTCGTCGTTTTAATCGGTAAATGGTATTTATCGATTGAGTAGAAAATTGAAACTTGGATCTTTATATTGGATTAAAAGATTAATGGAAATTTTTAAATGGACCGTGAATTAAATAGGATTTCATTCTTGGGCATGTTATAATTGGATAACAATAAAACCTGGTCCATTAAATCTTGGCTCAAGATATGTGTTAATTCCACTTTTGGAATGACAAGAAGTTGGACTTCTTCCCAATAGACCATGGCCAAAAGTTGCTTCTTTTAGATGCTCAAAATCGGCGTATGGCCTTTGATGAGTGTTGACATATCTCTTCTGGTAAGAGATAAATCAATTCCAATCAAGCATATTTCATTTGGTATGATTTAATTATACCTTATGGGATGGTAGGCTTGATTGATGATTAGTGGTGATTGATTGAAATGTATCTAGACATCCTTGGATGAGCCTAGACACATTCCAATAACCACATTAATTAAGTATATATATATGTATATACTATTATAAAAGTAAGAGAATCATAATTCGCCTTTTTCTAGGAAAAAGAAGAACACACACTCTCTACATACTGCTAGTTTTAGGCCCTTCTCTCTACACATACTATCCTCTTTGTTCTTCATTGATCTAGGATCATCTGGAAGAACAAAGCTAGATCAAAAAGAAATACTAACATAATAGTCTTGTCTCTTCATTGACCCTATCCTCTAAGATCCATTTTTCTCTAGCAAGAAAAACGAGATCTCTCTTGGTGTGGTGTGGACTTTGTTAGAGAGTTCATACATTTGAACTTGGTGAACGCTTCCGGCCAAGGAACAATGCTCGTAGCCGTACAACAAAGAAAGCTACAAAGGTAATATTTAAAGTTTACGCTCTTGTGGTTTCTTTGATGATTAATCTATGCTCTATATGATATATATTGTTTTTAGGGTAAACATCACTTTTGGTCCCTAAATTATGCCACTTATCCATTTTTGGTCCCTCATTTATCCTACTCATCAAATTTGGTCCTTCAACTTTAATAATTTCATCAAATTTGATCCCTCCGTTAACTTTTCTGTTAAAACTAACGGACTTTGAAAAAAAAAAACAAATTTGTGACTAATGGGGATTGAACTTGGGTCACATTTTTAACAAAATTAATCTACTACAACTAGGCCAAGTCTATGGCTTATGATTTTATTAACTCGACATTTTACTTATTTCACTTCTCTGTAGCAGCCCCAAGTTTTTCCATTTTTGATTTTTAAGCCTCTCAAATTTTTCAAAACATTTCTAAAGTGCTGTATTAGCCCCAAACAACAAATCGAATACAAACATCATAAAAATTCCACAAGACTAATTCTCAAAAACTCAACAAAAATACACAAGTCAAAGAAATACCAAACAATATCATAAAAGTCATAAACAATACATAAGCTATTCATTAAATACAGAAAAATAGTCTTAAAAATTTCTAAACAACAACATAATTCAAAAATTAATCCATTACAACAAAAATATTTATTGATTGTCTTTAGTTCTCAACGATTACTCAGCAAATTCAGCAACAATTTCATAACAATTTCAGTAATAATTTCAGCAAATTCTCAACATTTTCAGCAATAATTTCATAACAATTCTCACAATTTCTCAATAATTTCAGCAATAATTTCACAATAATTCTCAACAATAATTTCTCAACAATTCCAGCAAAAAATTCTCAACAATAATTCTCAAAACACTCAACAATAATTCTCAATAAATGTTAAAATTTTAGCAAAATTTTCTCAAAAGTTTTGACACAACTCACCGTAATTACTTATTGGGGAAAGACAACAAGTAATATTTGGGTAAAAAAAAATATAAACTATAGACTTGGCCTAGTGGTTGTAGGTTGGTTTTGGTAAAAATGTGACCCAAGTTCAAACCCTGTTGGTCACAAATTCATGTTTTTTTTTTTTTTTTTTTTAAAAAAGTCCGTTAGTTTTAACAGAAAAGTTAACGGAGAGACCTAATATGATGAAGTTATTAAAGTTGAGGGACCAAATCTGATAAGTAGGATACATGAGGGACCAAAAGTGGATAAGTGACATAGTTTAGGGACCAAAAATGATGTTTACCCTTGTTTTTATTATCATATTCTACATCGAACGCCAGGTTGAGCACCCAAGGGTACACCCCTTGGGATCTTTTGACATACTTTATTCATGCAATTTTTTTTAAATTATCACTTTCACTGGGGCTCCTGGGTGGATCTGCTTGTCCATCAAGTGGTATCAGAACCTGGTTTGATGTAAGGAGCATAGATCTATGTGCTTAGCATGTTCTACTTGCGTTTACGGCTTTATGACCATGTTTATATGTATGAATATATAGATTAATGAACTCGTTCATTTGTTTAAATTTGATGGACGTTATACATGCAATTTTATGGATTAGATCTTAAAGATTCATATTTATTTTCAGTTGTTTTTACACATAAATGTGCTGAAATGAGAAACGAAAAAAACTATGAACAAAGACAAATGGAACAGCAACGGCAACAGTTCGCTGCCACCCCTGGTGACCGGCCGGGCCCACACGGGCTCACACCTGCATGCAGCCTAGCCAGTGTGCGTGCTAGCAAGGGCGGCCGTTCAGGACGTTCTCTGTGAAGGACAAGCGGATCCGCCCGGGAGCGCAAGCGGAAGCGAGAAAGCGAGAAATTGTGCACAAATTTAAATCTAATTTAAATATGCGAATCCCAAGGAGTGTACCCTTGGGTGCTCAATCGGGCGTTCGATGTAGAATGTATAAATATTAGAAACATATATTTAAACACGTAGGGCATAGATGTATATTAAATCAATCAAAGCGTAATAAACCGTTACCTTTGATTATTTAGCGTATGCTCCCGGCTACTTGCGTTGTTCCTTCTTCGAAATGCTCACGAAATCCAAACGTATGGATTCTCAAAAGGTGATCCACACCACACCGGAAGAAACACACGTTCTTCTTGCTAGAAAAGAACGGGTTTAAGAAGGAATCGGTTTAAGAGAAGAACACTATGAATTAATGCTCTCTTAAACTTACTTTGTTCTTCTTCTTGATTCAAAATCAAGAACACAAGTGTAAGAGAGGGAGAGAAGCCAAGAGTTTGAGAGAGAGGAGAGAATTTTTGTCTTCACTTTTTCCTAGAAAAAGATGAATAATGAATCACACATGCTTGGTGTTGTATATTCTAATATATTTACATAATTAATGTGATTATTGGAATGTGTCTAGGTTCATCCAAGGATGTCTAGATTCATTCCAATCAATCACCATCAATTCTTCAATTAAGTCTACCAAAATTTATGGTATGATCAAATCATACCAAAATGGAAGAGCTTGATTGGAGTTGATTTGTCTCTTTCCAAAAGAAATAAGTCAACATACCACCTAGCATGAAACATGGCTGATTTTGCTTCCTCTAAGGGAGCATGTCGGCCATGTTTAATTAAGGGAAGAAGTCCAACTTCTTCCTATTCCAAAATAGAAATTATTTCTCCTCTCAAGTATAATTTAACGGATCGGGTTTTATCGTAATCCAATTACGATGAATCCAACATTAAATCCAATTTAATGTCCATTTAAATTATTCCCGTTAATCTTTTAATCCAATTAAAAGATCCAACGTCTCAACGTCTCAACTTTCCATATGTAATCGAAAATCCAATTTACCGATTAAACGAAAGCCCGATACAATATCGGTCCGTCCATCCAATGGACTTTCCCTTAAGTAATCCAATCACTTATTTATCCTTCGAGATTGACTCCAAGTCGATCTCTCAACCTCCTCGGTGATTTGTGTGTGACCATTTAGGTTCACCCTCAGCTAGACTTAGACTCGTGTCCCACAAGGGCCCGTTACCATGGGTGGCCATCTAGCAACGGTCGATGGTACTAGAGACTAGGTGAATTGGCGTGAACATTTAGGCGCCGATTCCGTACGGGTACGATCCTTCCGTCTACTGTCTCCCGGCCTTAGTGTAGGGTATGGAATTGGGCGTCGGTTCCCATCCTTGACTAGGCATCTATGCTTAATACTCGAGACCACGTATGCTTCATTGCGTCGACACAGGAAACCATTTCCTGTTCGACCAACCACTGTGTCCACAGCTTTAAACAGCATGAACGTGTCTCCGAGTGCATAGGAGATACCTCTGTCACATACTGACAGGGGACGGATCCTCTTCTTGGAATCCACCGTCCTCGTTACACATTCCGACTGCACTGGACAACGCTTATGATAATCATCATACAGAATGATTACCTCTCGCCAGATCCAAGATACAACCGTCCTGTGCACGCGACTGCCATGATTCCTCAAGTCTGAGGATTACTCCCGTACTATCGGAACCGGGGAAAACCAATCATACCGACCAAGCCTCCAAGGCTTCCATATGATGATCCCCATGAGTCAGTCCAGTTGGCTCGACCCCAGTCGACCAACCCATCAAGATCGTGTAGGCGTCCCACGCCTGTCGCCAATGAAACACGACACTCATCCAATGAGCACGACTCTTGACGCAAGTCTCAATAGGACTCTCGATGCCCTGTCTCGAGGTCCTCGACTTAGAACGTTTCAGACCCAACTCTTAATCAGTTGGTTTCATGACCACCATCCAATGCGTGGCCCAACTGCACGAGTTGTTATCCATGGTCTGTGGGCTTCGTTGCAATATAAGTTAAACACCGTTTTAACAAATGTAAGATGAGTGCAACAAAGAAGGTACCATTGGTGACGAACACTCATCTTATTCATCACATAATAATATTACATTTACATCAAGTTGTCAGATAGGTTACAAATCGCCAAACCTATTGGCTTTCTGGTCACCTATTTTAACACTCTGCGCAGGCTGCTGGTCGGGCCAGCGCACCGCATTTGATGCGCGTGTGCCAGGCCCACAGGCAGGCTGCTTCCGCGCGCGCGAGTGCGTGCCTGTGCGGGCGGCAAGCCTGTAGGCATGACGGCTGGGCTGTTCTGTGCCGATTTTCGATATTTTTCTGAAAATTTAAATTTCGGGTAATTTCTGCATATTTTCTGAAAATGGATTAATTTTGCATACTTGATTTTGGAATTATTGAATTTTTCCTTAGATCAATTTTTCTTAATTAATTTGGAATTTTAAACATGCATTGGATGCATTGTGTATGATGTCTATTAAATTTAAAATTTGAAGCTTGTGCATTACTTATATATTTATATCTTATGATGTTGGACATCACTTGGATATTTTAAATATATGTGTTAGCATGATTATTTGGTACAATTGTGCAATATGTGTTGACGGAATCAACATGGGATGATCACAAGAGCCCTAGACCTTACGTCTGAAAGAATGGCATTTATTTACATTTATGTCGGGTGTGGCCTATGTGCCTCTTGTTTTGGGGCTATCATCTCCCGGTTTTTGCCTCACGATGTCAAGGCTTGCTTATTTTCTCTTTTCCATGTATTACTTTTTAATGTAATGAGAGTAGTTAGCATATTTGGTGAGGTTTCATTTTTGTAATAATAACATGCCCATGGAGTTGGAGCCCCAAGGTGATACATTAAGGCGTAAAACAAGAAGAGCCACAAGGCCCATTGGAATGACAATGGGTTGATTACTTATGTAATAGTGTAGGACCACCCTAGACAGACCATATACTCACTGCGGGCTCAGTGAGTCGGATAAGTTGGGCTTGTGATTATCGTAACAGGGGTTATGCTATGTCTATTGCATGTTGCGTATGAAAATTGGATATTTGTGCATGCAAAGACACTTAATGTGATGAGGTCTCGATTGTTATCAAAACAAACTCTCATTTGGTTGGACCAAATAAAATATTAGGCCCAGAATGGACTTGGATGAAAATGGTTTTGATCCGTCCAAGCCTTCCATCCACAACAATATGGTGAGGAAGCTACCACTACCCAAGTGTGGTCTCACGAGTCGTGGCACACTTGGACTAGGGGAAAGCTGCACCATTATTGTGAACAAAGAGATTGCACTCGCTATTTTGCCAACACTGAATAACATGGTTCGTTTGGAGTCCTCGGAACCATGCGAATAGGTGAGGCAAAATATCTTGAAAATCTCATTGGATGAGAATGATATTGGATATCTCCCATGAGGTTTTCTTAATGTGAATCATAAAAGCGGGGCATGGAGATCACGCTTATGGATTCCAAGCCCACTAGGAAATGGTTTCCCAAACTCCATTTGAGAGTGGTGGACTTTTGTAGAAATAGTGGAGGGTTAACGACTAAAAGACCACGTCTTCAACTTGAACTGTAATATTACCATCATTTGCTAATTTCTGCTTTACATTTTTATAAATGTAGATATGTCTAAGAATTCGTTAACCATGGTACTAGAGACCAACAAATTCAATGGCATGAACTATTGAGACTGACCAAGAAACTTGAGGATTGTCCTCAGTTTCGAGAATCAAGGCTACATGATGGACAAGCTGCCGCCGAGCGATTTGCTGGAGGAGTCTCGCCAGAAGAATGTTTGACGTTCGAGAAATGGCATGCGGACAACCAAAAAGTACTTATATCATATTGGCTTCGACGTCGAACAACATCTAAAAGCAATATGATACGCTAGACAACGTCTCCGCCATAATGCTCCGCATGAACGAGGTTTATGCGGTTCCGGATAGGCATATTAGATATGCCGCCAACAAAGCATTCTTTGGCACCAAACTAGCTAAAAGATCTTCTGTACAAAGTCATGGAGTCAAGATGCTATCCCTAGTGGAGAAGCTCGAGGACCTAAAAGTTGGGCTTAACAATGATACGCACATTGACGTGATCCTTCAGTTGCTTCCTCCGTCCTATGATCCGTTTGTTGTCAACTACAACATGAACGGACTTGAGAAGTCTATTCATGAGTTAATCAACATGTTGGTCCAATACTTGGGAACGACCCACAAGTCTGTGCCATCGATATTGATAGAAAAGACTGCAACCTCCAAAAAGCCAAAAAGCCAATAGGTTTGGCATTTTGTAACATATTTGACAATTTGATATGATCTAATATTATGGAATGAATAAAATGAGTGTTCATTATCATTGGTACTATCTTTGTTGTACTCATATTCCATATGTTAATTGTTGTTTTACATATATCACGACAAAGCCCGCAGACCATGATTAACAACTCATGCAGTTGGGCCACGCATCGAATGGTGGTTATGAAACCAACTGATAAAGGGTTGGCTTTGAAACATTTCAAGTCGAGGACCTTGAGACAGGACATCGAGAGTCCTTAGAGACTTGCACCAATAGTCGTATTCATTGGATGTGTGCCGTGTTTTATCAACGACAAGCATGGTATGCGATCTTGGTGGTATGGTCGACTGGGGTCGAGCTGACTGAGCTGACTCGCGGGGGTCATTATATGGAAGCCTTGGAGGCTTGGTCGGTATGATTGGATTTTTTCGATTCCAATAGTACGGGAGTAGTTCTCAGACTTGAGGAACCATAGCAGTCATGGGCATACGATGGCTGTATCTTGGATCTAGTGAGAGGGGATCATTCTGTAAGATAGTTATTATAAGCCTTGTCCAGTGCAGTCAGAATGTGTCGCGAGGACGGTGGGTTTCATGAAGAGGATCTGTCCCCTATCAGTATGTGACTGAGGTATCTCCCATGCGCTCGGAGACACATTCATTCTGCTTAAACCTGTGGTCACAGTTGTTGATCGAGCAAGAAATGGTTTCCTGTGTCGCTGCAATGAGGCATGCGTAGTCTCGAGTACTAAGCATAGACGCCTAGTAAAAGATGGGAACCGACGCCCAATTTCATACCATAGACTAAGGCCGAGAGATGAAGATGAAAGAATCGGGTACGGCCCGGGAATGCAACGGAAGCGTAAAAACGTAAATTTAAGACATAATTTAAACCGGATTCAAAGGGGTGTTCCCTTTGAAGTTCCCGGGCGTTCGATGTTTTTCAAAGCATAAACAACAAAATAAAACATGCTGGACATGTGGCTTAAAAGGAGAAGAAGAAAGTTATACAGAAATGTAAAAAGGAAACCAACCTTTGTTCGTTTATGTAGAACGGGTTCGTGCGTTGCTCCTTTCTTTTCTTTCTTTGTTCGTCCACTTGAGAGCTCAACGTAGAACTCCTCTAATGCATTCCACACCACACTATGGATTTATTTCTATTCTGTTGCTAGATACAAATTAGAAACAAAGAAGAAGAAATAATTCCAAAGAAAGCACTATCGATTAGTGTACCTTGGAATGTTTTTGTTCAATCTTCTCTAAGAAGTATGAACACTAAAAGAGAGAATTTTCAGAGAGTATTTGGCTAAAAACTCCAGCAAAAAGTGAAGCAAGTTAAGTGAATTGTGTCTAGCAAAGTAGTTTTGTGTATGTAGAATGTAGTGTTCAAAAACCACCAACATAAGTAACCTCCAAGGCAACTTCCACATACACACACTTCTAGCACATCCACTACACATGATAGCAAGAGAAAACCACCCACAAATCAGCAAATTTTCGTGCTCACCATGTACATATGTGGAAGAGTTGAAACTCCTCTTTAACTAGCTTCAACTTGCATGAAAAAATGGACTTGGACCTTCATGGTTTTTGGACTTGTATTTAATCAAATTAAATAAAGTCCAAACATGTATCCATTGGGCATTAATTAATCTAATTAATTTCAATCCAATTGAATCCCAATTATTTATTTTAATCCAATTAAATAAACATAAGTCCAAATTAAGAATAATTGATCCAATCAACTACTCTAGCCAAAACCCAATAAATTAATCCAATTAATTTAAAGGTCCTTAGTCCAAAAATTAACTAATCCAATTAATTAATTCTTGGACCATCCATCAAATGGATTTCTCAATAAATGATCCAATCATTTATTTTGCTCTCTTGAATAAATTTAATCCGATTAAATTTATTCGCTTCTTCTAGAATTAATTCCAAATTAACTCCGCCAAATCCAAAGTGATTTGTGTGTGACTCATTAGGTTCACCCTTAGCTAGACTTGGGCTTGTGTCCAACACAATTGATCAATTAAATCCAATTTAATTAACTATTTTTCCGATTAACCATTAATCAGAAAAACGCCCATCACCATAGGTGGCCGTCTAGCAACGGTCCATGGCACTAGAGACTAGGTGAATGTTGACGTGAACATTTAGGCTCCCGAGTCCCATACGAGTATGGTCCTTCCATCATCCGTCTCCCGGTCTGAGTCTAGGGTATGGAATTGGGCGTCGGTTCCCATCCTGGACTAGACAACTATGCTCAGTAACTCGAGGCACGTTTACTCTATCGATCGACGTAGGAAACCATTCCCTACTCGACCAATCGCTGTGGCCACAGACTTATAAGAGTTTAAACTGTCTCAGAGCGCATAGGAGACTCGACTGTCATATACTGACAGGTGACAGATCCTATCTTGGAATCCACCGTCCTCAATACATATTCCGACTGCACTGTATAAGGCTTATGATGAACGTATCCCAGATACTGACATCTCTTGCCAAATGCTAGATACAACCATCATATGCATGTGACTGCCATGATTCCTCAAGTCCGAGGACTAATCTCGTACTATCGAAGCAGGGAATGCCAGTCATACCGACCAAGCCTCCAAGGCTTCCATATGACGATCCCCGCGAGTCAGTTCAGTCAGTTGACATCCTTGTCAACTAACCCACTAATATTGCATAGACGTCCAACGTCTGTCACCGATGAAACATGGCACTCATCTAATGAATGCAATCATTAGTGCAAGTCTGTATAGGACTCTTGATGCCCTGTCTCAAGGTCCTCGACTTGGAACGTTTCAGACCTAACCCTTAGAAGTTAGTTTCATAGCTGCCATCCAATGCGCAACCCAACTACATGGGTTGTTCGTTTGGCTTGTGGGCTTTGTTGTGATGTTAAATGGAATAAACATAAATAGCGAGCACAACAAATGGAACTGCCAAACATGAATACTCACTTTATTCATATAAGAATATTACAATTACAATGACATTGTCAGAAATAGATTACATCAAGACCAATCTAATTGACTTTCCGGTCACCCTATTCTAAAAATCTCCCACTTGACCCTAAAGCCAATCACTCATGACCCTCAAACCCATCTTCCCAAGATGTTGAGTATGAGCAACCTGTGACACTGGCTTGGTCAGCGGATCTGCCGTATTTTCTGCCGATGTGACTCGGTCCATCCGAACGTCACCTCTTCCCACCATCTCTCTAAGCAGATGGTAGCGTCTAAGAATGTGTTTGGATTGGTGATGAGATCTCGGTTCCTTCGCTTGCGCTATAGCCCCGTTGTTATCACAGAAGATAACTATTGGCTCGGCAATGCTAGGCACTACACCCAACTCTTGGATGTAGTTTTTCATCCAAACCGCCTCCTTAGCTGCTTCCGAAGCCGCTATGTACTCAGCTTCCGTGGTGGAATCAGCTATAGTATCCTGCTTGGAACTTTTCCAAGCCACCACACCACCATTCAGCTTGAATACAAACTCAGATTGAGACTTGGCATCATCCTCATCAGACTGGAAGCTAGCATCGTTGTAGCCTTCCAGAATCAACTCTCCACCACCGTAAACCAAGAACATATCTTTAGTCCTTCTCAGGTACTTAAGAATGGTCTTGACTGCAGTCTAGTGAGCCTCACTGGCACAAGCCTGATATCTGCTCGTAACGCTCAAAGCGAAAGCAATATCAGGCCTTGTGCACTGCACATCATACTGTATGCTGCCTACGGCTGAAGCATAGGGGATGTCCAACATCCTTATAACTTCCTCATCAGTCGTAGGAGATTGCTTCTTGGACAGTTTAACCCCATGCCTCATAGGAAGGAATCCTCGTTTGGAGTTTTCCATCTTGAATCTCTTCAAGACTTTCTCAACATACGAGGTTTGGGTCATTCCTAACATCCTTTTAGATCTATCCCGGATAATCTTGATGCCTAGGATGTAGGAAGCATCACCCAAATCCTTCATGGAGAATTGTGTGGACAACCATGCTTTAGTGTCACCTAACATCTTTACATCATTCCCAATAAGTAAGATGTCATCCACATAAAGCACTAGGAACGCAACTGAGCTCCCACTGACCTTCTTGTATACACAAGGGTCAAACTCGTTCTTGATGAAATCATAACCCCGTATGACTTCATCAAAACGGATATTCCAACTTCGGGAAGCTTGTTTGAGACCATAGATGGACCTTTAGAAATGGCAGACCTTCTGCTCTTCCCCAACAGATGTCAAACCCTCCGGCTGATCCATATAGATCTCTTCCTAAATAAATCCATTAAGGAAGGCCGTTTTCACGTCCATCTGCCATATTTTATAGTCATACCATGCAGCTATGGCAAGCATAATCCGAATGGACTTAGCCATGGCTACGGGCGAATAGGTTTCCTCAAAATCGACCCCAGGCCGCCGAGTATAACCTTTTGCCACAAGCCTGGCCTTGAAGGTAGTCACCTCCCCGTCAGCTCCAAGCTTACGTTTGTAGACCCATTTACACCCGATGGGTTTGATGTTGGAATAGGTGACCAGAAAGCCAATAGGTTTGGCAATTTGTAACCTATCCGACAACTTGATGTGAATGTAATATTATTATGTGATAAATAAGATGAGTGTTTGTGACCAATGGTACCTTCTTTGTTGCGCTCATCTTACATTTGTTAAAACGGTGTTTAACTTATATCGCAACAAAGCCCACAGACCATGGATAACAACTCATGTAGTTGGGCCACGCATTGGATGGTGGTCATGAAACCAACTGATTAAGAGTTGGGTCTGAAACGTTCCAAGTCGAGGACCTCGAGACAGGGCATCGAGAGTCCTATTGAGACTTGCGTCAAGAGTCGTGTTCATTGGATGAGTGCCGTGTTTCATCGGCGACGGGCGTGGGACGCCTACACGATCTTAATGGGTTGGTCGACTGGGGTCGAGCCGACTGGACTGACTCGCGGGGATCATCATATGGAAGCCTTGGAGGCTTGGTCGATATGATTGGTTTTCCCCGGTTCCGATAGTACGGAAGTAATCCTCAGACTTGAGGGATCATGGCAGTCGCGTGCACAGGACGGCTGTATCTTGGATTTGGCGAGAGGTAATCATTCTATAAGATGATTATCATAAGCCTTGTCCAGTGCAGTCGGAATGTGTAGCGAGGACGGTAGATTCCAAGAAGAGGATCCGTCCCCTGTCAGTATGTGGCAGAGGTATCTCCTATGCACTCAGAGACACGTTCATGCTGTTTGAAGCTGTGGCCACAGTGGTTGGTCGAAAAGGGAATGGTTTCCTGTGTTGATGCAATGAAGCATACGTGGTCTCGAGTATTAAGCATAGATGCCTAGTCAAGGATGGGAACCGACGCCCAATTCCATACCCTAGACTAAGGCCGGGAGACGGTAGACGGAAGGATCGTACCCGTACGGAATCGGCGCCTAAATGTTCACGCCAATTCACCTAGTCTCTAGTGCCATGGACCGTTGCTAGACGGCCACCCATGGTAACGGGCCCTTGTGGGACATGAGCCCAAGTCTAGCTGAGGGTGAACCTAAAGGGTCACACACAAATCACCGAGGAGGTTGAGAGATCGACTTGGAGTCAATCTCGAAGGATAAAAATAAGTAATTGGATTACTTAAGGGAAAGTCCATTGGATGGACGGGCCGATATTGTATCGGGCTTTCGTTTAATCGGTAAATTGGATTTTCGATTAAATATGGAAAGTTGAGACGTTGAGACGTTGGATCTTTTAATTGGATTAAAAGATCAATGGGAATAATTTAAATGGACATTAAATTGGATTTAATGTTGGGTTCGTCGTAATTGGATTACGATAAAACCTGGTCCGTTAAATTATACCCGAGAGGAGAAATAATTCGTATTTTGGAATAGGAAGAAGTTGGACTTCTTCCCTTAATTAAACATGGCCGACATGTTCCCTTGGAGGAAGCAAAATCAGCCATGTTTCATGCTAGGTGGTATGTTGACTTGTCTCTTTTGGAAAGAGACAAATCAACTCCAATCAAGCTCTTCCCTTATGATTTGATCATACCATAAATTTTGGTAGGATTGATTGAAGAATTGATGGTGATTGATTTGAATGAATCTAGACATCCTTGGATGAACCTATACACATTCCAATAATCACATTAATTATGTATATATATGAGAATATACAACACCAAGCGTAAGTGATTCATTATTCATCTTTTTCTAGGAAAAAGAGAAGACAAAAAATCCTCTCCTCTCTCTCAAATTTCGTGCTCTCTCCCTCTCCCACACTTGTGTTCTTCACTTGATTTTGAATCAAGAAGAAGAACAAAGTAAGTTTAAGAGAAACACTAATTCACAGTGTTCTTCTCTTAAACCGATTCCTTCTAAACCCGTTCTTTTGTAGCAAGAAGAACGTGTGTTTCTTCCGGTGTGGTGTGGATCACCTTTGGAGAATCCATACGTTTGGATTTCGTGAGCATTCCGGAGAAGGAACAACGCAAGTAGCCGGTAGTATACGCTAAACAATCAAAGGTAACGGTTTATTACGGTTTGATTGGTTTCATTTATATATCTATGCCCTATGTGCTTAAATATATGTTTTAATATTTACACATCCTACATCGAACGCCCGGTCGAGCACCCAAGGGTACACCCCTTGGGATTCGCGTATTTTGAATTTGATTTAAATTTACGCACAATTTCTCGCTTTCTCGCTTCCGCTCGCGCTCCCGGGCGGATCCGCTTGTCTTTCAAGTGGTATCAGAGCCCGGTTCGATGTAAGGGGCATAGATCTGTGTGTTTGGCATGATCTACTTGCTTTTAAATGGCTTTATTGGCATGTTAGATTACATAAATATATGAATAATATGATGATTCAATTGTTTGGATTTAATGAACTTTTGGCATCTAAAATTGCATGCTTATTTTCAGAATAATATTATTGTTATTGTGCTGAAACAGTTTTGAAAAAAAAAAAAACAAAAAAAAAAAAAAAAATTGGTCGGGCCGGCAGTGGCCGCGCGCAGGCGAGCGCCTGCGCGCGCGGCCGGCCGGCCAGCACAACGGCTGGGCCGTTTTGTGCCGTTTTTCGACTTTTTCCGGAAAATTTGATTTTGTGTATTTTCTGCACAATATTCTGAAAATTTATTAATTTTGCATTTTTGATTTTGGAATAATTGGATTATTCCTTGGATAAAATTTGCTTAATTAATTTGTGATTAATACATGCATTGGATGCATTGTTTAAAATGTCCATTAAATTTGAAATTTGAATTTTGCATATTATTTGTATGTGTATACTTTTGTGATGTTGGACATCACTTGGGTATTTGGAATATCCATTGGAATTTATGCATGATTATTTGGAATAATTATGTTATGTGTGTTGATGGAATCAACATGGGATGATCACAAGAGCCCTAGACCTTATGTATGGATGAATGTATGATCATTTATTTTCTGTTGGGTGGGGCCTGCGTGCCTCTTGTTTTTTGGGACTATCATCTCCCGTATTATCAGCCTCATGATGTTAAGGCTTGTTTTCTTTATTACCAATGTATTACTTTCAATTGTAATGAGAGTAGATAGGATTGGTGAGGTTTTACTTTTAACAAGCAATTGGAGTCGGAGACCCCAATGAGGAGCATCAAGGCGTGAAACAAGAAGCACTTCAAGGCATATTGGAATGACAATGGGTTTATTATTATTATAATAATTTAGGACCACCCTAGACAGACCATAGACTCACTGCGGGCTCAGTGGGTCGCATAGGTTGGACTTGTGATCATCCTAACAGGTGTATGCTATGTTTTATGCATGCGACGTTTTTTATTTATCGCTTTAAATATTGGATATTTATGCATGCTAAAACACCATAATGTGATGAGGTCTCGGTCACACTTAAACTCTCATTTGGTTGGACCAAATTAAATATTAGGCCCAAAACGGACTTGGATCAAAAAATGGTATTTTGGTCTGTCCGAGCCTTCCATCCACAGCAATGTGGTGAGGAAGCTACCACTACCCAAGTGTGGTCTCACGAGTCGTGGCACACTTGGAATAGGGGAAAGCTGCACTATTATTGTGAACAAAAAGACTGCGCTCGTTGTTTCCCTGTCTCACGAGTCGTGGGGGGTGACAGTTTGAGGTATGATTTGGTTGATGGGTCGGGCCTAACACTGAGTAACATGGTTCGCTTGGAGTCCTCAGAACCATGCGAATAGGTGAGGCAAAATATCTTGGGAATCTCATTGGATGAGAATGATATTAGATATCTCCCACGAGGTCTTCTTCATGTGAATCGTAAAAGTGGGGCATGGAGATTACGCTTGTGGATCCCAAGCCCACTAGGAAATGGTTTCCCGAAACTCTGATTGAGAGTGGCGGACTTTCGTATAAATAGTGGGAGAGTTAAAGACCAAAAGACCAAGTCTTCAACTTGAACAATAATATTACCATCATTTGCTAATTTCTGCTTTACATTTTCATTAATGTAGATATGTCTAAGAACCCATTAACCATGATTCTCGAGACTAACAAATTCAACGGAACGAACTACTCGGACTGACTGAGAAACCTGAGGATTGTCCTCAGTTTCGAGAACCAAGGCTACGTCTTGGACGAGCCGCCACCGAGGGACTTACCGGAGGGGTCCACGCCTGTAGAACGTTTGACGTTCGAGAAATGGCATGAGGACAACCGAAAAGTACGCAGTATCATACTGGCTTCGATGTCTAACGACATCCACAAGCAGTATGAGAGGCTGGACAACGTCTCCGCCATAATGCTCGGCATGAACGAGGTTTATGCGGTTCCGGATAGGCATATTAGATATGCCGCCACAAAAGCATTCTTTGGCACCAAGCTTGCTGAAGGAGCGTCTGTACAAAGTCATGGGGTCAAGATGCTCTCCCTAATGGAGAAACTCGAGGACCTTAAAGTTGGGCTTAACAATGACACGTACATTGACGTGATCCTCCAGTCGCTTCCTCCATCCTATGACCCGTTTGTTGCAAACTATACCATGAACGGACTTGAGAAGTCTATTCATGAGTTGATCAACATGCTAGTCCAATACGAGGCAACGACCCACAAGTCGGCGCTGGCGGTATTGATAGGAGAGGCTTCGACCTCCAAGGCGAATGGCAAGAAGGTCGGACGCTGGAAGAGGAAGAAGGGCAAAGGGAAGACGGTTGTGGCCCCTGCTCGCGCTCCAGGCGTCCCTGTTGCTCCGATTGGACCGAGCAAAGGGAAAGGGAAGGCCCGTGGTTCTCAGCGGTCCAAGGCAAATGATGTCTGCATGCATTACCAAGGGAAAGGGCATTGGAAGAGGGAGTGCCCACAACTCCTCTCCAACCCAGGTATGTTTGTGGTTGAAGTAAATATGATTACTAATTCTGCTTCATGGGTATTGGATACCGGGTGTTGTGCTCACATCTGCAATGATTTTGCAGGCACTGCAAAGAAGCAGAAGGCTAACCAAGGATGAGATGATCCTGAGGCTAGGCGATGGCAAGGCCGTTGCTGCGGAGGTCGTAGGATCACTAGAGTTAGCCATTAGTAGTCATGTTAGGATTGTACTGAACGACTGTTTCTATGTACCTAGCATGATTAAAAACATTGTTTCCATCCCGGTCCTTGATAAGGAGGGATATGAATTTACCATCAATAAAAACGGTTTTTTCATTATCAAAGATGGTATTTCTCATTTGCTTGGTACATTGGTCAACG
Source organism: Sesamum alatum (assembly GCA_034509735.1). Lineage (NCBI taxonomy): Eukaryota > Viridiplantae > Streptophyta > Magnoliopsida > Lamiales > Pedaliaceae > Sesamum > Sesamum alatum. Next base: position 18,078,593 of record JACGWO010000006.1, read on the forward strand.
GTCTGTACATACTTCAACAGTCTAATTGGATTATGACTGCAGAACACAAACGAAAACGTGATGATCATAATAACACACAGATATGGCATGCGAGGTTAGGTCATATCTCTAAAGATAGGATAAGAAGGTTGGTGGACTCAAAGAGTCTAGAAATAGACGATTTGGACAACCTACCGACCTGCGAATCCTGTCTAAAGGGAAAGATGACCAAGAAACCCTTTGTTGGACAAAGTACGCTAGCCTGGGGTCTGTTGGATTTGATCCATATAGATGTCTGTGGTCCACTAAATACTCAAGCTAGAGGTGGATACTCGTACTTCATAACCTTTACCGATGATCACTCACGGTATGGTTATGTTTACCTGATGAGGTACAAGTCTGAAGCCTTTGAAAGGTTTGAGGAATACAGACTTGAAGTAGAGAACCAAACCGGTCGAAAGATCAAAGCCCTTCGGTCGGACCGAAGTGGAGAGTATTTGATTGGTGAGTTTACTGATTATCTAGAAGAGAATGGGATTCTCTCTCAGTGACCCCTCCTGGAACACCGCAGCTTAATGGTGTGTCTGAAAGGAGGAATCGGACCTTGTTGGACATGGTCCGATCCATGATGAGTTATACCGAACTACCCCTTTCCTTCTAGGGATACGCTCTTGAGACGGCGGCCAAAGTTTTGAACTTGGCGCCATCTAAAAGGGTATCCCAGACGCCATATGAGATATGGCATGGCAAGCCTGCCTCCTACAAATACTTGAAAGTGTGGGGTTGCCCCGCATATGTCAAGAGATTAGTGGGAGATAAACTGGACTCGAGGTCTAGTTTATGCAGGTTCATCGGCTATTCGAAAGAAACTGCGGGGTATTATTTCTATGATCCCTTCGAGCAAAAGGTTTTTGTCTCGCGAAACGCAGTGTTCTTGGAAAAGGGTTTTCCATCGGATAGTCGACGCGATGAGGTACTCCTTGAGGAATCAAGTGAGGTACCCCATGAGGCGGCAGTGACATCTGAGCCAGTGGTTCCCACTGATATTGTTCCAGTCCTCCGTAGGTCGACCAGAGTATCCCACGCACCTGATAGGTATGGATTTCTAGGCCTGACCGGTCAGTTGGATAATGATCCAAAGACATACGGAGAAGCAATGTCGGACATCGATTCGGACAAGTGGCTTGAGGCCATGAAATCCGAGATGGACTCGATGGGTACAAACAAGGTTTGGACCCTAGTAGATCCACCCAAAGGGGTTAAACCCGTAGGGTGTAAATGGGTCTACAAACGTAAGCTTGGAGCTGACGGGGAGGTTACAACCTTCAAAGCCAGGCTTGTGGCGAAAGGTTACACTCAACGACCCGGGGTCGATTTTGAGGAAACCTACTCGCCCGTAGCAATGGCCAAGTCCATTCAGATACTGCTTGCCATAGCAACATGGTATGACTATGAAATATGGCAGATGGACGTGAAAACGGCCTTTCTCAACGGTTTCGTAGAGGAAGAGATCTATATGGATCAGCCGGAAGGTTTCACAACTGTTGGAGAAGAGCAGAAGGTCTGCCGTCTCCAAAAGTCCATCTATGGCCTCAAACAAGCTTCCCGAAGCTGGAACATACGTTTTGATGAAGTCATACGGGGATATGATTTCATCAAGAACGAGTCCGATCCTTGTGTATACAAGAAGATCAGTGGGAGCTCAGTTGCATTTCTAGTGCTTTACGTGGATGACATCTTGCTCATTGGGAACGATGCTAAGATGTTGGGTACCACTAAAGCTTGGTTGTCAACGCAATTCTCCATGAAGGATATGGGCGAGGCATCCTACATCCTTGGCATCAAGATCTACAGGGATAGATCTAGAAGGATGTTAGGAATGGCCCAGTCCTCGTACATTGAGAAAGTCTTGAAGAGATTCAAGATGGAGAACTCAAAACGAGGATTCCTTCCTATGAGGCATGGAATTAAGTTATCTAAGAAGCAGTCTCCTAGGACTGATGAGGAGCTTAAAAGGATGTTGGACATCCCCTATGCTTCAGCTGTAGGCAGCATACAGTATGCTGTTCAATGCACTAGACCTGATGTGGCTTTCGCTTTGAGCGTAACAAGTCGATATCAGTCGTGTGCCGGGGAGGCACACTGGAGTGCAGTCAAGACTATCCTGAAGTACCTGAAAAGAACTAAGGACATGTTCTTGATCTACGGCGGTGGAGAATTGATACTGGAAGGCTATAGCGACGCTAGCTTCCAGTCGAATGACGATGATGCCAAGTCTCAGTCTGGTTATGTGTTCAGACTTAATGGTGGCGTGGTTGCTTGGAAGAGTTCCAAGCAGGCTACCACAGCGGACTCCACCACAGAGTCTGAATACATAGCAGCTTCGGAAGCTGCTAAGGAGTGGTTTGGTTGATGAGCTATATCCAAGGGTTGGATGTAGTACCTAGCATTGCTAAGCCTGTACTTATCTTTTATGATAACAACGGGACGATAGCGCTAGCAAAGGAACCGAGATCTCATCACAATCCAAGCATATTCTTAGACGCTACCATCTATTAGAGAGATGGATAGCAGGAGTGACGTTCGGTTGGACCGAGTCAGCTCCGCAGAAAACATAGCAGATCCACTTGCTAAGCCCATGTCGCAAGTTTCCCATACTCACCATCTGAATAAGAGGTTCGAGGTCAATGGGTGATTGGCTTTAGGTCAAGTGGGAGATTGTTGGAATAGGTGACCAGAAAGCCAATAGGTTTGGCAATTTGTAACCTATCCGACAACTTGATGTGAATGTAATATTATTATGTGATGAATAAGATGAGTGTTCGTCACCAATGGTACCTTCTTTGTTGAACTCATCTTATATTTGTTAAAATTGTTTAACTTATATCGCAACAAAGCCCACAGACCATGGATAACAACTCATGCAGTTGGGCCACGCATTGGATGGTGGTCATGAAACCAACTGATTAAGAGTTCGATCTGAAAAGTTCCAAGTCGAGGACCTCGAGACAGGGCATCGAGAGTCCTATTGAGACTTGCGTCAAGAGTCGTGTTCATTGGATGAGTGCCGTGTTTCATCGGCGACAGGCGTGGGACGCCTACACGATCTTGATGGGTTGGTTGACTGGGGTCGAGCCGACTGGACTGACTCGTGGGGATCATCATATGGAAGCCTTGGAGGCTTGGTCGGTATGATTGGTATTCCCGGTTCCGATAGTACGGGAGTAATCCTCAGACTTGAGGGATCATGGCAGTCCGCGTGCCACAGGACGGCTGTATCTTGGATCTGGCGAGAGGTAATCATTCTGTAAGATGATTATCATAAGCCTTGTCCAGTGCAGTCGGAATGTGTAGCGAGGACGGTGGATTCCAAGAAGAGGATCCGTCCCCTGTCAGTATGTGGCAGAGGTATCTCCTATGCACTCGGAGACACGTTCATGCTGTTTGAAGCTGTGGCCACAGTGGTTGGTCGAACAGGGAATGATTTCCTGTGTTGATGCAATGAAGCATACGTGGTCTCGAGTATTAAAGCATAGATGCCTAGTCAAGGATGGGAACCGACGCCCAATTCCATACCCTAGACTAAGGCCGGGAGACGGTAGACGGAAGGATCGTACCCGTACGGAATCGACGCCTAAAATGTTCAAGCCAATTCACCTAGTCTCTAGTGCCATGGACCGTTGCTAGACGGCCACCCATGGTAACGGGCCCTTGTGGACACGGGCCCAAGTCTAGCTGAGGGTGAACCTAAAGGGTCACACACAAATCACCAAGGAGGTTGAGAGATCGACTTGGAGTCAATCTCGAAGGATAAAAATAAGTAATTGGATTACTTAAGGGAAAGTCCATTGGATGGACGGGCCGATATTGTATCGGGCTTTCGTTTAATCGGTAAATTGGATTTTCGATTAAATATGGAAAGTTGAGACGTTGAGACGTTGGATCTTTTAATTGGATTAAAAGATCAACGGGAATAATTTAAATGGACATTAAATTGGATTTAATGTTGGGTTCGTCGTAATTGGATTACGATAAAACCTGGTCCGTTAAATTATACCCGAGAGGAGAAATAATTCGTATTTTGGAATAGGAAGAAGTTGGACTTCTTCCCTTAATTAAACATGGCCGACATGTTCCCTTGGAGGAAGCAAAATCAGCCATGTTTCATGCTAGGTGGTATGTTGACTTGTCTCTTTTGGAAAGAGACAAATCAACTCCAATCAAGCTCTTCCCTTTTGGTATGATTTGATCATACCATTAATTTTGGTAGGCTTGATTGAAGAATTGATGGTGATTGATTGGAATGAATCCAGACATCCTTGGATGAACCTATACACATTCCAATAATCACATTAATTATGTATATATATGAGAATATACAACACCAAGCGTAAGTGATTCATTATTCATCTTTTTCTAGGAAAAAGAGAAGACAAAAAATCCTCTCCTCTCTCTCAAATTTCGTGCTCTCTCCCTCTCCCACACTTGTGTTCTTCACTTGATTTTGAATCAAGAAGAAGAACAAAGTAAGTTTAAGAGAACACTAATTCATAGTGTTCTTCTCTTAAACCGATTCCTTCTAAACCCGTTCTTTTGTAGCAAGAAGAACGTGTGTTTCTTCCGGTGTGGTGTGGATCACCTTTGGAGAATCCATACGTTTGGATTTCGTGAGCATTCCGGAGATGGAACAAACGCAAGTAGCCGGGAGCATACGCTAAACAATCAAAGGAAACGGTTTATTACGCTTTGATTGGTTTCATTATATATCTATCCCTATGTGCTTAAATATATGTTTTAATATTTACACATCCTACATCGAACGCCCGGTCGAGCACCCAAGGGTACACCCCTTGGGATTCGCGTATTTTGAATTTGATTTGAATTTACGCACAATTTCTCGCTTTCTTGCTTCCGCTCGCGCTCCCGGGCGGATCCGCTTGTCCTTCACTTGACACCCTTGGGTGGATCTACTAAGGTCCAAACCTTGTTTGAACTCATAGAGTCCATTTCAGATTTCATGGCCTCAACCCATTTTTCCCGAATCAATGTCCGACATTGCTTCTCCGTAGGTGTTTGGATCATTGTCCAACTGACCGGTCACACCTACAAACCCATACCTATCAGGTTGATGGGAAACTCTAGTCGACCTTCGGATGACAGGAATATCGTCAGTGGGAACTACAGGTGCAGATGATGTCGTTGCATTCGTTTGAGGTATTGCCTCACTTGATTCCTCAAGGAGCAATTCCTCACGACGGGTATTCGTTGGAAAATCCTTTTCCAGGAACACTGCGTTTCTCGAGACAAAAACCTTTTGCTCGGAAGGATCATAAAAATAATACCCCGTAGTTTCCTTAGGATAACCCACGAACCTGCACAAACTAGACCTCGAGTCCAGTTTGTCTCCCACTAGTCTCTTGACGTATGCAGGGCTACCCCACACTCTCAAGTACTTGTAGGAAGCAGGCTTGCCATGCCATATCTAATATGGCGTCTGGGCCACAGTCTTAGAAGGCGCCATGTTTAATAACTTCGCTGCCGTCTCAAGAGCATAACCCCAGAAGGATAAGGGCAGTTCAGTAAAACTCATCATGGATCGAACCATGTCCAACAAGGTTCGATTCCTCCTTTCAGAGACGCCGTTCAGCTGTGGCGTTCCGGGAGGAGTCCACTGAGAGAGAATCCCATTCTCTTTTAAGTAATCCAAGAATTCCCCACTCAAATACTCACCACCTCGGTCCGACCGAAGGACTTTAATTTTGCGACCAGTTTGGTTTTCAACTTCAAGCCTGAACTCTTTAAACCTTCCAAAGGCCTCAGACTTGTACCTCATAAGGTAAACATAACCATACCATGAGTGGTCATCGGTAAAAGTTATGAAGTAAGAAAACCCTCCTCTGGCCTGTGTATTTAGTAGCCCACAGACATCTGAATGGATCAAATCCAACAGACCACTGGCAAGCATGCTTTATCCAACAAAGGGCTTCTTGGTCATTTTCCCTTTTAGACAAGACTCGCAGGCCGGTAGATGGTCCAAATCATCTATTTCTAGACTCTTTGAGTCCACCAACCTCCTAATCCTATCTTGAGAGATGTGACCTAGCCTTGCATGCCAAATCTGTGCGTTTTCTTGATTATCCATTTTCCGTTTGTTTTGAGCAGTCATGATCAAATCACGTTGTTGAAGAATATAAAGACCATTATGAAGTTTACCTAGCAGATCTGAAGAAGCATTCTTCATCAAATAAAAACAATTTTTATTAATCATGAAATCAAAACCAGCATTGTCCAACAACGGTATTGAAATGATATTCTTGATCATGCTAGGTACATAATAGCAATCTTTTAATTCTATCCTAACTTGATCATTAACAACTAAGTGGACTAGACCTACAGCTTCAGCAGCAATAGCCTTGCCATCACCAAGCCTCAGCACAACCTCGTCCCTACTTAGCTTTTTGCTTCTTTCTAGCACCTGCAAATCATTGCAGATGTGAGCTCCACAACTGGTATCCAATATCCAAGAAACAGAATTAGTAATCATGTTAATCTCAATAACAAATATACCTTGATTGGAGAGGAGCTTGGGGCAGTCCCTCTTCCAATGCCCTCTTCCATGGCAATGCATGCAAACATCATTTGCCCTCGATTGCTGCGGTCCAACCTTTCCCTTTCCTTTGCCCATCCCCACTGGGGCAACAGGAGCGCTCTGAGCGCTAGCAGCGGCTTTTGCCTTTCCCTTCTTCCTCTTCCAGCGTCCGGCCCTCTTGCCTTTTGCCTTAGAGGTCGAAGCCTCCCCAACCAGTATCACCGGCGCAGACCTTTTGGTCGTTGCTGTCGAACTGGGTCAACATGTTAATCAACTCGTGTATGGACTTCTCAAGCCCATTCATGTTGTAATTCACGACAAAAGGGTCGTAAGAGGGAGGAAGAGACTGTAGGATCACATCTATATATGTATCATTATCAAGCTCAACTTTGAGATCCTCGAGCTTTTCCACAAGGGAAAGCATCTTGATCCCATGTTCATGTACAGAGGATCCTTCAGTCATCTTGGTGCCGAAAAATGCTTTTGTGGCGGCATATCTAATATGCTTATCCAGAACCGCATACATATCCTGTAAGCGGAGCATTATCGCGTTGGCATGGTCCAGCCTATCATACTGCTTCTGGATCTCATTGGTCATGGATGCCAGTATGATGCTGCGTACCTTGCGGTCATCCTCATGCATTTTTCGAACGTCAAACGCTCTTCTGGCGAGGAACCTTCCGGCAAGGTTACGGGAAATGGCTTATCCAGAACATAAGCCTGGTTTTCGTAATCGAGGACAATCCTCAGATTACGCAGCCAATCGTTGTAGTTCGTTCCATTAAACTTATTAGTCTCCATAATCATAGATAACGGGTTCTTAGACATCTACATTCAAAATGTAAAGCAGAAATTAGCAAACGAATTGTAATATTAATTCAAGTTTATGACATGGTCTTTAGTCATTAACCCTCCTACTATTTGTACGAAAGCCCACCACTCTCAAGTGTGGTTTTGGGAAACCATTTCCTAGTGGGCTTGGGATCCACAAACGCAATTCTCCATGCCCCGCTTTTACGATTCACATAGAAAAAGCTTTGTGGGAGGTATCCAATACCATTCTCATCCAATGAGATTCCCAAGATATTTTGCCTCACCTCTTTCACATGATTCCGAGGACTCCAAGCGAATCATGTTACTTCGGCGTTAGGCCCGACCCATCAACCAAATCATATCTCAACTGTCGCCCCCCACGACTCGTGAGAGAGGGAAACAAGAGCATATTCCTTTGTTCGTAACAATAATGCAGCTTTCTTTCATTCCAAAACGTGCCACGACTCGTGAGACCACGCTTTAGAGGAAAGTAGCTTCCTCATTACATTATTACGGATGGAAGGCTTGGAATAATCAAACCATTTGATTTAATTCCATTTTGGGCCTAATATTTACTTGGACCATCCAAGTGAGAGTTCATCATTTTATTAAGACCGAGACCTCATCATTGTTAGTATTTTGCATGCTCAAGATTTATACATATAATGTAATAAGATGCATTCCAAACACACCATACATCAAAGCATAAAAAACTTAAGCACATGCAAAGTAAGCCTAGCACGCCCCTGTTAGGATGATCACAAGCCCATTCCTAAGTGATCCACTGAGCCCGCAGTGGATCTATGGTCAAACTAGGGTAGACCTACACTATTACAATATTTACATCCCATTATCATTCTAATGGGGCCTTGTAAAAATTTCTCCTTTGTTCTTCTTGACCTTCCATCATGGGCTCCATCCACCGGACCTTCATCTCCTTAGAAGCTTACAATTAATAAATTAAATCCTCACAATCTAATCTACTCTCATTACAACTTAAAAGAAACCCCAATCATAAGTCGGGGGGAGTACATTAATAGAGAGGAAGAAAGCCTTATTATTCCAAGGCTAAAAAACGATAGAGAGAAGAAAAACAAAGAGGCACGCAGGCCTCACCCAACAATAAATTAAACCATACATAGGCTAAAAAAGGGCTAGTGATCATCCTTATTGTTTATCAAATAAACAACAACAACAAAGCACATTTACATCAAATATAAATATGCCAACACATAAATACATACCATGTATTTATAACAAGATATCCAATATCTAACAATAAACATAATTAAGTGCAGAAAATAATATATTAATAATGCAATTAAAAAAACGGATATCACCCATACATCCAATGTATAAACCATTTTAGTTTGGAAACCATTTCCAAAATAATCTAAGGCATCAAAAATAGTTTTAGAAAAATCCAATTTAACTAAAATTAAAATATGCCAAAATTACTCACATTCAGAAAACAACAGAAATCGGAAAATTGAAATTTTCACGAAAAACGATGCAAAACGTCCCAAACGTCCCAGACCGGCCGATGGCCGGCCGCACGCGCGCACAGCACTGCGCGCCCAGCGCACGCCCGCGCGCGCACGGGCGGAAGCCCGGGCGCAGGCTGCCTGCCTGCGCTGCCCGCCAGCACGCACGGCCAGTGGGCGCGCGCGCCAGGCAGCGCGCGCAGGCCACTGCCCGCGCGCGCGCCCGGCCTGCGCGCCTGCTGGCCTAGTGACCGGCCTGCAGGCAGCAGTAAGCAGACGGCTGCTGAACGTTTTCCAATTTTTTTTATTTTTTATTTATATCTGCTGTAAAACTGAAATATAAACATGCATTTACAGAAAATCAAATTCTCATAAAATGCATAGATATCCATAATTTCAAAAGCGAAATTAACACATATTTTCATACATATAATCATGCTAGAAAAAACCCTAAAACATGCTTTCAAAAAGCATTTTTAAACACGTTCAACATGCTTAACACATTATAACATGTAAATCCTTAAAGCCACAACACCGAACCGGGCTCTGATACCACTGAAAGAATCGGGTACGGCCCGGGAATGCAACGGAAGCGTAAATACGTAAATTTAAGACATAATTTAAATCGGATTCAAAGGGGTGTTCCCTTTGAAGTTCCCAAGCGTTCGGTGTTTTTCAAAGCATAAACAACAAAATAAAACATGCTGGACATGTGGCTTAAAAGGAGAAGAAGAAAGGTATACAAAAATGTAAAAAGGAAACCAACCTTTGTTCGTTTATGTAGAACGGGTTCGTGCGTTGTTCCTTTCTTTTCTTTCTTCGTTCGTCCACTTGAGAGCTCAACGTAGAACTCCTCTAATGCGTTCCACACGACACTATGGATTTATTTCTATTCTATTGCTAGATAGAAATTAGAAACAAAGAAGAACAAACAATTTCAAAGAAAGCACTATCGATTAGTGTACCTTGGAATGTTTTTGTTCAATCTTCTCTAAGAAGTATGAACACTAAAAGAGAGAATTTTCAGAGAGTATTTGGCTAAAAACTCCAGCAAAAAGTGAAGCAAGTTAAGTGAATTGTGTCTAGCAAAGTAGTTTTGTGTATGTAGAATGTAGTGTTCAAAAACCACCTACATAAGTAACCTCCAAGGCAACTTCCACATACACACACTTCTAGCACATCCACTACACATGATAGCAAGAGAAAAACCACCCACAAATCAGCAAATTTTCCTGCTCACCATGTACATATGTGGAAGAGTTGAAACTCCTCTTTAACTAGCTTCAACTTGCATGAAAAAATGGACTTGGACCTTCATGGTTTTTGGACTTGTATTTAATCAAATTAAATAAAGTCCAAACATGTATCCATTGGGCATTAATTAATCTAATTAATTTCAATCCAATTGAATCCCAATTATTTATTTAATCCAATTAAATAAACATAAGTCCAAATTAAGAATAATTGATCCAATCAACTATTCTAGCCAAAACCCAATAAATTAATCCAATTAATTTAAAGGTCCTTAGTCCAAAAATTAACTAGTCCAAAAATTAACTAATCCAATTAATTAATTCTTGGACCATCCATCAAATGAATTTCTCAATAAATGATCGAATCATTTATTTTTCTCTCTTGAATAAATTTAATCCGATTAAATTTATTCGCTTCTTCTAGAATTAATTCCAAATTAACTCCGCCAAATCCAAAGTGATTTGTGTGTGACTCATTAGGTTCACCCTCAGCTAGACTTGGGCTTGTGTCCAACACAATTGATCAATTAAATCCAATTTAATTAATTGTTTTTCCGATTAACCATTAATCGGAAAAACGCCCGTCACCATGGGTGGCCGTCTAGCAACGGTCCATGGCACTAGAGACTAGGTGAATGTTAGCGTGAACATTTAGGCTTCCGAGTCCCATACGAGTACGGTCCTTCCATCATCCGTCTCCCGGTCTGAGTCTAGGGTATGGAATTGGGCGTCGGTTCCCATCCTGGACTAGACAACTATGCTCAGTAACTCGAGGCACGTTTACTCTATCGATCGACGTAGGAAACCATTCCCTACTCGGCCAATCACTGTGGCCACAGACTTATAAGAGTTTAAACTGTCTCAGAGCGCATAGGAGACTCGATTGTCATATACTGACAGGTGACGGATCCTATCTTGGAATCCACCGTCCTCTTACATATTCCGACTGCACTGTATAAGGCTTATGATGAACGTATCCCAGATACTGACATCTCTTGCCAGATGCTAGATACAGCCATCATATGCATGTGACTGCCATGATTCCTCAAGTCCGAGGACTAATCTCGTACTATCGGAGCCGGGAATGCCAGTCATACCGACCAAGCCTCCAAGGCTTCCATATGACGATTCCCGCGAGTCAGTTGAGTCAGTTGACATCCTTGTCAACTAACCCACTGATATTGCATAGACGTCCAACGTCTGTCGCCGATGAAACACGACACTCATCTAATGAATGCAATCATTAGTGCAAGTCTGTATAGGACTCTTGATGCCCTGTCTCAAGGTCCTCGACTTGGAACGTTTCAGACCTAACCCTTAGAAATTAGTTTCATAGCTGCCATCCAATGCGCAACCCAACTACATGGGTTGTTCGTTTGGCCTGTGGGCTTTGTTGTGATGTTAAATGGAATAAACATAAATAGCGAGCACAACAAATGGAACTGCCAAACATGAATACTCACTTTATTCATATAAGAATATTACAATTACAATGACATTGTCAGAAATAGATTACATCAAGACCAATCTAATTGGCTTTCCGGTCACCCTATTATAACAGAAGACGGAGGGACCGTACCCCTACGGAATTGGCACCTAAATGTTCATGCCAACACTCAACTAGTCTCTAGTGCCATGGACTATTGCTAGACAGCCACCCATGGTAACGGGCTCCTGTTCGACATGGGCCCAAGTGTAGTTGAGGATGAACCTAAAGGGTCACACATAAATCACCGAGGAGGTGAAGAAATTGACTTGGAGTTAATTTAAGAGGATAATGAGTAATTTAATTACTTAAGGTATTGTCTATTGGATGGACAGGCCGATATTGTATTGGGCCCATATTTTAATCGGTAAATGGGATTTATCGATTAAGTAGAGAATCGAAACTTGGATCTTTTAATTTGATTTAAGATTAATTAGAATTATTTAAATGGACCATGAATTAAATAGGATTTAGTTCTTGGGTTTGTTATAATTGGATTATAATAAAACCCGGTCCATTAAATCTTGGCCGAAAAGATGTGTTAATTCTTCTTCTTGAATAAGAAGTTGGACTTCTTTTCAAAAGAGCATGGCCAAAATTGATTCATTTAGAAGCTCAAAATTGGCCATAAATGGCCTTTGATGAGTGTTGACCTGTCTCTTTTGGTAAGAGACAAATCAATTCCAATCAAGCCTCTTTCTTTTGGTATGATTAAATTATACCTTATGGGATGGTAGGCTTGACAGATGATTAGTGTGGATTACTTGGAATGTATCTAGACATCCTTGAATAAACCTAGACACATTCCAATAATCGCAGTAATTAAGTATATATATATATATGTATATACTATCATCAAACAAAGAGAATCATAATTCATCTTTTTCGAGGAAAAAGAAGAACACACACTCTCTACATGATCCTGGTTTTTAGCCCCTCTCCCTACACATACTATCCTCTTTGCTCTTCATTGATCTAGGATCATCTTTGAAGAACAAAGCAAGATCAAGAAGAAACACTAACATAATAGTGTTGTCTCTTCTTTGATCCTATGCTCTAAGATCCATTTTTCTCTAGCAAGAAAAACGAGATCTCCCCCGGTGTGGTGTGGACTTTGTTAGAGAGTTCATACATTTGAACTTGATGAACGTTTCCAGCCAAGGAACAACGCTCGTAGCCGTACAACAATGAAAGCTACAAAGGTAATATTTAATGTTTACGCTCTTGTGGTTTTTTTATGATTAATATATGCTCCATATGATATATATTGTTTTTAATTATCATATTCTACATTGAATGCTCGGTTGAGTACCCAAGGGTACACCCCTTGGGATCTTTTGACATGCTTTATTAATGCAATTTTTAAAATTATCGCTTCAGCTTGCGCTCCAGGTTGGATCCGCTTGTCCTTCACAGCTGACCCACAAATACTAACCGAGATTTTAGTCTTTATGACCATCACAGTGAGGCGATGGGATTGCTCCAAGTTTTCATAAAGATCAACCTCATTCGGCTGGCTAGTTTCAGTAATGAGAGTCAGTTCATCTTTTCTTATAGCATAATTAATGTCCATCCAACCTAAATGAAGAAGAATTTTCTCCTTCCACACTATATAATTATCACCTCTTAATTCGGGATATCACAGTTCATATTAGATAAATTCGTAGGTTGAAAGAATACACCACAATATACATGCTTATGTCATAAAATACAAACAACAAACGTAATCGTGTCTTACCAATGTAAAATGTGCAATAAATGAATCAACAATAAGAATTGTCTATGGCCTAAATTCCTACTCAATGATCCATACGTCTTCATCATGAATCTATCAAGTTACATTCTGTTTCTCGATCCCTGTGGGTAAATCAAGAAACATAACATGGTATTTTATCATGATTAATCATACAAGTGCAACAAAATTCCTATAGGATGATCTCATTGCATGAGATATGATCAATCACAAATAATGCTTTTGTACTATATATGTGATCTTGAAACCTCAAAGCATAAACATAAATTAGAGATTCTATTGCTAATATTTAATTAATGAAAATTCTTATACGAAGGCATTAAAGTGCAAGAACTAATTTAATTCAGATATTCAAAACAGTTATATGTACAATAAATATAATAATACACACATTTTTAAGTACAATAAATCCATGATAATTTCAATAACAGGATTTAGTAGACATATAACTTTTAATTCCCAAAAACCAACATCATGCTCAAATCAAATCAGAGATAAAAGCATGCTCTATTACCAAAGGTAAGCATAATAAAGAGGTCATAGGAAACAAGATGACATAATCATAAATCCATCTAAATGTCAACATAATCCAACATAAATGCTGGCAATATTTGCATCTAACACAAAAGCATCAATCATACATATACATGGTAGATTATTGAGTGCAGAAGAAAATATTTTAGGATACCTATCTGCAGTTGTTGATTTCAATGCAGATCTGTAAAGAAAATAGGAAGACTGCAGAAAAAGTGATGTTAGATTCTTCTGAAATCTAATGCAGTCAACCTATGGTGTGCCTCGTTACGATCGCAAGATTTCGGGGGACCTAAGCCTTTAAATCGAGGTTTTAGAAGAAAACTCCAGCGAAAAAAAAAAAATAATATTTTTCATACATTTTTCAAGAAATGAATGTCTCATGTGTTCTTATTTGGCTATTATTGAAAGTTACTTAAGGTTGATAGTGGACTATATCAGAAAAACCATCATGTAGAGATAAGTTGTGGGTACGGCTTAAGTCATGCATGCTTCTATAGTGAAGAACAAAAATGCATATGTGATAAGTCGTGGTCGCAGCTTATCAAATGTGTGCTGGACAGGATCAGTTATGTGATAAGCTGTGGCCATGGCTTATCTCATGTCTGCTCTAACTACAAAATAACATGTTAGAATCCTTTATTCAAGATTATTCTCTTCACAGATTAATAGATTATCATATCAAATATTTCCCTTCCACTAAATTTCTTGGCTCCTTAGCAACAATTTTTAATACCAACATTATTTCTCTTTCGAATTTCATTGTCTTTGGAATTCTATTCTCTCTCTCTCTCTCTCTCTCTCTCTTCTCTCTCTCTCTCTCTTTATATATATATTCAAAAGTTTTGTTGTCCTACTTTACACTTCTTGGGAAAATATTATAAATTAATTTTCGATCTTACCTTTGTTTTGATATTTTTTCCTTATAAATTAGTTAGAGATGGTAAAAAATGACAATTGTATATTTTCTCTATTATTTAAAAAACTTGTGGGAATAAGGAACGCAATTTCTTAGCATGTCAAAGCGTCATCCCTACAACAAAATGAATTATTTCCTACATTATGAATCATTACAGCTTAAAAATTATTGCAAATTAATATTATCACTATGATTAAACAAAATAGATGCGAAAACTTCGTTTTGACCATGATTAATCAACATATGTCATGGTTTTACTCGTAGCCAAAATATCTGCCATGGTTTTTAGTTATACCTAATGTCTTGATCCCCTTACAGAAATTACAACGGCCATTTAGTTGATGCGCAATCGTGGTTAATCAGTATTCAACATAATTTTTTACTTTTAACTGTGATAAATAATTATAATGAAAAAACTATAGTGTTCTAATGCATTGAGGCTGAGACCCAAGGCTCATAACTTTTTTTTAGGTCTTAACGTTCGAGTTTCGAGTTGCACTAATGTGGCTATTTGTTTGTTTATATAACAATTACTTATGTAGTATTGTCTTTGTTGTTTTGTTAAGAACTTGTCTAAAAAAAACACAATATCTTCATAGTGATGTAGCTATAGTATTGTTTTTGTTCTTTTGTTATAAAAAAGTTATTTCATTATTGACATATTTGATAAGGTCATATAGTGAATAATGCAATTGACTACTTTTATATATTAAAAAAAAAAAGAAGACAAACAAATTTTTGCTGACAAATCACTTGCATGCACTACAAAAACAGAAGCACTTTGAAACTAGCAGATAGAAGCATTAAGTATCGTAGGGGAATAGTGGAAGATGTGTTCGTCAAAGTCAGCAAATTTATCATCCTCGTTGACTTCATTGTGTTAGATGCGGAAGAGGATAAGAATACGCAATTGATTACGAATAGTCCCTTTCTTGCCATAAGTATAGCGTTAATTGATGTGCAAAAAGATCAACTCACTCTTAGAGTTAATGATGAACATACAGTCTTTAATGTGTTTAAGTCTATGAAATATTTACAAAAGAATGAGCATGACAAATTTGCAATTGATAGCGTTAATGCCCTTAGAACTGAAAATGCTCATTTAGTCCAATGTAAGGATACCAAAGAAAATTGCTTCACAAACTCTAATGGGAATAATTTGCAGGACATGGAAGAAAAGCATGTGCAAATCAAGGGTCAAGAATTGAAATCTAAACTACGAAAGGTGTTGCTGTTGAATGGAGTTACTTCCAATCACCAAGCAAAACCACTAGATGCAGCATCAACCAATCGGACAAATGCAAGCGAGAACAATAAGCTTCAACCAAATAAGAAGAAGTGGAGGAAGAAGGCCAACAGGAATGCTCGAACTTACAAGGAACAAACAAAGGCATGACATGAATCTAATGTAAGAAAGAAAAAATTCAAAGAGCGTGAAGAGTGGCAGCACAAAGACAAGGCCCGTGTTAAAGTGGATTGGCGAAGGCTAAAAGGCTATGTCGAAGAGGCGCAAAAGATTCATTCTGGATCCTCTCTCCGACTTGCAGGTGCGTGACAAGTATCCTAACATCAAGCTAGCGATGTTAAACAAGCGCTACATAGGAGGCAACCCATGCATGTGTATGTTTATTATTCGCTTTTTTGTCCTTTTCAGCACAGGTGACGGATTCCTAATAGCCTGTGACCCACGGATTATGCCTTGTACGTTTCTGTGAAGCGAGTTTCTGATAGTCCGTGACCCATGGGCTATTCAAAAAGTGTTTTGGTCCACTGATGGTATCTTTTTCATTCATTCTTTCTTTTCGTTTGTTTTATTTAATACAAAATACAAAAACCAAAATAAAAAAGAAAGAAAGAAAAACATTGGCCAAAATAGGAAAATCCCAATTTGGGAATTAGGGCACAAGTTGACCTATATTTACCCTGGAGTTTTCTGAAGGAGGTTCTTCCCTCACCTCATACACCGCCGCCACCTTGCTGCCCAAACCGCCCACCAGCATTGCTCACCGCCAGCCACCGTTGCTCGTCTCTACATGCCGCCATCAACACCAACCTCCGTCTGCTGCTGTCGAGCCCCGCCACCGCATCTCCACAAGAGAGAACGTCGCGCACTTCTGTCCACCACCGCCGGCCACCTTCGAATGCCAAATTCAAACGCTGCTCACCCACTGCCAGGGTTCCTCCACAGAACGCGCTGCAGCGACACCACCCTCTGACCACCAGCTTCTTCCTAACGTCCGCCGCTGTCGACTCTCCCGCCATTGCGAGTGTTGTCTACCGCCTTTCCCTTCCGTCTGTCCTGTTTTGAGTTCTTACTTTTTTATTCTTTCCCTTCCCCAATTTTTTGTTTTTTTTTCTTGCTTGTTTATTTCACCAACATCACACATGTTTCTTCCTCTTTCTGTACGTTTTTTTCTCTTTTTCTACTTACACTTTCTACTAAAGGCTTCTCATGGATACCTTTGGACTAAACTTGTTCCTACCGTGAGAGGTACGCTAGGGTTGCTTCATTATTTATCCTGAGGCACCGACATTGAAGACAATGTCGGGTTTACGTGTGGGGGTGGTTGAGTTCCTCTGATTTAGTGCATATTGATGATTGTGGTTGAGGCCTGCTGAAATGATAGTTATTGGCTGGGGTTTTATGTGAATTCATGAGTTTTGGTGATTTTGTTGGGTAGTATGTTGATTAACCTTGATACATTGCATCCCCATTTCACTCATGTCAACATGATTTATGAATGCACTGTTAGGATTGCAATGAAATACTTGACATGTATAGGAAAATTCAAACTTTCCACATGTATGATGATTATCTTAATGATCTTGTTTTGATGAAAAATGCTTGTGAGTAGCACACATAAGCCCCTTTGGTGAGCTTTTGAGTCTATGAGCACACATCTTATTGCTCTATTATTTTGTTTGGCTGTGCGATTGTCATCTTTGGCTTGATATTTTCTCGAACTTGCTCGGTTATGCATGTTGAGACTACATATTGAGTTGGGTGTGTTGAAAATGATAAGGGCATTAGGATCGAACCAAAAGTTTTCGTGGCTAAGCCTGTGTAAATATCCACCCCTAGTAGCCCAATCGAGCCTGAGCCTGATTTCATTGTCATATTAAGCAAACTACAAGATGTGAACAACCTTTTCTTTGTCCTAGACGTTAGAACTCCATTGTTGGAGAATTGAGATGACTACTCTTAAGGAGATTTCCCAAGTAGTGTATAGTTCAAGTGCCCGTCTTAAGTACTCCTTGAAGTTATGTCCAGAGAAAAACAATTGTGAACAAAAAAAGACATCCAGAAAGTCATTGATGACCTACAACAAGGAAGATGCAATGATGAACAATGCAAAAAAAAAAAAAAAAAAAAAAAGAAGCAAAGAAAAGAAGGACAAGATGAAGGAAAGAGACGGAGTAAGTTGCAGTTGAACTAGGAAATTCGTATAGGGAAAGACTATCCGAGTAATGTCACCTAATTTCTTTAACCCCAAAGAACCCGTCTTACATTTTTATTTGTTTTCTACCTTCACCTAAAGTCCCATTACAACCCAGAAAAAGACCCTTTGATTCTCATGTCTAACTCACTTCAAGCGGTGGAGATATGATATTAGAGCGAGCCTATGGCAAAATCTTGTTAAAGAATGACTTGAGAGTTGTTGTTCACCCTTAAACGCTTCAAGCGTATTGAGTGTATCCAAAGGGAGGGTGTTCACTCACTTTATACTTGAATTCCGAATGGATTGTTGAGATAGTTGTTATATTGTGTGGCTTGTGTGAATTAGTACCGTGTAGTCTATTGTTGTTTGCAACTTGATGGTAAATTCATTTTGAAATATTGACATGAGTCAAAATGGGGTAAAATGTAAAAAGGGGGATGTTCTTTTGAGAGTTGATTGCATTACATTGTTATATGCTTGAGGACAAGCATGGTCTAAGTATGGGGGTATTTTATTAGGGGAAATTATACCATATTCTTGTGTTTATGCCCTTGTTTTCTCTTGATATGATGCTTGTTCTTGAGTACTTTGTGACATTTAGGAACTTTCGTGGAAAAAATGCGAATTCAAGCAAAGAGCTCAAACATAAAGGAAAGAGTCAAAATTCTGCAGAAACAAGCACAAGTTAGCCTATGACCCACGGGCTATCAGAGATTCTTAGCGATTGATGATTCTTGAAAAACACACATAACACACACTCTCCCTCTCCTACCTCTCGTCCGCCCCCTCTCTCTTTCTCTAGCAAGAAAATATTTTTCCTTAGTTCTTTTTGTTCTTGGAACATTAAGAACTTAGACGAACCAATACCGTTAATTGATAATGAGTTATTGATTCGTCGATTCCAAAAATAATACTTGTTCGTTACTAGCACGACGTGCAAGATACGTGGGTGGATCGTGTGTCACGATTTGGAGGATCTCAAGAACGAGGTCTTGGTGCAAAACGGGGAACAACGCGAGTAGCAGTTGAAGACGAAAACGACAACGGGTAGGTCTCGTTTAAGATTTTCGTCCCTCTTTATTTTTCAACTCTATGGCCTCCACGATATATTTAATTGTTTTATGATCATAAGATACACCGAACGCCCGGGAACCTCAAGGGCACACCCCTTGAGCGTGTTCTTTAAATTAAAAGCATGCCTTTTATTTTGTAAAATTTAATATGTTTAATTTTACCGCGCTTCCGCATTCGCGCAATTCCCGGAATGATCCACCAGATTTTCTTTCAGTAGTATCAGAGCCCGGTTCGGTGTATAGGCCTAGGGTTTATGTGCGTTATAAGCATGATACGTGATATTGGCATGTTTTATATTAAATCTTGATTGTTCTTGATTTTAAGCATGTCGATTTTATTGCTTTTAATTCGTGTGAATTCATCAATGTTGGTAATTTTCTGTTTTTCTTGGGAAACGGGGGTGGAAAATTGAACGGAAAACGAGAAACGACGCAGCCGGCCAGCCGAGAGGGCTGGCCTCGCGCAGCCGCACGCTGCCGGCAGGGCAGACACGCGCAGGCAAGGGAGGCCTGAGCGCGCCCGCCCAGCCGGCCGCGCGCGGGGGCAGCGCGCAGCAAGGAAGGCTGCGCGCACGCAGACAAGGGTGTCTGCGCGCGCGCGCCCGGCAGGCGCGCTCATGCGCGCGCGGACGGGCCCTGGGCGGCGCCGCCAGGCGCGCGCGCACGCAGACGAAGGAGTCTGCGCGCGCGCCCGGCAGGCGTGCCCAGTGCACGTCTGCGCGCGCGCCCGGCAGGCGTGCCCAGTGCACGTCTGCGCGCGCACTGCGCACGGCACGACCGGCAGCCAGCAGGCCAGCGCGCGCGCAAGGCAGGGAGCCTGCGCGCGCAGCGGCCTGCCGGCTTGCCAGGCCGCGCAGCGCGCTGCCGGCCAGGCGCGCGCGCGCACGCAGGCAAGCGGCCTGCGCGCGCGCGCCCGGCCAGGCAGTGCCTGCGCGCGCGCAGGGGCGGCAGGCTCCGGCGAGCCGCCGTCGGCGGCGGTAGCAGCTGCTGCTGCTAGGGTTTCAAAACCCTAGCAGTATTTTTCTTTTATTTTTTAATTATTTTCAGTTTTAATTTTGAATTAATTCTGAAAAATCGTTTTTGGTTCAATTACGCCTATTTTTCTAAAGACATTATTTTAGGAGTAAAATTAATTGGATTCGGAATCCTGGGGTTATTTTACTTAAAATAATGAGGAAAGGTTTTCCTAAAACAAGAAAATATTATTACCAATATTTGTGTTTTATTTTTCACACGTTGTGCACATATTCATTAATTATTTTGGATATTTATGATTGGAAATCATATGTTGTTGGTATTATGTAATTATGTGATTGGATCATGTGATTATGTGTGTTAGATGGAAATGGATGATCGCGAGCCCTAAGACCGGATGTATGGTTTATTTTCTGTTGGGCATGTGTGCCTCTTTTACTGCTTTCTCCTTCTCTCTTTCTAGTTGCCTTGGAATAATAAAGCATTCTACCTCCCTCCTTATGTACTCCCCCCGGGTTTTCGCTGGGGTTTCTAATTTTTAATATGTAATGAGAGTAGACTAGGAGTGAGGTTTCCTTTTTGTAATTGGTGGAGAAGAAGGAAGGACCACATGGAGAGCCCAGACGGGAGGTCCTTGGTGTTTTCCATGAAGTGAAGAAAGAGAAAAAGAGACCAAGGCCCATCAGCATGATGATTGGGTTACTATTAATGTAATAGTATAGGACCAACCCTAGATTGACCATAGATCCACTGCGGGCTCAGTGGATCGCATAGGATTCGGGCTCGTGATCATCCAACAGGGGCGTGCTAGGCTTTAATTTTGCATGTGGTTATGATGATGGATGAATGGATTATTTATTTATCGTATAACTGCTATGAATGGTTTATTTACGCATTATGGATGTATGTGTAGATATTTATTTGAGATCTCGGTCATTACTTACTCTCACATTGGTTGGACCAATGTCAAAATATTAGACCCTAGACAAAGTGGACATGAACTCTAGGAGTTTGTCCATGCCTTCCAATCCATGGCATAGTGAGGAAGCTGCTTTAAGGTCAATAGCGTGGTCTCACGAGTCGTGGCACGTTATTGTACTTAAAGGAAGCTGCATTATGTCATGAACGAAAAGCGGGCTGCTGCTACCTGTCTCATGAGTCGTGGGGGTACCAGTGGGTCCGTGGCTCGGTCGATTGGGTTGGGTCTAACGCCCAATTAACATGATTCGCTTGGAGTCCTCGGGATCATGTGAAAGGGTGAGGCAATAATCTTGGAATCTCGTGGAACGAGAATGGTATGGAATACCTCCCAAAGGATCTTTTCCATGCGAATCGTAAAAAGTGGGGTATGGAAAAATCGCTGTGGATCCCAAGCCCACTTGGAAAGGATTTCCCGAAAATCACGTTTGAGAGTACCGTGTTTTCGTATAAATAGTGGGAGGATTAAATGACTAAAGTCCATGCATTTAATAATTTTTATCAAACCACCGTCTTTTATTTTTTGCTGATCGCGCGCTATTTTCTAAAATGTAGATTTTAAAATGTCTAAGAACCCACTTTCCACCATTCTTGAGACAAACAAATTCAATGGAACAAACTACAACGACTGGTTGCGCAATCTCAGGATAGTCCTAGATTACGAGAACCAAGGCTACGTCATGGACGAGCCTCTCCCTAGGACCTTACCGGAAGGATCCACGCCAGAAGAACGTGAGACGTTCGAGACTTGGCATAAGGATAACCGGAAGGTCCGTAGCATCATACTTGCTTCGATGACCAATGAGATTCAGAAGCAGTATGAAAGGCTAGACGATGTCCCTTCCATTATGGCTCGCCTAAAGGATTGCTATGCAGTCCCGGACCGGCATACTAGGTATGTCGCGACCAAGGCGTTCTTTGGAACTAAAATGACAGAAGGATCCTCTGTACAAGAACACGGGGTTAAAATGCTTACCCTGGTGGAAAAGCTCGAGGACCTAAAGGCAGGTCTCGATAATGAAACGTACATAGACGTGATCCTTCAGTCACTCCCACCCTCCTTTGACCAATTTATCGTCAACTGCAACATGAACGCACTTGAGAAGGGCATTCATGAGTTGATCAATATGTTGGTGCAATACGAGGCAACGACTAAGAAGTCCACGCCTTCGGTATTGTTTGGAGGTGCTTCGACTTCTAATACGAAAGGCAAGGGTGCCGGACGTTGGAAGAAGAAGAAAGAGAAGGGAAAGGCCATCAAAGCAGCTACGAACACTAAGAGTGTTCCCATTGCCAAAGAGGGGAAAGGCAAAGGAAAGGGAAAGGTTGTCTCCAAGCAACAGTCAAAGGCATATGACATATGTATCAACTGCCGTGAGAAAGAGCATTGGAAGAGAGAGTGCCCCAAACTCTTCTCGAACCAAGGTATATATGTGATTGAGGTTAATATGGTCACTAGTTCTGCCTCTTGGGTATTAGATACCGGCTGTGGAGCTCACATTTGCAATGACTTGCAGGTGTTGAAAAGAAGCAGAAAACTGGGTAGCGGGGACATGATCCTGAAGCTTGGGAATGGCAAGGCCATCTCGGCAGAAGCAGTAGGATCCGCCACTCTAGTGATTAGTGATAATATTAGCATAGATTTAGAACAAGTTTATTTTGTACCCAGTATGATTAAAAAACATCATTTCCATTCCATTGTTGGACAATAGTGGTTATGAGTTTAGAATCAATAAAAACTGCTTTTATTTGATGAGGTGTGGAATTGCTCATCTTACTTGGTACATTACATAACGGACTCTATATCTTGCAACAAACGAATTTCGTCCTCAATGCACAACACAAACGAAAATTAGATAATAACGGGAACGCACGTCTGTGGCACGCTAGGCTAGGTCACATATCCCAAGATAGGATGAAAAGGTTGGTAGACTCAAAGAACCTAGAGGTTGGGGACTTGAGCAATCTACCAACTTGTGAGTCCTGTCTAAGAGGGAAAATGACCAAGAGGCCCTTTGTGGGACAAAGCAGGCTTGCCACAGGTCTATTGGACTTGGTCCATACAGACGTATGTGGACCACTAAGGACGCAGGCCCGAGGTGGGTTCTCCTACTTCATAACCTTCACCGATGATCATTCAGGGTTATGTTTACCTGATGAGGTACAAGTCTGAAGCTCTTGAGAGGTTTAAAGAATTCAGACTTGAAGTGGAGAACCAAACCAACTGCAAAATTAAAATCCTTCGGTCGGACCGAGGCGGTGAATACCTTAGTACGGAGTTCCTAAATTATTTAAAAGAACATGGTATAGTATCAGAATGGACATCTCCAGGAACACCGCAGTTAAATGGTGTCTCTGAAAGGAGGAATCGACCCTGTTGGACATGGTTCGGTCCATGATGAGTTTTACCAAATTGCCCTTATCGTTTTGGGGATATGCACTAGAAACGGCGTCTAATTATTGAATTTGGCGCCTACTAGCACATTGACCCAAACGCCATATGAGATATGGCACGGCAAGCCTGCATCCTACAACTACTTGAAAGTGTGGGGTAGATCCGCATACGTCAAGAGGTTAGTGGGAGATAAGTTAGAGTCTAAGTCTAGCTTATGCAGGTTTGTTGGATACCCTAAAGAAACTGCGGGTTATTACTTTTATGACCCCTTGGAACAAAAGGTGTTTGTTTCAAGAAATGCAGTATTCTTGGAGCAAGGCTTCCCGGAGGATATCCAACCTGATGAGCTGATCCTTGGGGAATCAAGTGATGGAATCCAGCCATCAGAAGAAGCCGCGGAACCCTCACTTAGAGGATTCAGGATTAACAGCCGAAGGGCTGACCAACCTCGAGAAGTCCAACGTGCTAGGCATGAAGGACAGCCTCAGGAACAGCCAGCCCCGGTTCCTGAACCACCGGCTCCGATACAGTCAGCGCCCACAGTCACCACTGACGTTCCCGTTCTCCGTAGGTCCACTAGAGAGTTCAGACCTCCAATGAGATATGGCTTTCTAGGTGCGACCGATCTTTTGGATAACGATCCTAAGACTTATGGAGAAGCGATGTCTGACATCGACTCCGGGAAATGGCTTGAGGCCATGAAAGCCGAAATGGACTCCATGAGCGAGAACCAAGTTTGGAGTCTTGTAGATCCACCGAAAGGTGTTAAGCCAGTGGGCTGTAAGTGGGTCTACAAGCGCAAACTTGGCGTTGATGGAGAAGTCACAACCTTTAAGGCTAGGCTTGTAGCTAAGGGATACACTCAACGACCCGGGTCCGATTTTGAGGATACCTACTCGCCAGTAGCCATGGCTAAATCCATTCGGATTCTACTCGCCATAGCAGCATGGTATGACTATGAGATATGGCAGATGGACGTGAAAACGGCCTTCCTCAACGGTTTCGTTGAAGAAGAGATCTATATGGATCAGCCGCAGGGTTTCACGGTCTCTGGAGAAGAACAGAAAGTCTGTCGCCTCCAGAAGTCCATCTATGGCCTCAAACAAGCCTCCCGAAGTTGGAACATTCGATTTGATGAAGTAATACGGGGTTATGACTTCATCAAAAACGAATCCGACCCTTGTGTATACAAGAAGGTCAGTGGGAGCTCAATAGTGTTCCTAGTGATTTATGTGGATGACATTCTGCTCATTGGTAATGACGTCAGAATGTTAGGAAACACAAAAGCATGGTTGTCAACCCAGTTTTCCATGAAGGACTTGGGTGAAGCCTCCTACATCCTAGGCATCCAGATTGTCAAGGACAGATCTAAAAGGATGTTAGGACTCACCCAAAACTCGTATATGGAGAAAGTCCTAAAGAGATTTCGAATGGACAACTCCAAACGAGGATTCCTTCCAATGAGGCATAGGATCAAGTTATCCAAAAAACAGTCCCCACAGACTGATGAGGAACTTGAAAGGATGAAGGTCATCCTCTATGCCTCCGCCGTAGGTAGCATACAATATGCGGTCCACTGCACTAGGCCTGACATTGCATACGCTTTGAGCGTAACAAGCAGATATCAGTCCTGCGCGGGAGAGGCACATTGGAATGCTGTCAAGGGCATCCTTAAGTACCTAAGAAGGACTAACGAAATGTTCCTAGTCTATGGTAATGGAGAACTGATTCTGGAAGGCTTTAGTGACGCTAGCTTCCAGTCTGATAACGATGATGCCAAGTCTCAATCGGGGTACGTATTCAAACTCAATGGAGGAGTAGTAGCTTGGAAAAGTTCCAAGCAAGCAACCATTGCTGACTCCACCACAGAGGCTGAATACATAGCAGCTTCAGAAGCTGCTAAGGAAGCGGTTTGGAAATCCCGAAAATGGGTACCGGATTCCCTTTGAGACTTGCACTAAGCATCTGCTGTCGTATTTCATCGACGGGTGACGAAGGTCGTCTAAGCAGTGTTAGTGGGTCAGCGTGCTAGGAAGCAGCTGACTGAGGTGACTCGCGGGAACCGTCTTACGGAGGACCTTGAGTATGGCCAGCAAGGTATGACGCGTATTCCCGGTTCCAACGGTACAGGCCAAGTCCTTTGACTTGAGGAACTGCTGAGTTTACCTGTGCGTCAGGTCTGCATCTTAGATATGGTGAGAGATTGCCCAAATACTCTTGAGTAGTCATAAGCCATGTCTAGTGCAGCTCGGGTGCACAAAGTGACAGTAGTTTCCAAGAAAGGATCTGTCTCCTGTCAAAAGGTGTTGACAGTTGAGTCTCATATATGCTCTGTGTCTTGTCCCTGAAATCTGTGGCCATAGTGACTGAACAGAAGGGAAAAGGTTTCCCTTGCGGCGTTTAGTGAGGACAGACCGACACTTAGGTCCAAAATGGATACCTGCATTTTCCGTGCCCTAGACCCTAAGTGTACTGTTAGAGCCTAAATGTTCATCCCCGAAAATTTCACCTAGTCTCTAGTGTCATGGACCGTTGCTAGATGGCCACCCATGGTAACGGACGGATTCTAGGAATCCGATCAAGTTTAGCTGAATGGTGAACCTAAAGAGTCACACACTATCCACACACACACTTAGTATTTAATTTAGAATTAAATATTGGAGTAAAGGAATGATTAAATTAGATTTAATCGGGTCCTATATTTTCTTGGAGAAATTAATTCCTTCTATTTGATAAAGGGAATTAAATTAATAAATAGGATTTATTAAAAGGGTTGATTTAATAGGCTTAGAATAAATTATAATATTTATTATATTATATTTATTCTTTTAGCCTTTTGGAATATTTAATAGGATTTAAATATTCCATTAAATTAAAATCAACGGTTGAGATGGAAAGGGGAGATGGAAGGCTAGGATTCGTTTGACTAGGTCAAACACTAGTTTGACTAGGACTTTGACTAGGTCAAAATCCTAGTCAAATTAGGTTACTTAGAGTTTGAGTTTAAAGAGGATTAAACTCTTCCTCTATATAAACCCCTAGCTTCCAACATTTAAGCGATTGATGATTCTTGAAAAACACACATAACACACACTCTCCCTCTCCTACCTCTCGTCCGCCCGCTCTCTCTTTCTCTAGCAAGAAAATATTTTTCCTTAGTTCTTTTTGTTCTTGGAACATTAAGAACTTAGACGAACCAATACCGTTAATTGATAACGAGTTATTGATTCGTCCACTCCAAAAATAATACTCGTTCGTTGCTAGCACGACATGCAAGATACGTGGGTGGATCGTGTGTCACGATTTGGAGGATCTCAAGAACGAGGTCTTGGTGCAAAACGGGGAACAACGCGAGTAGCAGTTGAAGACGAAAACGACAACGGGTAGGTCTCGTTTAAGATTTTCGTCCCTCTTTATTTTTCAACTCTATGGCCTCCACGATATATTTAATTGTTTTATGATCATGAGATACACCGAACGCCCGGGAACCTCAAGGGCACACCCCTTGAGCGTGTTCTTTAAATTAAAAGCATGCCTTTTATTTTTAAAATTTAATATGTTTAATTTTACCGCGCTTCCGCATTCGCGCAATTCCCGGGACGATCCACCGGATTTTCTTTCAGCATCGACACAGAAAACCATTTCCTGTTCGACCAACCACTGTGGCCACAGGTTTAAGCAGCATGGACGTGTCTCCGAGTGCATAGGAGATACCTCTGTCACATACTGACACGGGACGAATGTTAGAATAGGTGACCCGAAAGTCAATAGGTTTGGCGATTTGTAACCTATTATATGACTCGATGTAAATGTAATATTATTATGTGATGAATAAAATGAGTATTCGTCCCTTTTGGTGCTTACTTTGTTGCGCTCATTTCACATTTGTTAAAACGCTGTTTTACTTATATTGCACCAAAGCCCACAGACCACGGTTAACAACTCGTGCAGTTGGGCTACGCATTGGATGGTGGTCATGAAATCAACTGATTTAGAGTTGGGTCTGAAACGTTCCAAGTCGAGGACCTTGAGATAGGGCATCGAGAGTCCTATTGAGATTGGCATCAAGAGTCGTGTTCATTGGATGAGTGCCGTGTTTCATCGGCGACATGCGTGGGACGCCTACACGATCTTGATGGGTTGGTCGACTGGGGTTGAGCCGACTGGACTGATTCGCGGGGATCATCATATGGAAATCTTGAAGGCTTGGTCGGTATGATTTGGATTTTCCCGGTTCCGATAGTACAGGAGTAGTCCTCAGACTTGAGGATCATGGCAGTCGCGTGCACAGAGCGGTTGTATCTTGGATCTGGTGAGAGGTGATCATTCTGTAAGAAGATCATTATAAGCCTTGTCCAGTGCAGTTGGAATGTGTAGCGAGGACGGTGAATTCCAATAAGAGGATCCATGCCCTGTCAGTATGTGACAGAGGTATCTCCTATGCACTCAGAGACACGTTCATGCTGTTTAAAGTTGTGGCCATAGTGGTTGGTCGAACAGGGAATGGTTTCCTGTGTCACGCAATGAAGCATATGTAGTCTCGAGTATTAAGTATAGATATCTAGTCAAGGATGGGAACCAATACCCAATTCCACACCCTAAACTAAAGCCGGGAGACGGTAGATGAAAGGACCGTACCCGTACTACGGAATCAGCGCCTAAATGTTCACGCCAACATTCACCAAGTCTCTAGTGCCATGGACTGTTGTTGGACGTCCACCCATGGCAACGGGCCCTTGTGGGACACGGGCCAAGTCTAGCTGAGGGTGAACCTAAAGGGTCACACACAAATCACCAAGGAGGTTGAGAGATTAACTTGGAGTCAATCTCGAAGGATAAATATGTAATTGGATTACTTAAGGGATAGTCCATTGGCTAGATGGACCGATATTGTATCGGGCCCTCGTTTAATCGGTAAATTGGATTTTCGATTAAATATGGAAAGTTGACATGTTGGATCTTTGATTAGATTAAAAGACCAACGGGAATAATTTTAAGGGGACATTAAATTGGATTTAATTTCGGGTTCGTCGTAATTGGATTACGATGAAACCCGGTCCGTTAAATTTTGACCCGAGAGGAGACATAATTTCTAATTTGGAATAGGAAGAAGTTGGACTTCTTCCCATATTGAGCATGGCCGAAATGCTCCCTTGGAGGAAGCTGAAATCAACCATGTTTCATGTAAGGTGGTATGTTGACTTATCTCTTTTGGAAAGAGACAAATCAACTCCAATCAAGCCCTTCCCTTTTTGGTATGGATTTGATCATACCTTAAAAGTTGGTAGGCTTGATTGAAGAATTAATGATAATTGATTGGAATGTATCTAGACATCCTTTGATGAACCTAGACACATTCCGATAATCACATTAATTATGTATATATATAGGAGTATATACCACACCTTGTGTATTAGAATCATTATTCATCTTTTTTCAAGAAAAAAAGAAGAGAATTTTCGGCCTCTCTTCTCTCTCATTCTCGGTCATATCTCTCCCTTCCCACTTGTGTTCTTCACTTGATTTTGAATCAAAAGGAAGAACAAAGTAGGTTTAAGAAAACACTAATTCATAGTGTTCTTCTGATAAACCGATTGCCTCATAAACCCGTTTTCCTCTTGCAAGGAGACCGTGAGTTTCTTCTGGTGTGGTGTGAATCAACTTTGGAGAATCCATATGTTTGGATTTCATGAGCATTCCGGAAAAAGGAACAACACAAGTAGCCGAGCACACATAAAGTCATCAAAGGTAACAATTTATTACGCTTTGATAGTTTTGTTTTTCATCTATGCCCTATGTGTTACATGTATGCTTTTAACATTAATACATCCTACATCGAACGCTCGGTTGAACACCCAAAGGTACACACCTTGGGATACGTCTATTTAAATTTGATTTAAATTTACGCACCATTTCTCGCTTTCTTGCTTCCGCTCGCACTCCCGGGCGGATCGCTTGTCCTTAAAGTGGTATCAGAGCCCGGTTCGATGTAAGGGGCATAGATCTATGTGCTTGGCATGATCTACTTGCTTTTATGGCTTTAATGGCATGTTAGATTACATAAATGTATGAATAATATGATGATTCAATTGTTTGAATTTGATGGACTTTTGGCATGCTTATTTTCTTAGATTGGATCTAAAATTGCATGTTCATTTTCAGTTTATTTTTTTTGGTATGTGCTGAAAAATGATGTTGAAAAAAATTATGGAAAAACGGACAACAGCGGCAGCGGTTGGCTGCCGCCCCTACCGGCCGGTCACTGGCTGGCAGGCGCGCGCGGGCGTTGGCCGGCGTGCCTGCCAGCTTGCGTGCTGGCAGGGGCGGCCACGCATACCGCGGCTGCTTGCAGGAAGGTGCCTGCACGTGCGTGCTGTACGCAGGCAGCCCGCTGCATGTTGGACATCGCTTAGATATTTGGAATATCCATGTTTTATGCATAATTATTTGGAATAATTGTGTTGTGTGTGTTGATGGAATCAACATGGGATGATCACAAAAGCCTTAGACCTTGTGTATGGATGAATGTATGGTTGTTTACATTTCTGTTGGCTGGGGCCTGCGTGCCTCTTGTTTTGGGATTATCATCTCCCGTATTTTCAGCCTAATGATGTTAAGGCTTGTTTATTATTACCAATGTATTACTTTCAATTGTAATGATAGTAGATAGGATTGGTGCGGTTTTTTATTTTAACAAGCTTGTGGAGTCGGAGACCCAAGGTGAAGCATCAAGGCGTGAAACAAGTGTATTACAAGGCCCATTAGAATGACAATGGGTATATCACTTTGTAATAATTTAGGAACACCCTGGACAGACCATATACTCACTACGGGCTCAGTGGGTCGCATAGGTTGGGCTTGTGATGCGGTGCATTTATTTATCGCTTTAAATATTGGATATTTAAGCTTCCAAAAACACCATAATGTGATGAGGTCTCCGTCGTACACAAACTCTCATTTGGTTGGACCAAATTAAATATTAGGCCCAAAATGGACTTGGATCAAAAATGGTATTTTGATCTGTCCGAGCCGTCCATCCACAGCAATGTAGTGAGGAAGCTACCACTACCCAAATGTGGTCTCACGAGTCGTGGCACACTTGGACTAAGGGAAAGCTGCACCATTGTTGTGAACAAAAAGACTACGCTCGCTGTTTTTCCTGTCTCACGAGTCGTGGGAGGCGACAGTTTGAGGCATGATTTGGTTGATGGGTAGGCCCAACACTGAGTAACATGGTTCGCTTGGAGTCCTTGGAACCATACGAATAGGTGAGACAAAATATCTTGGGAATGTCATTGGATGAGAAGGATATTGGATATCTCCCACGAGGTCTTCTTCATGTGAATCGTAAAAGCGGGGCATGGAGATTACGCTTGTGGATCCCAAGCCCACTAGAAAATGGTTTCCGAAACTCCGCTTGAGAGTGGCGGACTTTTGTATAAGTAGTGGGAGGGTTAAAGACTAAAAGACCAAATCTTGAACTTGAACAAATAATATTACCATCATCTGTTAATTTCTGCTTGACATTTTATTAATGTAGATATGTCTAAGAATCCATTAACCATGGCACTTGAGACTAATAAATTCAATGGAATGAATTACTCGGACTGGTTAAGAAACCTGAGGATTGTCCTGGGTTTCGAGAACCAAGGCTACGTCTTGGACGAGCCGCCACCGAGCGACTTATCGGAGGGGTCCACGCCAGAGAACGTTTGACGTTCAAAGAAATGGCATGAGGACAACCGAAAAGTACGTAGTATCATACTGGCTTCGATGTCTGACGACATCCAGAAGCAGTATGAGAGGCTGGACAACGTCTCCGCCATAATGCTCCGCATGAACGAGGTTTATGCGGTTCCGGATAGGCATATTAGATATGCGGCCACAAAAGCATTCTTTGGCACCAAGTTTGCTGAAGGATCATCTGTATAAAGTCATGGGGTCAAGATGTTCTCCCTAGTGGAGAAACCCGAGGACCTTAAAGTTAGGCTTAATAATGACACGTATATTGACGTGATCCTTCAATCGCTTCCTCCATCCTATGACCCGTTTGTTGTAAACTACAACATGAACGGACTTGAGAACTCTATTCATGAGTTGATCAACATGCTGGTCCAATACAAGGCCACGACCCACAAGTCGGCGCTGGTGGTATTGATCGGAGAGGCTTCGACCTCCAAGGCGAATGGCAAGAGGGCCGGACGCTGGAAGAGGAAGAAGGGCAAAGGGAAGACGGATCCGGCCCCTGCTCGCGCTCCAGGCACCCTTGTTGCTCTGGTGGGATTGAGCAAAGGAAAGGGAAGGCCCCTGGTTCTCAGCGGTCCAAGGCAAATGATGTTTGCATGCATTGCCAAGGGAAGGGGCATTGGAAAAGGGAGTGCCCACAACCGAGGTATGTTTGTGGCTAAAGTAAACAGGATAGCTAATTCTGCTTCATGGGTATTGGATACCGGGTGTGGTGCTCACATCTGCAATAATTTGCAGGAACTTCAAAGAAGCAGAAGGGTAACTAAGGATGAGATGATCCTGAGGCTAGGCGATGGCAAGGTCGTTGCTTGCTCCGTAGGATTAATAGAGTTAGCCATTAGTAGTCATGTTAGGATTGTACTGAACGACTGTCTCTATGTACCTAGCATGATCAAAAACATTGTATCTATCCCGGTCCTTGATAAGGAGGGATATTCATTTACCATCAATAAAAATGGTTTTTTTCATTATTAAGGATGGTATTTCTCATCTGTTTGGTATATTGGTCAACGGTCTGTACATACTTCAACAGTCTAATTGGATTACGACTGCAGAACACAAACGAAAATGTGATGATCACAATAACGCACAGATATGGCATGCGAGGTTAGGTCATATCTCTAAAGATAGGATAAGAAGGTTGGTGGAATCAAAGAGTTTAGAAATAGACGATTTGGACAACCTACCGACCTGCGAATCCTGTCTGAAGGGAAAGATGACCAAGAAACCCTTTGTTGGACAAAGCACGCTAGCTAATGGTCTGTTGGTTTGATCCATACGGATGTTTGTGGCCCACTAAATATTTAGGCTAGAGGTGGGTACTCGTACTTCATAACCTTTACCGATGATCACTCACGGTATGGTTATGTTTACCGGATGAGGTACAAGTCTGAAGCATTTGGGGTTTCCCCGCATATGTCAAGAGAATACTGGGAGATAAACTAGACTCGAGATCTAATTTATGCAGGTTCATTGACTATCCAAAAGAAACTGCGGGGTATTATTTCTATGATCCCTCCGAGCAAAAGGTTTTTGTCTCGCCAAACGCAGTGTTTTGGAAAAGGTTTTTCCATTGGATAGTCGACGCGAAGAGGTACTACTTACTACTTGAGGAATCAAGTGAGGTACCCCATGAGGCGGCAGTGACATCTGAGCCAGTAGTTCCCACTGATAATGTTCCAGTCAACCGTAAGTCGGCCAGAGTATGCCATGCACTTGATAGGTATGGATTTCTGGGCCTGACCGGTCAGTTGGATAATGATCAAAAGACGTACGGAGAAGCGATGTCGGACATCGATTCGGATAAGTGGCTTGAGGCCATGAAATCCAAAATCGAATCGATGGGCACAAACCAGGTTTGGACCCTAGTGGACCCACCCAATGGGGTAAACCCCGTAGGGTGTAAATGGGTCTACAAACGTAAGCTTGGAGCTGACGGGGAGGTTACAACCTTCAAAGCCAGACTTGTGGCAAAAGGTTACACTCAACGACCCGAGGTCGATTTTGAGGAAACCTACTCGCCTGTAGCAATGGCTAAGTCCATTTGGATACTGCTTGCCATAGCAGCATGGTATGACTATGAATATGGCAGATGGACGTGAAAACGGCCTTCCTCAACGGTTTCGTAGAGGAATAGGTCTATACGGATCAGCCGGAAGGTTTCACAACTGTTGGAGAAGAGCAGAAGGTCTGCCATGTCCAAAGGTCCATCTATGGCCTCAAACAGGCTTCCCGAAGCTGGAATATACGTTTCGATAAAGTCATATGGGGATATGATTTCATCAAGAACGACTCCGATCCTTGTGTATACAAGATCAGTGGGAGCTCAGTTGCGTTTCTAGTGCTTTATGTGGATGATATCTTGCTCATTGGAAATGATGCTAAGATGTTGGGTACCACTAAAGCTTGGTTGTCAACAGAATTCTCCATGAAGGATATGGGCGAGGCATCCTACATCCTTGGCATCAAGATCTACAGGGATAGATCTAGAAAGATGTTAGGAATGGCCCAGTCCTCGTATATTGAGAAAGTCTTGAAGAGATTCAAGATGGAGAACTCAAAACGAGGATTCCTTCCTATGAGGCATGGAATTAAGTTATCCAAGAAGCAGTCTCCTAAGACTGATGAGGAGCTTAAACAGATGTTGGACATCCCCTATGTTTCAGCTATAGGCAGCATACAGTATGTTGTTCAGTGCACTAGACCTGATGTGGCTTTCGCTTTGAGCGTAACTAGTCGATATCAGTCCTGTGCCGGGGAGGCACACTGGAGTGTAGTCAAGACTATCCTGAAGTACCTGAAAAGGACTAAGGACATGTTCTTGATCTACGACAGTGGAGAGTTGATACTGGAAGACTATAGTGACGCTAGCTTTCAGTCGGATGACGATGATGCCAAGTCTTAGTCTAGTTATGTGTTCAGACTTAATAGTAGCGTGGTTGCTTGGAAGAGTTCCAAGCATGCTACCACCACGGACTCCACCACAGAGTCTGAATACATAGCAGCTTCGGAAGCTGCTAAGGAGGCGGTTTGGATGAAGAGCTACATACAAGAGTTGAGTGTAGTACCTAGCATCGCTGAGCTGGTAGTTATGTTCTGCGATAACAACGGGGCAATAGCGCAAGCAAAGGAACCGAGATCTCATCACCGATCTAAGCATATTCTTAGACACTACCATCTGATCAAAGAGATGGTTAGTTGGGGCAACGTTCGGATGGACCGAGTCAGCTCCGCAGAAAACATAGCAGATCCACTTACTAAGCCCATGTCACAAGTTGCCCATACTCAGCATCTGGATAAGATGGGTTTGAGGTCAATGGGTGATTGGCTTTAGGTCAAGTGGGAGATTGTTAGAATAGGTGACCAGAAAGCCAATAGGCTTGGCGATTTGTAACATATTATACAACTCGATGTAAATGTAATATTATTATGTGATGAATAAAATGAGTATTCATCACTTTTGGTGCTTTGTTGCGCTCATTTCACATTTGTTAAATATTTTACTTATATCGAAACAAAGCCTACAGACCACGGTTAACAACTCGTGCAGTTGGGCCACGCATTGGATGGTGGTCATGAAC
Organism: Sesamum alatum; assembly: GCA_034509735.1. Lineage (NCBI taxonomy): Eukaryota > Viridiplantae > Streptophyta > Magnoliopsida > Lamiales > Pedaliaceae > Sesamum > Sesamum alatum. Next base: position 18,113,591 of record JACGWO010000006.1, read on the forward strand.
CAACTGATTTAGAGTTTCAAGTCGAGGACCTCGAGATAAGGCATCGAGAGTCCTATTGAGACTTGCATCAAGAGTCGTGTTCATTGGATGAGTGCCATGTTTGATCGGCGACAAGCGTGGAATGCCTACATGATCTTGTTGGGAAGTCGACCCGATTGGACTGACTTGCGGGGATCATCATATGGAAACCTTGAAGGCTTGGTCGGTATGATTAGATTTCCTCGGTTCCAATAGTATGGGAGTAGTCCTCAGACTTGAGGAATCAAGACAGTCACGTGCACAGGACGACTGTATCTTGGATCTGGCGAGAGGTGATCGTTCTGTAAGATGATCATTATAAGCCTTGTCCAGTGCAGTCGGAATGTGTAGCGAGGACGGTGAATTCCAAGAAGAGGATCTGTCCCCTGTCAGTATGAAAGAAATCGGTGGATCGTCCCGGGAATTGCGCGAATGCGGAAGCGCGATAAAAATAAACATGCAAAAATTAAAGCATGCTTTTAATTTAAAAGAACACGCTCAAGGGGTGTGCCCTTGAGGTTCCCGGGCATTCGGTGTATCTCATGATCATATAACATGTAAAGAAATCATGGAGGCCATAGAGTTGAAAAATAAAGAGGGACGAAAAATAAAACGAGACCTACCCGTTGTCGTTTTCTTCTTCAACGGCTACTCGCGTTGTTCCCCGTTTTGCACCAAGATCTCGTTCTTGAGACCCTCCAAATCGTGACACACGATCCACCCACGTATCTTGCACGTCGTGCTAGCAACGAACAAGTATTTTTGGAGAGGATAGATCAATCACACGTTATGAATTAACGGGACTAATCTTCCTTATTCTAATGTTCCTTGAACAAAAGAACAAGAAGTAATTTTCTTGTAGAGAGAGAGAGAGGGGGCGGACGAGAGGTAAGGAGAGGGGAGAGTGTGTGTTGTGTGTGTGATTTCAAGAATCATCATCCTTCAAAAAGTTGGAAGCTAGAGGTATTTATAGAGGAGGAGTTTAATCCTCTTAAAACTCCTACTCTAAGAATTCTAATTTGACTAGGATTTTGACCTAGTCAAAGTCCTAGTCAAACTAGTGTTTGACCTAGTCAAACAAATCCTAGCCTTCCATCTCCCCTTTCCATCTCAACCGTTGATTTTAATTTAATGGAATATTTAAATTCCATTAAATATTCCAAAAGGCTAAAGGAATAAATATAATATAATAAATAAATATTAATATTTATTCTAAGCCCATTAAATCAAACCTTTAATAAATCCTATTTATTAATTTAATTCCCTTTATCAAATAGAAGGAATTAATTTCTCCAAGAAAATATAGGACCCAATTAAATCTAATTTAATAATTCCTTTACTCCAATATTTAATTCCTAAATACTAAGTGTGTGTGGATAGTGTGTGACTCTTTAGGTTCACCATTCAGCTAGACTTGGTCGGATTCCTAGAATCCGTCCGTTACCATGGGTGGCCATCTAGCAGCAGTCCATGGCACTAGAGACTAGGTGAAATATTGGGGAATGAACATTTAGGTTCTAACAGTACACTTGTCCTTCTGTCTTCGGTCTCATCACTTAGAGTCTAGGGCACGGAAAAAGCAGGTACCCATTTTGGACCTAAGTATTGGTCTGTCCTTACTAAACACCGCAAGGGAAACCTTTCCCTGCTGTTCAGTTACTGTGGCCACAAATTTCAGGGACAAGACACAGAGCATACATGAGACTCAACTGTCAATACCTTTTGACAGGAGACAGATCCTTTCTTGGAAACTACTGTCACTCTGTACACCCGAGCTGCACTAGACATGGCTTATGACTACTCAAAGAGTATTTTGGCAATCTCTCACCATATCTAAGATACAGACCTGATGCACAGGTAAACTCAACAGTTCCTCAAGTCAAAGGACTTGGCCTGTACCATTGGAATCGGGAATACACGTCATACCTTGCTGACCATACTCAAGGTCCTCCGTAAGACGGTTCCCGCGAGTCACCTCAGTTAGCTGCTTCCTAGCATGCTGACCCACTAACACTGCTTAGACGACCTTCGTCACCCGTCGATGAAATACGACAGTAGATGCTTAGTGCAAGTCTCAAAGGGAATCCCGGTACCCATTTTCGGGATTCCTTGACTTGGAGATTTCCGGACCGATTCGGTAAGACTGATTTCATGGACCTACCTCCAAGCGTAGCCCCAGTCCCCGAAATCGTTTCTCAGTCCGTGGGCTTTTTTTTGTGTAGTGAATAGAAATGTAAATGCAGATATAAGTGAACGTAAACAGAGTATTACCATATGAATTTTCACTTCTTTATTCATAAATGTTTTTATCAAATACCAAAAATTATCTAGACATAGGTTACATATTCCTGCCAAAATTGACTTACATGGTCACCTATTCTAACAATCTCCCACTTGACCTTTAAAGCCAATTGCCCATATGCTTAATCCCCATCTTCTGAAGATGTTGCGTATGAGCGCTCTGCGACATAGGCTTTGTCAGCGGGTCTGCAGTGTTGTCTGCCGAGTTGACTCGGTCCATCCGGACGTCACCTCTTCCTACATTTCTCTAAGAAGATGGTAGCGTCTAAGAATGTGTTTGGAACGGTGATGAGATCTCGGTTCCTTTGCTTGCGCTATAGCGCCGTTGTTATCACAGAAGATGACAACAGGCTCGGCAATGCTAGGCACCACACCCAACTCTTGGATGTAGTTTCTCATCCAAACCGTTTCCTTAGCAGCTTCCGAAGCTGCTATGTATTCAGCCTCTATGGTGGAGTCAGCAATGGTTTCTTGCTTGGAACTTTTCCAAGCTACTACTCCTCCATTGAGTTTGAATACGAACCCCGATTGAGACTTGGCATCATCGTCATCAGACTGGAAGCTAGCGTCGCTAAAGCCTTCCAGAATTAGTTCTCCATTGCCATAGACTAGGAACATTTCCTTAGTCCTCCTTAGGTACTTAAGGATGCCCTTAACAACATTCCAATGTGCCTCTCCTGCGCAGGACTGATATCTGCTTGTCACGCTCAAAGCGTATGCAATGTCAGGCCTAGTGCAGTGGACCGCATATTTTATGCTACCTACGACAGAAGCATAGGGGATGACCTTCATCCTTTCAAGTTCCTCATCAGTCTGTGGGGACTGTTTCTTGGATAACTTGATCCCATGCCTCATTGGAAGGAATCCTTGTTTGGAGTTGTCCATTCGATATCTCTTTAGGACTTTCTCCATATACGAGTTTTGGGTGAGTCCTAACATCCTTGTAGATCTGTCCCTGACAATCTGGATGCCTAGGATGTAGGTTGCTTCACCCAAGTCCTTCATGGAAAACTGGGTTGACAACCATGCTTTTGTGTTTCCTAACATTCATTACCAATGAGCAGAATATCATCCACATAAAGCACTAGGAACACTATTGAGATCCCACTGACCTTCTTGTATACACAAGGGTCGGATTCATTTTTGATGAAGTCATACCCCCGTATTACTTCGTCAAAGCCAATGTTCCCACTTCGGGAGGCTTGTTTGAGGCCATAGATGGACTTCTGGAGACGACAGACTTTCTGCTCTTCTCCAGTGATCGTGAAACCCTGCGGCTGATCCATATAGATCTCTTCTTCAACGAAACCGTTGAGGAAGGCCGTTTTCACGTCCATCTGCCATATCTCATGTCATACCATGCTGCTATGGCGAGCAGGATCCGAATGGACTTAGCCATGGCTAGTGGCGAGTAGGTATCCTCAAAATCGACCCCGGGTCGTTGAGTGTATCCCTTAGCTACAAGCCTAGCCTTAAAGGTTGTGACTTCTCCATCAACGCCAAGATCGGTCGCACCTAGAAAGCCATATCTCACTGGAGGTCTAGACTCTCTAGTGGACCTACGGAGAACGGGAACGTCAGTGGTGACTGTGGGCGCTGACTGTATCGGAGCCGGCGGTTCAGGAACCGGGGCTGGCTGTTCCTGAGGCTGTCCTTCATGCCTAGAATGTTGGACCTCTCGAGGTTGGTCACCCCTGCGGTTGTCTATCCTGAATCCTCTAAGTTAGCGTTCCGTGGCTACCTCTGATGGCTGGATTCTATCACTTGATTCCTCAAGGATCAGCTCATCAGGTTGGATATCCTCCGGGAAGCCTTGCTCCAAGAATACTGCATTTCTTGAAACAAACACCTTTTGTTCCAAGGGGTCATAAACGTAATAACCCGCAGTTTCTTTAGGGTATCCAACGAACCTGCATAAGCTAGACCTAGATTCTAACTTATCTCCCACTAACCTCTTGACGTATGCGGGGCTACCCCACACTTTCAAGTAGTTGTAGGATGCAGGCTTGCCGTGCCATATCTCATATGGCGTTTGGATCAATGCACTAGTAGGCGCTAAATTCAACAATTTGGCCGCCGTTTCTAGTGCATAGCCCAAAACGATAAGGGCAATTTGGTAAAACTCATCATGGACCGAACCATGTCCAACTGGGTTCGATTCCTCCTTTCAGAGACACCATTTAACTGTGGTGTTCCTGGAGGTGTCCATTCTGATATTATACCATGTTCTTTTAGATAATCTAGGAACTCCGTACTAAGGTACTCACCGCCTCGGTCCGACTGAAGGATTTTAATTTTGCAGTTGGTTTGGTTCTCCACTTCAAGTCTGAATTCTTTAAACCTCTCAAGAGCTTCAGACTTGTACCTCATCAGGTAAACATAACCATACCGCGAATGATCATCGGTGAAGGTTATGAAGTAGGAGAACCCATCTCGGGCCTGCGTCCTTAGTGGTCCACATACGTCTGTATGGACCAAGTCCAACAGACCTGTGGCAAGCCTGCTTTGTCCTACAAAGGGCTTCTTGGTCATTTTCCCTCTTAGACAGGACTCACAAGTTGGTAGATCGCTCAAGTCCCCAATCTCTAGGTTCTTTGAGTCTACCAACCTTTCATCCTATCTTGGGATATGTGACCCAGCCTAGCGTGCCACAGACGTGCGTTCCCGTTATTATCTAATCTTCATTTGTGTTGTTCATTGAGGACGAAATTCGTTTGTTGCAAGATATAGAGTCCGTTATGCAATGTACCAAGTAGATGAGCAATTCCACACCTCATCAAATAAAAGCAATTTTTATTGATTCTAAACTCATAACCACTATTCTCCAACAATGGAATGGAAATGATGTTTTTAATCATACTGGGTACAAAATAAACTTGCTCTAAATCTATGCTAATACTATCACTAATCACTAGAGTGGCGGATCCTACTGCTTCTGCCGAGATGGCCTTGCCATTCCCAAGCTTCAGGATCATGTCCCCGCTACCCAATTTTCTGCTTCTTTTCAACGCTTACAAGTCATTGCAAATGTGAGCTCCACAACCGGTATCTAATACCCAAGAGGCAGAACTAGTGACCATATTAACCTCAATCACATATATACCTTGGTTCGAGAAGAGTTTGGGGCACTCTCTCTTCCAATGCCCTTTCACACGGCAGTTGGTACATATGTCATATGCCTTCGACTGTTGCTTAGAGACAACCTTTCCTTTTCCTTTGCCTTTCCCCTCTTTGGCAATGGGAACACTCTTAGTGTTTGTAGCTGCTTTGACGGCCTTTCCCTTCCCCTTCTTCTTCCAACGTCCGGCACCCTTGCCTTTCGTATTAGAAGTCGAAGCACCTCCAAACAATACCGAAGGCGTGGACTTCTTAGTCGTTGCCTCGTATTGCACCAACATATTGATCAACTCATGAATGCCCTTCTCAAGTGCGTTCATGTTGTAGTTGACGATAAATTCGTCAAAGGAGGGTGGGAGTGACTGAAGGATCATATCTATGTACGTTTCATTATCGAGACCTGCCTTTAGGTCCTCGAGCTTTTCCACCAGGGTAAGCATTTTAACCCCGTGCTCTTGTACAGAGGATCCTTCTGTCATTTTCGTTCCAAAGAACGCCTTGGTCGCGACATACCTAGTATGCCGGTCCGGGACTGCATAGCAATCCTTAAGGCGAGCCATAATGGAAGGGACATCGTCTAGCCTTTCATATTGCTTCTGAATCTCATTGGTCATCGAAGCAAGTATGACGCTACGGACCTTCCGGTTATTCTTATGCCAAGTCTCGAACGTCTCACGTTCTTCTGGCGTGGATCCTTCCGGTAAGGTCCTAGGGAGAGGGTCGTCCATGACGTAGCCTTGGTTCTCGTAATCTAGGACTATCCTGAGATTGCGCAACCAGTCGTTGTAGTTTGTTCCATTGAATTTGTTTGTCTCAAGAATGCTGGAAAGTGGGTTCTTAGACATTTTAAAATCTACATTTTAGAAACAGCGCGCGATCAGCAGAAAATAAAAGACGGTGGTTTGATAAAATAATTAAATGCATGGACTTTAGTCATTTAATCCTCCCACTATTTATACGAAAACACGGTACTCTCAAACGTGATTTTCGGGAAATCCTTTCCAAGTGGGCTTGGGATCCACAACGATTTTTCCCATACCCCACTTTTACGATTCGCATGGAAAAGATCCTGTGGGAGGTATTCCATACCATTCTCGTTCCACGAGATTCCCAAGATTATTGCCTCACCCTTTCACATGATCCCGAGGACTCCAAGCGAATCATGTTAATTGGGCGTTAGACCCAACCCAATCGACCGAGCCACACACCCACTGGTACCCCACGACTCGTGAGACAGGTAGCAGCAGCCCATTTTTCGTTCATGACATAGTGCAACTTCCTTTAAGTACAATAACGTGCCACGACTCGTGAGACCACGCTATTGACCCAAAGCAGCTTCCTCACTATGCCATGGATTGGAAGGCATGGACAAACTCCTAGAGTTTATGTCCACTTTCTAGGGTCTAATATTTTGACATTGGTCCAACCAATGTGAGAGTAGTAAATGACCGAGATCCAAATAAATAAATATCTACACATACATCCATAATGCGTAAATAAACCATCCATAGCAGTTATATGATAAAACAAACAAGCCATTCATCCATCATCATAACCACATGCAAAATTAAAGCCTAGCACGCCCCTGTTGGATGATCACGAGCCGAATCCTATGCGACCCACTGAGCCCGCAGTGGATCTATGGTCAATCTAGGGTTATTCCTATACTATTACATTAATAGTAACCCAATCATCATGCTGATGGGCCTTGGTCTCTTTTCTCTTTCTTCACTTCATGGAAAACTCCAAGGGACCTCCCGTCTGGGCTCTCCATGTGGTCCTTCCTTCTTCTCCACCAATTACAAAAATAGAAACCTCACTCCTAGTCTACTCTCATTACATATTAAAAAATAGAAAACCCCAGCAAAAACCCGGGAGGAGTACATAAGGAGGGAGGTAGAATGCCTTATTATTCCAAGGCAACTAGAAAGAGAGAAGGAGAAAGCAGTAAAAGAGGCACACAAGCCCAACAGAAAATAAACCATACATTCGGTCTAAGGCTCGTGATCATCCATTTCCATCCAACACACATAATCACATGATCCAATCGTATAATCACAATATACCAACAACATATGATTTCCAATCATGAATATCCAAAAGAATAAATGAATATGTGCATAACGTGTGAAAAATAAAACACAAATATTCGTAATAATATTTTCTCGTTTTAGGAAAAACCTTTCCTCATTATTTTAAGTAAAAATAACCCCGGGATTCCAAATCCAATTTATTTTACTCCTAAAATAATGTCTTTAGAAAAATAGGCATAATTGAACCAAAAATGATTTTTCAGAATTAATTCAAAATTAAAACTGAAAATAATTAAAAAATAAAAGAAAAACACTGCTAGGGTTTGAAACCCTAGCAGCAGCAGCCGCCGCCGGCAGCGGCCCGCCGGCACGCGCACAGGGCAGCAGGCTCAGCCTGCCGCCCTGCGCGCACGCAGGCGCTGCCTGGCCGGGCGCGAGCGCGCAGGCCCCTTGCCTGCGTGCACGCGCGCCTAGCCAGCAGCGCACTGCGCGGCCTGGCATTCCGGCACGCCGTCGCGCGCGCAGGCTCCCTTGCCTTGCGCGCGCGCTGGCCTGCTGGCTGTCGGCCATGCCGTGCGCAGTGCGCGCGCAGACGTGCACTGGCACGCCTGTCGGGGGGGCGCGCGCAGACTCCTCCGTCTGCGTGCGCGCGCGCCTGGCGGCGCTGCCCAGAGCCCGTCCGCGCGCGGGCTCTCAGGCGCGCTGCCTTGAGCGCGCGCGAGCGCATGAGCGCGCCTGCCGGGCACGTGCGCGCAGACACCCTTGTCTGCGTGCGCGCGCGCCTGCGCATAGCCTGCCTGGCTGCGCGCTTGCCCCTGCGCGACCGGCTGGGCGGGCGCGCACAGGCTTCCCTTGCCTGCGCGCGTCTGCCCTGCCGGCAGGGAGGGCTGGCCGGCTGCGTCGTTTCTCATTTTCCATTCTATTTTCCACACCGTTTCGCAAGAAAAATAGAAAAATACCAAACATTCAGAAATTCACACGAATTAAAAGCAATAAAACCGACATGCTTAAAATCAAGAAAAATCAAGATTTAATATAAAACATGCCAATATCACGTTTCATGCTTAGAACGCACATTAACCCTAGGCCTATACACCGAACCGGGCTCTGATACCACTGAAAGAAATCTATGGATCGTCCCGGGAATTGCGCGAATGCGGAAGCGCGATAAAAATAATCATACAAAAATTAAAGCATGCTTTTAATTTAAAAAGAGCACGCTCAAGGGGTGTGCCCTTGAGGTTCCCGGGCGTTCGGTGTATCTCATGATCATATAACATGTAAAGAAATCATGGAGGCCATAGAGTTGAAAAATAAAGAGGGACGAAAAATAAAACGAGACCTACCCGTTGTCGTTTTCGTCTTCAACGGCTACTCGCGTTGTTCCCCGTTTTGCACTGAGATCTCGTTCTTGAGACCATCCAAATCGTGACACACGATCCACCCACGTATCTTGCATGTCGTGCTAGCAACGAACAAGTATTTTTGGAGAGGATAGATCAATCACACGTTATGAATTAACAGACTAATCTTCCTTAGTTCTAATGTTCCTTGAACAAAAGAACAAGAAGTAATTTTCTTGTAGAGAGAGAGAGGGGGCGGACGAGAGGTAAGGAGAGGGGAGAGTGTGTGTTGTGTGTGTGATTTCAAGAATCATCATCCTTCAAAAAGTTGGATGCTAGAGGTATTTATAGAGGAGGAGTTTAATCCTCTTAAAACTCCTACTCTAAGAACTCTAATTTGACTAGGATTTTGACCTAGTCAAAGTCCTAGTCAAATTAGTGTTTGACCTAGTCAAACAAATCCTAGCCTTCCATCTCCCTTTTCCATCTCAACCATTGATTTTAATTTAATGGAATATTTAAATCCCATTAAATATTCCAAAAGGCTAAAGGAATAAATATAATAAAATAAATAAATATTAATATTTATTCTAAGCCCATTAAATCAACCCTTTAATAAATCCTATTTATTAATTTAATTCCTTTATCAAATAGAAAGGAATTAATTCTCCAAGAAAATATAGGACCCGATTAAATCTAATTTAATCATTCCTTTACTCCAATATTTAATTCCAAATTAAATACTAAGTGTGTGTGGATAGTGTGTGACTCTTTAGGTTCACCATTCAGCTAGACTTGGTCGGATTCCTAGAATCTGTCCGTTACCATGGGTGGCCATCTCGCAACGGTCCATGGCACTAGAGACTAGGTGAATATTGGGAATGAACATTTAGGTTCTAACAGTAACTTCTCCTTCTGTCTTCGGTCTCATCACTTAGAGTCTAGGGCACGGAAAAAGCAGGTAACCCATTTTGGACCTAAGTGTCGGTCTGTCCTTACTAAACGCCGCAAGGGAAACCTTTCCCTTCTGTTCAGTTACTGTGGCCACAAATTTCAGGGAAAGACACAAAGCATACATGAGACTCAACTGTCAATACCTTTTGACAGGAGACAGATCCTTTCTTGGAAAACTACTGTCACTCAGTACACCCGAGCTGCACTAGACATGGCTTATGACTACTCAAGAGAATTTTGGCAATCTCTCACCATATCTAAGATACAGACCTGATGCACAGGTAAACTCAGCAGTTCCTCAAGTCAAAGGACTTGGCCTGTACCGTTGGAACCGGGGAATACACGTCATACCTTGCTGACCATACTCAAGGTCCTCCGTAAGACAGTTCCCGCGAGTCACCTTAGTCAGCTGCTTCCTAGCATGCTGACCCACTAACACTGCTTAGACGACCTTCGTCACCCGTCGATGAAATACGACAGCAGATGCTTAGTGCAAGTCTCAAAGGGAATCCCGGTACCCATTTTCGGGATTCCTTGACTTGGAGATTTCCGGACCGATTCGGTAAGACTGATTTCATGGACCTACCTCCAAGCGTAGCCCCAGTCCCCGAAATCGTTTCTCCGTCCGTGGCTTTGTTTGCATAGTGAGAGAAATGTAAATGAAGATATAAGTGAACGTAAACAAAGTATTGCATATGAATTTTCACTTCTTTATTCATAAATATTTTTATCAAAATACCAAAAATTGTCTTAGACATAGGTTACATATCCTGCCAAAATTGGCTTACATGGTCCACCTATTCTAACACAGTATGTGACAGAGGTATCTCCTATACACTCAGAGACACGTTCATGCTGTTTAAAGCTGTATCCACAGTGGCTAGTCGAACAGGGAAATGGTTTCCTGTGTCGACGCAATGAAGCATACGTAGTCTCGAGTATTAAGCATAGATGCCTAGTCAAGGATGGGAAACCGTCGGCGAATTCCATACCCTAAACTAAAGCCCAGAGACGGTAGACGGAAGGACCATATCCGTACGGAATCGGCGCCTAAATGTATTCACGCCAACATTCACCTAGTCTCTAGTGACATGGACTGTTGCTAGACGACCACCCATGGTAACGGGCCTTTGTGGGACACGGGCCTAAGTCTAGCTGAGGGTGAACCTAAAGGGTCACACACAAATCACCGAGGAGGTTGAGAGATTGACTTGGAGTCAATCTCGAAGGATAAATAAGTAATTGGATTACTTAAGGGATAGTCGATTGGATGGATGGGCCGATATTGTATCGGGCCCTCGTTTAATCGGTAAATTGGATTTTCGATTAAATATGGAAAGTTGATATGTTGGATCTTTTGATTGGATTAAAAGACTAACGGGAATAATTTAAGTGGACATTAAATTGGATTTAATTTCGGGTTTGTCGTAATTGGATTACGATGAAACCCGGTCCGTTAAATTTTGACCCGAGAGGAGAAATAATTCCTAATTTGAATAGGAAGAAGTTGGACTTCTTCCATATTGAGCATGGCCGAAATGCGTCCTTGGAGGAAGCTAAAAAATCCAGCAATGTTTCATGCAATGTGGTATGTTGACTTATCTCTTTTGGAAAGAGACAAATCAACTCCAATCAAGCCCTTCCCTTTTGGTATGATTTGATAATACCTTAAAAGTTTGGTAGGCTTGATTGAAAATTAATGGTGATTGATTGGAATGTATCTAGACATCCTTGGATGAACCTAGACACATTCCAATGATCACATTAATTATGTATATATATAGGAGTATATACAACACCTGTGTATTAGAATCATTATTCATCTTTTTCAAGGAAAAAAGAAGAAGAATTTTCGGCCCTCTCCTCTCTCTCATTCTCGGCCATATCTCTCCCTTCCCACTTTGTGTTTTCACTTAATTTGAATCCAAAAGGAAGAACAAAGTAAGTTTAAGAGAACACTAATTCATAGTGTTCTTCTCTTAAACCGATTCCTTCATAAACCCATTTTCCTCTAGTAAGGAGAACTTGAGTTTCTTCCGGGGTGGTGTGGATCACCTTTGGAGAATCCATACGTTTGGATTTCGTGAGCATTCTAGAAAAATGAACAACACAAGTAGCCGAGCACACGCAAAGTCATCAAAAGGTAATAATTATTATGCTTTGACATTTTGTTTTTTCATCTATGCTTTTTAAACATTAATACATCCTACATCGAATGCCCGGTTGAGCACCCAATGGTACACCTCTTGGGATGTGTTTATTTAAATTTGATTTAAATTTACGCACCATTTCTTGCTTTCTCGCTTCCGCTCGTGCTCCAGGGCGAATCCGCTTTGTCCTTCAACGGATCCGCTTCTTGGACCCACCGTCCTCGGCTACACATTGACTGCACTGGTCAAGGCTTATAATGATCAACTTACAGAATGATCACCTCTCAACAGATCCAAGATACAACCATCCTGTGCACGTGACTGCCATAGTTCCTCAAGTTTGAGGAATACTCCCCTACTATCGGAACTGGAAAAATCCAATCATACCGACCAAAGTCTCCAAGATTTCCATATGATGATCCCTGGGAGTCAGTTCAGTCAGCTCGACCCTGTTGACCAACCCACCAAGATTGTGTATGCGTGCCACGCTTGTCGCCGATGAAACACGGAACTCATCTCGACTTGGAACGTTTCAAACCCAACTCTTTATCAGTTGGTTTCATGACCACCATCCAATGCATGGTCCAACTGCATGAGTTGTTAATCGTGGTCTGTGGGCTTTGTTGTGATATATGTAAAACACCATTTTAACATATGGAAAATGAGCACAACAAAGAAGTTACCATTGGTATTGAATACTCATTTTATTCATTACATAATATTGCATTACATCAAGTTGTCAAATAGGTTACAAAATGCCAAACCTATTGGCTTTCATGTCACCTATTCTAATAATCTCCCACTTGATCTAAAGGCAATCGCCCATTGACCTCAAACTCATATTATCCAGATGTTGAGTATGGGAAACTTGCGACACGAGCTTAGTAAGTGTAACTGCTATGTTTTCTGCGGAGCTGACTCGGTCCATCCGAACGTCATCCCTGCTAACCATCTCTCTGAGCAGATGGTAGCATCTAAGAAAATGCTTGGATCGATGATGAGATCTCAGTTCCATTGCTTTCGCTATCGTCCTGTTGTTATCTCAGAAGATAACCACTGGCTTAGCGATGCTAGGTACAACACCCAACTCTTGGATGTAGCTCTTGTTAGAATAGGTGACCATATAGCCAATCTTGGCGGGCAAAATGTAACCTATGTCTAGACAATTTCAGTGTTTTGATAAATTTATTAATGAATAAAGAAGTGAATTCATTTGGAATTACTTTGTTTGCGTTCACTTTAATCTGCATTACGTATCTGTTCACTACGCGAACAAAGCCCACGGGCTGAAAACATGTTTCAGGGATTGGGACTACGCTTGGAGGTAGGTCCATGAAATCAGTCCCGCCGAATCAGTCCAAAAATCTCCAAGTCAAGGAATCTCGAAATGGGTACGAGATTCCCCTTGAGACTTGCACTAAGCATCTGCTGTCGTATTTCATCGACGGGGGACGAGGGTCGTCTAAGCAGTGTTAGTGGTTAGCCTGCTAGGAAGCAGCTTACTCCGGTGACTCGCGGGAACCGTCTTACGGAGGACATTGAGTAGGGTCGGCTAGGTATGACGTGTGTTCCCGGTTCCAACGTACAGGTCAAGTCCTTGTTCGTTCGCTAGCACGACGTGCAAAGATACGTGGGTGGATTGCGTGTTACAATTTGGAGAATCTCACGTACGAGATTTTGGTGCAAAACGGGGAACAACGTGAGTACCGGTTAGTAGACGAAAACGACAATCGGTAGGTTCCGATTTAATTTTTTCGTTCCTCTTTAATTCTAATCCCTATGGCCCTCCATAATTATTTTTTGTATGCTTTTAATTTCATGTGATACACCAAACACCCGGGAAACTTCAAGGGTGCATCCCCTTGAACGTGCTCTTTTAATTAATTCAAAGCATGTTTTAATTCTTTGTTTTTATTTTTATACCGCGTTTCCACATTCGCGCTATTTCCCGGGACGATCCACAATCTTTCAGTGGTATCAGAGCCCGGTTCGGTGTATTGGACTAGGGTTTTACGTGCTCTTGGCATGTTTTAATTAATTTTGATTATATTGTTGGAATAGGTGACCAGAAAGCCAATAGGTTTGGCAATTTGTAACCTATCCGACAACTTGATGTGAATGTAATATTATTATGTGATGAATAAGATGAGTGTTCGTCACCAATGGTACCTTCTTTGTTGCGCTCATCTTACATTTGTTAAAATGGTGTTTAACTTATATCGCAACAAAGTCCACAGACCATGGATAACAACTCGTGCAGTTGGGCCACGCATTGGATGGTGGTCATGAAACCAACTGATTAAGAGTTGGGTCTGAAACGTTCCAAGTCGAGGACCTCGAGACAGGGCATCGAGAGTCCTATTGAGACTTGCATCTAGAGTCGTGTTCATTGGATGAGTGCCGTGTTTCATCGGCGACAGGCGTTGGGACGCCTACACGGTCTTGATGGGTTGGTCGACTGGGGTCGAGCCGACTGGACTGACTCGCGGGGATCATCATATGGAAGCCTTGGAGGCTTGGTCGGTATGATTGGTTTTCCCCGGTTCCGATAGTACGGGAGTAATCCTCAGACTTGAGGAATCATGGCAGTCACGTGCACAGGACGGCTGTATCTTGGATCTGGCGAGAGGTGATCATTCTGTAAGATGATCATTATAAGACTTGGTCCAGTGCAGTCAGAATGTGTAGCGAGGACGGTGGATTCAAAAGAAGAGGATCCGTCCCCTGTCAGTATGTGACAGAGGTATCTCCTATGCACTCGGAGACACGTTCATGCTGTTTGAAGCTGTGGCCACAGTGGTTGGTCGAACAGGGAATGGTTTCCTGTGTCGACGCAATGAAGCATACGTGGTCTCGAGTATTAAGCATAGATGCCTAGTCAAGGATGGGAACCGACGCCCAATTCCATACCCTAGACTAAGGCCGGGAGACGGTAGACGGAAGGATCGTACCGTACGGAATCGGCGCCTAAATGTTCACTCCAATTCACCTAGTCTCTAGTGCCATGGACCGTTGCTAGACGGCCACCCATGGTAACGGGCCCTTGTGGGACACGGGCCCAAGTCTAGCTGAGGGTGAACCTAAAGGTCACACACAAATCACCGAGGAGGTTGAGAGATCAACTTGGAGTCAATCTCGAAGGATAAAATAAGTAATTGGATTACTTAAGGGAAAGTCCATTGGATGGACGGGCCGATATGTATCGGGCTTTCATTTAATCGGTAAATTGGATTTTCGATTAAATATGGAAAGTTGAGATGTTGAGACGTTGGATCTTTTAATTGGATTAAAAGATCAACGGGAATGATTTAAGTGGACATTAAATTGGATTTAATATTGGGTTCGTCGTAATTGGATTTACGATAAAACCCGGTCCGTTAAATTATACCCGAGAGGAGAAATAATTCCTAATTTGGAATAGGAAGAAGTTGGACTTCTTCCCTTAATTAAACATAGCCGACATGCTCCCTTGGGAGGAAGCAAAATCAGCCATGTTTCATGCTAGGTGGTATGTTGACTTGTCTCTTTTGGAAAGAGACAAATCAACTCCAATCAAGCTCTTCCCTTTTGGTATGATTGATCATACCATAAATTTTGGTAGGCTTGATTGAAGAATTGATGGTGATTGATTGGAATGAATCTAGACATCCTTGGATGAACCTAGACACATTCCAATAATCACATTAATTATGTATATATATTAGAATAATACAACACCTAGCATAAGTGATTCATTATTCATTCTTTTTCTAGGAAAAAGAGAAGACAAAATCCTCTCCTCCCTCTCAATTTTCGTGCTCCCTCCCTCTCTTACACTTGTGTTCCTCACTTGATTTTGAATCAAGAAGAAGAACAAAGTAAGTTTAAGAGAAACACTAATTCATAGTGTTCTTCTCTTAAACCGATTCCTTCTAAACCCGTTCTTTTCTAGCAAGAAGAACGCGTGTTTCTTCCGGTGTGGTGTGGATCACCTTTGGAGAATCATACGTTTTGGATTTCGTGAGCATTCCGGAGAAGGAACAACGCTAGTAGCCGGGAGCATACGCTAAACAATCAAAGGTAACGGTTTATTACGCTTTGATTGATTTCATTTGTATATCTATGCCCTATGTGTTTAAATATATGTTTTAATATTTACACATCCTACATCGAACGCCCGGTTGAGCACCCAAGGGTACACCCCTTGGGATTTGCGTATTTTGAATTAAAATTTAAATTTACGCACTTTCCACGCTTCTCGCTTCCGCTCGCGCTCCCGGGCGGATCCGCTTGTCCTTCATATATTATTATTAAAGCATGTCGTTTTCGTGCTTTTAATTCGTGTGATTTTGATATCGTTTGGTATTTTCTGTTTTTCTTGGGAAACGGGAGGAAAAAATCGAACGAAACGGAGAAACAAAGCAGCACAACGACCAGTCGGAGGCTGGCTGCGCGCAACCGTGCGCATCGCAGGGCAGACACGCGTAGGCAGGGGAGCATGCGCGCGGCCGCCTGCGCCAGGCGCATGGTTGCGCGCAGCCCAGCTTCCGAAGGCGCGGCCGGGCGTCAGGCAGGGAAGCCCGCGCGCGCGCCAGGGCAAGGATGCCCAGACGCGCGGCCAGAGTGGCCGCGGGCGAGCGCGCGCACAAGGTGTGCTGAAGAGTCCACGCGCGCTGCGCGCATGCCGACGATGGTGTTTGCGCGCGCGCCCAGTGCGCGCGCGGCGCGCACTGCGCAGGGCAGATGCACGACTGGCGGCACCAGGCCAGCACGCGCGCGGGCAAGGGAGCCTGCGCGCGCAACGGCCTGCCGACGCACGCGGCCGCACAGCCTGCTCCGACCAGGTCAGGCAGGGGCCTGCGCGCGCCCGGTCAGGCAGTGCCTGCGCCCAGGGGCGGCAGGCTGAGTGGTCTTGCTAGGTTTCTCCCCTATTTTTATTTTATCTTTTAGTTTTAATTTTTAATTAATTCTGAAAATTCGTTTTTGTTCAATTTTTTGCCTAATTTGCTAAAGACATTATTTTTAGAAAGTAAAATATATTGGATTTGGAATCTCGGGGATATTTTACTTAGAAATAATGAGGAAAGGTTTTCCTAAAATGAGAAAATATTATTACCAATGGTTATGCCATATTTTCACACGTTACGCATTTATTTATTTACTTTATCTTGAATAATTATGATTGGTTATCATATTTTATTGGTATGTTGTTATTATGTGATTGGATCATATGATAATATGTGTTGGATGGAAACGGAATGATCACGAGCCCTAGACCGAATGTATGGTTTAATTTCATGTTGGGCCTGTGTGCCTCTTTTACTGCTTTCTCCTTCTCTCTTTCTAGTTGCTTGGAATAATAAGGCATTCTATCTCCCTCCTTATGTACTCCCCCCGGGTTTTCGCTGGGATTTCTATTTTTAATATGTAATGAGAATAGAATAGGAGTGAGGTTTCAATTTTATGTAATTGATGGAGAAGAAGGAAGGTCCACATGGAGAGCCCAGACTGGAGGTTCCAAGGCGTTTCCATGAAGAGAAGAAAGAGAAAAAGAGACCAAGGCCCATCAGAATGATAATTGGGTTACTATTAATGTAATAGTATAGGACCAACCCTAGATTGACCATAGATCCACTGCGGGCTCAGTGGATCGCATAGGATTCGGGCTCGTGATTACATAATGGACTTTTGGCATGTTAGATTACATAAATATATGAATAATATGATGATTCAATTGTTTGGATTTAATGGACTTTTGGCATGCTTAATTTTCTTAGATTGGATCTAAAATTGCATGCTTATTTTCAGAATAATATTAATTTTATTGTGCTGAAACAGTTTTGAAAAACAAAAAAAAAAAAAAAAAAAAAAAAATTTGGTCGGGCCGGCAGTGGCCGCGCGCAGGCGCCCGCTTGCGCGCGCGCGCGCGCTGTGCGCAGCCGGCTGCTGCTGGCCGAGAAGCCAGCGCGCGGCACAGCGCGCGCGCGCGCGCAGGGCGCGCAGGCTTGCTGCCTGCGCGCGCGCGCGCGCTGCCCTGTGCGCGCGGGCGGCCGGCCAGCACAACGGCTGGGCCGTTTTGTGCCGTTTTTCGACTTTTTCCGGAAAATTCGATTTTCTGTATTTTCTGCACAATATTCTGAAAATATATTAATTTTGCATTTTTGATTTTGGGATAATTGGATTATTCCTTGAATTAAATTTGCTTAATTAATTTGGGATTAATACATGCAATTGATGCATTGTGTAAAAATGTCCATTAAATTTAAAATTTGAATTTTGCATATTATTTATATATTTATGCTTTTGTGATGTTGGACATCACTTGGATATTTGGAATATGCATTGGTTATTTATGCATGATTATTTGGAATAATTATGTTATGTGAGTTGATGGAATCAACATGGGATGATCACAAAGCCCTAGACCTTGTGTATGGATGAATGAATGTTTATTTATTTTCTGTTGGGTGGGGCCTGCGTGCCTCTTGTTCTTGGGACTATCATCTCCCGTATTTTCAGCCTCATGATGTTAAGGCTTGTTTTCCTTATTACCAATGTATTACTTTCAGTTGTAATGAGAGTAGATAGGATTGGTGAGGTTTCAATTTTAACAAGCAATTGGAGTCGGAGACCTCAAGGAGGAGCATCAAGGCATGAAACAAGAAGCACTTCAAGGCCCATTGGAATGACAATGGGTTTGTTATTATTGTAATAATTTAGGACCACCCTAGACAGACCATAGACTCACTGTGGGCTCAGTGGGTCGCATAGGTTGGGCTTGTGATCATCCTAACAGGGGTATGCTTTGTTTTCTGCATGCGGCGTATTTATTTATCGCTTTGAATATTGGATATTTATGCATGCTAAAACACCATAATGTGATGAGGTCTCGGTCATACACAAACTCTCATTTGGTTGGACCAAATTAAATATTAGGCCCAGAACGGACTTGGATCAAAATGGTATTTTGGTCTGTCCGAGCCTTCCATCCACAGCAATGTGGTGAGGAAGCTACCACTACCCAAGTGTGGTCTCACGAGTCGTGGCACACTTGGACTAGGGGAAAGCTGCACTATTGTTGTGAACAAAAAGACTGCGCTCGCTGTTTTCCCTGTCTCACGAGTCGTGGGGGGCGACAGTTTGAGGCATGATTTGGTTGATGGGTCAGGCCCAACACTGAGTAACATGGTTCGCTTGGAGTCCTCGGAACCATGCGAATAGGTGAGGCAAAATATCTTGGGAATCTCATTGGATGAGAATGATATTGGATATCTCCTACGAGGTCTTCTTCATGTGAATCGTAAAAGCGGGGCATGGAGATTACGCTTGTGGATCCCAAGCCCACTAGGAAATGGTTTCCCGAAACTCCGCTTGAGAGTAGCGGACTTTCGTATAAATAGTGGGAGGGTTAAAGACTAAAAGGCCAAGTCTTCAACTTGAACAATAATGTTACCATCATCTGCTAATTTCTGCTTTACATTTTCATTAATGTAGATATGTCTAAGAACCCGTTAACCATGATTCTTGAGACTAACAAATTCAACGGAACGAACTACTCAGACTGGCTGAGAAACCTGAGGATTGTCCTCGGTTTCGAGAACCAAGGCTACGTCTTGGACGAGCCGCCACCGAGCGACTTACCGGAGGGGTCCATGCCTGAAGAACGTTTGACGTTCGAGAAATGGCATGAGGACAACCGGAAAGTACGCAGTATCATACTGGCTTCGATGTCTAACGACATCCAGAAGCAGTATGAGAGGCTGGACAACGTCTCCGCCATAATGCTCCGCATGAACGAGGTTTATGCGGTTTCGGATAGGCATATTAGATATGCCGCCACAAAAGCATTCTTTGGCACCAAGCTCGCTGAAGGAGCGTCTGTACAGAGTCATGGGGTCAAGATGCTCTCCCTAGTGGAGAAACTCGAGGACCTTAAAGCTGGGCTTAACAATGACACGTACATTGACGTGATCCTCCAGTCGCTCCCTCCATCCTATGACCCGTTTGTTGTAAACTACAACATGAACGGACTTGAGAAGTCTATTCATGAGTTGATCAACATGCTGGTCCAATACGAGGCAACGACCCACAAGTCGGCGCCGGCGGTATTGATAGGAGAGGCTTCGACCTCCAAGGTGAATGGCAAGAGGGCCGGACGCTGGAAGAGGAAGAAGGGCAAAGGGAAGACGGTTGTGGCCCCTGCTCACGCTCCGGGCGTCCCTGTTGCTCCGGTTGGACCGAAAAAAGGAAAGGAAAGGCCCGTGGTTCTCAGCGGTCCAAGGCAAATGATGTCTGCATGCATTGCCAAGGAAAAGGGCATTGGAAGAGGAGTGCCACAACTCCTCTCCAACCCAGGTGTGTTTGTGGTTGAAGTTAATATGATTACTAATTCTGCTTCATGGGTATTGGATACCGGGTGTGGTGCTCACATCTGCAATGATTTGCAGGCACTGCAAAGAAGCAGAAGGCTAACCAAGGATGAGATGATCCTGAGGCTAGGCGATGCAAGGCCGTTGCTGCGGAGGCCGTAGGATCACTAGAGTTAGCCATTAGTAGTCATGTTAGGATTGTACTGAACGACTGTTTCTATGTAACCTAGCATGATTAAAAATATTGTTTCCATCCCGGTCCTTGATAAGGAGGGATATGTATTTACCATCAATAAAAAAACGGTTTTTTCATTATCAAAGATGGTATTTCTCATTTGCTTGGTACATTGGTCAACGGTCTGTAAATACTTCAACAGTCTAATTGGATTATGACTGCAGAACACAAACGAAAACGTGATGATCATAATAACGCACAGATTATGGCATGCGAGGTTAGGTCATATCTCTAAAAGATAGGATAAGAAAGGTTGGTGGACTCAAAGAGTCTAGAAATAGACGATTTGGACAACCTACCGACCTGCGAATCCTGTCTAAAGGGAAAGATGACCAAGAAACCCTTTGTTGGACAAAGTACGCTAGCCAGTAGTCTGTTTGGATTTTGATCCATACAGATGTCTGTGGTCCACTAAATACTCAGGCTAGAGGTGGGTACTCGTACTTCATAACCCTTTACCGATGATCACTCACGGTATGGTTATGTTTACCTGATGAGGTACAAGTCTGAAGCCTTTGGAAGGTTTAAGGAATACAGACTTGAAGTAGAGAACCAAACCGGTCGAAAGATCAAAAGCCCTTCGGTCGGACCGAGGTGGAGAGTATTTGAGTGGTGAGTTTACTGATTATCTAAAAGAGAATGGGATTCTCTCTCAGTGGACCCCTCCTGGAACACCGCAGCTTAACGGTGTGTCTGAAAGAGGAATCGGACCTTGTTGGACATAGTCTGATCCATGATGAGTTTTACCGAAACAACCCCTTTCCTTCTGGGGATACGCTCTTGAGACGGCGGCCAAAGTTTTTGAACTTGGCGCCATCTAAAAGGGTATCCCAGACGCCATATGAGATGTGGCATGGCAAGCCTGCCTCCTACAAACACTTGAAAGTGTGGGGTTGCCCCGCATATGTCAAGAGATTAGTGGGAGATAAACTGGACTCGAGGTCTAGTTTATGCAGGTTTATCGGCTATCCGAAAGAAACTGCGGGGTATTATTTCTATGATCCCTCCGAGCAAAAGGTTTTTGTCTCGCGAAACGCAGTGTTCTTGGAAAAAGGTTTTCCATCGGATAGTCGACGCGATGAGGTACTCCTTGAGGAATCAAGTGAGGTACCCCATGAGTCAGCAGTGACATCTGAGCCAGCGGTTCCCACTGATATTGTTCCAGTCCTCCGTAGGTCGGCCAGAGTATCCCATGCACCTGATAGGTATGGATTTCTGGGCCTGACCGGTCAGTTGGATAATGATCCAAAGACATACGGAGAAGCGATGTCGGACATCGATTCGGACAAGTGGCTTGAGGCCATGAAATCCGAGATGGACTCGATGGGTACAAACAAGGTTTGGACCCCAGCAGATCTACCAAAAGGGGTTAAACCCGAAGCTGGAACATACGTTTTGATGAAGTCATACGGGGATATGATTTCATCAAGAACGAGTCCGATCCTTGTGTATACAAGAAGATCAGTGGGAGCTCAGTTGCGTTTCTGGTGCTTTACGTGGATGACATCTTGCTCATTGGAATGATGCTAAGATGTTGGGTACCACTAAAGCTTGGTTGTCACACAATTCTCCATGAAGGATATGGGGGAGGCATCCTACATCCTTGGCATCAAGATCTACAGGGATAGATCTAAAAGGATGTTAGGAAATGGCCCCAGTCCTCGTACATTGAGAAAGTCTTGAAGAGATTCAAGATGGAGAACTCAAAACGAGGATTCCTTCCAATGAGGCATGGAATTAAGTTATCCAAGAAGCAGTCTCCTAAGACTGATGAGGAGCTTAAAAGGATGTTGGACATCCCCTATGCTTCAGCCCGTAGGCAACATACAGTATGTTGTTCAATGCACTAGACCTGATGTGGCTTTCGCTTTGAGCGTAACAAGTCGATATCAGTCGTGTGCCGGGGAGGCACACTGGAGTGCAGTCAAGACTATCCTGAAGTACCTGAAAAGGACTAAGGACATGTTCTTGATCTACGGCAGTGGAGGGTTGATACTGGAAGGCTATAGCGACGCTAGCTTCCAGTTGAATGACGATGATGCCAAGTCTCAGTATGGTTTGTATTTAGACTAAATGGTGGCGTGGTTACTTGGAAGAGTTCCAAGTAGGCTACCACGACGGACTCCACATAGAGTTTTGAATACATAGCGGCTTTGGAAGCTGCTAAGGAGTGGTTTGGTTGATGAGCTACATCCAAAGGTTGGATGTAGTACCTAGCATTGCTAAGCCTGTAATTATCTTTCATGATAACAACGGGGCGATAGCGCTAGCAAAGGAACGAGATCTCATCACGATCCAAGCATATTCTTAGACGCTACCATCTACTCAGAGAGATGGATAGCAGGACTGACGTTCGGTTGGACCGAGTCAGCTCCGCAGAAAACATAGCAGATCCACTTGCTAAGCCCATGTCGCAAGTTGCCCATACTCACCATCTGAATAAGAGGTTCGAGGTCAATGGGTGATTGGCTTTAGGTCAAGTGGGAGATTGTTGGAATAGGTGACCAGAAAGCCAATAGGTTTGGCAATTTGTAACCTATCCGAGAACTTGATGTGAATGTAATATTATTATGTGATGAATAAGATGAGTGTTTGTCACCAATGGTACCTTCTTTGTTGCGCTCATCTTACATTTGTTAAAATGGTGTTTAACTTATATCGCAACAAAGCCCACAGACCATGGATAACAACTCGTGCAGTTGGGCCACGCATTGGATGGTGGTCATGAAACCAACTGATTAAGAGTTGGGTCTGAAACGTTCCAAGTCGAGGACCTCGAGACAGGGCATCGAGAGTCCTATTGAGACTTGCATCTAGAGTCGTGTTCATTGGATGAGTGCCGTGTTTCATCGGCGACAGGCGTGGGACGCCTACACGGTCTTGATGGGTTGGTCGACTGGGGTCGAGCCGACTGGACTGACTCGCGGGGATCATCATATGGAAGCCTTGGAGGCTTGGTCGGTATGATTGGTTTTCCCCGGTTCCGATAGTACGGGAGTAATCCTCAGACTTGAGGAATCATGGCAGTCACGTGCACAGGACGGCTGTATCTTGGATCTGGCGAGAGGTGATCATTCTGTAAGATGATCATTATAAGCCTTGTCCAGTGCAGTCAGAATGTGTAGCGAGGACGGTGGATTCCAAGAAGAGGATCCGTCCCCTGTCAGTATGTGACAGAGGTATCTCCTATGCACTCGGAGACACGTTCATGCTGTTTGAAGCTGTGGCCACAGTGGTTGCTCGAACAGGGAATGGTTTCCTGTGTCGACGCAATGAAGCATACGTGGTCTCGAGTATTAAGCATAGATGCCTAGTCAAGGATGGGAACCGACGCCCAATTCCATACCCTAGACTAAGGCCGGGAGACGGTAGACGGAAGGATCGTACCCGTACGGAATCGGCGCCTAAATGTTCACTCCAATTCACCTAGTCTCTAGTGCCATGGACCGTTGCTAGACGGCCACCCATGGTAACGGGCCCTTGTGGGACACGGGCCCAAGTGTAGCTGAGGGTGAACCTAAAGGGTCACACACAAATCACCGAGGAGGTTGAGAGATCAACTTGGAGTCAATCTCGAAGGATAAAATAAGTAATTGGATTACTTAAGGGAAAGTCCATTGGATGGACGGGCCGATATTGTATCGGGCTTTCATTTAATCGGTAAATTGAATTTTCGATTAAATATGGAAAGTTGAGATGTTGAGACGTTGGATCTTTTAATTGGATTAAAAGATCAACGGGAATGATTTAAGTGGACATTAAATTGGATTTAATATTGGGTTCGTCGTAATTGGATTACGATAAAACCCGGTCCGTTAAATTATACCCGAGAGGAGAAATAATTCCTAATTTGGAATAGGAAGAAGTTGGACTTCTTCCCTTAATTAAACATAGCCGACATGCTCCCTTGGAGGAAGCAAAATCAGCCATGTTTCATGCTAGGTGGTATGTTGACTTGTCTCTTTTGGAAAGAGACAAATCAACTCCAATCAAGCTCTTCCCTTTTGGTATGATTGATCATACCATAAATTTTGGTAGGCTTGATTGAAGAATTGATGGTGATTGATTGGAATGAATCTAGACATCCTTGGATGAACCTAGACACATTCCAATAATCACATTAATTATGTATATATATTAGAATATACAACACCTAGCATAAGTGATTCATTATTCATCTTTTTCTAGGAAAAAGAGAAGACAAAAATCCTCTCCTCCCTCTCAATTTTCGTGCTCCCTCCCTCTCTTACACTTGTGTTCCTCACTTGATTTTGAATCAAGAAGAAGAACAAAGTAAGTTTAAGAGAACACTAATTCATAGTGTTCTTCTCTTAAACCGATTCCTTCTAAACCCGTTCTTTTCTAGCAAGAAGAACGCGTGTTTCTTCCGGTGTGGTGTGGATCACCTTTGGAGAATCCATACGTTTGGATTTCGTGAGCATTCCGGAGAAGGAACAACGCTAGTAGCCGGGAGCATACGCTAAACAATCAAAGGTAACGGTTTATTACGCTTTGATTGATTTCATTTGTATATCTATGCCCTATGTGTTTAAATATATGTTTTAATATTTACACATCCTACATCGAACGCCCGGTTGAGCACCCAAGGGTACACCCCTTGGGATTCGCGTATTTTGAATTAAATTTAAATTTACGCACTTTCCACGCTTTCTCGCTTCCGCTCGCGCTCCCGGGCGGATCCGCTTGTCCTTCATATATTATTATTAAAGCATGTCGTTTTCGTGCTTTTAATTCGTGTGATTTAATATCGTTGGTATTTTCTGTTTTTCTTGGGAAACGGGAGGAAAAAAATCGAACGAAAACGGAGAAATAAAGCAGCACAACGACCAGTCGGAGGCTGGCTACGCGCAACCGTGCGCATCGGCAGGGCAGACACGCGTAGGCAGGGGAGCATGCGCGCGGCCGCCTGCGCCAGGCGCATGGTTGCGCGCAGCCCAGCTTCCGGAAGGCGCGGCCGGGCGTCAGGCAGGGAAGCCCGCGCGCGCGCGCCAGGGCAAGCATGCCCAGACGCGCGGCCAGAGTGGCCGCGGGCGAGCGCGCGCACAAGGGTGTGCTGAAGAGTCCACGCGCGCGCGCGCATGCCGACGATGGTGTTTGCGCGCGCGCCCAGTGCGCATGCGCGCGCGCACTGCGCAGGGCAGATGCACGACTGGCGGCCACCAGGCCAGCACGCGCGCGGGCAAGGGAGCCTGCGCGCGCAACGGCCTGCCGACGCACGCGGCCGCACAGCCTGCTGCCGACCAGGTCAGGCAGGGGCCTGCGCGCGCCCGGTCAGGCAGTGCCTGCGCCCAGGGGCGGCAGGCTGAGTGGTCTTGCTAGGGTTTCTCCCCTATTTTTATTTTATCTTTTAGTTTTAATTTTTAATTAATTCTGAAAATTCGTTTTTGTTCAATTTTTGCCTAATTTGCTAAAGACATTATTTTAGAAAGTAAAATATATTGGATTTGGAATCTCGGGGATATTTTACTTAGAAATAATGAGGAAAGGTTTTCCTAAAATGAGAAAATATTATTACCAATGGTTATGCCATATTTTCACACGTTACGCATTTATTTATTTACTTTATCTTGAATAATTATGATTGGTTATCATATTTTATTGGTATGTTGTTATTATGTGATTGGATCATATGATAATATGTGTTGGATGGAAACGGATGATCACGAGCCCTAGACCGAATGTATGGTTTAATTTCATGTTGGGCCTGTGTGCCTCTTTTACTGCTTTCTCCTTCTCTCTTTCTAGTTGCTTGGAATAATAAGGCATTCTATCTCCCTCCTTATGTACTCCCCCCGGGTTTTCGCTGGGATTTCTATTTTTAATATGTAATGAGAATAGAATAGGAGTGAGGTTTCAATTTTATGTAATTGATGGAGAAGAAGGAAGGTCCACATGGAGAGCCCAGACTGGAGGTTCCAAGGCGTTTCCATGAAGAGAAGAAAGAGAAAAGAGACCAAGGCCCATCAGAATGATAATTGGGTTACTATTAATGTAATAGTATAGGACCAACCCTAGATTGACCATAGATCCACTGCGGGCTCAGTGGATCGCATAGGATTCGGGCTCGTGATCATCCAACATAGGCGTGCTAGGCTTTAATTTTGCATGTGGTTATTGTGATGGATGAATGGAGCTTTATTTATCATATAACTGTTGTGGATGCAATTTACTTATTACGCATTATGGATGAATGTGTAGATATATTATATTTTGAGATCTCGGTCATTTACTACTCTCACATTGGTTGGACCAATGTCCAAATATTAGACCCTAGACAAAATGGACTTGGACTCTAGGAGTTTGTCCATGCCTTCCAATCCATGGCATAGTGAGGAAACTGATTTAGGTCAATAGCGTGGTCTCACGAGTCGTGGCACGTTATTGTACTTAATGGAAGCTACACTATATCATGAACAAAAAATGGACCACTATTACCTGTCTCACAAGTCATGGGGTAGTAGTGGGTCTCTGGCTCGGTTGATTGGGTCGGGTCTAACGCCCGATTAACATGATTCACTTGGAGTCCTCGGAATCATGTGAAAGGGTGAGGCAATAATCTTGGGAATCTCGTGGAACGAGAATGGTATGGTATACCTCTCACAGGATTTTTCCCATGCAAATCGTAAAAGCGGGTATGGGAAAAATGGCTGTGGATCCCAAGCCCACTAGGAAAGGGTTTCCCGAAAATCACGTTTGAGAGTACCGTGTTTTCGTATAAATAGTGGGAGCATTGAATGACTAAAGACCAAGAATTTAATTATATTTATCAAACCACCGTCTTTTATATTCTCCTGATCGCGAACTCTGTTTTAAATGTAGATTTAAAAATGTCTAAGAACCCACTCTCCACCATACTTGAGACAAACAAATTCAATAGAATTAATTACAACGACTGGTTGCGCAATCTCAGGATAGTCCTGGATTACGAGAACCAAGGCTACGTCATGGACGAGCCTCTCCCTAGGACCTTACCGGAAAGATCCACGCCAGAAGAACGTGAGACGTTCGAGACTTGGCATAAGGATAACCGGAAGGTCCGTAGCGTCATACTTGCTTCAATGACGAATGAGATTCAGAAGCAGTATGAAAGGCTAGACGATGTCCCTTCCATTATGGCTCGCCTTAAGGATTGCTATGCAGTCCCGGACCGGCATACTAGGTATGTCGCGACCAAGGCGTTCTTTGGAACCAAAATGACAAAAGAATCCTCTGTACAAGAGCACGGGGTTAAAATGCTTACCCTGGTGGAAAAGCTCGAGGACCTAAAGGCAGGGCTCGATAATGAAACGTACATAGATGTGATCCTTCCGTCTCTCCCACCCTCCTTCGACCAATTTATCGTCAACTACAACATGAACACACTTGAGAAGGGAATTAATGAGTTTATTAATATGTTGGTGCAATACGAGGAAATGACCAAGAAGTCCACGCCCTCGGTATTGTTTGGAGGTGCTTTTGTTCTTTTGTTCTTGGGACAATTGAACTTAGGAGAATTAATACCGTTAATTAATAACGTGTGATTAATTCATCCTCTCCAAAAAATACTTGTTCGTTTGCTAGCACGACGTGCAAGATACGTGGGTGGATTGCGTGTTACAATTTGGAGAATCTCACGTACGAGATTTGGTGCAAAACGGGGAACAACGCGAGTACCGGTTAGAAGACGAAAACGACAATCGGTAGGTTCCGATTTAATTTTTTCGTTCCTCTTTAATTTTAATCCCTATGGCCTCCATGATTATTGTATGCATTTAATTCATGTGATACACCGAACACCCGGGAAACTTCAAGGGTGCATCCCTTGAACGTGTTCTTTAATTAATTCAAAGCATGTTTTAATTCTTTTGTACTTTATTTTATACCGCTCTTCCGCATTCGCGCTATTTCCCGGGACGATCCACAATCTTTCAGCTCTTCATCCAAACCGCCTCCTTAGCAGCTTCCGAAGCTGCTATGTATTCTGACTCTATGGTGGAGTCTGCCGTGGTAGCCTGCTTGGAACTCTTCCATGCAACCACGCCACCATTTAGTCTAAATACTAAAGCAGACTGAGACTTGGCATCATCGTCATCCGACTAGAAGCTAGCATCGCTATAGCCTTCTAGTATCAATTCTCCACCACCGTAGATCAAGAACATGTCCTTATTCCTTTTTAGGTACTTCAGGATAGTCTTGACTGCACTGCAGTGTGCCTCCTCAGCATACACCTGATATCGACTATTCACGCTCAAGCGAAAGCCACATCAGGTCTAATGCACCAGACAACATACTGAATGCTGCCTACGGCTGAAGCATAGAGGATGTCCAACATCCGTTTAAGCTCCTCATCAGTCTTACGAGACTGCATCTTGGACAACTTAATTCCATGCCTCATAGGAAGGAATCCTCGTTTTGAGTTTTCCATCTTGAATCTCTTCAAGACCTTCTCAATATACGAGGACTGGGCCATCCCCAACATCCTTCTAGATATATCCCTGTAGATCTTGATGCCAAGGATGTAGGATGCCTCGCCCATATCCGTCATGAAAAATTGTGTTGACAACCAAACTTTAGTAGTTCCCAACATCTTAGCATCATTCCCAATGAACAAGATGTCATCCACTTAAAGCACCAGGAACGCAACCGAACTCCCACTGATCTTCTTGTATACACAAGGATCGGACTCGTTCTTGATGAAATCATATCTCCTTATGACTTCATCAAAACGTATGTTACAACTTCTGGAAGCTTGTTTGAGGCCATAGATGGACCTTTGGAGACGACAAAACCTTCTGCTCATCTCCAACAGATGTGAAACCTTCCGGTTGATCCTTATAGATCTCTTCCTCTACGAAACTATTGAGGAAGGCGGTTTTCACATGCATCTGCCATATTTTATAGTCATACCATGCTACTAGGGCAAGCAGTATCCGAATGGACTTAGCCATTGCTACGGGCAAGTAGGTTTCCGCAAAATTGACCACGGGTCCTTGAGTGTAACCTTTCGCCACAAGCCTAGCTTTGAAGGTTGTAACCTGCCCGTCAGCTCCAAGCTTATATTTGTAGACCCATGTACACCCTACGGGTTTTAGCCCTTTGGATGGGTCCACTAGGGTCCAAACCTGGTTTGCACCCATCGAGTCCATTTTGGATTTCATTGCGTCAAGCTACTTATCCGAATTGATGTCCGACATCGCTTCTCCGTACGTCTTTGGACCATTATCCAACTGACCGGCCAGGCCCAGAAATCTGTACCTATCAAGTGGTTGGGATACTCTGGCCGACCTACGAAGGACTAGAACATTATCAGTGGGAACTACGGTCTCCGATGTCACTGCCGCCTCATGGGGTACCTCACTTGATTCCTCAAGGAGTACCTCACTTGATTCCTCAAGGAGTACCTCATCGCGTCGATTATCTGATGGAAAATCCTTTCCCAAGAACACTGCGTTTTGCAAGACAAGCACCTTTTGCTCGGAGGGATCATAGAAATAATACCCTGCAGTTTCTCTCGGATATCCAACGAACCTGTATAAACTAGACCTGTTGTCCAGTTTATCTCCCACTTATCTCTTGACGTATGCGGGGCAACCGCACACTTTCAAGTATTTGTAGGAGGCAGGCTTGCCATGCCATATCTCATATGGCATCTGGGATATCTTCTTAGATGTCACCATGTTCAAACGTTTGGCCGCCGACTCAAGATCATATCCCCAGAAGAGCAATGGGAGTTCGGTAAAAACTCATCATAGATCGGACCATGTCCAACAAGGTCCGAATCCTCCTTTTAGACACACCATTCAATTGTGGTATTCAAGGAGGAGTCCACTGAGAATAGAATTCCATTCTATTTTAGATAATTAATGAATTCGCCACTTAAATACTCTCCACCTCGGTTCGACCGAAGGGCTTTGATCTTACAACCGGTTTGGTTCTCTACTTCAAGTCTGTATTCCTTAAACCTTCCAAAGGCTTCAGACTTGTACCTCATCAGGTAAACATAACCATACTGTGAGTGATTATCGGTAAAGGTTATGAAGTACGAGTACCGACCCCTAGACTAAGTACTTAATAGACCACAGAAGTCCGTATGGATCAAATCCAACAGACTGTTGTCAGCGTGCTTTGTCCGAGAAAGGGTTTCTTGATCATCTTTCTCTTTAGCAGGATTCGCAGGTTGGTAGGTTATCCAAATCGTCTATTTCTAGATTCTTTGATTCCACCAACCTTCTTATCCTATCATTAGAAATATGACCTAACATCGCATGCCAAATCTGTGCATTATCTTGATTATCATGTTTTCATTTGTGTTTAGTAGTCATAATCCAATTAGACTGTTGAAGTATGTACAGACTATTCACCAATGTACCAAGCAAATGAGACACACCATCATTGATAATATAAAAATTATTTTTATTGATGGTGAAAGAATAACCCTCCTTGTCAAGCACGGGTATAGATACAATATTCTTTATCATGCTAGGTACATAGAAATAGTCGTTCAGTACAATTCTAACATGACTACTAATGGCTAACTCCATTGATCCTACGGCTTCCGCAGCAACGGCCTTGCCATCGCCTAGCCTTAGGATCATCTCATCCTTGGTGAGCCTTCTGCTTCTTTGCAGTGCCTGCAAATCATTGCAGATGTGAGCACCACACCCGATATCCAATACCCATGAATCAGAATTAGTTATCATGTTTACTTCAACCACAAACATACGTGGAATGGAGAGAAGTTGTGAGCACTCCCTCTTCCAATGCCCCTTTCCTTGGCAATGCATGCAGACATCATATGCCTTGGACCGCTGAGAACTACGGACCTTCCCTTTCCCTTTGTCCATTCCCATCGGGGCAACAGGGCGCCAATAGCACGAGCAGGGGCTGCAATCGTCTTCCATTTTCCCTTCTTCCTCTTCCAGCGTCCGGCTCTCTTGCTATTCACCTTGGAGGTTTGAAGCTTATCCTATCAATACTGTCGTCGCTGACTTGTGGGTTGTTACCTCGTATTGCACCAGCATGTTGATCAACTCATGAATAGACTTCTCAAGTTCGTTCATGTTGTAGTTTACAACAAACGGGTCATAGGACGGAGGAAGCGACTGGAGGATGCCGTTAATGTACGTGTCATTGTTAAGCCCAGGTTTAAGGTCCTCGAGCTTCTCCACTAGGGAAAGCATCTTGACACCATGACTTTATACAGACGATCCTTCAGCCAGCTTGGTGTTAAAGAATGCTTTTGTGGCCGCATATCTAATATGCCTTTCTAGAACTGCATAAACCTCGTTCATTCGAAGCATTATGGCGAAGACGTTGTCCAGCCTCTCATATTGCTTCTGGATGTTGTTAAACATCCAAGCCAATATGATACTGCGTACTTTTCGGTTGTCCTCATGCAATTTCTCGAACGTCAAACATTTTTCTGGCGGGGACTCCTCTGGCAAGTTGCTCGACGACGGCTCGTCGAAGACATAGCCTTGGTTCTCGAAACCGAGGACAATCCTCA
The DNA here is from genome assembly GCA_034509735.1 of Sesamum alatum. NCBI lineage: Eukaryota > Viridiplantae > Streptophyta > Magnoliopsida > Lamiales > Pedaliaceae > Sesamum > Sesamum alatum. The sequence continues at coordinate 18,145,596 of JACGWO010000006.1, forward strand.
GGTTTCTTAGCCAATCCGAGTAGTTTGCTCCGTTAAACTTATTAGAGTCAAGTACCATGGTTAAAAAGATTCTTAGACATATCGACATTTATAAAATGTAAAGCAGAAATTAGCAGATGATGGTAATATTATTATTCAAGTTGAAGACATGATCTTTTAGTCTTTAACCCTCTCACTATTTATACAAAAGTCCACCACTCTCAAGTGGAGTTTCCGGAAACCATTTCCTAGTGGGCTTGGGATCTATAAGCGTAATCTCCATGCCCCGCTTTTACGATTCACATAAAGAAAACCTCATGAGAGATATCCAATATCATTCTCATCTAATGAGATTCCCAAGATATTTTGCCTCACTATTCGTATGGTTCCGAGGACTCCAAGCAAACCATGGTACTCAGTGTTGGGCCCGACCCATAAACCAAATCATGCTTCAAATGTCGCCCCCCACGACTCATGAGACAGGGAAACAACGAGAGCAATCTCTTTGTTCACAGTAATGGTGTAACTTTCCCCTGGTCCAAGTGTTCCACGACTCGTGAGACCACCATATTATTGTGGATGGAAGGCTCGGTAAGATCAAAATACCATTTTGATCTAAGTCCGTTCTGGGCCTAATATGTGATTTGGTCCAATCAAATGAGAGTTTGTTAATGACTGACCTCATCACATTAAATGTTTTAGCATGCATAAATATTCAATATTTATAAAGCATTAAATAAATACGCCGCATGCAATAAAAACATAGCCTACCCCTGTTAGGATGATTACAACCCAACCTATGCGACCCACTGAGCCTGCAGTGAGTCTATCATTTGTCTAGGGTGGTCCTACACTATAACATAATTAATAAACCCATTGTCATTCCAATGGGCCTTGAGGCTCTTCTTGTTTTACGCCTTCATGTACACCTTGGGCCGCCGACTCCATTGGCTTGTTATAACGAAAACAAACCTCACCAAAACTATCTACTCTTATTACAAATGAAAGTAATACATGGAAAGAATAAACAAGCCTTAACATCATGAGGCTAGAAAAACTGGGAGATGATAGTCCCAAAAATAAGAGGCACGCAGGTCCCACCCGGCAGAAATATAAGTAAATAGCATACATCCATACATAAGTTCAAGGGCTATTGTGATCATCCCATGTTGATCCCATCAAGAAACATAACATAATTATACAAAATAATCATGCTTAACCATACATATTCAAAATACCAAGTGAGGTCCAACATCACAAGGTATAAATATACAAATAATGTGCAATATTCAAATTTTTAAATTTAATAGACATTATATATAATGTATCCGATGCATGTACTAAACCAAATTAATTAAGCAATTTTGATCTAAGGAAAAAATCAAATAATTCCAAAGTCAAAAATGCAAAATTAATTCATTTTCCAAAATTGTGCAGAATTCACCAAAAAAATTAAATTTTCAGAAAAACGTCGAAAACCAGCACAAAATGCCCCAGCCGTTGTGCCTACTGGCCAGCCGCCCGTACAGGGTTGTGCACAGCGTAGTCTGTGCGGCCGCCCCTGTCAGCGTGCACGCTGGCAGGCACGCCGGCCAGGCTACGCGTAGGAGTGAGCCTGCGCGCACCCGCCAGCCAGTGGCCGGCTGGCAGCAAACTGCCGCTTCTACTGTGCGTTTTAATATTTTTTGATTTTTCCTTTCAGCACATTAATATATTAAATAAACTGAAAATAAACATACAATTTTTAAGATCCAATATTTAAAAATCGAACGCATAATGTCCATCAGATTCAAATAAATGAACAAGCATATTCATTTATATATTCATACATTTACACATGCTCATAAAGCCGTAAAAGCAAGTTATACATGCCAAAGAACATATATCTATCCACCTCATATCGAACTGAGCTCTGCTACCACTTGAAGGGAACAAACAGATTCGCCTGGGAGCACGAACGGAAGCGTGAGAGCAGGATTGAATCGCATATATAAAGCAACTATCACAAAATCCCAAAGGGTGTATCCTTGGATGCTCAACCAGGTGTTCGATGTAGGATGTAACAATATTAAAAGCAAACATTGTACATAGAGCACAAAAACATAAGATAAACTACAATAGCGTAAAACCAAAATTACCTTTGTAGTTTAAACACTTTCACGGCTACTAGCGTTATTCCTTTCCGGAAATGCTCACCAAGTTCAAATGTATGAATTCTCTAGAAGTAATCCACACCACATTGGAACAGATGTACGTTTTCCTTGTTTGAAGAAAACGAATCTTAGAGGATTTGGTTCAAGAAAATAGAACATTATTAATTAGTGTTTTTTTTCTTAAACTTGCTTTGTTCTTCCAAATGATCCAAGATCAAATGAAAAAAAAAAAGCGGATTTATTAGAGGGAGAGAGAGGGCCGACAATAAGAGAGAGGTGTGTAGTATATTTTTCTTCTTTTTTCTAGAAAAAGATGAATCATGAATTCTTTTGCATTGATGAATGTATATGCTCATATATATATATATATAGTTAATGTGATTATTGGAATGTTTCTAAATTCATCCAAGGATGTCTAGATACATCCTAATCAATCCCACTAATTCATCAATCAACCCTACCATCTCTTAAGGTATGATTTAATCATACCAAAAGAGAGAGGCTTGATTGGAATTGAATTGTCTCTTACCAAAAGAGACAAGTCTATTCATCAAGGCCATGCATGGCCGATTTTACCTCTCCAAGAATGGTAATTTTCGGCCATACCACTTTATGAAAGAAGTCCAACTTCTTCCTATTCCAAGAATGGAATTAACACACCTCTTGGGCCAAAATTTAACGGACCGGGTTTCACTGTAATTCTATTACAACGAACCTCAAATTAAATCTCATTTAATTCAAGGTCCACTTAAATAAGTCCCATTGATCTATTAATCCAATTAAAAGATCCAATCTTTCAACTCTCTACATTAACCGATAAATCCCATTTACCGATTAAATGAGGGCCCAATATAATATCGGCTCGTCCATCCAATGGACAATCCCTTAACTAATCCAATTACTTAATTATCCTCCGAAATTGACTCCAAGTCAATTTATCCACCTTCTCGGTGATTTGTGTGTGACCCTTTAGATTCACCCTACGCTAGACTTGGCCCCGTGTCCAACAGGAGCCCGTTACCATGGGTGGCCGTCTAGCAATAGTGCATGACACTAGAGACTAGGTGAATGTTGGTGTGAACATTTAGGCGCCAATTCCGTATGGGTACGGTCCTTCCGTCTACCATCTCCCGACCTTAGTCTAGGGTATGGAATTAGGCGTCGGTTCCCATCCTGGACTAGGCATCTATGCTTAATACTCGAGACTATGCATGCCTCATTGCATCGACACAGAAAATCATTTCCTGTTCGACCAACCACTATGGCCATAGGTTTAAGCTGCATGAATGTGTCTTTGAGTCCATAGGACATACCTCTGTCACATACTGACAGGGGATGGATCCTCTTCTTGGAATCCACTGTCCTGGCTACACATTCTGACTGCAGTAGACAAGGCTTATAATGATCATCTTACAGAATGATCACCTCTCGCTAGATCCAACATACAGCCATCCTGTGCACATGACTGCCATGGTTCCTCCAGTCTGAGGACTACTCCCGTACTATCGAAACCAGGGAAATCCAATCTTAACGAGAAAGCCTCCAAGGCTTCCATATGATGATCCCTGCGAGTCAGTTCAGTCGGCTCGACCCCTGTAGACCAACCGACCAAGATCGTGTAGGTTTCCCATGCCTATCGCTGATGAAACACGGTACTCATCCAGTGAACATGACTCTTGGTGCAAGTCTCTATAGAACTCTCGATGCCCTGTCTCGAGGTCCTTGACTTGGAACATTTCAGACCCAACTCTTTATCAGTTGGTTTCATGACCACTATCTAATGCGTGGCCCAACTGCATGAGGTGTTAATCGTGGTCTGTGGGCTTTGTTGTGATATATGTAAAACACCATTTTAACATATGGAAAATGAGCACAACAAAGAAGGTACCATTGGTAATGAATACTCATTTTATTCATTGCATAATATTACATTACATCAAGTTGTCAAATAGGTTACAAAACGCCAAACCTATTAGCTTTTTGGTCACTTATTCTAACACTATGTTGACTAGTTGAGAAATCTTAAGATTGTCTTAGATTTCCAAAACCAAGCCAACATTTTGGATAGGCAAATTCCTCAGGCCTTGCTGAAAGGATCAACAACTGAAGAACGCTTTGCATGCTAGAAGTTGAAGGACGGCCATTGGCAAGTCCCCGGTGTCATATTAGCCTCGATGACAAAGGAGATCCCGAAGCAGTACGAGGGGATGGACAATGTTAGCTCGATCATGCATCATTCGCAGCAACTCTATGCGGTCCCTGACCGGCATGTTAGATATGCTGCAATGAAGGCATTCTTCGGAGCTAAGATGAAAAAAGGGTCGTCTGTACATAAGCATGGAAGTATGATGCTATCCCTTGTGGAGAAGCTCAAAGACCTCCAAGTTGATATTGAAAAAAGAGATGTACATATATGTGATCCTTCAGTTTCTCCCCCCCCCCCCCACAAGATCCATTTATTGTCAACTTCAACATGAATGAGCTTGATAAAGATCTTCATGAGTTAACTAGTATGTTGGTTTAGTAGGAGCCAACAATTGGAAATCTGCGCCTGTGGTACTGGTAGGAGAGGCTTCAACCTCGAGAGCAAAACACAAAGGTGCAAGATTCCAGAAGAGGAAAAAGGCTGAGGAATATCGACCGCTGCTAACGCTTTGAGTGTTGTTCCTGTTACACCACAAGGCGGAGCTAAAGGAAAGAGCAAAGCGTTCAACAGTCAAAGATTCCAAATAACGTATGCATTTACTGCGGTGTAGAGGGCCATTGGAAGAGGGAGTTTCCTAAGCTCATTTCCGATGAAGGTAAAAATTTGAATTGAGTATTAACATGATTACTCTACCCTCTGGTATTGGATACCAACTTAATCATAATCTGTGAATGGTTTGCAGGTGGTGATAAGGAGTAGAAAGCAAAGATGGTTCTATGATTCAACGATGGTAGGCTTATTGCTATAAGGACTAGAGACTTGTTAGGCTTATTATTGTGATCATGTTAAGATAGAGTTTCATAGGAATAATGTAACCTAGCATGATTAAAAGTATGTTCTTTTGTTGGATAAATGATTATGATTTCCTACATTTTTTATTAATAAATTGTTTTTATTTGATATTGAATGGCAATTCATGTCTGCTCGGAAATGTACATAAATTCCTAAAACACTATCCTATAAATGGTTTCCGAATACTCAAAATCAAATGATCAAAATGGATAAATCAAGATCAAATTATGGATTTGGCATCCATAAAAGCTAGGACGTTTTCCTCCTATTAAGGATAAGCAAGTTGGAAGATATGAAGAGTCTAGCGATAGTCGATTCGAATCAACTAGCGTACAAGTCCTTTCTGAGGAAGGAAAAGTTCGTAAAGCCCTTTGTTCGACAAAGTAGGCTTGCCAACTAGTCTATTGGATGGGATCCAGTTACACATCTGTAGGTTACTGAATACACAAAATCAAAATGGGGTTCACATGTCTAAAGACCCATTGTAGGTTTGGGAATTAGACTTGAGGGGGTGAACCAAAATTCATTGCATAATTAAACCTTTTTGATAGAATGGAAGAGTGTATTTAGTGGGACCTCTTGAGCATCCAGCGGAGAACGGAATTCTCAAGGAAATGCTTCCTTAGAGGACCATGTTTGAACAATCTCTGATAAAGGGAGAGATCGAGCCTCATTGGGATGAGGTCGATTGGAGTTTCACCAAATTACCTTGACCCCACTAGACGTGGACTTGAAAAGTTTTCGAGTTGAGGAACATGGCATTTTCTAATAAGTCACGTCCTAGTTCACCATATGGAATATGGTTTGGCAAGCGTGTGGTCCTACATCGTTCTTGAGTATGCGGGATGGACCTGTGACCCCACTCCATAATCACATCCCAGTTTATAAAGAATTCACATTTAATTCAATAAGACAATCCATATTTTAATCCATATATTATGTAGACATCACAAAAGGACATCGTCATCAAAACTTTGTAATTAATCATCTACCTTAGCCATTATCACTATAAAGAAAAGAGAAAAGTGAAGTTTCTAGTTATAGGAAAAAAACTTAAAGAAAATACAATTCCACTGAAAATCTCATATCTATGTAATTGTGTATTTAGGGTTTCCAACTTAGGATATCACTGTTGACTTACCTAGTAATACTGGTGATCGGCTTATGATCAGCTAGCCATTGTGACTTATGTCTTGTAAAATACGCAGCAAGAATTGAGCTGCCTACTCAACAAGCATAGCTCATCGACTTATATATATACACATACACATATGTAATAAGCCAAGTCTCATACAATTATATCAATCCAAAAATATTATTTAATATACGATCACCATAACATCATGAAATAACCAATACCGCAATCATACATCAATCTACAGTACAATATATCTAGAATCATCGTTTATTTTATTAGGGCCCTACTTACCCAAGCTGGAGTGCATCACTCAATGGTCTTTATCGGCTATCATCACCTCAATCATAATGTCTCTTTTTTTCTTCGGTACCACACAACACACAGCTCGTATGATACCCCATCATCAATGACACCACACAACACACAACTCGTATGATATCTCATCATCCATCTTATCACACAACACACAGCTCGTATGATATATCACATCATCTCCACTGATCAATGACAGCACACAGCTCGTCATTAATCATATTATCATAAGTCATTGCAGTATGCCCCCCAGTCAGGTAAGCCATCTCTTTATATTAATTCACAATATTCTCATCAATAATCTTAAAATTCGTCTTCATTCAATAATCAAATTTCCATCAGTAACCTAACGTTCAATTTCATATAATAATCAAATATAATACATACCATCATCCTTCTAACTTCAGTACACCATAACCACATATAATCACATAATAATAACTTCACATAATAACAAGTAATCCGAACAAATAGCCAACAATTCATAATTTCCATATACAACATAAGAATATATATCCATATATATAACATATATATATACACACAAATACATATATATATAAATTCAATTAACTATACTTACCTCAAATCCATAAACGCATTAATAAATAGAGTGGATCAATCCTCTACTTTATCCCCGTGCTATATAATAAGTTATAATATAATATATATATATATATAATCAATATATCAAAAATATCGTAAGGTGCGAGTACAATTACTAAATAATATTCGTATATCTTTCGTCAATCTTTTAATATTTCACTTATATTGAAATTCAAACCTCAGTTCACTCCTCGTCTAAACAATTAGACATTATAAGCTTCCCAGATATATATATATAATTTATCAATTAACTCATAAAATTTTATTTTATCAAACCCTTTATATTTATATAATTACTGTTCTCTATAGCTCCTATATTAAATTATTAAAAAAATCTCATATTCCTTTTTAATATATATATATATAATATTTCTCAAATATAATATTATACTATCCCTATCTATTTTTTATCGATTTCTCAAATATAACTTTTAACTCGATTAAATTGAGGAAATCAATTATAGATATGATAAAACTAAGAAATTAAGTAGTTTAACGCATTAACTATAACACCCCTAATTCAATTGAGGCATTTAGCTGATCACTAATCCACAAATACTTAAACTCATAAAATTCTCCGATTAAATATTAAATCGGGTAGTGTAAATTATATTTAGTAAAGACACTAATTAAATAATATCACTATATGAATTAAATAAAAAATTTAAAATCATTTTTTTCATACCTGTTCTCCGAATCATCGAGTGTGTGTAAATTGTGTGTGTGTGTGTGTGAGAATTGTGTAGCAATATGTATATCCCTATGTAATATTATATATTTGTAAAATGAGGTGCTGGGGAGGCAGCCGCAATCTCCCCCCAATTTTTTTTTTTTTTGTTTTATTTTAAACTTTTTCAAAATACCCATTATGTCCCTCCCTAATTTTTCTTAATTAATATAATGTGCTCCCAAATATTTTATAAGGCTTAAATTCACTCTGTTCAAGTCTTAATATGATCAAGATTTTATCTATAATTTATTTACTAATTAACTAAATTTCTTAAATGATTATCAATTAATCCCATAATTATATATAAAAATATGTGGATGTTACAATTCTCCCCTCCTAATAAGACTTTCGCCCCCGAAATTTAATTAACGTACTAGTTCATGGAATAAATATTGGTACTTTCCTCTCATACTCTTCTCAACATCCCAGGTGGCTTCTTTGGGAAAGTGATAACTCCACTTTACATTCACTATTGGTATTTCTTTATTCCTAAACTTCTTTATGCTCCGATCCAAAATTTCTATTGGTTCTTCCACGTATGGTAATCCTTTTGATATTTCTATCTCCGGTTCATGATATATCCCTTTAATATCTCTATCTCCGGTTCACACAAAACATGACTAGGATAAGATTTATATTGTCATAGCTTAAAAATATAGAATATGTCATATGTCCATGATAACTCTACCAATAATACTATTCCCCATACGCTACTGGTCCAATTCTATCCGTAATTTCGTATGGGTCAATATACCTTGTATTCAACTATTCTTGCCTATATGAAACTCACATTTACTTTTAACTGCATAATATATATCTTAAGTATTCAATAATACTATTCGTCACAAATTATCCACATAGAATCTAATCCCTGCTCTGATACCACTCAATGTGACACCCCCTCTGTAATCACATCCCAATTTATAAAAAATTCGCATTTAATTCAATAAGACAATCCATATTTTAATCCATATATTATGTAGACATCACAAAAGGACATCGTCATCAAAACTTTGTAACTAATCATCGACCTTAGCCATTATCACTATAAAGAAAGGAGAAAAGTGGAGTTTCTAGTTATAGGAAAAAAAACTTAAAGAAAATACAATTCCACTGAAAATCTCATATCTATGTAATTGTGTAGCTAGGGTTTCCAACTTAGGATATCACTGTTGACCGGCTTATAATCAGCTAGCCATTGTGACTTATGTCCTGTAAAATACACGACAAGAATTGAGTTGCCTACTCAATAAGCATAGCTAATCGACTTATATATATACACATACAGATATGCAATAAGACAAGTCTCATACAATTATATCAATCTAGAAATATTATTTAAAATACGATCACCACAAAATCATGAAATAACCAATACCACAATCATACATCAATCCACAGTACAATATATCTAGAATCATCATTTATTTTATTAGGGCCCTGCTAACCCAAGCTAGAGTGCATCACTCAATGGTCTTTACCGGCTATCATCACCTCAATCATAATATCTCTTTTTTTCTTCGGTACCACACAGGACACAACTCGTATGATACCCTATCATCAATGATACCACACAGCACACAACTCGTATGATATCCCATCATCCATTATATCACACAGCACACAGCTCGTATGATATGTCACATCATCTCCACTGATCAATGACAACACATAGCTCGTTATTAATCATATTATCATAAGCCATTGCAGTATGCCCCCAGTCAGGTAAGTCATCTCTTTATATCAATTCACAATAATCTTATCAATAATCTCAAAATTCGTCTTCATTCAATAATCAAATTTCCTTCAGTAACTTCAACGTTCAATTTCATTTAATAATCAAATATAATACATACCATCATCCTTCTAACTTCCGTACACCATAACCACATATAATCATATAATGACAACTTCACAAAATAACAAGTAATCCAGCCAAATAGCCAACAATTCATAATTTCAATATACAACACAAGAATATATATATATCCATATATATAACATATATATACACACACATATATATATAAATTCAATTAACTATACTTACCTCAAATCCTTAAACGGTTACATTAATAAATAGAGTTGATCAATCCTCTACTTTATCCCCATGCTATAAAATAAGTTATAATATAATATATATAATCAATACATCAAAAATATCGTAAGTTGCAAATACAATTACTAAATAATATTCGTATATCTTTCGTCAATCTTTTAATATTTCACTTATATTGAAATTCAAACCTCAGTTCATTCCTCGTCTAAACAATTAGACATTATAAGCTTTCCGGATATGTGTATATATATATAATTTATCAATTAACTCAATAAAGCTTATTTTATCAAACCCTTTATATTTTTATAATTACTTTTCTCTATAGCTCCTAAATTAAATTATTAAAAAAAATCTTATATTCCTTTTTAATATATATATATATAATATTTCTCAAATATAATATTATACTATCCCTATCTATTTTTCTATCGATTTCTGAAATATAACCTTTAACCCGATTAAATTGAGCAAATCAATCATAGATATGACTAAACAAAGAAATTAAGTAGTTTAACGCATTAACTATAACACCCGTAATTCAATTGAGGCATTTAGCTTATCACTAAACTACAAATACTTAAACTCATAAAATTCTCCAATTAAATATTAAATCGGGTAGTATAAATTATATTTAGTAAAGATACTAATTAAATAATATCACTATATGAATTAAATAAAAAATTTAAAATCATTTTTTTCATACCTGTTCTCCGAATCGTCGAGTGTGTGTGTGTGTGTGTGAGAGAGAGAGAGAGAGAGAGAGAGAGAGAATTGTGTAGCAATATGTATATCCCTACATAATATTATATATTTGTAAAATGAGGCGGTGGGGAGGCAGCCGCTATCTCCCTCCATTCTTTTTTTTGTTTTATTTTAAATTTTTTTAAAATACCCATTACGTCCCTCCCTAATTTTTCTTTATTAATATAATGTGCTCCCAAATATTTTATAAGGCTCAAATTCACTCAATTCAAGTCTTAATATGATCAAGATTTTATCTATAATTTATTTAATAATTAACTAAATTTTTTAAATAATTGTCAATTAATCCCATAATTATATATAAAAATATGTGGGTGTTACAAGACCTGCACACGTCAACGGACTAGTAGGAGACAAATTAGACTCGGTGTCTGATTTGTACAGGCTTACGATAGAATAATGTAAACGTTACTTGTAATTGTATTTCTTACTTCACTGATTGTATTCCCACGTTTTGGTCCTAGACAAGGATGAAAGATATTGGTCGGTACATGGGACCCGATGTTGATTATGCCTTGGCCATAACACAATGGTTAAGAACAATCCTTAGTACTTGAATAAGGACTAAAAATGTGTTCGCGATGCACCGTTTGTGGAGAGTTGTTTCTGGAAGGCTAAAGTGATACTAGCTTCTAGAATGTTGTGAAAATGGCCAGTATCATAAAGTATGCACATTCAGGCTGAATGATAAGTGTGGTGGCTTGAAAAGATTTCAAGCAGGATACCACGAGGTTTTCATCATGAAAGTCGAATGCATGATGAAATGGGAAGTCATAATTGGATAGTGGTTAAGGATCAAAATCGCGTCCGTGGATGGACGTGGTGTCTAGCACGGCCGAGCCAGTAGTCACCTAGGTGGCAGACAACTTGTCTATAGCAAAAGCTTTTGGCCCGAGATCTCATCACTGATCCACGAAAAATGTTTTCAACCACCATCTACAGGCAGGGATGGTTCAAAGAGGTAACACAGTTAGTTCGTATTACTTTGGCAGAAAATATAGTAGGGTTATGAGACCTTAGTCAGTATCATAGATAAATCATGCTCAGAAGGTTTTGAGCAAAGTGGGTAACTAACTTGATCATCAAGTGGGAGATTGTTGGAATAGGTGGCAAGAAACTCAATTTGGTTGACTTTTTTGGGAACCATTTGCTGATCTTTGATCAAAAGTAATATTATGCCGTTGAATGTAGTAAGGATTCATCATTGACAAGAATAAGTTTGTTGTACTTACTGCCAACATTGAAGGGGGTTTTGATGTCACAACAAATGCCCACAGACCGAATGATTAAACCCGTGGAATTGGGCTGCGGATAGGTTTGCAGCTACGAGACCAACTCCTCACAGTCGGTTTGAAATGTTCAAAATCATGGACCCAGAAGGGCATCTAGTGTCCTACAGAGACTTGCACTAAGTATTGCAGTCGTGTTTCATCGGCAGGAGGCATAGGTTGTCTGTACAATTTTTAGTGGGTTGGTTGGCAAGGAAGTCGATTGACTGAACTAACTCGTGGGAATCGTCATATGGAGTCACGCGGGCTTGGTCGGTATGACTAGAATTCCCGGTTCCAATAGTACAGGATTAGTCCTCAAACTTGAGGAATCATGTCAGTCACGTGCATACGAAGACTGTGTCTTTGACCTAGCTAGTAGTGATCGTGCCTTGAGCTATGATCATCATAAGCTTCGTCCAGTACAGTCGGAGTATATAGCGAGGATGGTGGGTTGAAAGATAGAATTTGTCCCCTGTCAATATTGTGACAACGATATCTCTTATGCGCTCTGAGATGGTTTCTACTCTTAGAGTCTATGGCCATAGCATTTGATCGAGTGGGAAAAGATTTCCAATGTCGATCAAAAGAGTTAAATCTATCTTGAGTTTGAAGCATAGATGCCTAGTCAAGGATGGGAATCGACGCCCAATTTCATGTCCTAGACTAAGGTCAGGAGACGGTCAACAGTAGGACCGTACCTGTACGAAACTCGAAGTCTAAATCTTCATGCCTTTCATTCACCTAGTCTTTAGTGCCATGGACCATTGCTAGACTGCGACCCATGGTAAGGGCGACTTCCGGTTATGGGATAATTGGAAATAATTAATTAAATTGAATTCAATTAATGGTGTTGGGAATACAGGCCTAAGTCTAGCTGAGAGTAAACCTAAAGAGTCATACACAATCCAACGGATGTGGAAGGGAATTAATTACGAATTAAGTCTGGAAGAAGGATTAATTTAATGGGATTAAATTAATCTTGGAGAGTATAAATGATTGGATTTTTAATGGAAATAATCTATGGGATGGATTTCGCAAAAAGTTCAATTAATGGGATTAATTAAATTTTGGGTTTTGGCCTTTATATGTTAATTAGGTTAATTTATCGGGCGTAATTAATAAATTGGGTTTATATATTAAAGAGAGCGGGCTTGGATCCTTTTTATTAGATTAAAATGATGGAGGATATTATCGTTGGGCTTAATATTAAATTGGATTTAATAAGAAGTCCATTGGGCCTTTTGGATTATCAAATTGGATTTAAATTAGCCCGATCCATAAAATCCAAGCCCAAGAGAAATGAATGGTCAACATTTGAAGTTGAGGAATGATAAGATGAGTAGCCGAGAGATGATCTCTCCTTGGAGGAAGAAACCGGCCAACAACTAGGTGTTGGAGGATTTTGTGGCTCTATGGAAGGAAGCTTCCTATCATGAGCAAAAGTGAATGACTAGGTCATAACACATATAATTCCACACAACTTACAACACACACAATCTCGCCTCTCTCCCTCTCTCCCTCTCTCTCAGCAATCTCTCTCTCTCTTGTCCCCCCCCTCTTTCTCTCACACACAACTCTCCAAGAAGTCTCTTGTTCTTCTTGATTTCAATCAAGGAAGAACATAGAGAATATCGATCACGTTAATTAATAACATTGGATCAATATTCTCTTTTCTTTCATTTTTTTGCTAGCACGAGCTGACGAGGAAATCTGGTGGGTTGGGTGGATGAATTAGAGGGTCTCGACGTGGAGATCTTGAGGTGTAATTTGGAACAACGCTTGAAGTCGTTTAGAGAAAACGGCGAGGGTAAGAATCGTGGTTAATCTTTCTTACGCCTCCCTTTTTTCTCTTTCTTGATTCTATAGCCTCCATGCCTTCTTTATTATTTTTATTGCATGTGATACACCGAATTCCCGGGATGATCAAGGGTACACCCCTTGATCTAGATTTTGCGACGCTATTACATTTAAATTTTCTTTGGTTTCCACTCTTCCGTCGCGTCCTCCTAGTCACGATCCGCTTTCAGCCTCCACCCTGGCTACCTCCCTCCAACCCGTCCCTTAGCTAACATTACCAACTCTTAGGCAGAGATTGTTATGCAGTCCCACCGGGCATCATGAGTGCCTTATGCTGGAACTGCAAGGGTATGGGGGTGAAAGATTGTGGATCGTCCCGGGAAAATAGCGCGAGTGCGGAAGCGCGGTATAAAATTAAAATACGAAAATTAAACATGCTTTGATAAAATAAATAAACACGTTCAAGGGGTGTGCCCTTGAACTTTCTCGGGTGTTCCATGTATCTCATGAAATTAAAAGCATAAACAAATCATGGAGGCCATAGGATTGAAAAATAAAAGGAACGAAAAATTAAATCGGAACCTACTGATTGTCGTTTTCGTCTTCTAACTGCTACTCGCGTTGTTCCCCGATTTTCTCCAAGTCTTGTTCTTGAGACTCTCCAAACAATAACACGCAATCCACCCACGTATCTTGCACGTCGTGCTAGCGAACGAACAAGTATAATATTGGAGAGGATGAATTAATAACACGTTATTAATTAACGGTATTAATTCTCCTTTTTTATCTAATGTTCCAAGAACAAAAGAATCAAGAAGTGTTTTCTTGTTTGAGGAGAGAGAGAGGGCGGACGAGAGGGGAGAGGGAGAGAGCCGAATTTGTGTGTGTGTGTGTGTGTGTGTGTGTGTGTTGGAATTTCATCACTTCACAAATAGTGAAAGACTAGGACTCTGTATATAGAGGAGGAGTTTAATCCTCTTTAAACTCCAACTCTAAAGAGGTCTATTTTGACTAGGATTTTTACCTAGTCAAAGTAGTATTTGAACTAGTCAAATTAATCCTAGCCATCCATCTCTCCCTTTCAATCTCAACCATTAATTTAATTTAATGGAATATTTAAATCCTATTAAATATTCCAAAGGCCAAATAAATATATATATAATAAATTGTAAATATTTATTCTAGGCCTATTAAATTAATCCTCTAATAAATTCAATTTATTAGATTAATTCCTTTTATCAAATAGAAGGAATTAATTCTCCTAAGAAAATAAAGGTCCCGATTAAATCCAATTTAATCATTCCTTTTCTCCAATATTTAATTCTAAATTAAATACTTGATGTATGTGGATTGTGTGTGACTCTTTAGGTTCACCTTTCAGCTAGACTTGGTCGGATTCCTAGAATCCGTCCGTTACCATGGGTGGCCATCTAGCAACGGTCCATGGCACTAGAGACTAGGTGAAATTTCGAGGATGAACATTTAGGCTCTAACAGTACACTTGTCCTTCTGTCTACGGTCTCACCACTTAGGGTCTAGGGCACGGAAAATGCAGGTACCCATTTGGGACCTAAGTGTCGGTCTGTCCTTACTAAACGCCGCAAGGGAAGCCTTCCTTTCTGTTCAGTTACTGTGGCCACAGATTTTAGGGACAAGACACAGAGCATACGTAAGACTCAACTGTCAATGCCTTTTGACAAGAGACAAATCCTTTCTTGGAAACTACTATCACTTTGTACACCAGAGCTACACTAGACATGGCTTATGACTACTCGAGTGCTTCTTGGCAATCTCTGACCATATCTAAGATACAGACCTGATACATAGGTAAACTCAGCAGTTCCTCAAGTCAAAGGACTTGTCCTGTACCGTTGGAACCGGGAATACACGTCATACCTTGCTGACCCTACTCAAGGTCCTCCGTAAGACGGTTCCCGCGAGTCACCTCAGTCAGCTGCTCCCCAGCAGGCTAACCCACTAACACTGCTTAGACGACCTTCGTCACCCGTCGATGAAATACGAGAACAGATGCTTAGTGCAAGTCTCAAAGGGAATCCCGGTACCCATTTTCGAGATTCCTTGACTTGGAGTTTTTTGGACTGATTTCATGGACCTACCTCCAAGCGTAGTCCCAGTCCCCGAAATGGGGTTTCAGTCCGTGGGCTTTGTTTGCGTAGTGAACAGATAGATAAAGCAGTAAAGTGAACGCAAACAAAGTAATGCCGGAATGAATTTCACTTCTTTATTCATTAATAGTTTTATCAAAACACTGAAATTGTCTAGACATAGGTTACATTTTGCCCGCCGAGATTGGCTACATGGTCACCTATTCTAACAGGGGGGCCCTGGCAATTCGGGGATAGAGGAGCTAGGTGGCATGCACCATCCCTCTTGGGTTTTCTTGGCTAAAACCAAGTGTAATAATGGTCGTATTGAGTATCTCAACATTGCTTTGGTATTGGGGTGCCCTCAAAGGGGAAGAATAGCAGTCTGGCTTTATTTTCTGACAAAGGGGTACCCGTTCAGATTTAGTACTGCAACAGTTCAAATTGGGGGCTCGGAGGATAGTTGGACATTCATGGGGATTGGGGGCGAGCCAGAGACGAGGAACAAAGTTAGGACATGGTCTCTTTTGTCTAGTCTTTTTGCTGAGTCACAGCGGTTGTAGCTTTGTGTTGGGGAGTTTAACGACGTATTGACACAGGTGGAGAAACAAGGGGACTGACAGACTGCAATGGTAGATGCAATAGTTTTAGGGGGCACTTCAATCGGCGGGGCTCAATGATCTGGGATATATAGGCTCGAACTTCACGTGATGTAATCATCAAGCAATCCAGGACACTATCCGAGTCCCCCTTGACCATGCTTGTGGTAATTTTTGTTTGTCTCCACTCTTCTCTGATACATTGATGACTTATTTGGAATCCACGTACTCTGACCATACTCCTATTTTGATCTCCAGATCTCATGTCCCAACATAATTTTCGCCGCAGACTCGACCTTGGCGATTGGAAGCTCGTTGGCTTCAAGAAACAGAGTGTAAACAGGTGGTTTGGGAGGGCTACCTAGGGCCCTGAGGGATCTTTGAGGAAGTTGAGCTTGTAGGGATTCTTTGAAGGCATGGAGTCGGTCCCTCACACACCTGGGTAGGAAACATATTAAACAGCTTGAGACACGGTTACGAACGCTGCAGCGGGGACCTATTTCGACTGAATCTCAGCAACAAGAACTCCATCTCCATGATAAGCTTGATTCTATTCTCTCGTGGTAGGAAATATATTGGCGTTCATGCAGCAAGACTCATTGGTTAAAAGAGGGGGATAGGAACACTTCTTTCTTCATGCAAAGACAAGCATGAGGAGACGAGTGAAACTATTCTTAGATTGCGGGTTGATGATGGGGGGTGAATTTAAGGAACCAGTTGCTCTTCAACGTCTGATTGAGCGGCATTTCTCAAAGGTGTTTGCTTGTGACAACCCATTGGCTACAGAGATTTAGAGGGGCACTTGAACACCTCACCTGCAGAATTGACTACGATATGGCTCAGGCCCTTGCTCGACCGTTCACCTAAGAGGAAGAGACGAAGGCATTGTTTCAGATGGCCGCTGAAATCCCAAGGGCCGGATGGTAGCCTCGCTTATTTTTTTAGCGCTTTTGGCAGTCACTTAAATCTGAAGTTGTTCTTTGTGTGCTTTCTTTGCTAAATAATCTTGTGATCCCCTACTTTAATCTACGTAAACTTGAATCCCTCTCCAAATGCCGGCCTATTAGCCTATGCAATGTGATCTACAAGATTGCTTCCAAATCTATTGCAAATAGAATTAAACCATTCCTTGATTTTTCCTTGATTTTGTTATCTCCCCTACCCTAGCTGCTTTTGTCCCGGGTTGGCTTATTATGGATAACATCTTAGTGTCCTATGAACCGAATCATTTTATGCAAAATAAGATGTTGGGGAAAAGGGAAACATGGCTCTAAAGTTTTATATTAGCAAGGCTTATGACACGGTTGAATGGAATTTGCTTATGTTAGGTTTCTCTCTTACGTGTCATTGAACTTATAATGTTGTGTGTGTCATCTATTCAGTATTCATTTATTGTGAATGTTGTTGAGTTTGGCTCTCTTACCCAATAACCCCTCCATCAGGGGGATTCATTATCACCCTACTTGTTTTTCCTTTGTATAGAGGCCCTCAATTCTTTGATTGGCGGGATGAAGCCGACAATAGGCTTGCGAGGGGTGCAAATATTCAGGGGGGCACCTTCTATATTTCACTTTTTGTTTGCTAATGATACACTTATTTTCAGCTAGGAAAGTGAGGAGGCCATGCGGGGTATTGCTTGGGCCTCGGGCCAAGCTATAAACGTGGGAAAGTCCTCCTTAGTGTTTAGCCGAAATGTGGATGTCGTGCTCTAGGAGCAGGTGGCAGAGGTGTTGGGGGTCTAGAGGGCATCTCAGCATGATCTCTATCCCGGAGTACCCGCGAATGTGGGAAAATCTATTAGGGTTGTTTTAACTCCCGCTGTGATCGGTTTGAAGTAGGATTAGTGGGTGGAATGAATGGTTGATGTCTCTGGTAGGGAAAGGGATCCTAATTAAATTTGTTCTCTAATCGAGCCTGACGTATGCTATAGGGGTATTTCGATTGCCAGAGTAGGTCATTTGGGTATCCAATCTTCATGTGCGAACTTTTGGTGGCACAATCGTGCGCACTGACAGGTACATTGGCTCGCTTGGTCTAAGCTATATGCTCGTTCTTTAGTTGGTGGGTTGGACTTTCATGAACTCCGGGCGTTCAACTGAGTTATTCTTGCAAAGCAGTGTTGGCGAATCATCACCTCCCCCTGCAACCTCTTTAGTTCTTTGCTCAAGGCTCGGTATTTCCCTCACTCATCCTGCCTTCATGCATCTTTCCGATCGGTTGTCCTTCACTTGGTGTAGTCTGTTGTATGCTAGATCCCTCTTAGTGGCCGAGATTCGATGACGGATTGGGTCTAGTGAATTGCTCAAGGTGTGGTCCTCGCCATGGCTCCTACGGGCCACTTCTTTTCACCGGATCACCCTTATGGCTTATCATGATCCGAAGCTACTCATCTCTGCACTTATTGACAGAAACAGAGGGGAATGGCATGGGGAGAAATTGAGCCAGCTTTCCCTCCTAGCGGACGTGGAGCTGATCCAAACCATCCCCTTGGGCCGGATGGACTAGCCTGATTTGAGTGGTTGGCAGTTCATAGCGGATGGTTGGTTTTGAGTCCAGAGTGCGTACCATTTAGCCTACTCTTACGTGAGACAACTTCACTATCAGCAGGGCCCCGATCATGGAAGTTCATTTGGGGGGCCGCGGTTCCCCTTAACGTACTTTGCTCGCTTGGAAAGCTTGTTAAAATGGCCTCTCCACTTCTTTAAATTTGCAATGTTGGATTGGTGGTGTGTTTGGGGGTTGTCCATTGTGTGGATTGGGGGATGAGCATGTGCTTCATTTGTTGATCTATTGTCAGTTTGCCCATCGATGTTGGGCTCTTACTCATCTTCGGTGGGAGGTGGTTAGTGATGTTAGAAGGCGTGCGGAGCAATGGTTGAGGCATATGTGGGAGGTTTTCTCTAGGAAGGAGTTTTGCCGATGTTTGATGCTTTGTTGGGGCCTATGGAAGAACGTAATGGGGTCCTCATGAATAATGAACATCATCACCCCCATGAGGTGGTGAAGGGTGCGTTTCTTTTCCTTGCTAACGTTTAGATGTCCCCTGCAGTCGCTGCTCTAAAGGCAGAAGGGGTGCACATGCTCGGTCGGCTCCTCCTTGTGAGGGTTGGGTAAAGATAAACTTCGATGGAACAACTTTCACAAGCTGTGTCGAGGGGGGTCGGGGTGTTGTGGCTCGGTCCAGCTCGAGGGCATGTTTAGGGTGGGCCTTTTGTTGGCTTCAGGAGTCGGTTTCCGCTGAACAAATTGATGCCATAGCAGCCAGAGAAGTGGTGTGTCTTGCAGCCTGTTCTAGATGTCGTGCGGTCATTATGGAAGGTGATTATGCATCACTCTTGCTGAAAATGCAATCCATTGATGTGGATCTCTCTATTATTGGTCCTACCGTTGGTCATATCAAAATGTCAGGATCTTCGTTTTCACATTTTTTCTCTTTTGTTTGTTATACTGGTAATAGAGTGTCTCATGTTATAGCCCGCTCGACTAGAGCCTTTACGGTGGGATCGTTTGTCGCTCCAAACTCGATTGTCGAGGTTTGCATTTCGATTTAATGAATGAATGACATCTTTTCCTCTTCCAAACATGCCCCTAAATAGACAAGGAACCGCGCAATTTTTTCTCCAAAATTGGGTTGACCATTTGTTTTAATGGTCAACCTAATGGCGGATACTCAGGTGGCTGAAAAATGGATGCTTTGGGTACGAAGTCTGATGACTTGGAAATATGGGGTACTAAAGGTTAAAACGAGATATAATTCCGGTATCAAAAGTAAAATTATCCCATACTTTCATATTATAGTATTTACTCTTGTTAATTATTGTTTCCACACTATAGTATTTATTCTAATTAATTATTGTTTACATGTTTATATCTAAATTTAATTCATTTAATTCGAGTGAAAAAAACACCTCGTAATAATGGAATAGGAAAATACAACAAAAAAACTAAAAGAACTTGCGTAAATTCATTGATTTCATCTTCTCCTAAAAATGTGACAAAATGATAATTGATAGTACATCAAGAGATGATTAAATAGGTAACCCATTGTGCTCGAGTAGAATCTTAATTTTTTTCTGTTATATTGCTTGATACTTCAACACGTCTTATTGTCTCCTTTTCTAGCGCAATACATCTTCTATATACCTTTGATCGTCTATTGGTGATTTTATCATCAGATATAGCTATGGATGAAAAATAAGCATTATAGAATTAATTATAAAATTTTAAAGGTCTATATGACGGAGAAAGCAATAAAGTAAAATAGAATAAAAGCAAAATTGAAGTAAAAAGAATGGTTAATTGCAATTCTCATCTTGTAGCTATAGGCTCCTGACATTTTAGTCCTTGAAGTATCTAGAGTAGCAAATGGTCCTGTATCTTTTCAATTTTCGTGAATTTGTTCATCTAATTGCCGGATTTTTATAATATCACCGAAAAGTGGCACATGCCTCTCATGTGATGGATTAAAATGGGGCTTTTATGTTATTTTGGTTAATATTTTTCAACATGGTAGCTGTAATAAATTTAGAAAAAAAAAAAACTTACCCATATGGATAAAATAACCACATCGGTAAGTCCCTCCATTTTCAACTAAGCAGCATGACGTGGCTACTTTAGCCACGTGACTAAGAATTTTTTTTTATTTATAAATATACTTCAGCTGTCACGTCATAAAGTATCAACCAATAGCAGAAAAAGGCCTAATTTTAATCCATCACATGAGAGGTATGTGTCACTCTTCCGGCAACTTTGTAAAAGTTCGGCGATCGGAGGACCAAATTTGTAAAAATTGAAAAGATAGAGGGCCATTTGCTACCCTAGATATTTAAAGGACTAAAATGTCAGGAACCTATAACTACAAGATGAAAATTGCAATTAACCCTAAAAAGAATATTACAATAAATATATCACAAAGTACTTTAGAGATAATCGATATAAGAAATAAAAATTTAAAAAATAAAATAAAATAACTAATTGTTATCTTTTTCAACTTGCCCAATTTAAGAGAAGAACAAAAATCTTGTTTCAAAAGTGAAACCAACTTGAAGTATGGAGTAATTTAAATGGTGAGTTTTTGTGACAAATATAAGGATGAAACATAAATATTACATAAAAAATTAATATAAAATCTAAGAGTTCAATAGAAGATAATTTAAAACAAAAATAATTAAGTAATATTAGCAGCATTCTTATATAAATTATGGTAATTTTATTATCGACTAATATGGAAATGAAAAATTAAATATTATAAAGATAATAGTATAAAAAATTTAAAATCCTATCTATAAGCATACAAAAGTTAAAAAGTAAAATATCAACCTTTTTACAATAATAAAAGTTCAAATGTTTAATACCGCAAAAAAAAGAGGCTATCAAGTGAAAATACTTATACAAGATTAATGGTTTAGGTATACTGTTTTTGAGTTCTATTACTCCATTTAATTATTCATACTATATTTATTTAATTTTATATAATTACTAAAATATACTTAAATTTGTAATTATAGATATGGGATAATTTCACTTTTGGTACCCCAGGTATGGCCTTATTTCACCTTTGGTACCCCCTGTTTTCATGTCATCAATGTTGATACCCAAAGTTTTCTTTTTTCATCGAGCTGAGTATCTGCCGTTAGTTGACCGCCAGAGTTAACGGTCAAAGTTATTTTGGCAGAAAAATTGACAGTTTTTTGCCTATTTAAGCTCATGTTTGGCTACCATTTACTACACCACAAAAATTAGAGTTGAAAAAGTAGAATTGAGAATATTTTGGGAAAAAAACAAGAGGTATGAGGAGAAATCAATTTCAATCTTATTCAAATACGAGTGTGGGTTCGTCTAATGAGAACATTTATGTGGAAAAAATGTATTGTGAGTGTGGAATTAAGCTACCATTGAAGACTTCTTGGAACAAAATAAATTCGGGAAGAAGGTTATGCGCATGTCCTAATTACGGGGTAAATTTATATTTTATTCTTACTTATTTTGTGTTTTTGATTATATACCATTAATTCTTATTTTTATGGGGAAAAAATATTCTTATTTATTTTTTTGTATTTTTATTTGCTTGGGCACATTTCTGGATCAAACCATCTAAAAACTCCATAATATTCTCTTTTATGTGACCGAAAAATAAAAAAAAGAATTAATGGTATATAATCAAAAACACAAAATAAATAGGAATTAAATATAAATTTACTCCGTAATTAGGACATGCCCAAAACCTTCTTCCTGAATTTATTTTGGTCCAAAAAGTCTTCAATGGTATCTCAATTCCACACTCACAATACATTTTTTCCACATAAATGTTCTCATTAGACGAACCCACACTTGTATTTAAGTAAGATTGAAACTGATTTCTCCTCATACCTCTTTTTTTTTTTTTCAAAATATTCTCAATTTTACTTTTTCAACTCTAATTTTTTTGGTGTAGTAAATGGTAGCCAAACATGTGCTTAAATAGACAAATAACTGCCAATTTTCCCGCCAAAATGACTTTGACCGTTAACTCTGATGGTCAATTTTCCCGCCAAAATAACTGCCAATTTTCCCGCCAAAATGCAGGTACTCAGCTTGATGAAAAAAGGAAATTTTGGGTATCAACATTGATGACATGGAAACAGGGGGTACCAAAGGTGAAATAAGGCCATACCTGGTGTACCAAAAGTGAAATTATCCCTTATAGATATTGTACCATGAAGTAGTAAAAAAATCTATAGTTAAATTAAAAAGTTAACAAAAGTAAATGGATCATAATGGAGTAAATAATTTTGGAATAAAAAAGTTTTTTTTTAAATTAAGGGAAAATTAGAAAAAATAAGAGAAATGATTCTATTAGATTGTTGCATTTGCTTTTTGTGTTTTGTTTTAAGTAGTCTAATTTTTCAGGCATAAGTTTCAAAAATATATTAGAAAAAGCACTACATAAATTATATAAGAATTAGAATGAGAAATGACATTATTTTATATTTTTGGTGCACTATAAAAAAAATGTGGGATTTGGGTCGGTTTAAAGAATAGTTCTTTTTTTTTTCCTTTTGGACGAAAAACTAATGGTTGATCAATGTTGGACCGACATTTTGAACTGTCATGGAACGGGTGCCCTCTCGTCGTAATAGACGGTGTAGCGTAAATAATTGGAATAATTTGTTCGGACCGTTCTTACGTAGCAAAGGATTTTGTACCACTTGTTCAAACACCGTTTCTAAATGCGTCTGACCACCAAAAATTGGAATCCTTTTATTTGGAACACTTTTCTTATTCGAAACGGTCATTGTAACACAATCTTCATAAATTAGATACAGTTCTGATTTTGCTAGTTTTATATTTAGGAACGAGCATAGGACGCAATATGATCTTTCTCTTGGAATATATTTTGGGACCGCTTGGTCGTTTTTTTGGTATACGCATTGGAACTGTTGGGTCAATATTTTAGAATGTAAATTGGAATGGTTTTGCACCACCATTTTCGAAAACGTTTATGACACTTTTTAGAATTCTTACATTTGCAATTGTAATTCATATGGGAATGCTATTTGGAACTTGAATTAATTCTTTGTTTGAGACACATATCAAAACGACCGATTGTATTATCTCGAGAATGTATCGGAACAGTATTTGCACGGCCATTTCCAACTAGTTTAGTACAGTTCTTGGAACGGTTCGTTGGATATGATGGGATTAATTTCGAAATGATATTTATGTTGGTTGGGCCCAGGTACTTACCATGTAAAAGCTTGTTCCAAAATTAAATATTTATTAAAAAGACAAGATACTCAATTTTTTTAGTATATTTTATCATTTCCAAGGTGGGGAGTATTATTTTCCGTAAAGGATCGTCAACAAGGGCGTTCTAGTGCGTTGTAGATTCTTATCCAATCTAGATAGGAATTCAGAAAAGAGTTCTAACTCAAAAAGTCCCTCGATGGACATACAAATTAATCACCGAATTAGAACAAGAATCGGGAGAACATCAAGAAGGCGTACTTGAGAGTTTCCTACCTCATACGGCTCCTCAATTCTTTTGGTGTCCCGTTACCATATCTACCGAATGGGATTTCTCATGGATCTATCTCATCAGCTGTCATGACCCGACTAGGTCTTTGGGAGCCCAGAGACTAAATCCATAGAGATGCCTTCCCAAGGTCTGGTCTCTTCGGTATGGGTACGGGCACTCCTCTTGCCACCTTTTTATTCCTGACAAAGACGACACGACTAAAAAAATCTTTCAACGTCCCGGGCAGACCTGTTAAGCTGTTACCCGGACGTCCCCGGCCAAAAAAGGTAAAAAGTGCATTATCCACGAATTTTCAATCGTGGATACATCTGTATCCTTAACATACTGAAACGACTGCCATTATTGGTAAGCCCGAAGGCGGATAAAGAGAGATCCCCATCCGCTTAGCATAAGTAAGCGGGTAATAGAACGAACTATAAATGCGGGATCAGAGAACGCTTCGCCTTTTCTTATCTTCTTCCCGCACGAAACTTTCGTTATTGGGTTAGCCATACACTTCACATGTATAATTTTTAATCATTTGTGTATAACAATAAATAATTATGAAATTTAGTAAAATCAATTAAATTTCAAATAAATATTAAATTTTATTAATTAAATAAATATTGAATTATGGAATGCAATTAACATTAAAAAATGGTTAATTACGAAAAAATATTATATTAATATTTAAATTATACATATACATCTATACCCCCCCGCCCCACCTCCTCAACATCGTCTATCTCTTCAGCGTCTGGGGCACGGG
Organism: Sesamum alatum; assembly: GCA_034509735.1. Taxonomy (NCBI): domain Eukaryota; kingdom Viridiplantae; phylum Streptophyta; class Magnoliopsida; order Lamiales; family Pedaliaceae; genus Sesamum; species Sesamum alatum. Next base: position 18,170,870 of record JACGWO010000006.1, read on the forward strand.
GATTAGCCGGAGGCTGTGGCGGACCGACACTGGAGGTGCTGAGCTGTGACGGGTCATCATTATCATGGCCTGCATTGACCTAATCAAGGTCATCATGTCAACCATCATCGCCTCAAGCCTCGTCATCCAATCGTCCTTGTCTGGGCGTGGTGGTGATGACGGTGATGTGTACGTCCGTCTAGAGGTATGAGCCTCAACACCAAGGCACGACCCTTGTTCTTGCCCCTAACCGCTGCTAGCCACAGCTGCTACTCGGTTATCGCAATCGAGGCCTCAGATGAGGCCGGAGAATCCACCCCATCGACTGTGGCCTGAGACTGGTGAACCCCCCAGCAGCTTTTGGAATGTCTCCCGCAGAAAAAAGAAGTGATAGTATTATATATAAAAGTAATTAAGCAAAAAAATATAAAAAGAAATATTTGTTACTTACTGCCACCTACGCTACCCTCAGACTGCTCCAATTGGCGTCGGCTTTCTTTTTGTAGCAACTGGAGAATAACTGTGTCTGCTTTATAGGCCGACCGAGCTCTGACTCTTGTACAAGAGAAGAGCAATCAGCAAAATATTTAAAAAATTATTAATAAATTTGTTTTAAAAACTTAGATACTTACCATCTTCCTCTTGGTAGACAGTAGATGCCGACGTGGGTTTGGCCGATTGGTCGGCATTCTTCTTCCTGGACTCATCCTTAAAGTCCACACTGGCCCAGTACAGTTACACTGGATTGGTCAGCTGAGCTCTGGCGACGGCGAACTGCTTCCGGATGAACTTGCCCACGAACATATGAAAGACCTGGAACATGGACTCAATATCACAGTCCCACCAATACGTCATCTGCAATATCACAGAAAAAGAAAAAAAATATTAATATTAAAAAATATTAAACTCTAATATAATGTAATTTTTTTATAAAAAAAAACCTTCAAGCTCTCGAACCAAAATTGTTGGTGCTCTGGCGGCACCTGCCGCAAACATCACCAGGGGTGGGGATAATCTCCTCGCACCACCGCATTATGCACTCGTGTACTATATGATCAGACCTAAAAAAACATGTTGATTAGTCATTTTAAATAAAATTCCAAACAACAAAAAATAAATAAAAATACATCACATCATCGAGACTGATATACTGATAGGATTTGTTTTATTACTCATATGCACGTTCAGTTCAAGTGTTTTAGAATGTTTTCATTGCATAGATAATTGAATTATGCATATTTTGAATGAAAGAATAATGTTGACATGTTTTGGAAAAAATAGAGTCAAAAAGCCCAAATGAAGTTGAAAAGTGATTAAAGGAAGAGAAGACAAAAACATAATTGAGCACCCGTTAAGGCGTGATCGTGCCTTATTGAATGCTCGAGTCTGTCTGCACAAAAGTAGACAATTTGGATAGATTTTTGCTGATTTATTTCCTTTTCCAAACTGCAAGTTGGAAGGCAAGAGAGAGTCGTTTTTTGTGCTATAAAAAGGGTCTTAACTGAAGATCAAGCATCCAATTTCATATTCGATCACTCTCTTAGTTTAGATCATCTCCTCCCTTCTACTTTCCTTTTACTTTATGTTTTCCTATAGGATTTTAGGTTTTATACACATCTGATGCATAGCTAATTCTCTGTTCTGATTCTAGGGTAGCGTTGAACCCAATTGTTATGTTTCGAGGTTTTGATTTTATCCTATTTCACCGTGTATTTCTCGTCTTGGTTTACTGTTTATGGAATGATTATTATTGATAAATATAACAATTTGTTTTAATGTTAATTATTCTATTGTTATCCATGCATTCAGTAATCCGTAATTGTCATGAAAGGATTGGTATGAGAAGCAAGCAAATTAGTTATGAGTTTTGCATGATTTATTTGTAGGGATCAGAAAACTAGGTTAGATAATTGTAGCTATGTCGATTGTTTGTTCTAGGTTCAACTATTTTCATTGATTCAAATGCTATTATTAAATTGATTTAGAACGCCATCGTCCCCGATCTTGATATAATAAGTTTTGATTTAGTGCTCGAGTTAAATCAATTACTATAGGAAAATAAGAATTTATTATGGCAATCCTAATAGGTTTTAAAGTTGAATGCTTGGTTGTGAAATAAATCATTTGTGTCCTATCATAGACATAACGATTGGGTGATACAGTCCCTTGAATTGAATTTTCTCTCCATTGGTCTCTTCTTAGTATATACCCTTGCTTTTTATTTAGTTAATCTTAATTCATAGTTAATTCTCATTTCACAACCCCCCCCTTTGGTTACCACGACTAGACTGAGAAATTAATTCATAGTTCCCCTGAGATTCGACCTGGTTCCATGACTGCAATAATTTTAGAATCAGTAATTAGATTAAATTTTGGCGCCATTGCCAGGGAACTATTTTTAGTTTCTTTGTCTGGTTTCGCTTTTTCAACCCTTGCTAATCTTTTTGTTTGGCAGAGACTTTCATGGAGTACTTCATATAGACTAAGTGTTGGTGGTGAATCTATTTCTTGGGAATTGAAAAAGAAAATGACAGCAACATAATGGATTTATACTGTAGTCGAGAACCACAAACAATATGGATTTCGAACAGAGTGGGAAACAAGCGAATGAGGTAAGTACCACTGCTTTGGCAAACCAAATTTCTGATCTCACTGCTTTGGTTCATCAATTGAGTGTAGGACAAATCCAAGTAGGAAATATTTTTGGGATTTGCTCAAGTCTTGGACATCCTACAAATGCATGCCCATCGTTACAACACAATAGGATAATGGAAGTATATGCGATAGAGGGATTTCCTAGGCAACCTCAACAATAGTAAGATCCATACTATGAGTTCTACTAGTGAGATTTTGAGCCAAAGCACTTATATTTCATAATGCTCATGTATTTCTTTTTATTGAGGGCATCAAACTTAGTATGTGCATTGTAGAACTTCTTGTGTAATATATTTTGAGACCACATTTTTGCAGATCGGTGTATGAAAGTGATAAGGGCACTTAGGAATAGCCAATTGACCTTGAATAGAGCCTAGCAGAAATTCACCCTTAGAAAACTCATTTTAGCCTTGGCCTCTCTTTTCTTGGTTAAACCGTATTTAAGTCGAATTATCCCTTTCTTGGTAATTTCCTAAAGAAATTTTTGAACCCTCTCAAAGGGATGATGTTGCTTTGGTTGCTTGTAAGTTGATATGGGAATGAGCAGATGAATTTGATTCAAGTTGTACATGAGGGACATATTGCTAATGGAGTAGGTATGACTTTCTCTGATATGTGACATCGGTCCATCAAGAGTCATCAACTACTCGTCATGCCTTGGTTTTGTAAACAACTATCCGGTCAACTTTGTCTCTCTTCATGCTCGGGTACTCCATGTAGTAGACTTGTACTGCTTATTGCGCCACTATGAATGGTTCACCCTTTTGGTACACCTTTATGAAATTTACATCAACGAGGTGATAACAAGGGTGTATCTACATACTTCTTTCCGGATCGACCCAACGACACTTGAACAGAATAATGTGCATGTACAGAATAAGTGGGTAATGCAATTGAATTATCTATTCGAGTATCCCGTAGAAGTTACTATCCGTATTTGTAAATGATGAGCTTTTCCCACACATCCCACAATTCATAGACTTGCCGACGATGTGGCCTTCAGTGTGGAGTTTGTAACCATTCATGAAGTAACACGGGAATACCATCACTTCTGCCCTAGGATCCCAATAATGCAATTTAAACAATTCATTGTCCGTGTAGTTCGATTCGGGTTTCACCTACAATTCACATAGCAGAGACAAGTGACGAATGACCATTTACCAATTATAAAACAGTATATGAGGTTTGACACTTGCACGCGAACCAATCCTTGAATTCAGTTACCACTAGTTGAGCAATGATTGGGTCCTCCGAGTGGTGGTGCTCGTAGAATTAATTCAAAAACGACCTGTTTTAAAGTAATCATACTTATAAATATACATGTCTAATCTCTCATGATTTGAAATATATATATATATATGTATCTATACACTTACTTGTAGTATAGCGTGACTACTTCATAGTTGCACAGTATGTACATCTCGATTATGTGAAGTTTTGGACAGCTGAGCTACCTCTTCTTTGAGGCACCACTTGCTCGGCTAGGGTGATTGAAAATTGACCGCTGGATTCGATCATCGTTGCTTGTGAGATCGCCGTTTCGATTGGGTCTGCTTTACTTGCAAAGAATGTGCGGCTTGAAGTAATGAAAAGTTAAAAGCCCGATTTCTTCAACAATGTATGCCTCCAATATTGAAGACTCGATGTGTGCTTTGTTCTTCACCTTCTTCTTCTTCAAATTGTGGAAGAATCTAATCGTACGAATATTTATTAAAATACGGATGACACTAAAACTATATATATAAAAAAAAACTCAATTTTTTCATGTACTTACCTCTCAAATGGGTACATCCACCTTTATTCCACGGTCCCTCCCACTAGCGCCTCATATGGCTGGTGAAAATTAGGTGCTCCATTGAGTCGAAAAAAGACGGAGGAAATATTTTCTCGAGATTGCACAAGATGACGGCGACACTACCTTCCAATTTTGTAGCTTTGTGACATCTAGCATGGTCGAGCATAGATGGCATTGAAGGCTTAGCTCTGCCATCGCACTCTGCACATGCTTGGGAGGCATTTTATAGAAGGCAACCAAGATCAACTTCTGCATGAATACATGACAAGCATGGCTTTTCATGCCGTGCATCCTCAGCTTCTTCATGTCTATGCAGCGGGCCAGGTTAGATGCTTACCCATTAGGAAACCTAAGACAACGAATCCAATCACATATCCTCTTCTTCTGGTCCTTCGTCAGGGTATTACGACTTTGGGCATCATGTTCAGTCTCCTTTCGTCCACCTCAAGCTCTGGCAGATTACATATGATCTTCAAGTACTTCCGTGCATTCAAATTGTCCTTCGTTTTCCCCTTTATGTTCATCACTGTATTGAATATATTTTCAAAGACATTCTTTTCAATGTAACATGAAATCAAGATTATGTCGTATCAAATGCGTCCCCCAGTATTCCAGCTTGCAAAAGATGCTTTCCACTCGACTTTTAGTGAAGGCTTTCTTGTTCCTATAGTGTAGATGGTCCTGGAGGAGAAACTGTCAAAGGTAGTGAAAATAGCACGCCTTCTAACCGTGCTGCAAATGGAATGCCCCTGTGGCATCCATACAAACTGGACACCGCATAACACTATTGTACTCCATCCAGACAACATCCCATAAACGGGTAGGTTGTTCAATATCCACATCAATGCAGTGCGCATCATGAAAGCCTAGTTCGTGGAATTATCATGCATCCGTACACCCACATGCCATAAATTCTATAACTCCTCGATCAACGGCTCCAGGTACACATCGATCATACGCTTGGGATTGGAAAGACCTGGGATTACCATCGTCAGGAACATATAGTCAGACTTGATGCGCATTCTGGTGGCAGATTGTATGATGTAATTATAACGGGCCAACATGAGTAAGTACGACCATACTGCCAGTGCGGTGCGAATCCATCCGTGCGCAGCCCCAGTCCAACATTGTAGAGCTCTGCTGCAAAACCAAAATATGTTCGGTCGGCATGTCTCCAAGCCTCTGCATCGGACGGATGGCATATAGATCCCTCATCTGTCTAATGGTTGGCATGCCATGTTATGTGCTCGACAGTCACTTTCGAAGCATACAACCTCTGCAGTCGCGGGGTAAGTGGCAAGTACGTAAGAATGGCATACCGGGTCTTCTTGCGACTAGAATTTCACTCCTTGTTGGCTTGTACCTAGGTTCTCCACAAAAATTGCAGTAATCCATATCAATGTCATCCTTCCATTACAACACGCAGTTATTCTTACATGAATAAATCTTCTCACAGGTAAACCCAAGTCTCCTATCAATTTCTTCGTATTGTAGTAATTGAAGGGCAGAGTGTAATCGCGGGACAATATATGATCAGCCCACTGGCACAATTGATCATATGTTCGCTCGAAAAAATTGCCCTCGGCCTTGATATTAACCAAACCAACAACCGACGCCAACTGAGATTGGGTGCAGTCGTTCCCAATAATTGGTCGGCAGCATGAACTAGGCCTAGCATCAGAAGGAGATTGGGTGCACTCGTTCCACAACATAAGGCCCCTCACGTAATATGAACTAGGCCCAGCATCAGAGGACAAGACTTTGTACCATCATCAGGCATGCCCTCCTGGTTATAAGAAGATCATCATGCCGGCCCATCGGCAACAAAAACCATCCTTTGTGCCCAATCCATATAAGCCGCATCCCCCTAGTGCGTACTGCCCCCCTCCTGAGCAGCTGGAGTTTTCTCAGGCTACACGGGGCATGGCACGGCATCAAAGTACTCCTTGCCATGAAAGTCCAATTATAAAAATGCAGTAACACCTTCCTCAAACTCCGACATAACCCAGTAGGTCCCTATCATACATCCATCTCCTCAACTATCTTAACATGATGAGTCCTACACATACATATACATATATATATATATTATTACACACATACAATTTATAAAATTAAGCAGAATAAATATATATATATATATATATAACCAATTAACTGCGTATGTTTTAATCGACAAGAAAGAGTTTCAAGTTGTTACATAATCATAGTGGCTTATAAGATCAACAAAAATTAAACAAAAATTGATGAAATTTACTATTATTTGTGCCAGAGTGCAAGAGAGAGAGTGAGAAGAAATAAAATGGAGGCAACATATATAAAAGAAATTTGGAATGGACATTGGAAAGGTAGTTGGCATTCCACAAATAGCCGTTAGAATCTAGCCGTTGCACTAGATTTAGGAACGATTTCAAAAGTGGTAACTTAACAGAAAAATAGGCGTTGATATTAGTCGCTGTAGTATATTTGAAACGGGTCTTGTAATACAACTTTCGATCTATAGAAACCGTGCCACATTGTAAGACGAGTTGGAACGGTGATTGGAATACAAAAATAACCATTGAAATCTAGTCGCTATATTTTATTTGGAGTGGGTCCTGTAATACAATATTTTCTATCTATTGAAGTCGTGGCTAATTGTAAATCACGTTGGAAAGGTTCTTGCAATACAAAATAAATTCAACAAGTACCATACTTAGGAATGAATATTGTAATACAAATTTTATTAGAACACAAACCGTCTCAATTTGTACCTTGTTTGGGAATGGCTTTTTCCATATTCTGTTATTTCAATAGGTTGTTGGACAATATTTTGAACCGTGGTCATTTTCCATACACATGTCGTTCCAACTGCTACAGAAGTGTTCCAAAATGTGCTACAAAATTTTTTCATTCCCTTTTTGGATTGATTATAGGACTAGACCTGTAACACAACCATTGAATTGGCATTCGTAATGGTAATGCCGTTCCAATAAGTTCAGATTGAGTATAAGAGGAATATGATGTTATCGGTGTGTTAGAATAGGTGACCAGATAGCCAATAGGTTTGGCGTTTTGTAACCTATTTGACAACTTGATGTAATGTAATGTTATGTAATTAATAAAATGAGTATTCATTATCATTGGTACCTTCTTTCTTGTGCTCATTTTCCATATGTTAAATGGTGTTTACATATATCACAACAAAGCCCACAGACCACGGTTAACAACTCATGCAGTTAGGCCACACATTAGATGGTGGTCATGAGACCAACTGATAAAGAGTTGGGTTTGAAATGTTCCAAGTCGAGGACCTCGAGACAGGGCATCAAGAGTCTTATAGAGACTTGCACCAAGAGTCGTATTCATTGGATAAGTTTCGTGTTTCATCGGCGACAGGCGTGGGATGCCTAGGTGGGTTGGTCGAGGGGTCGAGCCGACTGAACTGACTCGCAGGGATCATCATATGGAAGTCTTGGAGGCTTGGTCGATATAATTGGATTTCCCCGGTTCCCAAAGTACAGGAGAAGTCCTCAAACTTGAGGAACCATGGCAGGCACGTAGATAGGATGACTGTATCTTAGATCTGGCGAGAGGTGATCATTCTGTACGATGATCATTATAAGCCTTGTCTAGTGCAGTCAGAATGTGCAGTGATGACGGTGGGTTCCAAGAAGAGGATCCGTCCCTTGTCAGTATGTGATGGAGGTATCTCCTATGCACTCGGAGACATGTTCATGGTGCTTAAACTTGTGGCCACAGTGGTTGGTCGAGCAGGAAATGGTTTCTTCAATCGATTCAATGAGGCATGCGTAGTCTCGAGTAGTAAGTATAGATGCCTAGTCAATGATGGGAACCAACGCCTAATTCCATACCCTAGACTAAGGCTGGGAGATGGTAGACGGAACGACCGTACCCGTACGAAATCGACGCCTAAATGTTCACGCCAACATTCACCTAGTCTCTAGTGCCATGGACAGTTGCTAGATGGTCACCCATGGTAACAGGCTCCTGTTGGACGCGGGCCCAAGTCTAGTTGAGGGTGAACCTAAAGGATCACACACAAATCACTGAGAAGGTGGAGAAATTGACTTGGAGTCAATTTCGGAGGATAATAAGTAATTGAATTACTTAAGGGAATGTCCATTAGATGGAGGGGCCGATATTGTATCGGGCCCTCGTTTAATTGGTAAATGTTATTTCTCGGTTAATGTAGAGAGTTGGAAGATTAGATTTTTTTTTTGGATTAAAAGATCAATGGGAATTATTTAAGTAGACCTTGAATTAAATGGGATTTAATTTTGAGTTCGTTGTAATTGGATTATTGTGGAATCCGGTCCGTTAAATTTCGGCCCAAGAGGTGTGTTCATTCCACTTTTGGAATGAGAAGAAGTTGGACTTCTTCCGAATATAGGTATGGACGAAAATGACCACTCTTTGAGAGGTAAAAATCGGCGGTGATGTTGACTTATCCCTTTTGGTAAGGGAGAAATCAATTCCAATCATGCCTCTGTCATTTGGTATGATTAAATCATACCTTATGGGAATGTTTACTATGTGTGATAGGATTAGAGGTCAAAATATTAAGTTGGGATTGTCTTGATGATTATTGTTGTCTTGTTTATCTTGTTCAACGTTTACTATTTGGGTTTGCTAGGGTGATAGTTCATTGGTTAGATTTATGTGATGTTTACTCTACTTGACAGTTTTGTGTATTACTGATGTGATTTCCTAATTCCCAATAATAAGACAAAATGTCACTTTTTCATGTGGGGTGAACCGCACATTCAATTTGGGGAAAAAAACATTTTACTCAATTCTGAAACAAAATCTGTTCTTGCAAAAAAGGTGAAGGGCTGTAATTTTTCTCTCCTCAAGATGGCGACGATCATCCATCAACAATTCTAAACACCATCTTACACCTCCGGCGGAATCGCCCAGGCCGGTATTTTGAATATAATTCCAGGTTTTCCTTCTCGCACTCTATTAACCAAATTTCTGTTTTTCATTGTGGTAATGTATGCGAAATTTTGGCCGAGTTATTTTGGATTCTCGTTGTAGTTGCTACGAGTATTTAATTAACTTGAAGTCACGTTGTATGATGTGTTATGACAGGGTAATTAGTCGTTGTTTATAACAGGGTAATTTACCGTGTTTATAAATTTTAGGGTTATTTCAATTGGAGATGCACGATTGTAATATGTAAAAAAAAATGCGATCTGTTTAATCTCAAATTTTTGGGTCTTTTTGTGTACTTCACCTGCTTTCTGGGTCGTTGCGTTTTGCATTTTTCTGTTGGGTGCACCGGCTCTGAACAGTGAATCCAAATATTAAGGTTAGGTCGTCAAAAGAATTATGCATTTTTTTTCCGAACACAAAGTTCATCTTTTTAGATTGATCTATGGAAAAATTAAAAAAAGGGTTGGAGATCGTGATCAATTAAAATGTACCCTTCAAGCAACTGGAAGCTTATTGCTTCACATAGTCTGGATTTTAGTGAAGTACGGATTGCTATATATGTTTATAGCGTCCATTCATCATTACAAGTTAATTACGATTACATTTGATTGGCCATGTTGTTGGTCACGTATTCCTTGTTGTATGTGTAATGTTGCTGCTCATGTATTACCTCTCATAACAGGAGAATGTCTAATGTTGGCGGGTCCCGTTATACACCGCCCCGCAATCATTCCAGTAATTCGGGGCAATCCTATACCACATCACATGAATCCTGCCATGCAACTACTCAACTTCGTTTATGTGAATGTGGGAATCCCATTGTTAGGAGGACTTCTTGGACTAGATCAAATCTTGGTAGATGTTTTCGAGGTTGTTCGGACAACAATGTTAGTTAACATACCTACCTTCAGGAATGATGAAGCTAGCCCCGCATGTTTCATCTTCCTTCCATATAATTTCCCTGAGAAAATGTCCCTAAAATTTTTGTGAAAATTAACTGATTATCGTCTAAATGTGCTTGCAACGCAGGGGTCTTACTGCAGAACTATTGAGTGGGTTGACCACGCCGGATGTCAACATTGTGTGGAAGTTATACCAGGATTGATACGGCGCTTATCTCGGTCCACGGCGAATGAAAAGGCTTATGAAGACCGTATACGAAAATTGGAAGCTCACGTACGTGCTCTACGGACGAAGTTGTATGTTGTACTGATAGCCACTGTGGTGACCTATGTTGGATGGTTTGCTTCGTGCCGTACGCCTTGATAAATTCATGATAATTAACAGTTTCTACATAAGTTGTTTATCTTTTTCTATGCCTTTTAAGGTACATTATGGTCGGTTTAGAAATGTAAGAATGACTTTATCTACGTACTAACGTTCGATTTTTATAACTTGCAAGGTGGTAATTCTTAATTTTACGTCAGTTTATGGTAGATCGAACCTAAAAAATAAAAATTATTATTCACCAATTATGTGCATGATGAAACCGAACAAAAGGAATGCTTCAAGTGCTTACTTTACCTGATGTATAGTAATTGACATTTAAATTGTTATGCAGTTAAACAGTCTTAGTGGTCTGTGATATAAAATAAAGCTTACTACCTATACTTGAGGCATAAACCAACTTGTATTTAATATTGTGTATCACACTCTTCCCTATAAATTTCTTGCATTTAGGACAATCTCCATTCTCCAACAATAACCTCGTCGCTTCCAATCCCGCCAAAATGTTGTCTTGTTATGGTAACTGTTTAAATTCTAGAAGGGAATGCAACACATGCCCTCCTCAAAAGGTTTTTTTCTATTGCAAGTATTTCACTAAACCAATGGACTGGTGTTTCATTCGCGAGCTAGTGCGCAAGGTAGAATTTGGCTGCATTGATAAGGGAGAACCAATTGCCGTTGCCATTGAAAGAGATATAAGTGTTGTGAACGTGATCTTTGGACCCGTCTTTGCGTCAATGTTGGCCGTTCCCGACCTAATCACCTCAGGGAACGATATAACACCTTCAACTGGCTAATAAATCGTCCAGGAGTACGATGGATCCCCAGACCAAAACTGGTACTCGCCAATGAATGCGATGTCATAGAACGGGTAATTTAATTTACACACAATTAAACTTAATATGACAATATTATACAACATTTAGACATTGTTGGGCTTGACCTTCTTCAGGAAAAATCTTTTGCTAGCTTACCGATGGGATACGAAGCCTGCTTGGGAAGAACTGAAGATTATCTTCGGCCAACCGGTTGACAAGCCGATACATAAAAGTGATGATGAGGTTTACCCTGACACGCAAAATAATCCAGAAGAGATTGTTGTTCGCGTTCCTCGTGATCACAATGCAGGGTCGTAGATTATCTCTTCAACATTAACATAATGCAATTGTTGTCACACCTCCTATTTTTTAGTTTAACGTATTTACTTTTAATTCTGCCGTGTCATCCTATAAATATTATTATGAAGTTGTGTTTAATCAAGTATTCCTAACCATTTCCATCTCTATTGTTTCGTCTTGTCGTATGATGTTTGTTGTGTGGCGTGGTCACTAGTTATGCAGTATTCCCATTTATAAAATGGCTGGAACCTACATTTCTATATTTGTCGAACCTATACATTTCCATTATATATTTATGCGACTACAAATGTTCAAGATTAAAATTGAAGTCATTATTTTGTGTGTACTCTAATTTGCCGTTAACTTGACAAAGTGGGCTTGTACACTTGCTTATTTATTTGTGTTGGCGTAAGTAATAGTTGCGATCACTTATATCCTAAAAAAAACTTCTTAGATGGCACCGGAGAAAATGATATTCACTATGCATATGCGTATTCGGAGAAGATTCTTATTTCACCAAAGAATCATAAGTTGATATATTTAAGGGTTAATTACACTTACACCCCCTCTGAGAATGTATAATTACACTTTCCCCCAAAAAGGTTTTGAAATTACACTTACACCCCCTCCAAAAATTCTCTGTTTACACCTGACCCCCATCCGTTAGAGTTTGGACGAAAAATATTCACGTGAACAAAAATAATTACATAAATTTTCAATTTTTTCCATCATTTAACATTCTCATGTATATTTTTGTACTTATAAGAGGATAAGTGTAACGTATATGTATGGAGTGAGGCCAATATTATTATATTTTTTCCTTATAAGTACAAAATTATGCACGAGAATGTTAAATGAGAGGTAAAATTGAAAATTTATGTAATTATTTTTGTTGAAATGAACATTTTCCGCCCAAACTTTAACGAATGGAGGTCAGGTGTAAATAAAGAATTTTTAGAGGGGGTGTAAATGTAATTTCAAAACTTCTCTGGGGGAAAGTGTAATTATGCATTTTCAGAGGGGGTCTAAGTGTAATTAACCCTATATTTAATAATTGATATGCAAAGTTTCATAGTCGTATGTAACAAAGAAATTCCGATATTTTTTTTTCAATATTTCCAAGCACTACACTTAATATCGTATTGAGTGATATGAATGCGATTATTATGGCAATAATTTGTATGTCCATCGGTTTTGTCCTTATGAAATACGTGAACCCAACAATACATCTATTCTAGCTCAACTACTAAGTTCAGTTCGTCATTTAAGCACGTATTATTGATGCACACTATTTTAGTCAATTGCATATTAAATAGGCTGAAAGCATTTGGTAGAAATGCATTGAAGTGGTATTCAATTTCGCCTTGGGAATGCACAAGTAATAAATAAGATGCATTCATGAAGACTTGGTTTGCTTGCGTGAATTTGACTAAAACAACTGGAATTAATTACCTATTCCCAACTACTTTACAACTTATACGTTTATTACATCCAAATCCATTTATAAACACATAATTAACATTATTATTTCATTGTAACAAATCATGATGGACTGAAGGTTTTTAGATAATTATTAGGATACCTTAAAATATCAACATGAGATCTGTGATTTTATACCGCGCGGTTTTATGTCTACTAATCCAAAAACAAATATTATTTTAATCAGTGCAATTTATCATGTGCGATACCATCTTTTATTAAATCACAATAACTTATATCATCATAAACGTAAGTAGTAGGTGTCCACATGAACATTTACTATTAATAAAAAATAAAAGCCATAGTTAGAATTGTGCCATAATTTTTAAATGTATTGTATTGGTAAAAATGTGCTTTCACACTATTCCATGTAAGTATTATTAGATTTTACTTACCTTTTGGCGGAAATCAAAGCTGCAACTTGTTTACATCATAGGAAGGAGTAAATTATCTTGTTTATTTTGTTTGTACATATTATATTAGGGTTTCCATTGACTTTTTAAGAAGCTTTGCAATGATGTAGCTATGGATAGGATTCTACTTGTTCCAAGACTAACTAGTCCCATCTAATAAATATGAGTGACACAAGAAAATCTTGGGGAGAAGATTTGCATGGCAGTGGACGTTTATCTTTGCATGGCTATGGAGCTTCACATTTTCCTATAAATAGCACACCAAATAAGGTTTTGCTCAATGCAAAAATATTTCCATTCATAAAACGACGATCACTAAAACAAAATGATTTTCCAAGATGGGTACTTTTACCAACGACGTTTGTTCTATAGCACGAAATGGACGCACGAAATGGAGGCAACCTTTGTCGGAGCGTTGGTGGAGCATAAGAAACACGGGAATTTTAAGCGCAATTGTATAACCTTTCATGCGGTCATGAGTGCAATATATGATGTGAACAAGGAACATTCAAGCAGGCACTCGTACACGACGGGAGAAAACAAACTGCAAAAACTGAAAGAGCGCTATTTGGTATTCTCGTCGATTATAACTGTGCCTGGTGTTGTTGTGAACAAGGTCGGACGATATGTCATCGCAGGTGATGCTATATGGGAAAAGTTGACTCAGGTCTCAATAAAAGATTTTAATGTGATTTTGGTCATTGTTTAATTTCAACTTCTTATTAAAAAAATTTCTTTGTGGGAATGCCTCCTTTTCTACTATTAATATGTTTTGGCTGTTTTGTTATTTACATACAGGAAAGGGTTTTGGCAAAATGTTACGTGAATGCATATGATGATTTCTACGAGGGTCTTTGTATGTTGTATGGTCCCAATAACGCTGACGACGAGCCAACCGTATTCCACGAGGAAGAGGAAGTGGATTCGGTGGCATCATTTTATCCACCTCTTGGTTGGGTTGATGATAGCCCACGCGCATTTGACCCAAACATTATGTTGGCTAACATTTATCAGCTAGATACTACGTCAGTTAACTCTACTTCACTGTGGCGTTTCTTAGAAGAGTATTATGCCTCTGACGATGAAGACGAAGTTAACTCAATGCTTGCACTTCCTGCTGCTTCACCACCCTCTCCAAATCCAAGCTATGTCTCTGTCGAGCACACTAGTTCATCTGCGTCGAACGAAATCAACAAGTGCCAGTAAGGTGTTAGCACTCTAATAAATATATATATTGTAATATATATATATATATATATATATATATTTATGGAGTGAATCCGTAACATGTAGAACGAGGCCGTCACGTTGGCAATTTTTACTATTTTGCTGTGAAAGTTTAGTAGGTCTTATGGATCGACCATATAATGTCCCATGGACATGATGCATGCCTTTTTTTTGGACAATTTTAGAGATGGAGACAGGATATGATCATATTTTAATGTTGTGATTCATTGTTACCAAATTATCGAAAAATTTGATGAATATAAGAGAATTTCTCAATTTTTTTAACGCATAAAAAAATTAAAGGAAGTAAATATGGTCCTGAAATATATCAAAGTTCTAATACAGTCCAATTTGTATTTTTTATGGTCCCGAAATAAATCAAAGTTCTAATATTTTTTAAGAATGACTATATTTTATCCTTAAAGACATAAATTATATTATTTGGCAAGGTGTTTTGTAATTATCATACATAACCAAATCACAAATGAGGTGTACAGTCATTACTTTTATGAATCATTTGTTATTGAACTGGAAAAAACAAAGACTCGACTGTCTAGCTGCAGCATTTCCATCATTACTACATACACCAACAAGAACATTCATAGCATTACACCTGAAACTGAAGCACCGTTTTGTCTCTTTATTATGGTTTGCATGGAATATCCATATTTATGGACAAAAAAAATGGACGTTAAAAGCTGGGAAAAAATAAAAAGCCAACTAAAGTTGTAGATTGCTGATTACGTGGCAACGGCTAACTGGCCATGAGAACTAGCATATCTTATACACGGCAGGTGAAGGGATCCCTTCTACAAACCTTTCGTCTCCCACCACACATTAATGTCAAATTTATCATGATTGCACCACATTATAAATGTTGCATAGGTTCCTCTGCCTCTTCATCTACACTACCGTCTTCTCCAAAAAACGTAGACTATTGTACTCCCACTACCATGGCCACTCAACCCCAATTTCGACCGCAGAAATGGTGGTTCTACTCCGGAAGATGGACGAAGTTGCACGATGTATCGTTCATCAACGCTCTGTGCTGGAAGGCTGAGAAAGGTTTCACATAAGATAATCCTCGCTGTCCTAACAAGAATGCTTTGTTGTTTGCCGGACGCGGGGTAACATGCATGTGAGGTTGGCAGTTTAAGGAAGATACATATGCTTGGCAGCTCGAGCGTCTTAGGAAACGCTATCAAACTTTCAAGTCCATACTTCAGAACTCGGCCTTCGAATGGGACAGGGAGAATAGTACACACTCCGTTTGCTGCTTGGGTTGCGTTGATACGGGTAAGGAATAACGATAACACTTGCTGATTTTTTTATTGAACATTTATGTTGTCTACCATTGATTCGGGTATTTCGTTAATTTTTCTATTTTTTGGTGGGTTGAACTATATGTTCTTGTAGCAAAATCCTTTCGCCGATGCTTACCTTAAGCGTGGCGAACCCAAATGGGATAGTCTAAAGCTGATATTCAAGCGGAACGAGGTAGGACACCGGGGCAATGGCCATTAAATCGTGACAATATCTAGCGGGGAATTGGAGGACGACAATTATGATGATGATGGGGATGACAAGGACACAGTTGGGGAGGAAGACAAACCAGATCCTGAGTCGGTCATTGATTTGGCATCATCAGAATCTGACTGAACTTGGTAGTCTATGTTGGGGTCCGTCTTAAGTTGTGCATTGCTAAGTATATGTTAAGTTGTGTTTTGCAATCGGCGTTCAGTTTGCATGAATGTAAGGCTGCAGTCTGTGTTATTTTGGTCGGATGTTGAAAGATGCAAAATAGTTGCCATTAGGGTGTATTTCGGATTTTGATGTTCCATCGAGGTATTTTGGTCGGATGTTCACAGTGATTTAGGGTGTATTGGCGAAGACACGGGCGCAAGTGTGTCCCGACCATGGAATATGACTTATGGATGTAATATGTTTTCGACCCCAATGTGAAATATATATCCGTTTTATTATGATCTGTCATTTCAACATGTTTTCCCATTGTTGAATAGCAAATAGATCTTGTCGTGAGGAGAGTGTGAATATATATTCTATATTGAATGTCAATATATCTGTTACGTTGGCAACAACTGAGCAAAATGCAGCCTATAAATTTGGTGAAGGAAAATGCAGGCTATAAATTGGGTTTTATTGGACTATTGAAAAAAAAGGTGAAGTATTTTATTATTTGCTGTAGAGATTGCTGAGCATTGTTTCCATATATGTAATTCACATATTTGAGGTATTAATTCAGTTTTTCAGTTTTTCAAAGACTAACGAATTTATTACAGTTATAAAAATTCATACATGTTTTTTAATGTTAATACTATTTGTAGTTGTAAATTTTTTCGATATCAACTTTATTATTGTAATTGATATACTCAATTTAATAGACTGAAGTGGTCATAGTACAATTCGTATTAATTGCATGCTATGATGCAAATCAAATATCCAAAATGCCGTACTAAAACGTTAATTCTCCATACAATTAACATTGTCCACAAGCGACGCTGTCACTCAGTGGTAAGCAATTTTTTTTCCTAATGAAGCGATAATTTTTCATACAATTAAACAACAATATTCATAAAATAAATTAAACGACAGGAACCTTACTAATCATAGTATTCAGAACCTACCCTCTAACATCAATTTCACCAATCGACCGCGCTTATAAGGCGGGAGCGAGAAGAACAACTCCATGTCCTTCGGATTGTTGTGCAACCGTTGGACAATCAGAAGCTGCTCATTTTCATCTAGTCCTTCAATTTTAGATATTGCGTCATCAACTAACGAGCGAGTTTTCGGATTATCAAATTCGAACTAAAGTACTCTGGTCAACGTACCAATTCAGTTGTTAGCATCTTGACAAAATGTACTAACCATTTCAACCAATCTTTCCTTTGTAAGAACTCCAACACGCTTACGTTTCTTTACGCTGCCACCACTACCCATTGGTACGCTAGAAGATGTAGCAGTTGGATCGGGATTAAGGTTGGACGAGTTTCCTTGGGCCTTGTCATTGGTAGCAAAGCCTGTTTCAGGATTCAAATCACCGATCGGTACGTAATAATCCTGTGTTTCTGGTATTTCTTCCTCTCTAGCTGCATCTCCTGCATCATTTATGTCCTCTCCTGCATCACCACCTGCTCTGTCCTTGCCGAATATCTCACGCCACGCGAGAAAATATGGCCATGTCTTGTACCGCACACAGTCTTAACTCGGGTCGATCTGGAGGTTATACAGCAATAATGAGATGGAATGAGGACGTAACACACAATTTATGCTGTATCAATGTGAAGGAGTAGCAAACACCTTTACGTATTCATCCCAAATGTTATTTTCATCAACTGTGATCATGTGCCTGTTGTCATCCCATCCAAATGTTAGAATAGGTGACCATGTAAGCCAATTTTGGCAGGAATATGTAACCTATGTCTAGACAATTCTTTGGTATTTGATAAAATATTTATGAATAAAGAAGTGAAAATTCATATGGCAATACTTTGTTTACGTTCACTTATCTGCATTTACATTTCTGTTCACTACGCAAACAAAGCCCACGGACTGAGAAACGATTTCGGGGACTGGGACTACGCTTGGAGGTAGGTCCATGAAATAAGTCTTACCGAATCAGTCCGGAAATCTCCAAGTCAAGGAATCCCGAAAATGGGTACCGGGATTCCCTTTGAGACTTGCACTAAGCATCTGCTGTCGTATTTCATCGACGGGTGACGAAGGTCGTCTAAGCAGTGTTAGTGGGTCAGCATGCTAGGAAGCAGCTGACTGAGGTGACTCGCGGGAACCGTCTTACGGAGGACCTTGAGTATGGTCAGCAAGGTATGACGTGTATTCCCGGTTCCAACGGTACAGGCCAAGTCCTTTGACTTGAGGAACTGCTGAGTTTACCTGTGCATCAGGTCTGTATCTTAGATATGGTGAGAGATTGCCAAAATACTCTTGAGTACTCATAAGCCATGTCTAGTGCAGCTCGGGTGTACAAAGTGACAGTAGTTTCCAAGAAAGGATCTGTCTCCTGTCAAAAGGTGTTGACAGTTGAGTCTCATATATGCTCTGTGTCTTGTCCCTGAAATCTGTGGCCACAGTGACTGAACAGAAGGGAAAATGTTTCCCTTGCGGCGTTTAGTGAGGACAGACCGACACTTAGGTCCAAAATGGGTACCTGCATCTTCCGTGCCCTAGACCCTAAGTGATGAGACCGAAGACAGAAGGACAAGTGTACTGTTAGAACCTAAATGTTCATCCCCGAATATTTCACCTAGTCTCTAGTGCCATGGACCGTTGCTAGATGGCCACCCATGGTAACGGACGGATTCTAGGAATCCGACCAAGTCTAGCTGAATGGTGAACCTAAAGAGTCACACACTATCCACACACACTTAGTATTTAATTTGGAATTAAATATTGGAGTAAAGGAATGATTAAATTAGATTTAATCGGGTCCTATATTTTCTTGGAGAAATTAATTCCTTTTATTTGATAAAAGAAATTAAATTAATAAATAGGATTTATTAAAATGGTTGATTTAATAGGATAAAGAATAAATTATAATATTAATTTATTATATTATATTTATTCTTTTAGCCTTTTGGAATATTTAATAGGATTTAAATATTCCATTAAATTAAAATCAACGGTCGAGATGGAAAGGGGAGATGGAGGGCTAGGATTCGTTTGACTAGGTCAAACACTAGTTTGACAAGGACTTTGACTAGGTCAAAATCCTAGTCAAATTAGGTTACTTAGAGTTTGAGTTTAAAGAGGATTAAACTCTTCCTCTATATAAACCCCTAGCTTCCAACATTTAAGGATGATGATTCTTGAAAAAACACACACAACACACACTCTCCCTCTCCTACCTCTCGTCCGCCCCCTCTCTCTTTCTCTAGCAAGAAAATATTTTTCTTAGTTCTTTTTGTTCTTGGAACATGAAGAACTTAGACGAACCAATACCGTTAATTGATAACGAGTCATTGATTCGTCCACTCCAAAAATAATACTTGTTCGTTGCTAGCACGACGTGCAAGATACGTGGGTGGATCGTGTGTCACGATTTGGAGGATCTCAAGAACGAGGTCTTGGTGCAAAACGGGGAACAACGCGAGTAGCAGTTGAAGACGAAAACGACGACGGGTAGGTCTCGTTTAAGATTTTCGTCCCTCTTTATTTTTCAACTCTATGGCCTCCATGATTTATTTAATTGTTTTATGATCATGAGATACACCGAACGCCCGGGAACCTCAAGGGCACACCCCTTGAGCGTGTTCTTTAAATTAAAAGCATGCCTTTTATTTTAATATGTTTTTTTTTACCGCGCTTCCGCATTCGCGCAATTCCCGGGACGATCCACCGAATTTTCTTTCAGTGGTATCAGAGCCCGGTTCGGTGTATAGGCCTAGGGTTTATGTGCGTTATAAGCATGAAACGTGAAATTGGCATGTTTTTTATTAAATCTTGATTGTTCTTGATTTTAAGCATGTCGATTTTATTTTTGATTCTTGTGAATTTATGAATGTTGGTGATTTTCTGTTTTTCTTGGAAAACGGGGCTGAAAAATTGAACGAAAAACGAGAAAACGACGCAGCCAGCCAGCCGGGAGGGCTGGCCGCGCGCAGCCACACGCTGCCGGCAGGGCAGACGCGCGCAGGGAAGGGAGGCCTGCGCGCGCCCGCCAAGCCGGCTGCGCGGGGGCAGCGCGCGCGCAGGGCAGCGCCTCCAGGCGCGCGCGCAAGGCGGCGCGCCTGCGAGTCCGCACGCGGACGGGCCCTGGGCGGCGCCGCCAGGCGCGCGCGCACGCAGAAGAAGGAGTCTGCGCGCGCGCCCGGCAGGCGTGCCCAGTGCGCGTCTGCGCGCGCACTGCGCAAGGCACGGCCGGCAGCCAGCAGGCCAGCGCGCGCGCAAGGCAGGGGAGCCTGCGCGCGCGGCGGCCTGCCGTCATGCCGGGCCGCGCAGCGCGCTGCCGGCCAGGCGCGCGCGCACGCAGGCAAGGGGCCTGCGCGCGGGCGCCCGGCCAGGCAGTGCCTGCGCGCATGCCGGCGGGCCGCCGCCGCCGGCGGCGGCGGCAGCTGCTGCTGCTAGGGTTTCAAAACCCTAGCAGTAATTTTCTTTTATTTCTTAATTATTTTCAGTTTTAATTTTGAATTAATTCTGAAAAATCATTTTTGGTTCAATTATGCCTATTTTTCTAAAGACATTATTTTATGAGTAAAATAAATTGGATTCGGAATCCCGGGGTTATTTTACTTAAAATAATGAGGAAAGATTTTCCTAAAACGAGATAATATTATTACCAATATTTGTGTTTTATTTTTCACACGTTGTGCACATATTCATTAATTATTTTGGATATTTATGATTGGAAATCATATGTTGGTGGTATTATGTAATTATGTGATTGGATCATGTGATTATGTGTGTTGGATGGAAATGGATGATCGCGAGCCCTAAGACCGGATGTATGGTTTATTTTCTGTTGGGCCTGTGTGCCTCTTTTACTGCTTTCTCCTTCTCTCTTTTTAGTTGCCTTGGAATAATAAGGCATTCTACCTCCCTCCTTATGTACTCCCCCCTGGTTTTCGCTGGGGTTTCTAATTTTAATTTGTAATGAGAGTAGACTAGGAGTGAGGTTTCCTTTTTTGTAATTGGTGGAGAAGAAGGAAGGACCACATGGAGAGCCCAGACGGGAGACCCCTTGGTGTTTTCCATGAAGTGAAGAAAGAGAAAAAGAGACCAAGGCCCATCAGCATGATGATTGGGTTACTATTAATGTAATAGTATAGGACCAACCCTATATTGACCATAGATCCACTGCGGGCTCAGTGGATCGCATAGGATCCGGGCTCGTGATCATCCAACAGGGGCGTGCTAGGCTTTAATTTTGCATGTGGTTATGATGATGGATGAATGGATTATTTATTTATCGTATAACTGCTATGAATGGTTTATTTACGCATTATGGATGTATGTGTAGATATTTATTTGAGATCTCGGTCATTACTTACTCTCACATTGGTTGGACCAATGTCAAAATATTAGACCCTAGACAAAGTGGACATAAACTCTAGGAGATTGTCCATGCCTTCCAATCCATGGCATAGTGAGGAAGCTGCTTTAGGTCAATAGCGTGGTCTCACGAGTCGTGGCACGTTATTGTACTTAAAGGAAGCTGCATTATGTCATGAACGAAAAGCGGGCTGCTGCTACCTGTCTCACGAGTCGTGGGGGTACCAGTGGGTCCATGGCTCGGTCGATTGGGTTGGGTCTAACGCCCAATTAACATGATTCGCTTGGAGTCCTCGGGATCATGTGAAAGGGTGAGGCAATAATCTTGGGAATCTCATGGAACGAGAATGGTATGGAATACCTCCCACAGGATCTTTTCCATGCGAATCGTAAAAGCGGGGTATGGGAAAAATCGCTGTGGATCCCAAGCCCACTTGGAAAAGATTTCCCGAAAATCACGTTTGAGAGTACCGTGTTCTCGTATAAATAGTAGGAGGATTAAATGACTAAAGTCCATGCATTTAATTATTTTATCAAACCACCGTCTTTTATTTTCTGCTGATCGCGCGCTGTTTTCTAAAATGTAGATTTTAAAATGTCTAAGAACCCACTTTCCACCATTCTTGAGACAAACAAATTCAATGGAACAAACTACAACGACTGGTTGCGAAATTTCAGGATAGTCCTAGATTACGAGAACCAAGGCTACGTCATGGACGAGCCTCTCCCTAGGACCTTACCGGAAGGATCCACGCCAGAAGAACGTGAGACGTTCGAGACTTGGCATAAGGATAACCGGAAGGTCCGTAGTATCATACTTGCTTCGATGACCAATGAGATTCAGAAGCAGTATGAAAGGCTAGACGATGTCCCTTCCATTATGGCTCGCCTAAAGGATTGCTATGCAGTCCCGGACCGGCATACTAGGTATGTCGCGACCAAGGCGTTCTTTGGAACTAAAATGACAGAAGGATCCTCTGTACAAGAGCACGGGGTTAAAATGCTTACCCTGGT
Source organism: Sesamum alatum (assembly GCA_034509735.1). Taxonomy (NCBI): domain Eukaryota; kingdom Viridiplantae; phylum Streptophyta; class Magnoliopsida; order Lamiales; family Pedaliaceae; genus Sesamum; species Sesamum alatum. Next base: position 18,193,744 of record JACGWO010000006.1, read on the forward strand.
GGAAAAGCTCGAGGACCTAAAGGCAGGTCTCGATAATGAAACTTACATAGATGTGATCCTTCAGTCACTCCCAACCTCCTTTGACCAATTTATCGTCAACTACAACATGAACGCACTTGAGAAGGGCATTCATGAGTTGATCAATATGTTGGTGCAATACGAGGCAACGACTAAGAAGTCCACGCCTTCGGTATTGTTTGGAGGTGCTTCGACTTCTAATACGAAAGGCAAGGGTGCCGGACGTTGGAAGAAGAAGAAAGGGAAGGGAAAGGCCGTCAAAGCAGCTACGAACACTAAGAGTGTTCCCATTGCCAAAGAGGGGAAAGGCAAAGGAAAGGGAAAGGTTGTCTCCAAGCAACAGTCAAAGGCATATGACATATGTATCAACTGCCGTGAGAAAGAGCATTGGAAGAGAGAGTGCCCCAAACTCTTCTCGAACCAAGGTATATATGTGATTGAGGTTAATATGGTCACTAGTTCTGCCTCTTGGGTATTAGATACCGGCTGTGGAGCTCACATTTGCAATGACTTGCAGGTGTTGAAAAGAAGCAGAAAACTGGGTAGCGGGGACATGATCCTGAAGCTTGGGAATGGCAAGGCCATCTCGGCAGAAGCAGTAGGATCCGCCACTCTAGTGATTAGTGATAATATTAGCATAGATTTAGAACAAGTTTATTTTGTACCCAGTATGATTAAAAACATCATTTTCATTCCATTGTTGGACAATAGTGGTTATGAGTTTAGAATCAATAAAAATTGCTTTTATTTGATGAGGTGTGGAATTGCTCATCTACTTGGTACATTACATAACGGACTCTATATCTTGCAACAAACGAATTTCGTCCTCAATGCACAACACAAACAAAAATTAGATAATAACGGGAACGCACGTCTGTGGCACGCTAGGCTAGGTCACATATCCCAAGATAGGATGAAAAGGTTGGTAGACTCAAAGAACCTAGAGGTTGGGACTTGAACGATCTACCAACTTGTGAGTCCTGTCTAAGAGGGAAAATGACCAAGAGGCCCTTTGTAGGACAAAGCAGGCTTGCCACAGGTCTGTTGGACTTGGTCCATACAGACGTATATGGACCACTAAGGACGCAGGCCCGAGGTGGGTTCTCCTACTTCATAATCTTCACCGATGATCATTCACGGTATGGTTATGTTTACCTGATGAGGTACAAGTCTGAAGCTCTTGAGAGGTTTAAAGAATTCAGACTTGAAGTGGAGAACCAAACCAATTGCAAAATTAAAATCCTTCGGTCGGACCCAGGCGGTGAATACCTTAGTACGGAGTTCCTAGACTATCTAAAAGAACATGGTATAATATCAGAATGGACACCTCCAGGAACACCGCAGTTAAATGGTGTCTCTGAAAGGAGGAATCGAACCCTGTTGGACATGGTTCGGTCCATGATGAGTTTTACCAAATTGCCCTTATCATTTTGGGGCTATGCACTAGAAACGGCGGCCAAATTATTGAATTTGGCGCCTACTAGCACATTGACCCAAACGCCATATAAGATATGGCACGGCAAGCCTGCATCCTACAACTACTTGAAAGTGTGGGGTAGCCCCGCATACGTCAAGAGGTTAGTGGGAGATAAGTTAGAATCTAGGTCTAGCTTATGCAGGTTCGTTGGATACCCTAAAGAAACTGCGGGTTATTACTTTTATGACCCCTTGGAACAAAAGGTGTTTGTTTCAAGAAATGCAGTATTCTTGGAGCAAGGCCTCCCGGAGGATATCCTACCTGATGAGCTGATCCTTGAGGAATCAAGTGATGGAATCCAGCCATCAGAAGAAGCCGCGGAACCCTCACTTAGAGGATTCAGGATAGACAGCCGAAGGGCTGACCAACCTCGAGAAGTCCAACATGCTAGGCATGAAGGACAGCCTCAGGAACAGCCAGCCCCGGTTCCTGAACCACCGGCTCCGATACAGTCAGCGCCCACAGTCACCACTGACGTTCCCGTTCTCCGTAGGTCCACTAGAGAGTCCAGACCTCCAATGAGATATGGCTTTCTAGGTGCGATCGATCTTTTGGATAACGATCCTAAGACTTATGGAGAAGCGATGTCTGACATCGACTCCGGGAAATGGCTTGAGGCCATGAAAGCCGAAATGGACTCCATGAGCGAAAACCAAGTTTGGAGTCTCGTAGATCCACCGAAAGGTGTTAAGCCAGTGGGCTGTAAGTGGGTCTACAAGCGCAAACTTGGCGTTAATGGAGAAGTCACAACCTTCAAGGCTAGGCTTGTAGCTAAGGGATACACTCAACGACCCAGAGTCGATTTTGAGGATACCTACTCGCCTGTAGCCATGGCTAACTCCATTCGGATTCTGCTCGCCATAGCAGCATGGTATGACTATGAGATATGGCAGATGGACGTGAAAACGGCCTTCCTCAACGGTTTCGTTGAAGAAGAGATCTATATGGATCAGCCGCAGGGTTTCACGGTCACTGGAGAAGAACAGAAAGTCTGTCGCCTCCAGAAGTCCATCTATGGCCTCAAACAAGCCTCCCGAAGTTGGAACATTCGATTTGATAAAGTAATACGGGGATATGACTTCATCAAAAAAAAAAAATGAATCCGACCCTTGTGTATACAAGAAGGTCAGTGGGAGCTCAATAGTGTTCCTAGTGCTTTATGTGGATGACATTCTGCTCATTGGTAATGACGTCAGAATGTTAGGAAACACAAAAGCATGGTTGTCAACCCAGTTTTCCAAGAAGGACTTGGGTGAAGCCTCCTACATCCTAGGCATCCAGATTGTCAGGGACAGATCTAAAAGGATGTTAGGACTCACCCAAAACTCGTATATGGAGAAAGTCCTAAAGAGATATCGAATGGACAACTCCAAACGAGGATTCCTTCCAATGAGGCATGGGATCAAGTTATCCAAGAAACAGTCCCCACAGACTGATGAGGAACTTGAAAGGATGAAGGTCATCCCCTATGCCTCCGCCGTAGGTAGCATACAATATGCGGTCCACTGCACTAGGCCTGACATTGCATACGCTTTGAGCGTAACAAGCAGATATCAGTCCTGCGCAGGAGAGGCACATTGGAATGCTGTTAAGGGCATCCTTAAGTACCTAAGAAGGACTAAGGAAATGTTCCTAGTCTATGGCAATGGAGAACTAATTCTGGAAGGCTTTAGCGACGCTAGCTTCCAGTCTGATGACGATGATGCCAAGTCTCAATCGGGGTACGTATTCAAACTCAATGGAGGAGTAGTAGCTTGGAAAAGTTCCAAGCAAGCAACCATTGCTGACTCCACCACAGAGGCTGAATACATAGCAGCTTCAGAAGCTGCTAAGGAAGCGGTTTGGATGAGAAACTACATCCAAGAGTTGGGTGTGGTGCCTAGCATCGCCGAGCCCGTTGTCATCTTCTGTGATAACAACGGCGCTATAGCGCAAGCAAAGGAACCGAGATCTCATCACCGTTTCAAACATATTCTTAGACGCTACCATCTTCTTAGAGAAATGGTAGGAAGAGGTGACGTCCGGATGGACCGAGTCAACTCGGCAGACAACACAGCAGACCCGCTGACAAAGCCTATGTCGCAGAGCGCTCATACGCAACATCTTGAGAAGATGGGGATTAAGCATATGGGCAATTGGCTTTAAAGGTCAAGTGGGAGATTGTTAGAATAGGTGACCATGTAAGCGAATTTTGGCAGGAATATGTAACCTATGTCTAGACAATTCTTTGGTATTTGATAAAATATTTATGAATAAAGAAGTGAAAATTCATATGGCAATACTTTGTTTACGTTCACTTCTCTGCATTTAAATTTCTGTTCACTACGCAAACAAAGCCCACGGACTGAGAAACGATTTCGGGGACCGGGACTACGCTTGGAGGTAGGTCCATGAAATAAGTCTTACCGAATCAGTCCGGAAATCTCCAAGTCAAGGAATCCCGAAAATGGGTACCGGGATTCCCTTTGAGACTTGCACTAAGCATCTGCTGTCGTATTTCATCGACGGGTGACGAAGGTCGTCTAAGCAGTGTTAGTGGGTCAGCATGCTAGGAAGCAGCTGACTGAGGTGACTCGCGGGAATCGTCTTACGGAGGACCTTGAGTATGGTCAGCAAGGTATGACGTGTATTCCCGGTTCCAACGGTACAGGCCAAGTCCTTTGACTTGAGGAACTGCTGAGTTTACCTGTGCATCAGGTCTGTATCTTAGATATGGTGAGAGATTGCCAAAATACTCTTGAGTAGTCATAAGCCATGTCTAGTGCAGCTCGGGTGTACAAAGTGACAGTAGTTTCCAAGAAAGGATCTGTCTCCTGTCAAAAGGTGTTGACAGTTGAGTCTCATATATGCTCTGTGTCTTGTCCCTGAAATCTGTGGCCACAGTGACTGAACAGAAGGGAAAATGATTCCCTTGCGGCGTTTAGTGAGGACAGACCGACACTTAGGTCCAAAATGGGTACCTGCATCTTCCGTGCCCTAGACCCTAAGTGATGAGACCGAAGACAGAAGGACAAGTGTACTGTTAGAACCTAAATGTTCATCCCCGAATATTTCACCTAGTCTCTAGTGCCATGGACCGTTGCTAGATGGCCACCCATGGTAACGGACGGATTCTAGGAATCCGACCAAGTCTAGCTGAATGGTGAACCTAAAGAGTCACACACTATCCACACACACTTAGTATTTAATTTGGAATTAAATATTGGAGTAAAGGAATGATTAAATTAGATTTAATCGGGTCCTATATTTTCTTGGAGAAATTAATTCCTTTTATTTGATAAAAGAAATTAAATTAATAAATAGGATTTATTAAAAGGGTTGATTTAATAGGATTAAGAATAAATTATAATATTAATTTATTATATTATATTTATTCTTTTAGCCTTTTGGAATATTTAATAGGATTTAAATATTCCATTAAATTAAAATCAACGGTCGAGATGGAAAGGGGAGATGGAGGGCTAGGATTCGTTTGACTAGGACAAACACTAGTTTGACTAGGACTTTGACTAGGTCAAAATCCTAGTCAAATTAGGTTACTTAGAGTTTGAGTTTAAAGAGGATTAAACTCTTCCTCTATATAAACCCCTAGCTTCCAACATTTAAGGATGATGATTCTTGAAAAAACACACACAACACACACTCTCCCTCTCCTACCTCTCGTCCGCCCCCTCTCTCTTTCTCTAGCAAGAAAATATTTTTCTTAGTTCTTTTTGTTCTTGGAACATCAAGAACTTAGACGAACCAATACCGTTAATTGATAACGAGTCATTGATTCGTCCACTCCAAAAATAATACTTGTTCGTTGCTAGCACGACGTGCAAGATACATGGGTGGATCGTGTGTCACGATTTGGAGGATCTCAAGAACGAGGTCTTGGTGCAAAACGGGGAACAACGCGAGTAGCAGTTGAAGACGAAAACGACAACGGGTAGGTCTCGTTTAAGATTTTCGTCCCTCTTTATTTTTCAACTCTATGGCCTCCATGATTTATTTAATTGTTTTATGATCATGAGATACACCAAACGCCCGGGAACCTCAAGGGCACACCCCTTGAGCGTGTTCTTTAAATTAAAAGCATGCCTTTTATTTTAATATGTTTTTTTTTACCGCGCTTCCGCATTCGCGCAATTCCCGGGACGATCCACCGGATTTTCTTTCACCAAACCCACTACGCAACATCATAGTACTTAGCTTGGAAAATTGTTTCTTCCATACATGAATCTTCGAGTCGATGTGGGGCTCCGCCTTAATATCACTGTTAGGAAATGCATTAATCATATGCCTTTCAAGTTGCATCAAATATCCGTTACGGTACCCATTCTCACACTTCCAACCTCTTGTCACCGACGACTGAAGACCATGAATGAGAACTTCCTACTCTTGGGTAGTCCACGTATGCTTTGAACCACCCTTCTCCTTTGGTGCCCCACGTCTATGGAAAGTGCTATTACCTTCTTCATCCGGTCGACTCATCATCAAATAAAACTAACAAGTATTTCCCTGCAATGTTTCTGACCGCTTAATAGAGTTTCAGGTAGACATTAATATATGAACAAGGCTAAGTATGGGCAATTTAAATGCTACCAAAAAAGAAAACTGTACGGGTTAACCCCCTTCATACGGAAACAGAAGCACCACAATTAATTGGGCCGAATTTATAACGATATAAGCAATGTCAACATTGGATTTCTAATGTGAAACAAATTCCAAACCACATCAACTTATACCAAACAATTAATGTCCATAGTATCATTTATGCGTTGGATAAGTCTACACAAGAAAAGTACATACTGGAACAATATAGAGTGACCATAGGATACAATATAACAATTGCTTAGACTACATGACAAAATAAAGATCATGCGACGCAGTTCAACCACTCGTTGTACATTGTTACCGTCAATTCATCGCGTCAATTTGTCCAAGCCGCACTAGTATCAATGGTAGAAACATATTCAGCCGTAGCTTCATTAGACATATCGACTGAGTCCGCAATTTCAAGCTCAATGGGATCATCTGGCATCTCATTACGAATAAAATTGTGTAGTAAGCAACATGCCAATATAATCCGATTTTGCACTTTACTAGGGTAGAAAGATGGACTTCTCAAAATCGTCTAACGCACTTTCAACAAACCAAATGTACTTTCAATGACATTCCTAGCGGATGAATGCTTCAGGTTGAAAAGCTCTTCTTTATTTTGGGGTCCAGCTGCACCTCGATCCCACTCCTTAAGGTGATATCTAACGCCTCTATATGGTGTCAAAAAACCATCGTCGTTCGTATACCCATTGTCACACAAGTAATAATTGCCTAACAAACGATTGGTGAAGTAAGTTTTATTTAATTCATACTTCTTACAAATGGGAGAAAGTGGTATGGGAGGTTCAAATATTTACCTGTTGGTACTTTCAGTCCCTTACGTCGGTGTATTGCATCACGTAATACTCGGCTATCTGCTGCGCTTCCCTCCCAACCAACTAGGACGTAAATGAATTACATGTTCTTGTTATATACACCAAGTATATTACAGGAAACATGGCCTTTCATGTTTCGATAACGTCCTTTATCCGCATCAGCGACCCTAACGTCAACATATGTTCCATCTAAGGCACCCAAGCAACCCTATTTTTTCCACATATATACAATCAATTGCGGTTTTTTTTCCGCTTTTGACCATCAAAAATGCTAACAATGAAAGAATTGAACTACCTTAGACCACCTCCACCTTAAGTTTGTGCAGTCTTCAGGAATGGGTTCAGGTCTAGCCAGTAATATTCGATTCATTCTAAGGACCGCTGTAAGGACCGCTGTAAGGACCTGATGGATACACGTACTAACTGTACGTCCAGAACACATGAAATCGTGTTTGACGACCCAATTCTTCTCTTGATGGGATATTATCCTTAGAAATATTGCTACTTGTTCAGTCACGGTAACACTCTGACTATCGGTCAATCTAGAATATTTTTCTGAAAGATAACATAACCAAATGTGTTACGATTCATTCGTAGATTTCTTAGGCATGCCTCGTCATTGTCTATCACTAGCCTACGGAGATGGTTTACCTGATCAGGGATTCGACTATTTCCGGTGTAACGTTTACACCTTTGCCGTCTACGGTGTCGACGAAGTCATTTTAGTTGGTGGAAAACCGCTACGAAGAGAGTAAGGCAAACCAGTATTTCACTAATTATTTGTTGCACCGCTATTAAAGTGAGTATTCTTCTGTGGGAAACCATCCTATTAAACAAAACCAAAGTATCTGAATAATTTTACAAATCCTATGCAAAGGGTTATATTTAATATTTAATATAAACAATTTAGAGATGTGAGGGGCACTTCAATTATTAAATAGCAGTTACCAAAAAAAATAAAACTTACACAGACAGACGAGAAGAACAAATATACACTCATATAGTCAGGCAATGAAGAAAGACATAATAGGAAAGCAGAAAAAAATTAAGGCAACATTATACATCTGCCAAATGACATAAAAGACGACATTAATTTGTAAGCACAACACAACACATTGGAACTCATAACTTCACTGAATATGGTGTACATGACCTCCATTGCTAACATCTGGTATTTAAAACGAAATTAAACCAAAGAACGGGATTTATTATTCTCCCACCGGAAACTAAACAATTTGTGCGGATGAAAATTGTACGAAGAAAGGGGTTGTATTCTGACCTGCATTTTTTTAATTATCTCCTCGAAGCTGACTTGAAGAAGACGGTTACAGTAGCTACAAAAGATCGAATTGAGGTAAATGTTAACACAATTTTTATTAGTTAAAAAACCAGGTAAAAGACTAAAAAAAAATTCTTCTGCAGTGAAAGCGAAAAAAGGGAGAAATGTGTTAAACCAAGCCGGATATCTTGATTCCTTGAACGGGAGATGCGTTGCAGAGTCTTTAGATCGGAACTTCCAGAATCACCAAAAAATTTTGAATAATAGGAACGCGGCAATGGAGTTTTGCTGGGCTATTTTCTTTGTTATTTAGGATGAAGCTCTTCTCTGATGCGGAAATAACAACATCGGAAGAAGAAAATGGGAAAAAGGTGTGCAAGAAAAATGTGTCAGGTGCAAATAATGAACCTGACACATTTGAATGTAAATTTGGCCAAGTGGAAGGTTAATAAGGACAATAGCCTTGCAAAAGTAAGGATACATTCGAAAATGTGTAAAAGTGGTAATCTGGGTGGGCTGCCGGACAAGGTAGTCATGGCCTCTTGGGCCATGATTAGTTTGTGCTGAACGTTGGCTTTAATCACGGGCTGGCAGGAAAACACACGGGCCAACAAATTTGCTAGTAAAAAAGATATTAGCCTTGATTAAATGGGATATCAAGTCTAATACTTGTTAGTAAACAAGCCCTATGAGATGGTAGGCTTGATTGATGAATTAGTGGGATTGATTGGGATGTATCTAGATATCATTGGATGAACCTAGACACATTCCAATAATCACATTAATTTTGTATATATATATATATATTTGAGTATATACAATCATCTAAGCAAGATAATTCATTTTCATCTTTTTCTAGGAAAAAGAAGAAAAACACACTCACTCTCTCCTCTCTTTTTCAGCCCCACTTTACTCATACACATATCCCCTTTGTTCTTTATTTGATCTTGGATCATTTGGAAGAATAAAGCAAGTTTAATAAAAGACACTAATTTAATAGTGTTATAGTTTCTTAAACCGAGTCCTCTAGATCCATTTTTCTCTAGCAAGAAAAACGTACATCTCTTCTGGTGTGGTGTGGACTACTCTAGAGAATTCATACGTTTGAACTTGGTGAGGATTTTCGGAGAGGAACAACGCTCATAGCCGTACAAGCAATATAACTACAAAGATAATTTTGGTTTTATGCTTTCGTAGTTTGCTTTTCATCTCTATGCTCTATGTACAATATAAGTTTATAATATTGTTACATCCTACATCGAACGCCCGGTTGAGGACCCAAGGGTACTACACACTTGGGATTTTATGATAATTGTTTTAAATTTATGCTATTTATGATTTTCATGCTTCCGCTCGCGCTCCGGGCAGATCCGCTTGTCCCTTCACGGTGTGTTCCCGTTCCTCATGAGTTTCAATAACCGTTCCAATTAGGAACGGGAGTTGGAACTATCATCTAATCTGCTCCCAAATCCTCCATTTCTTCTACTTTTTTTTTTGGTAGTTGAGAGCATCTTCTTCATTTCTTAATTGACTATCGACAAGAATATGGTACAAGTTTTTCAAAGAGATATTTAATTTAGTGATACTTTTTAGAAAAAGTAAAAGTACATATAATACAATATCAATTACAGAGGAAAAATTCATAGTAAAGCAATGAAGTCCATCAATACATCTCTATGAGATTTTAAACTTAGATTCGGTAGATATATGTATTACACGTATTATAGAACATTAATAAGAATAAAAAAAAATTATGTGAAAATAATAGAGGCATGTTCTTTTATCCTCAAGATACATAATATCATATTCGAAAAGTTTCAATCTTTTTCAACACATTATTAAGATTACTCTAAAGGAAATATTGAAGTTTTATGACATGATTTTGGCTGCAAGTGATACGTTCATGATTAGGTTACCTATCAAGTTTGTGTATTGCATTTAGAACATCACATATGACTTTAAATTTTTATATGTATATGAGTTTTTAAACATTGAATTAAAGATACCGGAGGCTCTTCAATTGGGACATATTTTTGTTAATCCCTTAATGGTATATTTTTAAATTACATAATCAAAATTAAAAGTTAACATAAAATTTCACTTTTAAAAAATGTTCAACAACAAAATAAAGTGAACAAAAAATTCATTCATCAAATAAGTTCAAAAGAATTATTTAATTCTATAAACATAAAGAATATAATCAATAAGGTCTTCTATTTTAAAAGTATCTAAAACCTACTATAATCAATTGCCATAAAAATTTGTCACATCCAAGACACTAACTAAAAACAATATGATCTATAAAAATAAAAGTTAACATTTAAATTGATAGCATGCTCATGATTATTTGGATTGATTTTATAGTAGCAGATACAGTTAATGAGTTATTCATGATCATGTTTAATTATTTAAATGTTTAAACCCATGTACCCTTAATATTATTTATGCAATATACAAGACGCATTAGGATGGAAGGATAAGACATCATGAAATATAAATATTCCCATAGTTTCATCAAGCTTTAATTGATATATGTTGTTAAAACTTCCCATATTAAAAGTTCATCTTATATTTTATTGGGTTTATACTTAACTTCTTAAAATTATATTTTATGAAGTAAGATAATGGTAGCAAAAAATATTATTTTGATTATATAATTGGTTGTAAGTAATCATATATTAATTTATGTATGACATACTTAATATATTTTTTGCTAATCCATATTATTTAATATAAGAAATTTACTTGCTAATTTATTCAACAACCAAAATTTACTTGCTAATGAATTTAGCAACGAAGTGTTTAAAAAATATATTGAATATATGCAGATTAGCAATGAAAATTTTACTTGCTAATTTGCTCGACGTTGATTTCAGTATCTAATTTTATTGTAGCTATTTATGCTATTTTATGTAGTAAACAATTTTTTTTATTCTTTATTTGTGTATTTTTGTTGTTTTTACGGTACACACCTATAAATATATGTGCATGCAATACAATTAATACTTTACTTTATTTTTTGTAAATTTTTTTTAGAAATTATTATATTCAATAAATAACAGAACTGCAATTATGTTTCTACATTAGTTTTTTTTTATTCTTTCATAAGAACAAGAAAACGTTACATTAGTGATCTTGAGAATATCATTATATGAACTTGTTTTCACATAATTTGAACAATAATAAAATAATAATTTCACCATGCGTGATAGAAATATTAAATCGAGTTTACCATCTATATATCCAAACATCAATTATTCATATTAAAATACTCCTTTTTTGTAGGAAAATGAAATACTTAAGTTACTTATAAAGATATGTTATATTGTTAGCATTCATAGTTAATTAGTTCTAATCGCCATGTTACAGAATTTAAATTTGTCAAACCTTTTCTTTAGATAATTAGAAACTTTTCACAGGTGAAACTTATAAAAGTTTAATTTCCCTCAACTATATTGTGACTGGCATTTTTAGAACATGCCACTAATTTTTTTTTATTATATTTCAACTTTTATGTGCACTTTTATTTTATTTGTGTTATTATTTGTAAAAACACTACAAGAAAATGTGAGATTTGTAACAGCTTGGTTGGAATGGCCAATATGAACAGCCATTGTAACTATTTTGGAACGAAAACCGTTTGCTGACGTCACAATTTTGGCGAAAAGGATTTAGTTATTTTGGAGCGGCAAATTAGTTACAAACGTCATTCCAACAGGCTTTAACGGCTTTTGGTGTTGTTGTCTAACTTTGCAACGGCTTCACGTGCTGTGAATTTACACCTTTTCAAAATCTGGACGAGTAGTTATCCTAAATGTGTGGTACTCAATGATCGTTATAAACACATGTACAAATATTTTGACAGTTGCATGCATTCTATAGTTTTTGTAACAACCGTATTCCCCCTGCTACGGCCACTGAGAAAGCAACACTTTCGTTTCAAAAGACGTATCTAAAATCGCTTGAAAAATGTAAGAAAGAAAACCTATGCTACAGCCATTCCAATTTGAACGGTTGTGTATGAAAGCTACATTGGTTACAAAGACCGTTCGAATAATGGATAAGTTTAATGGCTAAATTTAAATAGTCATATTTCGGCTAATTTGTCGCCCCAAAAGTCAGTCCATATGATCTTATATATATTTTGCATGTTGTTTTCATTTCATTTCATTTGTTCTAGTCTTGATTAACCACAGACACTCTCAATGTCTCTCGGCCACAATTCGTGCATATACAGTTGATCGGGTAGAATTGTGTCATTTGGAACGGCTACTGTTGATCTCTTAATTTGTTGACAAAGTAACATCTTGAACCCTTTTTGTTAAATAAAAAATGTTGTTTAATTATTATAGTTTTGTTATTTTTATAGGTTGAAATATAATTATATATATGTGTATAAGTAATGATCATCATGTTAAGGTAATTGAGAAGATGGATGTAGGAGAAGAACCTCCCGAATAGAGCGGGTCTTACGCTGGAGTTTCAGTATGGTGTTAAGACTTTCATAAAATGGGCAAAGTGTAAGCTTAGATATATGGACATATATAAGATTAGGTGCCCGTATTCGAAGTGGAAAATGAAAGGCTCAAAACACCTGACGATGTCAATTTTGACTTATATAGGAAACGGTCTATGCTGGAATATTATAATTAAACTTCGCATGGCGAGGAAAGGTTGTAGGAGTACTTTGATGTTGTGACTGCCCCTCAAGTGCAGGAGGAGCAAACTCCAGCTTCTCAGAAGGAGGGTAATTCGCATTGGGATGATGAACAACAAATGGATTGGGCGTAAAAGATGGTTTATGATGCAGCCGAACCGACTTATTTATCTACTTTCCAGGAGGGTGTGCCTGATGATGGTACGAGGTCCTGTCCTACTAATGCCAGTACTAGTTCATGGTTTGGGGGTGGACCATATGATTATGTGTCAAAGTTGTTAGACCGTTATGGAGCGGTTGTATCGAATCTCAGTTGGCGAACGTTGCTAGTTTGGTTAATATCATGGCCGAGGGAATTTTTCCGAGCGAACATATGATCGACTGCGCTGGTGGGCTGATCATACAATGCCCCGCGATCATATTAGAATAGGTGACCAAAAAGCCAATTAGATTGGCGGTTTTTTGGATACTATTTAGCAGTCTTTATTAAAGTAATATTGACTTGATGAATATAGCAAGTATTCATCCATGGCACTATGTGTTTGTTGTGATTACTGATTACGTCAAATGGCCTTTTAACCTCACAATAAATGCCCATAGACCAATTGAATAACCTATGTAGTTGGGTTGCGCATTGGATGACAGCTACGAAACCAACTTCTGATGGTTGGTCTGAAACGTTCCAAGTCGAAGACCTCAGGACAGGGCATCGAGGGTCCTATAAAGACTTGCACTGAGTATTGCATTCATATTGGATGAGTGTCGTGTTTTATTGGCTACAGACGTTGGACGTTTATGCAATTTTAGTGGGTTTGTTCAACAAGGGTTGTTAAGCTGACTGAACTGACTCACGGGAATCGTAATATAGAAGCCTTTGGAGGCTTGGTCGGTATGACTGGTATTCCTGGTTTCGATAGTACGGGATTAGTCCTCAGACTTGAGGGACCATGGATGTCACATGCATATGATGGTTGTATCTTGGATTTGGCAAGAGATGTCCGTATCTAGGATACGTTCATTATAACCCATATCCAGTTTAATCGGAGTATGCAGTGAGGATGGAGGGTTCCAAGATAAGATCCGTCACCTGTCGATATATGACAGTCCGTCGCCCAATCCGTATGCTAACATCTCGCATCAATCTCGCACGGCATGCCCAACATGCCTACTTGCCTTTTGGCGTGGCCTTATAATTTGCCCACAGCGCGGCGTCGCCCCCACGACTGTGTGTCTTAGCCAACGGACCCCCGTGCATGGCTAGAACCCAATAGCATATGTCACGAGTTCTTGGAGTGCTTCCCTCGATTGCTCATTTGGCCTAGACGTGTTGCCCATGATTTCTCGCAGCCCGCAGGGCAACCTTGCGTATAGCACGAAACCTCTTGGTTCGTTGCTTGCCCAACATGGGCCATCCTAGCCCCACACTGCCCGTCCGGGGAGTTTTGTTTGAATAGGTGACCAAAAAGCCAATAGGTTTGACATTTTGTAACCTATTTGACAACTTGATGTAATGTAATATTATGTAATAAATAAAATGAGTATTCATAACTTTGGTATTCTCTTTGTTGTGCTCATTTTCCATATGCTAAAATGGTGTTTTACATTTATCGCAACAAAGCCCACAGACCACGATTAACAACTCATGCAGTTGGGCCATGCATTGGATGGTGGTCATGAAACCAACTGATTAAAAGTTGGATCTGAAACGTTCCAAGTCGATGATCTCTAGACAGGGCATCGAGAGTCCTATAAAGACTTGCATCAAGAGTCGTGTTCATTGGATGAGTGTCGTGTTTCATCGGCGACATGCGTGGGACGCTTACACGATCTTGATGGGTTGGTCGACGGGGTCGAGCTGACTGGACTGACTCGCGGAGATCATCATATGGAAGCCTTGGAGGCTTGGTTGGTATAATTAGATTTTCCCGGTTCCAATAGTACGGGAGTAGTCCTTAGACTTGAGGAACCATGGCAGTCACGTGCACAGGATGATTGTATCTTGGATCTGGCGAGAGGTGATCATTCTGTAAGGTGATCATTATAAGCCTTGCCCAGTGCAGTCAGAAATATGTAGTGAGGACGGTGGGTTCTAAGAAGAGGATCCGTCCCCTGTCAATATGTTACAAAGGTATCTCTTATGCACTCGAAGACACGTTTATGCTGTTTAAAGCTGTGGCCACAGTGGTTGGTCGAACAGGGAATGGTTTCCTGTGTCGATGTAATAAGTTATGCGTAGTCTCGAGTATTAAGCATATATGCCTAGTCAAGGATGGGAACCGAGCCCCAATCCCATACCCTAGACTAAGGCCGGGAGACGGTAGACGGAAGGACCGTACCCGTACGGAATCGGCGCCTAAATGTTCACGCTACCATTCACCTAGTCTCTAGTGCCATGGACCGTTGCTAGACGGCCACCCATGGTAACGGGCCCCTGTGGGACACGGGCCCAAGTCTAGCTGAGGGTGAAACCTAAAGGGTCACACACAATTCACCGAGAAGGTTGAGAAATTGACTTGGAGTCAATTTCGAAGGATGAATAAGTAATTGTATTACTTAAGGGATTGTCCATTGGATGGACGGGGCGATATTGTATCGGGCCCTTGTTTAATCGGTAAATAGGATTTATCGATTAAAATGGAAAGTTGAGATGTTAGATCTTTTAATTGAATTAAAAGATCAACAGGAATTATTTAAGTTGACATTAAATTGGATTTAATTTTGGGTTCATCGTAATTGGATTACGGTAAAACCCAGTCCGTTCAATTTTGACCCGAGAGGTGTATTAATTCCTATTTTGGAATAGGAAGAAGTTGGACTTCTTCCCTAAATAGGAATGTCCGAAAATTGCCACCTTGGAGGGAACAAAAATCGGCCATGTTGGATGCTAGGTGTTAGTCGACTTGTCTCTTTTGATAAGAGATAAATCAACTCCAATCAAGCCCTTCCGTTTTGGTATGATTTGATCATACCTTAAAAGTTGGTAGGCTTCATTGAAGAATTAATGGTGATTGATTGGGATGTATCTAGATATCCTTGGATGAACCTAAACACATTCCAATAATCACATTAATTATGTATATATATGAGTATATACTAACACCTATGCAAGAAGATATTCAATATTCATCATTTCTAGGAAAAGAAGGAGAAAAATCACCTCTCCCTCTCCTCAAACTTTCGGCCACTCACTCTCCCTTTTACTAGTGTTCATCATTTGATCTTGGATCAAAGGGAAGAATAAAGTCAGTTTAAGAAGAACACTAATCAATATTGTTCATCTTCTTAAACCGAGCCCTTCTAAACTTGTTTTCTTCTAGGAAGGAAAACGAGATTTCTTCCGGTGTGGTGTGGATTACCTTTGAAGAGTTCATACATTTGAACTTTTGTGGACATTCTGGAGAGGAACAAAGCAAGTAGCGGCGCACGTGAAAACTACAAAGGTAACGGTTCATTACGCTTTCGTAGTTTATCATTTCATCTATGCTCTATGTTCAATATATCTTTTTCCTATTGATACATCCTACATCGAACGCCCAGTTAAGCACTCAAGGGCATACCCCTTGGGATTTCAAGATTATGCTTTAAATTATTTTTTTAATTTCCGCATTCTCACGCTTCCGCTCGCACTCCCGGGCGGATCCGCTTGTCCTTCAAGTGGTATCAGAGCCCGGTTCGATGTAAGGGGCATAGATCTATCTGCTTGGCATGATCTACTTGCTTTTATGGCTTTTATGAGAATGTATGATTGTATGAATATATGAATACATATGATTATTCATTTGTTTAAATTTGGTGGACATTAAGCATGCAAATTTTGTGAGATTGGATCTTAAAAAGCCCCCGCGCACGCGCCAGGCCAACAGGCTAGGGCTCCTGCGCCCGGACGCGCGGCCAGAGAGGCCGCGCGCGAGCACGGCCGCGCACGCATACGGAGGAGTCTGTGCGCGCGCGCCTACGAAGGGCAGGCGTAGGGTTGGCGGCCGGCAGACTGGTGCGCGCAGGCAGAGGCGCCTGCCTGCGCGGCAGCCTGCCGGCGCGCGGCCCTACAGGAAACGCCTGCCTGCATGCGCGTGCCCGGTCAGGCAGAGCCTGCGCGCGCCGGCTGACTGCTACCGGTGGCGGCAGCCGGTTGCCGTCATCGTGTTTTTTCGTTATTTTTAAATTTTAATTTTTTAATTAATTCTGAAAATTCCTTTTGTTTAATTTTGCTTATTTTTCTAAAGAACGTTATTTCGGGAAGTTAAGTTTATTGGGTTTGGAATCCCGGGGATAACTTATGAGGAAGAGCCTTCCTAAACAGGGAAAATATTATCACCAACGGTTGTACCATATTTTTCATACGTGATGCATTTATTTTATCGTGGATTGATATGATTGGTAATCATGGTATTTTAGCATATATTTATGTGATTGGATCATGTGATTATGTGCGTTGAATGAAAATGGATGATCACGAGCCCTAGACCGAATGTATGGTTTAATTTTATGTTGGGCCTGGGTGCCTCTTTTTCTGCTTTCTCCTTCTCCCCTTTCTAGTTGTCTTGGAATAATGTGGCATTCTTTCTCCCTCCTAATGTACTCCCCCTAGGTTTTCGTTGGGGTTTCTTTTTACATATGTAATGAGAGTAGAATAGGAGTGAGGATTTATTTTTATGTATTTGGTGGAGAAGAAGGAAGGTCTACATGGAGAGCCCAGAATGGAGGATCCAAGGCGTTTCCATGAAGATGAAAGAGAAAAAGAGACCAAGGCCCATCAGAATGATGATTGGGTTACTATTAATGTAATAGTGTAGGACCAACCCTAGATTGACCATAGATCCACTGCGGGCTCAGTGGATCTCATAGGATTCGGGCTCGTGATCATCCAACAGGGGCGTGCTAGGCTTTAATTTTGCATATGGTTATTATGATGGATGAATGGTGTTTTATTTATCATATAACTGCTATGGAATGTAATTTATTTATTTACGCATTGTGGATGAATGTGTTAATATTTATCTAAGATCTCGGTCATTTACTACTCTCACATTGGTTGGACCAATGCCCAAATATTAGACCCTAGACAAAGTGGACATGGACTCTAGGAGTTTGTCCATGCCTTCCAGTCGATGGCATAGTGAGGAAGCTGATTTAGATCGATAGCGTGGTCTCACGAGTCATGGCACGACTATCGTACTTAAAAAGAAGTTGCACTATGTCATGAACGAAAAGTAGACCACTGTTACCTGTCTCATGAGTCGTGGAGGTAGCAGCAGGTCTATAGCTCGGTTGATTGGGTCGGGTCTAATGCCCGATTAGCATGATTCGCTTGGAGTCCTCGGGATCATGTGAAAGGGTGAGGCAATAATCTTGGGGATCTCGTGGAACGAGAATGGTATGGTATACCTCCCATAGGATTTTTCCCATGCGAATTATAAAAGCGGGGTATGGGAAAATTCGTTGTGGATCCCAAGCCAACTAGGAAAGGGTTTCCCAAAAACAACGTTTCAAAGTATCGTGTTTTTGTATAAATAGTGGGAGCATTACATGACTAAAGACCAAGCATTTAATTATTTATCAAACCTCCATCTTTTAAATTTTGCTGATCGCGTACTCTGTTTTTTAATGTAGATTTAAAAATGTCTAAGAACCCTTTATCAACCATACTTGAGACCAAAAAATTCAATGGAACCAATTACAACAGCTGGTTGCGCAATCTCAGGATAGTCTTAGATTACGAGAACCAAGGCTACGTCATGGACGAGCCTCTCCCTAGGACCTTACCGGAAGGATCCACGCCAGAAGAACGTGAGACGTTCGAGACTTGGCATAAGGATAACCGGAAGGTCCGTAGCATCATACTTGCTTCAATGACGAATGACATTCAGAAGCAATATGAAAGGCTAGACGATGTCCCTTCCATTATGGCTCGCCTGAAGGATTGCTATGTAGTCCCGGACCGGCATACTAGGTATGTCGCGACTAAGGCGTTCTTTGGAACCAAAATGACAGAAGGATCCTCTGTACAAGAGCACGGGGTTAAAATGCTTACCCTGGTGGAAAAACTCGAGGACGTAAAGGCAGGCCTCGATAATGAAACGTACATAGATGTGATCCTTCAGTCTCTCCCACCCTCCTTCGACCAATTCATTGTTAACTATAACATGAACGTACTTGAGAAGGGCATTCATGAGTTGATCAATATGTTGGTGCAATACGAGGCAACGACCAAAAATTCCACGCCTTCGGTATTGTTTGGAGGTGCTTCAACTTCAAAAACGAAAGGCAAGGGTGCCGAACATTGGAAAAGGAAGAAAGGGAAGGTGAAAGCCGTCAAAGCATCTACGAACACTTAGAGTGTCCCCATTGCCAAAGAGGGGAAAGGCAAAGGAAAGGGAAAGGTTGTCTCTAAGCAACAGTCGAAGGCATATGACATATGTATCAATTGCCGTGAGAAAGGGTATTGGAAGAGAGAGTGCCCCAAACTCCTCTCGAACCAAGGTATATTTGTGATTGAGGTTAATATGGTCACTAATTCTGCCTCTTGGGTATTAGATACTGGTTGTGGAGCTCACATTTGCAATGATTTGCAGGTGCTGAAAAGAAGCAGAAAACTGGGTAGCGGGGATATGATCCTGAAGCTTGGGAATGGCAAGGCCATCTCGGCAAAAGCAGTAGGATCCGCCACTCTAGTAGTTAGTGACAATATTAGTATAGAGTTAGAGCAAGTTTATTATGTACCTAGTATGATTAAAAACATCATTTCCATTCCATTGTTAGACAATAGTGGTTATGAGTTTATGATCAATAAAAATTGCTTTTATTTGATGAGGTGTGGCATTGCTCATCTACTTGGTACACTTAATAACGGGCTCTATATCTTGCAACAAACGAACTTTGTTCTTAACGCTCAACACAAACGTAAAATAGATAATAACGGGAACGCACGACTGTGGCATGCTAGGCTAGGTCACATATCCCAAGACAGGATGAGAAGATTGGTAAACTCAAAGAACCTAGAGGTAGGGGACTTGAGTGAGCTACCAACTTGTGAGTCCTGTCTAAGAGGGAAAATGACCAAGAAGCCCTTTGTAGGACAAAGCAGGCTTGCCACAGGTCTGTTGGTCTTGGTCCATACAGATGTATGTGGACCACTAAGGATGCAGGCCCGAGGTGGGTTCTCCTACTTCATAACCTTCACCGATGATCATTCACGGGATGGTTATGTATACCTGATGAGGTACAAGTCTGAAGCTCTTGAGAGGTTTAAAGAATTCAGACTTGAAGTAGAGAACCAAACCAACTGCAAAATTAAAGTCCTACGGTCAGACCGAGGCAGATAATACCTTAGTGCTGAGTTCCTTAATTATCTAAAAGAAAATGGTATAATATCTGAATGGACACCTCCCGGGACACTACAGTTGAATGGTGTCTCTGAAAGGAGGAATCGAACTCTGTTGGACATGGTTCGATCCATGATGAGTTTTATCAAATTGCCCTTGTCCTTTTGGGGCTACGCATTGGAAACGGCAGCCAAGTTGTTAAATTTGGCACCAACCAGTGTATTGACCCAAACGCCGTATGAAATATGGCACGGCATACATCAAGAGGTTAGTGGGAGATAAGCTAGAATCCAGGTCAAGCTTATGCAGGTTTGTTGGATACCCTAAAGAAACTGCAGGTTATTACTTTTATCACCCCTTGGAACAAAAGGTATTTGTTTCAAGGAACGCAGTGTTCTTGGAACAAGGCTTTCCAGAAGATATCCAACCTGATGAACTGATCCTGGAGTAATCAAGTGATAGAAACTAGTCATCAGAGGTAGCCGCGGATTCCTCACTTAGAGGATTTGGGATAGATACCCGAAGAGCTGACCAACCTCGAGAATTCCAGCATGCTAGGCATGAAGGACAGCCTTAGGAAAGGCCAGCCCCGGTACCTGAACCGCCAGCTCCTATACACCACTGACGTTCCTGTTCTCCGTAGGTCAACTACAGAGTCCGGACCTCAAGTGAGATATGGCTTTCTAAATGCGACCGGTCTACTGGATAACGATCCTAAGACATACGGAGAAGCGATGTCTGACACCGACTCCGAAAAATGGCTTGAGGCCATGAAAACCGAAATGGACTCCATGAGTGAGAACCAACTCTTGAACCTTGTAGAACCACCGAAAGGTGTTAAGCCAATTGGCTGTAAGTGGGTCTATAAGCGCAAACTTTGCGTTGATGGAGAAGTCACAACTTTTAAAGCTAGGCTAGTAGCTAAAGGGTACACTCAACGACCCGGGATCGATTTTGAGGGCACCTACTCGCCGGTAGTCATGGCTAAATCCATTCGGATCCTGCTCGCCATAGCAGCATGGTATGCTGTGAGATATGGCAGATGGACGTGAAAACGGCCTTCCTCAATGGTTTTGTTGAGGAAGAGATCTACATGGATCAGCCGGAGGGTTTCACGGTCACTGGAGAAGAACAGAAGGTCTGTTGTCTCCAGAAATCCATCTATGGCCTCAAACAAGCATCTCGAAACTGGAACATTCGCTTTGATGAAGTAATACGGGGTTATGACTTCATCAAAAATGAATCCGACCCTTGTGTATACAAGAAGGTCAGTGGGAGCTCTATAGTGTTCCTAGTTCTTTATGTGGATGACATTCTACTCATAGGTAATGATGTTAGAATGTTGGGTGACACAAAAGCATGGTTGTCAACCCATTTTTCCATGAAGGATTTGGGTGAAGCCTCCTACATCCTAGGCATCCAGATTATCAGGGACAGATCTAAAAGGATGTTAGGGCTCACCCAAAACTCGTATATGGAGAAAGTCCTAAAGAGATATCGGATGGACAACTCCGAACGAGAATTCCTTCCCATGAGGCATAGGATCAAGTTATCCAAGAAATAGTACCCGCAGACTGATGAGGAACTTGAAAGGATGAAAGTCATCCCCTATGCTTCTACCGTAGGAAGCATCCAATATGCGGTCCACTGCACCAGACCTGACATTGCTTACGCTTTGAGTGTAACAAGCAGATATCAGTCTTGTGCAGGAGAGGCACATTGGAATGCTGTGAAGGGCATCCTTAAGTACCTGAGGAGGACTAAGGAAATGTTCCTAGTCTATGGCAATGGAGAACTGATTCTGGAAGGCTTTAGCGACGCTAGCTTCCAGTCTAATGACAATGATGCCAAGTCTTAATTGGGTTATGTATTCAAGCTCAATGGAGGAGTAGTGGCTTGGAAAAGTTCCAAGCAAGTAACCACTACTGATTCCACCACTGAGATCGAATACCTAGCAGCTTCAGAAGCTGCCAAGGAAGCGGTCTGGATGAGAAACTACATCCAAGAGTTGGGTGTGGTGCCTAGCATCGCCGAGCCCGTTGTCATCTTTTTTGATAACAACGGTGCAATAGCGCAAGCAAAGGAACCGAGATCTCATCACCGTTCCAAACACATTCTTAGACGCTACTATCTTCTAAGAGAAATGGTAGGAAGAGGTGACGTTCCGATGGACCGAGTCAACTCAACAGACAACACAGCAGATCCGCTGACAAAACCTATGTCGCAGAGCGCTCATACACAACATATTGAGAAGATGGGGATTACACATATGGGCCATTGGCTTTAAGGTCAAGTGGGAGATTGTTAGAATAGGTGACCATGTAGCCAATTTTGGCAGGCAAAATGTAACCTATGTCTAAACAATTTCAAGTAGATAAATTATTAATGAATAAAAGTGATATTCATTTGGCATTACTTTGATTGTGATCACTTTATTTGCTTTATATATCTGTTCACTACGCAAATAAAGCCCACGGACTGAAAACATATTTCGGGGACAGGGACTACGCTTGGAGGTAGGTCCATGAAATCAGTTCCGCCGAATCAGTCCGGAAATCTCCAAGTCAAGGAATCTTCAAAATGGGTATCGAGATTCCCCTTGAGACTTGTACTAAGCATCTGCTGTCGTATTTCATCGACGGATGACGAAGGTCGTCTAAGCAGTGTTGGTGGGTTGGCCTGCTAGGGAGCAGCTGACTGAGGTGACTCGCGGGAACCATCTTACGGAGGACCTTGAATAGGGTCGGCTAGGTATGACGTGTGTTCCCGGTTCCAACAGTACAGGTCAAGTCCTTTGACTTGAGGAACTGTTGAGTTTACCTGTATATCAGGGCTGTATCTTAGATATGGTGAGAGATTGCCAAAAAGCACTTGAGTAGTCATAAGTCATGTCTAGTGCAGCTCCGCTGTACAGAGTGATAGTAGTTTCCAAGAAAGGATCTGTCTCCTGTCAAAAGG
This sequence comes from Sesamum alatum, assembly GCA_034509735.1. Classification (NCBI taxonomy): domain Eukaryota; kingdom Viridiplantae; phylum Streptophyta; class Magnoliopsida; order Lamiales; family Pedaliaceae; genus Sesamum; species Sesamum alatum. Next base: position 18,216,875 of record JACGWO010000006.1, read on the forward strand.
CGTTGACAGTTGAGTCTCACAAATGAAAGAAATCGGTGGATCGTCCCGGGAATTGCGCGAATGCGGAAGCGCGATAAAAATAAACATACAAAAATTAAAGCATGCTTTTAATTTAAAAGAACACGCTCAAGGGGTGTGCCCTTGAGGTTCCCGGGCGTTCGGTGTATCTCATGATGATAAAACATGTAAAGAAATCATGCAGGTCATAGAGTTGAAAAAATAAAGAGGGACGAAAAAAATAAAACGAGACCTACCCGTTGTCGTTTTCGTCTTCAACGGCTACTCGCGTTGTACCACGTTTTGCACCGAGATCTCGTTCTTGAGACCCTCCAAATCGTGACACACGATCCACCCACGTATCTTGCACGTCGTGCTAGCAACGAACAAGTATTTTTGGAGAGGATAGATCAATCACACGTTATGAATTAACGGGACTAATCTTCCTTAGTTCTAATGTTCCTTGAACAAAAGAACAAGAAGTAATTTTCTGGTACAGAGAGAGAGGGGGCGGACGAGAGGTAAGGAGAGGGGAGAGTGTGTGTTGTGTGTGTGATTTCAAGAATCATCGTCCTTCAAAAAGTTGGAAGCTAGAGGTATTTATAGAGGAGGAGTTTAATCCTCTTAAAACTCCTACTCTAAGAACTCTAATTTGACTAGGATTTTGATCTAGTCAAAGTCCTAGTCAAACTAGTGTTTGACCTAGTCAAACAAATCCTAGCCTTCCATCTCCCCTTTCCATCTCAACCGTTGATTTTAATTTAATGGAATATTTAAATCCTATTAAATATTCCAAAAGGCTAAAAGAATAAATATAATATAATAAATAAATATTAATATTTATTCTAAGCCCATTAAATCAACCCTTTAATAAATCCTATTTATTAATTTAATTCCCTTTTCAAATAGAAGGAATTAATTTCTCCAAGAAAATATAGGACCCGATTAAATCTAATTTAATCATTCCTTTACTCCAATATTTAATTCCAAATTAAATACTTAAGTGTGTGTGGATAGTGTGTGACTCTTTAGGTTCACCATTTAGCTAGACTTGGTCGGATTCCTAGAATCCGCCCGTTACCATGGGTGGCCATCTAGCAACGGTCCATGGCACTAGACACAAGGTGAAATAATCGGGGATGAACATTTAGGCTCTAACAGTACACTTGTCCTTCTGTCTTCGGTCTCATCACTTAGAGTCTAGGGCACGGAAAAAGCAGGTACTCATTTTGGACCTAAGTGTCGGTCTGTCCTTACTAAACGCCGCAAGGGAAACCTTTCCCTTCTGTTTAGTTACTGTGGCCACAGATTTCAGGGACAAGACACAGAGCATACATGAGACTCAACTGTCAATACCTTTTGATAGGAGACAGATCCTTTCTTGGAAACTACTGTCACTCTGTACACCCGAGTTGCACTAGACATGGCCTATGACTACTCAAGAGTATTTTGGCAATCTCTCACCATATCTAAGATACAGACCTGATACACAGGTAAACTCAGCAGTTCCTCAAGTCAAAGGACTTGGCCTGTACCGTTGGAACCGGGAATACACGTCATACCTTGCTGACCATACTCAAGGTCCTCCGTAAGACGGTTCCCGCGAGTCACCTCAGTCAGCTGCTTCCTAGCATGCTGACCCACTAACACTGCTTAGACGACCTTCATCACCCGTCGATGAAATACGACAGCAGATGCTTAGTGCAAGTCTCATAGGGAATCCCGGTACCCATTTTCGGGATTCCTTAACTTGGAGATTTCCGGACTGATTCGGTAAGACTGATTTCATGGACCTACCTCCAAGCGTAGCCCCAGTCCCCAAAATCGTTTCTCAGTCCGTGGGCTTTGTTTGCGTAGTGAACAGAAATGTAAATGCAGATATAAGTGAACGTAAACAAAGTATTGCCATATGAATTCTTACTTCTTTATTCATAAATGTTTTTATCAAATACCAAAAATTGTCTAGACATAGGTTACATATTCCTGCCAAAATTGGCTTACATGGTCACCTATTCTAACAACAAATGCTCTGTGTCTTGTCTCTAAAATTTGTGGCCACAGTAACTGAACAGAAGAGAAGGTTTCCCTTGCGGCGTTTAGTAAAGGACAGACCGACACTTGGGTCCAAAATGGGTACCTGCATTTTCCGTACCCTAGACCCTAAGTTGTGAGACCGTCGACTGAAGGACAAGTATATTGTTAGAGACTAAATGTTCATCCCCGTAATTTCACCTAGTCTCTAGTACCATGGACCATTGCTAGATGGCCACCCATGGTAACGGGCGGATTCTAGGAATCCGATCAAGTCTAGCTGAAAGGTGAACCTAAAGAGTCACCCACAATCCACACACATTAAGTATTTAATTTAGAATTAAATATTTGGAGAAATTGAATGATTAAATTGGATTTAATCGGGTCCTTAATTTTCTTGGAAAGAATTAATTCCTTTTATTAGATAAAAGGAATTTATCTAATAAATTAGATTTATTAGAAAATTAATTTAATGGGTTTAGAATAAATATTTATATTTATTTATTTATTGCCCTTGGAATATTTAAATAGATTTCAAATATTCCATTAAATTAAATTAATGGTTGAGATTAAAAGGAGAGATGGATGGCGAGGATTAATTTGACTAGGTCAAATTACTACTTTGACTAGGTCAAAATCCTAGTCAAATTAGTCTTCTGGAGTTGGATTTTGAAGAGGATTAAACTCCTCCTCTATATATAGTCCTAGCCCCTCACCATAAGAGAGATGATGATTCCTCACACACACACACACACACCAAAATTGTGTGCTCCCTCTCCTCTTCCCATCTCGTCCACCTCTCTCTCTTTCTCTCCAAGAAAAAACTCTTTCCTTGTTCTTTTGTGTTGACAATTGAACAAAAAAAGGAGGATTAATCCCGTTAAGTAATAACGTGTGATTGATCCGTCCTCTCCAAATAATATACACTTGTTCGTTCGCTAGCACGACATACAAGATACGTGGGCGGATTGCATGTCACAATTTGGAGGATCTCACGTACGAGATTTTGGAGCAAATCGAGGAACAACGCGAGTACCGATTAGAAGACGAAAACGACAAATCGGTAGGTCTCTTTTACGTTTTCGTCTCCTTTTTCTTTTCAAATCCTATGGCCTCCATGATTGCTTGTATGTCTTTAATTCATGAGATACACCAAACACCCGGGAACTTCAAGGCACACCCCTTGAACGGGTTCTTTATTTTACGTATAAAGCATGTTTAAATTCTGCAATTTAAATTTATACCGCGTTTCCGCATTCGCGCTATTTCCCGGGACGATCCACACGCCTATCCCAGGCTTTCAGTCGGAGACCCAAGGTGAGACATCAAGACGTGAAACAAGAAGTCACAAGGCCCATTGCAATGACAATGTGTATATTATTTTTGTAATAATATAGGACCACCCTAGACAGACCATAAACTCACTGCGGGCTCAGTGGGTCGCATAGGTTGGGCTTGTAATCATCCTAACAGGGGTATGCTATATTTTCTGCATGCGGCGTATTTATTTAAACGCTTTAAATATTGGATATATATGCATGCTAAAACATTTAATGTGATGAGGTCTCGGTCGTTTAACAAACTCTCATTTGGTTGGACCAAATGAAATATTAGGCCCAAAACGGACTTGGATCAAAATGGTATTTTGATCTGTTCAAGCCTTCCATCCACAATAATGTGGTGAGGAAGCTACCACTATCCAAGTGTGGTCTCACGAGTCGTGGCACACTTGGACTTGGGGAAAGTTGCACCATTGTTGTGAACAAAAAGATTGCACTCGTTGTTTCCCTGTCTCACGAGTCGTGGGGGCCGATAGTTGGAGGTATGATTTGGTTGATGGGTCGGGCCCAACACTGAGTAACATGGTTCGCTTGGAGTCCCCGGAGCCATGCGAATAGGTGAGGCAAAATATCTTGGGAATCTCATTGGATGAGAATGATATTGGATATCTCCCACGAGGTCTTCTTCATGTGAATCGTAAAAGCGGGGCATGGAGATTACACTTGTGGATCCCAAGCCCACACGGAAATGATTTCCCGAAACTCGACTTGAGAGTGGTGGACATTCGTATAAATAGTGGGAGGGTTAAAGACTAAAAGACCATGTCTTCAACTTGAACAATAATATTACCATCATCTGCTAATTTCTGCTTTACATTTTATAAATGTGGATATGTCTAAGAATCCATTGACCATGGTACTTGAGATTAATAAGTTTAACGGAACGAACTACTTGGACTGGCTGAGAAACCTGAGAATTGTCCTCGGTTTCGAGAACCAAGGCTATGTCATGGATGAGGCACCACCGAGCGACTTATCAGAGGGGTCCACGCCAGAAGAACATTTGACGTTCGAGAAATGGCATGAGGACAACCGGAAAGTACGCAGTATCATATTTGATTCAATGTCTATCCAGAAAGTACGCAATATGAGAGGCTGGACAGCATCTCCGCGATAATGCTCCGCATGAATGAGCTTTATGGGGTTCTGGACAGGCATATTAAATATGTCGCCACAAAAGCATTCTTTGGCACCAAGCTTGCTGAAGGATCGTCTGTATAGATTCATGGGATTAAGCTGCCTCCCTAGTGGAGAAGCTCGAGGACCTTAAAGTTGGGCTTAACAATGACACGTACATTGACGTGATCCTCCAGTCGCTTCCTCCGTCCTATGACCCGTTTGTTGTAAACTACAACATGAACGGACTTGAGAAGTCTATTCATGAGTTGATCAACATGCTGGTCCAATACGAGGCTACGACCCACAAGTCGGTGCCGGCGGTATTGATAGGAGAGGCTTCGAACTCCAAGGCGAATGATCTCCTTCGACCTCCAAGGCGAATGGCAAGAGGGCCGGACGCTGGAAGAGGAAGAAAGGGAAAACGAATACGGCTGCGGCCCCTGTTCGCGCTACAGGCGCCCTTGTTGCCCCGGTGGGAATGGGTAAAGGGAAAGGAAAGGGCTGTAATTCTCAGCTGTCCAAGGCAAATGATGTCTACATACATTGCCAATGAAAGGGGCATTGGAAGAGGGAGTGCCCACAACTCCTCTCTAACCCACGTATGTTTGTAGTTGAAGTAAACATGATAACTAATTCTATTTCATGGGTATTTGATATCGGGTGTGGTGCTCACATCTGCAATGATTTGTAGGCACTGCAAAGAAGCAAAAGGGTAACCAAGGATGAGATGTTCCTGAGGCTAGGCGATGGCAAGGTCGTTGCTGCGGAAGCCATAGGATCAATGGAGTTAGCCATTAGTAGTCATGTTAGGATTGTACTGAACGACTGTTTCTATGTACCTAGTATGATTAAGAATATTGTTTCTATCTCGGTCCTCGATAAGGAGGGATATTCTTTCACCATCAATAAAAATGGTTTTTATATTATAACTGATGGTGTTTCTTATTTTCTTGGTACATTGGTGAACGATCTGTACATACTTCAACAGTCTAATTTGATTATAACTGCAGAACACAAACGGAAACATGATAATCAAGATAATGCATAGATTTGGCATGCGAGGTTAGGTCATATTTCTAAATATAGGATAAGAAGGTTGGTAGACTCAAAGAGTCTAGAAATAGACGATTTCGACAACCTACCGACCTGCGAATCCTGTCTGAAGGGAAAGTTGACCAGGAAACCCTTTGTTCGACAAAGCACGCTAGCCAACGTTCTATTGGATTTGATCCATACAGACGTTTGTGGCCTACTAAATACTCAAGCTAGAGGTGGGTACTCGTACTTCATAACCTTTACCAATGATCACTCACGGTATGATTACGTTTACCTGATGAGGTGCAAGTGTGAAGCCTTTGAAAGGTTTAAGGAATACAGACTTGAAGTAGAGAACCAAACTGGTGAAAAGATCAAAGCCCTTCGATCGGACCGAGGTGGAGAGTATTTGAGTGGTGAGTTTATTGATTATCTAAAATAGAATGGATTCTCTCTCAGCGGACCCCTCCTGGAACACCACAGCTTAATGGTGTGTCTGAAAGGAGGAATTTAACCTTGTTGGACATGGTCTAATATGAGTTTTACCAAACTCCCCTTATCCTTCTGGGGATATGCTCTTGAGACGGCAGCCACAGTTTTGAACTTGGCGCCATCTAAGAAGGTATCCCAGACGCCATATGAGATATGGCATGGCAAGTCTGCCTCCTACAAATACTTGAAAGTGTGGGGTTGCCCCGCATACATCAAGAGATTAGTGAGAGATAAACTGGACTCGACGTCTAGTTTATGCAGGTTCATCAAGTATCCGAAAGAAATTGCGAGGTATGATCCCTCCGAGCAAAAGGTTTTTGTCTCACAAAACATAGTGTTCTTGAAAAAAGGTTTTCCATTGGATAGTCGACGCGATGAGGTATTCCTTGAGGAATCAAATGAGGTACCCCATGAGGCGGTAGTGACATCTGAGTCCGTAGTTCCCACTAATAATGTTCCAGTCCTCCGTAGGTCAACCAGAGTATCCCAACCACCTGATAGGTATGGATTTCTGGGCCTGATCGATCAAGTTGATAATGATTCAAAGACGTACGGAGAAGCGATGTCGGACTTCAATTCGGATAAGTGGCTTGAGGCCATGAAATCCGAGATGGACTCGATGGGTGTAAACCAAGTTTGGACCCTAGTAGACCCACCCAAAGGGGTAAAACCCGTAGGGTGTAAATGGGTCTACAAACGTAAGCTGGGAGCTGACGGGAAAGTTACAACCTTCAAAGCCAGGCTTGTGGCGAAGGGGTGAGCGACCCAAGGTTTTGAGGAAACCTACTCGCCTATAGCAATGGCTAAGTCCATTCAGATACTGCTTGCCATAGCAGCATGGTATGACTTTGAAATATGGCAAATGGATGTGAAAACCGCCTTCCTCAACGGTTTCGTAGAGGAAGAGATCTATATGGATAAACCAAAAGGTTTCACATTTGTAGGAGAATAGCAGAAGGTCTGCCGTCTCCAAAGGTCCATCTATGGCCTCAAACAAGCTTCACAAACCTAGAATTACGTTTTGATGAAGTCATACGGGGATATGATTTCATCAAGAACGAGTCGTATCCTTGTGTATACAAGAAGATCAGTGGGAGCTCAGTTGCATTCGTTGTGCTTTACATGGATGACATCTTGCTTATTAGGAATGATGCTAAGATGTTGGGAACCACTAAAGCTTGGTTTCCGACATAATTTTCCATGAAGAATATGGGCTAGGCATCCTACATCCTTGGCATCAAGATCTACAGGGATTGATCTAGAATGGTGTTAGGAATGGCCCAGTTCTCGTACATTGAGAAAGTCTTGAAGAGATTCAAGATGGAGAACTTAAAATGATAATTCCTTCCTATGAGGCATGGAATTAAGTTATCCAAGAAGCAGTCTCCTAAGATTCATGAGGAGCTTAAACGGATGTTGGAAATCCCCTATGCTTCAGCTGTAGGCAGCATTCAGTATGTTGTCCAATGCACTAGACCTAATGTGGCTTTCGCTTTGAGCGTAACTAGTCGATATCAGTCGTGTTCGGGGAGGCACAGTGGAGTGCGGTCAAGACTATCCTGAAGTACTTGAAAATAACTAAGGACATGTTCTTGATCTACGGTGGTGGAGAATTGATACTGGAAGGCTATAGCGACGCCAGCTTCCAGTCGAATGACGATGATGGCGTGGTTGCTAAATGCTGGCGTGGTTGCTTGGAAGAGTTCCAAGCAGGCTACGGCGGACTCCACCACAGAGTTTGAATACATAGCAGCTTCGGATGCTGCTAAGGAGGCAGTTTGGATGAAGAGCTACATCTAAGAGGTGGGTGTAGTGAAAGAAAATCCGGTGGATCGTCCCGGGAATTGCACGAATGCGGAAGCGCGGTAAAATTAAACATATTAAATTTTACAAAATAAAAGGCATGCTTTTAATTTAAAGAACACGCTCAAGGGGTGTGCCCTTGAGGTTCCCGGGCGTTCGATGTATCTCATGATCATAAAACAATTAAATATATCATGGAGGCCATAGAGTTGAAAAATAAAGAGGGACGAAAATCTTAAACGAGAACCTACCCGTTGTCGTTTTCGTCTTCAACTGCTACTCGCGTTGTTCCCCGTTTTGCACCAAGACCTCGTTCTTGAGATCCTCCAAATCGTGACACACGATCCACCCACGTATCTTGCGCGTCGTGCTAGCAACGAACAAGTATTATTTTTGGAGTGGACGAATCAATAACTCGTTATCAATTAACGGTATTGGTTCGTCTAAGTTCTTAATGTTCCAAGAACAAAAAGAACTAAGGAAAGATATTTTCTTGCTAGAGAAAGAGAGAGGGGGCGGACGAGAGGTAGGAGAGGGAGAGTGTGTGTTATGTGTGTTTTTCAAGAATCATCAATCTCTTAAATGTTGGAAGCTAGGGGTTTATATAGAGGAAGAGTTTAATCCTCTTTAAACTCAAACTCTAAGTAACCTAATTTAACTAGGATTTTGACCTAGTCAAAGTCCTAGTCAAACTAGTGTTTGACCTAGTCAAACGAATCCTAGCCTTCCATCTCCCCTTTCCATCTCGACCGTTGATTTTAATTTAATGAAATATTTAAATCCTATTAAATATTCCAAAAGGCTAAAAGAATAAATATAATATAATAAATAAATATTATAATTTATTCTAAGCCCATTAGATCAACCCTTTTAATAAATCCTATTTATTAATTTAATTCCCTTTATCAAATAGAAGGAATTAATTTCTCCAAGAAAATATAGGACCTGATTAAATCTAATTTAATCATTCCTTTACTCCAATATTTAATTCTAAATTAAATACTAAGTGTGTGTGTGGATAGTGTGTGACTCTTTAGGTTCACCATTCAGCTAGACTTGGTCGGATTCCTAGAATCCGTCCGTTACCATGGGTGGCCATCTAGCAACGGTCCATGGCACTAGAGACTAGGTGAAATTTTCGGGGATGAACATTTAGGCTCTAACAGTACACTTGTCCTTCTGTCTTCGTTCTCATCACTTAGGGTCTAGGACACGGAAAATGCAGGTACCCATTTTGGACCTAAGTGTCGGTCTGTCCTCACTAAACGCCGCAAGGGAAACCTTTTCCCTTCTGTTCAGTCACTGTGGCCACAGATTTCAGGGACAAGACACAGAGCATATATGAGACTCAACTGTCAACACCTTTTGACAGGAGACAGATCCTTTCTTGGAAACTACTGTCACTTTGTGCACCGAGCTGCACTAGACATGGCTTATGACTACTCAAGAGTATTTTGGCAATCTCTCACCATATCTAAGATACAGACCTAACGCACAGGTAAACTCAGCAGTTCCTCAAGTCAAAGGACTTGGCCTGTACCGTTGGAACCGGGAATACGCGTCATACCTTGCTGACCATACTCAAGGTCCTCCGTAAGACGGTTCCCGCGAGTCACCTCAGTCAGCTGCTTCCTAGCACACTGACCCACTAACACTGCTTAGACGACCTTCGTCACCCGTCGATGAAATACGACAGCAGATGCTTAGTGCAAGTCTCATAGGGAATCCCGGTACCCATTTTCGGGATTCCTTGACTTGGAGATTTCCGGACTGATTCGGTAAGACTGATTTCATGGACCTACCTCCAAGCGTAGTCCCAGTCCCCGAAATCGTTTCTCAGTCCGTGGGCTTTGTTTGCGTAGTGAACAGAAACGTAAATGCAGATAAGTGAACGTAAACAAAGTATTGCCATATGAATTTTTCACTTCTTTATTCATAAATATTTTTATCAAATACCAAAGAATTGTCTAGACATAGGTTACATATTCCTGCCAAAATTGGCTTACATGGTCACCTATTCTAACAATCTCCCACTTGACCTTTAAAGCCAATTGCCCATATGCTTAATCCCCATCTTCTCAAGATGTTGCGTATGAGCGCTCTGCGACATAGGCTTTGTCAGCGGGTCTGCTGTGTTGTCTGCCGAGTTGACTCGGTCCATCCGCACGTCACCTCTTCCTACCATTTTCTCTAAGAAGATGGTAGCGTCTAAGAATGTTTTGGAACGGTGATGAGATCTCGGTTCCTTTGCTTGCGCTATAGCGCCATTGTTATCACAAAAGATGACAACGGGCTCGGCGATGCTAGGCACCACACCCAACTCTTGGATGTAGTTTCTCATCCAAACCGCTTCCTTAGCAGCTTCTGAAGCTGCTATGTATTCAGCCTCTGTGGTGGAGTCAGCAATGGTTGCTTGCTTGGAACTTTCCAAGCTACTACTCCTCCATTGAGTTTGAATACGTACCCCGATTGAGACTTGGCATCATCGTCATCAGACTGGAAGCTAACGTCACTAAAGCCTTCCAGAATCAGTTCTCCATTGCCATAGATTAGGAACATTTCCTTAGTCCTTCTTAGGTACTTAAGGATGCCCTTAACAGCATTCCAATGTGCCTCTCCCGCGCAGGACTGATATCTGCTTGTTACGCTCAAAGCGTATGCAATGTCAGGCCTAGTGCAGTGGACCGCATATTGTATGCTACCTACGGCGGAGGCATAGGGGATGACCTTCATCCTTCAAGTTCCTCATCAGTCTGTGGGGGCTGTTTCTTGGATAACTTGATCCCATGCCTCATTGGAAGGAATCCTCGTTTGGAGTTGTCCATTCGATATCTCTTTAGGACTTTCTCCATATACGAGTTTTGGGTAAGTCCTAACATCCTTTTAGATCTGTCCCTGACAATCTGGATGCCTAGGATGTAGGAGGCTTCACCCAAGTCCTTCATGGAAAACTGGATTGACAATCATGCTTTTGTGTTTCCTAACATTCTGACGTCATTACCAATGAGCAGAATGTCATCCACATAAAGCACTAGGAACACCATTGAGCTCCCACTGACCTTCTTGTATACACAAGGGTCGGATTCGTTTTTTATGAAGTCATAACCCCGTATTACTTCATCAAATCGAATGTTCCAACTTCGGGAGGCTTGTTTGAGGCCATAGATGGACTTCTGGAGGCGACAGACTTTCTGTTCTTCTCCAGTGACCGTGAAACCCTGCGGCTGATCCATATAGATCTCTTCTTCAACGAAACCGTTGAGGAAGGCCGTTTTCACGTCCATCTGTCATATCTCATAGTCATACCATGCTGCTATGGCGAGCAGAATCCGAATGGATTTAGCCATGGCTATTGGCGAGTAGGTATCCTCAAAATCGACCCCGGGTCATTGAGTGTATCCCTTAGCTACAAGCCTAGCCTTAAAGGTTGTGACTTCTCCATCAACGCCAAGTTTGCGCTTGTAGACCCACTTACAGCCCACTGGCTTAACACCTTTCGGTGGATCTACAAGACTCCAAACTTGGTTCTCGCTCATGGAGTCCATTTCGGCTTTCATGGCCTCAAGCCATTTCCCGGAGTCGATGTCAGACATCGCTTCTCCATAAGTCTTAGGATCGTTATCCAAAAGATCGGTCGCACCTAGAAAGCCATATCTCATTGCAGGTCTGGACTCTCTAGTGGACCTACGGAGAACGGGAACGTCAGTGATAACTGTGGGAACTGACTGTATCGGAGCCGGTGGTTCAGGAACCGGGGCTGGCTGTTCCTGAGGCTGTCCTTCATGCCTAGCACGTTGGACTTCTCGAGGTTGGTCAGCCCTTCGGCTGTTAATCCTGAATCCTCTAAGTGAGGGTTCCGCGGCTTCTTCTGATGGCTGGATTCCATCACTTGATTCCTCAAGGATCAGCTCATCAGGTTGGATATCCTCCGGGAAACCTTGCTCCAAGAATACTGCATTTCTTGAAACAAACACCTTTTGTTCCAAGGGGTCATAAAAGTAATAACCCGCAGTTTCTTTAGGGTATCCAACAAACCTGCATAAGCTAGACTTAGACTCTAACTTATCTCCCACTAACCTCTTGACGTATGCGGGGCTACCCCACACTTTCAAGTAGTTGTAGGATGCAGGCTTGCCGTGCCATATCTCATATGGCGTTTGGGTCAATGTGCTAGTAGGCGCCAAATTCAATAATTTGGCCGCCGTTTCTAGTGCATATCCCCAAAACGATAATGGCAATTTGGTAAAACTCATCATGGACCGAACCATGTCCAACAGGGTTCGATTCCTCCTTTCAGAGACACCATTTAACTGCGGTGTTCCTGGAGGTGTCCATTCTGATACTATACCATGTTCTTTTAAATAATTTAGGAACTCCGTACTAAGGTATTCACCGCCTCGGTCCGACCGAAGGATTTTAATTTTGCAGTTGGTTTGGTTCTCCACTTCAAGTCTGAATTCTTTAAACCTCTCAAGAGCTTCAGACTTGTACCTCATCAGGTAAACATAACCATACCGTGAATGATCATCGGTGAAGGTTATGAAGTAAGAGAACCCACCTCGGGCCTGCGTCCTTAGTGGTCCACATACGTCTGTATGGACCAAGTCCAATAGACCTGTGGCAAGCCTGCTTTGTCCCACAAAGGGCCTCTTGGTCATTTTCCCTCTTAGACAGGACTCACAAGTTGGTAGATTGCTCAAGTCCCCAACCTCTAGGTTCTTTGAGTCTACCAACCTTTTCATCCTATCTTGGGATATGTGACCTAGCCTAGCGTGCCACAGACGTGCGTTCCCGTTATTATCTAATTTTCGTTTGTGTTGTGCATTGAGGACGAAATTCGTTTGTTGCAAGATATAGAGTCCGTTATGTAATGTACCAAGTAGATGAGCAATTCCACACCTCATCAAAATAAAAGCAATTTTTATTGATTCTAAACTCATAACCACTATTGTCCAACAATGGAATGGAAATGATGTTTTTAATCATACTGGGTAAAAAAATAAACTTGTTCTAAATCTATGCTAATATTATCACTAATCACCAGAGTGGCGGATCCTACTGCTTCTGCCGAGATGGCCTTGCCATTCCCAAGCTTTAGGATCATGTCCCCGCTACCCAGTTTTCTGCTTCTTTTCAACACCTGCAAGTCATTGCAAATGTGAGCTCCACAGCCGGTATCTAATACCCAAGAGGCAGAACTAGTGACCATATTAAGCTCAATCACATATATACCTTGGTTCGAGAAGAGTTTGGGGCACTCTCTCTTCCAATGCCCTTTCTCACGGCAGTTGATACATATATCATATGCCTTTGACTGTTGCTTGGAGACAACCTTTCCCTTTCCTGTGCCTTTCCCCTCTTTGGCAATGGGAACACTCTTAGTGTTCGTAGCTGCTTTGACGGCCTTTCCCTTCCCTTTCTTCTTCTTCCAACGTCCGTCACCCTTGCCTTTCGTATTAGAAGTCGAAGCACCTCCAAACAATACCGAAGGCGTGGACTTCTTAGTCGTTGCCTCGTATTGCACCAAACATATTGATCAACTCATGAATGCCCTTCTCAAGTGCGTTCATGTTGTAGTTGACGATAAATTGGTCAAAGGAGGGTGGGAGTGACTGAAGGATCACATCTATGTACGTTTCATTATCGAGACCTGCCTTTAGGTCCTCGAGCTTTTCCACCAGGGTAAGCATTTTAACCCCGTGCTCTTGTACAGAGGATCCTTCTGTCATTTTAGTTCCAAAGAACGCCTTGGTCGCGACATACCTAGTATGCCGATCCGGGACTGCATTGCAATCCTTTTAGGCGAGCCATAATGGAAGGGACATCGTCTAGCCTTTCATACTGCTTCTGAATCTCATTGGTCATCGAAGCAAGTATGATGCTACGGACCTTCCGGTTATCCTTATGCCAAGTCTCGAACGTCTCACGTTCTTCTGGCGTGGATCCTTCCGGTAAGGTCCTAGGGAGAGGCTCGTCCATGACGTAGCCTTGGTTCTCGTAATCTAGGACTATCCTGAGATTGCGCAACCAGTCGTTGTAGTTTGTTCTATTGAATTTGTTTGTCTCAAGAATGGTGGAAAGTGGGTTCTTAGACATTTTAAAATCTACATTTTAGAAAACAGCGCGCAATCAGCAGAAAATAAAAGACGGTGGTTTGATAAAAATTATTAAATGCATGGACTTTAGTCATTTAATCCTCCCACTATTTATACGAAAACACGGTACTCTCAAACGTGATTTTCGGGAAAACCTTTCCAAGTGGGCTTGGGATCCACAGCGATTTTTTCATACCCCGCTTTTACGATTCGCATGGAAAAGATCCTGTGGGAGGTATTCCATACCATTCTCGTTCCACGAGATTCCCAAGATTATTGCCTCACCCTTTCACATGATCCCAAGGACTCCAAGCAAATCATGTTAATTGGGCGTTAGACCCAACCCAATCGACCGAGCCACGGACCCACTGGTACCCCCACGACTCGTGAGACAGGTAGCAGCAGCCCGCTTTTCGTTCATGACATAATGCAGCTTCCTTTAAGTACAATAACGTGCCACGACTCGTGAGACCACGCTATTGACCTAAAGCAGCTTCCTCACTATGCCATGGATTGGAAGGCATGGACAAACTCCTAGAGTTCATGTCCACTTTGTCTAGGGTCTAATATTTTGACATTGGTCTAACCAATGTGAGAGTAAGTAATGACCGAGATCTCAAATAAATATCTACACATACATCCATAATGCGTAAATAAACCATTCATAGCAGTTATACGATAAATAAATAATCCATTCATCCATCATCATAACCACATGCAAAATTAAAGCCTAGCACGCCCCTGTTGGATGATCACGAGCCCGAATCCTATGCGATCCACTGAGCCCGCAGTGGATCTATGGTCAATCTAGGGTTGGTCCTATACTATTACATTAATAGTAACCCAATCATCATGCTGATGGGCCTTGGTCTCTTTTTCTCTTTCTTCACTTCATGGAAAACACCAAGGGGCCTCCCGTCTGGGCTCTCCATGTGGTCCTTCCTTCTTCTCCACCAATTACAAAAAGGAAACCTCACTCCTAGTCTACTCTCATTACATATTAAAAATTAGAAACCCCAGCGAAAACCCGGGGGGAGTACATAAGGAGGGAGGTAGAATGCCTTATTATTCCAAGGCAACTAGAAAGAGAGAAGGAGAAAGCAGTAAAAGAGGCACACAGGCCCAACAGAAAATAAACCATACATCCGGTCTTAGGGCTCGCGATCATCCATTTCCATCCAACACACATAATCACATGATCCAATCACATAATTACATAATACCAACAACATATGATTTCCAATCATAAATATCCAAAATAATTAATGAATATGTGCACAACGTGTGAAAAATAAAACACAAATATTGGTAATAATATTTTCTTGTTTTAGGAAAACCTTTCCTCATTATTTTTAAGTAAAATAACCCCGGGATTCCGAATCCAATTTATTTTACTCCTAAAATAATGTCTTTAGAAAAATGGGCATAATTGAACCAAAAACGATTTTTTAGAATTAATTCAAAATTAAAACTGAAAATAATTAAAAAAATAAAAGAAAATTACTGCTAGGGTTTTGAAACCTTAGCGGCAGCAGCTGCGGCGGCGGCTCGCCGGCACGCGCGCAGCGCAGCAGGCTCAGCCTGCCGCCCCTGCGCGCGTGCAGGCACTGCCTGGCCGGGCGCGCGCGCGCAGGCCCCTTGCCTCCGGGCGCGCGCGCGCAGGCCCCTTGCCTGCGTGCGCGCGCGCCTGGCCGGCAGCGCGCTGCGCGGCCTGGCATGCCGGCAGGCCGCCGCGCGCGCAGGCTCCCCTGCCTTGCGCGCGCGCTGGCCTGTTGGCTGCCGGCCGTGCCGTGCGCAGACTCCTTCATCTGCGTGCGCGCGCGCCTGGCGGCGCCGCCCAGGGCCCGTCCGCGCGCGGACTCGCAGGCGCGCGCCCTGCGCGCAGCCTTCCTGGCTGCGCGCTGCCCCCGCGCGGCCGGCTGGGCGGGCGCGCGCAGGCCTCCCTTGCCTGCGCGCGTCTGCCCTGCCGGCAGCGTGCGGCTGCGCGCGGCCAGCCCTCCCCGCTAGCCGGCTGCGTCGTTTCTCGTTTTCCGTTCAATTTTCCACCCCGTTTCCCAAGAAAAACAGAAAATCACCAACATTCATAAATTCACACGAATCAAAAGCAATAAAATTGACATGCTTAAAATCAAGAACAATCAAGATTTAATAAAAAAATATGCCAATTTCACGTTCCATGCTTATAACGCACATAAACCCTAGGCCTATACACCGAACCGTGCTCTGATACCACTGAAAGAAAATCCGGTGGATCGTCCCGGGAATTGCGCGAATGCGGAAGCGCGGTAAAATTAAACATATTAAATTTTACAAAATAAAAAGGCATGCTTTTAATTTAAAGAACACGCTCAAGGGGTGTGCCCTTGAGGTTCCCGGGCGTTCGGTGTATCTCATGATCATAAAACAATAAAATATATCATGGAGGCCATAGAGTTGAAAAATAAAGAGGGACGAAAATCTTAAACGAGACCTACCCGTTGTCGTTTTCGTCTTCAACTGCTACTCGCGTTGTTCCCCGTTTTGCACCAAGACCTCGTTCTTGAGATCCTCCAAATCGTGACACACGATCCACCCACGTATCTTGCACGTCGTGCTAGCAACGAACAAGTATTATTTTTGGAGTGGACGAATCAATAACTCGTTATCAATTAACGGTATTGGTTCGTCTAAGTTCTTAATGTTCCAAGAACAAAAAGAACTAAGGAAAAATATTTTATTGCTAGAGAAAGAGAGAGGGGGCGGACGAGAGGTAGGAGAGGGAGAGTGTGTGTTATGTGTGTTTTTCAAGAATCATCAATCTCTTAAATGTTGGAAGCTAGGGGTTTATATAGAGGAAGAGTTTAATCCTCTTTAAACTCAAACTCTAAGTAACCTAATTTGACTAGGATTTTGACCTAGTCAAAGTCCTAGTCAAACTAGTGTTTGACCTAGTCAAACGAATCCTAGCCTTCCATCTCCCCTTTCCATCTCAACCGTTGATTTTAATTTAATGGAATATTTAAATCCTATCAAATATTCCAAAAGGCTAAAAGAATAAATATAATATAATAAATAAATATTATAATTTATTCTAAGCCCATTAAATCAACCCTTTTAATAAATCCTATTTATTAATTTAATTCCCTTTATCAAATAGAAGAAATTAATTTCTCCAAGAAAATATAGGACCCGATTAAATCTAATTTAATCATTCCTTTACTCCAATATTTAATTCTAAATTAAATACTAAGTGTGTGTGTGGATAGTGTGTGACTCTTTAGGTTCACCATTCAGCTAGACTTGGTCGGATTCCTAGAATCCGTCCGTTACCATGAGTGGCCATCTAGCAACGGTCCATGGCACTAGAGACTAGGTGAAATTTTCGGGGATGAACATTTAGGCTCTAACAGTACACTTGTCCTTCTGTCTTCGGTCTCATCACTTAGGGTCTAGGGCACGGAAAATGCAGGTACCCATTTTGGACCTAAGTATCGGTCTGTCCTCACTAAACGCCGCAAGGGAAACCTTTTCCCTTCTGTTCAGTCACTGTGGCCACAGATTTCAGGGACAAGACACAGAGCATATATGAGACTCAACTGTCAACACCTTTTGACAGGAGACAGATCCTTTCTTGGAAACTACTGTCACTTTGTGCACCCGAGCTGCACTAGACATGGCTTATGACTACTCAAGAGTATTTTGGCAATCTCTCACCATATCTAAGATACAGACCTAACGCACAGGTAAACTCAGCAGTTCCTCAAGTCAAAGGACTTGGCCTGTACCGTTGGAACCGGGAATACGCGTCATACCTTGCTGACCATACTCAAGGTCCTCCGTAAGACGGTTCCCGCGAGTCACCTCAGTCAGCTGCTTCCTAGCACGCTGACCCACTAACACTGCTTAGACGACCTTCGTCACCCGTCGATGAAATACGACAGCAGATGCTTAGTGCAAGTCTCAAAGGGAATCCCGGTACCCATTTTCGGGATTCCTTGACTTGGAGATTTCCGGACTGATTCGGTAAGACTGATTTCATGGACCTACCTCCAAGCGTAGTCCTAGTCCCCGAAATCGTTTCTCAGTCCGTGGGCTTTGTTTGCGTAGTGAACAGAAACGTAAATGCAGATAAGTGAACGTAAACAAAGTATTGCCATATGAATTTTCACTTCTTTATTCATAAATGTTTTTATCAAATACCAAAGAATTGTCTAGACATAGGTTACATATTCCTGCCAAAATTGGCTTACATGGTCACCTATTCTAACAAACCGGTCATGCTAAACAACAAACTTATTATAATTCGTAAACTTCTGGTTTACGATTGCATAAGTTTCAATTGTACTAATATATGTGTAGTACAAACTAGAAGAAAATGCTTGTAATTTTTTCAATATGCATTTCTTCCCCGAGATCACATTTGTGATATAAAGGTGCTCAATATCTCTTAATTTGTTGTTTCAATATGATATCCATTTCGGCGGATATTCTTAAAGCGTAGAAGGTTTCTTTCAGACTTGGTGGAATAAAGTGCATCATCAATATAAAATTGTATTCCATCGGATAATAATATATTAGCTCTTCTGGAGCCCTCAATTAACTTTGCACTACCGGATATAGTACTAACATTGGCTTCTTGCATTACTAAATAAGAAAAGTACTTATCTTTAAATATTGTGCACGTTGTAGCACAATTAGTCTTAACCATTAATGTTAGAGCTAACCAACTGGATACTCATTCTTGATTAAAACATGACAAAATATCAAACCTGCATTAGAATATGCTATTAACAAGAAACAATGATATAAATAAGTTCTTCATTATATATCGTCGAAAACATGCAAGATACAAAATTCATAATACTAAACCAGAAATAAGAAATATATTACTGAACACTTCCATCACCAATCAAGTAATCAATGTTTTCTTTATCGTTTCTCCCAAGTTATTACTCACCAAATTCAGTGCGGCAAGGACCCATGATAGGTAGTTTATTCCAAAAACGTTAAGAGCATTGAAATTCAATTTTATGAGATTGACCATATTACAACAAGTTAATATGCACTTTTAGCATAACATTCACCATATACACATAAGTGGAATCAAATGTATTACACATAGATATGAACTAAAAGTGACATAAAAATTACTAACAATTAGAATCAAATAAGTTACCATGTAATTGATTTGGACTATCTATGACATGCATATATGGTATTAAATATATTAAACATTAATACTATAATATTACAAATAACAATTAAATGGGATTCATGAAAAAATTGTTTTTGTCGACCATTACATATTATTTCATATATTAATGCTAACAAAACATTTAAAATCATGTATATAGTCATATGAAGGATATCTATGTTTGGTGAAGTAAATTAGTCAAAATTGATCTCAAGTTAGCAAAAAGTGGGATCACAACATGTATATGCCATGAAATCAAAGAAACGAACACCTTTAAATAAATAAATGAAGAAGCTTCAGGCTTCTTAAATCGAACCATTATCTCAAATCACTTCAAGTGAGAAACTCAATAGACATATTTTATCAACGCTTCGGGATGATGGTATAAAATATTTCACCTACTGCTGGAGGTAATGTAACTCATTACTTACTTCCAGAAGCAATGGAAGTTTATAGAACACATCCACTCAAGGGGATAAAATCGAGAATTATATGCCTACTTCTGGAGGCAATATCAATTATGATAAATTCATTATTTATATATATGTCCACTTTAGGGGACAATAAAGTGTATAGAATATGATTATTCATATATCATTATTGAATATACAAGAATAATATCTTATACAAGGTTTAAGGATTTTCAGTAAAAGCTTACAAGCAATTATGGAATGACAAAAAATTTTCAGATATAATGTATAAGTCCCAAAACCTTGAAACGAATACGATCAGAAAACATACGAGCTTGAATATACAATCATAAGCTTCTCTTAATATCACCAATACCCAATGGATATAAATACTAGATTCACTAGATAGCATACTAGTAAGTATTTTATAGATATGTTACTATAGAGATATTACATTCGAAAATTAAATCTTACTACAATGATTTCCTTGATGATTAGATGGAGCTAGTCTTGAAAATGTAAAGCTCTCGTGCTGATAACGTATTATAAAACTAATATAAAATTACAACAATATGAGAATTGGAATCGAGTGAAAAGAAAGTATTTTTTGTATAGGCTCCAAGATTACAACCAAAAATCTCATCTTTGATGTGGGGAGATGAACCACAAGAGTTTATAATTTATGAGAGAATGCAAAGAGTATGGGAGATGAAGATGAACATCCACAACTTTTAATTTCATTTTCATAACATATATATGTATATGTACATATAGATATATATTCTTATGTTGTATACATAATTATGAAAAGTTGGCCATTTGTCTGGATAACTTTTTATTCTATGAACTTGTCATTATGTGATCATATGTGGTTATGGTGTACGGAACATAGATGTGTGATTATGTGTACTATGTTTGATTGTTAAATGAAATTGTACGTTGAAGTTATCGATGGGGATTTGATTGTTGAATGAGGATGAATGATGAGATTATTGATGAGAATATTGTGAATTGAGATAAAGAGATGGTTTACCTGACTGGGGGGGCATACTGCAATGCCTTATGATAATATGATTAATGACGAGTTGTGTGCTGTCATTGATCAAGGGAGATGATGTGACATATCATACGAGTTGTGTGCTGTGTGATATGATGGATGATGGGATATCATACGAGCTGTGTGCTGTGTGGTATCATTGATGATGGGGTATTATACGAGCTGTGTTATGTGTGGCACCGAGGAAAAAAAAAAGAGATATTATGATTAAGGTGATGATAACCGGCAAAGACCATTGAGTGATGCACTCCAACTTGGGTAAGCAGGGCCTTAATAAAATAAACGATGATTCTGGTATATTGTACTGTGGATTGGTATATGATTGTGGTACTGGTTATTTCATAATTTTGTGATGATTGCATATTAAATAATATTTGTGGATTGATATTATTTGATGATTGCATATTAAATAATATTTGTGGATTGATATTATTTTATGAGACTTATTTTATTTCATATGTGTATGTGTATATATATAAGTCGATTAGCTATACTTATTGAGTAGGCAGCTCAATCCTTGCCGTATATTTTTTTCGGACATAAGCTACAATGGCTAGCCGATCATAAGCTGATTACCAACATTACGAGATAGGTCAACAGTGATATCCTAAGTTGGAAATCCTAGCTACACAATTACATAGATATGAGATTTTCAATTGATTTGTATTTTTTTTTAGTTTTGTAATAAACTAGAAACTTCACTTTCTCCTTTCTTTATAGTGATAATGGCTAAGGTCGAAGGTTAAATACAATTTTTCGATGACGCATGTCATTATCTTATTAGGTTAAATGTGGATTTCTTAGAAGACGGAATGTCATTACCGAGGGGGTGTTACATATCTCTCAAAGTCTCACGCAAATAGCTCTGTCTATCCTCTCTTGGAGAATCACCAAAGTCTCCGAGGGTTTAACGTGTGTAAATGAGTAGCTTACTCTGGTAGTAATCTACCAAGGCGAGCAAGGCATGTTCGTAGGCTTTTCAATATTTGGAGAAAGATTCGACGTGGGGAGATCTTGAAAATGTTCGTGGAGATCTTGAAGATGTACGTTGGGGTAATCTTCAAGAACGAGCAAGACGATGTGTTCATCATCCAATCGAGGCATGAGCTTGTAGACGAGCCAGATCCAGATACGTGGATCGACATACTTTCCGCTACTACAAGTTTAATCGATCTACGATTGTGTGCTAATGTGTATATTGATTATATAACGTGCACATAGAGATTATATATTCTATGCGAGAATATTTATTTTATGTATTAACCACTGTTTTTCTTTTGCCAACAGTGGTATCAGAGCCACTACGGCTTAGTCTCGCTTGATTTGTCTGATTAATCGCGAAAGTTTTTTATGTATACTTGTTTTTTTTTAAATTCATTTTCAGCACAAAAGCATGAGTTTTTTCGTTGATTTTTCACCATATGTGAATCTATTTGCGTAGATCATATGGTTTAAATTTCGTGAAAATCAGATGGGTGGTTTGTGAGAAAAATCAAACCCTAATTTTTAAATTTATTTTCTTTGAGCAGAAAATCGAACCTGATTATGTATTTTTTATTAAAGTATTTTTATTCTATATGTGGAGCATGAAAGAGGTTCGAAACGGTATTGGAATAATCGAAAAGGGATTTAAAATGAATTAGATATGAATTTTTTAAGTTTTCATCGGAAAATACACTATCGCCGAAAATTGGCCGGCGAAGTCGCCGGAAACGCGTCGCCGGCGCCGGAGACATGCTGACTAGTTGCTGATGTTGCGCCAATTGGGCTCTGATTCGGCACCAACTAGAAATTGACTAGGGGCCAACTGGGTGTAGGGTCTAATGCCCCTTGGTTGGCATGGGAGCGGACCCGAGCCGAATCGAGCTGAGCCGAGCCTGTTGTTCATGGCTAGCTTATGGCTGGCTCTCGGCTAAGGCTTTGTTTGGTTGCATTTTTTTCAGTTTTTCTGAAAATTTGTTTTCCAGTAAAAAAAAAATAGTTTTTTTTTTTCAGAAAATTTATATTTGATGGGGCGGCCTTTCCGAGTTGTTGAAAATTTTTTTTTTTTCTAAGTCTAAATATGTATATTTTCTCCTTTTTTGTGTTGTAGAAAATTAGAGCATGACTTTAAAAAAAATGTCTTTATTTATTGCAATATTTGTGATTGCAATTTATGCCATGTTGATTATTTATTATTGCATTTGTGACTGCAATTTATGCCATGTTGATTATTGATTATTGCAATATTTATATTTGTAATTTATGCTATTCTGATTATTTATTATTGCAATATTATGTGATTGTAATTCCTAAACATGATTATTTTAATTGCAATATTTTTGTGATTGCAATTTATGCTAGCATATTTCTGTGATCCAAATATGCTAATAAGTGCTCCTATTATATTAATGCATGCCTAGATAATTGTGTAATAACATATGTTTATTGCTATTTTATTGAATATGTGTAATATGATTTTGTGCTATGAATATATGGACATTAACATTTGGGTGCTCATGTATTATGTGAGTATTTTATTATTTGTGGAGATAATTTGTGACATGGTAGTAATTAATGCGGTATCCCCAGTTTTGTCTAGATTGATGTAGTAGGTCTTCGATGTAAATTTTTTTAGCATAATTTAGCAGGCGTTTATTTTTTTTTTAAAATGTATTTTTTAGCCCAATTTTTGGAGGCCATGTATTATTTCTTTTTGGGATATGTTTTGCTATTTACCACTATAGGGCCAAATTATCTCAACATGATGCACCAAATATTAGTGTAGCCCATGTAGGGCTAATTTTATTTTGTTTTAATCATATTGCATATGACATGCACATAGCATTTTTTTTGGACATAGAGTTATTTTATTCATGATCAGTAAATAGTTTATTATGACTTTTTACTCAGTGGGAGATGATTACTAGCCGTGTTGCAAAATTTTTGATTCCACTAGTATAAAAAAATAATAAATAATGTACTTGGATCTAGAATAGAATATAAGACCAGTACTATATTTTTTGCGCACACCTAGAGATCTTGAATTAACTCACTTTTTTTTAGTCAATTAAATGTTAAGATGGATAATTGCCTAATACTATCGCGATTTAGACGCTGACAATCAATGGTGGATTAAGAAAATATTTGCGCTTTTATTGGTTAAGCTGCAAACTAAAGAATCTTATTGGAGAGTTGTCAAGCGTTATTCTTGAATATGAGCTCACTCATCCTTAAGTTACTAATTGAGTTGATTTATGGATATTTATGTGTTCACCTAACGAAATCGCCAAACTTGAGGTTTTTTTTTTTTTTTCAGTTGAAACACAAAAGTGATGCACTTGTTGCTCATGTTGAACCAACTAAAGTGTTGTCGGATCAAACAAAGAATAGCACGATAAGTGCAAGACTGGAAAATTTGATCCACGAGGTGATAATTGTATCACTTTTTCTAAAGCAAGTGACACCATTAATTGTCATAGTGCTATGAGAAATTAGTTACTTCACTGGTAATTGAACTGAGAGGAAGTTTGCCTAAATAAATGCTCTCTCATTAATTTTTCTAGGGTCTCCAATTCTCTCCTTAGATGGATGGTAGATATGGCAAGACCTAGCACATAATTCGAGATTGAGCAAAATGACTATTGTTGGTATTGTGCGCTAGTATAGAAATATTGTGAAATAGCACACAAGAGGATTTTGGGAATGCCACCCCACGCTCATTAATTGATACGAGTTGTACTCTTCAACGTGTCATGTAAAAAACAATGGAGCTACTCTAAAGAGTTTTGCAAAAGGCACTAATTACCCAATATAGTCTAATCGTGCTAAGAGCACTATTAAGACATTTGTTGTTGAAACGTTAGGTGGATCGTCCCGGGAGATGAACGCGAATAGCGGAAGCGCAAAAAATAGCATATTAAAATTGCTAACCATAATTAAATGGAATTTAAATCATGCATAACATACATAACCGGATCAAGGGGTGTGCCCTTGATTCTCCCGGGCGTTCGGTGTATCTCACGTTCAATAAAACACAACATGGAGGCCATAGAATCGAAACCAAAAACGTAATTAAAGAACCTAACCTGTTGTAGTTTTGCCTTCGTTCAGCTACATGCATTGTTCCCCGTTTTGCACCAAGATCTCAAAGAAGAGACCTTCTAAATCATGACACTCGCTACACCGGAAAGCAAAGAATCCTTGTGCTAGCAAGAAATTATTTGGGGAGAAGAGACATCGATACACGCTATCAATTAACGCAACCGACGTCTCTTATGTTCTAACTTGAATAAATCAAGAAGAACAAAGTAAAAATCTTGGAGAGAAGAAGAGGGGGTGGACGAAATTCTTGAGAGAATTATGAGATGAGAGTTGTAGAGATTAGTAGGTGTGTGTGTGTGTGTGTTTGAGTATTTATAAAAGATGGAATTTCCTATTCCTACTCAAACTCTTCTAAAGAGACACACTTTGACTAGGATTTTGACCTAGTCAAATCCTAGTCAAACTAGGCTTTGATTAAGTCAAATTAATCATGGCCCTTCATCTCATCAATCCCTTGATCAAATCTTGTCCATCCATTTTGATGGGCTTTATAGAATGGGCTTTATTTAATTCTAAATTAAATAATCCCATGGACTTTATACATTCCTATTTAATATACTAAGCCCATTAATTAATTAATGGAATGGACTTCATTTAATTCCCAATTAAATAGTCCCATGAACTTTATATTAAATCCTATTTAATATACCAAGCCCATTAATTAATTCACCCTTTTAATCTAATTAAAAGGGAAGCCCATGCTTTATAAAATCCATAAATCTAATTTATGAACTCAAGCCCAATTATTCCAAATAATCCATCGAGGCTTGAATCTCCAAGAAGTATAATTTAATTCCATTAAATTAAACCTTCTCCCGGAATTAATTCCAAATTAATTCCCTTTCATTTAGTGTAGCGGGTGTGACTCTTTAGGTTCACCTTTCAGCTAGACTTGGACCTAGTTCTTGTTATTTCATAACCAAAGTAGTTCGTTACCATGGGTGGCCATCTAGCAACGGTCCATGGCACTAGAGACTAGGTGAATATGTTAGGCTCCGAGTTACATGTAGGTACGGTCCTACCGTCGCTCGATACGTACGGGTACGGTCCTACTGACGCTTGTCTCCCGGCCTTTAGTCTAGGGCATAGAATTGGGCGTCGGTTCCCATCCTTTACTAGGCAACTATGCATAATACTCGAGATAGGTTTAACTCGACGTAGGAAATCCTTTCCCACTACATCAAGTGCTACGGCCATAGACTTTGTGAGTCTAAACCATCTCCGAGCGCATAGGAGATCTCGCTGTCATATCCTTTGACAAGGGACAGATCCTATCTTGGAATACACTGTTCTTACATACTCCGATTGCACTGGACAAGGCTTATGATGACCATGTAATATAATCGGTCAAATTTCACCAGATCCAAGATACAGCCTTAGTATGTAGGGGACTGCCGTGATCCTCAAGTTCGAGGACTAATCCCGTACTATCGGAATCGGGAATACGAGTCATACCGACCAAGCCCGAGTGGCTTCCATATGACGATTCCCGCGAGTCACCTCAGTCAGCAGCCACCCAGCTGGCTGACCCACTAACACTGCATGGACGAGCCTCGTCACTTGTCGATGAAATACGACTGCAGATACTTAGTGCAAGTCTCAAATGGATTCTCGATGCCCTGTCTCGAGATTCCTTTGACTTGGAGTATTTCAGACCGATTCGGCGAAACTGATTTCATGAACCTACCTCCAAGCGTAATTCCAATTTCCCGAAATGTTATTCCAGTCGGTGGGCGTTTGTTGTGACAAGCAGTAAGTACTTGTTCACAGATTGACAAATGGTTCTCAGAACAGCCAATACAATTGACTTTCTGGTCACCTATTCTAACAGTTGTGTGTTGTGACTTATCCATCTTAGATGCATTTCTTTTATTGTCATGCATTTACATTTCTTCTTTCGTTTCTTGCATTATGACATATGGAATTTTGAGAATGACCATGTTAGCTAGAACAAACTATTTGGTTTAACTGGCTAAGTCAACCTCCCTGAGGAAGATTATGTTAGCTAGAAGAGGCCACTTGGTTCATTCGCTAAAGGTTATTCTTCCTTGAGATTGACCATGTAAGCTAGAAAAAAATTACCTGGTTCACTCGCTAAAATCAACCTCCCCGAGGAAGATTATATTAGCTAGAAAAGGCCACTTGGTTCACTCGGTAAAAGGTTACTCTTGATTGAAAATTTTTCCTAGCGAAAAGAGTTCGCTGGAAAATGAGGAGGTTTTATCAAATCACTAAAACTTGTCCAATAAATGAATGTGGACTTATGAGTATGAGGCATGAAATGATGCAATAGTATTTCTCATGCTATTGATCAGTGCACCTATCTCACTTGTTAAAAAGCGCTATTTTCAGCTTTTTTACAAGGATAGAGAATTAAAGGATGTGAACATTATGGTTCCATGTATTGACAAGGAACGAAAGTATCATGTTTGATTATGTTGGACAAATACTGAGGAATATAAAACTGCAAACGAATCATGATTCTAATCTCTTAGCAGCTATATGAGTTTGCAAAAGAACAAGAATCTAACATTTCTAGAAATGTCTAGAACTTAAACGGTGCAAGACCATTTTTCATTTTACTTGGGTAGATGCAATTTTTGAATGCAGCCTACAACATGATAAAGTGCCTCTACGAAGTTCTCCAACTCTTGTTAATACGGTCGCAAGCATATGGCATGTACCTATTGAATTAGCAAGATATGAACAAAGGATTCATGGAGAAATTAGTCGTGCAATATAGATTCCTTAAGAAGGAACCTTTTTGAGATCTGTGAGGTTAATAGAGTCTTAACTATGAGAGTGAAAGATTCTTAAGAGAGGCGCCCATTTCTCTGCAATGATGATATTTTATTCATGTTCAGTTGCAAGAGATAATCGAAGCGACTCAAAAGTCAGTGGGAGTATCTAACTAGAGAAAGGGTTCGCAAATTCCACAAATTAAGGAGCGAACATTAATAATGTTCCCCCTCATCTATATGAGACTGAATAGGTATCCTCCACAATTATTTGATGGATATTGATGAGTCAAGAATTGACTTCACCTAACACTTCAAGTGGACAAGTACTTAAACGGAATTGATAAGCCTAATGACTAAGAACAAAGTTGATCTTCTATCTATGTTCAAGATCATTTTGAAACATGTGGTTTCTAAAAGGTCATGTGCACAGTAGATAGTTTATATAAGTATAAAGGTCAACTGACGGCGAAATATTTACGCCCACTTGAAGGGTGTAGTTTTGAGACATTCTTCTTAATGGTGAGATTTGTCTGAATTCGCCATAGCCACTCTCGCCACTTTCACCTAGATGCTACTAGCTGATGTTAGTTTACATATCTAATTAAAGAGTGGACATGATGATCATGTGGATCTTCTAGTTAATTCTAGTTGTGGGGCAAGCGCAAGTTTGATGCTTACAAGCTCCATTTATAACTTAAATTATTGTCTAGGTAGTGATAATATCGTTCCATTGAGCTATCATTTGATAGGCTTAACGATGATCGAGATGATCACCAGATATGTCAAAATTGTGAGAGAATTAGCTCTCACTCCGTTGCAGGCAAATAAGTTTGATGGCTAGAAGTGATATGGAGATATCGCCAAATAGAGTGGCAGTCTTTCGCATGGACATAGGAGCAAGTATGATGTATACTTAGTATTCAGATACTAAAGTTGTATACGTATCATACTATCCTAATTGATACTCCATAACCACAGAGTTCTTAGTTAAAGGAGATGCCTTAAAATTGAAAGAAGAAAAGAAATGTTGTGGTCGTGACGCTGTAGAATGTTTGATGTGCAATATGTGTGCACAACTAGTCATGTGCTCAATAATTAGAATGGTGAGTAGATACCAAAGTGATCCTTGATGCACATATCGTGATGCAACAAAGTGATCAACAACATATCTATGAAAGTAATCTAAGATTAGACTAAAGACTATCTGGTCATGATACATATGTGATGCACATAGCAAAACTCTGTATATTTTGGGCGCCAAGTATTGTTGGATGACCTGGTATACAGATGCCAGATATTATTAATGCGACATGCGCATAATCAAATTATTCTCCAACATGTTCTACGAGCGGTATAAGCATTCATCTCTTTTACCAAGCCTTGGTATTAATGAAGGCATGTTAGTGGTAAAGGATCATGTAGAATCTTATTCTTATGGCTTATGAGAATATTAGATTGGTACTGAATTATGAAATGTCACTAGGCCCTGATTGGCCCTCTCACACAGGTAATCGCTCTGGCGCTGCGATAGCAAGTAGGATGAGGCTTGAAAGATCATTTCGCACTAGTGAGTCATGCAAATGATCACCTTCGCACTTGAGAAGTAGGGAAGGGCGATGTATAATGAATAGTCGCCTTAGATAGAGAAGCTAAGATGAGATCACATATTTGATCGATTATAAAGTATGTCCGAACTTCATAAAAGGCCTATTTTTTAGTTGAACGTGCGGACTACTAGAAGGCATGATGGGGACCATCCAAAGTTTCCAACTCAAAAAAAGGATGATCCTTTGAAAATTAATGGAGGTTTAATTACAAGAGCAAAAGCGAAGAAAATCAACGAAGCTTTCATGATTCTGATTGATGAAGTCAATGGGACAATACGTGAGAAAACATCAAAAAGAAGGCCTAATGGTTAATATCCTTCAAATAAATGGACCAGAATGCATCTAACAAATTGGCTTAAGGGTTGAAGACTTCAGTTGAAGAAAAGGGGGCCATAAATTCGTCCAATCCACCAAGCCCAAAAAGAGAGTCCATTATTTTTGTCTAAATTAGTTTATTTTCAGCATTAGAAGGCCAAGAGACATCATAGTAGTCAAAGGGTCATTCTTGTTTTCTAAGTCTTGTTAATGTGGTCAAAAGTGTCACTTTAATGCTCCTAAAGTCCCAAGGTTAGAATTAACTCTTGAGACCCTTGGGCATCCATTTGAAGCCTACAAAAGGCCATGGTTATCATTTGTAAAAATCAGACTTTGAATTAATATAAATTTTCTTCTTGTGAGGTTAAATTCTCATTGTAGAGTTTCAATTGTTTAGAACTTATCAAGATACTTGAGCAATATCTTGTGGCGTTCACCATACCAAGGTTCTTGGCTGTCGATATAGCCAAGAGGTCAAGGTTCTTTCAAGCTCCAAGTACGATCAAACTAGATCATCGATCTGGGATTTTCGCTGCCTATTTTTATACGTTTGGTTCTTGGATCACTATTAATGGGTCTCACGTCCTATCCTTATCAGTTTGGTATCAGAACAATCTGGTATTGATTTGATTTTCTTATCTTCTTGCATATTTAGTTTTCAAAAAACAAAGAAAAGAAAAGCTCAAAAGAAAAAAACAAACGAGCAGCAAAAAAAAAAAAAAAAAAAATTGTTCAAAAAAAAAGGCCAAAAAGAAAACAACAAAAGTAAAAAAAAATTGGCCATGTGAAAAATTAAAAACAATAAAAAATAAAAAATTATTGAAGTATTCATTCATCTCTTGTCATTACTAAATACCATCAAAATAAAAGAATCAATCATCATCTAGTTGTTCAAAAATTTTCCTGTTCGGTTCTATTCTAATTGAGCCTACGAAGAGAATTTGAGTGGTAAAAGGCAAGAAATGGTGAGTTTATTAGAGGGGAGGTAAAAGCCTACGAGTGAAACACGAGTGTTGTGAGAAATTACTTTGAGTGATACACGAGTGAATTGTGAGGGTTCTACAATGGAAGTCCCTTCTACCAATATGGGAAACGAGTTTGCCGTTCAAGCTATGCAACAACAATTTGCAAGACTCGGAGCAATTCTTGAAGGCATAACCGATCGTTTGGAGAGGTTGGAACAACCAATTCCTAGGAGATACGGGAATCACCAAATCCATCAATTGGAGTCCGAAGAGGAGGAAGACATTGAGCCTCACATTATGGTAATAGAGGAGGTAGAAGATGGCAAGTCAATGAAGTAGAATGAGATTTGGGAAGCATAAAACTGAACATTCCCACATTTCAAGGAAGAAGTGATCCGGAGGCATATTTAGAGTGGAAAAGAAAGACGGATCTTATCTTTGAGTGTCATAACTACTCCGAGGAGAAGAAGGTGAAACTTGCTGCAATTGAGTTCACCGACTATGCTATAGTTTGGTGGGATCAATTGATCACAAACCGAAGGCGGTATGGAGAGAGACCTATCTCTACTTGGGCTGAAATGAAATCCATCATGCGTAAGAGATTCGTTCCTTCACATTATTTTCGTGATTTGTATCAAAAACTCCAAACTATGACACAAGGTGTGAAATCCATGGATGAATATTACAAAGAGATGGAGATCACTATGATTAGAGCGAATGTTGAAGAAGACCGAGAGGCCACCATGGCAAGGTTCTTAAATGGGTTGAACCGAGCTATAGCCAACATTGTGGAGCTGCAATATTATGTCGAGCTTGAGGACATGGTGCACACAGCCACGAAGGTGGAAAGACATTTGAAGAGGAAGGGATCGAATCAAAGAAACTTTACATCAAATTTTCAGCCACCAAGCAAGGCGAAAGAAGGGGCTTCAAAGACAAGTTTTGGAGTCACCTCCAAAATCCAAAATCAGGCGTCTAAAGCCAAATCTAATGAGGTCTCCCGAAGTCGAGATATCAAATGTTTTCATTGTCAAGGTTATGGCCATATCACATCTGAATGCATCAACAAGAGAGTGATGATCTTAAGGGAAAATGGCGACATAGAATTTGAAAGTGAGCATGAACCCAACGATGACAAGCAAGTTGAGGAGACTACATCCAAACATGGAGAGCTTTTGGTGGTAAGAAGAGCTCTAAACATGCAAATGAAGGTGGACAATGCCGAACAACAAAGGGAGAACATCTTTCATACAAGATTGGTTCAAGGGAAGGTATACATGTTAATTATTGATGGAGGAAGTTGCGCCAATGTTGCTAGTTGTGA
The DNA here is from genome assembly GCA_034509735.1 of Sesamum alatum. Classification (NCBI taxonomy): domain Eukaryota; kingdom Viridiplantae; phylum Streptophyta; class Magnoliopsida; order Lamiales; family Pedaliaceae; genus Sesamum; species Sesamum alatum. Next base: position 18,248,462 of record JACGWO010000006.1, read on the forward strand.
AATGGTGGAGAAATTGAACTTAGCAACCACGAAGCATCCCAATCCATATAAGTTGCAATGGCTTAATGATTGTGGAGAAATTCGGGTAAGTAAACAAGTTTTGGTGTCATTTTCCGTTGGTAACTACAAGGATGACGTTCTATGTGACGCAGTGCCAATGCATGCTAGTCACATCCTCTTGGACAGACCATGGCAGTTCGATAGGAGGGTGACTTATGATGGTTTTCTAAATCGTTACACACTCAAGCATCGTGATCAAAACATTAAGTTTGTTTCCTTAAACCCCCAACAAGTTCAAAAAGATCAATTCAAAATGTCTCAAGCAAGAAAATTGAGAGAGCCGGAAAAAAAAAACAAAAAAAAGGGCAAGAATGAGGTGAAAAATCTGAAAGAAAAAAAGAGTGGGGAGCAAAATAAAGAAGAAGTTAGTGTGATTGAGAAGGAAAAGAAAATGGATGAATGTGAGGGCAAAAAGAAGTCGACTTTCTGTGCAAAAGCAAGTGAGATAAAAAGAGCATTAGTTGAAGAAAAAGAGTGTATTACTGATGGTGTTTAAAGAGTCCTTGAACACTAACGAACTAATCCCATCTTTGCCTAGTGCTTTTATGTGTCTTTTGCAGGAATATGATGACGTCTTTCCGGAAGAAGAGCCGAGCGGATTGCCACCAATAAGGGGAATTGAGCATCAAATTGACTTCATTCCAGGGGCCGTACTTCCAAACCGACCAGCTTATAGGGTGAATGCCGAGGAGACAAAGGAAATCCAAAGGCAAGTGGAGGAATTGTTAACAAAAGGGAAGATTCGAGAAAGCATGAGTCCATGTACCGTACCGGTGATTGTAGTACCAAAGAAGGATGGATCATGGAGAATGTGTACAGATTGTCGAGCCATCAACAAAATCACGGTAAAGTATCGCTATCCTATTCCTAGGTTAGATGATATGCTTGATGAAATGTATGGTTCTATAATATTCACAAAAATTGATTTGAAGAGTGGATATCATCAAATACGAATTAGAGAAGGGGATGAATGGAAAACTATTTTTAAAACAAAATATGGTTTATATGAGTGGTTAGTTATGCCTTTTGGGTTAACTAATGCACCAAGAACTTTAATGAGATTAATGAACCATGTTTTGCGTGACTTTATTGGGATTTTGTGGTAGTTTATTTTGATGACATCCTTATATATAGCAAAAACATAGAAAAACATCTTGATCATGTACATGTTGTGCTAGACACTTTAAGAGGAGAATCATTGTATGCTAATCTTAATAAGTGTTTGTTTTGCATGAATGAAGTTGTTTTTCTTGAATTTTTGGTAAGTGCTAATGGAATTAAAATGGAAAAGGATAAAGTCAAGGCTATTTTAGATTGGCCAACTCCTAAGAACATTGCTGAGGTAAGAAGTTTTCATGGTCTTATAAGCTTCTATAGGCGGTTCGTAAAGGATTTTATTACCATTGCTGCTCCATTAAATGAAATTGTTATGAAAGAAGTTGGTTTTCATTGGGGAGGAAAACAACAGCAAGCTTTTGATCTCCTAAAAGAAAAATTAACTACTGCGCCTATTCTTGCATTGCCTAACTTTGATAAATCATTTGAACTTGAATGTGATGCATCTGGAGTCGGGGTAAGAGTTGTTCTGGTGCAGGAGGGACGACCAATTGCATACTTCAACGAGAAGTTGAAGGGAGCTCAATTGAACTATCCGACATATGATAAGAAACTTTATGCTTTGGTGAGCATTAGAAACATGGCAGCACTACTTGTGGCCAAAGGACTTTGTGATTCATACGGATCACGAGTCTCTTAAGTATCTCAAAGGCCAAGGTAAGTTGAGCAAGAGGCATATGAAATGGGTGGAGTTCATCGAATCATTTCCTTATGTGATCAAATACAAGAAAGGATAGAAAAACATTGTAGCTGATGCATTATCCCGAAGGTATGCTTTAATTACTACTTTGAGCTCTAAACTTCTTGGTTTTGAGTCAATAAAGGAAATGTATGCCAATGATTCTGATTTTGGATCAATTTATTTAGCTTGTGAACTTGTTGCGTTTGAAAAGTTCTATAAACATGAGGGGTACTTATTTCGTGAAAGTAAACTTTGCATCCCTAAATGTTCTATTCGGGAGTTACTTGTTAGAGAGGCACACGAGGGAGGTTTAATAGGACACTTTGGTGTACATAAAACTATGGAAGTATTACGTGAACATTTCTTTTGGCCCGGTATGCACGTTGATGTTGAGAGAATTTGTGAAAGGTGCATAACTTGTAAATGTGCTAAATCAAAATCAAAGCCCATGGATTGTATCAACCCTTACCCATTCCTGGTGAACCGTGGGTGGATATTTCTATGGATTTCGTTTTGGGTTTACCTAGAACAAGTAAAGGAAGAGATTCTGTGTTTGTGGTTGTTAATAGATTTTCTAAAATGGCACATTTCATTCCATGTCATAAAAGTGATGATGCTACTCATATTGTTGATTTGTTCTTTCGAGAAATTGTGCGTTTGCATGGAGTTCCAAAAATAATTGTGAGTGATAGAGATGCAAAATTTTTGAGCCATTTTTGGCGTGTGTTGTGGAGTAAATTGGGAACTAAACTTCTCTTTTCTAATACTTGTCATCCACAAACTGATGGACAAATTGAAGGAGTGAATCGAACTTTATCTCAATTACTTAGAGTTTTGATTCAAAAGAACTTAAAGAATTGGGAAGATTGTTTGCCATTTGTTGAATTTGCATATAACATGAGTGTTCATTACTCCTTTTGAAATTATTTATGGCTTCAATCCATTGACTCCACTTGATCTTGTGCCTATTCATGTCGATTAGCGAATAAATTTTGATGGAAAAGCCAAGGCAGAATTGATAAAGAGGTTGCATGAAAAGGTAAAGCTCAATATTGAGAAGCAAACTGAACAATATGCAAAACAAGCCACAAAGGGCGAAAGCGAGTCATTTTTTAGCCTGGTGATTGGGTTTAATTGCACTTGAGAAAAGAAATATTTCCAGCAAAGCGCAAGTCAAAATTGCAAGCAAGGAGGGATGGTCCATTTCAAGTGATTGCAAGGATCAATGATAACGCCTACAAACTAGACCTTCCCGGTGAGTACAATGTGAGTGCTTCTTTTAATGTGACTGATCTTTCTCCTTTTGATGTAGATGAAGATTCAGATTCGAGGTCGAATCCTTCTAAAGAAGAAGGGAATGATGGGGACCATCCAAAGTTTTCAACTCAAAAAAAATAAAATCCTTTGAAAATTAATGGAGGTCCAATTACAAGAGCAAAAGCGCAGAAAATCAACGAAGCTTTGATGATTCTGATTGATGAAATCAACGGGACAATACGTGAGAAAACATCAAAAAAAGGCCCAATGATGAATATCCTTCAAGTAAATGGACCAAATGCATCTAACAAGTTGGGCTTAGGGGTTGAAGACTTCATTTGAAGAAAAGGGGGCCATAAATTCGTCCAACCCACCAAGCCCAAAAAGAGAGTCCATAATTTTTGTCTAAATTAGTTTATTTTCAGCTTTAGAAGGCCAAGAGACATCATAGTAGTCAAAGGGTCATTCTTGTTTTTCTAAGTCTTGTTAATGTGGTCAAAAGTGTCACTTTAATGCTCCTAAAGTCCCAAGGTTAGAATTAACTCTTGAGACCCTTGGGCATCCATTTGAAGCCTATAAAAAGCCATGGTTATCATTTGTAAAAATCAAACTTCGAGTTAATATAATCTTTCTTCTTGTGAGGTTGAATTCTCGTTGTAGAGTTTCAATTGTTTAGAACTTATCAAGATACTTGAGCAATATCTTGTGGCGTTCACCATACCAAGGTTCTTGGTTGCCGATATAGCCAACGGGTCAAGGTTCTTTCAAGCTCTAGGTACGATCAAACTAGATCATCAATCTGGGATTTCCACTGCCTATTTTTATATGTTTGGTTCTTGGATCACTATGTTCAATGGGTCTCACGTCCTATCCTTATCAAGGCATTAAGAGAGTGATTGTCTGATAATGCCCAAGTTAGGCGCTTGGATAGCGACTGGGCTTAGGTTCACATGATGTTGAGATCAGTGACATGCCCAAGTTGAGTGGGAGCTCCATTATAACATGTATTCATACTACATGTGCTTTAAGCTAACCTCTTATAAGAGGTGACTGAATGGTCCCTACTTCGTCACTGTGTGAACCCATGTTATTTCTTGTACCCTTTGGAACTCTGGACCATGTCATGAGGTGGAATCTTGATGATGCTACTTTAGCATGTCATCCAATGGCCAAGTGTGATTCGGTCTGTCAGAGCATGTCCAGGAAAGCTGTCAAGACCAAGTTGATTGGTATGAGAGGTCGAGAAAGAACTAAGTTGGTAACGCACTTGTGTTCTATGGTTCATAATGCGGGCGAATGTGTTGAAAAATGTCCAACTAGTCATAAATATGTTAGGATAGGTGACCATGTAGCCAATCTTGGCAGGCAAAATGTAACCATTGACTAGACAATTTCAGGGATTTGATAAATTATTAATGAATAAAGAAGTGAAATTCATTTGGCATCACTTTGTTTGTGTTCACTTTATCTGCTTTATACATATCTTCGCTACGCAAACAAAGCCCACGGACTGAAAACATATTTTGGGGACTGGGACTACACTTGGAGGTAGGTCCATGAAATCAGTCCCGCCGAATTAGTCCGAAAATCTCCAAGTCAAGGAATCTCGAAAATGGGTACCGAGATTCCCCTTGAGCTTTGCACTAAGCATCTGCTGTCGTATTTCATCGACGGGTGACGAAGGTCGTCTAAGCAATGTTAGTGGGTTAGCCTGCTAGGGAGCGGCTGACTGAGGTGACTCGCGGGAACCGTCTTACGGAGGACCTTGAGTAGGGTCGGCAAGTTATGACGTCTGTTCCCGGTTCCAACAGTACAGGTCAAGTCCTTTGACTTGAGGAACTGCTGAGTTTACCTATACATCAGGGTTGTATCTTAGATATGGTGAGAGATTGCCAAAAAAATACTTGAGTAGTCATAAGCCATGTCTAATGCATCTCCGGTGTACAAGAGTGACAGTAGTTTCCAAGAAAGGATCTGTCTCCTGTCAAAAGGCATTGACAGTTGAGTCTCACCTATGCTCTATGTCTTGTCCCTAAAATCTATGGCCACAGTAACTGAACCGAAGGGAAGGTTTCCCTTGCGGCGTTTGGTAAAGTACAGACGACACTTAGGTCCAAAATGGGTACCTGCATTTTCCGTGCCCTAGACCCTAAGTGGTGAGACCGTAGACGGAAGGACAAGTATACTGTTAGAGCCTAAATGTTCATCCCCGAATATTCACCTAGTCTCTAGTGCCATGGACCGTTGCTAGATGGCCACCCATGGTAACGGGCGAATTCTAGGAATCCGACCAAGTCTAGCTGAAAGGTGAACCTAAAGAGTCACACACAATCCGCACACATTAAGTATTTAATTTAGAATTAAATATTTGGAGAAATGGAATGATTAAATTGGATTTAATCGGGTCCTTAATTTTCTTGGAGAGAATTAATTCCTTTTATTAGATGAAAGGGATTAATCTAATAAATTAGATTTATTATAAAATTAATTTAATGGACCTAGAATAAATATTTATATTTATTATATTTATTTATTTATTGCCCTTTGGAATATTTGAATAGGTTTTACATATTCCATTAAATTAAATTAATGGTTGAGATTAAAAGGAGAGATGGATGGCTAGGATTAATTTGACTAGGTTAAATTACTACTTTGACTAGGACTTTGACTAGGTCAAAATCCTAGTCAAATTAGTCTTCTTTAGAGTTGGAGTTTGAAGAGGATTAAACTCCTCCTCTATAAATACTCCTAGTCCTTCACCTTTAGAGAGATGATGAAACTCCAACACACACACACACACACACACACACACACACACACACTCTACTCGTGTCTCTCTCTCTCCCATCTCGTCCGCCTCTCTCTCCTCTTTTCAAGAAAAATAGTTCTTGTTCTTTTGTGTTGACAATTGAACAAAACGAGGATTAATCCTGTTAAGTAATAACATGTGATTGATCCATCCTCTCCAAAATACTTGTTCGTTCGCTAGCACGACGTGCAAGATACGTGGGCGGATTGCGTGTCACAATTTGGAGAATCTCACATACGAGATTCTGTGCAAATCGGGGAACAACGTGAATACCGGTTAGAAGAGGAAAACAACGAACCGGTAATTCCCTTTTTACATTTTCGTCTCTTCTTCTATTTTTCAAATTCTATGGCCTCCATTAATACTTGCATGTGTTTTAATTCATGAGATACACCGAACGCCCAGGAACTTCAAGGGCACACCCCTTGAACGTGTTCTTTATTTTACGTATATGGCATGTTTAAATTTCGTTATTTAAATTTATACCGCGCTTCCGCATTCGTGCTATTTCCCGGGACGATCCACAATCTTTCAGAATATAGATACATACTTGTGTGAGTTAAGCAGGCTCTATTTATTGAGGGATCTAGAGATGCTTGATTAAGTGCGACCACAAGGTTTGGGGTACTTAGCAAGTTTTTTGGAGTTGAAGAGTTATGTTAGTTTGGTGATGACTTAATATAACTCTCCTCACATTTCGTTCTTCTCGCTTGGTCGCACGCCTTATTCCCTATATGAAAGAGGGGATGAGAGATGAGAAATTTTCAATTGAGGAGGCTATGTCAAATATGTATGAGTGAGAAATGTTAAATATACATCCATATTTCAAGAGTTTGAAGTCTCCCAAACTTGTGGTTAAGGAAGACTCCTCTTGAGTAAAGAGTTTGTAGTCTCCTATACTTTGTATTAGGATTTGGACTCCTCTTATGCCACTTAAAAATAGGGTGCTTCTATGGAACCAAAGGGTAATTCAATTCGATGTATATTCTCTCAAAGCCTTACACAAATAGCTCTTTCTATTCTCTCTTGGAGAATCACCAAAGTCTCCGAGGGTTTAAGGTGTGTAAATGAGTGGCTTACTCTGGTAGTACTCCACCAAGGCGAGCAAGGCGTGTTCGTTGGCTCTTCAATATTTGGAGCAAGATTCAACGTGGGGAGATCTTGAAAATGTTCGTGGAGATCTTGAAGATGTACGTGGGGTAATCTTCAAGAATGAACAAGACGATGTGTTCGTGATCCAATCGAAGCATGAGCTTGTAGACGAGCTAGATCCGGATATGTGGATCGACATATTTTTCGTTGCTACAGGTTTAATTGATCCAAGATTGTGTGCTAATATGTATATTGATTATATAACGTGCACATAGAAATTACATATTCTATGCGAGAATATTTATTTTATGTATTAATTATTGTTATTATTTTCCAAGAAAAGAAAATAAATAACGAAAACTTACAACATACCCACATGCATAAGACTTTTGTTACGTGACATTAATCTTACCATTCGAACAAGGCCTTATTGGAGATTTCAAAGTGCTGCTCAAAAAGCATATCTATTAAGTAGTTCGTTGAAATTTCTAGGACAAATATTCATAAGTAGAGAAACATATATATATATATATACTTCGAACAAGTGTTGAACAAAAATTCGAATACCAAGATGTTAAGAAATTGGACATTGATAGCAAGCACAGATGATCTTATACAACATTCGTTGAATTACATTTGCTTTCTGGTAAAATTATTCATTGGGAAGTGATAAAGAATTATTAATCAATAATCGCCAAATAGACTAATTACCATTTATAAATATTATCAGCCACTATGATCACCACGTCTCCCCCTTCACAAAAATACTAATAAGAAAAAAACTCCTTGAAAAAAAAAAAAAAGAAGGCCGACAATACCCCAGTACTTTTAAGAAAAGAGCAACAGGACCTCTGAAATTGGAGACAGTGAACTTCTTTTCTAAAAGTTCAGGGAGACGGCATTGCGCTTTCGCTCATTCAAATGGGTTTTTTACCTATTAGTATCTTTACAGGGGTGAAATGCAATTAGTATTCGTTTAGTCATAAAATAGCTTCGGAAAATCCGAGGTTACTGCTGCGGAGGAAGAGCTGTCTTGGGATATCAAACACCGCATCAGATAAGGCTAACAAGGGCTCCAGTAGAAAAGACTTGTGACTTTCAGTTTTTCTCTCTTTCTCAGCCTTCATTTCTTCGAGTAAAGCTTTGCTAGTGTCAATACCTGCGCAGTTCGATAGAGTACTATGTTAAGAAGTAGACGTAAATTTCATTTTTCTCTAATAACATAGTTACTTTAATGTAATAGAAGCTCCACAAAGTACTATGTTAATTGTAGAATTTTGTACGAGCATTAAAAAGAAAAGATTTAATACAATTTACCTCCCTGTGATATTACAAATAAATAAATTACTCCCGTATGAATAAAAAAAATAGCAATTTACCTCCTTGTATTCTTTAAAATAGAGCAATTCATTTTAAAAAATACAAGGAGGTAAATTGATATTTTATTTTTCATTGAGGGTAAATTGCACATTTGCAATATCATAGGAGGTTGCTTGCATTTTTCCCTAAAAAGAAATGACTTTTTGGTAAAAAGTCGTGGCAAATAGTAATTACCACAAGTACACGGTTGTTCTTGCAAGTTTGGCTAAATAAACACATAGGTCATAGTTAAAGAACATGATGAATGTGTTTATCATAATTAGAATCATTGTAAATATTAATTAATTGTGATCAAAATTTTAAATTTTGTTTTATTTTTATATGTCTTTGGTAGATAATATAAATCTATCGATTATTTTTAAGTTATAGTCGTTTATAATCTAAGAAATATATATAGGAAAGTTACTTGCCTGAGAGATAGCCCCCATGGACGTAGCCGTTAAATTTCTCGCTCGTATGCTCGCCTGTGAAAAATATCCTTCCCACTGGTGCCTGCAACAAATATTCAAGAAAAATAAATGGTAAGAACTATCTAGTTTTAGACATAACCAAAAACACAAAACTAGTGTTTGAATTTATTTTATAGTTGTCTAAATTCACGAATATTTGCCTAAATTTTTATAAACATACACTAAAAAAAAATCATTCTTAACTACATTTTTAATGACTATGACAAAAATTAATGGTAAATAACTATTATTAATTACGATTAAATAAAAATCATTGCAAAAACTAGTTTTTCCACCACAAAAAATTTATTTGCCACGGTTAAGAGCCGTGGTAAAAATATTCGCTATGGCAAATGTTTTAGCCACCCTCGCGAAAATCACGACCGACGACCGTTGCTTGGCCGTGATCAATGACTATTCGCTACGGCTAATTTAGTATTAACCACGGTAATTAGCCGTGGTTAAATGTCATATTTCTTATAGTGATAATTTAATTTATTTTTATTTTTTCTCTCACTAACACAATAAAATTTAGGATTTACCAGAAATTTCAAAAAAAAAACATATATACTTATCTTTAAATATCTCTGCTCTCTACCTAGAAAAATTATATTTTACGTACCAAACATTAACCTCGCCACATTGTATCCCATAACTCCAAAAAAAAAATTAATTTTAGTTTCAAATATTAATTCCGTTAAATTTCTGACAAAAACAGCACGTGCATGAGACGGGCTCTGCTAAGTTTTCAAGGGAATGAAGGTTGTTCCTGTGAGAAATTCAACGGAATTAATGCTTGCAACTGAAACTGCAAATTATTTTGGAGTTATGGAATGCAATGTGGTCATGAGTTAAAAATAATAAAACTAAAATTGAAAACAGGCTAACTTCTGGGACGTAAAATGCAATATTTTCCTCTCTATCTTAAAGTACTAGAGAAAAATATTATGTTGGATATGGATTTGGATTTGAGAGAAGAATTTGGAAAACGGATTTCAGATGACGCTATTTGAAAAGAATTTGAAATCCATTAATATTAGACAATACATAATTTAAAATTAAAATTAAAATATTTGAAATTTTTAAATTCAGAATCCTTCAAACAAATTCAAATGATTTCTATTAAAAATTTGAAATTTATAATTTCAAATCCTTCAATCCAAATGCAATCTTAGTTACCGATAATCAAGATCATATCATACAAACCTTTATGTCATCGACGATCTGAGGATTAACATAAATCGGGTAGTTGCTATAGCTGCCCCGTTGGAAGCGATTGTTCCACCAACGTGGTACAAGAATGTCAATGGCGTCTGGAATGTCATGTCCGAACATGTTTCTCAATACCTCCATTGCTTCTCTCATGGTTTCTTCATCGGACTGTGCTTCGATCCGTTTAGATTCTCGATTCGTCAAAGTCACGACGAGGATGTTTGAGCCCGGGTACGCGTTCTCCATATGCTAATCATAGCCAAACATGAATCAATCACCCTTAGTACAGTATAGAATGGAGAATACTGACGACAAAAGAAAAATTAACGATATTAAAATTGTCACTGATTATGTATATCAAGTGATAGAAATCTTTTTTCGTCACTACAATGACTTTTTTGGTAATTTTAATAGTTACAATATTTGCAACAAAAGTTGTCACTAGTAATAAGTGATAAATGAATTATCCATAGAACTATATTATAAATAAATAGTAACACATGTAATGAAATATGCAATGACAACACGCTATCTGTTGTTGTCAATGATTATCTATAAATGACTACTTCATAGATATTTCTTGTATTAATAATTAAGGTAGGATTAATTATACTTAGATCTCCTTTAATAAAATTATATTTTTTCTTAGAAAACTTTTAAAATTATACTTGCACCCCCTTCAAGAATTATTCATTTACAATTGTATCCCTTCGATTAAAGTTAATTTGAACGAAAAGTACTGATATCAGCAAAAAAATAATTGCATAAACTTTCAAGTTTACCATCATTTGCCATTCTGTGTAAATTATTGACAAAATGAAAAAAGTCAAAAAAGTTTTAATTGTAATAAAAATATGTTCCCAAAGCCATTGAATAAAAAATAGTAGTTGATGAATGAAAAAACTGATCATACTGTCAATAATTATATGGAATTGTGAATGAGGCATAAACTTATAGGTTTATGTATCTTTTTTTTTAGGTCAGCATTTTCCACTTAAATTTTAATGAAAGGATACAGTTGTAAATAGAGAATTTTTAAAGAAGTGCAATTGTACTTTCAAAAATTTTTGGAATGAAGTGTAATTCACGCATTGTTAGGAACTCTAAGTGTAATTAACTCATTATATTATGACAAAATTAAAATTATCGTAGCGGGTGTGTTGAGCTGAAATGCGTAATCATTGTCATGATTTAAGGCAAAAAGTACGATGTAAGCAAATAATAATATGATACGAACCTGCCAAAACGTGTAGTATCCTCTTCGTTGATGGGCGTAGATGAAGAACTCTTTGTCAGGTCCACACGGCCAAAATTTGTGCGGAAACTTGAGGAAAATCTTTGTGTAGACCATGATGTCGATGTTTGATATTGCCTCTGTTTTCCACCTCTGTTGCATACATTTTGCATTGCCTTAGTGTGTTTCAACATGTAATAGCGTCCAACTGAATTTTCTTTTCCAAAAATTTAGGGATAATTACACTCTCCTCCTCCTCCAAAATTTGGTGTAATTATACATAGATCCCCTTTGGCTTAGAAAATTACTTGTAGTATTCTTGAGGTTTAATTCTATCTAACAAATAGGTCTCTCCCTTATTCAAAATTCACCGAATTTGTTGATATTAACAAAAAAACTTAATGAAAATTATTATTTATCATCAATTGACTTATTATTGAATTATTGTAAGTCAAACAAATCGTTTTTTAATCAAACTAGCTTTATACTTCTTCACATGTTAATACATGTGAGGAGGTACTTCTCCATCGTTGTAAGGATAATTTAATCAAGGGATAATTACATTTACACCCCCTAACCAATGGTCTGTTTACACAAACCACCCCTGCCTTTTGAATAATTACAAATACACCCACTAGAATGTAAGCATCATTTACACAAACCACCCCTATTCTTTTAGAAAATTACACTTACACCACTTAAAAGTATCGACATTATTACACAAACTACCCCTATTTTTTTGGCTATCAAGGGTGGTTTCTGTAATTATGCAAAAGGTAGGGGTGGTTTATGTAAATACACTGAGTCAGGAGATGTAAATGTAATTATTCTAATTGTTTGACTTACAAGAAGTTAGTAATAAGTCAAATGAGGATAAATATCGATTTTCATTTGATTTTTTTTTATTAATATCAACAAATTCGGTGAATTTTGACTAACGAAAGGACCTATTTGTTATATGGAAGCAAACCTCAGGAGTACTAGATGTAATTTTTCAAACTACAGAAGGTTACGTGCAATTACACCAAACCTTAGGAGAGGGGAGCGTAATTATCCCCAAATGTTATTACATCTTCTTTTTCTTTCATATCTTTACACACTAAGTGTAAAAATCTGTCCATAAATAAACTGGACAGGTTTTTGTGTAAGCAGTGTATCTAAAATAGCCACGTTGGTAAGTATTTTGTTTTAATAAATTTACTCTAACTGTCACGTTGTAAAATATCAATCAATAGTAGAAAAAACTCCAATTTTAATCCACTATGTGAGAGGCATGTGTCATTCTTTCGGCGATATTGTAAAAATCCAACGATCGGAGAACCAAATTCACGAAAATTGAAAAAATAAATAACCATTTTACTAACCAAGATACTTAAAAGATTAAAATACTATGAGTTTATAACTACAAGACGAAAATTACAATTAACTTCATTGAGTATTAGTTATATAAGAGACGTACGGGCAAGGGTGGTGAGAAGGAGATGAGGTTGCTCTGAAGGACGCCGATGCTGGCCGACAAAATCACATACTGGGCTTCGTAAATGCAACCATCTTCAGTTTTCACTAGTACACCGTTTCTAGAGTGTTGTAATTCCCGAACTACCTGCTCACAATTTAATGAAAACAAACGATCAATAATGTTAAAATTTTTATTTAAATTAAATTTGATAAACTTATCGTACAATTAATTATTTTCTTTGAATTGTATACAAATACGATTGGGTGATGTCTGAATAGAACCAATCTGGATTAAAATTTTCCATCGATCCAAGAATTATACTAACACAAGTAGAAGGGAATTCAAATTCCCAGGATGCATGCATGCATATTATTTCTCGAAGGAAAATCAAAGTCCAATTTAGCTTTACGGTTGCATAATCGGTTAAAAAATAATAAATTATAGGAGAACTGATTTTGAAATAATTGATTTTAAATTCAAATTTTCATGGTTGATTGTGCCAAAGTACCAATTGTAGCCAAAATTCCAAAACTAGCCTTCTTTTTAAAATAATGAAGAAATTATAAAATATATTAATGGGTAATTAGATTGAAAATAGTTCTGATCGAATCATCTGTACGTAGCTTTTATCAAAATCACGTTTTAATAAAATTTAATCCCAAAAATAATTATTGAAAATCCGCAAAAAAAGTTGAAGGTACACTCGAAATACATATTTGGCCTACTCAATCTCTAGGCCCAAAGGGCAATTAAATTTAGGGATAAATGCAATTTACTCCCCTGTGATATAAGAAATAAGCAAAAACCCCCTTGTGAAAAAATAATTAGTAAATTACCTCCCTGTATTTTGAAAAATGGAGCAAATTACCTCCTATCAAGGGAAAACACAAGGGGGTAATTTGGTTCATTTTAAGGTCACAGAGGGTAATTTACTAATTATTTTTTCATAGGGGGATTTTTGCTCATTTCTTATATCACAGGGGAGTAAATTGCATTTATCCCTTAAATTTATGGGATTTGAATACTAATACTAGCTAGTATATTGAAAGACTTATTCAACCAAATGAATTTATAGTGATATGAAGGCAAAATTAATAAAACTAAAATTCATGATTTCATTTATAATAAATTAATTAATTGTTTGACCTTGTTGAGCTTGAGCCTGGTGTCCAAGATTTTACCCTGGGAGGTAAAAAGAAAGGTCTCCGCCATTTTATACAGCAGATGTTCATACCCTCTTTCATCCGCAACCAGAAATTCCTTCTCCCGAAATCCACATAAGTTGATATTGGCTCCACCTCTGTCAAAAACCAATTTTCACCTCAGTAAAAACTTATTTGAGTGAATTTATAAACTTTTTAAATCATGTTTGACAACTTATAAGATATTATTATTAATTCCGAACTCGTTCCATGGACGTGATATTTTTGTCAGGAAATTAACTCTTGAAACTAAAATTACAATTTTTTTAGAGTTATGAGATGCAATGTGGTGAGTTCAAAATAATGAGATTAAAATCACATAAAAACTAATTTGTGAGATCTAAAATACAATTTTCTCTCAAATGGTGTTTGGGAGAATTTATATTGTTTAAAACATGTTTGACAACTTATAAAATGTTGATTACTAATTTTTTTTTTATAAAATAAATTTTCAAATGCAAAACTAATATGTTACTGGCTTATTATAAGCTCTTTCAAGAAAAATAAAAAAAAATAATTAATTTTTACATTTTAACTAACTCCTTTATAAGTTCCAATCATTTTATTTTACTTTTTGAAATAGTATTTGATTTTTTATAAACTCTAAAAATATTTTATAATTTTTTAAAAATAAGCTTAGGCTTATAAGCTCTTCAAAAAACTATATAACTGACATTTTGTTATCCCAAATAAAAAATTATCTATTTATATGATCTTTAATTTTGATAGTTTCATAGTTTTTTCGATTCTTTTTACCACATGAAGAGTTTACTATGTCAAATAGTCTAATTATAAGTTTTTATATTTTATTTATCCAAACACTTTTAAAATTTATTTTAAAATAAATGTAAATATTTAAAATTTAAAATATTCTATAAAATATAAAAAATTATAATATATTTCAAATAAATTTAGTCAAACGATAAAAATTAAAAAAAAAAAACCCTAAATCAAGAGAAGAGAATGATTATACCTGCCATTTCAAAGTCATGTAGAATGAAGTCAATTGCCAAGTCTATTGGACTCTTGGGACCGCTGTCAAGAATTAATTTAATAAGCTGATGATTCCTAGAAAATGACAAGCCAAACAAGACATAAAAGTAGGGGAAAAGTCATGATTACGTCGCCGTTTCATCATCGACGGAATTGTCGGAATCTTGGTTCCGCAGCTTCGCAATGGCGGACTCCACCGCCTTGTTGTACGACTCCGCCGCTACTCCGCTCGGAAATATCTTCCCGCTGCATTAAAGATTAATTTAAAAAGAAGAAAATATTATTAATTCTTTAGGGAGAAAAATGAAAAAAAGCTTAAGGTGGGAATTTAAGCACAGTGCATTTTATAGACATAGCATGTACGAAAATAATTAAATAAAGAGATAATTACATTTACTTCTTGATATGATCTAATTACAATAAATTATTTCTACAATTTGCATAATTACACATATATTTGTAAAAAACGTCCACAGCTAAAGTGTATGAAAATAATTAGCATAACGTGCAATTAGCACTATATATATATTTTTTAAAAATGTTTTAGATATATATTGTAATATTTATATATTACATAAAATAAGAATTAAATATTAATTTAAATAATAAATTCCATTTCAAAATTTTATATTAATTTTCGGTGTATTTATATTGATATAAGTATGCATGCCTCAATAATTCAACAAAAACTCATATAAAATCAGATCGAATAATACTATATATGAACATATATGAACATACGTGTTATCGTAGATATTGTAACGAGCGGTGCTGTAGTCAGAATAGCAGGTGCGGAGATCGGACCGGCGGGCCAGTTCCCAGATCGGGTTCATCTGCTTCCCGCCAACTCCGGCGATCCAACCGGCGCCGAGCTCCACAGTCAAGCCGCCGAACTCCTCCTTCCTAATTCTCCCCCCGATTCTGTCAGCCGCCTCCAATATTACCACATCCTCCACCCCGTTCTCCGCCAGCATCTTCGCCGCCGTTATACCTATATATATAAATCCGTATTCATTATACTCACACACTAACACACGCACATATACATGCACAACTATATGTATATATATACCAGAAATACCAGCTCCGACTATGAGAACGGAGCACCGGGTTCGGGACGGATTTTCCATGACGAATTTGAAACAAGGAAAAATTTAGAGAGAGAGAGAGAGAGAGAGATTAGTGTGTGTGTGTGTTTGAGTTGGGGAGGAAGAGGGGGGAGTGGGTTTATATAGTTTTTGTTCGTTGCCTTTTCCACTTGCCGATTCTGTCTCTTCTTCCTGCCTCTTCCTTTGTTTATTTATTTTTTAGTTATACCATGATATTGGCACGTCATTGTATTTATATAATAAATAATATTATACATTTTAAAATATATTATATAAAAAAATATAAAATATAAATTAATAAATCATATTTTAAAAAAATTAAAAAAAATTAACTTAAATTATTATAGACATACCAAATTAATAAATTGCATGTAATGGTGTTAAAAAGACAAAGAATCACTTTAATTTGTAAAAAGAAAACTAATTATAATTAATTTTTAAAATTATCTATTTAGGAGTATAATTGTTATATTTAAAAATTAGTACGGTGATGTCAGTAGTTGTCATTTATGAGTGTGGAAGCCTTTTCTTTCTTATATTAGTATAAATTAATTTGGAATATACATTGACTACAACACTACTGTTTATAAATTTTTATATTAAATAAAATTAATGTTTAATTACGAAAAGTTTTTCTGGTTGGCATAATTACATTAATATTCTCTTATTATTTAAAAAATGATTAATACATATCTGATTTTGACGTACACTAGCCCATTTTGTTAGTTCCATTAGATTTTCATCTATTTTTTGTTATAAACTGACCAAAAATACCATTATGGAGTATGAAATATTTTTACTTGTTCTAAAAAATTTCTAAATAGAGTCTACTAAAAGCACAAGAAGGAAATATTAACTCCGTCAACATTTTTTACATTTTTTTGAATTTATTTTTCTTAAAGAAAAAAAAAACAGCAAGAACAAAGTGAATATTTTCAAATCTCCATCCAAAAATTACATAATTTCATCAAATATCAGGGTATTGATAATTTTCTAAATAACAAAAAAATATTTATAATTATATAAAATTTCAAAAAAGTTCATTGTAACTAAAAGTAAAATGTTACAAGTAATAATAATTTAACGGATAATAGCAAATATCTCTAAGTGGGCATATGACATCTTCATTTCCTATAATAACACCGTAATAAAGTATAATATCAATGACAAAATATCAAATAATAATTTTAAAGTTAACATCCTTTAATATATATATATATATATATATATATCAAGTGAAAATAATCTTTAATTTATCATTGTGACAAAAATTGTGAAAAAATTGCCCCAATAAAAACATTAAAGACACATTTATAGTGACAAGTTTATGTATAACTGTGTCACTAAATCTTGTTAATAACAAATTTTTACAAAATGGTAATATATCACTGTCAAAATTATGAAATTCAATATTATGACAAAATAAAATTTTTTGTCACTAAATATATATAATAAGTGATAGTATTAAAATTATTAATTAATTTTTTTTACGATAATCTTTGTTTTATAGTGTAATTAAATGACATTCCATGTTCTTTTAATTATTTTTTATTATTTTAATATTTTGATATATTGGTGAATCGATATAACACTGAAAAAAATATATAAAAATTAGGTTAGAATAGTCTAGTCACAACAACAACAACGTGAAAGTCATTGAAGTAACGTCGTCCGTACGTGTTCACCGAGACCCCACACGTGTGCACAGAAGCATTCCTTATTAGTCCTCGTTTCTTTTTATTATCCAACTTTAATCTCTAATTTTACAAAGTTTCTTATTTTTTAAATATAACTTATCAAATTCACTGACAATTAAATCTAACAAAACTTAAATTAAAATACATGAATATTCCATTAGAAAGATATAAAATTGGAAAAAGGCAAAATTCCTATATTAGTCTTCCGTCGAAAGTCTTTACATCACGTAACAAAATATTATTTGCATGAATAAACTACAAAAAAGTTAAAAAAGTTACAAGATCATGTATAGAAAAAAATGTCGTTGTAATTCTCTCCAACATTAAATATAAAATCAGATGCAAAAGAAAAAAAAAAGAGAGAAAGAAATAATAAGTTTTAAATGTTATAAATTATAAATATATTACAGCATGTACTGTAATCTGGTTATCACAAAATTCATAATACATCGTTTAAAATATTTTCATAAATAAAATTGACTTTTAATTGCAAACTGTTGGGAGAAACGAGGGATATGCAGGAATTGTGTATTATGAAATTGAGGCAAGAGTTTAAATCTTTATCTTTAAGATAATTATTATCCTGCTCTGGTGCTTACGGATATGCCAATTTGGCTTGCAAGATACAACAACTTAAAATTTCAAAGTAGCAGCACTATAAACTTTGAGAAACGGCGAACTAAACAATATTTTGGAACTCTCTTCCTCAAACAATGTTTGTAAGATGCTTTAATGCTTAAGAATGCTATGAAATGATTAAATTTAATGAAATGAAATAAAATGGAAGGGTCTATTTATAGAAATTGAAAAGGTATCTTTGAATGGATAAGTCTAATAAGAAAATATCAATTTAAAAGGTTATGACTTTCATCCTAATGGACGCACTATTCACCCAAAAGGACATACCATTTCACTCAAATAAACGCATCGTTCTTCTCGGATTTATTTTTGATCTAAAAAGTCTTTAATGGTGCCTCAATTCCACACTCACAATACATTTTTTCTACATAAATATTCTTATTAGATGAACACGCACTCAAATTTGAGTAAGATTGAAACTGATTTCTCCTCATCCCTGTCATTTTAGTCAAAGTTTTCTCAATTCCACTATTTCAAGTCTATATTTTGTGGTGTATAAAATGACAATCAAACATGCCCTTAAATAGACAAGAAATTGTCCAATTTTTCCTTCAAAATTGGGTTGATCGTTTGTTTTTAACGGTCAACCTAACGGAGGATACTTAGATGGATAAAAAATGGAAACTTCGGATACCAAGTCTGATGACTTGAAAATATGAGGTACTAAAAGTGAAAAAGAGGTACAATTGGGGTATCAAAAATAAAATTAATTATCCCAGTTTCTAAATATACAAAGATATAGTATTGACATGCCATTTGATGTCTTCAAGGTTAAACAAACACTAGAAAAAGTATGATATTTTATCATAGTTAATTATCATAATCAAAAATAAAAAGTCGTAGCAGATATTATTTTATCATGACTATATATTGGTTATTAGTCATTATTTTTATAAGTGATACCATAATATTACCAATTTTCAGCAATTGTTTTGGTCATAATTAAAGTCATGACCAAATATTGATTAATCGTAATTAAAGTGTAAGTTTTGATATTGATTTTGCTTGAATTTATAGATAGTATTGAGTGTGCGAAGGCCACTATTATAAAAATAACTTTCACTTTACATAACTAGGTTTATTAATAATTTTTTGTTCGCAGACATTTAAAATTAATTCAGTTTATCAATTTTGATTCGCTATTGATTTTTATTTTCCTTCTCATTAATTGAATAAATATAATAACCATTCAGAATATTTATATATATATATATATGCAAACCTACGTATCTATACTAATATATGTATACCAATATAAAAAGAAAATTTCATTTTTACTCACAAAGAGTGGTTATTTACACTACAGTACTAATTTTTTAAATTACCAAAAATATCCCTTATGCACCATACTAATTGATGGTGTTAGAATAAGTCAATATTTCAAATTACCGAAACACCCCTGAACATACGTGCAATTACCGAATTGCCATAGAGTCGTTATTTTCTTGTGAGTTAGTGGGGTGAAGTAAATTACTAAGATGCCCCTAAAATAGAGGGCCAATGAGGAGGAAAAAAGGGTTCCCCCTAGGACAGAAGGGAGTAAGCGTGAACGCAGACATTTGCCACCAGGGGATTTGCCTCGCTACACCCCTCTGAACGCCCCGCGTACTCAAGTCTCGGAGTAGCCAAGCAACGAGGGTTGGTGAGATGGCCTTTCTCGATGAAGAACAACCCGCAGAGAATGAAGTCCAACAAGTACTATCGTTTCCACAGGGATCAACGCCACAACACCGAGGAATGCCACCATTTGAAGGAAGAGATCGAGAAGTTGATCCGGGAAGGTTACTTATAAGAATTTGTGGAGTAAAGGAAACAAGAGCTCCAGGAAACCGCTTTTGGAGGTAGGCACATGGCATGTGGGAGTAAAGCAGGAAGCGGAGCGAGCTAGCAAGGATAACCTCCCAACTGCTGGAGTTGTTGGGGTTATCTTAAGGGCCCAACAGGGGGAGACTCGAGGCAAGCTGGAAAGGCTACAGTGAGAGCAGCGGGATGCAATGCCAACCGCGTCATTTTCAGTGAGGTCGCAACGCATCACCAACAGATCCAATAATGAGTCGGAGCATGAGGCACTAAGTGCGGGTGGAAAGCTGACTTTCGCCATGGCGAAGTATGTGAGGGCGGATAGTGACTCCCAACTTGTGGTCAAGTAAGGAAATGGAGATTATGAAGCTGGGGGAACAGATGACCATGTACTTAGCAAACATCCAATCGTTAAGAAGGAAGTTCAACGAGTTCGCCCTAGAACAAATCCCGCGGTCATACAAGGAAGAAGCAAACTGACTCGCTAAGTTGGCCAGCTGATTGGCTCCTTTGGAGAATAAGAGAATAACCCTAAGAATAACCCTACTAAGACAGGAGCGAACCGAAGAGGATGTTGTGGGGGAAGAAGTCTTGACGGTAAAGAGAGTTTCACCAAGTTGGAAAGAAGGTCTGGAGGAATACTGAAAATTTGGGATTTTATCTCAAGACCCCAAGGAAGCAAGGGTAATTCGAGCAAGTCAGTTCACGCTAATAGGAGGTAAGTTGTACAAGAGAGGTTTTTCACAAACCACATCTCAAATACATCGACGGGGACAAAGCAGAGTATGTTCTACGAGAGATCCATGAGGGAAATTGCGGTAATCATTCCAAAGGCAGAGTGTTAGCATGCAAGGCCCCACGGCGAGGACACCTCTACCCTACAATTCATAAGGATGCTTGGAACTTAGTGAAGAAATCTGAGAGTGCCAAGAGCATGCCAACGTCACTTACGTCCCAACGACAAATATGGGACCATCGCAACACCCCATTATGACGGGCAGGCGAAAGTAACCAACAGGATAGTTTTCCAAAATTTGAGGACGAGGTTGGAGGAAGCTAAAAGAAGTTGGGTGGAAGAACACCCGGGAGTCGTATGGGCATATCGAACAACCCTGCGACGAGGCATGGGAGAGTCCCCGTTCAATCTAGTCAATTGGATAGAAGCGGTCGTCCCGGTGGACATAGGGGAGGAAACACTCAGGACGTGACAATAGGAACCAACCCGCAATGGCAAGGAAAGACGAGCTGACCTGGATTTCGGGAAGAGCTTAAGAGTGGCACGAATGCAAGGATGGAAGCCTACAAGGCATTAGTAGCATAGGCTCGCAATGACAGAGAACGGCCTCGTGAGTTCCAGGTCGGAGATCTGCTATTAAAGAAAGCTGACGTGACAGGAAACATTGCCAAAACTGGACGCCAAATGGGTAGGACCGTACCAAGTCGTAGAGATAGCAGGAAGTGGAACTTGATGCTTGCAGAGAATAGACGGGAAGGAAGTACCACACACGTGGAATATTGCTAATCTCGAGAAATATTTTACTTGATGTTTCGTATCTCGTTTCAATGCTTTGTAACCTTGAATTACGATAATGAAATGTCCACCTTTTTTACTTGTTGTGGGTTCACTATTAATACTTTATTTAGCAAGAGAGGGCCCCCCTCACATTAGTACTTTATTTAACAAGAGAGGGGGATGACCCCTCACATTAATACTTTATTTAACAAAAGAGGGGGATGGCCCCTCACGTTGATACTCCTAGAGGGTGATGACCCCTCACATTGATACTTTATTTACTAGAGAGGGGGACGGCCCCACACGAGCCCTCGAAGCTAAGGCTTCCTTGAGGCACACAAAAAATACCCTGGAGCTATTGCTTCTTTGAAGCACACAAAAAATACCCTGAAGCTATTGCTTCCTTGAGGCACATAAAGGAAAATAATGGGATCATAAGCAACGTAGCATAAGAAACAATAAAATATCAAAGTCTGATAACATAGTAAAAGAAAAAGATACAAAACATCCTAAAACTTCAAGTTATGGGGTAAAAGTGTCCTAACATCTAAACATATAGAATGAAAGATCCTAATTTATCCACGGTAGAAGTGGGAACCCCTGAACAGCCGTCAACTCATCCCATGCCACCAGGAGCATCCCTAGCTCTAGTAGGAGGGGAACGCCAGTGATCACTTTCCCCCTCCTCAAGGGGGGCGGAGGAGGGTTGCGAGACCTTTGAACATTTTCCCTCTTACGGTCTATCTTGAAGCATTGAACATCGTGGCGGGTAACCTTCTTTCCTACAAGGGATAAGTTTTACTTGACAACAAAGAATGAAGGAGATGGCAAGGCGAAAAGTTTGTAAGGAGAGGAAAAGATGACAAAAGACAGAATCAAGTAATGCAATACCAACACCCCTCCAAAAATTTACAGCCACCGTTGGGGACCTTCCTAAGCGTGAACAGAGTGTAGATGCCGAAGGAGGGGAACAAGTCGAGATCCCTAAAGCATTGAAGAAACCCCTCAAAGAATGTGAAGGAGTTTGGGGAAAATTGGCCGATGGTCAGAGTAGTGCGAGTAATTATCTCCAACAGAAGATGATGAGGAAGAAGCGTGAAGCCTGAAGCAAAGAAGGACTAGTAGGCTGTGAAGATACCCGAAGGAGGGTGCTTGATCCTATCACCTACACTAGGGAGAAGGAGGGTGAACTCAGAAGAGGGATCAACTTTGCTGTCAAGAACGTGAAACTCCTCAAACTCATACAACTATGGCAATTTTCAACATCCAGGATATGACAACGAGATTTGGATTGGGGGGCTGACGACGACTCAGTTACATCAACATCGGACTCATCTAAATTCTCCTCGAGGGGGGCAAGAAGATGGACAACCTCATTTGAACTCGATCCTATAGAAATATTTACCGAATCTGAAGGACACACGGGTAAGTTCCTAATCATTTTGACAACCTCGAGATCGAAATCCGTATCATCGACAAGAGCGGAGACACGGCAAGAGCATGGAGAGGCCCTCGGCCGGATTCCGGCAGAGGCCTAGTACCTCGGCCAGATTCTGGCCGAGGCGCATCTTGACCAGATTCAGGTCGAGGCACGTTGCCTCGACCAGATTCCGGTCGAGGCAGCGTGCCTCGACCCGCCTCCGCCATGGCACCGCCGAAGCTCTCCCTCCGGCGCGGCCCCATGGCACCGTCCCTTTGCGGCGTGCCTCCGTGCACTTCCTCCCACAGTTTAATCACTAGACATATTTCGGACCAATGTTGGACGAATTTTCGAGTTCTATGTATACTCGTAAATAAAATTATAACAGGAGAAAGACGAGAGGAATGGAAGAGGAGAGCTATATACCCGAACTAACACATTGGGACATTTCTTACATTTTAGCTGGAAGTGATGGCACGGACGAGGCGGGAGCAGAAGGAGAAATCAGAATGTCACCCAGAACTCATAAAGGGGTCAACAAGAGTCCTAATATGGGAAGAGTTTGCGCCAGAGGAAAACTGCTAAAGGAAGAGACTGCATGAAATACAAACTGCTTATTGGAACTTTCAAATTTTCCCGACACATTTGGAAGTTGTGGGGCTGCTGATGGTGTTAGAATAAGTCAATATTCTAAATTACCGAAACACCCCTGAACATACGTGTAATTACCAAATTGCCATAGAGTAGTTATTTTCTTGTGAGTTAGTGGGGTGAAGTAAATTCCTAAGATGCCCTTAGTGATTAAATTGTAACCGTTAGATGAGAGGCGGTTGGAGGGTAAACCTGTCTTTGCGCCCCTCCACATTTACTATAAATAGGACGTTTAGTCCATTGTAAAAGACTCACTTTACTACTTTTGGAATAATGTTCTTGAGAAGAATTCTCAAGTTCTTGACTTGTGACTTGTGACTTGTGATTGTGTGATTGTGCTTGGATCAATCGCTTCCTGATTTTCACCCCATCACTAATATAAAAAAGAAAGACCATCTACACTCACAAACGACGATTAGTGACACTGCCACATCAATTTTTACATATGAAAATTATACTACTAATTAGATAAATTTAAAAACCAATTGTAATTACCTTTTTTTTTTCCTTACAAAACCGACTTTATGTCATTTTAACACCACTAGACCAATTATTTTGTTGTGTCCATAATACCCTAAGTTGTTTTCTTTTATTTTTATTTTTTTTTGAAATCTGATTTGTTCATTTATATATTGTATTCTTAATTACAATATTTTTTAAAATATAAAAATTATTTATTAAATGTACACAGGAACGAAGTGCCATAACGACTAGTACTATTATAACGAAAAGAGATGTTATAGATACAAAGTGGTGGTTTTGACACCGCTGTACCAATTTTTTTATTCCAAAACTAACCTTCAACTAATCAGATAACTAACTTATTTTTTCTCAAGTTTTACATTAAGGTAATTGTCCAATTAATATATTTTATATATTTTTATTCTTATTTATAATATATTTTAAAGGGAGAAATATTGTTCATTATATGCACGCAGGGACGGCGTGCCATAACGATTAGTATAAAAAAATTCACTTCTCATTCACAATTAATGATGGTTTGTGACTTTGCAACACTAAATTTTAAAATATCATTTAAATATTTGTATCAACTAGCTACCATGCACGCAATACTTGCGTACATAAAATCAGACAGATACGACACATATTTTAAAAGCAAAATTCACTATATCGTTAAAAAACTGATGAACATGGGTGAAAGTACTGAATGGTAAACATAATAGTATATTAACGGTCACTAGAGGAAATATAACATCTAACCATGGTAAATTGCCATGGTTAAAAATAAAAAGTGTGGCTAAAATATTTACTATGACCAAGGTCATGGAATAAATAATTTTCATAATGGATAATGTTGGAATGGATTGGTCCATGACCCATTTGGGTAGGCCCGGCTCACGGGCCCAAGTTACCACCACCTGGATGATTCACTCACCACTCACCGACCCAATCTGTCAAGGCCCATCTCCCTTTCTTCTGTCCAGCCCATAACCTGGTCTGGCCCATACCTCCATTTAAATAGCTTTGCCCTAAGTGGTACTCTTCAGATTTGTTCTTTCCCCTGCCTCTCTTACTGCCGCCAATTTCCCTCTCTTTCTTGTCTCTGAAAATGGCTATTTGGGTTCCACCCTCTTCATTCTCTTTCCGATGCCATCGAAACCATGGACCACCGCCTTCTTCTACCTCTGTTTACTCACTATCGTATCGTATAAAAGGGCGTTCTCCCCTTTCTGTATGACACAACACAAGTGAGCATATCCTCTTCTCCTTCTCGCCCATCTTCTGAAATCCAACATTCTCTCTGTGACAGCTGTGGTGTTGTGGTCCTTAGTGGAAGAAGACCTTTGTGGTGGTTGAGTAACCGGTGGTGGGAGATGGCTTTGTGGGTAGCCGTGAGTTCCTCTCCTCGGATCTTGGCTCCGTGAACCTTAGATATTATTGTAGGAATTTTCTGGTGTAATTTTAAGTTTCAAGTTGTAATTTGTAGTTCATTTGCAATCTCTATTTGTAATAGTAATTAGGGTTATTTTGTGGCTTTCCACTGGCGGATCTCAACCCAACAGTGGTATCAGAGCCGGTTTTGTCCGGTTCTGGCTCCATCGACACCACTGTAATATCCCTCTGATCCTCATCTCATTACTGCTTCGTGCGATATCTATCTACTGTGTGCCATATTGCTCAGTGCTAATATCCTCCGATGCTTTATACATGTCTGATATATCTTGATTTATGCTTTGTGCTATTGTTTCGGCTCAGTGCTATCTGTTGTGATTCTGCTTAGTGGTATATCTGTTTCGCATATATTATTGTACTACTTTGATCTACGACCAAGACCAAACCCCTCCTCTTATTTCTCACTTGACCGGGTCCTAGAGACCATCAGGTATCTGGTTGAGAGTAAGATGAGGAACCCTATGTTAATCTCTATTACACTTGCTGCTTCTATCTCTGCATTTAATTTCATGGCTGGACATAATTTGCTCCCTTTTGATGGCAAAACTAATTTCACTATCTGGCAACAAAAAATGAAAGGCGTTTTGATTCAACAAGAGGTGTTTAAAGCAATATATGGTAAGTATGCTGATAATGTCACTGAGGAAAAAAGGCTTGAAAATGATGACTTTGCATATTCCTCCATCATTCTTAACTTGTCTGATTCTTTGATTAGAAAAGTAGGAAAACAGGATTCTGCTAAAGAACTGTGGAATAGGTTAGAGAAACTTTACACTGAAACATCCTTGCCTAGTAAGCTATTTCTGCTAGAAAAGTTTTTTCGATACAAACTTGATTTGTCTAAAAACATTGAAGAAAACATTGATGAGTTTACTAAGTTAATTCAGGACATAAAACTTATAGGGGATAAAAATATAGATGATTATACACCCATAGTCCTGCTTAATGCAATTCTTGATTCCTATGGTGATGTCAAAGCTGCTATCAAATTTGATAGAGATAACGTGCACTTAGATACTGTCATAAATGGCCTAAAAAGCAAAGAAATGTATCTTAAGACTAATAAAACTGGTCAGTCTCAAAGTGAGGTTAACTTTGTAAGAGGAAGGACTAAAAATCGGAACTCAGACTATAAATTCAAAAGGCACAGCAAAGGGAAAAATAGAAGTGGAAGTAGGAGTAAATCTAGAACTAGGGATGATAAGAATAATGATGATAAAATCAAAGAAAAAAGGTGTTATAACTGCGGTATTAAAGGATACTACATTAAAGATTGCAGAAAATCGAAAAAGGATAATAAGGATAAAAGCTACACTATTGAAGATGCAAATGCCGTCACAAATGAAAGTTCAAGAGATGTGTTCATGGTTGGTGATGTGAATAATGTCCACAGCCTAAATATGCATGAGTGGTTAATTGACTCTGGTTGCTCTTTTCATATGAGTCCTTTCAAAGAGATTTTCTCAAAATTTGAATTTGGTAATTTTGGTTTCGTCTCAATGGAAAATGAAAAACGTTGTGAGATCTTGGGTCTTGGTGAAATTAGTTTATCTTTCAAAGATGGTTATAAGTTAACCCTCAAGAATGTTAGATTTGTTTCTGACTCAAGTCATAATCTGATTTTTTGTGCTGTCCTCAAAGAGAAAGGTCTTGAGGGAAGATGGGGAAAGGGTGTGATGAAAATTATGAAGGGATCCTTAACTGTTTTTAAAGTTGAGAGAAAACGCAATCTGTATGTTTGCAATGTTGAATATGATGCTTTTACTGCATCTGTTATTGATAACGACAAAACTTCTCTGCGGCATAAAAGGTTGGGTCACATTAGTTTAAAAGGTCTTGAACTTCTTAAAACTGAGGGTGTTCTTACTGATAAAATAGAGAAGTTGAAATTTTGTGATGAATGCATCATGGGTAAACAACACAAAGTTCAGTTTCCTATCTCACCTTACCCAAATCCTTTATCTTCATCATGTTAGAATAGGTGACCAGAAAGCCAATAGGTTTGGCGATTTGTAACCTATCTGACAACTTGATGTAAATGTAATATTATTATGTGATGAATAAGATGAGTGTTCGTCACCAATGGTACCTTCTTTGTTGCGCTCATCTTACATTTGTTAAAACGGTGTTTAACTTATATCGCAACAAAGCCCACAGACCATGGATAACAACTCGTGCAGTTGGGCCACGCATTGGATGGTGGTCATGAAACCAACTGATTAAGAGTTGGGTCTGAAACGTTCCAAGTCGAGGACCTCGAGACAGGGCATCGAGAGTCCTATTGAGACTTGCGTCAAGAGTCGTGTTCATTGGATGAGTGCCGTGTTTCATCGGCGACAGGCGTGGGACGCCTACACGATCTTGATGGGTTGGTCGACTGGGGTCGAGCCGACTGGACTGACTCGCGGGGATCATCATATGGAAAGCCTTGGAGGCTTGGTCAGTATGATTGATTTTCCCCGGTTCCGATAGTACGGGAGTAATCCTCAGACTTGAGGGATCATGGCAGTTGCGTGCACAGGACGGCTGTATCTTGGATCTGGCGAGAGGTAATCATTCTGTAAGATGATTATCATAAGCCTTGTCCAGTGCAGTCAGAATGTGTAGCGAGGACGGTGGATTCCAAGAAGAGGATCCGTCCCCTGTCAGTATGTGACAGAGGTATCTCCTATGCACTCGGAGACACGTTCATGCTGTTTGAAGCTGTGGCCACAGTGGTTGGTCGAACAGGGAATGGTTTCCTGTGTCGACGCAATGAAGCATACGTGGTCTCGAGTATTAAGCATAGATGCCTAGTCAAGGATGGGAACCGACGCCCAATTCCATACCCTAGACTAAGGCCGGGAGACGGTAGACGGAAGGATCGTACCCGTACGAAATCGGCGCCTAAATGTTCACGCCAATTCACCTAGTCTCTAGTGCCATGGACTGTTGCTAGACGGCCACCCATAGTAACGGGCCCTTGTGGGACACGGGCCCAAGTCTAGCTGAGGGTGAACCTAAAGGGTCACACACAAATCACCGAGGAGGTTGAGAGATCGACTTGGAGTCAATCTCGAAGGATAAAATAAGTAATTGGATTACTTAAGGGAAAGTCCATTGGATGGACGGGCCGATATTGTATCGGGCTTTCATTTAATCAGTAAATTGGATTTTCGATTAAATATGGAAAGTTGAGACGTTGAGACGTTGGATCTTTTAATTGGATTAAAAGATCAATGGGAATAATTTAAATGGACATTAAATTGGATTTAATGTTGGGTTCGTCGCAATTGGATTACGATAAAACCCGGTTCGTTAAATTATACCCGAGAGGAGAAATAATTCCTATTTTGGAATAGGAAGAAGTTGGACTTCTTCCCTTAATTAAACATGGCCGACATGCTCCCTTGGAGGAAGCAAAATCAGCCATGTTTCATGCTAGGTGGTATATTGACTTATCTCTTTTGGAAAGAGACAAATCAACTCCAATCAAGCTTTTCCCTTTTGGTATGATTTGATCATACCATAAATTTTGGTAGGCTTGATTGAAGAATTGATGGTGATTGATTGGAATGAATCTAGACATCCTTGGATGAACCTAGACACATTCCAATAATCACATTAATTATGTATATATATTAGAATATACAACACCAAGCATAAGTGATTCATTATTCATCTTTTTCTAGGAAAAAGAGAAGACAAAAATCCTCTCCTCTCTCTCAATTTTCGTGCTCTCTCCCTCTCTTACACTTGTGTTCTTCACTTGATTTTGAATCAAGAAGAAGAACAAAGTAAGTTTAAGAGAACACTAATTCATAGTGTTCTTCTCTTAAACCGATTCCTTCCTAAACCCGTTCTTTTCTAGCAAGAAGAACGTGTGTTTCTTCCGGTGTGGTGTGGATCACCTTTGGAGAATCCATACGTTTGGATTTCGTGAGCATTCCGGAGAAGGATCAACGCTAGTAGCCGGGAGCATACGCTAAGCAATCAAAGGTAACGGTTTATTACGCTTTGATTGATTTCATTTATATATCTATGCCCTATGTGTTTAAATATATATTTTCAATATTTACACATCCTACATCGAACGCCCGGTTGAGCACCCAAGGGTACACCCCTTGGAATTCGCATATTTTAAATTAGATTTAAATTTACGCACAATTTCTCGCTTTCTCGCTTCCGCTCGCGCTCCCGGGCGGATCCGCTTGTCCTTCACATCATGCATTTTAGATTATGTTCATGCAGACGTTTGGGGTCCTTCTAATACCCCAACTCATGGAGGGAATAGATACTTATTATCTATCATTGACAAATTTTCAAGAAAAGTTTTCATTTTCTTAATGAAACAAAAATATGAGGTTTTCGAAAATTTTCAAAAGTGGAAAATCCTAGTTGAAAACCAAACCGGAAAAAGGTGAAAGCTTTACGCACTGATAATGGTTTGGAATTCTGCAACCAAAACTTTTCTGATTTATGTGATAAATATGGTATTAAAAGGCACAAGACAAATCCCTATACACCTCAACAAAATGGAGTTGTTGAACGAATGAATAGAACCATTCTGGAAAAGGTAAGGTGCATGCTTGCCAGTTATGGTATGCCAAAAACTTTCTGGGGAGAAGCAGTCTTAACTGTTATTCATTTAATAAATAGATCCCCCTCTGTTCTTTTATGTGGTAAAATTCCTGAAACTATGTGGTCCGGTAAGAAAATTGATATCTCTTGCTTACGTGTTTTTGGTTGTGTTGCATTCGTTCATCAAAGCATTGATAAACTTGAACCTAGCTCTCAAAAATGCATTTTTATAGGATACCCTGAAGGGGTTAAAGGTTATCGACTTTATCTTAGAAGCCAACCTGGCTTTAAAGTTCTGATTAGTAAAGATGTAGTTTTTAATGAATCAGATATGCCCTGTCTCTCTAAACCACAAAAGGAAAATGAATCTGTTTTAAAACCAAATTTCAATTAGGTAGAGGAAATTTCAGGGGATAACCAACAAGTAAAGGGAAGTGTAGAAGAGAACCTTGATAATTCAGATCCTGATAACAACTTAGATAACTACTTGTTGGCTAGAGACAGAAATTGACGGGTACCTAGGCTCCCTTCTAAGTATAGTGATTTTCATATCGCATTAAACACTGAATCTAGAGAACCCAGTACAATTGAATAGACTTTAAAATCTGAAGATTCTGAAAAGTGGATTAATGCCATGAATGATGAGATGAAATCTTTAAGAGATAATAAAACCTGGATCTTAGTACCAAAACCTAAAAACGGTTCTATTATTTGTTGTAAGTGGATTTATAAAATCAAACAAGAGGAAACCTCAAAAAGATTTAAGGCTAAACTTGTAGCAAAAGATTTCACCCAAAAGGAAGGTATTGACTACACTGAAGTGTTTTTCTCCTATTGTTAAATATACTACTGTTCGCATTCTACTTGCACTGTCTGCTCATTTTGATTGGGAATTAAAACAAATGGATGTGAAAACAACATTCTTGCATGGTGACTTAGAAGAAAGCATTTATATGCAGCAACCTATTGGATTCATTGATAATACCAAACCTGATCACGTATGTCTTTTAAAGAAATTTTTGTATGGCTTAAAACAGTCACCTAGACAGTGGAATAAGAAATTCGATATGTTCATACATTCCCTAGGATACACTAGGAGTAATTATGATCACTACTTATACTTTAAATATGAAAGCAATACTTTGTGTTTCTTGTTCTGTATGTAGATGATATGCTTATAGCCAGTCCCAGTTTGATGCATGTTAAAAACCTTCAAAGCAATCTCTGCAAAATCTTTGACATGAAAGATTTAGGGGATGCCAAGAGAATCCTAGGCATAGAAGGGACAGGGACCCCGAAAAGCTCCCCCCACCTCTTAGTGGTTTAATTAGAAAAAAAAAAAGAGAGAGAGAGAGAGAATCCTAGGCATGACCATTGAGAGAAATAGAAATAATTCCACCATCTTTTTTAATCAAAGCTCTTATATTGTTTCTGTGTTAGAAAAATTTTTCATGCTAAAGTCAACAGCGTCTTCTGTTCCCTTATCTTTTCATTTTCAACTTAGTAAAGACCAATAAGGGAGAAAATGAAAAAGGTTCCCTATTCAAATGCAATTGGCTCAATCATGTTTCTGATGGTTTGTTCCAGACCTGATATAGCTTATGTCATTAGCTGTCTTAGTAGGTACATGTCTAATGCAGGTCCTCCCCACTTGGAGGCCCTCAAATGGTTATTAAGATATTTAAAAGGCTCAGTAAATCATGGAATCATGTTACTAAATGTCCAAATGGGGTCAATCTTGTTGGGTATGTTGACTCTAACTATGCTAATGATAAAGACAGTCGAAAATCCACTACATCCTGCACTTTTACTTTGTGTGGCACTTGCATAAGTTGAAAATCACAACTCCAACAAATTGTTGCCTTATCAACTACTGAAGCAGAATATATTGCTGCTACAGAAGCATTTAAAGAGGCTTTATGGTTAGAGGGTCTTATTAAGGAAATTGGCTTCTTGAACCAAAAGGTCACAGTTTTTTCTGATAGTCAGTCTGCGATACAGCTCTGTAAAAATTCTGTTTTTCATGATAGGACTAAACACATAGACGTTAGGTATCATTTCATTAGAGATTTAGTTAGTAAGGAACTCATACATCTTGACAAAATTGAGTCTGAATCTAACCCAGTTGATATGGATACTAAATGTTTTGTCTGTTGAAAAGTTTACCAATTGTCTTAATATTTTAAATTTGAGATAAACTGTTTATGTCACCCTCTCCTTCTATTTTGCAGGTGCCCCAGAATAAAAGGCTATGATGATAGCCAAGATCCGCCCTTGGTATCAGTCTCCCTCACGGGTCTTGGTCCAAGGTAGAGTTTGTTGGAATGGATTGGCCCATGACCCATTCGAGTAGGCCGGGCTCACGGGCCCAAGTTACCACCACCTGGATGACTTACTCACCACTCACCAGCCCAATCTGTCAAGGCCAATCTCCCTTCCTTTTGTCCAGCCCATAACCCGGTCTGGTACATACCTCCATTTAAATAGCTTTGCCCTAAGTGGTACTCTTCAGATTTGGTCTTTCCCCTGTCTCTCTTATCGCCGCCAATCTCCCTCTCTTCCTTCTCTCTGAAAATGGCTCTTTGGGTTCCACCCTCTTCCTCCTCTTTCCAATGGCATCGAAACCATGGACCACCGCCTTCTTCTGCCTCTGTTTACTTACTATCGTATCGTATAAAAGGGCGTTGTCCCCTTTCTGTATGACACAACACAACACAAGTGAGTGTATCCTTTTCTCCTTCTCGCCCATCTTCTGAAATCCAACATTCTCTCTATGACAGTTGTAGTGTTGTGGTCCTTAGTGGACGAGGGCCTTCGTGGTGGTTGAGTAACCAGTGGTGGGAGCTGGCTTTGTGGGTAGCCGTGAGTTCCCCTCCTCGAATCTTGGCTCCGTGAGCCTTAGATATTGTTGTAGGAATTTTCTGATGTAATTTTAAGTTTCAAGTTGTAATTTGTAGTTCATTTGTAATCTCGGTTTGTAATAGTAATTAGGGTTATTTTATGGCTTTCCACTGGTGGATCTCAACCCAACATATAAACTAAGTTCTTGCATTAATTTTATTTAATTATGATTAATGATAGTTACTTTTCACAATTTTTAATTCATGGCCATTAAAAGTGTGGCAACAATAAATTTTTTTAGTGGATGCTTAAAAGATGATGCGCACCATTTAAAATACACAAATAATTATATTGGTATTTAAGAATACAATTGGTAGTTTAAAGTTTAATGCTTCGGTGTCACACACCATCAATTATAAGTGATATGATTTATTTACCTAAGTATTTTAAATCATTCATGTCATCTTTTACATGCTAATATATTATTATATTGATCTTCCACTTTTACTTATAATCATTTAATTTATTCTTAATTAAATATGAACTAAAAACGTATAAACACCGCATGTCACGGTGGCTAATTATTAAAAAATAAAAAATCACGATATACTACACGTTGGTAAAGCTTCCCCTAAGCGTTTCGAGTTCGTACTTGGTCAACGACAGAATTCAGAACTAATGATTGGTCAATGGCTCAACTACCAATTCTAAGTACGAGTCATGTGCACTATCTATACATTTTTAACTCTTATTTTACGTAATAGAAACTTCTGCAAGTTGAAACAGATTTTCCATTTTGGCTGCACTAATTTAATCTCCAATTCGCCTATTTTTTTTTCTTTATCCTTTTTAAGAATATTTGTAGTAGTTTCTAGCTTTTTGGGCTTAGAATAGATTATAAAAATAGTAAGTTAAACGGTGGAAAATACTGAGAATATTGGAAAACAAACACTACAACAAAATGATTCAATACTTACAAAAGAAAAAATCGATGCTGAAATCAACAATATCATGAGTGCATATATATGGTGATAAAAAAGTGATATTAATTTAATATTTAATATTTATTAATTCAATATTTTTTTTCACCGAGTATTGAAGAAATAATGGTAGATACAATATGATTAAATAGCTTGTCCATTTGGTTGTTCAATCATTATTTTCTTTAGCAAAAAAATATTATCTATATTTTTATTGAGTTAATAAGTTATTTCTTATGTAAATAAATAATTTTTCACATATATATATATATTCAGTACCATATAAAATATTTTATAAATTGCGTATAATCTTTTATAAACAATTTTGAAAACATTATTGTTATACATTTGAATTCAATATATCACTAAAATATGAATCAATATATTTGTTCTTAAGGAAAATACTAAACGACAATTTTTTCATAAAAGAAAATTTTCTTCCATTACTAATTATTATTTTTTAATTATCAATTATGTGAATAGAATCAATTAAAGAATGATAATTCTATTACCTTCTAATTTATTATGTATATCAATCATAGGAATGCTATTCAATTAATGTGATTATTTTTCTATCCTTATTCCATTTCTAAATTCATCCCATTTCCAGTTAATTTATTCATACGTATCAATGATGCCCTAAACTGTTTATAATATCTTGAAAGATGTTTGAGAGTTCATGAGGTTTTACAAAGCTTATAAACTCCAAAAGTAAGATCATAGAAACTTATAAGCTTTTCTATAAAGGGTAAGGATACCTTAAGTTACTTTCAAGAGTGTTAACTTTTTTTTCCAAATAAATCACAAAATTATTATTACTAACATCTTATAAGGTCAATCACCTTATTTCATCCAAATGCTTTAATAGCTTATTTTTAAAATGACTTCAAAAATTTTATAAGCTCAAATATTTTATAAATGTATGAGCATATACGAAATTTTTAAATAAGTTTAACCAAACACCCACTAAATAAAAATTTTGTATTTTTTTTTCATTTATAAAAGGGTACATTGACACAACCTGAGATTAAATGTAATTACATAAACAACCTCTATATTTTGTAGAATTACAAGTACACACTTAAGTTTTTGCCCATGAAAGGGTTTTGATGTCAATTATGCAATGAAATAAAATATTTATGTAATTAGATCTAATATCAAAGTCTGTTAATGTAATTTATTCTTAATAAAATATATCAAATGTGTATATAAATAGGGGGGGGGGGGGTGTGGGGGGGGGGGGGGGTGAATACGACAATAGTTGTGTGGTGGGTAGGCTGATTTTAGTTATAATAACACGGACAAAATCTACTAAGTCCTAATATTTATTTTAATGACAACTTTAGACATAATTATTTTTTATAGCGATAATTACACTCTTCTTCTCTAAGATTTGGTGTAATTACACATAAATTTTTTGTAGTTTAAAAAATAACATCTAGTATCCTTGAAGTTTGTTTCTATCTAACAAATTATGTGGTGGGTAGGCTGATTTTAGTTATAATAACGCGGAGAAAATCTACTAAGGCCTAATATTTATTTTAATGACAAATTTAGAGATAATTATTTTTTTAAAGCGATAATTACATTCTTCGTCTCTAAGGTTTGGTGTAATTACACGTAAACCTTCCGTAGTTTAAAAATTAACATCTAGTATCCTTGAAGTTTGTTTCTGTCTAACAAATAGGTCCCTCTGTGATTCAAAATTGACCAGATTTGTTAATATTAGCAAAAAAACCTGAATGAAAATCGTTATTTTATCATCAATTGACTTATTACTGAATTATCGTAGGTCAAATAAATCTTTTTATGATCCAACTACCCTTATACATCTTCATATGTTAATGCATGTGAGGAAATATATTTTCACCATTATAAGGGTAGTTTAATCAGAAAAAAATTATTTGACCTGCAATAACTCAATCGAGGGTCAATATCAATTTTCATTTAATTTAATGACAATAATTGTGCGGTGGGTAGGCTGATTTTAATTATAATAACGCGGAGAAAATCTACTAAGACCTAATATTTATTCTAATGGACAACTTTAGAGATAATTAATCTTTTTTATGTGTTATGTTTACTTCTGATGAATTAAACTTATCATGCAAGTCAGTTTACGTTAATTACACTCAAGCACATGAAAATCTTTGGAAAAATCCTCTTTTTCTTCTTGGAAAAGAACCCTCTTCTAAATTTTGCAATCATTATTCCATTAGTATTTCTAATTCTTGGGACTTAATTTTTTTTTATTAATGTGAAACCAAGAGCATACCACAAGCTTTCACAATTTTATTTATTTATTAGGTTTATTACACTTGGGTACCCAAAAAAATGCAAAATTATGATTTTTCTAAAAAAACTTTCAAAGTTACACCAGTACCTCCTTTAAGATTCTCCATTTACAACTGTATCCATTTCGTTAGGATTTCGATAAAAAAATACCGATGTCAACAAAAAATTACATATACTTCTAATTTTGGGCCTCAAAATATCCAATGACAATAATTTAGGAATAATAATTTATTAGAATTATATCTTCTTGACTTCTATATATATTACACTTCTCCACTTACAAGTATAAAAATGTCACTAAGATATATATATATATATATTTGTCAATAATTTATTTTGAATATTGAATGAGGTGTAAAACTTGGAATTGTTTATGTAATTTTTTTGTAGGCATTAGAATTTTTCGTCTAAATCTTAACAAAATGGGTACAATTATTAACGGAGAATTTCAAAAGGGTGCAAGTGTAATTTTATTTTTAGAGCAAAAGTGTAATTTTATATTTTTAAAGGTGATCTAAGTATGGGTAGTTAACCATATTCTTTATTTAAAAGAGAAAAACACCTAGAGGTGGTCTAAGTGTAACTCTAAGATAATATTAAATGAACATTTCATTTTAAACTATAAGTTATTAAATGAGGTTATTATAAAATAATACTAAATATATGATTATTAGTGAAAACGCCCATACATATCTTTCAATCACTTGCAATACTTCTTCACTCCTTTGCTTAAATATTGAGGAGAAGGTTCTATACATAATTGTCTATCATAAGTCTTCTGCATGATTATTCCTTACACATTAGTTGAGTAATCACTCAATTTTTTTGCCTGAGTTGTCAGCAATCAATTGGGCCACGTGTAAACATAATCACCACCTTCGGTTGATAAATCAATTACCTAGGCATTATTTGGGGCTAATTATAAACTTTTTAAAATATCTTATAAATTATTAAAACGTGTTTGATAATCTTTTCAGAAATGAGCTTACAAAATTCAAAAATAAAAATTTTAAGAACTTATAAACCTTTTTTTTTTTAAAAAAAAAAAAGGAAGCAAAGTAACGATTTTCCAACTTATTTATAATATTTTAACAAACTCATTCAATTTCGTAAGCTCGTTACTAAATTTTTTATTTAGTAAGCTCCATAATTTTATTGACATCTTATAAATTATAGTAACAAACTCCTTCAACTCATTATTGACATCTTATAAATTCCATAATTTTATTTTATTCAAACACTTTAATAATTTATTTTTAAATTAAAATCTAATATTTTACTAAATTTTAAAAATATTTTATAAAATATATAAACTTATAAAATATTTTAAATAAATTTAACCAAAACACCCCTACCAAAAATATTTTGAGAAATTGGGGTGTTATGAATGTTAATATTTCCGTAGGCACCAACACATAGTTCTCCCTTCTTTTGTGGGAACACAAGTTAAATTCCCCTGCGGCGCCGACCTTTATAATAATGCCCCCAACACGGCACTTTCAATAGATTTTCAAGTGCACTTGTTGAAAACACGTTTACTCATCATTTTCTTGGCTTAATGATTAAAATTGAAATTTTATAAATAAATTTGAGTTCATGAATTTGAATTTTATCGAATCTATGAACATTTATTTTATTTTATGTGATTATTATCTCATCTTATATAAATTTATTGTAATTGATTTCATAATCTTAGTTATATGAATGTGCTAATTGAATATTGATATATTGTTTGAATCAACATATTGCTTAATTTATTAAAATATTAGTGTTCCTGGTATTATCTCCTAGCAAATGTCATACATTTCACTACAAGAAATATAATATTTAATCAGATTTATTGTTATTATTAATAATAAATAGTCGTAACAAATAGTTATTGACTACGACCACGTAACGGTTGCCGACCGTAATTTTTGCAAGGATAAGCTAAAACATTTGTCATGGACTAAAAGTCATGGTATTACCATGACTTTTGGTTGTGACAAATATTTTTTTTATGGAGAAAAAACTAATTTTTTTAATAAAATTATTTATCATAATTTTTACACATATTACTTAAAACTACGGCCAATAATAAGTTTTTCCCAGTGTTTGTACATATAAATTGATAGACATGATTACAGTGTTAACTTATGTAGCCGCCCAGCAATCAATTCAATCAATATGGGTGTCAAAATCGTTGATGAGACCAACCACATGATCATCTAATCAAATCCATTTTATTTTATATATTATTATTCATGATAAGAAAAATAGTTCGAAAGAGATTAAGTAAAACTAAAATTAATTCTAATCATAAATATATTATATTTATTATGTAATTGAATATGATTAAAAAATCATTAATCACATAATAGTTACAATAGTACTCACGAAGTGATTGATAGAATTATTTATTAAATACGAGTAATGATATGGAAAATTATTTGAGGGCAAAAATTATCTTAAAAGATAAAACTTTATCTAGAAACATTTCAAATAAATCAAAGTAAGGGAGTGCTATCACTTTCAAAGGAGTTACTTAATAATCAGAAGTGGCCATAGTCCCCCTTTCTCCTGAGGAGCTGAACTGATCTGGTTGAATGGAATACAGTCTTTTCAAATGTGAAATTATTGTCACTCACACCTCCCCACCCCAAATACTATAATGCACGGATACTT
The DNA here is from genome assembly GCA_034509735.1 of Sesamum alatum. Taxonomy (NCBI): domain Eukaryota; kingdom Viridiplantae; phylum Streptophyta; class Magnoliopsida; order Lamiales; family Pedaliaceae; genus Sesamum; species Sesamum alatum. Next base: position 18,287,490 of record JACGWO010000006.1, read on the forward strand.
TGAAAAATTATTCGATACAGTGTTGGACATGTGTTGAAAACGGACACGCTTCGAACACAATATAAGCGTGTCCAAAAATATAAAATAAAATAAAAAAAACAAAAGAACACGATGTCGGACACGCCTACTGGTGAGCTTATTTATTATAATAATATTAAAAAAAAAAGAATAGTTCTAAACTAGAGGTATTAACACATATGTTGCAAGTCGAACTCTGAGAATTGGACTTCACCATTTTTTTTTTTCACAAAAGCTGAAATTGAACTCTCTGAGTCGAACTTAGAGAGTTTGACTTGAAAATCGAACTCAAAGAGTTCGCTTCCACTTTTTTTTAAATATATTTTTATTAATTAATATTTACAATTTTAATTTTAACGTCACCACCATTTTATTTTAATTTTACAATTTTCTCAATTTTAATTTTAATTTTATATATAATAATTTAATTTTAATAAATAATTTAAAAATTACACCCACCCAAAAATTTATATTTACACAAAAAAATATATAATTACACAAAAAAAATTAGAAATTAATTTATTGAAAAAAATACAATCAACTATTATAATTGTTATTATCTTGTACGACCCCTGACCGACGCATTAGCTTATTTTGAATGACCCTCCCTTTATTGGTATTGTTGTCTATCCCGCATTTGTGCCCAATCCATCTCGTTATGAATACGTGATGTTTGGCTTCTACCAGGACGAATGATGCCACGCAGAGTAGTGTAATGGACCAACTCAAGTTCTGAAACATCCCAATAATCTTCCGCCATCAAAGGATGAAAAGACTTAGAATATGTTCTCCTGTAAGCCATTAAATCATAATAGTCCTTAATTATTGATGTGACATTAATTCTATATGCAGTGCATACCTTTTGAGCATGCGAGCACGAGATGTCGAATTGACTCCATTTACCACATGAACATTCTCGTGTGACAATTTTGACAGCGTGAGTGTTGAATCCATGTCCAGTCTGACGCTTTGTTACAACGGAGGCAAATTGTTGATGTTGGATGTATCTCGACACAGTATGTTCAATACTTTTTTCGAACCAACGTTGGAACACTTTGTATGCAAAGTCCGTCTATAGTTGGTTGTTGCTTAACATGACACCACTCTTTGCCATCCTCTCATGAAAATAGTGGACTGAATGAGCAAATGTTATTTCTATTATTGCAGTCACAGGCAAGCGCCGAGCCCCTTTCAGAACCCCATTCATGCACTCTAACATGTTGGTTGTGAGAATTCCGTACTGCCATCCGCCACCGTGAGAAGCTGTCCATTTTTACTTTTCAATATTGTCTAAGTACACAAACGCTTCTAACTTGTGCGCCTTTATTTCGTTCATGGTTCGATTGAACTTACTGATTTGATATTAATAACCAACTCTCCAACAAAGGTCCTTCAGTTCCACATTCTTGTAGCGACTGTTGAAAGTAGAACATACGTGCCTCCAACAATATCTGTGCACTCTCTGTGGTGGCACAAAATCCGAAATTACTTTTACTGCTTTAATGAGACCGACATTACGGTCAGAAATAAGGAACATCCTAGACTGTCCTCTTATAATATGTTTGCTCAACATTTGAAGAAACCAGGTCCAAGATAATTCGGATTCTTCATTGACAATAGCAAACGCAAGAGGAAGTACATGTTGATTCCCATCCATGGCAGCTACAATCAATATTTTGTGCTTGTACTTTGTGTATAAATGTGTTCCATCTACACTGATGACATTGAGGCAGTATTGAAACCCTTCAATACATGGTTTGAATGCCCAAAAGACGTATTTTATCACGTATGCATTGCTTGACCGCTGAAACTATTTATGCCCCCATTCAACAATCTTCCCTTCATTATACTTGTGGAGATGTAACTTTGTAGCTTCTGAACTCTCCCATGTGCTATAAACATTTTTACGGGCCATCTTCAAACTGTACCATGCCTTTTGGTATGGTATATCGAATCCTGTAATAGTTTGTATGACATGATTGATTCCATATGAGGGGTCGCATTTTTACCGGCCCTAATAATAAAGAAGCAACATATCTTCTGTCTAAATTGCAATGTTCAAGGGACATATCGTTAACAACATATTTGTGGTCCCCCCCCATATTTTGTTATTTCCCAACGCCCCTTTCTCGATTTTATTGTTTCTCGTAGCTCCCATCTACACCACACATGTGAATACAAAAAAAATAATAATAATAAAAGATCAATACACTTTCTAGTAAGATAGTGATAGACAACTATACAATATTGATACGTACCTGGGGTGCTATGTTTACAGACGACCTTCCATTTTTTTTGGGTACTCTCAAGTACCACATACTCACGCCGTGCATGCTTTATAGAGTGATCTTTCACCATTCCTATTAAATGATCTTTATTTTTGAAAATTATTTCCACATCATAAAATTCGCATACTTTGAAGACAGAACATCAATGGAGTCAACAGGTATCTCCGGGAATGTACTATATGCACAAAAATTAGAGGATATTGACGCCACCTGAAACTATAGCTGGGGCAGTGCTGTGCTTGCATTCTTGTACCGTGAATTGTGTAATGCCAACACCAAAGGCAAAGCCCAAATTGGTGGCCCATTGCAGTTGTTGCAGGTAACATTAAATATTTATATTTGTCATTAACTAACTTATTGCAATATTTTATTTTTGACACAATTTATATTATTTTACAGATTTGGGTTTGGTTGCGTATCACACAAATAGCACTCGATCTTGGTGATGATCGTGTAACAATGGGGCCAATACAAACTTATAATAATCGACTCCTTCCAATACCACCGTACGGTGAAACGTGAAAAAAAAAAACACAACTTTAGCCGCACTGTACAGTCGACTGTCCGGGTATTTAAAGATATGCTAGATAGCATGACGGCTGATCAGGTAAACAACACTCATCATTACGCATATTTATTTATGAATATTAATTACCCACTAATTTAACATCTTTGCTTTTATTTCAGTTTCTATGGCAGCCGTATAACATGAACTCGGATAACATTCTAACCCACTCAGATGAGTTAACCCCCAGTTGTGGACATCAATATGTCCTATAAGTTTTTATGCCATTGTGGAAATACATCATCTCGAACGGGTACTTCGCCAATTCGGAATGAGGCAAGACATTCTATAGAGTATAGACAGTTGGGAAATGAGCCTCCATAACATCTCCCGTAGAGCACATGGGGGCACAGACTGGGAGACCCATCACACGATATATGTTAGTAGATGGGGTAGACGACATGAAACGATTGTGGCCCAACCACCCATTTCCAACAGAAGAGATACAGAAAATGGATATTGTGATTGGTATGGTAGAATAACTCGTCGATTCGTCTCATCATCTATTGATAGACGTGTAGAGAGTGGCTATCAGCCAGGACATGCACCAAGTAGACAACATGTGGTATGTTGTGCAATGAAACATAATTAATGTTACATACATTTTCTCTTACATTTAAATTCATTATTTTTTAATTGGTTTAGGAGCAATGTGCAGAGTCCCTTCATTTAAGAATGCAACTTTGACCAACTAATTTCGAATGGCTATGCAAATGCTTGACCAGCTCGATATCAGAATGGGCCATTTTCATGAAATGTTTTCACATTTTCCAACGGATAATCAACCCGAAAAACAAGCAGCGCCACAAGATAATGCTCCGTCCACGTCCCACAGACAAAGGAGAAGCAGTAGCAGAATGTCTACAAGTTCAGTTAGAGGTGATGATACTGTTAGAGCAGATACAACTAGTTCATCCACAGTGCGTACACCTCTAAATGTATACCAAGATTGCTACGTGCCTCAGCCGCCCCAACAAAGTGATTGGTTTGATTCAGCTCCATACATGCCAAGGCACGAGTCAAACATTTGCACCAGAGTATAACATTTCACCAATTCCATTTCCATCATTTGGTGCATATCATGATTATGGGGAGTCTAGTTCTGCAACATCATCAAGTCGGTTGCATATGAATGCCGATAATGATGATAATGTGGAAGATGAACCAATAAGTTGAACTCAAGGTGTTCAACTTTGCCTTTTATATAAATTTTTTTTTTAAAAATGGTGAAGTTGAACTCAGACTCGCACCGTTTCTGTTAATCCACATATTTTAGAAATATTTTTATCAATTTTTTTATACTATTATAATAAATAAGCCCCTATTGGTGTGTCCGGCACGTTTTGGAGGAGTGTCTGACACGTTTTGGACACGTTTAGGATTTTTCTTTTATAATTTTAAAAAGTTTTGAATTGTCTTTTTTAAAAGTTTTGGCTAAATAAAAAAAATTAATTTACTTCTTTCAAACTAAAAATTTTGGGATGAAATTACTAAAAAATTGAGAGATGGTCATGATAATTTATCTAATTCGGATGATTAGATTTTTTTTCATTGCGTACTTTTAATATAAACTAACTATGTATAGTTTTGAAATTATGTATTTTGGTTGAAAATTTAGATATAAGACATGCTTATTTTATGTATTATCTTGATATTTTTCATATTGCATAAATTTTATGGAAAAATTTAGAATATAATATATATATATATATATATATATATCTACCCGTGTCAGTGCCGTGTTGTGTCCTAATTTTTTGAAATTTTTTGTGTCGTCGTGTCCGTGTCGTATCGTGTCTGTATTACCGTATCCGTGTCCATGCATTATAGCCTCAATATATACCTACCAAATATATATGTATGACATGGGACCTAATAATTTATAAAATCGGACAAATTACATTCATACGTTTTTAGGTTTGTCCTTATTATAACTATACTTCTTATTTGATTGAAAATTACAATTATCCCATATAAAATCTATTCGATCTTACATGTAACTCTATTTGGTAGGTTTTTTGCTGGTGAATGTCTTCAATGTGAATTTTGTGATGATCGCACAAATATGTGTGAGAGAGAGAGAGAGAGAGAGAGAACGTTGAAGTAATAGATATGAGTCATGCATGGGCTGGAAATGATCTAAAGAGAAAAGAACTGAAAATTATGACATTGAACTAATAGAGAGGAGTCATGCACAGGTTGGAAATAACCTCACGGTCAAAAGTGGACGATGACGTAATGAATGAGAATAATCTAACGAGAGAGAGGAAAAACGAGAGTGAGGGTTTGGGTGTGGGAGACAACAATATGGTGGTTTATATTTTGACGCGAATTCTTAATATTTCACTAAGGATTTTTTTTGTCTTTACAAAAAAATATTTTTTTTGAATTTTTTTTTTCTGCTTGAAAACTTAAGGATATTTTTGTATTACACATTTCTTCGAAAGGGGATGTAAAGTTTTACGAATCTCAAATACGGCGATTGTAATTTTCAATCTAATAAGAATGTATATAAAATTAACACAAACATATGAGAATATGCATGTAATTTATCCATAAATTATTAAAACATCATAATACACGAACTCATATGCTTTTTTTATTCGGGCCCGGTCGACCTGCCCAACATAACTCCTAGTCTTAACCGCATAATTCATCACAAAGCAAAAACTGATGATTGTGGTCCCATTTACAAGTTTCTGACTCAGTCAAGTCCACATTTCAGCTACTGCTTCCCATATGCCCTTTGCCTCATATCTTAGATACTTTTCACATCTGCTTTCTTTAAGTATTTTTTCTGGTAACATGGTAGCAGAGTAATTATTATTTTAAAGATAAATGATTCAAGTCTTGTTTTGATATCCGAATACATAATTTTGCATATTTCTTAATTTTTTCAAGAACATATTTATATTTTTATATGTAAAGTTATACAAAATTAAAGAGAAAAATGCAATCAACTCGTTTGTGATACTACAAATGAGTAAATTATTCCTCTATAAAAAATAAAGGGTTAATTACACTTACACCCCCTCTGAGAATGTATAATTACACTTTCCCCAAAAAAAGTTTTGAAATTACACTTACACCCCCTCCGAAAATTCTCTGTTTACACCTGAACCCCATTCGTTAGAGTTTGGACGAAAAATGTTCACGTCAACAAAAATAATTACACAAATTTTCAATTTTTCCCATCATTTAACATTCTCATGTATATTTTTGTACTTATAAGAGGATAAGTGTAACGTATATGTATGGAGTGAGGCCAATATTATTATATTTTTTCCTTATAAGTACAAAATTATTGCACGAGAATGTTAAATGAGAGGTAAAATTAAAAATTTATGTAATTATTTTTGTTGAAATGAACATTTTCCGCCCAAACTTTAACGAATGAAGGTAAGGTGTAAACAAAGAATTTTTAGAGGGGGTGTAAATGTAATTTCAAAACTTCTTTGGGGGAAAGTGTAATTATGCATTTTCAGAGAGGGTCTAAATGTAATTAACCCAAAAATAAAATAATAATTTACCTTCCTATGTTTTTTAAAATGAATCAATTTACCTCTCTGTGTTTATTAAAATGGAGCAATCTACCTCCCTGTCTAGAACATGGGGAGATAAATTACTATTTTTTTTTTCATAGAGAGATAATTCGTTTTTTTGCAATATTATAGGGAGATAAATTGCATTAAATCCTAAATTAAAAGGCTGACATTTTAAATTGAAAATTGAAATGAATACAAAACCAAACATGGTCGATGATGGCTGAATGAAATAATTCTTATCTGCACAGAAGCACTACTAACAACTAATTAGTATCACGTATGAATTTTCTTTGTGCAATGATTGTTGGGGTGTGAAATTGGGAACGCGTAAGCGCGTTTCGGTTATGCGTTATCGGGGAATATCAGATTATGGATTCATGATGTCATTATTTGGTGGGACATGCATTTGAAAAAGTGGCGTTATATATAACCATTATATAAAATAAATCTTTTATAATCAATTATTATTTTTTTGATAATTTTATAATCAACTAATTATCAGTGCATACGGTCCTCGCGAGCATATTAAAAGAAATTATATGTGAAATGAACATAAAAAAAAATTTATAAAAAGAAACAAACATGGTGTGAGTGGGAGAGAATTAAAGAAGTCTGTAAGAAGAAAGAAACGGGTACTCAAATGAGGAAGAGAGAAAAATAAATTATAATTGTGGATTTATTAAAAATATAGAAGATTGTGAGAAAACGAAATATATGAAGGTGACGGAGAATTGTGAAACAGTGGGTTGAGAGAAAAAAAAATTACAATTGTGAGATTATTAGAAGATTTTGAGATTACTCTTCCAACCAATCTTTTTCAAGGGAATAAACGAATTAAAAGATATATATGAGTATTCAAAAGTTAATATGACAAAAGAGGTTTCTTTTAGGTTAAAATGCATAAAATTCCCCTGTGTTTTGAAAAGTCGGTAAAACCCCCTGTAGACAAGTAAATTTTGCAACCAATCAAATGACGACAAGTGGAAAATATATATTATTTATCAATTATATTCTATTTTTCTATTTATATTTTGGAATTTACTAAATTAATTCTAAATATAAATAGTTAAATTAATTGATATTTTAATATATATTTCGTCATCAAATCAACGGTCGACACGTGTCAAATTGAGGTGTTCCGGCCAATCAAATCAAGACAAATATTTCTAATATTATCTCTTTGGAAAATACAAAAATTAAAGAGATAATATTAAAATTGACCAATCATGTCTTCCCAAATATTTAATGTATTTATCTGTTTAAATTAAAATAAAGGGATAATACAAAATAAGTGTTCAAGTTCACCACAACTCTACCTCTTTGACAGCTATATAAAGGGGTCATGGGAACTCATTCAAGACACACACACATACAAACAAGAGAGCATTCAAGAAGTCCCAAAATCCTCTCAAGCAAATCAAGGAAGATCCACGGCGTTCTAGGCAAGATTCAAGGCGTTCGTCGCGGAAATCGTCCAAAGTCAGCGTTTGATTCGACAAGAAGTCTGAAGACCGGCGAATTAACGTTATCAAAACAGAAGTCCACCTTGGCGGAAGATCAAAGTCTCAAATCCACCAAGAACATCCCAAATTCAAGTTAAATATCGTCAAGTTTATAGCGTTTGATCCGGGAACAAGTCAACGACCCCCGAATTAATGTTATTCAAAGTCAAAGTCAACGTCAAAGGAGATCAAACGTCACAGTTTCACCTCCGAAGTTGCCGAAGTCAAAGATCACATTCGTGAAGAGAAGAATCAGAGGTTTTTAAGTAGAGATTTCGCACCCACAAAATACTCAATTCAATTCAAGAATTTATTTGTAATATTTTCATATTTCGTTAAATTCAGGAACATGAAAATTTGTTTACAAATTTTGGAGCGCCCAGTGGGACCGCTCTACCTCTCATCTCTTCCCTTCAACAAAGTCTGAAGTATTTCAATGGACACTCAAGGAAAAGCCATGAAGACGGTGAATTCGAAACTCACCACAACAAAGTCTTCAAGTTCAAGTATCAAGAGTCTCGGTGTTACTACGAGGAACATGTCGAAGAAACTTAAGGAATCTTCCCAGATGACTCCTCCAACTGAATCTACTCAGAAGGACATATTTGTGCCTAACCACGCAAGCGAAGATGACGAAGACAAATCTCCTCCGTCCTCTCCTCGCTCCGAGTCCAGCTACTCCTTCGCAACAAATGTGGCCCAGTCATGGTGACGAATGCCACAACCTTAGAAGAGCCAATTGCAAGCCTGACAAGAGCTATCGAAGGACTCACCAAGCATGTCCAAGAGCAAGATGCCCAAATCGCCAGGTTGATCAACAAGCCAGACAATGTTGAGGCAAGCCATACTCGGGGAAAACAAGTTGGGGCTCATGATGAAGTAGAAATATCCACAAAGGAGAACTTCACCGAGAAAGATGAACCTGCAAAGGGGCTTCAAGTCTCATCCAATGGATTGATCCCTGTGGACCAATTAAAAGAATTCATCGAAGGGACCATTAGGAGCAAGATTGAGGGAAGCTCAAGGTCATCCTTTACTTACTCCAAGCCCTACACTCCAAGAATTGACAGCTTAAAGATGCCAATGGGCTACCAACCGCCGAAGTTCCAACAATTTGACGGCAAAGGCAATCCTAAGCAGCACGTCACTCACTTCGTCGAAACGTGTAACAATGCCGGAACATATGGCGACCATCTAGTCAAACAGTTCGTCCGATCACTGAAAGGCAACGCATTTGATTGGTATACTAATTTGGAAGCCGGTTCAATTGATGGATGGGACCAACTAGAGCAAGAATTCCTAAATCGCTTCTATAGCACTCGACGCACTGTCAGCATGATTGAGCTTACAAATTCTCGCCAGTGGAAGGACGAGCCAGTTATCGATTATATCAATAGGTGGAGGAATCTGAGTCTCAATTGCAAAGATCGATTATCTGAGGCTTTCGCCATTGAGATGTGCATTCAAGGAATGCATTGGGGTCTTCGGTATATTCTTCAAGGGATTCTACCTAGATCATTTGAAGATTTAGCCACTCGAGCACATGATATGGAGTTAAGTATGGCAGCGAGTGGAGTAGAAGGACCACCTGTCCAAGAGCCCCGCAGAACCAAGGAAAGGCAAGAAATCAAGAAAGGGGGCAAACCCTTTTCAAAACCTCTAAGCAAGGAATCGATGGCAGTGAATGTAGCACCACTCAAGCTTAGGAGCGCAACAAAAGACAACATTATCCCGAGGCAAAATGCTCCTTACGAGAGACCTCAAAGAAAGCTAACTTTGAAGGAAATGCAAGCAAAACAATATCCTTTCCTTGATTCCGATGTCCCCGGAATATTTGATGACTTGTTGGAGGCCAATCTCATCGAACTACCCGAAGCGAAACGACCTGAAGAAGCTGAACGAACAGATGACCCAAAATATTGCAAGTATCATCGTTTAGTTGGGCATTCGGTACAAGATTGCTTCGTGTTCAAAGACAAGGTTATGCAATTAGCTCGCCAAGGCAAGATCTCTCTTGAAGAAGATAGCGGAGCAGCAAACGTGACCTCGGTCAAATGTGGGTCTTTCGACAGTGAAGCCTCCTACAATACCACACACGAGAATGCTACTGCGATCAAAGAGGACGCTCTGTCTGAAAAAGAAGATTCCTCTGATAATGACGAATGCATGTCCACCATTACCTTCACCGACGAAGATTTGCTTCTTGGGTCAAAGCCTCAAAACCGCCCCTTGTTCGTCGCTGGATATGCACGTGAACAAAAGGTGAACAGAATATTGATCGATGGAGGCTCTGCAGTCAATATCTTACCCTTACGAACCTTGAGAGACTTGGGGATCCCGATGGACGAACTCGCAAACAGCCACCTCATGATTCAAGGCTTCAATCAAGGAGGACAAAGGGCTGTCGGCATTATCAGGATGGAATTGTTGATGGACGATATGGCGTCAACCGCACTATTCCATGTTATAGACGCCAAGACTTCTTACAACATGCTTCTTGGCCGCCCTTGGTTGCATGAAAATTCTGTGGTCCCCTCAACATGGCATCAATGCTTCAAATATTGCCGCAATAGTATAGTGAAAAGGGTACTCGGTGATACTAAGCCTTTTACCGAAGCTGAGTCGCACTTCGCCTACGCCAAGTACTACGTTGAAACTGCCAAAAGAGGAAAAGAGATTTCACCCTCTGAGAAACCAAGATCACATGATGATAGAAGCATGAGGAGAAATGAGCAGCCCGTTGTCGAGGCCGGATTTTCAAAGAGTCTGACTTTACCATTGACTCAAGTCAACGCGAAGCGACCATCGAAACCGCCACTCGAAGGATTTGTGTCCTCAACCCAAAAAGAAGTAGAGGGACATGAAACGTTGGCTATAGACGGAGAAGGGTATGATCCTAAAGCCTTCAAATTGCTTGTTAAGGCCGGGTATAATCCACAAGAAAGATTAGCCCTTGGAAAACTTCCTCCCGAAGCTACCGGCAAGAAGCTCCATGGACTCAACGCCACCCAAGTGATGTTAAAGAAAAAAGGGCACGCAGTCCCAAATTCACATGTGGGTCTTGGCTTTATCCCTCCTAAGCCTATCCGCATAACCATAAAAAGGGCCAGCAACAACCATGTCAGTGAAAGTCCCTCTTCAACAGAAGATGATCAAAGGAAAGAAACTCCACGGGAATCTGTCTTCAATAGACTCGGCCCACGTAAAAGACTGGTGCACAGAAGGACCAACAACCAATCTGTCTTTAATAGCTTGGTCCACAGAAAAGAATGGTGAACCAAAAGAAAGCCATGTCCAAGGTGGCTGCACAATCAAAGGAAGACATCACATCCTCACATAAACTTAGAAGTTTGGTTCCTTCCAGAATGAGACGCCACACAACTCTAGACATATCATGTGGCAGAGTCTTGAAAGTTAAAACAAGAACAATGGTCTTCACACAAGTTCAACTTGATGACGAGGATGACAGAGAAAGCATTGCATCATCCAATTATATTGACGACAGTGCTGAAGAAGACATCGCCCTGGCCCATCACATCACCTTAATCGAAAATGAAGAGGTTGAAGAAGAAGATGCTGAAGAAGCTCCTCTAGAACTTGAGGAAGGCATTAAAGCCACTGTTGACGAGTTGAAAGAAGTTAATCTAGGTGATGCCAAAGATCCCAGGCTAATTTACACAAGTGCATCTCTAACCCCGGAAGAAGATAAGGCTTATGTCGCACTACTCCATGAGTATAAAGATGTATTTGCATGGTCCTACAAAGAAATGCCTAGGCTAGATCCAAAGGTAGCTGTGCACCACTTATCCGTAAAGAAGGGGGCTCGTCCTGTCAAACAAGCTCAACGTAGGTTTCGACCTGAGCTAATCCCATTGATTGAATGTGAGGTAAACAAACTTATTGAAGTTGGTTTTATTCGAGAAGTCAAGTATCCTATGTGGATCTCTAGCATCGTGCCCGTAAGGAAGAAGAATGGGCAGATACGAGTATGTGTTGACTTCAGGGACTTGAATAACGCATGTCCCAAGGACGACTTCCCATTACCTATCGCCGAGTTAATGATAGACGCCACTACGGGTCATGAAGCCCTATCTTTCATGGACGGATCGTCCGGATATAACCAAATACGTATGGCACCAGCGGATGAGGAATTGACAGCATTTCGTGTTAGAATAGGTGACCATGTAAGCCAATTTTGGTGGGAATATGTAACCTATGTCTAGACAATTTCAGGTGTTTGATAAATCATTTATGAATAAAGAAGTGAAAATTCATATGGCAACACTTTGTTTACGTTCACTTATATCTGCTATTACATTTCTGTTCACTACGCAAACAAAGCCCATGAACTGAGAATCGATTTCGGGGACTGGGACTACGCTTGGAGGTAGGTCCATGAAATCAGTCTTACCGAATCAGTCCGAAAATCTCCAAGTCAAGGAATCTCGAAAATGGGTACCGAGATTCCCCTTGAGACTTGCACTAAGCATCTGCTGTCGTATTTCATCGACGGGTGGTGACGAAGGTCGTCTAAGCAGTGTTAGTGGGTTAGCATGCTAGGAAGCAGCTGACTGAGGTGACTCGCGGGAACCATCTTACGGAGGACCTTGAGTATGGTCAGCAAGGTATGACATGTATTCCCGGTTCCAACGGTACAGGTCAAGTCCTTTGACTTGAGGAACTGCTGAGTTTACCTGTACATCAGGTCTGTATCTTATATATGGTGAGAGATTGCCAAAATACTCTTGAGTAGTCATAAGCCATGTCTAGTGCAGCTCTGGTGTACAGAGTGACAGTAGTTTCCAAGAAAGGATCTGTCTCATGTCAAAAGGCATTGACAGTTGAGTCTCATGTATGCTCTGTGTCTTGTCCCTAAAATCTGTGGCCACAGTAACTGAACAGAAGGGAAGGTTTTCCTTACAGCGTTTAGTAAGGACAGACCGACACTTAGGTCCAAAATGGGTACCTGCATTTTCCGTGCCCTAGACCCTAAGTGATGAGACCGAAGAAAGAAGGACAAGTGTACTGTTAGAGCCTAAATGTTCATCCCCGAATATTTCACCTAGTCTCTAGTGCCATGGACCGTTTCTAGATGGACACCCATGGTAACGGACGGATTCTAGGAATCCGACCAAGTCTAGCTGAAAGGTGAACCTAAAGAGTCACACACTATCCACACACACTTAGTATTTAATTTGGAATTAAATGTTGGAGTAAAGGAATGATTAAATTGGATTTAATCGGGTCCTATATTTTCTTGGAGAATTAATTCCTTCTATTTGATAAAGGGAATTAAACTAATAAATTGGATTTATTAAGGGAATTAATTTAATGGTCCTAGAATAAATATTAATATTCATTTATTATATTTATTTGGCCTTTTGGAATATTTAATAGGATTTAAATATTCCATTATATTAAATTAATGGTTGAGATTTAATGGGAGAGATGAAAGGCTAGGATTGAATTTGACAAGGTCAAATTCTACTTTGACTACGACTTTGACTAGGTCAAAATCCTAGTCAAATTAAGCTTCTAAAGAGTTGGAGTTTAAAGAGGATTAAACTCCTCCTCTATATAAACCCCTAGCCTTGCACCTTTTGAAGTATGATGAAATTCCAACACACACACACACACACCAACTCGTCTCTCTCCCTCTCCCCTCTCGTCTGCCCCCTCTCTCTCTTAGCAAGAAATCGTTTTTTCTTGTTCTTTTGTTCTTGGAACATTAGAACATTGATGAATCAATACCGTTAATTCATAACGAGTTGTTGATTCATCCACTCCGATAAATACATACTTGTTCGTTGCTAGCACGACGTGCAAGATACGTGGGTGGATCGTGTGTCACGATTTGGAGGGTCTCAAGAACGAGATCTTGGTGCAAAACGGGGAACAACGGGTGTAGCCGTTGAAGACGAAAACGACAACGGGTAGGTCTCGGTTTACGTTTTCGCCTCTTTTATTTTTCAACCCTATGGCCTCCATGATTATTGTATGTTGTTTATTCATGTGATACACCGAACACCCGGGAAATTTCAAGGGCACACCCCTTGAAACGTGTTCTTTAATTTAAAAGCATGTTTTAAATTCCGCATTTTTATTTTATACCGCGCTTCCGCATTCGCGCAATTTTCCCGGGACGATCCACATATTCTTTCAGTGGTATCAGAGCCCGGTTCGGTGTATAGGCCTAGGGTTTATGTGCGTTTTAAGCATGAAACATGATCTTGGCCTATTTTTGATTAAATCTTGATTTTCTTGATTTTAAAAGCATGTCGTTTTATTGCTTTCAATTCGTGTGAATCTCTGCAAATTGGTATTTTTCTGTTTTTCTTGGGAAACGGGGTGGAAAATTGAACGAAAAACGGGAAACAGCCGCAGCCGACCAGCCGGGAGGGCTGGCCGCGTGCAGTCGTGCCGGACGCGCAGGGCCGCGTGCTGCCATCCAGGCAGGCAGTGCGGCCGAGGCCTCAGACAGGCCGCTGGCCTGGCGCGCGCGCAAACGGGCAGGGAGCCCGCGCGCGCACGCAAGGGCCAGCGCACAGGCAGTCTGCGCGCCGGTCGCGGGGCCAAGATGGTCGCGCGCAGGCGCGTGCGCACACAGACGAGGGTGTCTGCGCGCGCGCGGTTGCGGGGCAAGGAGTCCGCGCGCGGACGAGCACCAGGCGGCGCCGCCAGGCGCTTGCACGCAGACGGAGGTGTTTGCGCGCGCGGGCCTCGCAGGAACACCAGGCCGCGCAGCACGCTGCCGGCCAGGCGCGCACGCACGCAGGCAGGGGCCTGCGCGTGTGCTGGGGCGGCAGGCTGAGCCAGCTGCCCTGTGCGCACGCCGGCAGGCCGCTGCCGGCGGCGGCGGCGCTGCTAGGGTTTTAAACCCTAGTATTGTTTTCTTTTATTTTTTTAATTTATTTTCAGTTTTAATTTTGAATTAATCTTGAAAAATTCATTTTTGGGTTCAATTTTGCCTAATTTTCTAAAGACATTATTTTAGGAGTAAAATATATTGGATTTGGAATCCCGGGGTTATTTTACTTAAAATAATGAGGAAAGGTTTTCCTAAAACGAGAAAATAATGTTACCAATATTTGTGTTTTATTTTTCACACGTTACGCACATGTTCATTTATTTCTTATCTTGAATGATTATGATTGGAAATCATGAATTGTTGGTATATTGTAATTATGTGATTAGATCATGTGATTATGTGTGTTGGATGGAAATGGATGATCACGAGCCCTAGACCGTATGTATGGTTTAATTTTCTGTTGGGCCCGTGTGCCTCTTTTACTGCTTTCTTCTTCTCTCTTTCTAGTTGCCTTGGAATAATAAGGCATTCTAACCTCCCTCCTTATGTACTCCCCCGGGTTTTCGCTGGGGTTTCTATTTTTAATATGTAATGAGAGTAGATTAGGAGTGAGGTTTCTATTTTTTTTGTAATTGGTGGAGAATAAGGAAGGACCACATGGAGAGCTCAGACGGGAGGTCCCTTGGAGTTTTCCATGAAGTGAAGAAAGAGAAAAAGAGACCAAGGCCCATCAGCATGATGATTGGGTTACTATTAATGTAATAGTATAGGACCAACCTTAGATTGACCATAGATCCACTGCGGGCTCAGTGGGTCGCATAGGATTCGGGCTCGTGATCATCCAACAGGGGCGTGCTGGGCTTTAATTTTGCATGTGGTTATTATGATGGATGAATGGGTATTTTTTTTATTTATCATATAACTGCTGTGGATGGTTTAATTTACACATGATGGATGAATGTGTGAATGTTTATTTATTATGAGATCTCGATCATTTACTACTCTCACATTGGTTGGACCAATGTTGAAATATTAGACCCTAGACAAAATGGACATGAACTCTAGGAGTTTGTCCATGCCTTCCAATCCATGGCATAATGAGGAAGCTGTTTTAGGTCAATAGCATGGTCTCACGAGTCGTGGCACGTTATTGTACTTAAAAGAAGCTGCACTATGTCATGAACGAAAAATGGGCTGCTGTTACCTGTCTCACGAGTCGTGGGGGTACCAGTGGGTCTGTGGCTCGATCGATTGGGTTGGGTCTAACGCCCAATTAGCATGATTCGCTTGGAGTCATCGGGATCATGTGAAAGGGTGAGGCAACAATCTTAGGAATCTCGTGGAACGAGAATGGTATGGAATACCTCCCACAGGATCTTTTCCATGCGAATCGTAAAAGCGGGGTATGAGAAAAATCGCTGTGGATCCCAAGCCCACTAGGAAAGGATTTTTCAAAAATCACGATTGAGAGTACCGTGTTTTCGTATAAATAGTGGGAGGATTAAATGACTAAAGACCAAGCATTTAATTATTTTTGTCAAACCACCGTCTTTATTTTCTGCTGATCGCGTACTGTTTTTTAAAAATGTAGATTTTAAAAATGTTTAAGAACCCACTTTCAACCATTCTTGAGACAAACAAATTCAATGGAACAAATTACAACGACTGGTTGCGCAATCTCAGGATAGTCCTAGATTACGAGAACCAAGGCTACGTCATGGACGAGCCTCTCCCTAGGACCTTGCCTGAAGGATCCACGCCAGAAGAACGTGAGACGTTCGAGACTTGGCATAAGGATAACCGGAAGGTCCGTAGCATCATACTTGCTTCGATGACCAATGAGATTCAGAAGCAATATGAAAGGCTAGACGACGTCCCTTCCATAATGGCTTGCCTTAAGGATTGCTAAGTAGTCCCGGACGTGCATACTAGGTATGTCGCGACCAAGGCGTTCTTTGGAACTAAAATGACAGAAGGATCCTCTGTACAAGAGCACGGGGTTAAAATGCTTACCCTAGTGGAAAAGCTCGAGGACCTAAAGGCAGGTCTCGATAATGAAATGTACATAGATGTGATCCTTCAGTCACTCCCACCCTCCTTTGACCAATTTATCGTCAACTACAACATGAATGCACTTGAGAAGGGCATTCATGAGTTGATTAATATGTTGGTGCAATACGAGGCAACGACTAAGAAGTCCGCGCCTTCGGTATTGTTTGGAGGTGCTTCAACTTCCAAGACGAAAGGCAAAGGTGCCGGACGTTGGAAAAAGAAGAAAGGGAAGAGAAAGGCCGTCAAAGCAGCTACGAACACTAAGAGTGTTCCCATTGCCAAAGAGGGGAAAGGCAAAGAAAAGGGAAAGGTTGTCTCCAAGCAACAGTCGAAGGCATATGACATATGTATCAACTGCCGTGAGAAAGGGCATTGGAAGAGAGAGAGTGCCCCAAACTCTTCTCGAACCAAGGTATTTTTGTGATTGAGGCTAACATGGTCACTAATTCTGCCTCTTGGGTATTAGATACCGGCTGTGGAGCTCACATTTGCAATGACTTGCAGGTGTTGAAAAGAAGTAGAAAACTGGGTAGCGGGGACATGATCCTGAAGCTTGGGAATGGCAAGGCCATCTCAGCAGAAGCAGTAGGATCCGCTACTCTAGTGATTAGTGATAGTATTAGCATAGAATTAGAGCAAGTTTATTTTGTACCTAGTATGAGTAAAAACATCATTTCCATTCCATTGTTGGACAATAGTGGTTATGAGTTTAGAATCAATAAAAATTGCTTTTATTTGATGAGGTGTGGAATTGCTCATCTGCTTGGTACATTAAATAACGGGCTCTATATCTTGCAACAAACGAACTTCGTTCTTAACGCTCAACACAAACGTAAATTAGATGATAACGGGAACGCACGACTGTGGCACGCTAGGCTAGGTCACATATCCCAAGATAGGATGAAAAGGTTGGTAGACTCAAAGAACCTAGAGGTAGGGGACTTGAGTGAGCTACCAACTTGTGAATCCTGTCTAAGAGGGAAAATGACCAAGAAGCCCTTTGTAGGACAAAGCAGGCTTGCCACAGGTCTGTTGGACTTAGTCCATACAGATGTATGTGGACAACTAAGGACACAGGCCCGAGGTGGGTTCTCCTACTTCATAACATCTACCGAAGATCATTCAAGGTATGGTTATGTTTACCTAATGAGGTACAAGTCTGAAGCTCTTGAGAGGTTCAAAGAATTCAGACTTGAAGTGGAGAACCAGACCAACTGCAAAATTAAAGTCCTACGGTGAGACCGAGGCGGTGAATACCTTAGTACCGAGTTCCTAGATTATCTAAAAGAACATGGTATAATATCAGAATGGACACCTCCCGGAACACCACAATTAAATGGTGTATCTGAAAGGAGGAATCGAACCCTGTTGGACATGGTTCGGTCCATGATGAGTTTTACCAAATTGCCCTTATCCTTTTGGGGCTATGCACTGGAAATGGCGGCCAAGTTGTTGAATTTGGCGCCTACCAGTGCATTGACCCAAACGCCATATGAGATATGGCACGGCAAGCCTGCATCCTACAACTACTTGAAAGTATGGGGTAGCCCCGCATACGTCAAGAGGTTAGTGGGAGATAAGCTAGAATCCAGGTCTAGCTTATGCAGGTTCGTTGGATACCCTAAAGAAACTGCGGGTTATTACTTTTATGACCCCTTGGAACAAAAGGTATTTGTTTCAAGGAATGCAGTATTCTTGGAGCAAGGCTTCCCAGAGGATGTCCAACCTAATGAGCTGATACTTGAGGAATCAAGCGATGGAATCCAGCCATCAGAGGTAGCCGCGGAACCCTCACTTAGAGGATTCAGGATAGACAGCCGAAGGGTTGACCAACCTCGAGGAGTCCAACATGCTAGGCATGAAAGACAACCTCAGGAAAGGCCAGCCCCGGTCCCTGAACCGCCGGCTTCGATACAGTCAGCACCCACAGTCACCACTGGCGTTCCCGTTCTCCGTAGGTCCACTAGAGAGTCTAGACCTCCAGTGAGATATGGCTTTCTAGGAGCGACCGATCTTTTGGATAACGATCCTAAGACATACGGAGAAGCGATGTCTGACATCGACTCCGGGAAATGGCTTGAGGCCATGAAAACCGAAATGGACTCCATGAGCGAGAACCAAGTCTGGAGACTTGTAGATCCACCAAAAGGTGTTAAGCCAGTGGGCTGTAAGTGGGTCTACAAGCGCAAACTTGGCGTTGATGGAGAAGTCACAACCTTTAAGGCTAGGCTTGTAGCTAAGGGATACACTCAACGGCCCGGGGTCGATTTTGAGGATACCTACTCGCCAGTAGCCATGGCTAAGTCCATTCGGATCCTGCTAGCCATAGCAGCATGGTATGACTATGAGATATGGCAGATGGACGTGAAAACTGTTGGAATAGGTGACCAAAAAGCCAATAGGTTTGGCGATTTGTAACCTATCCGACAACTTGATGTGAATGTAATATTATTATGTGATGAATAAGATGACTGTTCGTCACCAATGGTACCTTCTTTGTTGCGCTCATCTTACATTTGTTAAAACGGTGTTTAACTTATATCGCAACAAAGCCCACAGACCATGGATAACAACTCGTGCAGTTGGGCCACGCATTGGATGGTGGTCATGAAACCAACTGATTAAGAGTTGGGTCTGAAACGTTCCAAGTCGAGGACCTCGAGACAGGGCATCGAGAGTCCTATTGAGACTTGCGTCAAGAGTCGTGTTCATTGGATGAGTGCCGTGTTTCATCGGCGACAGGCGTGGGACGCCTACACGATATTAATGGGTTGGTCGACTGGGGTCGAGCCGACTGGACTGACTCGCGGGGATCATCATATGGAAGCCTTGGAGGCTTGGTCAGTATGATTGATTTTCCCCGGTTCCGATAGTACGGGAGTAATCCTCAGACTTGAGGGATCATGGCAGTTGCGTGCACAGGACGGCTGTATCTTGGATCTAGCGAGAGGTAATCATTCTGTAAGATGATTATCATAAGCCTTGTCCAGTACAGTCAGAATGTGTAGCGAGGACGGTGGATTCCAAGAAGAGGATCCGTCCCCTGTCAGTATGTGATAGAGGTATCTCCTATGCACTCGGAGACACGTTCATGCTGTTTGAAGCTGTGGCCACAGTGGTTGGTCGAACAGGGAATGGTTTCCTGTGTCGACGCAATGAAGCATACGTGGTCTCGAGTATTAAGCATAGATGCCTAGTCAAGGATGGGAACCGACGCCCAATTCCATACCCTAGACTAAAGCCGGGAGACGATAGACGGAAGGATCGTACCCGTACGGAATCGGCGCCTAAATGTTCACGCCAATTCACCTAGTCTCTAGTGCCATGGACCGTTGCTAGACGGCCACCCATGGTAACGGGCCCTTGTGGGACACGGGCCCAAGTCTAGCTGAGGGTGAACCTAAAAGGTCACACACAAATCACCGAAGAGGTTGAGAGATCGACTTGGAGTCAATCTCGAAGGATAAAATAAGTAATTGGATTACTTAAGGGAAAGTCCATTGGATGGATGGGCCGATATTGTATCGGGCTTTCATTTAATCGATAAATTGGATTTTCGATTAAATATGGAAAGTTGAGATGTTGAGACGTTGGATCTTTTAATTGGATTAAAAGATCAACGGGAATAATTTAAGTGGACATTAAATTGGATTTAATATTAGGTTCGTCGTAATCGGATTACGATAAAACCCGGTCCGTTAAATTATACCCGAGAGGAGAAATAATTCCTAATTTGGAATAGGAAGAAGTTGGACTTCTTCCCTTAATTAAACATAGCCGACATGCTCCCTTGGAGGAAGCAAAATCAGCCATGTTGCATGCTAGGTGGTATGTTGACTTGTCTCTTTTGGAAAGAGACAAATCAACTCCAATCAAGCTCTTCCCTTTTGGTATGATTTGATCATACCATAAATTTTGGTAGGCTTGATTGAAGAATTGATGGTGATTGATTGGAATGAATCTAGACATCCTTGGATGATACTAGACACATTCCAATAATCACATTAATTATGTATATATATTAGAGTATACAACACCAAGCATAAGTGATTCATTATTCATCTTTTTCTAGGAAAAAGAGAAGACAAAAATCCTCTCCTCTCTCTCAAAATTTCGTGCTCCCTCCCTCTCTTACACTTGTGTTCTTCACTTGATTTTGAATCAAGAAGAAGAACAAAGTAGGTTTAAGAGAACACTAATTCATAGTGTTCTTCTCTTAAACCGATTCCTTCTAAACCCGTTCTTTTCTAGCAAGAAGAACGTGAGTTTCTTCCGGTGTGGTGTGGATCACCTTTGGAGAATCCATACGTTTGGATTTCGTGAGCATTCCGGAGAAGGAACAACGCTAGTAGCCGGGAGCATACACTAAACAATCAAAGGTAACGGTTTATTACGCTTTGATTGATTTCATTTGTATATCTATGCCCTATGTGTTTAAATATATGTTTTAATATTTACACATCCTACATCGAACGCCCGGTTGAGCATCCAAGGGTACACCCCTTGGGATTCGCGTATTTTGAATTTGATTTAAATTTACGCAATTTCTCGCCTTTCTCGCTTCCGCTCGCGCTCCCGGGCGGATCCGCTTGTCCTTCAAGTGGTATCAGAGCCCGGTTCGATGTAAGGGGCATAGATCTATGTGTTTGGCATGATCTACTTGCTTTTAAATGGCTTTATTGGCATGTTAGATTACATAAATATATGAATAATATGATGATTCAATTGTTTGGATTTAATGGACTTTTGGCATGTTTAATTTAGTTAGATTGGATCTAAAATTGCATGCTTATTTTAAGAATAATATTAATGTTATTGTGCTGAAACAGTTTTGAAAAACACAAAAAAAAAAAGGAAAATTTTGGTCGGGCCGGCAGTGGCCGCGCGCAGGCGGGCGCGCCATGCGCGCGGACGCTGCGCACAGGCGCGCGCTGTGCGCAGCCGGCCGCTGCTGGCCGAGGGCCAGCACGCGGCACAGCGCGTGTGCGCTGCCCTGTGCGCGCGGGCGGCCGGCCAGCACAACGGCTGGGCCGTTTTGTGCCGTTTTTTGATTTTTTTCGGAAAATTTGATTTTCTGTATTTTCTGCACAATATTCTAAAAATATTTTAATTTTGCATTTTTTGATTTTGGGATAATTGGATTATTCCTTGAATTAAATTTGCTTAATTAATTTGGGATTAATACATGCATTGGATGCATTGTTTAAAATGTCCATTAAATTTAAAATTTGAATTTTGCATATTATTTGTATATTTATGCTTTTGTGATGTTGGACATCACTTGGGTATTTGGAATATCCATTGGTTATTTATGCATGATTATTTGGAATAATTATGTTATATGTGAGTTGATGGAATCAACATGGGATGATCACAAAGCCCTAGACCTTGTGTATGGATGAATGAATGTTTATTTTATTTTCTGTTGGGTGGGGCCTGCGTGCCTCTTGTTTTTGGGACTATCATCTCCCGTATTTTCAGCCTCATGATGTTAAGGCTTGTTTTCTTTATTACCGATGTATTACTTTCAGTTGTAATGAGAGTAGATAGGATTGGTGAGGTTTCAATTTTAACAAGCAATTGGAGTCGGAGACCCCAAGGAGGAGCATCAAGGCATGAAACAAGAGCACTACAAGGCCCATTGGAATGAGAATGGGTATATTACTATTGTAAAATTTAGGACCACCCTAGACAGACCATAGACTCACTGCGGGCTCAGTGGGTCGCATAGGTTGGGCTTGTGATCATCCTAACAGGGGTATGCTATGTTTTCTGCATGCGGCGTATTTATTTATCGCTTTAAATATTGGATATTTATGCATGCTAAAACACCATAATGTGATGAGGTCTCGGTCACACTTAAACTCTCATTTGGTTGGACCAAATTAAATATTAGGCCCAGAACGGACTTGGATCAAAATGGTATTTTGGTCTGTCCGAGCCTTCCATCCACAGCAATGTGGTGAGGAAGCTACCACTACCCCAGTGTGGTCTCACGAGTCGTGGCACACTTGGAATAGGGGAAAGCTGCACTATTGTTGTGAACAAAAAGACTGCGTTCGCTGTTTCCCTGTCTCACGAGTCGTGGGGGGCGACAGTTTGAGGTATGATTTGGTTGATGGGTCGGGCCTAACACTGAGTAACATGGTTCGCTTGGAGTCCTCGGAACCATGCGAATAGGTGAGGCAAAATATCTTGGGAATCTCATTGGATGAGAATGATATTGGATATCTCCCACGAGGTCTTCTTCATGTGAATCGTAAAAGCGGGGCATGGAGATTACGCTTGTGGATCCCAAGCCCACTAGGAAATGGTTTCCCGAAACTCCGCTTGAGAGTGGCGGACTTTCGTATAAATAGTGGGAGGGTTAAAGTCTAAAAGACCAAGTCTTCAACTTGAACAATAATATTACCATCATCTGCTAATTTCTGCTTTACATTTTCATTAATGTAGATATGTCTAAGAACCCATTAACCATGATTCTTGAGACTAACAAATTCAACGGAACGAACTACTCGGACTGGCTGAGAAACCTGAGGATTGTCCTCGGTTTCGAGAACAAAGGCTACGTCTTGGACGAGCCGCCACCGAGCAACTTACCGGAGGGGTCCACGCCTGAAGAACATTTGACGTTCGAGAAATGGCATGAGTACAACCGGAAAGTACGCAGTATCATACTGGCTTCGATGTCTAACGACATCCAGAAGCAGTATGAGAGGCTGGACAACGTCTCCGCCATAATGCTCCGCATGAACGAGGTTTATGCGGTTCCGGATAGGCATATTAGATATGCCGCCACAAAAGCATTCTTTGGCACCAAGCTCGCTGAAGGAGCGTCTGTACAGAGTCATGGGGTCAAGATGCTCTCCCTAGTGGAGAAACTCGAGGACCTTAAAGCTGGGCTTAACAATGACACGTACATTGACGTGATCCTCCAGTCGCTTCCTCCATCCTATGACCCGTTTGTTGTAAACTACAACATGAACGGACTTGAGAAGTCTATTCATGAGTTGATAAACATGCTGGTCCAATACGAGGCAACGACCCATAAGTCGGCGCCGGCGGTATTGATAGGAGAGGCTTCGACCTCCAAGGCGAATGGCAAGAGGGCCGGACGCTGGAAGAGGAAGAAGGGCAAAGGGAAGACGGTTGTGGCCCCTGCTCACGCTCCGGGCGTCCCTGTTGCTCTGGTTGGACCGAGTAAAGGGAAAGGGAAGGCCCGTGGTTCTCAACGGTCCAAGGCAAATGATGTCTGCATGCATTGCCAAAGGGAAAGGGCATTGGAAGAGGGAGTGCCCACAACTCCTCTCCAACCCAGGTGTGTTTGTGGTTGAAGTTAATATGATTACTAATTCTGCTTCATGGGTATTGGATACCGAATGTGGTGCTCACATTTGCAATGATTTGCAGGCACTGCAAAGAAGTAGAAGGCTAACCAAGGATGAGATGATCCTGAGGCTAGGCGATGGCAAGGTCGTTGCTGCGGAGGTCGTAGGATCACTAGAGTTAGCCATTAGTAGTCATGTTAGGATTGTTGTGAACGACTGTTTCTATGTACCTAGCATGATTAAAAACATTGTTTCCATCCCGGTCCTTGATAAGGAGGGATATGAATTTACCATCAATAAAAATGGTTTTTTCATTATCAAAGATGGTATTTCTCATTTGCTTGGTACATTGGTCAACGGTCTGTACATACTTCAACAGTCTAATTGGATTATGACTGCAGAACACAAACGAAAACGTGATGATCATAATAACGCACAGATATGGCATGCGAGGTTAGGTCATATCTCTAAAGATAGGATAAGAAGGTAAGTGGACTCAAAGAGTCTAGAAATAGACGATTTGGACAACCTACCGACCTGCGAATCCTGTCTAAAGATGACCAAGAAACCCTTTGTTGGACAAAGTACGCTAGCCAGTGGTCTGTTGGATTTGATCCATACAAATGTCTGTGGTCCACTAAATACTCAGGCTAGAGGTGGGTACTCGTACTTCATAACCTTTACCAATGATCACTCACGGTATGGTTATGTTTACCTGATGAGGTACAAGTCTGAAGCCTTTGGAAGGTTTAAAAGAATACAGACTTGAAGTAGAGAACCAAACCGGTCGAAAGATCAAAGCCCTTCGGTCGGACCGAGGTGGAGAGTATTTGAGTGGTGAGTTTACTGATTATCTAAAAGAGAATGGGATTCTCTCTCAGTGGACCCCTCCTGGAACACCGCAGCTTAATGGGTGTGTCTGAAAGGAGGAATCGGACCTTGTTGGACATGGTCCGATCCATGATGAGTTTTACCGAACTACCCCTTTCCTTCTGGGGATACGCTCTTGAGACGGCGGCCAAAGTTTTGAACTTGGCGCCATCTAAAAGGGTATCCCAGACGCCATATGAGATATGGCATGGCAAGCCTGCCTCCTACAAATACTTGAAAGTGTGGGTTGCCCCGCATATGTCAAGAGATTAGTGGGAGATAAACTGGACTCGAGGTCTAGTTTATGCAGGTTCATCGGCTATCCGAAAGAAACTACGGGGTATTATTTCTATGATCCTCCGAGCAAAAGGTTTTTATCTCGCGAAACGCAGTGTTCTTGGAAAAAGGTTTTCCATCGGATAGTCGACGCGATGAGGTGCTCCTTGAGGAATCAAGTGAGGAACCCCAAGAGGCGGCAGTGACATCTGAGCCTGAAGTTCCCACTGATATTATTCCAGTCCTCCGTAGGTCGGCCAGAGTATCCCATGCACCTGATAGGTATGGATTTCTGGGCCTGCCCAGTCAGTTGGATAATGATCCAAAGACGTACGGAGAAGCGATGTCGGACATCGATTCGGACAAGTGGCTTGAGGCCATGAAATTCAAGATGGACTCGATGGGTACAAACAAGGTTTGGACCCTAGCAGATCCACCAAAAGGGGTTAAACCCGAAGCTGGAACATACGTTTTGATGAAGTCATACGGGGATATGATTTCATCAAGAACGAGTCCGATCCTTGTGTATACAAGAAGATCAGTGGGAGCTCAGTTGCGTTTCTGGTGCTTTACGTGGATGACATCTTGCTCATTGGGAATGATGCTAAGATGTTGGGTACCACTAAAGCTTGGCTGTCAATGCAATTCTCCATGAAGGATATGGGCGAGGCATCCTACATCCTTGGCATCAAAATCTACAGGGATAGATCTAGAAGGATGTTAGGAATGGCCCAGTCCTTGTACATTGAGAAAGTCTTGAAGAGATTCAAGATGGAGAACTCAAAACGAGGATTCCTTCCTATGAGGCATGGAATTAAGATATCCAAGAAGCAGTCTCCTAAGACGGATGAGGAGTTTAAAAGGATGTTGGACATCCCCTATGCTTCAGCCGTAGGCAGCATACAGTATGCTGTTCAGTGCACTAGACCTGATGTGGCTTTCGCTTTGAGCGTAACTAGCCGATATCACTGGAGTGCAGTCAAGACTATCCTGAAGTACCTGAAAAAAGGACTAAGGACATGTTCTTGATCTACGGCGGAAGAGAGTTGATACTGGAAGGCTATAGCGACGCTAGCTTCCAGTCGGATGACGATGATGCCAAGTCTCAGTATGGTTTTGTATTTAGACTAAATGGTGGCGTGGTTACTCGGAAGAGTTCCAAATAGGCTACCACGACGGACTCCACCATAGAGTTTTGAATACATAGCGGCTTTGGAAGCTGCTAAGGAGTGGTTTGGTTGAAGAGCTACATCCAAGGGTTGGATGTAGTACCTAGCATTGCTAAGCCTGTAATTATCTTTCATGATAACAACGGGGCGATAGCGCTAGCAAAGGAACCGAGATCTCATCACGATCCAAGCATATTCTTAGACGCTACCATCTACTTAGAGAGATGGATAGCAGGACTGACGTTCGGTTGGACCGAGTCAGCTCCGCAGAAAACATAGCAGATCCACTTGCTAAGCCCATGTCGCAAGTTGCCCATACTCACCATCTGAATAAGAGGTTCGAGGTCAATGGGTGATTGGCTTTAGGTCAAGTGGGAGATTGTTGGAATAAGTGACCAGAAAGCCAATAGGTTTGGCGATTTGTAACCTATCCGACAACTTGATGTGAATGTAATATTATTATGTGATGAATAAGATGAGTGTTCGTCACCAATGGTACCTTCTTTGTTGCGCTCATCTTACATTTGTTAAAATGGTGTTTAACTTATATCGCAACAAAGCCCACAGACCATGGATAACAACTCATGCAGTTGGGCCACGCATTGGATGGTGGTCATGAAACCAACTGATTAAGAGTTGGGTCTGAAACGTTCCAAGTCGAGGACCTCGAGACAGGGCATCGAGAGTCCTATTGAGACTTGCGTCAAGAGTCGTGTTCATTGGATGAGTGCCGTGTTTCATCGGCGACAGGCGTGGGACGCCTACACGATCTTGATGGGTTGGTCGACTGGGGTCGAGCCGACTGGACTGACTCGCGGGGATCATCATATGGAAGCCTTGGAGGCTTGGTCGGTATGATTGGATTCCCCGGTTCCGATAGTACGGGAGTAATCCTCAGACTTGAGGAATCATGGCAGTTACGTGCACAGGACGGCTGTATCTTGGATCTGGCGAGAGGTGATCATTCTGTAAGATGATCATTATAAGCCTTGTCCAGTGCAGTCAGAATGTGTAGCGAGGATGGTGGATTCCAAGAAGAGGATCCGTCCCCTGTCAGTATATGAAAGAGGTATCTCCTATGCACTCGGAGACACGTACATGCTGTTTGAAGCTGTGGCCACAGTGGTTGGTCGAACAGGGAATGGTTTCCTGTGTCGACGCAATGAAGCATACGTGGTCTCGAGTATTAAGCATAGATGCCTAGTCAAGGATCGGAACCGACGCCTAATTCCATACCCTAGACTAAGGCCGGGAGACGGTAGACGGAAGGATCGTACCCGTACGGAATTGGCGCCTAAATATTCACGCCAATTCCCTAGTCTCTAGTGCCACGGACCGTTGCTAGACGGCCACCCATGGTAACGGGCCCTTGTGGGACACGGGCCCAAGTCTAGCTGAGGGTGAACC
Source organism: Sesamum alatum (assembly GCA_034509735.1). Classification (NCBI taxonomy): domain Eukaryota; kingdom Viridiplantae; phylum Streptophyta; class Magnoliopsida; order Lamiales; family Pedaliaceae; genus Sesamum; species Sesamum alatum. The sequence continues at coordinate 18,315,318 of JACGWO010000006.1, forward strand.
TAAAGGGTCACACACAAATCACCGAGGAGGTTGAGAGATCGACTTGGAGTCAATCTCGAAGGATAAAATAAGTAATTGGATTACTTAAGGGAAAGTCCATTGGATGGATGGGCCGATATTGTATCGGGCTTTCATTTAATCGATAAATTGGATTTTCGATTAAATATGGAAAGTTGAGATGTTGAGACGTTGGATCTTTTAATTGGATTAAAAGATCAACGGGAATAATTTAAGTGGACATTAAATTGGATTTAATATTAGGTTCGTCGTAATCGGATTACGATAAAACCCGGTCCGTTAAATTATACCCGAGAGGAGAAATAATTCCTAATTTGGAATAGGAAGAAGTTGGACTTCTTCCCTTAATTAAACATAGCCGACATGCTCCCTTGGAGGAAGCAAAATCAGCCATGTTGCATGCTAGGTGGTATGTTGACTTGTCTCTTTTGGAAAGAGACAAATCAACTCCAATCAAGCTCTTCCCTTTTGGTATGATTTTGATCATACCATAAATTTTGGTAGGCTTGATTGAAGAATTGATGGTGATTGATTGGAATGAATCTAGACATCCTTGGATGAACCTAGACACATTCCAATAATCACATTAATTATGTATATATATTAGAGTATACAACACCAAGCATAAGTGATTCATTATTCATCTTTTTCTAGGAAAAAGAGAAGACAAAAATCCTCTCCTCTCTCTCAAAATTTCGTGCTCCCTCCCTCTCTTACACTTGTATTCTTCACTTGATTTTGAATCAAGAAGAAGAACAAAGTAGGTTTAAGAGAACACTAATTCATAGTGTTCTTCTCTTAAACCGATTCCTTCTAAACCCATTCTTTTCTAGCAAGAAGAACGTGAGTTTCTTCCGATGTGGTGTGGATCACCTTTGGATAATCCATACGTTTGGATTTCGTGAGCATTCCGGAGAAGGAACAATGCTAGTAGCCGGGAGCATACGCTAAACAATCAAAGGTAACGGTTTATTACGCTTTGATTGATTTCATTTGTATATCTATGCCCTATGTGTTTAAATATATGTTTTAATATTTACACATCCTAAATCGAACGCCCGGTTGAGCATCCAAGGGTACACCCCTTGGGATTCGCGTATTTTGAATTTGATTTAAATTTACGCAATTTCTCGCCTTTCTCGCTTCCGCTCGCGCTCCCGGGCGGATCCGCTTGTCCTTCAAAAACGGCCTTCCTCAACGGTTTCGTTGAAGAAGAGATCTATATGGATCAGCCGGACGGTTTCACGGTCACTCGAGAAAGAACAGAAAGTCTGTCGTCTCCAGAAGTCCCTCTATGGCCTCAAACAAGCATCCCGAAGTTGGAACATTCGATTTGATGAAGTAATACGGGGTTATGACTTCATCAAGAACGAATCCGACCCTTGTGTATACAAGAAGGTCAGTGGGAGCTCAATAGTGTTCCTAGTGCTTTATGTGGATGACATTCTACTCATTGGTAATGACGTTAGAATGTTAAGAAACACAAAAGCATGGTTGTCAACCCAGTTTTTCCATGAAGGACTTGGGTGAAGCCTCCTACATCCTAGGCATCCAGATTGTCAGGGACAGATCTAAAAGGATGTTAGGGCTCACCCAAAACTCGTATATGGAGAAAGTCCTAAAGAGATATCGAATGGATAACTCCAAACGAGGATTCCTTCCCATGAGGCATGGGATCAAGTTGTCCAAGAAACAGTCCCCACAGACTGATGAGGAACTTGAAAGGATGAAAGTCATCCCCCTATGCTTCTGCCGTAGGTAGCATCCAATATGCGGTGCACTGCACCAGGCCTGACATTGCGTACACTTTGAGCGTAACAAGCAGATATCAGTCCTGTGCGGGAGAGGCACATTGGAATGCTGTTAAGGGCATCCTTAAGTACGTAAGGAGGACTAAGGAAATGTTCTTAGTCTATGGCAATAGAGAGCTGATCCTGGAAGGCTTTAGCGACGCTAGCTTCCAGTCTGATGACGATGATGCCAAGTCTCAATCAGGTTACGTATTCAAGCTCAATGGAGGAGTAGTGGCTTGGAAAAGTTCCAAGCAAGCAACCATTGCTGACTCCACTACAGAGGCTGAATACATAGCAGCTTCAGAAGCTGCTACGGAAGCAGTTTGGATGAGAAACTACATCCAAGAGTTGGGTGTGGTGCCTAGCATCGCCGAGCCTGTTGCCATCTTCTGTGATAACAACGGTGCAATAGCCCAAGCAAAGGAACCAAGATCTCATCACCATTCCAAACACATTCTTAGACGCTACCATCTTCTTAGAGAAATGGTAGGAAGAGGTGACGTTCGGATGGACCGAGTCAACTCAGCAGACAACACAGCAGATCCGTTGACAAAGCCTATGTCGCAGAGCGCTCATACGCAACATCTTGAGAAGATGGGGATTAGACATATGGGCGATTGGCTTTAAAGGTCAAGTGGGAGATTGTTAGAATAGGTGACCATGTAAGCCAATTTTGGCGGGAATATGTAACCTATGTCTAGACAATTTCAGGTGTTTGATAAATCATTTATGAATAAAGAAGTGAAAATTCATATGGCAACACTTTGTTTACGTTCACTTATATCTGCTATTACATTTCTGTTCACTACGCAAACAAAGCCCAAGGACTGAGAATCGATTTTTGGGGACTGGGACTACGCTTGGAGGTAGGTCCATCAAATCAGTCTTACCGAATCAGTCCGAAAATCTCCAAGTCAAGGAATCTCGAAAATGGGTACCGAGATTCCCCTTGAGCCTTGCACTAAGCATCTGCTGTCGTATTTCATCGACGGGTGACGAAGGTAGTCTAAGCAGTGTTAGTGGGTTAGCATGCTAGGAAGCAGCTGACTGAGGTGACTCGCGGGAACCGTCTTACGGAGGACCTTGAGTATGGTCAGCAAGGTATAACGTGTATTCGCGGTTCCAACGGTACAGGTCAAGTCCTTTGACTTGAGGAACTACTGAGTTTACCTGTACATCAGGTCTGTATCTTAGATATGGTGAGAGATTGCCAAAATACTCTTGAGTAGTCATAAGCCATGTCTAGTGCAGCTCTGGTGTACAGAGTGACAGTAGTTTCCAAGAAAGGATCTGTCTCCTGTCAAAAGGCATTGACAGTTGAGTCTCATGTATGCTCTGTGTCTTGTCCCTAAAATCTGTGGCCACAGTAACTGAACAGAAGGGAAGGTTTCCCTTGCGGCGTTTAGTAAGGACAGACCGACACTTAGGTCCAAAATGGGTACCTGCATTTTCTGTGCCCTAGACCCTAAGTGATGAGACCGAAGACAGAAGGACAAGTGTACTGTTAGAGCTTAAATGTTCATCCCCGAATATTTCACCTAGTCTCTAGTGCCATGGACCGTTGCTAGATGGCCACCTATGGTAACGGACGGATTCTAGGAATCCGACCAAGTCTAGCTGAAAGGTGAACCTAAAGAGTCACACACTATCCACACACACTTAGTATTTAATTTGGAATTAAATGTTGGAGTAAAGGAATGATTAAATTGGATTTAATCGGGTCCTATATTTTCTTGGAGAATTAATTCCTTCTATTTGATAAAGGGAATTAAATTAATAAATTGGATTTATTAAGGGAATTAATTGAATGGGCCTAGAATAAATATTAATATTCATTTATTATTTTTATTTGGCCTTTTGGAATATTTAATAGGATTTAAATATTCCAATATATTAATTTAATGGTTGAGATTTAATGGGAGAGATGAAAGGCTAGGATTGAATTTGAAAAGGTCAAATTCTACTTTGACTACGACTTTGACTAGGTCAAAATCCTAGTCAAATTAAGCTTCTAAAGAGTTGGAGTTTAAAGAGGATTAAACTCCTCCTCTATATAAACCCCTAGCCTTGCACCTTTTGAAGTATGATGAAATTCCAACACACACACACACACCAACTTGTCTCTCTCTCTCTCCCCTCTCGTCCGCCCCCTCTCTCTCTTAGCAAGAAATCATTTTTTCTTGTTCTTTTGTTCTTGGAACATTAGAACATTGATGAATCAATACCGTTAATTCATAACGAGTTGTTGATTCATCCACTCCAATAAATTACATACTTGTTCGTTGCTAGCACGACGTGCAAGGTATGTGGGTGGATCGTGTGTCACGATTTGGAGGGTCTCAAGAACGAGATCTTGGTGCAAAACGGGGAACAACGCGTGTAGCCGTTGAAGACGAAAACGACAACGGGTAGGTCTCGGTTTACGTTTTCGCCTCTTTTATTTTTCAACCCTATGGCCTCCATGATTATTGTATGTTGTTTATTCATGTGATACACCGAACACCCGGGAAATTTCAAGGGCACACCCCTTGAAACGTGTTCTTTAATTTAAAAGCATGTTTTAAATTCCACATTTTTATTTTATACCGCGCTTCCGGATTTTGCGCAATTTTCTCGGGACGATCCACATATTCTTTCATTTCGCACTCGCAAAGGTATATATTGCTACAAAGTCATGCCTTTCGAATTAAAGAACGCCGACGCCACATATCAAAGGGCAATTCAAAAGATCTTCGACGACATGCTCCACAAGAATGTAGAATGCTACGTTGACGACTTTGTCGTGAAGTCAAAGAAACGAGAGGATCATCTTCATGACTTGAGAAAGGTTTTTGAACGTTTGAGAAGATACCAACTAAAGATGAATCCCTCCAAGTGTGCATTCGGAGTTACATTCGGAAAATTCCTTGGGTTCATCGTTCGTCAACGGGGTATAGAGATTGAGCAAGCCAAGATTGATGCTATTTTGAGAATGCCAGAACCTAGGAATGTCCATGAGCTCAAGAGTCTGCAAGGAAAGCTCGCGTATCTTTGGAGATTCATTTCCAATCTTGCAGGCCGTTGTCAACCGTTCAGTCGCCTAATGAAGAAAGATGTGTCCTTCAAATGGGATGAGACTTGTGACAAAGCGTTCAGAAGCACAAAATCCTACTTGATGAAGCCTCCGGTGTTGGTTGCACCCGTCCCCGGACGCCCCTTAATTCTGTATGTTGCTGCTCAAGAGCGCTCCGTGGGAATCTTACTTGCCCAGAAGAATAATGAGGGGAAAGAGAATGCTTTATACTATTTAAGCAGAACGATGACACCAAACGTGCTCAATTATTCACCCATTGAAAAGCTATGTTTGGCGCTCATCTTCGCAATTCAAAAGTTGAAGCATTACTTTCAGTCACACAGTGTCCATCTGGTCTCAAAAGCAAATCCCCTGAAATATGTCATGGCAAAGCCAGTACTGTCTGATAGACTCGCAAGATGGTATCTTCAGCTGCAACAATTTGAAATCACATACGTTCCTCAAAAGGCTGTGAAGGGACAAGTTTTAGCAGATTTCCTAGTCGATCACCCCATGCCTGCCGAGTGGGAATTGTCTGATGACTTGCCGGACGAGGATGTCCTTCTGATTGAAGTTACGCCCCCCTGGAAAATGTACTTTGATGGAGCTGCCCATAGAGAAGGAGCCGGGGCCGGAATTGTCTTCGTCACGTCTGAAGGGGAAGTCTTGCCTTATTCCTTCACCTTAACTCAGAACTGTTCAAATAATATGGCAGAATATCAAGCTTTAATCTTCGGATTGAAAATGGTAGTGGACATAAAGCAACGACACTTGAAAGTATACGGAGACTCTCAATTAGTGATTAATCAACTCCTCGGTCTCTACGAAGTCAAAAAGCCCGAGTTGCTTCCATACTATAACTACGCAAGAAGGCTGATAGGATGGCTAGGAGATGTAGAACTTGAGCACCTGTCCAGAAAGGATAATAAGCAAGCCGATGCATTGGCCAAGCTTGCTTCAACCCTCTCGATGACCGATGAGGAGACACGCATACCAATATGCAAGAATTGGGTCATACCACCGGTCTTCAGTGATGATGAGGATAACACATTCCAAGAAGAAGAAAATCATGTCATGGAGGTTTACGAAATTGAAGAGGAAGATTAGCGACAACCACTAGTCGATTACTTAAAGTACAAGAAGCTACCTGACGACATACGACGAAGGGTTGAAATTCGGCGGCAGGCGTCTCGCTTCATCTACTTCAAAGACACGCTCTACAGACGTTCGTTTGATGGTATTTTCTTACGCTGCCTAAACAATAAGGAGCAAATGCAAGCTAAGGAAGAAGCTCACTCTGGAGTTTGTGGTGTGCACCAATCTAGACCAAAGCTACACTTCCGTATAAAAACAATGGGTTATTACTGGCCCACAATGGTTAAGATTGCATGGACTATGCACGAAGATGTCAAGCCTGTCAAATTCACGCCAATTTTATCCACCAACCACCTAAGCCATTGCACCCTACTGTAGCTTCATGGCCCTTCGATGCTTGGGGTTTGGACGTCGTAGGACCCATGACAAAGTCCTCCGGTGGTCACTTATATATCTTGGCGGGAACTGACTACTTCTCTAAATGGGCTGAAGCAGTCCCCCTCAAAGAAGTGAAGAAAGAGAATGTTGCTGATTTCATCCGTACACACATCATATATCGCTACGGAGTGCCCAGGTATATCATCACTGATAATGGAAAACCCTTCTATAACAGCTTGATAGACAAATTGTGTCAGAAGTTCGCATTCAAGCAGAGAAACTCTTCTATGTACTATGCCGCTGCCAACGGCCTTGCTGAAGCTTTTAACAAAACTTTGTGCAGCCTATTGAAGAAAGTAGTGACCAAGTCAAAACGGGATTGGCACGAGAGAATTGGAGAAGCTCTATGGGCATATAGAACCACTGTCAGAACGCCTACACAAGCAACTCCTTATGCCCTGGTTTATGGAGTTGAGGCAGTCCTCCCACTTGAGGATGGCGATACAAGAAGGGCTTACCGAAGAAGAAAACACTCGAATACGGCTTGAAGAGCTAGAAGCTCTCGACGAGAAGAGGTTAGAAGCACAACAAAGGCTCGAGTGCTATAAAGCCCGACTATCCAAAGCATTCAATAAGAAGGTCCGCCCTCGCTCTTTCCAAGTCGGTGATCTAGTACTCGCAGTGAGAAGACCTATAATCACAACGCATCGAACGGGAAACAAGTTCTTGCCAAAATGGGATGGTCCGTATGTTGTCAAAGAAGTCTATACAAATGGGGCATATAAGCTGGTTGCTGAAGACGGCTTGAGGATAGGCCCGATAAATGGAAAGTTCTTGAAGTGGTATTACGCCTGAAAAAAAGAAAGAAAAAAAAAGGGAAGAAACAAAAAAAAAAAAAAAAAACAAGTAAGGAAAAAAAAACTCCTGGCCCGCATGAGTATAAACTGTGAACGGCCTCCCCTCTCCAAACAAATATTTTGTACCCCTGAACTACGAATTGACTTGATCCTCTTGATGAGGTACGTAGGCAACTTAGATATTCTAAGTTCAGTCATAACACTTAAATGAGTTTTATTCCTCTTATTAAATCGTCGAGAGTGAAAGTACTTAAACGTGCTCAAAGATTGCAAGATAGAAAGTAAAGAAAAAGCTTCTGTTACGTAATCTCAAGGAAACATTGGAGTTCATGATGCGGGACAAAGAAAAGAGCAATCAAATGCGATAAAATAAAAGGTCCTAAGCTAATCTCAAGCAAAGGGACGCAAATCCTTCAATCCTTCCTTGAGGGCTTCCAAGTGTGCCTGTGAAGCCTCCAAACTCGCAACTACTTCATCGTTGAGGGGGGTAGTATTCTCAAGTGTTGCAATTTCCTCCACAATTTCACGAACTCCAACTTGGGCACTATGGAAAAGCTGATTTTCTTCCTTTAGAGTGGCACACAGGTTCTTCTTGCACTCTTTCAAATCCAAAAGCTCCTTCTCAACACTCTTCAACTCGTCCGTAGTGGATTGGACCTTGGAAGCTCCCCCACTTTCTTTAGCACGGGCCTCTTGAAGGCGATCGTTGGCTTCCTTCAACTTTCGGTCAAAAGATCTTTGAATAACCTTTCAGAAGACGACGACCTCGCCTCATCATAAGCAGCAGCCTTGGCGAACAATGCATTCATTGGTTCTTCCACATTTGAGATATCAAAATTCTGAAAACTCTTCATAGACTCAAGAACGAAGTAAACGCCGTCTTCGATTGATGAGACAAAATCAATTGGGGTGTTTGATATCTTCACAAGAAGATCACTCCACAGCTTCTGAAGAAACTCCTTTTGATGATTAAGAAAGAACCTCTCGCCTTCAAATACCGACACAGCGACTGGGCTGGAGGGTTGTTTCCTCTTAAGCCCCATTCCAAGAGGACAAGTTGTAGCCAATAAAGTCGACGCTTGACTGTCTTGAGAAGTTTCATCGTCTTCAACGGCTAAGACCTCAGCTTCGAGCTATGATGACGCATCAGCCAAAGTTAGAAACAATCACCAAAAAAAAAAAAAGCAAGAAGAAGAGGGAAAAAAAAAAATAACCTCCTTGACAAAGTTCAACGTCGATGGTCCATGACTTGAGCCTTCATCAGCAACATCGATGTTTATTTGTTTCGAGTCCCTCTTCGGCCTCTTCCAATGACGATCAGGGTTGCTACTCCCACTTACTTCCAAGGAACGAGGAGCACTTCGCTTCTTATCTACTTCAAAGGGTTCAACCACTTGAGAATTTGGCTTGGGCGAGGAAATAGCCGGCTCACGAGGTTGATCTTGGGCGATCTTTCACCGCATTGCTTGCCTTTTCAAGCAGCTTGACTTGGGCCCAAAGCAAGTAACTTCATCACGTTTTCTTCAAAGTAGCCACCGTGAACTCTAAGCCACCACCTTTTGTACGCCTCGAAGGAGAACTTCTTCATTTGGGGGCATGGGAGGGAACACCACCTTTTCCATAGTCTTGGATAGAACGCACATGCGCCAATAACGGATTCCACCCTCTAAAGAAGCTTCGCGAACATCTTGTGAGAGAATCCCCGGCACTTCTTGGAAGAAACCAAATTGACGACTAAATCGATGAGGGCTATAGGGCTCAACAACGAAATGATCGCCTTGCCGCAAAGGAAGGTATTTCGAACGGACGGCCATGAAATAGATTTCTTCAGATTCTTTGGCATGCCCGTCGTTTGTTAATAAAAAATCTTTGTCCCTCACAATCATGTTGCAAGTCCAAGAAATAAAGTCGCCTCTGTGTAGCCGCTTTCTCGCCTCTTGCGGATCGTAGAACTTTGCGCCTCCTTCGCCTGAAAAGAGCGTCATCTTTGGCCCACGAACGCTTTGAACAAGTTGATAGTGAGTCTTGAAATAATAAGCTATCCAACTGTAAACGAAATGAATCGGAAATGGAGAGTGTACGCGAGTTGGCCTTGGGGAGCTGGAAATCTTATTCAAACCTCTGTAAATACTAGCCAAGACAGGAACTGCAAGACCAATCCTTCAACCTGCTGCCATAGCACTTGCCACCTTGAAAACACTTGGGCGTATTGAACCAACATCTTGAGTAGGAAGGACGAAACTACAAAGCCAACATGCCAAGTATGCCGCCAAGAATGTCTCTTCCTTTGAGCTCCCTTCAATACCAAGCCTCGAGAACAATGCCTCGTCCGCCGTGGACCACTTCCCATGTACCCCAACGGTCCCGGAGGGGTTATGAGTTGACTTAGGACGAACGGCCTTCTTCTCTTTACATGGAGGAGGCTCGCAGTATTTCGTCGCCCTTCTAAGCCAAAACTTGACCCATTTGTCGATAGAAACTTGAGAGGGTTGACCATCGTTATTACTATTTCGAATCAAATGGTAGGCGTGGAGTAAGAACTTGCAAGAACGAGGCACAAGTCTCCGTCCTGTCTCGTCAACCCCGTTAAGCTCCTTGGCACTTGGAACAACTTCGTCATAAAGAAGTCCCGCCATAGGAAGTCCGGAAAGGGTGTGCACGTCCCACAACGAAATAGACAATTCTCCAAAGGACGTCAGAAGAGTGTTGGTAGATGGGCACCACGCTTCGCAAAACGCCTTGACGATATCGGAATTGCGGTCGTAGGTAAATAGTGAGGCGTATACAGCATCATATACTTGGGCCGCAACTAGCTTGTCTTTGCACCGGCTGAGTACATCTTCTGTCCACTCCCAAAATCCTTTGATGAAGCGGAACTCGCCGGCAAAGTGAACGTTGTCGCTCCACTTGGCTTTCCCTTCAATGATGCGGCGGCCCAACGCCGGTAGAGAGCTTGGTTCGTCAGAACAACGGTGATGAGTCGCTTGTAGAGACCACGCCTTGGAAGTCTTGCTTAATGAGACTTCTCGAGACCATTGTTACGTGTGAAGTGGAGTCGTCAACCTCGGCCATTGCTTCGCATATCGACCAATGAGAGGAGCATGAGTCACCAAAGTTGTTCCTTTGTCCGAGGGTTGAGTTTCATCGTCAAGAATGATCAAGTTTTGTTGACTAGAGGAAAAAGACTCGTCTTTGAAGTGAACCATGTCGCAACCCTACCAAAACACAAAATAGATTTAATCGAGTTAACCAAAAAATAACTCGAAGGAGTCAAAAAGAGAAAGAGGAAGGATTAACTTACTCAGGGTGCTTTGATAATAATGGTTTACTCACCTCAAATCAATTCAAGTGAAAAAGTTTAATTGATTCAGAAAAATGTGACTGCCATCAATCGTACTCGTTAAAGTGCCACGCCATTACAAAAGAAACAATTTGTTCGAGCTTTCTTTTGCATGGAAAACTGGACAATTATTTTTGGATAGGCCCAATTCAGATTAAATTTATAGCTTCTTTCGCACGAAAGAGTAAACAAAGGAGCCGGACGCTTTTGCTATTCTCAATGAAAAAATAAACAAAGCCACACGTTGGACCACTTCACATGAATTAAGACCCAAAATATTGCATGGCCCAATTCATGTTGAAGAAAACAAGTCTTTTCAGATTAGATGATGAATGCAATTAAAAATCTATGTCACGAAAATTGCAATGAAGAAATATGTGAACTTGTATGTAATCTCTCAAATTGATTGCCTGTACAGAGGTTTATGACTTGTTCTGATTAAATATGTTCCAGCATCAAATAATCTGATGGAGGTGATAGACAAAAGAAAAAATTGAGGGCTTACCTTTGTATCAAAATCTGGCCTTGCCGGCGACAGTAGCAAAATCTAGAACTTCACCCAAAGCACCACCTTGGCGAAATCGATTGTCGCGAACGTAGAATCAATTCAAAAACACTCGACAATTCGAATTAGTGAAGCACGTTGCAAAGCCGCGACAGATTGCGTGTAATCCGCAAAGGAAAAGAAAATTTGAGCCGAAAGCTTCTCACCAAACAGAAAATTCTGCCAAAAAAAAATAAATCACAGTGGCATTAAAACAAACACCTGGCGTGCATACCAAAAAATCAAAGAAGAAAAAAATATTTGGCTATTGGAACATACCTCAAGAACGCAGAAAATCGGGGTTTGAATCTCCATAATTTAGCTTCTTATATAGGCATTGATTTGTAGACGTTAGTTGAGTCCTAATCCCACATGGTCTCAAATTCAAAGTTTGATGGAATTAGGATTGTCTAGTAACATTTAAATTAGAGTTCTTTTATATTTATTCCATGCGTGGCAGACGGTGATACAAAGAAAAGGGCTCACATGGTCAGCTTTTAATCCTAATTCTAAAAGATGATATAGATTTGTTGGATAAGAATGTGGACAGTGAGATTTCAAATGTGACAAAAGGAATTAAGATTGATTTGGAGAAACAATCTATTATATATGACAATGACGATATAAGAAGCATTCTATATGAGGTTTTTCTTAAAGAACTGAGCATGCTGATTTCACGTTCAAAGTTCTTCGGCTCCGTGGATCCAACGAGACTCATTTCAATCGATGTCTTAGAAGAAATGAAGAAATGTCGGTAGCCGCAAATAAAAAAAAAAAGAGAGGGAGAGCAACGGACCAACCCAATACACAAAATGGCCCAAAACTCTCAAGGCGACAAGAAATTCAAGATGCGTTCTCAAATGAGTCCATAATTTGGATGATAATTTAAATTTGATTCATATATTTCGCGACTCGTCCACTTCAAAATTACATTTTCAAGCATATATTCGTGAACAAGTCTCGAGGAGGCATTTGTAGACAAGTAAATTTTGCAACCAATCAAATGACGACAAGTGGAAAATATATATTATTTATCAATTATATTCTATTTTTCTATTTATATTTTGGAATTTACTAAATTAATTCTAAATATAAATAGTTAAATTAATTGATATTTTAATATATATTTCGTCATCAAATCAACGGTCGACACGTGTCAAATTGAGGTGTTCCGGCCAATCAAATCAAGACAAATATTTCTAATATTATCTCTTTGGAAATACAAAAATTAAAGAGATAATATTGAAATTGACCAATCATGTCTTCCCAAATATTTAATGTATTTATCTCTTTAAATTAAAATAAAGGGATAATACAAAATAAGTGTTCAAGTTCACCACAACTCTACCTCTTTGACAGCTATATAAAGAGGTCATGGGAACTCATTCAAGACACACACACATACAAGCAAGAGAGCATTCAAGAAGTCCCAAAATCCTCTCAAGCAAATCAAGGAAGATCCACGGCGTTCTAGGCAAGATTCAAGGCGTTCGTCACGGAAATCGTCCAAAGTCAGCGTTTGATTCGACAAGAAGTCTGAAGACCGGCGAATTAACGTTATCAAGACATAAGTCCACCTTGGCGGAAGATCAAAGTCTCAAATCCACCAAGAACATCCCAAATTCAAGTTAAATATCGTCAAGTTTATAGCGTTTGATCCGGGAACAAGTCAACGACCCCCGAATTAACGTTATTCAAAGTCAAAGTCAACGTCAAAGGAGATCAAATGTCACAGTTTCACCTCCGAAGTTGCCGAAGTCAAAGATCACATTCGTGAAGAGAAGAATCAGAGGTTTTCGAGTAGAGATTTCGCACCCACAAAATACTCAATTCAATTCAAGAATTTATTTGTAATATTTTCGTATTTCGTTAAATTCAGGAACACGAAAATTTATTTACACCCCCATCTCTTTTAAAAATAGGCGAAAAAGCCCCTCGTGTTTTATAAAAATAGCAAAAAACACCCCTTCCGTTATGAATTAATGGAAGGTGTAATGGACGCGCGTATTGTGCGTCTGGGTGTGTATTTTAGATGTTTTTAAGCTCTTCTTTGTGGCTTTTTGACAAAAATACCCTTATTTGGTCTATATGTTGCTAAGGCTTGTTTGGAGTATTTTTTTTGGCATTTCTCCTCTATATATTTGGGCATTTTTGACTTGTTCTGTGTTTTTTTAAAATTTTCTTTATCTAAAATATTAAATATTATTTTATAAATATTTTTATTTCAAAATATAAAGAAAATTTTTATATCACAACTTTAAACTTTTATAATATAACTTTAAATAGATAATACAAAAATTAATATATTAAATTCATTTTTTAAATTTAAATATCTTAAAGAATATAAATATTGATTATCTATAAAAATTATTATTAGTTACTTTAAATTATTGTTTAGTTAAAAATATTTAAATAAATTATCTTTATTTACTATAAATAATAAAACTATTGTAAATATTGAAATTATATTTAATATTTTTCTTCAATTATTTTAAAATTTTTAAAAGTATTTAAATGAATTATTGTAAATTTAATTAAATAAAATTTCACTCTTTTTTAAATTAAGAATTAAAAAAAATATAAAGAAAACCTGGGGGACGGCGGGTCGCCGCTGTCACCCAAATTGAAGGCGACCGCCGTCGCCGAGCTGTGTTGTTCTGGGCCACGATGGTCGCCCAGGTTGGGGCGACCGCCTTCGCCCAGAACGGCACAAATCTAGCGACGGCAGGTCGCCCGAATTTGGGGGAGACGGCCCTTCTTCGGTGGTCCGCAGTGGGCGGGTGGGGGCTGGGTGTGTTGGGGAGGGGGGCTGCGGCTTAGGGGGTTGGGGGGGAGTAAATCTAATTTAATTTATTTTTTAATTATAATATTATTTTTTATAATATATATTGAAAATTAGTTAAATCCATGTCATTGAATTTTTTTTTAATGAATTTAAGACTCAACAGTCAAGATAAATGGATTAAATCTACGGCTCTGATATAATCAATAAAGATCCAACGGTTATTAAAATAAATAATAAAATATAATAAGTAAGGGCATACCGGTCAATTCGTCAAAAAGTTAACGCCGTTAGTGATTTTTAACGAAAAGGGGCGATTGAGCTGACTTTTATAAAACACGATGGGATTTTTCGCCTATTTTTAAAATAGAAGAGAGTTTTTAGCCGACTTTTCAAAATACAGAGGGATTTAATGTATTTTAACCTTTCTTTTATACAAGTATAGATTATACAGAGTCGAACCAAACTCGCCCGTAAATGAATTGCAAAAATGTTTTCTTATTAGGAGAAAAAACAAAAAAAAGAGACAGAAGACCTCCCATCTTATTTTGTGATTTCTTTTAATAGAAGTGGCGTTTCAATAAATTTTGTAATTGAATGACACATCAATTCGATCACTACTCAATATGACAAAAAATTATGAAATAAATTGAAAGAAATTGTGGATCGTCCCGGGAAAAGCGCGAATGCGGAAGCGCGGTATAATTAAAATTAAATATGGAATTTAAACATGCTTTTAAATTAAAGAACACGTTTCAAAGGGTGTGCCTTTGAAATTCCCGGGTGTTCGGTGTATCTCATGAATAATAAAACATAAAAGAATCATGGAGGCCATAGGGTAGAAAATTAAAAGGGACGAAAATCATAAACGAGACCTACCCGTTGTCGTTTTCGTCTTCAACGGCTACACGCGTTGTTCCCCGTTTTGCACCAAGATCTCGTTCTTGAGACCCTCCAAATCGTGACACACGATCCACCCACGTATCTTGCACGTCGTGCTAGCAACGAACAAGTTTATGTTTTGGAGTGGATGAATCAACAACACATTATGAATTAATGGTATTGATTCATCAAGTTCTAATGTTCCAAGAATAAGAGAACAAAGAAACAATTTCTTGGAGTGTGTAGAGAGAGAGGGCGGACGAGAGAAGGAGAGAGAGAGACGAAAAGTGTGTGTGTGTTGTGTGTGTGTTGGAGTTTCATCATCCTTCAACTTGTAGGATGCTAGGGGTTTATATAGAAGAGGAGTCTAATCCTCTTTAAACTCCTCTTTCAAGAACTCTATTTTGACTAGGATTTTGACCTAGTCAAAGTCCTAGTCAAAGTAGTGTTTTGACCTAGTCAAAACAATCCTAGCCATCCATCTCTCCCATTCATCTCACCGTTGATTTAATTTAATTTAATGGAATATTTAAAACCTATTTAAATATTTCCAAGAGGCTAAAATAAATATAAATATTATTTAAGCCCATTAAATAAATCCCTTTGATAAATCTAATTTATCAATTTAATTCCTTATATCTAATAGAAGGAATTATTTCGCCAAGAAAAAATAAAGGACCCGATTAAATCCAATTTAATCATTCCTTCACTCCAATATTTAATTCCTAATTAAATATCTAAATGTGTGTGGATAGTGTGTGACTCTTTAGGTTCACCTTTCAGCTAGACTTGGTCGGATTCCTAGAATCCTTCCGTTACCATGGGTGGCCATCTAGCAACGGTCCATGGCACTAGAGACTAGGTGAAATATTCAGGGATGAACATTTAGGCTCTAACAGTACACTTGTCCTTCTGTCCTCGGTCTCATCACTTAGAGTCTAGGGCACGGATAATGCAGGTACCCATTTTGGACCTAAGTGTCGGTCTGTCCTCACTAAACGCCACAAGGGAATCCTTCCCTTCTGTTCAGTCACTGTGGCCACAGTTTTAGGGACAAGACCTAGAGTATACATGAGACTCAACTGCCAAAACCTATTGACAGGAGACAGATCCTTTCTTGGAAACTACTGTCACTTTGCACACCAGAACTGTACTAGACATGGCTTATGACTACCAAAGAGAATTCTGGCAATCTCTCACCATATCTAAGATACAGCCCTAACGTACAGGTAAACTGAGCAATTCCTCAAGTCAAAGGACTTGGCCTGTACCGTTGGAACCGGGAATACACGTCATACCTTGCTGACCATACTCAAGGTCCTCCGTAAGACGGTTCCCGCGAGTCACCTCAGTCAGCTGCGTCCTAGCATGCTAACCCACTAACACTGCTTAGACGACCCTCGTCACCCGTCGATGAAACACGACAGCAGGTGCTTAGTGCAAGTCTCAAATGGAATCCCGGTACCCATTTTCGGGATTCCTTGACTTGGAGATTTCCGGACTGATTCGGGAAGACTGATTCCATGGACCTACCTCCAAGCGTAGTCCCAGTCCCCGAAACTGATTCTCAGTCCGTGGGCTTTGTTTGCGTAGTGAACAGATATGGAAAACAAATATAAGTGAACACAAACAAAGTGATGCCAAATGAAATTCACTTCTTTATTCATTAATGATTTATCAAACACCTGAAATTGTCTAGACATAAGTTACATATACCCGCCAAAATTGGCTTACATGGTCACCTATTCTAACATAAATTACAATCATTTACAAAAAGCGAGATAAATTAATATTCATGCATTGTCGAATGAACTTGAACTTGCTCATAAGACCTCAACTTTATTTTGTAAATTCTTGTGGACATGTATTTGAACGTCATTGAAATTCTTAAATAGAATTATTTTTATGTACGTACTCAGTTAATCTATAATCATTTAATTATAAAAAGGAGGAAAACTTTTGAAATAACTGATTCGATGAAGCCCATCGAATCTATAACGATTGAATTACAAGGGGAAAGGCGATGAAATTGAATGAACACATTTCGATGGAGTCAATCCATCTATAACATTAGATTATAAAGGGTAGAATGATTTTGAATTAAATGGTTTTTAATAAAATTAGTATAGTTCTCTGTTTTGCATGCGAGTCTTGAGTTCTCTCTAGCGTGGGAGCCCTTGCGTGTCTAATCTTCTTTCTCTAAGCTTCTTTCTCTAAGGGTCAATTCCGGCGTGTTCTCCATTTCTAGGCGTTCCTCTTTCGGGGAAGTTTTCATTTCGCCGCTTCATTGCGCTCATGGTTATACTGCCATCGAGCTTGCGTTTGCTGCATGTATTACCACAGGATGATGTACTTCTTTTGTCTTCATATTAGTTCTAGGATTCTAGTTTTTCTCGTTTTGGCAGTTTCTTCAGGTCTGGGCGTTTGTCTGCTTATTCCTTTTTTTCTCTTGTCCTATTTTTTGCTTGTTTTTTTTTCTTTTTTTTTTTTGTCTTGCTTTTGCTTTCTGTTTTAGTTGTGTCTTAGTTGTCCTTTGTAGTCTTCTGTTATCTGTGTCGCTGGGTATGCTAACTCACTTTGCTTCCTTTTGCACCTTATTTTGTGTTTCAGAGCTGGGGCTATCTCAGAGGGGCGAGGGGGCACAGACTCGAAGGGGTGGTTTTCCTTGCTTATGGTTACGTTGTTGTGTTTTCTCATTCATTGCATCAGTATGGGCGGCGGGGGTACGGATCTTGATAAAATGAAACATATCAGAGCAGCAATAAGCTGTTGTAGTGGGGCATCCACTCTCTCAGCCGACTCATAATTTCGAGGGCCTTTGCGCCTCGATCAGGAGCATGATTCTGCCAGTCCGTGGTATGGAGTTTAAGCAACTATAGGGTGGTTGTATTCTTATAAATTTCTCTGTTATCAATAGGCAACGGGCTCTAGAGGGGTGTCTGTGGAAGTTTGAGAAGAACATCTTGATTCAAAATGGGATCAGTCCGGGTGAGAACCCAATGACTATGGACATAAACTTGTGTGACTTCTTCGTCCACATCCTTGAGTTGTTGTTGAAATAGGATGAACCTGGGCATTGCCACGCACATTGGCGACAGACTCGAGACATTCCGGGATATGTAAATAGACGAGGCAGAACGTGCATGGGGCGCTTCGCTACGTATTGTTAGAATAGGTGACCAGAAAGTCAATTAGATTGGCTGTTTTGGGAACTATTCGTCGATCTTTATCAAAGTAATATTATACTGATGGATAAAGTAAGTATTCATCATTGGCAAAATGTGTTTGTTGTGCTTACTACTTACATTGAATGGTGTTTCAATGTCACAACAAATGCCCACAGACTGAGCTGCGCATAGGTTGGCGGCTATTAAACCAACTCCTTAAGGGTCAGTCTGAAACGTTCCAAGTCGAGGACCTCGAGACTGGGCCTCGCGTGTCCTATAGAGACTTGCACTAAGTATTGCATTCACTGGGTGAGTGCCGAGTTTCATCGGTGCTAGACGTAGGTCGTCTATGCAATTTTAGTGGGTTAGTTGGCAAGGTAATCGACTGACTGAACTGACTCGCGGGAATCGTCATATGAAAGCCTTGGAGGCTTGGTCGGTATGACTAGAATTTCCGGTTCCCATAGTATGGGATTAGTCCTCGAACCTGAGGAATCATGGCAGTCGCATGCATATGAAGGTTGTATCTTGGATCTGGCGAGAGATGACCGTGTCTTTGATATGGTCATTATAAGCCTTGTCCAGTGCAGTCGGAGTATGTAGTGAGGACGGTGGATTCAAATAGAGAATCTGTCCCCTGTCAGTATTTGACAGCTATGTCTCCTATGCGCTCTGAGATGGTTTCGACTCATTAAGTCTACGGCCGTAGCGATTGGTCGAGTAGGGAATGGTTCCCTAGGTCGATCAATAGAGTAAACGCGTCTCGAGTTTGTAGCATAGTTGCCTAGTCCAAGATGGGAACCGACACCCAATTCCATGCCCTAGACTAAGGCCGGGAGATGGTTGACGAAGGATTGTACCTGTATGGAATTCGAAGCCTAAATGTTCACGTCAACATTCACCTAGTCTCTAGTGCCATGGACCATTGCTAGACGACCACCCATGGTGACGGGCATTTCTGATTAATGGTTAATCAGAAATAATTAATTAAATTGGATTTAATTAATCAATTGTGTTGGACACAAACCCAAGTCTAGCTGAGGGTGAACCTAAAGAGTCACACACAAATCACTATGGAAGTAGTGGAATTAATTTGGAATTAATTCTGGAAGAAGTGAATTAATTTAATTGGATTAAATTAATTCAAGGAGAATATAAATGATTGGATCATTATTGGGAAAATCCATTGGATGGATGGCCCAAGAATTAATTAATTGGATTAATTAATTTTGGGCTTAATACCTCTAAATTAATTGGATCAATTAATTAGTGTTTGAGCTTATGTTTATTTAATTGGATTAAATGAACTTTTGGATTTCAATAAGGTTTAAAATTAATTAGACTAATTTAAAACCCATGGATCACTTGATTTAATTTGATTAAATCAAGATCGGTCAAAATCGATCCATGACTTGAAATTAAAACTCAAAGGTTTGATGCAAGTTTAAGAGGAGTTGAAAGTCCTCCATGTAAGCAATGATGTGGCTTGCCATGATGGCTAGGTGGTCCACATATTGTACTAACATGGTTGGAGGTGGAGCACAAGTTGTGCATTAGTGTATAGGTGGTTTTGGAAACTACCTACAACTACACAACACATGTATACACTTTTCATCTTCCTAACTTGCACTCTCTAGCACACAAGACACGAAAGTTCCAGATTTTTTCTCCTTCTTTTGAGTTCTCTTTTAATTGGATTCAACATGAGAACATGATAAATACGTATACACTAATCAATAGTGTAATACGTTTTTCGTTTCTTCCTTGATCTAGCTTCTACCTAGTAGTAGATGTAGATTTGCTTCCATTGTTGTGGTGTGGACAAATTAGAGGGGTTCTAATTTGAATCCTAAGGTGAACGGAAAAGGAAGGAAGAGAGAATCAAAGCTTGTTACCATTGTACATGTGAAATGAAAAAGGTATGCTATTTAAATTATTGTACCTTTTTGTTTTCTCATCTAGCCACATGTTCAAGCATATTTTTCTGTATGTTATGATGCTTTTGAATACACCGAACGCCCGGGAATTCAAAGGGAACACCCCTTTGAAATTGTTTTTGAATTTATTTTATTTTACGCTTCCGCCGCGTTCCCGGGCCGTACCGATTCTTTCAATGGTATCAGAGCCCGGTTCGGTGTTGTGGCTTTAGGAATAACATGTTTTTATGTGATGAGCATGTTCAACATGTTTAATTTGCTTTTGGAAAGCATGTTTTGCTGTTTTTGAGCATGAATATGTATTTAGAAAAATATGTGTTAATTTTACTTTTAATTATGGATATCCATGCATTTTTTGAAAATTGGATTTTCCTCAGGCCTTGCCGGATGGGTTAATGCCTCAAGAACGCTTGGCGTTCGAGAAGATGCATGTTGACCATCGGTAGGTCCGCAGCATCGTACTGGCCTAGATGACTAACAAGATCCAGTAGCAGTACGATAGGCTAGATGATGTTGGCTCGATTATGCTTCGTTTGCAAGATATCTATGCGGTCTCGGACCGGCATGTTAGATACACTACAACGAAGGCATTCTTCTGAGCTAAGATGACAGAAGGGTCGTCTGTACGAGAGCATGGAGTGATGATGCTATCCCTTGTGGAGAAGCTCAAAGACCTCCAAGGTAATCTTGTAAAAGAGACGCACATCGACGTGATCCTTTAGTCTCTTTCTACCTCCTTCGACCAATTTATTGTCGACTTGATAAATATGTTGGTCTGGTACGAGGCAACGATTGAAAAATCTGTGCCGGCGGTACTAGTGGGAGAGGCTTCGACCTCAGAAGCGGAAGGCAAGGGTGTCAGATGCTGGAAGAGGAAGAAAACTAAGACAACATCAGCCGCTGCTAGCACTTCGAGTGATCCTGTTACACCACTGGGCGGAAGTAAAGGAAAGAGGAAGAGGGTTCGACAGTCAAAGTCATAGATTCCAAACGATGTGTGCATTAACTGTCGCGAAAAGGGACATTGGAAGAGGGAGTGTCCCTAGCTCCTCTCTAATGAAGGTACATTTGATTTGAGTACCAACATGATTATTGTTCTACTCTTTGGTATTGGATATCAGTTAATCATAATATGCGAATGGTTTGCGGATGGTTATGAGTAGAAAGCCCATACAGGTCCTAAGGCTTAGCGATGGCAGGGCCATTGCTGCAAAGACTAGGGACTAGTTAGGCTTAGCATAGCAGTGATCATGTTAGGATAGAGTTTGAAAGGAAATATGTAACCTGGCATGATTGAAGTATGTTTTTATGTACTGTTGGACAGTTTTTAATTACATACGTTTGATCAATAAAATTGTTTTATTTGACAAAGAATGACTATTCTTGTCTGCTAGGTAGGATACATAATTATCCTTAAACATTATCCCATAATTGGATTATGAGTAATCAAATCAAATGATTAAAATGGATAATCATGATAAACTTATGAATTTGGCATCCATAAGCTAGGATAGTTTTTCCGTTAGTTAAGGACGAGGAAGTCGAAAGATTCAAAGAGTCTAGCAATAGACAATTTAGTCGACTAGCTTACAAGTCCTCTCTGAGATGGAAAGACTGTAAGGCTTCTTTGTTGGCCAAAGTGGGCTTGCCAAAAGTCTATCGGATTGGATCCATTTAGACATTCGTAGGTTACTGAATACACAACACCAGAAGAGGGTTCACAAGTCTAAGGACCTTGGATAGGTTCGGGGAATTAGACTTGGAATGGTGAACCAAGCTGATTACAAAATTAAACCTTTCGATTAGATTGAAGGGTGTGTATTCAGTACGAGATCTTGAATATCCAAATGAGAATGGAATTCTCACTCAGTGGAATTCTTCCTGTAAGGACCATGGTTGAACGGTCTCTGATAAGGGAGAAATCGAACCTTGTTAGACTTGGTTCGATCGGGGTTTCACTGGATTACCTTAAACCGTCTAGACATGGACTTGAAAGGTTGCCAGGTTGAGAAACATGGCATTTTCTAATAGTCATGATCTAGTTGCCATATAGGATATGGTTGACAAGCCTGCATCCTACAAAGTTCTTGAGTACATGGGATGGTCCCACATACGTCAAGGGACTAGTGGGAGGCAAATTAGACTAGGTGTTTGATTTGTGCAGGTTTAATGCAGAATAATGCAAACATCATTTGTAATTATATTATTCCACTGACTATATTCCAGTCCTCCTAGGGAGAACTAGAATACCTTAGTTACTTGAGAGGTATAGGGCCTGTTCGGTCAATTGGATTATCATCCAAAAAATACAAGGAGAAGCGATATTGGACATTGGGTTTGGATCAATGGCTTAGAGTTATTGGATCCATCATGAAAATTCAAACTGGGTTTGAAATTTTGTATAACTGGAATATTCGTTTTGACGAGTTCATACGGAGTATGAATCGATCAGTAACAGGCTTTAGGGTCAGTGGGAGGATAGTTTTGTTCCAAGTGTTTAGTGTGTAACGTCTTATTCATTTGGACTGAATTTAAGATGTTAGGAAACACTGAAACACGAGCGTTGTTCACGCAATTCTCCATGATAGGAATTGGATTCCTATATAGGTTAAGCTGTTCAAGACTCAGCCACGCTAGACTGATGAGAAAGCTTATATGTTTGACATCCCCTACGTCTTTGCCTTAGGCAGCATGAATGTTGTTCGTTCATTGGTCCTGATGTTGTGTATGCTTTGGGCATAACAACAGTTATTGGGCTTGTGCCGAGAAGGCATTAGACAACTGTTGAGAATATCTTTAATACCTGAATAAGGATTGAAGAAGTGTTCTTAATGCACGTTTTGTGGAGGGTTGATTCTAGAAGGCTATAGTGATACTAGCTTCCAGAATCATGTGAATAATGTTTAGTCTCAATATATATGTACATTTGGACTTAATGGTAAGTGTGGTGGCTTGGAAAGGTTTCAAGCAAGATACCACGACATGTCATTGTGAAAGTCGAATGTATGGCGACTTAGGAAGTCGTTTCTGAAAAGTGGTTTGGATTGAGAACTGCATCCATCGGATGGATGTGGTGCCTAGCACAGCTGAGCCAGTAGTTGCCTTCAAGGCGAACAACTAGGCTTTGGCAAAAGCGTTTTAGGCCTGAGATCTCATCACAGATCCATGGAAAATTCTTAGACAACCACCATTTGCAGGCAGCAATGGTAGGAAGAGATGACACGGTTAGACTGTGTCATTTCGACAGAGAAATATAGTAGACCCACGAGACCAAGCCGGTATCATAGATTGCTCATGCTCAGAAGGCTCTGACCAACATGGGTAATTGGCTTTGTGGTCAAGTGGGAGATTGTTAGAATAGGTGACCAGAAAATCAATTAGATTGGCAGTTCTGGGAACTATTCGTCAATCTTTATCAAAGTAATATTATACTGATGGATAAAGTAAGTATTCATTATTAGCAAAATGTGTTTGTTGTGCTTACTACTTACTTACATTGAATGGTGTTTCAATGTCACAACAAATGCCCACAGACCGATTGGTTAAACCCATTGAGTTGAGTTGCGCATAGGTTGGCGGCTATGAAACCAACTCCTTAAGGGTCGGTCTGAAACGTTCCAAGTCGAGGACCTCGAGTGTCCTATAGAGACTTGCACTAAGTATTGCATTCACTAGGTGAGTGCCTAGTTTCATCGGTGCTAGACGTAGGTCGTCTATGCAATTTAGTGGGTTAGTTGGCAAGGTAGTCGACTGACTAAACTGACTCGCGGGGATCGTCATATGGAAGCCTTGGAGGCTTGGTCGGTATGACTGGAATTCCCGGTTCCGATAGTATTGGATTAGTCCTCGAACTTGAGGAATCATGGCAATCGCATGCATATGAAGGTTGTATCTTAGATCTGGCGAGAGGTGACCGTGTCTTTGATATAGTCATTACAAGCCTTGTCCAGTGCAGTCGGAGTATGTAGTGAGGATGGTGGATTCTAATAGAGAATCTGTCCCCTGTCAGTATTTGATAGCTATGTCTCCTATGCGCTCTGAGATGGTTTCAACTCATTAAGTTTACGGCTGTAGCGATTGGTCGAGTAGGGAATGGTTCCCTAGGTTGATCAATAGAGTAAACGCGTCTCGAGTTTGTAGCATAGTTTCCTAGTCCAGGATGGGAACCGACACCGAATTCCATGCCCTTAAGGCCGGGAGGTGGTTGACGAAGGACTGTACCTGTATGAAATTCGGAGCCTAAATATTCACGCCAACATTCACCTAGTTTCTAGTGCCATGGACCGTTACTAGACGGCCACCCATGGTAACGGGCATTTCTGATTAATGGTTAATCAAAAATAATTAATTAAATTGAATTTAATTAATCAATTATGGTGGACACAAGCCCAAGTCTAACTGAGGGTGAACCTAAAGAGTCACACACAAATCACTATGGAAGTAGTGGAATTAATTTGGAATTAATTCTGAAAAAAGTGAATTAATTTAATTGGATTATATTCATTCAAGGAGAATATCAATGATTGAATCATTTATTGAGAAAATCTATTGGATGGATGGCCCAAGAATTAATTAATTGGATTAATTAATTTTGGGCTTAATACCTTTAAATTAATTGGATTAATTTATTGGGTTTCGTTTAATTAATTGATTGGATCAATTAATTAGTGTTTGAGTTTATATTTATTTAATTGGATTAAATGAACTTTTGGATTTCAATAAGGTTTAAAATTAATTGGATTAATTTAAAACCCATGGATCACTTGATTTAATTTGATTAAATCAAGACCGGTCAAAACCGGTCCATGACTTGAATTCAAAGCTCAAAGGTTTGATGCAAGTTTAAGAGGAGTTGAAAGTCCTCCATGTAAGCAATGATGTGGCTCTATGTACGCAATGATGTGGCTTGTCATGATGGCTAGGTGGTCCACATATTGTGCTAACATGGTTAGAGGTTGAGCACAAGTTGTGCATTAGTGTGTAGGTGGTTTTGAAAACTTCCTACAATTACACAACACATGTATACACTTTTCATCTCCCTAACTTCCACTCTCTAGCACACATGCCACGAAATTTCCAGCTTTTTTCTCCTTCTTTTGAGTTCTCTTTGAATTGGATTCAACATGAGAACATGAGAAATACGTATACACTAATCAATAGTGTAATACATTTTTCATTTCTTCCTTGATCTAGCTTCTACCTAGCAGTAGATGTAGATTTGCTTCCAATGCTGTGGTGTGGACAAATTAGAGGGGTTCTAATTTGAATCCTAAGGTGAACAGAAAAAGAACGAAGAGAGAATCAAAGCTTGTTGCCGTTGTACATGTGAAACGAAAAAGGTATGTTTCTATTTAAATTATTGTACCTTTTTGTTTCCTCCTCTAGCCACATGTTCAAGCATATTTTTCTATATGTTATGATGCTTTTGAATACACTGAACGCCCGGGAATTCAAAGGGAACACCCCTCTGAAATTGTTTTTAAATTTATTTTATTTTACGTTTCCGCCTCGTTCCCGGGCCGTACCGATTCTTTCACGTATTAGGGTAGCAATTAACGTCAATAACCCGTTAAAGAGAGCCCTAACAATACGTATAACAATCCGGACATCAATAACCCGTTGATGTGTTGTCTGCTAAGCTGACTCGGTCCATCCGGACGTCACCTCTCCTTCCATTTCCCTCAAAAGATAGTAGCATCTAAGAATGTGCTTGGATCGGTGATGGAATCTCGGTTCCTTTGTTTACGCTATGACTCCGTTATTATCGCAAAAGCTAACTACGGGTTCCGCAATGCTAGGCACCACAACTAATTCTTGGATGTAGTTTCTCATCCAAACCACTTCTTTGGCAGCTTCTGAAGCTGCATGTATTTGGCCTCAGTGGTGGAATCAGCCGTGGTTGCTGGCTTGGAACTTTTCCATGCTACCACGCCTCCATTGAGCCTGAACACATAACCTGACTGAGACTTGGCATCGTTGTCATCCGCCTAGAAGCTAGCATCGCTAAAGCCTTCCAGGATCAGCTCTCCATTGCCATAGACCAAGAACATTTCCTTAGTCCTCCTAAGGTACTTAAGGATGCTCTTGACGGCATTCCAATGTGCCTCCCCTGCACAGGACTGATATTTGCTCGTTACACTTAAGGCGTAAGCGATGTCAGGTTTCGTGCAGTGGACGACATATTGGATGCTTCCTACGGCAGAAGCATAGGGGGTGTCTTTCATCCTTTCAAGTTCTTCATCAGTCTTAGGAGACTGTTTCTTGGACAACTTGATCCGCCTTATGGGAAGGAAACCTCGTTTGGAGTTATCCATATGAAACCTTTTCAGGATTTTCTCCATATACGAGTTTTATGTTAGTCCTAACATTCTTCTAGATCTTTCCATGACGATCTAGATGCCAAGAATGTAGGAGGCTTTACCCAAATCCTTCGTGGAAATTTGAGTGGATAACCATGCTTTATGTTACTCAACATTCTAACGTCATTGCCTATGAGTAGAATGTCGTCCACATAAAGCACTAGGAACACTAGCTCCCACTAACCTTCTTGTATATACAAGGGTCAGATTTGTTCTTGATGAAATCATAACCTCGTATGACTTCATCGAAACGAATGTTCCAGCTCCGGGATGCTTGTTTGAGGCTATAGATGGACTTCTAGAGACGACAGACTTTCTGCTCTTCTCCAGCGACCGTGAATCCTTCTGATTGATCCATGTAGATCTCTTCCTCAACGAAACCATTGAGAAAGGCAGTTTTCATGTCCATCTGCCATATTTCATAGTCATACCATGCTGCTATGGCAAGCAGGATTCGAATGGACTTAGCCATGGCTACCGGCGAATAGGTATCCTCAAAGTCGACCCGGGTCATTGCGTGTACCCTTTTGCCACTAGCCTAGATTTGAAGGTTGTAACTTCTCCGTCAATGCCAAGTTTGCGCTTATAGACCCATTTACACCCGACTGGTTTAATGCCTTTGGGTGGGTCTACAAGTGTCCAGACTTGGTTCTCAATCATGGAGTCCATTTCGTTTTCATGGCCTCAAGCCATTTTCCCGAGTCGATGTCAGACATCGCGTCCCCGTAAGTCTTGGGATCCTTATCCAATTGACTGGTCACGCTTAGAAAGCCATACCTCGCGGGAGGGCGAGGCACTCTAGCTGACCTACGAAAGACGGAAACATCAGTGGCGACTATGGGCGCAGACAATACGGGAGCTAGCAGTTCAGGTACCGGGATTGGCTCTTGCTGAGGTTGTTCGACATGACTGGCATGCTGAACTTCTCGAGGCTGCTCAACTTGTTGGGTATTTATCCTGAAACCTCTCAGTGAGGTATCCGTAGCTACTGGAATCAATGACTGATTGTCTCACTTGACTCCTCAAGGATTAGTTCATCATGTTGGACACCTTCTGGCAATCCTTGTTCCATGAATACTGCGTTGCTTGAAATAAACACCTTTTGTTCCAAGGGGTCATAGAAATAATAACCTGCAGTTTCTTCAGGGTATCCAACAAACGTGCACAAACTAGACTTTGATTCTAGCTTGTCTGCCACTAGCTTCTTGACGTATGCAGGGCTACCCCACACTTTCAAGTAGTTGTAGGATGCAGGCTTGCCGTGCCATATCTCATATGGTGTTTGGGTTACTGCACTGGTCGGCGCTAAGTTCAACAACTTGGCTGCGGTTTCTAATGCGTGGCCCCAAAAAGACAAGGGCAACTTGGTAAAACTCATCATGAATCGGACCATGTCTAACAAGGTTCGATTCCTCCTTTCAGAGACCTCATTTAATTGTAGTGTCCCGGAAGGTGTCCATTCAGAGATTATACCATTTTCTTTGAGATAATTAAGGAACTCGGTACTAAGGTATTCTCCGCCTCGGTCTGACCATAGGACTTTAATTTTACAGCCGGTTTGGTTCTCGACTTCAAGTCTGAATTCTTTAAACCTCTCAAGAGCTTCAGAGTTGTACCTCATCAGGTAAACATAACCATACCGTGAATGATCATCGGTGAAGGTTATGAAGTAGGAGAATCCACCTTGGGCCTGCGTCCTTAGTGGTCCACATACGTCTGTATGGACCAAGTCCAACAGACCTGTGACGAGCTTGCTTTGTCCTACAAATGGCTTCTTGGTCATTTCCCTCTAAGACAGGATTCACAAGTTGGTAGATTACTCAAGTCCCCAACCTCTAGGTTCTTTGAGTCTACCAATTTCTTCATCCTATCTTGGGAGATATGACCTAGCCTTGCATGCCACAGCTGTGCGTTCCCGTCATTATCTATTTTACATTTGTGCTGAGTGTTTAGAACGAAATTTGTTTGTTGTAAGACATAGAGACCGTTATTAAGCGTACCAAGCAGATGAGTAATTCCACCCTTCATCAAATAAAAACAATTTTTATTGATTGAAAACTCATAACCACTATTGTCTAACAATGGAATGAAAATGATGTTTCTAATCATGCTAGGTACGTAATAAACTTGCTCTAATTCTATACTAATACGATCACTAACGACTAAGGTGGTGGATCCTATTTTTTGTGTCGAGATGGCCTTGCCATTTTCAAGCTTTAGGACTATTTCACCGCTACTCAATCTTCTGATTCTTTTCAACACCTGCAAGTCGTCGAAAATGTGAGCTCCATAGCCGATATCTAATACCCAAGAGGCAGTGTTAGTAACCATATTAACCTCAATCACAAAAATACCTTGCTTGGAGAGGAGTTTGGGGCAATCCCTCTTCCAATACCCTTTCTCACGGCAATGAATATATATGTTATTCGCCCTCGACTGTTGCTTTGAGTCAACCTTTCTTTTCCATTTGCCTTTCCCCACCTTGGCAACGGGAACACTCTTAGTGTTGGTAGCAGCTTTGATGGACTTTCCCTTTCCCTTCTTCCTTTTCCAACGTCCGGCACCCTTGCCTTTCGTCTTGGAAGTCGAAGCCTCTCCAAACAATACCGATGGCGCAGACTTTTTGGTCGTTGCCTCGTATTGCACCAACATATTAATTAACTCATGGATACCCTTCTCAAGAGTATTCATGTTGTAGTTAACAATGAATTGGTTGAAGGAGGGTGGGAGTGACTGAAGGATCACATCAATGTATGTCTCGTTATCGAGCCTTGCTTTGAGGTCTTCGAGCTTTTCCACCAAGGTAAGCATCGTGACCCCATGATCATGTACAGAGGACCCTTTGGTCATTTTAGTTTCAAAGAATACCTTCGTCGCGACATACCTAGTATGCCGGTCCGGGACCACATAGCAATCCTTCAGGCGAGCCATAATGGAAGGGACATCATCTAGCTTCTCATACTGCTTCTGAATCTAATTCGTCATAAAAGCGAGTATGATGCTACGAACTTTCCGGTTATCCTGATGCCAAGTCTCGAATGTCTCACGTTCCTCTGGTGTGGATATTTCTGGCAAGGTCCTAGGAAACGGCTTGTCCATGACATAGCCTTGGTTCTCGTAATCGAGGACTATCCTCAAATTGCGCAACAAGTCGTTGTAACTGGTTCCATTAAACTTGTTTGTCTCAAGTACGGTTGATAATGGGTTCTTAGACATTTTAAATATACATTTAAAAATAGAACTATAATCAACAGAATAATATTGAAAGTTTCAATAAAATTAAACACTTGGAATTTAGTCATTTAATACTCCCACTATTTATACGAAAATACGACACTTTCAAACGTTTTCAGGAAACACTTTTCCTAGTGGGCTCGGGATCCACAACAATCTCTCCCATACCCCGTTGTTATGATTCGCATGGAAAACAACCTGCGGGAGGTATTCCATACCATTCTCGTTCCACAAGATTCTCAAGATAACTGCCTCACCCTTTTACGTGATCCCGAGGACTCCAAGCGAATCACATTATTCGGGCGTTAGACCCGACTCAATCAACCGATTCATAGACTCACTGCTACCGCTAAGACTCGTGAGACAAGTAACAACAGTGTACTCTTTGTTCATGACAAAGTGCAGCTTCTTTTAAGTACGATAGTCGTGCCATGACTCGTGAGACCACGCTATTGACTGAAACTAACTTCCTCACTTTGCCATGGATGGAAGGCATGGACAAATCCTAGAGTCCTAGTCCATTTATGAAGGGTCTAATATTCAACTTGGTCTAACCAAGTGAGAGTTTTAATGACCAATAACTCATACATACATACATACATAATGCATTATAAAGGTTTGCATGCCATAGCAATAATACGATAAATAAACTATTCATTCACCATAAGAGCCACATGCAAAATTAAAGCCTAGCACGCTCCTGTTGGATGATCACAAGCCCGAATCCTATGCGACCCACTGAGCCCCGCAGTGGATCTATGGTCAATCTAAGGTTGGTCCTACACTATTACATTTAATAATAGCAACCCATCAACACACTAATGGGCCTTTGTCTCTTTCTCCTTCGGGTCTCCATGGAACACCTTGGATTCCTCCTTCTGGGCTATCCTTCTGGGCAATCGTTCATCTCCACCATGGAAATTAAAATAAAGTACTACCTCACCACTATACTACTCGCATTACAAATTTAAAAGAAACCGGAGCGAAAACCCGGGGAGAGTACAATTGGAGGGAGATAAAATGCCTTATTATTCCAAGGCAACTAGAAGAGAGGATGAGAAATAAAAGAGGCACACAGGCCCAACATAAAATTAAACCATACATTTGGTCTAGGGCTTGTGATCATCTGTTCTCAATTAACGCACATAATTTTATGATATCCAATCATATAAATACATGTACATAATCCATGATATCCAATCACATCATCCATAAAAGAATTAGGAGAATGAGTCATACATGTAAACTTGGTGTAATATTGGCAATCCCTTTTCTTGTTAGGAAAACCTTTCCTCATTATTTGAAAGTAGTTAAATTTTGAGATTCTAAACCAAACAAAATAAAACAACTTTCCAAATAATGTGTTCAAGAAAACATGCAAAAATAAATAAAATAATTTTCAGAAATATTCCAAAAAATTAAAGAAGAAAGAAAAATCATTGAAATGGCCAAGGGGCCGCCGCTGGCCAGGGTAGGCAGGCTGGCAGGCCTTGCCCACAGCCTGCGCGTAGGCCTCTGCCTGCATGGCCGCTCCCCTGCTCGCACAACCCCAGGCGAGCGCTGCCTGCCCGCGCGAACACTGGCCACGCTGGCCGAGCGGCCGCGCAGCCTGCGCGCGTGGCCCCTCAGCACGCGCGCAAAGGCTCCGCTGCCTGCGTGCGCGCGCGGCCTGTGTGGCCGCACGTCTGCCGGTCGCGTGCGCCTGATGCGCTGGCTTGGCGCGCACGTGCAGGCGCCTTCGCCTGCGTGCGTGCGCGGCTGGCCACACAGGCAGCGCCTGCAACGGCTGCGTGTGCGCGCCTGGCCGGGCGGCCGCGCGCAGGCTCCCTTGCTTGCGCGCGCGTAGTCTGCCATTAGCTGCTGCGTATGTCGTTTCTTGTTCCATTTTATTATTTCTGCACCGTTTTCCAAGAAACCAAGAAATACCAAGATTACCAAAAACTCATGTATGATAAACGGCATGCTTGAAAAAACATAAATCAAGAAATACGTAAATCATGTTGTTACACGTTTTCATGCTTTGAACATACATAAAACCCTAGGCTTATACACCGAACCGGGCTCTGATACCACTGAAATTCTACGTTAGGCGTGTGGATCGTCCCGGGAGGTGCGCGAATGCGGAAGCGCGGTATAAAATATAATTACAAAATTTAAAGCATGCTTAAACAAGAATTAAAACTACACGTTCAAGGGGTGTTCCCTTGAACCTCCCGGCCATTCGGTGTATTTCATGACTAAAATAAAAAACATACAAATCATGGAGGCCATACGGTTGTAGAAATCGAAAACAACAAAACATAGAAACCTACCCGATTGTCGTTTTGTCTTCAAACCGCTACTTGCGTTGTTCCCCGTTTTGCACCAATCTCGAATTGAGACCCTCTAAATCGTACACGCAATCCGCCCACGTATCTTAGTCCCCGTGCTAGCGAAAAATCAAGCGTATATTATTTAGAGTGGATGGATTGACCAAACGTTATGAATTAACGTGATCAATCCTCCTTATGTTCAATTGTATAAACAAAAGAACCAAAATAATTTTCTTGGGAAAAGGGGTTATGGCCGAGAGAGGGAGAGGAGTGTGTGTGTGTGTGTGTGTGTGTGTGTTGAATTTTCATCATCATCATCATGTCTAAAGTGAAACCCTAGGAGTATTTATAGAGGAGGAACCCTATTCCTCTTCAAACTCCAACTTTTAGAACTCTACTTTGACTAGGATTTTGACCTAGTCAAAGTCCTAGTCAAACTAGGCATTGAATTGGTCAAATCAATTCTAGCCATTCATTTCTTCCTTTAATCTCAACCATTCATTTATTTAATTGAATATTTAAATCCTATTTAAATAATCCATAGGGCCATAAATAATAATATTTATTTTAAGCCCATGTAATTAATCCAATTTATTAATTTAGTTAAATCCCTTTTAATCTAATTTAAAGGAATCAACATCCCAAGAAAAATTAGAACCGATTAAATCCAATTTAATCGTTCTACCTCTTCAAATCTAATTCTAAATTAAATACCTTATGCGTGCGGATTGTGTGTGACTCTTGAGGTTCACCTTCAACTAGACTTGGTCGAACTCCCGATCATCCTATGACAGGAATCCGTCCGTTACCATGGGTGGCCGTCTAGCAACGGTTCATGGCACTAGAGACTGAGTGAATATATGTGGTGTGAACATTTAGGCTCTACCGTACATTTATCCTTCTATCTACAGTCTCACCACTTAGGGTCTAAGGCACGAAAACGTAGGTACCCATCTTAGATCTAAGTGTTGCCTCTTCCTCACTAAACGTCACCGGGGTCCCTCCCTTCTGTTCAGTTACTACGGCCACAGATTCACAAGGAATGGGTCTCAAAGTATGGTGAGACGCTACTGTCAGTGTTATGACAGGAGACAGATCCTCTCTTGGAATCTACTGTCGCGTTGCACATCTTGACTGCACTAGATAGCGCTTATGACTACTCAGTAACTACGACTTGGTAATATCTCTCACCATACCTAAGATACAGGCACGGTGTGCAAGTGAAATTAGTAATCCCTCAAGTCCAAGGATCAACTTGTACCCTTGGAACCGGGAACTCAAGTCATACCTAACTGACCCTACTCAAGGTCCTCCGTAAGACGGTTCCCGCGAGTCACCTCAGTCAGCTGCCACCTAGCTAGCTGACCCACTAACACTGCATGGACGAGCCTCATCATTTGTCGATGAAACACGACAATAGATGCTTAGTGCAAGTCTCAAGTGGATTCTCGATACCCTTTCTCGAGATTCCTTGACTTGGAGATTTTCAAACTGATTCGGCGAAACTGATTTTATGAACCTACCATCCAATGTGTAGTTCCAATTTCCCGAAATATGATTTCAGTCTGTGGGTTTTGTTTGTGCAGTGAACAGTTATAAAGCAGTAAAGTGAACATTCCACCAAATCCAACGTGATTTGTGTTTGACTCATTAGGTTCACCCTCAGCTAGACTTGGGCTTGTGTCCAACACAATTGATCAATTAAATTCAATTTAATTAACTGTTTTTCCAATTAACCTTTAATCAGAAAAAACGCCCATCACCATGGGTGACCGTCTAGCAACGGTCCATGGCACTAGAGACTAGGTGAATGTTGGTGTGAACATTTAGGCTCCCGAGTTCCATACGAGTACGGTCCTTCCATCATCCGTCTCTCGATTTTAGTCTAGGGCATGGAATTAGGCGTCGGTTCCCATCCTGGACTAGACAACTATGCTCAATAACTCGAGACACGTTTGCTCTATTGATCGACGTAGGAAACCATTCCCTACTCGACCAATCGTTGTGGCCACGACTTTAAGAGCTTAAACCATCTCAGAGCGCATAGGAGACTCGACTGTCATATACTGATAGGTGACGGATCCTATCTTGGAATCCACCATCCTCAATATATATTCCGACTGCACAGGATAAGGCTTATAATGAACGTATTCCAGATACGGACATCTCTTGCCAGATCCTAGATACAACCATTATATGTATGTGAACTAACCCACTAATACTGCATAGACGTCCAACGTCTTTCGCCGATGAAACACGACATCCATCCAATGAATGCAATCCTTAGTGCAAGTCTCTATAGGACCCTCGATGCGCTGTCTCGAGGTCCTTGACTTGGAATATTTCAGACCAACCCTCAGAAGTTGGTTTCATAGCTGTCATCCAATGCGCAGCCCAACTACATGGGTTATCCAATTGATCTGTGGGCATTTGTTGTGACGTTAAAACATTATATAACGTAATTAGTAAGCACAACAAACACATAGTGCCAAGGATGAATACTTACTATGTTCATCAAGTCAATATTTTTTAATAAAGATTGCTAAATAGTACCCAAAACCGCCAATCCAATTGGCTTTCTGGTCACCTATTCTAACAAGATTCAAAGAGGCACGCAGGCCCCAACCCAACAAACAAATTTAAATAAACCATACATGCGGTCTAAGGGCTTTATGATCATCCTTTATCAATCCAATTAACGCAAATAGCATAGATACATATCCCATTTAAAATATGCTGCTCAAACATTTATGATATCCAATACCAAAAACAAGTGCATAAATTATATGCAAAATATACACACAATCTTGGATAATGGTGCAACCTAGGCAAATAATTTTTTATTAGAAAATCCTTTTCCATGAGTAACAAGGCAACATTTAATTCTAAGAAATACCCAATCTCAACAAAAATTAAAAGGCCCCAAGTTAATCCGATCAGAAAATCCAGAAAAATGCAAAAAAAATAGATTTTTGGAAACGCACGAAAAACGATAAAAAAAAAGGGCCTGGCCCTATCGGCTAGGCGCACGCATAGGTGCCCACTGCCTGCGCGCCCAGCACACAGCACCCAGTGCCGCTCGGCAGCGCGCAACGCAGTCTGCAAAGGGCGCACGCCTGCGCGCACACAGGCCCTAGCGTGCTGCCTGTTGCATCCCTACTGGGCTGGCCAGCAAGCAGGCACTGCCGGCTCCTCCATTTTTCCCGTTTCGACGAGTTTTCTTGCAAAATTTTTCTAAAACACAAAAATTATTAATTCAAGAATATAACCATATATCAAGAATCCAAAAAAACCAAATTTTATGCAAATTTAACATATATCAAAATCTACACATCAACATGCTATACAACCAACCATGATGTCCAACATCATAAAACGCAGAAAATCAATGCAAAATTTCACACGTGAATTTTGATCATTGGTGCAACCATTGCAAAAATAATTCTTGGTGAAAACCCTTTCCTCATTAACAAAGTAATATTTATTTTTAGGAAATTTCCTATCTCAACCAAAATAATATCCCAAGTTTAACGGGTTCAGAAAACGCAGAAAATATCCAGAAAAAATTTAGGAAAAATAGTATCTGAAAAACCGCACCAAAAAATGAAAAAATGGAAAACGGCACCGGCCGGCCTGGCTAGGCTCGCGTGCGCGCCCAGTGTGGCGCTTGCCCTAATGCTCGCATGCGCCCCTGCAGGCAGTTGGTGAGCCGTTTTTTCCACTTTTGTGCCCTTTTCTTGCAATTTTCTGAATCACATGATATTATCAACACAAGAACATGTATATACACATTCAATAAATCCAAGATCAATATTCTTATGCAAAATTAAATGCAAAGTAAGATTTACACTAAAATATGCCTCAAACGTAAAATTAAAACAAGTCAAACATGCTTAATCACAGGTGTAACACATAGAATTCTAGACCTGTACACCGAATCGGGCTCTAATGCCACTGTAAGGAGCGGACCGGCCCGGGAGAGGCGCGCCGGAAGCACGGGAGCGATGGAATTAAAATTGTAAATGGAAATTAAAGTATTTAAAACCCGATCAAGGGGTGTGCCCTTGATTCTCCTGGGTGTTTGGTCTATCTCATGTGCAAGAAAGGTACACAATATGGAAAGCCATAGAATTGAATGGTAAACGAGATACAAAGAGGAAACTTACTCTCGTAGTTTTCTTTGTTCAACTGCACGCATTGTTCTCGGATTTGCCACTAAGATCTCAATGTAGAGACCCACTAAAAACGTCCACACGTTTCACCGAAAACCAATGAACCCTCGTGTTAGCAAGAACTTGTTAGGAGACAAGGGACATCGATACAATGTTATTAATTAATGCTACCAATGTCTCTAATGGTCTACCTTGATCGAATCAAGAAGAGTAAAGGAAAATATTGGAGAAAGGAAGAAGGGTGGACAAGAGAGAGAGGTAGCAAAATTGTGTAAAGATTAGTGTGTGGGGTGTGTGTGTTTGAGTACTTATATGACTAGCTCATATAATCCTACTCAAACTCTTCTAAAGAGAAACACCTTAATCAACTAGGGATTTGACCTAGTCAAACCTCATCCTAGGATGAATCCTAGCCATCCATCTCAAAACCTCTAGATCAAATCTCGTCCATCCATTCTTGATGGGCTTTATGCAATTGGCCTATTAAATCTAATTTAAATGGCCCTAAGTCCAATGGACTTTATGTATTAAATCTAATTTAATACTTAAGCCCAAAATAATAATTTTCACCTTTTAATCTAATTAAAAATGAAAAACCCAACTTCTAAATTCATAAATCCAATTTATTAATCAAGCTTGATTAATCCAATTAATCGACGACGACTTGTTACTCCAAAAAGGATCAATTAATCCACTTGGACCCACTTCCTGTTGTCCCATAACCAAAGTAGTCCGTCACCATTGGTGGCCGTGTAGTAACGATCCATGACACTAGAGATTAGGTGAATATATGACGTAAACATTTAAGCTCCGAGTTAAATACAGGTACGGTCCTACAGTCGCCTGTCTCCTGGCCTTAGTCTAGGGCATGGAATAGGACGTCTGTTCCCATCCTTGACTAGGCATCTATGTCATACTCGTGATGGGTTTATCTCTATAATTAACGTATAAATTAAGCACATAAAACTCAACATAAGGTTTTTGCCTCTAGCTGGTACAGAACTAGTTTAGGAAATTTAAACAATATAAAAGAAAAAAAAATAAAAAAGTTAATACAATAGAACAGTCAGCCATAGAAGCTTGTTTCACTGGCCTCTTCCTCATTTGGATTATTTATCCTTTTCTTCTTACTCTTTTGGCAGGGAATGGCTGTCGGGAATTAAGGACAGACGAAGGATATTACCTAGAAACCATCTCGAAGGACCTCAGCCATAACCATCAAATATACACCCAGCAGCAAATCCCATAGCAAATTGCAAGAACTTGTTGATGCATCAGCACACATAAATGAAGGAACCGCTGCAATTGCATCAACAAATTACATAAATGCTAACTTTCCGATTTATCACTCTAATATCACAAAAGAATTTAGACCTCTTTTTTTTCCTCCTAAAATCCACCACTCAGCCGAGACTGAAAGCCTGTATTGGATGTTCTCTAATTGGGCACATTATTGATTATTAAAAGGATCTGACTACATAATGGAAACACAAGTAGCAGCCTTGGCATCTCCTTCACCTTCCTCCAGTCTATCAATTTGAAGAAACAGCCTTTTGGGCATCTCTCACTTCCTCATAAGTCAAAAACACAAAGCACAGGCTCGGCCTCAATATAAGTCATTTTAAGTAATATCCAACGAGGAAAATTTAATATCAACATAATTTCTCAATTGTCCACCAATGAGGTATCTGAAGAAGGTTATAATTCTAAAGATTTGCCAGAGAAACCTTACACTACCACAACAAGAATTACCCAATATCCACCCGTTCTGTGGTTCTTTTTTCATGTTTGTTGATTGAACCAAAACTGTTTATATACAGTAACCAGTTTCTACACTTACAGTGCACCGGATCATGGCTATAAGATAAATGGATGCAAGTAATTAATTAAATACTTTCAGCTCAGTTCTAAAGTACAACACTGTCTACTAGTTCATGCTGTTTGCCCCCTCATTTTGTATCTAGTAAGTTAGCAGTGTCTAAAATATTATGCATGGTTGTCCCATAGTCAAAATCAATTACCTGGGGCACTGACATAATCACACTCCATAACATGGCATTCTGTGGAGACACACCTCTTGACCCCAGGACAATTCTAACAGCCAACCTCAAGTATATTGTGCACAGCAATGGCCAAAGTAACCAATATCCCTTGAGATAAACCCTTAGAGCGAGCAAAGGAAACTCCGACACCAGAGCCCTCCCCAAAAGAATGAAGAGTCATAGTTCCAACTACAAGAATGACTTTAGCTGCTTCTGCCCCCTTTATGTCCAGCATGCTCACTTCACCATATTGCTCAAGAAACTGAGTGTGAAAAGGAAGCACAAAATTGAAGGTTAAATGCAGTTTTTAAGAAAAATGATTTAAGACCTCAAAATCCTAAATAACAAACTTAGGGAGGAAGAATTTATTTTGCTTCTTAATTATTATGAATGAAACTACAATTATAGAAAACTATCAATATGAAGACAAAACCTTTGCTTTTAAAACTATCAATGAGAAAACCTTCGTTTCACAGTTACAGCATTAGGCAAGATTTCAACAGTTCTGTTCTTCTTACACTGAAGGAAAGAATAAAACAAGACTTAAATGGTTGAAAACATAATTAATCATACACACCAACTAAGTAATCTCCTAACTTCTAATACATATGGAATGGAACCATTTTGGCTATTATGTAACCAAACATATTTTCGTATCAAGCATCAGTGGAAACCTAATAGATTGCACAATATATGAAGAATCAAAGATGACCATACCAGAAAGTTTTCAGCAGCTTTAGTTTGATCACATTATACAGTGATTTCAAAGCTACAACAGACAGAAGGCTTAAACAATCACTCGCAAAAAAGCTGAAGGGGACTTTGAAGCAGCCAAAAAACCACATGCTCGGCCTAAATATAAGTCATTTTAAGTAATATCCAGAGCAGAAATCTTAGTATCAACATAATTGTTCTATGGTCAACTAGTGAGGTATCTGAAGAAGGTTATAATTCTAAAGATTTGCCAGAGAAACCTTACAGTACCACAATAACAATTACACAGCCTGAGACAACATCCACTTGTTGTCTATGGTTTTTTTCTCATATTTGTTGATTGAACCGAACTGTTTATACAGTGACAGTTTCTGCACTTATAGTGAGTACACTAGATCATGGGTATAAGATGAATGGATGCAAGTAATCAATTAAATACTTTCAGTTCAGTTAGCAAACAAAGGCACAAATTAGCATGCACTCAAAGAAGACGAGGGCAAAGAACACACGCAGTTGCTTTTGAGCAGACACCTTGACGATAAACCAGAAAAAGCAAGCAGTTTCAATTATTTATTTGATTGGATTGTGTCTTTTGCAGTTAATTGATGTCTTCCATTGATATATAGTTGATGGGCCTCATCATAGGATATCTCAGCCAAAATCGCTCTGGATCTACAATTGCTTAAGCCTAAACTGCTATTTTCAATAAGTGGGTTGGTTCTTTCTTGAGTTCTAGCTGAATAGCAATCAAATAAATGAAAAGAAGCCCATCAGCTGCAAACTGATTTTCATCGTGATTTGCAGGAGAGCACGGTGCATGGAGTTCACAAGAAGAAAAGCTGCTCACATCAGCAACCAAGCTTTTGGAGATATGCTGTCTTTTTCTGATCTCATAGCGGAGAGATCTCCAAGATGTTACATCTCTTGCTAAGAGTTCCATAGTTATCATTATTTCCACTCAAGCATGGCCCTCCCCGTGGATAACCTTGCAAAGAATAAAAATATTCACCGGCAGAAAAATGTGATGGAGGTAAAGAACTTCTTCCCAGTCGATGGTTACAAGATAATTATCCTCTTCAATGGTTTCTCCCATTCCATCCAATCAACTTTGTCCTGAACATTAGTTAAAACCTTTTCATAATCAGCATCCTTTAGTCAGTCAACAGACAGGTATAATTATCCTTTCAACGTCAAGGTTTATGGTCCAACAAGAAATGGGGAAGTAAATTTATGCTGGAGCATTACTAACTGCAGAATGGAAGGTAACATATCAACTAATAAACTGAGAAAAAAGTAGTAATTGATGCAGCAAGAAGCATAAATTTCTGCAGAACAGGAGGATTTTAGAAGATACCTGAAGTATTTTTAGCATGAGTCATATTACTCTCTAAATTCTGAGCAACACCAATCATCCCTTGGGCACGACAGGCTTGAATTATTGTGGCAAAGGTTATTTTATCTGGTTTACATCCACACCCCTCCATTGCCATTAATAACTCCATCATCTTTTCTACATCACCGGCACTGCCATAAGCATTGATGACACAGTTGAAAAAAGGTGTATCAAGTACCACGTCTGAATTCTCCACTTGCCGTAAAATTGAATCAACTTTGCCCAAAAGCCGTGCTTTACTATATGCAGAGACAAGAGAGCTGTAAGTAATAGAATTAGGCTTCAAACCTTGGTGTTTCATTTTCAGGAACATCTCATCCATCTTCACAATATTTCCAGCCTTTCCAAATATTTCAATTACTATATTGTAGGTAACAATGGTTGGAGAAAAGAATCTCTTCTCCATGAACTCCATAACAGATCCCATTTTTTGGTACAAGCCAGAGTTCCCATACGATCTGATCAGAATATTATATGTCATTATGTCAGGCTTCAATCCCATAAGCTGAAACTCATCAAACCACTTCTCCATTTCATTAATCCTTTTGCATCCACCATAAGCTCCAACAACAGAGTTAAAAGTAAAAATATCTGGACAACATTTGCCACTTTGAATCATGTCGGTCAATGAGTTCTCCATTAAGTCAAAACGCTTAGCTTTTCCATATCCATCAATCAGGATATTATAAATCACGGTACTACATTCAATTCCAAAATGTGACATTTCCTCTAGAATCAGCCCAATCATATCAAAACGGCGGAGTCTAATGCAATATTTAATAAGGGTAGAGTACGTAAAAGCATCAGGTTTGCAATTGTTGATGGACTTCATATCTTCGACAATACTAAATGCCTTGTCAACAAGGCCATTGAGGGCATAGGCACCCACAAGTGCCGTGTAAACATCAACCGTAGGTCGGAGGCCATCACAAAGCATGGTCTCAAAAAGCAAACTAGCTTGATTTGGCTGCTTGCATTTGCCAAGCATCACTAGCAGCTTAGCATATGTCTGAGATCTTGGCTCATACCAATGTTGCTGACGAAGAAGGCCGAATATCTACCCACATGAGAAATAAATTTCATAGTCAAAGAAACGGGCAACATTTATACACTATCCACATTTCACCAAATGTAAATTCAGAATTTAACAACTACCACATGATTGACTTGTATACGAAGAGGAGTAAACAAAAACCGGAATCACTTGGATTAAACTATAAAGCAGATTTGTTTCAAGCTAAAGAAACTCATCTACTCAAATAAAAAAGAAAACTCTACTTCAGGTAACAAATCTTCTCTATCAATCAAAAGAACAATATTAAAACTTTAGAATTTATCATTGGCAGCTTGACAA
The DNA here is from genome assembly GCA_034509735.1 of Sesamum alatum. Taxonomy (NCBI): domain Eukaryota; kingdom Viridiplantae; phylum Streptophyta; class Magnoliopsida; order Lamiales; family Pedaliaceae; genus Sesamum; species Sesamum alatum. Next base: position 18,356,743 of record JACGWO010000006.1, read on the forward strand.
CACTTACGAATCCCAGAAAACTACACATAAAAGAGACAAATTAAAATGTTCACGCAAGAAACATCATACTTCACAATCCCGGAAGCCAAAACACCAAGAGAAGAGCAAATTTGTACAGGTTTACACAGGCATTCAAAGCACAGGTATTTCCTTAAACATATCTCCAAGTCCCATCACACACAAGATACTGAAAATTCACGCAAAAGTTCGGTCGGAAAAAGGAGGAGCAAACAACCTTAAGAGCAGACTCCCAACGATTTTGCTTAATTGCATCACTCAAAGCTTCCAAAACAGCCTTAGGCCAGAGATTCTTGTACTTGGAAGAGTTGGCCTTTTTCTCGATGGCCTTAATGGCCGCCTCCGTTCTCAAGATTCGTGAGAGGTCTTTCTTGGACAACTTGCGAAATTGAAGGCCCTGTGACTGAGAATTGCTGTCACAATCTGGGCTTTTCTTGGACGATGATCCCACTATGAAGAAGGAGGGGCGGAGCTTGGCTGGGTTACGGAGGAGGAGCTCCATCGCCGACGGTTGAAGCACTTCTTCCCAATTTCAGGGCGTAAGAACTTTGATAAGGGGAGTATTTTTATTTTCTTATCTGATGGTTTATGGTCTCCTGCAACGGTCGAGGGAGGAGTTTCGGCTTCCGAAGCTTAAGTTTAGGGAGATGGAGGAGCGGTACGGTCCAGCTGGAGGAGGGGCAAATTGGGGATAGTAAGCATGCGGAAATGACTTCCTTACGGGCACAATTGGATGACTTTCATTCACGTTAAATGTTGAAGTGGCAGCAATATAGCAAGTGTCGTTGGTTGAAGGAAGGGGATGGTAATACCAGATTTTTTTCATGCCTTTGCCTCAACCAACGTAGGAGGAATCATGTATCTAGTTTGAGGGATGAGGATGGTCGTTGGAGAGATAAAGTGGAGGATATTCAGGGAGTTTTGGGGAGATACTTTCGGGGTATTTTTACATCCTCCCACCCTTCGGAGCCCTGTCTCCAAGAGGTGCTTTCAGCGGTGCAACCCCGAGTTACGATTGATATGAACCAGTTCCTTGTTGTTCCTTTGTCGGCTGATGAGGTGAAGCGTGCGGCATTCGGTATGTTTCCTCATAAGTCCCCTGGTCCTGATAGTATGCCCCCTCTATTTTTTCAAAAGTTTTAGCATGTCGTAGGTACTGATGTGATTGCTACGGTCTTGTGTATGTTGAATGAGCATGTTTTCCTTCATAAATTTAATTACACTTATATTGTGCTCATTCCGAAGTGTGAGTCTCCGGAAACGGTTAGCCAATTACGTCCTATTAGTCTGTGTAATGTTATTGTGAAGATTGCGTCTAAATGTGTTGCTAACCGTTGGAGTTTTGCCTTGATGATATTGTGTCCCATTCTCAATCGGCTTTTATCCCTAACCGGCTTATCACTGATAATGTCCTCCTGGCTTTTGAGTTGAATCATCATATTAAGAGCTCATCTCGTTTGCATGATGCATGTGTGGCACTAAAAATTGGATATGAGTAAAGCGTATGATAGGGTGGAATGGTCGTTTCTTCAGGGTATTTTGATTAGGTTGGGGTTCCACCATCGTTTTGTTGATAATATTATGATGTTGGTTACAACTGTATCTTATTCCCTCACGTTGAATGAGGAGCAATTTGATTTTTTCCGGCCAAAGAGAGGTATTAGATAGGGGGACCCCCTGTCACCCTATTTGTTCATATTGTGTGCTGAGGGTTTCTCTAGTCTTCTTCAGATGGCCGAAAGGGAGGGTAGGGTTAGGGGGTGTTTGTTGTTCCACATGCTCCACCGGTATCTCATTTACTGTTTGCTGATGATACTTTGTTTTTTTGTGGGGCCCCAGTGGAGGAGTTGAGGGAGATTCGGAGGGTGCTTAAGGTGTATGCGAGGGCTTCGGGACAAGAAATAAATTTGTGTAAGTCTAGTATGGTGGTTAGTGCTGGGGTGAGGGAGGAGGTGAGGGGCCGGTTGGCTGCTATATTGGGGGTCCGTCTAGTGGAAAGTCATGATAGATATTTAGGTTTACCAGCGGTAGGGGGTCGATATAAGGGGGCTTTGTTTGGATACCTTAAGGATAGAATGTGGGATAAGACTAATGGTTGGAATGCCAAATTTCTGTCTCAAGCAGGGAAGGGGGTGCTGATCAAGTCTGTGCTTCAGTCTTTGCCTATTTACGCTATGTCCTGTTTTCTTCTTCCAAAAAATATTTTGCAGAAGTTGGAATCGAATGCAGCGGCTTTTTGGTGGCACAGTAAAGGTGAGAGGAGGGTGCATTAGATGGCTTGGTCAAAGATTTGTCAACCTGTGGCTAGAGGGGGTTTGGGGTTTCGGAGTTTGAGGGAGTTCAACTTAGCGCTCTTGGCTAAGCAAGGTTGGAGGGTTTTGACGCGGCCGGAGTCCCTTCTTAGTAGAGTGTTGAGGGCGAAGTATTTTCAGCATGGGGATTTTTGGGATGCTATGCTGGGGACGAGACCTTCTTGGACTTGGCGGAGCATGCTTGCGGCCCGGGACTTATTGAGGGAGGGGTGTGTTTGGAGGGAACGTAAGGGGGCGGAGGGAGGGCTTGGGTGGAGGTGGCGGTTTCACAAGAAGGGGCGTTTCACGGTACGGAGTGCTTATCGGAGAGCGGTGCTTATGAGGGAATGTGGCTTCTTCATCAGGTTCGGGTTGGGGGTTGGGGGAGGGCAATGGCTCGTTGTGGTTGTTGTTATGGGACAGGATGGTTCCTCCGAGAGTGAGAGTGTTGATGTGGAGGTTGTGTACTGATATCTTGCCGACACTCGAGCGATTATCGAGGCGGTCCAGGGGTGTAGAAGTGTGTTGCAGTGCGTGTGGAGTGGAGGAGGAGTCCTTGAGGCATGTTTTTCTGGATTGTCCGGTTGCAAGACAAGTGTGGGCTCTGTCTTCCCTTCCTTGGAGTTGTATCTCGTGTTGGCGGGGCAGTGTTACAGATTGGGTTCTGCACATTATGCGGAATTTGTCCAAAGAGGAGAGATAGAGATTTTTTTTTATGTTGTGCTGGGCAATCTGGAATAGGAGATGTAAGAAGTTGATGGAAGGGCGCGATCAGGACGTCTGGGAGTGTGTGCAGCAACGCTATACAGTGGCAGAGCAAATTTGGATCTCTGCAGAGACATTAAGTTTTTTATTAGCTGTTTTGTGGTTATCTTTATTTTGTTGGCTTTTGTTTTCTCTTCTTTAGTTTAGTTTATGTAGTTGCCTGCCTTATTGGATGTTCATTTCTGGGTTTGGTAGGTCTTTTGCTTTGTGACCTTGGTTGTATTTGGATCTTGGTATTCTTTTTACGTAATGTTATCATCGCCATTCATCGAAAAAAACAAACAAAAAAAAGACATCTAGTTTTACACACAAATTGCGATTATTTATTCTGCGACACTAATTTTTTGTTATATTAAAAATACTTATAAGTTGATTTCTTTTCTTTATTATTTCATTATTTATTTTTTAATATGACTGGTTGGTTTATATATATAAATATATTTTTTTCATTTATATTTATACTAATATATAAAAAAAATAATTTCTACGCACAAAAAATGATTATTTGTCAATAAGTTGGTTTATTTTCTTCTTTCTTTATTTATATCTTCTTTCTTTTTTTTAATGTGATGTGTTGGTTTATATATATTTTTTTATTTATAATATATTTTAAAATATGAAATATTATTTATTATATCCATGCGGGGAAGGCGTGCCACTTCAATTAGTATTTTATAAAACTATTCGTTGTTGCACGCGATCATCGCGAGCATATAAAAAATAAATATAATGTGAAATGAAGAGAGAAAATAAATTTGTAAAAAAAAACAATCCTGGTGTGAAGAAATAAGAATGAAAAAAATTGACGAGGAAAAAAATATAGAGTCAGTTGAGAAAAACGTGGGTAATGGGTTATTGTGAAGTTATTATGGTCTTTCTAAGAAAAAAAAATAGAATGAATCAAAGGGTAAATTGGGGCATTCAAAAAATTGGTACAATAAAAGGATGTTCATTTATAAAGTATAGATGTTCAAAACTTTGTAAGTTCTAGTAAAATTTTGGTAACTTTTTTTTAACAAAATTTTTAAAATTTTAACATAAGATATTTATGATTTATAAGTTTTTTTTTTTAGAAAAAAGAAGAAAAAGAATGGGATTATTTGATTGAGTTTATAAATTTTTCAAAGCATTTCATAAAATGGCTTTTACCACGTGAAATTAATATCACCAACAAAAAATATTTCTTATAATACTTATGACATTGAAGAAATAATAGTCAACCATCATTTATTCATCCTCATCAAAATGAATAATCCAAGGAGATATTATAAGAATTAAGGAGGGATTTTAGCATTTAGAGCTCCATCCATGGAGCTCTAGCATTAATGAAGGATCAAGAAAAAGACCGTTTAAACCTCTTAAAAGATTTCTATATATATCCGTGGTCAAAAGGATGAAGGGTAAAGAGGACAAAGATCAACACTTACCGTATATAGATCGGTAATATAAATATAAGCTCAAATTCGTCATTTGGGGGGAGAGACATATTTTTTTGAGAGAAGACTGAGTGAGATAGACGTGATAGAATAGCCTCGGGTCAATTGTAACGTATCGGTGATTGTACCCATCCAATAATTAATAAATTAAGTATTTAACGTTCAATTGGCTATTAATTAAATCAGCGTTTGTGCAATATCAACTTGGCGTCGTCTGTGGGAATGCCACAATCACGATACTAAGAATGCAAACCCGGTCCAAGGCAAGAGATCTCGGGATGAATGAGGAGAGGGGGCGAGAAGAGCAACAGAATAACGAAAGAGAGCTTCCTCCCCTGAAAAACATGAACTTGGGTCCCCAATAGGACCGAAGAAGAGAGCGTGAAGAACGAATAGAAGGAGCGGACGAGTTGCCATCTTCCGCACCACAGCCTCCTATGCTCCAAATGACGCCTGAGGCATTTCAACAAATGATTGAAAATGCATCAGCACGAGCGGCTGAAAGAGCGATTATGCATTTCATGGTGAATCGTCCCAAGGAGCCTTCTCCCCCTTGTTCCCCCCACCGAGGCCGAGGTGATTGGGGGAAATTATACAACCTATTCCTATGTTTTCACCCTTATTTTATCTCGATATAATGCTTGTTCTTGGGTATATTTGTGGTTTTTAGGAACTTTGGTGGGATAAAAGGGCAAGTGCAAGACAAGAGTCCAAACAGAGAAAGAAGAGTCAAAAATTCTGCAGAAATGACTATGAGTTAGCCCGTGACCCACGGGCTATCAGAAATCCGGTTTCAGAAGCGCAGGAAGCATAACCCGTGACCCACGGGTTATCAGACATTCGCTGGGCGGAAATTGGCAGACAAGTTGACCTACAAAAAAACGAGAATTCTGATTATAGGTCAACCAAAAAGAAGTCCTATTTCCTTTGTAATCCACCTTAGAGTCTTGGTTAGAATAGTACTAAAAAAGAAAAAGAGTTTCTATGCTAAATAGAGTCCTATTCCTCTCCTTCCTCAACTAGGATTGTCCCTCTATATAAAGGAGGGAGGAGAAGACTAGATTCAACTTGTTTTCCAGCAATTTTCTGCATCTTTTCTCTTGTGTTTTTGCTAGAATTAGGATGAACTAATTTTCTTTTTGTGTTAAGGCTTATGGAAAGCCTAATTGATACTATGTGTTAAATATTTTTTGGATTAATCTATTGTTATTTTCGCATATCCATGAGTTATTATGTTTGTTGCTATTATTTAAGAGCTTGATCACCTCTTAGATTTTCTTAATTATGTTAATGAACCGAGAGGGAATTTAGCATAGTGGAAAGGGCAATTCATGGTATGGATTGAATGATGTGTAGACATACACAGACATGATCTATCTGGTTCCATAGGTTTTTCATAAATCTTAATGCATTATTATCACGAGTCTTGGAGAGGAGAGATCCCCTAATTCCTTGGTAGTAATAGGTTCGGTATAGCTCGAGAGAGTATATTGGACTAAATTAGGAAAAATCTCAATATGCGAAAATACTTGTCTGTTTTTGATTAATCTGTTAATATTGAATACGTTGTATTGATTAGGTGGACCTATAGCCGTGGCACTTCTTCCTAAATCTGTGTTTTCCTCCGACATAATTACTTTCTACAAGTTGATTTTATTGTCTTTTAGTAGTTTCATAAATCATTCCAATTCTCGATTGTCCAAATAATTAGGGATTAGCCAGAGTTGTGGTAATTGTTTCATTAAATCCTCGTGGGATCGACATTCTTTATATCACTTGATAGCTAGTACACTTGCTAGTATATATTTTCGCAATCACGAGGCACGCCCTCCGCCACCGGGATATCGAATCGAGGGAGGATGGCCCCCAGGACATGTCACTAGAAGAAGAAGAAGGGAGCATACGAGCCTCACAACCTATTAACCCCCCCCCCCCTCGGCGGAAAAAAGGAGCTGACGAAAGACAAGAAAGGAGGGGAGAAGGCGTACAAAACAGTGGAAGGGGCGATACTTCTCGCCTCCAACATACTTCGCCATTGCGGAACGCCCCCCAAGACTTGATCCCGCTAGTTGTAGCACATGCGAGAAGAAGCCTGTTTTCAATGCAGATTTTAGCCGAAGCCTTACCACAAGGGCTCAGGCTACCTCATCTGGCGGAATATGATGGAACGACTGACCCTAAGGACCATTTAGACAAATTTCTGGCGAAAACTGATTTGCTTGATATGAGCGATGCTGGATATTGCAAGGTATTCCACACCATTTTAGCAGGAAAGGCTATGACATGGTTTAACCAACTACCAACGTACACCATCCAAAACTTCGAACAACTCACCCAACGTTTTCCTACATCATTTTTCTATTAACAAAAGCCACCCAAAGACCGCCGCATACCTTTTCACAATAGTACAACAAGAACAGGAGAGTTTGAGAGACTACATGCAAAGATTTTCGGGAGCCGTCCTTGAAGTCCCCCACCTGAATCATGAGCTGCTAGCAAGCATATTGTAACAAGGATTGCAGAGGGGACGCTTCCGAGAATCTATTGCCGAAAAACCCCGTCAACGTTAGACGAGCTGATGAAGAGAGCTGGCTAAGTACACCTAATTGAGGAAAAAAACCTAGAGTGGAATCAACGAGCAAACGAAAGGTTCGGGAGGGGGAGAAGAAAGACCCCCGAAGAGATGGACAGGGAGAGGGACAAAGACACATGCCCCCAGCTAGCTTCACAGGATACACCCCCCTCAAAGCACCAAGAGCGAAAATCCTAGCCATAGCTGAACAACAAGGAATAGTTCAATGGCCGAGGAAAATGAAAGACAATCCTAAGCAAGTGAAGTCAGACAAGAATTGTCGATTCCACAAAGACAGGGGACACAACACGGAAGATTATTATCACTTGGAAATCGAAATTGAGAAGTTGATTCAGAGGGGGTATTTAAAAGAATATTGGAAGGACAATCTCAGCAACAAGGATCCACCCCCGACACCCAAAGATTCGATCAAGATTTAGGATGTCGGAGACATCCCCCCGAAAAGGGAAAGGAATCGAGAATATCCCAACTGCGGGGATAATAGGGGTGGTAACAGGAGGAACCGATGGAGGGGACTCGGCGCGAGCACGAAAGGCATTAATTAGGGTAGCCGAGCCTTCCCACAACGTCCACATTTGCGAAAAGGTGAACCTTGCCAAAACTCCTGAGGAAGAAATCACTTTCAGCACGCAAGACCTAGATAAAGGAATACCACCGCACAACAGCGCTTTGGTAATCTCCGCCACGGTATCCAACTTTCTGGTCAAAAAGGTGTTAGTTGATACTGGAAGCGCGGCCGACATTTTGTTCTATGAAGCATTCTCACAAATGGGAATCGATGTCAACATGTTGAGAAAGGTCAACACTCCGTTAGTGGGTTTCAATGGAAGTGTGGTAGAACCTCCTGGGGAAATAGCCCTACCTATCTCAATAGGGACTGCTCCCCACTAAGCCACCCGGATGATAAAATTTTTGGTAGTGAATGCGCCGGCATCCTACAATATAATAATGGGACACCCCAGCTTGAATGCATTCAGAGCAGTTGCCTCCACATTCCATAAGAAGTTAAAATTTTCTACTTATAGAGGAATAGGAGAAGAGATTGGGGACCGCCGCCTCGCAAGAGAATGCCATGCCAACATCCTCCGAAAAGGAATGAATCCGGCAAAAGGGATACGCACCCAGCCATCAGAGATAGAGGGAGTGGCGAAAAGAACGGTGCTCGAATTCTCCCCAGCACATCCCCTGTCGGAAGGACTAACCAAGATCAAAAGAAGAGGAAAATAGAAAACAAAAAGCTTGTGGCAGTAGAGAAAGTAAAAAACGTTCAGTTGGTGGACGACGAACCAGAAAAGGTCACCTCGATAAGGACGTCCATGGAGCCAAAACAGGAGCAAAAACTAGTGTAATTCCTCCGACACCACTCTGACACGTTTGCCTGGAGTGTGCACGACCTGGTAGGAACAGACCAGGAAGTTATAGTCAATCGATTGAACTTTGACCCAAAAGTTCACCCAATAAAGCAAAAAACACAAAATTTTGGCCCAGAGAGAAACGAGATAATTAAAGAGGAGGTGGAGAAGTTATTGGCAGCTAAGTACATTCGCCCCGTGCAGTACCCTGAATGGTTTCCCAATGTAGTGCTAGTCCCCAAGCCAAACAGGAAATAGAGAATGTGTATTGACTTCACGGATTTGAACAGGGCATGCCCCAAGGATTCATTCCCCCTCCTAAGGATAGATGCTCTAGTCGACTCAACGGCGGGATACAAGATGATGAGTTTCCTGGACGCCTTTCAGGGGTATAATCAAATCGCCCTCAAAATAGAAGACCAGAAGAAGACAAGTTTCAAGAACAGGGTATCTTTTGCTACCGAGTGATGCCGTTCGGGCTAAAGAATGTTGGAGCAACTTATCAAAGACTGGTGAACAAAGCCTTTCAACAGATGATAGGACGAAACATGGAGGTTTCTATCAATGATATGTTGGTGAAGAGCCTTCGAAAGGAAAACCACGTTCAAGACCTACGAGAATGTTTCACCATCATAAAACGATTAAGGATGAAACTCAATCCCTCCAAATGCACTTTCAGAGTAAAGGGAGGGAAATTCTTGGGATAACTAGTCTCAGACAGGGGAATTGAGGTGAACCCAGAAAAGATCAGAGCCATACGAGAAATGAGCCCCCCGAGAAATAAGAAAGAAGTGCAAAAATTGACGGGAAGAATGGCGGCATTGAGCAGGTTTATGTCACGAGGAGCCGAGAATGGACTCCCCTTTTTCAAGACTCTCAGAAAGGTAGAGGGATTTTCTTGGAATGAGGAATGCCAAGAAGCATTTGATAACTTGAAGAAGTATTTGTCTGTCCCTCCATTATTGACTAAACCTCAACAAGGAGAGCGATCATACTTATACCTGGCAGTTTCTGATGACGCAGTAAGTACAGTCTTAGTTATAATACAAGGGACAAAGCACCAACCCATTTACTACGTGAGCAAAATATTGCAGGGGGCAGAACCAAGGTACCCCTCAATTGAAAAATTGGCATTGGCGTTGGTGATGGCTTCTAGGATGTTACGTCCTTATTTTCACTCCCACCAAGTACAAACCACCCCTTGAAGCATATTCTGGCAAGCTCTAATGTTTCAGGAAGAATGATCAAATGTGCAGTAGAATTGAGTGAACATGGAATAGAGTTCCAACCGCGTCCCGCCATAAAAGCACAGGTCCTTGCAGACTTCATTTCAGAATTAACTGGAAAATAAGGTGAGGAGAAGCAGGAGTTGTGTGCATGTGTTCAGTGATTCCCAACTCATAATCAATCAAGCAGGGGGAGAATACGAGGCACAAAAAGAAAAAATGACTAAATACTTGTTGAAACTTCAGGAAGAAAAAGAAAAATTCCAAGCATCAAAAAAATCCCCAGGGAGCAGAACTCGGCAGCTGATCAACTAGCTAAACTGGCTAGCTCAGTGTACTTTACAAAAAGACGAAACATAACCTTGCTATCAGCTATGCAATCGACAATCAGTCAGGGAGAAAATGAGGAAGAAGAAAGCAAGGAGGTCCTCGTGGGGGACGAAACGGCCACTCAATGGAAAACTCCCATCATCCAATTCTTGATAAAGGGAACCTTACCCCCAGACCATAAAGAAGCAAGGAAGATAAAGACGCGTTCTGCCAGATTCACTCTAATAGACGGCGAACTATACAAGAGAGGATTCTCCACCCCATTGCTAAAGTGTTTAGATCGCAAACAAGCTGAATACGTCCTCCGAGAAATACACAAAGAAAGTTGCGGAATGATTCCGGGGCCCGCTCCTTGGCCAAGAAGGTCTTAAGGCAAGGATACTATTGGCCAACCTTGTTAGAAGACGCGTCAACCTTGGTGCGCAGATGCTCTCCCTGCCAAAAGCACGCTAACCATTTGCATAATCCCGCTGCGTTCATGAAAACCTTGGGAAGTCCTTGCTCGTTCGACATGTGGGGGATGGATATAGTGGGGAAGTTACCTCGCGTGGTTGGGCAGAAGGAATACCCAATCGTAGCAGTTGATTACTTCACCGAGTGGGTGGAGGCGAAACCTTTAGCAAACATCAGCGAAGGAGAAATAATCAAATTTGTCTAGTAAAACATCATCTGCCGATTTGGCATTCCCAGAGCAATAGTCACGGATAATGGAACTCAGTTCCAAGGAAGCAAAATGAAGAGTTGGCTGGGAGAGTTGAAAATAAAGCAACTGTTCACATCAGTAAACAATCCCCAAGCAAATGGTCAAGTAGAGGTGACGAATCGAACCATCCTTCATCAGTTAAAAACGCGTCTGGGAGAGGCCAAAGGAAATTGGGTGTACAAACTTCCAGGAGTTCTATGGGCATACCGCACCACTCCCAGAGAATCAACCCAAGAATCTCCATTCAATTTGGTATATGGGACAGAAGTCGTACTCCCCGCAGAAATAGGAGAGGAAACTTGGAGAGTGAAAGTCTACAACAAAGAAGTAAACTCTCAAGTGAGAAGGAAAGATTTAGACCTGGTTGAGGAGACAAGGGAGGTAGCAGAGAGAAGCATCCAAGCATACAAGCGTTTAATGACCAAAGCATATGACAACAAAGTACACCCCGAGGTTTTCAAAAAGGGGAGCTGGTATTACGAATGACTGAAGCCATAGGACCAATAGGAAAACTAGATGCCAAGTGGGATGGGCCTTATATAGTTACTGAAGTAGTAGGACCAACCACATATAGATTGAAGAGGGAAGATGGAAAGCCACTCCCTCGAACTTGGAATGTCAAAAACTTGAAAAAATATTATGTGTAACTATTTCATCCCCTTCGAATAAAAAGATCAATTTATTCTTGGATTCATTATGATGATTCTCTATGTATCGAATTCCAATTACTACGAGTAACTATTTTATCCCCTTCGAATAAAAAATCTATTTATTCTTGGATTCATTGTGATGATTCTATATGTATTAAATTCCAGTTACTAATGCATGATATTTCTTATCTTTGTTGCATAATATTATTGTTCAAGACAAAAAATTCCAAAAGGTTAATCATGACATGATAGCCCGGAAATAACAGCCAAAATGCTACCATGAGGGTAGGTACCCCCCCCCTGGAGTAAAAGACTAAAAAAAATCCTTTGTGTATAAAGAGAATTCCATAGCATGGGAATTCCTCAAGTAAATTATGAAAGAAAAACTTCAATACAAGCACTAGCATATAAAAATGTGCATAAAAGGAGAATCTCCATAATACCGATAATGTTAAAATGAAGAAAAAAAAAATACATAAAGTGGAAAACCTCCATAGTACCAACAAATACGGAATTTGAGAAAAAACACAGAGTTAAAAGCAAGTAAAAATATGAAGTCCTATCAGCTTCGTCCATCAGGGGCAGGTGCATTAGCTTGTGTGGTCATGGCCTCCCCGTTCAAAGGAACAACTCCTCCGATCCTCCAAGCTCCGCCACTGAGGGATCAAGAAATAAGAAATCTTCCCTTGAGAAACGACCACTGCAACACAAAGTAGCGCGACACTCCCTAATAGTCTGGTCATACACCTCCTCGGCTTTGGCAAGCGTCGCTAGCTCAAAGTCTCCAGACTTCTCAAATTCCTCTCTGAAGTCAGCCTTAACGCACTCCAAGTAAATTTTCCACGCTTCAGACTTACGGAATTGAGAACCCGAAGCAACCTCATGGTTAAGTGAATCTCTAAGTTCCTTTCCAAGCGCAATGGCATCAGCGAGCTCCCCCTCCAAGTGTTCTTTGGCTTTGTTGGACTCAACCAAGGCCGAAGTCAGATGACTAATTTCCCCTTGATATTTCTTGAAGCGCTTGGAAGCCAACTCAGCCAAAGTGTTTACCTACCAAGAAAAAACCAAGAAGAAAATTAATAAACACTCCAAAAAATCCTAGACTAATAATGGACAAAGAAGAAACTACATACCATTGCGGACTCCCCACAAATCATGCTTATGAAACCATCGTTTGAAGGAGAAGAAAACTTGGACACATCAAACTCGCTTATCGTAGGGCAAAGTCTCTCTCTTTCTATCTGAACATCAGCGGTGTCCCAGTATGAGAAAACATCCCCACGACGATTGGTCCCATAGGTGAAGTATCCCTTTCCCATACCATGGGGGCAACATCAAAAGAGGTGTCCCGAGGGCATTTGGAACCACTCCCCCGGGAACCAGAAAGAGAGGAACGTCGCCCACTAGAAGCATCCCTAGCTCGTGAAGGACTGGAGCCCCGCCCGTGCGGAGGCGGTGGAGGAGGGGGAGGACGAGCTCGAGCCGAAGTCCCAGAAGGCCCATTCTCCGAGAAGCCTTGAATCAACGAACATCCTCCAAAGACAACTTCTTTCCTGAAAGACTAGTACGAAAAACAAACGCATCAATAACAAACAATAAGTAAAAATAAAAAAATGACAAAGTAAGATAAATGAAAGTTAAAAGGAGATACCATCGGAGAACAAGCTTGTCACATTGAAAACTTGATCAAACAAACCAGCCCCAATGAAAGACATCTTGAGATCATGACTTGGGGGGAAATCAAGAGAAGAATCAACCCAAGGAGCGCACAAACCCCAATCGGAATCCCGAACATAAGAAAATCTCTCTTTCCATGGGCCCCCAGACGAGGTACAACCCTCCAAAAATTTACAACCGTTGCGAGGATAAAAGAAGAAAAAAGAGTCGTTCACGACCTTCTTGACTGTGAAAAGGGTGTGGAAAGCTTCTATGGTAGGGGATAAGTCTAGCTCGCCAAAACGATGAAGGAATCCCAAGAAAAACATGAAAGCATTCGGAGTAAGTTGACTCACGCTAACACCAACACTTTGGATAATCTCCACTAATGAAGGATGAGGAGGAAGAGTAAAGCCTGAGGAAAAGTACACGGAGTAGACCGTGAAGAACCCGGAGGGAGGAAATTTGACGCGATCCCCGGAAGAAGGAAGAAGAAATTCCACCGGGGGGGAAAAGTTATGATTATCCTCCAAAAAATGGAACTCCTCTAGACTAAGAACGCTATCACAAACATCCACATCCATAACCCTACAACGAGACCTAGGCGCTGAAGAACACTCCCCCCTAAATCACCGGAAATAGTTAAAGGAACCTTAGAACCTACCCCCTTGGGAGAAGACGAAGTAGACTCAAAAGAGACATCTAAAGTATCGGCCGGACAATCGGGAAGATTGCATATGGCCTCAATAACCTTTAATGCAAAACTATTACCATCTCCATCTAGAACTATCACGTCGGCAGAATGAGGAAAGTTAAGAGTAGAATGACGTGACGACCCCTCGCCCGAAGAAAGAATCGAGGAGCGAGAGGAGAACCCCCGACCGTCGAGTCGAGGCAAACCACCTCGGCCCCCGCGGTCGGGCCCGCCTAGACCAGTTACCTGACGAGGTCGAAGCCTTAACCAGGGTGGCCGAGGCCAAAGCCTCGACCAAACTGGCCAAGGCCAGCACCTCAACCAAGCTGATGGCCGAGCCGAACCCCACTAGACCTAGAAGGCGACTCCATGATTCCCTCACGGTTGTTATTAGACATTGAGACTATGGCCGAAAAGAGGAGAAGCAAGCAACAACAAAAAATAAAAATAAAATAAAAATAAAAATAAAATGAACGAAAGCAACGAGAAATGTATGTATGAAATCCAAAATGCATTTTTTATTAAAAGGTACCTTTTCGGTTTGACATTCGAAGGACGATTGAGGAACTAGAGCAGCTGAGCCTAAGAGGAAGCACGAGACAAAGAGTCAACGACGAACAAGCTCGAAAGTTCTAAACCGCACAAATGAGATGCATATATATAGATGAAGAGGAAGTAGAACTTTCCAAACGAGGAGGATTCTAGTTACCAAAGTTCCAAATATCCCCCTTCCCAAAAGAAGAACTTTCCAAACAAGGCGGATTCCATTTACCAAGTTCCAATTATTTTCTTCCCGAATATTTGGAACATGGAGGGGGGGTGCAGTTGACATGGAAGAAATAATAGTCAACCATAATTTATTCATCCTCATCAAAATGACTAATCCAAGGAGAAATTATAGGAATCAAGAAAGGAATTTAGCATTTAGAGCTCCATCCATGGAGCCCTAGCATTAATGGAGGATCAAGAAAAAGACCGTTTAAGCCTCTTAAAAGGTTTTCATATATATATATATATATATATATATATATATACTAGTCGTCGTTACACACGGTCCCCGCGAGTATATAAAAAGAACTACGGTGTGAGATGAGAAGAAAAAAGAATGTGAAGGAATTAGATAAAAAAAAGTTAGTAAGATAAAAAAAACATGGGGTGAAGTGAGAGAAACGTGGAGTAGTGGGTTGAGAGAAAAATAATAAAATTACTTTTCGAACCAATAATTTTTTTAAAGAAAGAAATAGTATGAAGGGTAAATTTGGGCATTCAAAAGTTGGTACGCCAAAAGGTTTTCTTTTATAATAGTATAGACATATATATATATATATATATATATTCGTGGTCAAAAGGATGAAGGGCACAGTGGACAAAGATCAACACTTACCGTATATAGATCGGTAGTATAAATATGAGCTCAAATTCCTCATTTTGGGGGAGAGACATATTTTTTGAGAGAAGACTGAGTGAGATAAACGTGATAGAATAGCCTTGGGTCAATTGTAACGTATCGATGATTGTACCCATCCAATAATTAATAAATTAAGTATTTAACGTTCAATTTACTGTTAATTAAATTACCGTTTGGCAATATCAACTTACAATCAACTTTTTATGTAATCTTAATTTATTTAATAAGTCATTTTCATTGAGTTTAACAAATTGTTAACATACTGTATTGTGGATATTTTGATAATCGAGTTTACATTTGCACCTTTTGATTCATTTCTTGAAAAAAAACCCCATATTGTGTTAGGAATTTGTTTTCATCAGGTTGTGAACGTGTTTAAAAAATAAAAATGGAAAAATAATTATAATACACAAGATTTAAGTGATTGAGAAAAATCTTCTATATCCATAATTGCTCAAGATTAATTCCTACTACAATTATTTTCGATAAATTATAATAAAAGGTCGTCCATCGACTATTACCTAGAAAACACTAAAAAAATTATAATTTTACCCATAACAAAAAATATTTAGATCCGCAGTCGTTTGGCCCGAATGTAATGGTAATTAGACACCACACTCCAATATAATGTATCTTATGATTTATTTATTTTTTACGTATCTGATGATTACATTTTCAGATAATTAAAAATAGGTTATAGTTACATATATTTTTGGATCTTTTTGCACTATATGTTGAATATATTATGTTTGATGGACCCAAGAAAATGAGGTCACAACCTGTCTATATATAGAGATCATACCTCTGTATGTGCATGCATATATTTCTCAAATTCTAGAAATACAAATATGGTCAAGCAACTAGCCATTATCATTCTAATTTGCTCAATCATGGCAATCTTGCCAATTTCCAGCAATGGCACATCACTTGACCAAAACCCTAAATCTGTTCAGAATTGGGTCCAAAACCTAAACCAAGCTAAACAAAAGGTGACTAAACTTTCACTTTTACTTCCACCGTCTACGGGGCACGAGCGCCGTGGCCGTGGCCGTGGCCCAAGCCAATTCAACCGACTCTTCCAGCACGCTCTTCGGCCTAGTTTACATAAAGGACGATCCTCTCACCATAGGCCTTGAGCTATCTTCTGAGCTCATCGGCTATGCCCAAGGGATCACAGCCTCCGCATCTGTGGAGGAACTCATCCTATTCGAGCCCTTCACCTTTGTTTTCACCAACAAGGCGTACAACGAGAGTACCCTAGCAGTCCTTGGCAATAACCCTATGTTGCATAAGTATCGAGAGTTACCTATAGTTGGTGGTACTGGTGTTTTTCGTTTGGCACGTGGATTGGTTTCTTACCAAACATACGCTTATAACAATACTAGTGGGGATGGTACCATAGAGGTCGACATGGTGGTGTTGCACTATTAGTAATAAGTCTAATGTGTATGCATGAAATAATAATTAATGTACTCTATGGTGGTATGTTCTTCAATAATTTTATTGTGAATCGATTGTTCAGATATATTTCATGGTAATTTCGTTGCAAAGATCAAATCTATTGTTAAAAACAATTGAGTTTACATGAACATTTTACATTTTGACAAAATGTCGATAGCATATTAGTTAACTAACACATCTTATTAACGTTATTTTACATTTTACGTTGTTTAGTTGAAAATTAAAATAACGAATATCTCATTCCGGTAGAAATTTTTAATTCAAGTAAACACATCATTTTCATCTAACAAGTATAGATTTCACATATAGTTTCATACAACGGTTTCCCTTTGATGTAATTGCGACTTGAGTGAAAATTAAGATGGAGTGAAATCGCGACTCATGTAGCAAATACCACTTTCCAATTCTTAATTTTAATTGAGGGGTAAAAACATCGTTAACAACATAATATGACTAATACCATAAAGTAAATACAGGATTGATAATTGGTCATAAAAAATAATCAGTTAAAGGGTATGTTTGGTTAAAATGAAAAATGGGTGTATAAAAGAAGTGGAAATACAAATGAATGTATAAGAATAAGTTTGGTGTTTGGTTAGGGAAAATAGATGGAGGGGAAGTAAAACTGGATGTATATGAAACCCTTCTGGAGTCCAATTTTATTTTCGTCCGAAATTGGGCGGAAAATTGAGTGTATATGTCAAAAAAACAAAAAAAGTACATATTTTTTTGTATTTACTTCATTACCCATGTATATAATTTTTCTTAATTTTTTTCTCATTTATAATACCGGTACATAATTTTCGAAAAAAGATAACCAAATCACCAACAAAAGCATTGAAATCAATTTTCTTAGTTGAGGGCATTGATAGTAATTTTTATTTTATTTAAATTGAATAGTTTAGAATGAATGAACAATATTCATTTTGATGAATATTTTTATCGATAAAACATATTCTTGTTCTTATTTGATGAATATTTTTATCAATAAGAATTTTAAACTTTTGATATACTAAAAATAATTTTTATTATAAGATTAATTTATTTATTTTCTAATACAAAATAAGCGAAAGAGTTAATCAGTGAAATTACAAAAAGTTAGTCTTTTGATTTCAATCTATTTTCCTCATATCAAACGAGGAGAAGTATTTGAAATTTACTCTCCTTTCAATCATACCAAACAATTTGAAGGAAAATTATTATTCTTTTTCTCCCCTTGCCTTTTCACTCCCCCCCCCCCCCCCCCCCTTCACTTGAATAAAACGATCCCTAAATAAACTGCTAAATGTTAAATCAGAGTTTTCTAGTCATACTTTTAACAGGGTATTTATCCTATCATTCATTTAATACGTCTTTCAAATTAAACTAGCTATATATACGGTTCTGTATTTAAATTCGTTCATATTGTATTATGTCGGCATAATCCGCCGATACAAGAAATTAATTTGTTTGAACTTTAGGAAAAATGTTGCGCAACATTATTAGAAGATAAGATTTTTATCCTAATGTTATTTCCTTGCATGATATCATTTTATTTAACAAATTAATGTAGGATTGATTATTTGATTTCAGGGCCCAAATAAAAGATCCTATCTTATCTTTAAACTCTTGTCACATATAGGTCATGATCTGAAATGATGTTCTGATATCTCATCCTTTCATCTGCTGCTAATTAATTTCATTTGCCAATCAGACAAACATATATCCCAAAGGAGAAAAGGGCAGGCCAAACGTAGCTAGTGCCAAATTCTTGTTGTCTTTCTCATTGAATGGTTGCTACACACCAATTAATGTACATAATTAAATTTCAAATTTACAATAAATATATAATTCACAACACTGATATATCAGATCTAATAAAGAAGGCCAAATTGCATATTACCCCATGTGTTTTTAAAAGTCAGCTAAAAACTCTCCCGTATTTTAAAAATATGCAAAAAACCCCCTGTATTTCGTAAAACTCTATATACTCGCCCCTCACCGTTAACTAAATCTAACAGTATTGATTTTTTGCTAAAAGACCGTTATGCCCTTATATATCTATATTATTTCATTTTGTAATGACCGTTGGATCTCTTTTTATTGCATTAAAGCCATAGAATCTGATCAATTCATCTAAATCGTTAGATCTTAAATTTGTAAAAAATCAAGGGTCTAGATTTAATCTATTTTTATATTATATTTAAAATTATAAATTATAAAAATAAAAATATTTAAAAAAAATAAAATATTTTATGTTAACCCCCCCTCCCAGCCCGCCACCAAGCCCCCTCCCCCAACCTGCCGCAGCGCCGCCCGCAAAGGTTTTGGGCGACTGTCGACTGCGGTTGCCCATGGCTGATCTGGACGACCGCGACGGTTGCCGTCGCGTTGCCCCAATTTTTTTTAATTTTTTTTAAAAATTCAAAAAAAAAATTTTTTTTGAAAATTAAAGAAACTGATTTATATTTATATAAAAATAAAAAGTTAAATATTATTTAATAATATAATTTACTTATATATTTAATAAATTAGTTAATTATAATAATATATAATTATTATAATTTATTAACATTTATGTTCATAAAAATATCATTTTAATTTAAATATCTTTTAAATTTAAATCTATTTATTGGTATTTTAATTTAATATAATTTATTTAATAATATTTTAGACTAAACAATAATTTAATTTAGTTATTAATATATAATTATATAATTAATTTTTATATATATTTATATAAATATCTAAAAAAGTAAATTTTAGTACACTATTTTCATAAATAAATATAATTTAATTAACATATATTCAGATTAAATAATAATTTAAATTAATCAATAGTATTAATTTATTAAAATATATTTAAATACTCAAGGGGTAAAATAGATATTTGTACTATAAAATAACCCTAAAAAAGGTAAAAAAAACAAAGCCCAGTCGCACAATGGGCGCGTGTTACACACTCTTCGTTAGTTCTAACAAAGAGGGGCTTTTTTGCAAGGTTTTTACAAAATATGGGTTTATTTCTTTTGCATATTTTCCAAAACACAAGAGAGTTTTTAACAATATTTTGATAACACATGGGGGAAAATGCAATTTGTCCAATAAAAAAACTGGTAAAATTACGTGTTTAATTTTTAAATATTTCTGTATATAATTTATAGTATTTGGCGCATTCTTTAATATATCAATGAGGATAGTTTTTAAAAATTTCATTGCAATTTATGTTATATAATCAATTATGAAAAGGGCAAAATGCAAGCAACTCTCTGTGATGTTATAAATGAGCAAATTATCCTTTTATAAAAAATAAAATAGTAATTTATCTTCCTGTATTTTTTAAAATAAATTGAATTACCTCTCCGTATTTTTTGAAATGGAACAATTTACCTCTCTGTTTAAAGAGCTAAAATTGCTCCTTTTCAAAGAATACAGGTAGGTACACCGAGTCAAATTGGGCCTTAATCCTGTTCATTGCAAACTGTGCCCTACACTTTATTGAATTTTAGTAAGTATTCAAACAAACAAAATTAAAATTGCAAATTTACATTCAACAAACTTAGTTCCATTAAAAAATTTAGTGGACAAAGTCATGAGTTTTGCACATAACCATCAACTTCAAATTTGAAGGAAAGATCGTCTCACGATGTTGTGAGTTCGAGTTTTATCACTATAAAAAATTGTAAAATTGTAATGGGCTTAGATTTTTTTTTCTTTTAATTTAGAACGGGGAATTACTCGTTGTATGTACTTGGATCGGCCTTTGGAACGAGACGCCTTTCGTCGTAATTGATAGTGTTCCTAATATTTAGAAACGGTACACTACAAAAAAATAGCTTAATAGCTACGAATAAATTAGATGCTAAAATTAACGTCGAGCTAATTAGCAAGTAAAATTTTCGTTGCTAATCTATACTATTTAATATATATATATTTATATTAAATAATTCGTTGCTAAATTCATTAGCAAGTAAATTTTCCTTGCTAAACGTATAAGCAAATAAATTTTTTGTATTAAATAATGTGAATTAGCAACAAAAATATTTCTGGCTAACTCAACGCTAGTATATTTTCATTGCTATTAGACGATTTTCTTGTAGTAGTACTAGTGAAGTTCCTAATCAGGCGCGTTTTTTGACCCACATGGTAAAAATAGTTTCCTAATTACGTTTGTCTATGTAAATATGTTATTTATGTATTTGGAAATATTTTTATTTTTTGGAACAGTTTGATTCTTTTTTTTCTTGACATGATTTGGAATGATCTTTGCAACTCTATTGACATAAATTTGAATGTATCAAAGACGCATTTTACAAACTCTTTTTAGGCATAATATTTTGGAACGGTTTGTTTATGTCCCGATGATAGGTATTGGAATGGCATATGGAACTCTAGTTGAAGCTCACGTTGGAATGCATTTAGGAAAGGTATTTTCCTTTCTTTGAAATACATGTTTGGCGGGTTTTAGGAATGGGCTGTGGAGTGACATCAATGATATTTGGTCATTAACTTTGGAATATAATTAGGTACGATTTTTTCCCTTATTTGGAATGCAATGGTGGAACGGTCCGTAGGAACTCAATTTGGAATGCTTGGTATTTGGTAATTATTTTTGAAACGGCTTTTATTTTTTGTTTCAATATGTTGGATCGGTATTTGTGACACATATTGGGCCTCTATTTGGAATTCACTTTGGAACAGCTGACTTCCTCGTGGAATCAATGTTTGGAACGTTTTACTCGATTTTTAGGCAATTCTGAACTATTCAAACCACCGTTCCGATATTTATTTATTTTTACTTTTTTACTTTTGAAAATAATAATTTATAATTATAATTGATTAGTAAAATTATTATTTATTTTAATTTGATTAATTAATTAAATATTGAATAATTGAATACAATTAACAATAATGGAAAATTATTATTAATAAAATAATTATCATCGTCCAAAGGTCTTCATTTAGCCGGTTACCGGTGGCGTCGAAGTGGTTACCCGAATATACGCCTCAGTGGTAATCAATTGGTTCTGTAGATAAAACTATTGAGGTGCAAGACAAACAAGTCTTCATGGAAGAGCCATATCAACCGCAGTCGCACTAAACTACTCTTAAGGGGAAGACAACCTCCTTTTCTATTTATAGAGTGGTGGTTAAGGTCAGAAAATGAATTGAATCTAACTCGGTAACCATGGCCAAGAGCCCTTTCTTCTGCATCTGGAAAGGTAGCGAAGTACGAGTGCTCAATTATGATATTTGGGCTTTTGAGCCCTCTGGTGCCTTCCAACTAGGAAGTCACTCGCTGCCTAGCTGCCTCATATAAGTATAAGATTCCATTCCTACCTCTCACCCGAGATTCAGTTCACTACCGAATTGTCTATAATTATGTTATCAATAATCAATATAGTTAAAGCGGCCCCTCTGCCCTCCCTGGGCATTCGCTCATTGGTCGAGCTCTCGGGGTTATTCTCAAACGGCGAAGCCTTAGTTCCCCATCCGGACCCCCCTGTTTGTTCTCTATCAAATTTTTGTAGATAGTGGTAGAAACGATACAAGGCGTCGGATACTCAACTGTGAATGGTTACGCAGCTGGTTTCCCTACTAACAAAAAACAGACGGAGAATCAAGGGGCACGAAGAGCGCAAAGAGGTATATATAGCGGAATACCCTGAATCCTTGTATCAACAAGACGGCTACCGCTGTCCATAGTATCGGGGGAGGAGTAGAAAATCGACAACTTCGAGAATGGACGTCCTTATCCCGATCAAAGCCGAAGGGAATATCGGTTCAAAGGGCGAACACAAGGACACGCTGACCGGTGCGACGATGGATCCATACCGAATAAAGGATAGGCGCGGAAAAGAAAGGAGCTGAAGTAGGTCCCGCTCTGGTTTGGAACCCTTATCCCATTCCTTCATAAACTCAGGAATGGTTAGCTTGGTTAGCTCGATTTCTCCTTAAGATGTCAGCTTCGAGCTTCTTCCTTGAATAAGCTCTCCCCTCCTCCTGCGGAGTTTTTGGGTCCCCAGGGTCGGTCAAAAGCTTGCTAAAGTAGAGCCTCAAGGTAGCTACCTTTAAGAACAACTATTTCCTATGATTTTATCTCTTTGAGGGCTCCTAAAAATGTTTAATTACAATATTAAAAAAAACTAATCTACACCCCGGGCCCCTCATCGTCATATTCCATGTCGTCATCGTCTGGGGCACGGGGGTTTGTCAGAGGCTGTGACGAACTGGCAGTGAAGGAGTTGGTCTGCATGGCCTTCATCATTGCCATCATGTCGATCATCAT
Organism: Sesamum alatum; assembly: GCA_034509735.1. Lineage (NCBI taxonomy): Eukaryota > Viridiplantae > Streptophyta > Magnoliopsida > Lamiales > Pedaliaceae > Sesamum > Sesamum alatum. The sequence goes on from JACGWO010000006.1 coordinate 18,379,594, forward strand.
CGTCTCAAGTCGGACCATTCGATCCTCCATGTCCGGGTGTGGCGGTGGCGATGGTGATGTGTAGGTTTGGCTAATGGCGTGGGTCTCAGAATCAAGACCAAATACACATTCCTTGTTTTTTCCCCCGACCGCTGCCAGCCATAGGTTCTGCTCGGTCATTGCCACCGAGCCCTCCGATTCGACCGGAGTATCCTGGGCTGAGGCTGGTGATCCTCCAACAACTTTTGGAACGTCTCCTGCAAAACAAACCATATTATTATTATTATTCAAAAAAATTAAAGAAAAAAAATTAAATGATGATTACTAACTGCCACCTCCGCTGCCCTTAGGCCGCTCCAGCCACCATCGGCCTTTTTCTTGTAGCACTTGGAGAATAACTTCATCTACTTCATAGGCCAACCTAGGTGTGCCTCCTGTACAAGAAAAGAACAATTAGGCAAATATTTATTAAATATAGATCATGCTTTACAAAAATTAAAATTACTTACCATCTTCCTCTTTTGCATGCCGATTGAGAAAGATCCCTAACGGTAGACAGTAGATGCTGCAAGGGGCTAGATGGCCTTGTTCTTGGCCGTCTCATTCTTTGAACTCCTCGTTTGTCCAGTACAGCTAGAGTTGGCGCCAAACGTCGTTTGTCAACCGAATGGGCTTCATTAGAGACTGTCTGGCGAGGGTGAAGCGCTTGCAGATGAACTTGCTTGCGAACATGGACTCATTGTCACAATCCCACCAGTACGTCATTTGCAATATCACAAAAAAACAAAGAAGTTGTTAAAATATTTAAAAAATTAATTTATACAATAAAATAAAAATAAAAATAAAAAATAAAATACCTTCATGTTTTCGAACCAGAAGTGTTGGTGCTCTAGTGGCACCTGCCGCAAACATCCTAGAGGTGGGAATAATGTCCTCGCACCACCGCATTGATGCGCTCGTGTATCTTGCGCTTAGCCTTGGAATAACAACTTAATTAGTGTTCAGGACAAAAAAAATCAAATAATAACAAAGATTTAAAAAAAATTAGTACCTCGTGTGGGCCAGGGTGATATACTGGCGTGCTGATGGTGGGTGGACTGGTAGTGCATGTGGTGGTGCTGGGGGTGGTGCAGCCATGAACAGGCCACATCTGCCGCCAGTGCGGGAGTAGACGGTTCGACATCCTGTGCCGCCGATGCCGGAGTAGACGGGTCTACATTCGGATCTGTCGTCAGTGGTGGTTGGGGTGGTCGGAACGTCGCTTTTTGCAACCTGGGAAGCAGCACCCGCTGGTGGTGGAACCAACGGGCTAAGCTGCGGCCACGGCCGTGGCCTCGTCCATATTCTGTAGCTGGCGGAGCACCACTAGACATGATTTATAACTTAATCAAAATATTATTTTATGAATTTTTATAAATAATGTAATTAATAAATTTTTTAATAATAAAAATTTTCCCAAATTTCTTAAGTATTCTAATTATCTATATTTTCTAATAATTATCCAAACATTCTAATAAGTATGTAATTAATCTAGTTTATTAAAAATTTTAAATTGTTCTAAATAATGTAATTATCTTAATTTTCTAATATATAATTATCTAAATATTCTAGTAGTCATGTAATTAATGTAAAACTTGAAATTTTTCCTAAATGTATACTAAATTTCAAAATTATTTCCTAAAATGATAATAAATTCAAAAATTGTATACTAAATCCGAAAGTTAATCAAATAATTGTTGGATTATAAAAAATTTTTCCTAAAAAGTATACTAAATCTCAAAATTGTGTACTAAATCTCAAAATTAATCTAATAATTGTTAGATTATTAAAAATTTCCTAAAATATATACTAAATTAAATAATTATCATAAAATCCTAAATTCATACAAAAAATTCTTAAAAAATTACCAAAAAATACAGAAAAATTTCTAAAATTTTTAGAATTTTTTTTTTTAAAAATTAAATTATTTTAACAAAATCGTAAATTCAGAAACATTTTAAAAATTACATCAAAAATTGGAAAGATAATTAAATTTTTTGAAAAATTCCAGATTTTTTTTTTCTAAAATTACATAATTATCATAAAATAAATTCAACAAATTCTTAAAATTTACAAAAACTCTTGAAAAATTACAGAAAAATTTCTGAAAATTTCCAGATTTTTTTTAAAATTACTATAAAATCTAAAATTTAGAAACATTTCTTAAAAATTAACAAAAAATTGGAAAGATAACTAAAAAATTCCCGAATTTTTTTAAAAATTACATAATTTTTCATTAAAATCCAAATTCAGAAAATTTCTTCAAAATTACAAAAAAATTCCTGAAAAAATACTGAAAATTTTCAGATTTTACATGAAAAATTTATTGATAATTAATTCCAAATATAATATATATATATATATATAAAATCCTACATCCACTGCAATACATTTACAATGCATAAAATCCAACATTGTCATGAACATTTACAATATTTGGGCACTACACTATGAAGTATATTCATACAGAAAACCCACATAAAATATTGCATAAACATAATTAAAATAGTACATAAATAGAAAACCCAACAACACATATTACATACACAGAAAAGATTACGTTAAATTATAGAATATTACATCAATAAATATTATAGAAAAATAAATAAAAATAGACAAAAAAGAGGGGCAGTGGGCGAACGGAGACAGAGGGAAGTGGACGAATAGTGTGGGCGAACGGTGACAGAGGGCAGCGAACGACTGGCGGTGGGAGGCGTGGGCGAATGGGTAGGAGGAGGGAGGCAAGGGCGGGCGGTGGGCGGGGGGCAAAGGGAGAGGGAGAAACTTCAAAGAGAGAGAGAAAGACTTGAGGGAAATGTGAAAAATCTGCCAAGGGACAGATTTATAGTAGGGGTTTGTGTTAGAATAGGTGACCAGAAAGCCAATAGGTTTGGTGATTTGTAACCTATTATACAACTCGATGTAAATATAATATTATTATGTGATGAATAAAATGAGTATTCGTCACTTCTGGTGCTTACTTTGTTGCGCTCATTTTACATTTTTTTAAAACGGTGTTTAACTTATATCACAACAAAGCCCACAGACATGGATAACAACTCGTGCAGTTGGGCCACGCATTGGATGGTGGTCATGAAACCAACTGATTAAGAGTTGGGTCTGAAACGTTCCAAGTCGAGGACCTCGAGACAGGGCATCGAGAGTCCTATTGAGACTTGCGTCAAGAGTCGTGTTCATTGGATGAGTGCCATGTTTCATCGGCGACAGGCGTGGGACGCCTACACGATCTTGATGGGTTGGTCGACTGGGGTCGAGCCGACTGGACTGACTCACGGGATCATCATATGGAAGCCTTGGAGGCTTGGTCGGTATGATTGGTTTTCCCCGGTTCCGATAGTACGGGAGTAATCCTCAAACTTGAGGGATCATGGCAGTCGCGTGCACATGACGGCTGTATCTTGGATCTGGCGAGAAGTGATCATTCTGTAAGATGATTATCATAAGCCTTGTCTAGTGCAGTCGGAATATGTAGCAAGGACTATAGATTCCAAGAAGAGGATCCGTCCCCTGTCAGTATGTGACAGAGGTATCTCCTATACACTCGGAGACACGTTCATGCTGTTTGAAGCTGTGGCCACAGTGGTTGGTCAAACAGGGAATGCTTTCTTGTGTCGACGCAATGAAGCATACTGGGTCTCGAGTATTAAGCATAGATGCCTAGTCAAGGATGGGAACCGACGCCCAATTCCATACCCTAGACTAAGGCCAGGAGACGGTAGACGGAAGGATCGTACCCGTACGAAATCGGCGCCTAAATGTTCACGCCAATTCACCTAGTCTCTAGTGCCATGGGACCGTTGCTAGACGGCCACCCATGGTAATGGCCTTTGTGGGGACACGGACCCAAGTCTAGATGAGGGTGAACCTAAAGGGTCACACACAAATCACGAGGAGGTTGAGAGATCGAGTTGGAGTCAATCTCGAAGGATAAATAAGTAATTGGATTACTTAAGGGAAAGTCCATTGGATGGATGGGCCGATACTGTATCGGGCCTTCGTTTAATCGGTAAATTGGATTTTCGATTAAATATGGAAAGTTTGAGACGTTGAGACGTTGGATCTTTTAATTGGATTAAAAGATCAACGGGAAAATTTAAATGGACATTAAATTGGATTTAATGTTGGGTTCGTCATAATTATATTACAATAAAACCCGGTCCGTTAAAATTTGACCCGAGAGGAGAAATAATTCCTATTTTGGAATAGGAAGAAGTTGGACTTCATCCCTTAATTAAACATGGCCGAGATGCTCCCTTGGAGTAAGCAAAATCAGCCATGTTTCATGCTAGGTGGTATGTTGACTTATCTCTTTTGGAAAGAGACAAATCAACTCCAATCAAGCTCTTCCCTTTTGGTATGATTTGATCATACCATAAATTTTGGTAGGCTTGATTGAAGAATTGATGGTGATTGATTGGAATGAATCTAGACATCTTTGGATGAACCTAGCATTCCAATAATCACATTAATTATATATATTAGAATATACAACACCAAGCATAAGTGATTCATTATTCATCTTTTTTTAGGAAAAAGAAGAAGAGAAAAATCGGATCTCCTCTCCCTCTCTAACTCTCGGTTTTCTCCTTCCCCTTTTCACTTGTGTTCTTCACTTGGTTTTGAATCAAGAAGAAGAACAAAGTAAGTTTAAGAGAGCACTAATTCATAGTGTTCTTCTCTTAAACAGATTCCTTCCTAAACCCGTTCTTTTCTAGCAAAAAGAACGTGAATTTCTTCCGATGTGGTGTGGATCACCTTTGGAGAATCCATACGTTTGGATTTTGTGAGCATTCCGGAGAAGGAACAACGCAAGTAGCCGGGAGCACATGCTAAACAATCAAAGGTAACGATTTTATTACGCTTTGATTGATTTGATATATATCTATGCCCTATGTGTTTAAATATATGTTTCTAATATTTACACATCCTACATCGAACGCCCGGTTGAGCACCCAAGGGTACACCCCTTGGGATTCATTTATTTAAATTAGATTTAAATTTACGCGCTATTTCTCGCTTTCTCGCTTCCGCTCGTGCTCCCGGGCGGATCCGCTTGTCCTTCAATTTGGAATGGTCATACTTAATTATGACCGTTCCAATTGTTGGACCAAATTCTATAAAACATGGTCATTTTTTCTATTTAGGAACAATCATTTATAATTATGAGTGTTCCAATGATCGTTCCTATTTAAAAAATACGACATTGTTCACTGATGTTTAAGTTGTAACCGTTCCTATTTTGTAACAAACCGTTCCTAATATGGCAAATAATAATTCATTCTCTAAGTAAATAAATAAGAAAGTAAATTTATAACCCATTCTGGACACGTAAGAGAGCGAATAAAAGTTCAGGATGTGTGGATTAAGACAACTTGAAACACAAAATATTTTTTATGAGCTATATGTTCACAATATGAAGTATATTTGTATATTCAAATTTGTTAGTATTACACAGATGTAAATATCATCTTATATTGTTATACTGCATCGCCTAATCAGACCATCAAAATTTTGATCCGACCATTAGATATGATTAAGTAGACAAAAAGATTACATTCGATGAAGTTTTGAACCATTTTGGTAAATGGGTATCGAGATATCGTATCTGATCCGTAGTGAGAGAGATTCAAGACGGTGTAACCTTCAAGCAGACCATGTGATTGACAATCAGACCGTTAAATATGAAAGTTTATACATAATCTTATACATGTTTAATTTTGGTGTTAATCTGACTCACGAACGTTGAGATATCATCATAGGAACATACAATAGACATGTTTGGAACACAGTTTGAGATGGTAGGTTTATCAACTTTGGTGCGGTTCGTGATAATGTTAAAATAGGAACGGTTATTGAATACAATTAGGAAGGAGTCCATGAAATTAAATATAGGAACGGTTTAATAGGGCATAACCATTCCAAAATTTATTTTTTCCACCAATTTTTTCAGAATGCGCCAAATTGAAAATGTTGAAACTGTATTTGGAACGGTCAAAATTTAATTCAACCGTTCCAAGTGTTAAATTTTCCAACTATTTTTTCAAAAGGCACCAAACTGAATATTTGTTGCAACTGGTGTGGAATGGTCATGTTAATAATACCGTTCCGATCGGTGAATTTTCAATATTTTTTGTTACAATTAGGAACGGTAATTGTAATGCCAAACTTCAAAAAATCGTTCCTATTGGGAGATTCTCAAAAATACGATTTGGGTTGGAACGATTTTTATAATACTTTTGTTTACATAGCTACCCGTTTGACAATCATTTTTTTTTAAAATATAATTAATACGATGTTTAAACTTGAGTTTTTTTTTTTTATCAAATTGGAAAGATAACTAAGCACTAGATACTCAATAAGCATCTTCGTCGGTCTCATACTCCTCAAAGCTATCTTCGTCATCTTCATCATCAGATTCACCATTTAGCGAGCATGATGTACTTGCTCCCTGTTGTTGGGCCACAAAAAGATTAACGACTAATTATATACCATTTGGATCATGTAGGCCGTGCATTTGATTGTTTGTAGCAGGCTAAGACTTGACCCATTCAAGAAATGCAGTAACACCATCCTCAAACTCCAACGTCACACGAGCAGGTCCTTATCATACATCCATCTCCTCAATTGTCTTAAAATGATGAGTCCTACACAAACACACACACACACACATATATATATATATATATTATTATTACACACATGCAATTGAAAAAAATAACTAAACTGAACAAATTAATGTATAAACAAGCAATTAAATGCGTGCATTTTAATCGACCATGAAGGGTTTCATGTTGTTATCTGAACAAACCAGCTTCAAAGATCAACAAAAATTAACAGAGATTGGTGATATAAATAATTATTTGCCTTCTTTAGAACCTCTTCCAGTACAGAGATTAGTGATATTTTTGTTTATATGTATAATAATGCAAGAGAGAGAGAGTGAGAAAAATGAAATGGATAGAGAGTGAGGAGAAATGAAATGAAGGGAACATATTTCTCGCTTCCGCTCGCACTTCCGGGCGGATCCGCTTGTCCTTCAAGTGGTATCAGAGTCCAGTTCGATGTAAGGGGCATAGATCTATGTACTTGGCATGATCCACTTGCTTTTATGGCTTTAATGGCATGTTAGATTGTATGAATATATGAATAAATATGATGATTCAATTGTTTAAATTTGATGGACGTTAAGCATGCTTATTTTCTGAGATTGGATCTAGAATTGCATGCCCGTTTTCAGTTTATTACTGTTGATTGGTGCTGAAAAGAATGTCGAAAAATTATGGTAAAACGGACAGCAGCGGCAGTGGTTGGCTGCCGCCCCTGCCGGCCGGTCACTGGCTGGCAGACGCGCTGCTGGGCGCGCGCGGGCTCACGCTTGCGCACAGGCTGGACGGCATGCCTGCCAGCGTGCGTTCTGGCAGGGGCGACCGCGCATACGGCGCCGCACGCGCAGATGCTGCGCACAGGCGTGCGCGCGCAGGCCTGGCCGACGTGCCTGCCAGCGTGCGTGCTGGCAGGGGCAGCCGTGCATACCGTGGGTGCGTGTTGGACATCACTTGGGTATTTGGAATATCCATGGTTTAAAGCATGATTGTTTGGAATAATTATGTTATGTGGGTTGATGGGATCAACATGGGATGATCACAAAAGCCCTAGACCTTGTGTATGGATGAATGTATGATTATTTACATTTTTGTTGGGTGGGGCCTGCGTGCCTCTTGTTTTGTGACTATCATCTCCCGTATTTCAGCCTCATGATGTTAAAGGCTTGTTTTTATTTCCCATGTATTACTTTCAATTGTAATGAGAGTAGATAGGATTGGTGAGGTTTTTAATTTGACAAGCTTATGGAGTCGGAGACCCAAGCTGGAGCATCAAGGCGTGAAACAAGAGCATTACAAGGCCCATTGGAATGATAATGGGTGTATTATTTTGTATAATATAGGACCACCCTAGACAGACCATAGACTCACCGCGGGCCAGTGGGTCGCATAGGTTAGGTTTGTGATCATCCTAACAGGGGTATGCTATTTTTTCTGCATGCGGCGTATTTATTTATCGCTTTAAATATTGGATTTTATGCATGCTAAAACACCTTAATGTGATGAGGTCTCGGTCATTCATTAAGCTCTCATTTGGTTGGACCACATTAAATATTAGGCCTAGAACGAACTTGGATCAAAATGGTATCTTGATCTGTCCGAGCCTTCCTTCCACAGCAATGTGGTGAGGAAGCTACCACTACCCAAGTATGGTCTCACGAGTCGTGGCACACTTGGACTAGGGGAAAGCTACACCATTAGTAGTCATGTTAGGATTGTACTGAACGACTGTTTCTATGTACCTAGCATGATTAAAAACATTGAATCTATTTCGGTCCTTGACAATGAGGGATATTCATTTACCATCAATAAAATGACTTTTTCATTATTAAGGATGGTATTTCTCATTTGCTTGGTACATTGGTAAACGGTCTGTACATACTTCAACAGTCTAATTGGATTATGACTGTGGAACACAAACGAAAATGGGGTAATCATGATGATGCACAGATATGGCATGTGAGGTTAGGTCATATCTCTAAAGATAGGACAAGAAGGTTGGTGGACTCAAAGAGTCTAGAAATATACGATTTGGACAACCTACCGACCTGCGAATCCTGTCTGAAGGGAAAGATGACCAAGGCGGTTTTCACGTCCATCTGCCATATTCATAGTCATACCATGCTGCTATGGCAAGCAGTATCCGAATGGACTCAGCCATTACTATAGGCGAGTAGGTTTCCTCAAAGTCGACCCCAGATTGCTGAGTGTAACCCTTCACCACAAGCCTGGCTTTGAAGGTTGTAACCTCCCCGTCAGCTCCAAGCTTACGTTTGTAGACCCATTTACACCCTACGAGTTTTTACCCCTTTGGGTGGGTCTACTAGGGTCCAAACCTGGTTTTGTACCCATCGAGTCCATCTCGGATTTCATGGCCTCAAGCCACTTATCCGAATCGATATCCGACATCGCTTCTTCGTTACGTCTTTGGATCATTATCCAACTGACCGGTCAGGCCCAGAAATCCATACCTATTTAGGTGCATAGGATACTCTGGCCGACCTATGGAGGACTGGAACATTATCAGTGGAAACTACCGGCTCAGATGTCACTGCCGCCTCATGGGGTACCTCACTTGATTCCTCAAGAGTACCTCATCACGTCGACTATCCGATGGAAACCCTTTTTCCAAGAACACTGCATTTCGTGAAACAAAAACCTTTTGCTCGGAGGGATCATAGAAATAATACCCCACATTTTTCTTTCAGATAGCCGATGAACCTGCATAAACTAGACTCTCGAGTCCAATTTATCTCCCACTAATCTCTTGACATATGCGGGGCAACCCCACACTTTCAAGTATTTGTAGGAGGTAGGCTTGCCATGCCATATTCCCATATGGCGTCTGGGATATCTTCTTAGATGGCGCCAAGTTCAAAACTTTTTGTCGCCGTCTCAAAAGCATATCCCAAAAGGATAAGGGGAGTTCGGTAAAACTCATCGTGGATCGGACCATGTCCAACAAGGTCCGATTCCTCCTTTAAGACACACCATTAAGCTGTGGTGTTCCAGGAGGGGTCCACTGAGAGAGAATCCCATTCTCTTTTTATATAATCAATAAACTCACCACTTAAATACTCTCCACCTCGGTCCGACCGAAGGGCTTTGATCTTTCGACTGGTTTGGTTCTCTATTTCAAGTCTGTATTCCTTAAATCTTCCAAAGGTTTCAGACTTGTACCTCATCAGGTAAACATAACCATACCGTGAGTGATCATCGGTAAAGGTTGTGAGGTACGAGTACCCACCTCTAGCCTGAGTATTTAGTGGGCCACAGACGTTCGTATGGATCAAATCCAACAGACCGTTGGCTAGCGTGCTTTGTCCAACAAAGGGTTTTTTGGTCATCTTTCCCTTCAGACAGGATTTGCAGGTCGGTAAGTTGTCCAAATTGTCTATTTCTATACTCTTTGAGTCCACCAACCTTCTTATCCTATCTCTAGAAATATGACCTAACCTTGCATGCCATATCTGTGCGTTATCATGATTATCATGTTCCCGTTTATGTTCCGCAGTCACAATCCAATTAGACTGTCGAACACAAATATTCCTAGATTGGAGAGGAGTTGTGGGCACTCCATCTTCCAATGCCCTTTTCCTTGGCAATGCATGCAGACATCATTTACCTTGGGCCGCTGAGAACTACGGGCCTTCCCTTTCCCTTTGCCCATCCCCACCGGGGCAACAGGGGCGCCTGGAGCGCGAGCAGGGGCCGCAACCGTCTTTCTTTTTCCTTTTTCCTCTTCCAGCGTCCAGCCCTCTTGCCATTCGCCTTGGAGGTCGAAGCCTCTCCTATCAATACCCCTAGCGCCGACTTGTGGGTCGTTGCCTTGTATTGGACCAGCATGTTGATCAACTGATGAATAGACTTCTCAAGTCCGTTCATGTTGTAGTTTACAACAAACGGGTCATAGAACGGAGGAAGCGACTGGAGGATCACGTCAATATACGTGTCATTGTTAAGCTCAGCTTTAAGGTCCTCGAGTTTCTCCACTAGGGAGAGCATCTTAACCCCATGACTTTGTACAGACGATCCTTCAGCAAGCTTGGTGCCAAAGAATGCTTTTGTGGCGGTATATCTAATATGCCTATCCGGAACCGCATAAACCTTGTTCATGCGGAGCATTATGGCAGAGACGTTGTCCAGTTTCTCATATTGCTTCTGGATGTCGTTAGACATTGAAGCCAATATGATACTGCGTACTTTTCTGTTGTCCTCATGCCATTTCTCGAACGTCAAACGTTCTTCTAGCGTGGACCCCTCCGGTGAGTCGCTCGGTGGCGGCTCGTCCAAGACGTAGCCTTGGTTCTCGAAACCGAGGACAATCCTCAGGTTTCTTAGCCAGTCCGAGTAGTTCGTTCCATTGAACTTATTAGTCTCAAGTACCATGGTTAATGGATTCTTAGACATATCTACATTTATAAAAATGTAAAGCAGAAATTAGCAGATGATGGTAATATTATTGTTCAAGTTGAAGAAATGATTTTTTAGTCTTTAACCCTCCCACTATTTATACAAAAGTCCGCCACTCTCATGCGGAGTTTCGGAAAATCATTTCCTAGTGGGCTTGGGATCCACAAGCGTAATCTCCATGCCCCGCTTTTACGATTCACATGAAGAAGACCTCGTGGGAGATATCCAATATCATTCTCATCCAATGAGATTCCCAAGATATTTCGCCTCACCTATTCGCATGGTTCCGAGGACTCCAAGCGAACCTTGTTACTCGGTGTTGGGCCCGACCCATCACCAAATCATGCCTCAAACTGTCGCCCCCCACGACTCATGAGACAGGGAAACAACGAGTGCAGTCTCTTTGTTCACAACAATGGTGCAGTTTTTCCCTAGTCCAAGTGTGCCACGACTCGTGAGACACACTTGGATAGTGGTAGCTTCCTCACCATATTGTTGTAGATGGAAGGCTCGGACAGATCAAAATACCATTTTGATCCAAGTCCGTTGTGGGCCTAATATTTAATTTGGTCCAACCAAATGAGAGCTTAATGAATGATCGAGGCCTCATCACATTAAGGTGTTTTAGCATGCATAAATATCCAATATTTAAAGCGATAAATAAATACGCCGTATGCAGGAAACATAGCATACCCCTGTTAGGATGATCACAAGCCTAACTTATGCGACCCACTGAGCCCGCAGTGAGTCTATGGTCTGTTTAGGGTGGTCCTATATTATTACAACATAACCCATTGTCATTCCAATGGGCCTTGTAATGCTCTTGTTTCACGCCTTGATGTTCCACCTTGGGTCTCTGACTCCATAAGCTTGTTAAAATAAAAACCTCACCAATCCTATCTACTCTTATTACAATTGAAAGTAATACATGGAAAATAAAAACAAGCCTTAACATCATGAGGCTGAAATACGGGAGATGATAGTCCCAAAACAAGAGGCACGCAGGCCCCACCTAACAGAAATGTAAATAATCATACATTCATCCATACACAAGGTCTAGGGCTTTTGTGATCATCCCATGTTGATCCCATCAACCCACATAACATAATTATTCCAAACAATCATGCTTAAACCATGGATATTCCAAATACCCAAGTGATGTCCAACATCACAAAGCATAAATACATAAACAATATGCAAAAATTCAAATTTTAAATTCAATGGACATTATAAACAATGCATCCAATGCATTTATTAATCCCAAATTAATTAAGAAAATTTGATCTAAGGAACAATTCAATTATTTCAAAATCAAATGTGCAAAATTAATATATTTTCAGAATAATGTGCAGAGAAAAAAAACAGAAAATCAAATTTTTCGTTAAAACGTCGAAAAACGACATAAAACGGCCCAGCCGTTGTGCCTGCCGGCCAGCCGCGCGCACAGGACAGTGCGCGCACGCGCCCTGTGCCGCGCTGGCCTCGGCCGGCAGCGGTAGGCCTGCGCACAGCGCACGCGCGCTAGCCGAAGCCTAGCGCCTGCGGGCGGCCGCCCCTGCCAGCACGCATGCTGGCAGGCACGTCGGCCAAACCTGCACGCAGGCGTGATCCCGCGCGCGCTCGGCAGCTCGCCTGCCAGTCAGTGACCGACCGGCAAGGGCGGCAGCCAACCGCTGCTGCTGCTGTCTATTTTTCAATAATTTTCGACATCCTTTTCAGCACAAATCAACAATAATAAACTGAAAACGACATGCAATTCTAGATCCAATCTAAGAAAAATAAGCATGCTTAGCGTCCATCAAATTTAGGCAATTGAATCATCATATTTATTCATATATTCATGCAATCTAACATGCCATTAAAGCCGTAAAAGCAAGTATATATCATGCCAAGCACATAGATCTATGCCCCTTACATCGAACCGGGCTCTGATACCACTTGAAGGACAAGCGGATCCGCCGGGGAGCGTGAGCGGAAGCGAGAAAGCGTATAAGTATGTAAATTCAGACAATTTAAATAAATGTAATTCCAAGGGGTGTACCCTTGGGTGCTCAACCGGGAGTTCGACGTAGGATGTATTAATATTGAAGCATATATTATACATAGGGCATGGATGAAATGTAAATCTACAAAAGCGTAATTAACCGTTACCTTTGTAGATTTCACGTGTGCGCGGCTACTTGGTTGTTCCTTCTCCAGAATGTTCACAAAATCCAAACGTATGGATTCTCCAAAGGTGATCCACACCACACCGGAAGAAACTCACGTTCTCCTTGCTAGAAGAAAATGGTTTATGAAGGAATCGGTTTAAGAGAATAAACACTATGAATTAGTGTTCTCTTAAACCTACTTCGTTCTTCCTTTTTGATCCAAGATCAAATGAAGAACACAAGTGGGAGAGAGAGAGGGCCGAGAATGAGAGAGAGGAGAGAGGCGATTTTTGCTTCTTTTTTTCCTAGAAAAAGATCGAATAATGATTCTCTTGCATAAGGTGTTAGTATATACTCATATATATATATATACATAATTAATGTGATTATTGAAATATGTCTAGGTTCATCCAAGGATGTCTTGATACATCCCAATCAATTACCATTAATTTTTCAATCAAGCTTACCAACTTTTAAGGTATGATCAAATCATACCAAAAGGAAAGAGCTTGATTGAAGTTGATCTGTCTCTTTCCGAAAGAGATAAGTCAACCACCACCTAGCATGAAACATGGCTGAATTTTGCTTCCTCCAAGGGAGCATTTTCGGCCATGCTCAATATGGAAAGAAGTCCAACTTCTTCCTCCAAATAAGAATCAATTCTCCTCTCGGGTCAAAATTTAATGGACCGGGTTTTACCATAATCTAATTACGACGAACCCAAAATTAAATCCAATTTAATGTCCACTTAAATAATTCTCGTTGATCTTTCAATCCAATCAAAAGATCCAACGTCTCGACTTTCCATATTTAATCGATAAATCCCATTTACCGATTAAACAAGGGCCCGATACAAAATCGGCCCGTCCATCCAATAGACTATCCCTTAAGTAATCCAATTACTTGCTTATCCTTCGAGATTGACTCCAAGTCAATCTTTCAACCTTCTCGGTGATTTGTGTGTGACCCTTTAGGTTCACCCTCAACTAGACTTGAGCCCGTGTCTCATAAGGGCCCGTTACCATGAGTGGCCGTCTAGCAACGGTCCATGGCACTAGAGACTAGGTGAATGTTGGCGTGAACATTTAGGCGCCGATTCTGTACGGGTATGATCCTTCCGTCTACCGTCTCCCGGCCTTAGTCTAGGATATGGAATTGGGCGTCGGTTCCCATTCTTGACTAGGCATCTATGCTTAATACTCGAGACTATGCATGCTTCATTGCGTCGACACAGGAAAACCATTCCCTGTTCAATCCTTAGTGCAAGTCTCTCTCGGACCTTTTATACCTAATCTCGAGGTCCTCGACTTGAAGTGCTTTCAAACCGATCCACAGAAGTTGGTTCCATGACCGCCAACCTATGCACAGTCTAATTTCTTGGATTCACTTGTCCGATTTGTGGGTATTTGTTGTGACATTGAAACCCCGTTCAATGCTAGTAGTAAGCACAAAAAGCTCATTTGTTACCATCAATGAATCCTTACTACATTCATCAGCATAATATTACTTATGAGCAAAGATTGGCGAATGGTTCCGAGAACAACCAACCTCATTGACTTTGTGGTCACCTATTCCAACAATTTCCCACTTGACCATCAAGTCAATTACCCACCATGCTCAGAACCTTCTGAGCATGAGTAATCTACATTACGACTGAGGTCTCGTGAGTCTACTATATTTTCTACCGATGTAATACAGTCCAACCGTGTTACCTCTTCCTACCGTCGCTGCATGCAAATGGTGGTTGTCTAAGAATTTTCCGTGGATCCTGTGATGAGATCTCGGGCCATAACCTTTGCCACAACCTAGTTGTCTGCCACCTAGACAACTACTGGCTCAGTCGTGCTAGGCACCACGTCCATCCCATGAACACGGTTTTGATCCATAACCACTGTCCAAAATGACTCCCAATGTCATCAACCATTCGGCTTTCCATGACGAAAACCTGTGGTATCCCGCTTGAAACCCTTTCAAGCTACCACATCCATCGTTAAGTCCGAATGCGTATACGTTATGAGACTAACCGTTTTTTCACAATATTCTGGAAGCTAGTATCGCTATAGCCTTCCAGAAACAACTCTCCACAAATGGTGCATCAAGAACACATCTACTAGTCCTTATTCAGGCTCTATGGATTGTACTTGACTGTTGTCTTCTGCCCTTTAGTACATTCCCGATTTCCATTGTGTCATGCTCATAGCATACTCAACATCGGATCCTATGCACCGACCAACACATACCATGTTTGTCTAGGGCCACGACGTAGGGAATGTTTAAACGTCAAAGCTTTCTCATCAGTTTACAACTAAGTCTTGAATAGCTTAACTCTTTAATCATAACATCTAAGCTTTCTCATCAGTCTACCGTAACTATGTCTTGAAGAGCTTATCCATATATATATATATATATATATATATCTGAGTTTTCTCATCAGTCTACCATGATTGAGTCTTGAACAACTCAATACACGATATATATGTGGGGACCCAAAAATGTCATGGAGAATATCGTGAGCAACGGTTGTGTTTTAGTGTTTCATAACGTCTTACATTCATCCACGATAAACAAGACGTTACACACTTAAATACTCGAAACACAACTTCCACTCCCACTAATCCCCTACATCGTTGCTGGCCGAGTTGTACTCCGTATGAGCTCATCAAAACGATTACTCCAGTTATGCGGAGTTTCAAACCTTGTTTGAATTTCTTCCTAGCAGATTTAATGGCTCATTGCCATAAATCCGACCGCGATGTCCAACATTGCTCTTCCGACGTCGTTTGGATCACCATCCAACTTGACCGAACTAACCCATAATCACCCTTACCTCTACGGTATTTGAGTCACGTCCTCAAAAAGATTGGAATGTGATCGGTGAAGTAGAAACATGATCACAAGTAACATTCGCATTATTCTGCCGTAAACCTGTACAAATAAGACACCTAGTCTTATTTGACTTCCACTAGTCCCTTGACTTACTTAAGGACTTTGGCGGGACACAGGTTTGCCAAACCATGGCAAACTAGTGCGTGACTCCAAGAAAAGTGCCACGTTCCTCATGTTGGCAATTTTCTGAGTCCACGTCTCCTCGGGCTAAGGTAGTTTGGTAAAACTTCGAACGACCTCTGTCCAACGAGGCTCAATCGCTCCCTTTGTAAGAGACCATCATACTTGGTCTTTACAGAAAGTGTTTCATTGAGAATCCCATTCGATGCTCAAGAACCCCAATAAAAACAAGGCCTTTTCGATCCAATCAAAATAGGTTTAATTTTGCAACCATTTTTTGTTCACTACCGCAAGTCTAATTCCCAAAACTCAAACGGTACCTTTAGATTTGGGAACGCCTACTAGTCTTGTGTATTCAGTAACTTACAGTTGGCTCAATGGATCCCATCCAATAGGCTATTTTGCAAGCCCTACTTTGTCCAACAAAGAGCTTTCGGACTTTTCCTTCTTCAGAAAAGATTCGCAAGCTTAGTTGATTCAAATCATCTATTACTAGATTCCTTGAATCTTCTATCTTGCTTATCCTTTAATAAGAGAAAAACCGTCCTAGCCTTTTACGGATGCCAAATCTCGAAGTTGATTTTGATTAGTCCATTTTGATCATTTGATTTTGAGTATTCATAAACCTTTTATGGGACAACTTTTGGGAACTTATGTATAACTACTTGCAGACATGAATTATCATTCAATGTCAAATAAAACAACTTTATTGATCAAAAACTGTATGAAAAAACTTTTGTCCAACAAAAGAAGCATACGTTTGATCATGCTAGGTTACATAATTCTTATGATAAACTATCCTAACATGATCACAGTCTCAAGCCTAACTAGTCTCTAGACTATACAACAACAACCTTGCCATCACGGGATAAGTGCATTTTTTGGTCCTCAAACATAGTCACTTAAACGATTTTGGTCCTTAAATAATTTAAAGTTGCAATTTTGGTTCTCAAACTATTATCTTTTTTTGGCATTTTTGGTCCTTCCGTTAACTCCTCCGTTAACTCTAACGGAAAATTCAATTCAAGTGGAAAAAATTGCCATTTTTCTCTCATTTTGTGATATTTTTTAAGTTTTAGTTTAATACACTCGCTTCTCTTTACAGAAATCGATATTTTTGTTTTCATGCGCTCGTAAAAATGATAAGATTTCTTGTACTCCATACATCATTTCAAAAATAGATCAGTAATTAACCAAAAAGAAAAAGTACAGAAATCAGAAAATCAAGAAACTTGATCAAATTGTCGTGAAATAAAATGAGAAAGTATGATCAATCACAATGAAGAACATAATTGCAGAGGTGGTGGAGAGTATCAGATAGGAAATAGCTTTTTGCATGAAAATAAAACAAATTAATATAGAGAGAAAAGAAAAAAGAAATGGAATGTAAGGGTGAAGAAGAAACAGAGACTGTGGAGAGATAGATATGAAGCTGAAATGGTTTTTTTTTCTCTTTCTCAATTTCCGCTTTAAATTATTGTGTTGATGCTTAATTAATATAAGGATGTTTATTTTTTTATAGGGATGTTGTTTTTGTATTATACATGTTATAGGTATTGCATTATACATAAAACAAGTTATTGACAATATCTTGTTAAGATTATATAGAAAAATTTGTTGTTTATTTTTTGTTATTTTGGGTTTTTTTTCTATTGAAGATTGAGAAAAATAAGAGAAATGAATGTATTGGACTAAAATTTGAAATATATCACAAATGGTAGAAAAATGACAATTATTTTCACTTCAATTGAAATTTTATGGGAGGACCAAAAGGCCAAAAAAAAAATAAAATGAAATAGTTTGAGCATAAAAATTGCAACTTTAAATTGTTTGAGAATCAAAATACCTTAAGTGGCTTTCTTTGAGGACAAAAAATGCATTTATCGCGCTAATCTATACTATATATTATTGAAGATGGGTGAATTGGTGTCTCAATTATTTTGGTATGTCAATTTTAATATTTAACTTAATTTATTAATTTATTTATTAACTTCCCATCCATCCACTCTTCAAAACCCCGGCCCCACTATCTCCAACTATAAAATTACCTTTATAAATATTTAGTGTTAGCTATTTTTATTTTTCTTTCTCCCACTTCAAAATTTTCTCTTTCAAAATTATATATATTTTTTTTATCTCAGTTATTTTTATATTATTATTTTATCTTAACATTTATTTAATTTCTCATTTCAATATTACATTTACTTTGCTTTATTTATGAAAAAACCAATTAAATATTTTTGCACAGACAGAGTGAGTGTGCCACGCACCCCCTGTGACTATTAAGTAATATAAATAGGCTGGTGGGCATTGATAATACAAATACAAAATCAGTCTGGGTGTCCACTTTGCTCGTCCGCGTTGAGAATTCGAATGGAAGACGATACAGGAGAAAAATCCAGCTTCATCGTTGGCCTAATCGAGAACCGCGCCAAAGAGGTCTCAGTTTTCTGTTTCTATTTGCGTATAACACAACATTAGGGGCGCGCGCGCGCACACACACATACACACTAAGTACGTGTGTCTGGATTCTGATCCAGTGATTAATTACAGAGGAGCTTATGACATACTCACTAGCGTCCTTCTTATGCGATTTTAGAAGTATATCTTTCAAGTTTTCTGACTGAGCCTATCATTGTGTGATGATTATATCTCTATGTTGTGCAGTTGCGTAATGAAAGCTGATTTTATTTGATCCACTTGATGTAAAGTTGCACGTATTTGAGTACATTCGGGTTTGTTTGTGAATATAGTCATTTTGGTGGATAGCATCGATTTTCCTGTGCATGTGGATATTTGGAATTTTTTTTCTGAATAAGCTGTTCATTCAGCTTACCACTCTATTTTTATGATTTTATTTCACGAAACTGATTTATGCAAGTGCTATTTTGAAGTTGCATGTATGTCCTGAATGCTAAATATTCAAAATACCTATGTTATTCAACTGGAGTTTGTGTATATTGTGGGTATTTATACTTGGATGTCTTATTTGGAGGAACTTCAATTTGCCTTTGAATGAAGAAATTCATAGGAAGTAAGCTACTTGTTATTCCGATGATGTATCTCTATGATAACTGTGTTGTGGCACAAATTGATTTCACTTGATGGATGTGTTATTGTAAAGTGGCATGAATTCTGGTTATTGGTAAGTAAAGACAATTAAATGTGCATTCGGTGGATAAGGCAATGTGTTTAGAAGTGCAAACAAAAATTTATATGAATTTTACACGGACACAAATGCATGGCATATGACCTTGACTAAGAGGATAAATATTATATTTAAAATCGATGACTTGAAAATGGATGCACAATCTGTTAGCTGTCCTTGCATTTTAAAGTTTCCATTCTTTGGGAGGAAATGAATTCTAGAACAAGCTTTGGATTTGAATTTCATTGGCATATGGTAGGTGTTCTGGTTAACTTTTCTTGTTACACTTTAAAATCTGATTCTGGGGAGGCCAATCAAATCTAAAGGATATAAATACCTCCACACTCTTTTATTTTATTTCTGAACAAAATACAAAATCTTCCGCACTAATTATCATTCCTAAATATGACTTCTAGAAATGCTAATTTTTCTATTAATGATGTTGTACTATCTAACTTGTAGGTTGGAGTGGCTGCATTTGACTTGAGGTCAGCTTCATTTCACCTTTCTCAGTATATTGAGACGAGCAGCTCATACCAGAACACAAAAACGCTACTGAATTTTTATGACCCCATGGTAATTATTGTTACACCTACTAAGCTGGCTCCTGATGGCATGGTTGGAGTTTCTGAGCTGGTTGACAGATTTTGCTCTTCAACCACAAAGGTAACCTGTGACTGGATTTTGATTTTTTAATTCTTAGTGCCTAATAAAGTCAGACTGTCTTTCTTTCTGCATCTACAGGTTATGATGGCTCGCAGTTGCTTTGATGACACCAGGGTAGTCACATGGCTGTGAATTTATTCCTTGCTTATTATGCAGGAGTTGATGTATAATTTTAATTTCTGGGTTCATCTTGATAGGGTGCTGTGCTAGTAAAAAACTTGGCAGCGAAGGAACCATCTGCTCTTGGTTTGGATACTTATTACAAGCAATATTATCTTTGCTTGGCTGCAGCTGCTGCAACCATCAAGTGGTATTTCTTCACTCCGGATTTCTTTAAATTTAGAAGAGTTTTTTTACATGATCTGGAAATCATAGCAAAGAATATGCTCTAAATTATGAGTTATCACTTGTTATTGTGATGCAGCATCCAGTTGCTGCTTTAGTTTAAACTTCACCATTTCCCAGTTATACATCTGATTTATTTTCTTGTGAAGACAAAAGTACTTTATGGAACTATAAAATGGTAATGTTAGACCAAAGCAAGTTGTTTATGAAGGTCGTTCTACACGCTATATTTCCTGGAATGAGTCGTCCATAAGGCTTCCCTTCATTGTCAATTGATTTGGTTGAATGTTTTAGAAAAATTGTAGGAGCTGGGTGACCTATGCTAGTGTTGCCATCCCAGATTTACTGTTAGCTGTGATGGCTGAGCACTGAATAGCCTTTGCTGGCCTCTTTCATTCTTGTAACTGAATTTCAAAAGTACAATTTATAGTTTAAGTGCGATATTACTGGTGAATGTAGTTATACCAGCAGAGAGGAGCATAATTCTTGTTAATAATATTAGCAACAATTCATACATCTTACTGCATATTGATATTCCCTTGACTTTCGAATGTGAGCACCAAGAAGATTTACGAAAGAAGCCCATTTTATAAAATTGCCATGATTATTAAGTAGGTCTCAACAGTCATATGATCACTATTTCTCTTGTCTGTTCTTTGGGGGCCTTTCTGGTCTTGGAACTGTGTACATTCTGCTTAGAAACATTTAGCTACATCTTTGAAATAAATCTTCTATTGCATTATACACAGGATAGAAGCAGAGAAGGGAGTCATCATCACTAACCACTCATTATCTGTAAGTCTCTGTCCTCTAAAGTATTCCTCCATCCCTTTCTAGCACAATAAAAATGAAAAACTGCTAGAAGAGTGAAATCTAGTATAATGTTGAGCAAAGAAAATCCTAAAGCATTGTATTCATGGATTTTGTTAAAAGTTGATTTGACATGTATTTTAAAATATATCAACTGTTGAATGAAACCCTGAAGCATTGACATTCTTATCATGATTTCTAAGTACCCAAGTAGGACAAGGTAATATTGTAGAGAATATTATTTTTGGTTGAGAAAATCGTCTAACAATTTACACTCTCTGAGAGAACCGCTTGCCTCCATTATTTCATGCGAGTTTTCTACTTTTCAAGTCATGGTTTATGGTTGGTCTGAATGACAGGAAATTGAAATAAGAACTGAAGCTACCACTTGATGATTGCGAGTATTCTCAATAGGATATGTGATGTTGTTTCTGGATATTAGAAGATAAATAGAACATTAACTGCATATAATTGATACCTTCAACCCCCTCATCTTTAATATGATAAACAAGATAAAACTACTTTGCTGGCTTCTAGTTTCTATGAAAGTGAAATATACTAGAGCATTATGGCTTCTAATTTAAGAAGCACTTATGAACAAAATAAATTACAACCAATGATTTTTGAGCTATTATTGAACATTTCCTCCAGAGTAAATGATTGAATTCATTGGATCGAGCATTGGTTTTCCAGCATTTTACATTGGCTGTGCACATTTTGATCATTGGGCCGCACCAACCATACTTCTCTCTGGTTTAGATTAAGAAGATAATTAATTTTCTCTCTTATAACACAATGACCTTTCCCTGATGAATTCTTAGGAGTATTATTCGTAGAATGAATATATTGTTATCACAATGCAAATTACTATGTTCATCTTCTCGCAAAGATATGTACTTCCTTTTTCCAGTCTTCAGAATCCCAATTATTTGGTCTGGACCACACCTGGGAGTTGAAAAGAGCTGGAGTGTTTATGTATCTTCACCTGCTTACTTGATAGTAAAATTTAAATCCATATAGGGAAACTGGAGTTTAAAAAATCAAAAACTACTTTAGGAAATGAAATACTGATGTAGAGGGGTCAAAATGGAAATATCAGTACTCCATTATTCATACACAGTATTTGGTTCGTCCAACATGGTTAGCTCCACCCTCTCCCTCCTCTTATCACAATTCTAAACAGAATTTGTTCTGTTCTGTCTAATTGTCTTCACTCTCTGCAGTTTCAAGAAATGATCTACGTATATGTGATCATGTCAACCATATATATTTGGCTTTACTTCATGCTCTTTACTACATTGCAGACTTATTCAGGTTCTGTTCTGCTTATCTCATAGCAATTTCTCTTTGTTGTGCAATTTTCTCTCTTTCAGGTTACTTTTAATGGATCATTCGACCACATGAATGTAGACGCCACTAGGTATCCTTCTACTTGAAAAGAATGCCACATTGCTTTCATTCTCAAAATTGTTAACCTTTCTTGTAGGGTTCCAGGTATGCGGTGCTGCTACTTAGCTTTATAGAAAAAGATTTTGGGGAATTTGTTTGAAACATTGTGCTTCCATTTTATCCTTTTCTTTTTCTTTATTTATGGGCATGTATTCTCTTGAAAAGGCAGGGGCGTTGATTTATCAGTCATCACTGCACCATTTAACCAGTAGAGTTGTAACATACCCTGATGGCAGTGTCCAGAACTTGGAAATCATTGAGCCGATGCACTCTAGCCTTTGGGGAACTAACAACAAGAAAAGAAGTCTATTTCATATGCTCAAGACAACACGAACTGTTGGAGGGTACGCTTGTCGTATTCATGATTGATGTCATTGACTTGCTCAACAATTAATTGCAACATATCAATGTGTTTCACCACATTGTTTCATGAGTAGCAGATGGCACTGCCGCCAACTGACTAATAATTGGAAAAAGATTGTTTGTATTCTCGGAAAGATAGATGTAAGCTTCTCTCTGTTGAACTGCAGTGCTGGATACCAATGATTTTCTGGAAGTGTTAAGGATGAATTTGCTTGGCTGCAGTTTAATTTTAGCTGCAGTGCTTAGCTTATTTATTATATGTTTGTTTCGTGCTTTAGGGAAGACCCAAAGGCAATTTAATGAGAAAAACTAAGTAATTGTATGAAAGACATATTATCAGATACTACCCATGGAATAAAATTTAAAGTCTCACAAAATATTTAGTCCTATAAAGAAGTTCCCTTGTACATCTGGCTATTGTGCAATTGATTGGCAAATGTAAATATAGCAAAATGTAAGTCATAGATAGATAGGTAATGAGGTAAGACAGGTTGAAACAACACAATCCCAACACACCTGACTTTGAAAAGACTACTAGGTCAATTTCATCTCTGCTGATTTTATGATATGATTTGTCTGCAGAAGTGATGCCATGTTTTGGTAGTCAGAAATCTTATATATCTAGATCTCTGCAGGACTAGACTGTTGCGAGCCAATCTTTTGCAGCCTCTTAAAGACATTGACACTATCAATGCCCGACTTGATTGCCTGGTAAACTTTAGTATGAGTCCCTCAAAAACTTGTTACTCTTGGATATCTTTCCTCTTCTGATTAATTATATTTATGGCTGTTTTGTACATTAGAACAAGACAATCCAGAATTTGCAACTTAGCTTTGTCAGCAATGTATCATGTTGTAGCATCTGATTCAAACAACATGCATCATTACCCTACCTCGGAACAGTATTACTTCAAATAATGTGACAATCTGTAACAGAAAGTATAGTGTATAAAGTACTCCGCAACCGAAAGCATAAAGTTGAATAATTCAGTAATAAGTTTGCAAGTGTAGCTGCTTGGTGTATGATAAAAATGGCTGGTCATCTTTGAATGATTCTTCTTGCAATTTAATTACATCTCCCCTTTTTTCACAATTTGAGAATTCCTTGCAGCAAGTGGATCTAGTAGCATCTATAAAATTATGGGGCTTCTTAGTCCAATCAATCTCCATTATAAGTGGAATTGAATGATTAAGCTACTTGTATAGAGTAGGTTCCACTGATTCCAAAAACCTCAAGCTTGTAATTTATTAAATGTAAGATCATTTATGGCTTAAGTTCATAAACCGAAAGACAAAAACTCCTTTCAATTAGGCCAATTTCATCTTTTGATGTCTTGCAAGTTTAATTTTTCCATAAGTAGTTGGCTGCGAGGAAAGACCCAGCGCTAGGTCTTTTTGCTTTGTTTGGCTTAGATATCTTGTTGAATTGCCTCATCAGAAAGCTTAAGCTTAAAAGAGAAAGGACGTCGAAAATTCAAAATAAAGCACGAATAGCTTCGAGTACAGTATATTGTTAATTTGATTGTTGAGTTTAATTTCAGGATGAGTTGATGAGCAATGAGCAGCTATTCTTTGGTTTGTCCCAGGCTCTTCGTAAGTTTCCAAAGGAAACTGGTAAGCATTGGAATATAATGGAGAAATTTAGTTTGTAACTTTTGCAGCTGTGACATGGACAAATTTAGTTTGTAATTTTTGCAGCTGTGACATAGTTTTTTGATACAACATTGTTGAACTCATGCTGTGTCCAGATAAAGTCCTTTGTCACTTTTGCTTTAAGCAAAAGAAAGTGACTAATGGGGTCTTGGCCATTGACAACTCCAGAAAGAGCCAAATATTGATCTCAAGCATTATTCTTCTCAAAACGGCCCTAGATGCAGTACCATTACTCTCGAAGGTACATTAATCTTTCTTTGTGTATGTTGTATAAATAATTCCTGATGAGTTTCCAATCTTTGACCATTGTTAGGCGCTCAAGGATGCCAACTGTTTTCTACTCAGAAATGTTTACAAGTCTATATGCGAGAATGAAAAATTTGCTTCCATGAGGACAAGGTATAGTTGGTAGTTGCTTCTGCTATTAAGTTGTTCATGTTCATCTGTGTGTTCATGCTCGACATCAAACAATCTTCTAGTTCTGATGGATGATATATAAGTTTGATTCTTATTAAGATCATATTAATCCATCATCATGGACAATGTGAGGATCTTATGTATTGGTTCACAATTCTCACATCTTTATTTGCCGCATGCACAAATCTCTTAGGCCTTCCTTCTTGTTAAGACAGGTGAATAAGAATTAATCAGTAAAAGAGATGTTTTCCAGTTTGTTTGAAAAACAATAGCTAGACATCTGCAGGATGCATCAAAAAGTATATTGTGCATGTTTTCTTTCTTCCTCATGCTCTTGCGTCTTCTACTTTCATCATAATCCCATTGTTAAAATGCAATGGATAATAAATGTGAATCTGTTCATGTATTCTCTATGTTACTTAATGTCAAGCACTTCAATGTTTATTAGTCTTTTGTGTGTTTGGACAAGAAAATTTTGTTGACAACCAAGTGGATGCAAAGTCTTTGCCATTAAATAAATTTAGAATCTGTTCTTACGTTTTGTTTTTCATGTTGAATGCATTCTATCTGCGTAATAGGACAATTGAAGAGGAATCATCAACTCTAACTTTGCTCATGCATGTCACAGATAAAAGTGAAATATCATTTATTAAAAAATTGTTATTATTATTATTTTTACTTGATTACTGGTAATCTGAGCTAGAAAAAGTAATAACATCCCAAGAAGCTCTTTTATGTTGGCCATATCAAGGCCAATGGTGCTTATGTTGTTCCAATTTTGTTGACTGCTCGATGAACTGCCACAGCTTTGTTGCTGATTGAATTTAGCGACCATTTTGGTCAACATGTAGTATGCAGTGATGGTGAGACATTGTTGTTTTAGGATTGGAGAGGTTATTGACGAAGATGTTCTTCATGCACGTGTCCCTTTTGTTGCCCGAACTCAGCAGTGTTTTGCTGTCAAGGCAGGAATTGATGGGCTACTAGATATTGCCCGCAGATCTTTCTGTGACACCAGTGAAGGTTTTTCTACAAGATGAAAGGATGAATTCTGTCACCAAGTATTCCATTTCTTGCATTCTAATCAACTATCTCTGCAGCAATACATAACTTGGCAAACAAGTATCGGGAGGATTTTAAGCTTCCGAATTTGAAAATCCCATACAACAACAGGCAAGGTTTCTACTTTAGCATACCTCACAAGGACATACAGGGAAAACTTCCCAGCAAGTTCATCCAGGTTAATGAACAACATACTTATTTTCTTTAAAGGACCTCGTTTGACAATCTTCCCTCACATGCTCCTTATGGATTATTACCAGGTCATAAAACATGGAAACAACATACATTGCTCTTCTCTCGAACTGGCCTCTGTGAGTTGACTTATCACTTCACTTACCATAATCTTAGCCATGATCATTCACCTGCATTAATATTTAAAATTAACTGTATTATTTAACTACTTATGTCAGTGCTTAGTGAGAGGAAGAAAATAAGTGTGTCACTTATCCACCTTTATGGTTCAGTATTCTTTCCTTGATCATGTTTTTTTGGTTGGATAAGATATGGCCTCTTTTTGTTGTTGATCCTCAAGTGCGGCTGTGGGCTTCTTTTTGTTGTTGAACCCTGAAAGAAGTAAATGAATAGGAACATTTAACATACAGATTAATTCCTTGTCAATTTTCTCTTGATAAAATGTTTATTCCAGCTCCACATGCTTTGTCCTATCATGAAGAACTGGATTATGAGCTATTGACAATGCTGCTTTGTTGTCACAATAGGCTTTCGTTTATAATCATTAATTCTTTCAATGATCTCTTCATCCATATTACTTGACATATTCCATGTGCACCCTGATCTAAATTCTGCTTCCCGCACTGCTGCTGGCAACCACACTTTGTTTCTTACTTTGCCAAGTCACCCAGTTCCCTTAGATAAATAACCAGATATTGATTTTCGGTCTGTAGTATCTCCCATCTGGTGAGTATCAGTGTAAACTTCAGCTAGTAGATCACCTCTTTTTGTTTGCATCAGACCTCTTCCAGCAGTCCCTTTTAGATACCTCAAAATCCTGTATAAAGCACCAAAACGCTCTTGTCCAGGTTAATGCATGAACTGACTCATAATACCAACTACAAAGAAAATATCTGGACTAGTGTCAGATAAGTAAATTAGTTTCCCAACAAGTCTTTTATATCCCTCCTAAATTAGTTTCCCAACAAGTCTTTTATATCCCTCCTAAATTAGTTTCCCAACAAGTCTTTCATATCGCTCTATATTTTCCACTTCATGGAGTTTGATGTAGGGCTCAAATGGAGTCTTAGTTGCCCTGCACCCAAGTAAGCCTGTTTCATCAAGTAAATCAAGACATTTATGTTGATTGACTAATATCCCCTCTTTTCATCTAATAAAGTCCATCCCAAGGAAATACTTTAAAGGACCTAGGTCTTTAGAGTTTAGATTTAAAAAGATAGCAACTCTCCTCTTCAAATTTTCAAGTTCTGTATAGTCATCACCTGTTAGAATAATGACATCCACATAAACAAGCAATATAGCTATCTTTGCATTAGTTGATTGTTTGTAGAACCTGGTATGATCTGCCTGACTTGACTATAACCAAGACTTCTGACTGTTTTTCCAAAATGTTCAAACCAAGCCCTAGGAGACTGTTCAAGCTAATTCAGAGATTTCCTTAACCTGAAAATTTTGTGAGAAATCATGTTATTTTCAAAAGTAGGTGGTAGGTTTCATATATACTTCTCTGAATCTCCATTCAACAATGCATTTTTCACATCAACTGATGTAATGGACAATCACAATTTACTGCTAAAGATAGTCGGATCCAGATTGAGTTTCTCTTTGCTGCTGGAGCAAGTTTCTCCTAATAATCAATTCCATAGGTTTGAGCCAAACCCCTAACCAAAAGTTTTGCCTTATACCTCTCAACAGTGCAATCAGCATTACATTGATAATAAATTTGCATTTACATCCTACAACTTTCTTATCATGTGGCAGATCTACTCTCTCCAAGTATCATTTTTGTTAAGATCATTCTTCCATTCCATAACTGCTAAATTCCAGTCCAGGTCATTTAGAACTTCTCTGGTGTTCTAGGTACAACCAGCCAACCAGGTGAGATATCCTAGAGGTACAAGTTCTATGGTTTTGGGTCAAATTTTCATAAGAAATGTATTTTAGCGATAGGATGTTGGGTGCATATTCTGGCCCCTTCTATAATAGCTATAGGAACATTGAGAAAAGTTCAGTTATACATTTATGATCACTCAGACACCGAGCTGAAGTGGGGTAACCTTGTGTCGAGGGTTTCATTGCCTGGAACTTTTTTCTTCAGAAAGTTACAATCCATTTTTTACCAGAAATGGTGTAACCTTGGAAAGACCCCAAACATTTACTGTTTCTAAACTATGTCCGAGTTTACATTTATAGGTAGTATGATGACTCTTTCCTTTACTGTTTCTTTTAATTGCAGCTGAATGTAAGGAACAAGTCTGCAGCTAAAGAGTGCTATATCCGGACTGAATTTTGCCTGGAAGGTTGGTCTAAACTTGACTGACTTAATATCATCTTTAGTGTAACTGTAACATATGTTTACTTGTCTCCTTAAGTTGCAATGAAAAAGCTACTTTGAACCATGACTTCTAACAATTAGTATTCACAAGTCTGATAGTAATATGATTTAATCAGATTTTTCTGCATATTACAAGCGGACCTCATTTATCTTGAGTTCGCAAAAGTTCCAAAGTTCGCAAAAGTTGTATATACTTTTCTTAGTGCATGATGATTAAGCTTTGCTTCAGAAAATTTCTTTCCATTATGCTTGGAGTGTGCAAGTGCTTGGTGCTGTTTCAGATTGTTATGCTTGTTCTGGTGGAAGAACAAGAATGATAGACCTGAGTGGATCTATCATACAGTAGTGTCTAAATTCTGTAGAGTTTATAGACTGAAATACATGTAAATCCACTCATACAGTAGTGTCTAAATTCTGTAGAGTTTATAGACTGAAATACATATAAATTGTTTTTGAGACTCTTACAAATTCATTAACGTATACAGCAGGCTGAATTTAACCCCATGCAGTTGAATGTTGATCTACATCTAGATTGAAGCTTGCCAACAAGTCCCTTGACTGAATGAAGCACAAATACTTCTTTCCTTCACCTCAATGGAGCACGAAAATGCATTTGCTCAATTTGATAGGTCATGAATATGCCTTTGCTTGACTCCGTGGGTTTCTGCAAGAGCTACCCACATATTACACACCTTAAATCCTTGGAGTTTTGGTGATACTAGAAGAAGGAACTTAGATCGAAACATCGAGAGATTTTTCTTGGGAGAGAATCTCTACTGGAGAAAGAATGATAATCATATCACATAATTTAGGAGATGTACATTCATCCTTATCACAAAGAGAGCCCTACCAACTCAAAGTTGGAAGAGTCATACCCAACAAAAATATGGATCTTGGATCACATCTCAACCTATGCACGAATAGACAATTTTCCAAATCATCAGGATTGTGTAAACTTTTTGAGTTTTTTCATAGGTGTTGTTTCCTCTGGGTTACATATCCCTCGGATCTAGCTAAATTGGAAAAATGACTTTTTCTTTATTAACCATCCTGTGTTTCCTCCACACGATACCATCTGTTTGTTACCTAAGTGATAAGATTTATTTGATTTATGGAGATTCTTCTGCTGGAAAAGTACATGAATTTGACCATGTATGTCCATAACAGTGTTGTCTGCCTTTTCAACTAATTCAACAGTTAATATTAATGATTAGACATGCAGTCTTGTCCTATTTCTGCTTGTAAATGTTTCTTTCTTACAGCATCCATCCCTGATCAGTTTCTCAACCATCAAATCAATTGAAGTTTTTACATTTGTTGCAATCTTTGTTGGATTGGACAATTATTATTCACCTGTGGTACGTTGTTAACACGCAGCCTTAATGGATGCCATACGGGAGGATGTCTCTGTGCTCACTCTTCTAGCAGAGGTGTTATGCCTTCTGGATATGATAGTTAATTCATTTGCTCATACAATATCCATGAAGCCAGTTGACAAATATAGTAGACCTCAGTTTACGTGTAAGTATAATCGTTACCTAGTTTGGTTTTAGTTCATCGCCTCAGAAATATGATAATAATGACATATGTCGTCATGGTTATTGTAGATGATGGTCCGTTGGCAATTGATTCAGGAAGGCACCCAATCCTTGAAAGTGTGCACAATGAGTTCGTTGTAAGTTCGTATGCTGACATTAACAATCACATCATTTTTTTTGGCTTGACAACCTTGTGACATTTCTAAGTTGAAATAAAACACAAGTAACTGATGTATGCTTAATTTGCTTTTCCAGGCGAACAACATTTTTCTATCTGAAGCATCAAATATGATAATTGTTACAGGCCCAAACATGTAAGAAAATTTAGTCCTGAAAATTTTCCTTTGGCGTGGCCTTTTTATGGTTTTGAGTGTTGGAATCTCCGGCTCTTGCATGACTGCATTTACTTCATCCTGCTAGCAAGTACTGGAACAGAAACCATTGCAAATTTCTACAATAATGCCTTGTTTCTCAGTTAGGCACATTATTTATGTTCTCTCAATGTTAAATATGCATTTATCACTACTGCACATAATCTTTGCCGCCTTAGGCGACAAAATTGGTGTTGTACAATAAAGTAAGTCCATGTTAATCTAGAATTGTAGTCTTGACCATCAGTACAGCATAATGGTCAAGTGACTTACTAATAGACATAGTGGTGGAGTGCATACCACGAAAAAAGAGAGATTTTATCAGTTTGTTTTCCTGGGATTTAAAGAGGGTCAGATAATTAATTAGATAGGTTTGAAGAAGGGACAACGTAAATACTATGTAACCCCATAACAGACTTACAGCTAAAGACTCTTGAATAGAGCGTCAATTGCTAGGGTATTAGCACCACTACCAAGTCCATGGTGCTTTAGTTAAGCACTGGTAGCAATCTTCTTAAGAAAATTTTGTTTTGGGATTTCTAGTAAGAACCACCCCCTTGGGCTGTCCTGCTGTTATGGGATTTAGAATATGAGTGGGCAAATTCTAGTCCAGATCAGGTCTAGCCAAGGCAAAACTAACTACACTTGCCATGTGATTTGTGCAGAGTTCAAAGAGAGTGGCCAAAAAGTGTAATTACATTTGTCAAGTAATTAGTTTGGTTTGGCCAAATTTAATTTGGATAAAAATATTCCTTCAAGCGCAGGCCACAAATCACTATAGTTGACTAAGCATAAGTCGAATCTTGGATTCTTCTGAACAACTGTAACACATATTGTTTACCTGTAGGAGCGGAAAGAGTACTTATCTTCAACAAGTTTGCCTGGTAGTCATCCTTGCTCAAATTGGTTGTTACGTTCCCGCCCGCTTTGCAACATTAAGAGTAGTTGATCGCATATTTACTAGGATGGGAACTATGGACAGTGTTGAATCAAATTCTAGCACGGTAAATACTTTTGATCTTGTAAATTTAAAGTTTCTAATTTGTCCTTGCATTTTGATGTTGATAATGTGAAGTATAACCTCCCAATTCCCTACTCCAGCCAACACGAATCCCTGAAAAACTAATTTCACAGACATGAGCAAGGATAAAATAGATCAGCAAATTGGAGAAAGTAAAAAGAGAGTATGGTGAATGAACAGCAGAGAAGATAAATCAAATTTTGTATTTACTTTTATGGTTATGATAGCTCGAAGTATTGTTTTATCATACTGTTTGCTAATCTATTGATGTTTGAAGTTGTATCTCTTCTGATTGCAAGTGGTGGTTATTCTATATACGAATATGGCTGGACTCGTTTCCTTACAACTTCAGCTATGTCCACTGTTAAGACGATCTTATATCAGCAAGATAGTTGAAGGTTTGGGGCTTCAGGCTATCGTTTTACTAGGGTTTCTACAGGGGGGAGATTCATTATGCTATTGTACTCCCTTGT
The DNA here is from genome assembly GCA_034509735.1 of Sesamum alatum. Classification (NCBI taxonomy): domain Eukaryota; kingdom Viridiplantae; phylum Streptophyta; class Magnoliopsida; order Lamiales; family Pedaliaceae; genus Sesamum; species Sesamum alatum. Next base: position 18,411,647 of record JACGWO010000006.1, read on the forward strand.
CTTGGTGAAATATGTAGAATGCATTTGAGAAACATTTGCAAGACTCTGGCAGTGAAGAAATTGAAGAGAATTGGACCTGTTCCCGAGGAAATTTAGTCACAGTATAATGAATTCTGTAAGCATGTTGATTTCATTCATGAGGTTTTCCATTTCATTTCAACATATTGTAAAAAGTCATTATGTTTAAAACCATAGAAGGTAGCACTGACAAGTTTTCTTTGAGGCCATGATAACTATATTTCCTAGAAGTTAGGCTAATCAGTGGCAGGTAATAGTTAAAATTTCCTGTGACTTTGTCCAGTATTTTTTATCATCTTTTGTTTCTTGTTGCTGACATATAGCATGGATGATTTGTTCTCTTACTGTTTGCTTGTAAATAAATGTTATCCGTCCGCACAAAGGTGAAGAGTGCATTTACGTCTTAACAATGGTGTAGACCATTTATTCCTTGACTTTTTGCCAAATTTTAGCTTCATTTTGGATGAGTAAAGATGTCTGTTAACTATTGGTAATGCATGAAGTAGGGTGATGCAAATTGTCAGTTGACTGATTATCATTCTCCTGTTTTAGAGCGAACTGATTATATCTCCTGGTTTTAGAGAGAATTGATTATGATTCTCCTAGTTCATCACTCCACCAATTGAAAGCCTAACTCAACAGGGAGAATGATTCCAGAAGCAAAGCAGAATTGTGTGGAGTAGTTCGTATATGAGGGATTTGCAGGAACCTGTAAATAAATAACTGTTGTGAAAAAGATATAGTTACTCTAGATATAAAAAAAAAAAAAAACAAAAAAACAAAGTTATAGTTAGAAACTTCACCTATGGGATATTATACCCAGAAAAATGATGTCTAGTGGCTTTAGTCCTATGCTTTTTGGTCTATTATTTTATAGGGAGTCAAAAGAGAGGTAAAAAGCAGACCTATGATTCCCTTTTAACTCAATAGAAATGTTACAAGAAAACTAGAACAAATTAGTATTCGTGCTCTTAGCAGTTATAAGAGTTAACTTTCTAGGATTAGGCACATACTGTTAATAAGTTGTGTGAATAATTTTTCGAAAAATCTGGAGTCAGAAGCAAAAGTCCCGTGTAAATTATTATGTTAACTATGGAAGCTGGTTTCCGATGTTATACCAGAGATTTTGTGTATGGAGCATACCTAAATTGAGCCATTATGCATATAGATATAACCTGTCTAACATCATTGTTATGCTGGTTCAAGCTTAAAGTCTGAAAATGGTGATTTGACTCTTGGGTGTATTGTTGGCATCCATAAAGAGAAAAAGACCTCAAACAGATCCAAAGGCAACTGAAATAACCCATAGTTAAATACACCTTTGAATTGCCAAGGGTGACTGATCTTGTCAGCTCATCGTGCAAAGCAATCTATTCCACTTGAATCAGGAATCTTTCTGTATAAAAGATCATGACATCGGACATTGTATGTTATTCATGTTACAGTTTATGACGGAGATGAAAGAGACGGCATTTATCTTGCAAAATGCTTCTCATAGGTACATTAGCCAACTATTGCATCATAATTAATGTGTGGACTGGTTTCATCAATGATGTATCACATAGCTTTTCTGTGGTGTATGCAGGAGTCTGATTGTTGTAGATGAATTAGGAAGAGCAACATCTTCCTCTGATGGGTTTGCAATTGCATGGAGTTGCTGCGAGCATCTACTCGCTTTAAGAGCGTAATTTCTTTTCATCACTTTTACGTTTGTCTGGAATTCAAATTGACAAAAAATCTTCTAGTATCTGAGTTCGTACAAACTTAAATACAGATCTACATTGAATTAGTTGCTTAAAAAGTCGTGATGGATAATTCATCGTGTGTCTGTTAAACCTCAGAGGGTAAGACAGAACTTGAGGATATGATGCTATTGCATTTGGTAAGGTAATAGCAACTCTAACAATAAATGGAACTATCATTTCTCATTTAAAAATGTATACACATTTAGCATATAATAAATGCTGCTCTTGATGAGGATCTGTTAGCATTGGCAACTGAGCCATTGCACATATGTAATTTTGTTCCAATGAGCTGATCATTAAGCCGTCATCATCTAGGTCTTTATAAGAGAAGAATGAAACACGAATCTATATTTTGAGTTGCTCCTGATTTTTGGTTTTTTCCATATGCTAGTACAAGAAAGATCTTTCTGACTTTATCTGAAAATCTCAGTTAGCTTTTCTAAGGCGACATATTTCTAGCTCTATTTCCGGAAATAGTATCTACCAGCAGTGTTCAAGTGAAAATGATCGTATGGCTGACTTTTCATTTGTGATTCCTTTTTCTCTTATCTTTGTATTCGCAACATAAGGTTAAACTGCCCCTTTCAAGGTCAAGATTTGGATGATTCCTCTGATTTGTCGTCTTAAGCAGACATCAGGATACTACTACAGAATATATATTAGTCAAAACGTTAAGTGAAGGTATTATATATAAAGTGGCAAAAAATTTTATTTGCCATAAAATAATTTTAAGTTCCATAGTGCTAGAACAGTGTTTAACTTGTCACTGTTGACTTATTACACATGGATACTGACAACTGAAATACTATTCCTTGTTGCTATTAAGCTTGTGAACCACTATTATGGTAAGATTGAAATTATTTTCACTTAATACATATTTCGGTGACTATTTTCCCATTGCCATTAATACCTCGTAACTAATATTTTTCTTTTAGTGGGAAGTTCAACAAAAGTTCTCATTTGAAGAGCAGTTCCTAAAGAGAGAGATAGAGTACCCTTATTATGAATACCTCTATTCTTAAACTTTATTTTTACTGCTACGATGCGTTACAGTATAACTTATGATTTTCTTAACCTTTCCTTATAATGGACCCTTGACTGCCAGTTCTCTATGAAAGTATGTAATATAGCATATGATGTTGTTTATAAGTTGTTTACATTAATATCCCTCTTCATTTTTTGGTGCACGTAATCTTGAAATACTCTACTGCTAGATGAAATAGTTTTAGCCTTTCAATAGTTCTGGACAAAATATGGCATATGTATGTTTCCGGATTTGTGTTTAATGTGTTTGACATTGATGAACAAACTTGTCTCATTTTGGCTAATTTTAGAGTGGTACATAGTAAACATGTTAGGTAGCCAAAATACTGAAAAGTTATGGTGCCATTTATATTAATTACTTGGTTTCCTTTCAACTATTCTCGTGTCCATAAGTCCTATTCGTAACAATTGGCCAGAGTCCTCCCTCAATAGAAAAGGGAAAGCATCACATACTACGACATGAATTAACATTTTTTTGATTTCAGGTACACTATCTTTGCTTCTCACATGGAAAACCTATCTGAATTGGCCACCATTTATCCAAATGTCAAAATTGTTCACTTCGACGTTGAGATTAAGAACAAACGCATGGATTTCAAGGTAAGACTGTTCTATTAGATTTTATCCGATACACTACATATTCATACGTCAACCGTCTTTTACCAGTTTCAACTGAAAGATGGGCCGCGGCATATAGCACACTATGGCCTCATGCTAGCAGGAGTAGCTGGACTTCCAAGTTCCGTGATAGAGTCTGCTCAAAGCATCACATCAAAGATTACCCAAAAGGTAATACTCTTCAACCAGTAAGTAGGTCTCATTTCATTTGAAGTTTATAAATCGATGCGGAAGTTCTTGGGTTGGACTACCCTGCAGCTTTGTTTTGAATTAATCATAGACCTGTTTTAGCAACGACGACATTCTTGAAGGAATATGTATTTCTTGCCCTTATCCAATTAATGTTGATTCCAAGTTCTATTAGAGCTTAGTTGTACCTTCTACTTTTCTGCTGCGAATTCTCTGAAAGCTGAACCTTGAGCAAACTTACAAGGTTTTCATTCATTTTGTTATTTTACATGTCAATATGGTCGAATAGGAACTGAAGAGAATAGAGCTAAATTTCCAACATCATCACGATATTCAAATGGCTTACCGTGTTGCTCAAAGACTCGTATGCCTCAAATATTCGAACCAAGATGAGGACTCAATCCGGCAAGCATTGCAGAATCTTAAAGAAAGTTATATTAATGGCGGGCTTTAAAGCTTCGAAACATCTGCCGGTGATTTAGTCTCTTGTCGTAGTTGAAACCATATTTAGGAATTTTGCTTCACTTATTGTGGGGCTACACAGAAGATGAAAGTTAAACTCTCATTGACGCCATTGAAGGATTGTACTGTGACTAATTTTGAGTTGGGTATTTTTATATTTTTTATCCTCATTATTGCCTTAGTTCAGTGAATTAGTTTAACCTTTTTAACCTTTATTACATTTGCAATTTTAACAAAATTCGTCTCTGAAAACCAAATTTTTAAATGTAAAAAGTGTTGAAAAATTTGCTTGTATGTGATACTTTTTATTTGGGTGGCTATGAGATATTTTGAATTATGGGTGGCAAATGGTCGGGTTTGGGTCGGGTCTATATGGGTTGGGTTCAATGTGGGTTCAAGTGAACGGGTTCGAAATGGGTTGGGTCGGGGTAGTATAAACTATTTTATTAATTTGAATCTACAAAAATTAAAATTTTCACACAATGAAAAGAGAATAGGATAGTATTTGAATTATAAAAAGAGGTAGCTCCAACTTGTAATGTAATACGACTAAACTTGTATGATATATTATTTCTGATTAATGATCATCTACCTTAAGAGTCATTTGCTACATCATAAAGTAAAAAATCTACTAAGCATCTAACAAAATACCACATTTCTCAAAATAATTTATAAACTTTTGAATGCTTATCTTGAATGAACATCAAGCCGCGCAACCAAATTTTCTATATTTGTTGAGAGGTAATTTTCATTTTCATCATCTTCAGAATCATAAGCTGTAATATGAAATGACAAACTCACATAAAAATATAATGTAAATGACTAATTAATTTAAAATAAAGAGAATAAGATTAAAAACTTGGACCTTCAAGCCAATTGCGACCACAGAAAATTGCTTCTGCATTTGTTGGTAGAATTGAACTGCGGAACTTCTCAATAATTCTTCCTCCATGGCTAAATGCAGATTTAGAGGCAACTGTGGTGATACGAATACTCAAAACATCACGAGCCATCAAAGCAAGTTCTGGGTATCTAGAACTGTTTCCTCTCCAATAATCTAGCACATCCAGATCAGGAAATATTTTTCTATCAATTAAAGTCCCACCAATGTATAAATCTAATTGGGATTGGCTTCTAGCATCGACACATTGACTTCTATAAGAGTTAAACTCCTACAAAATGTGGAACACTTTTAGACATTTGTCAGGATAAAAAAGTATAGGATAGAAAACTGAAGTGAGAAAATATGCTTACATGATTACATCCATCATAATATCCATATCATCATTGCACCCACTAATAGTTCTAACAATTGAAGATTGTTCACATCTTGAAGGAGCTACATGCAAGTACTCCTCAAAGAGTACCCGCATTTGCTCCCTTAAGTCGTTAACTTTCTCATATGATGTAGAGACGTCAAGCTTTTTGGAAAAAAATTCAACAAACTCAACACTACAAAAAATGCGGGAATTGCAACGGGAATAGGAACGGTTTTTTTCATAATTGGTACGGTAAATAGATCACTGGATTCATTTGGACTGGTATTAGGAACGGTTTAGGAACGGGAGGCTATCCGTTGAAAGGAGAGGCATTCCTAATAATTAGGAACGGGAACAGGGCGACCGTTCCAATTTCGGAACGGCTTTTGACATACAATTGTTTCGCCGTTCTTAATTACCTTTGTATGTATGAATTTATAATTTTTGTATTTGGAACACCTTATTAATTTTTGGAATGGTCATATCAAAAGTAAATCGTGCAATTAGGAACGATAGTTAAAACACAATTTGGAATTGTCAGCATAAGTTGCAGATACATTTTAGCACTGGTTCTGGAATACGTCTTGGAACGGTCAAATATACAAGTTAGGAACGGTCACGGGAATATATTTTTACACGGTCTTTGGGAATGGATTTTGTACTCCTAATTTGGAATACAACATTGGACCGATTTTTGGTATTATATTTAGACAGAAAACCTAATCACGAAAGCATTGAATTGAAAATACATGTAGGAACGGTCTGTCCCTAATTTGCAATTCGTTTTTACCTGCTTTTAGGAACGATTGTTATATAGATTTGGAATGGTTGTTTACCCGGTGATAGGAACGGTCACTTCTTTAAAACAAACAAAAATTGGAACGGTTTATATGCGCTCCATGACTGTGTAGAGGACCGTTCCTAAATAATGAATTATTAATTTTTTTATAGTAACAATTATTATCATTAAAATATATATTAAATTATTAATAATATTTTTGAATTTGGTTTTATAATTATTATTTAAACAGGAAAAAATGCATAATTTTAACACAAAAATTATATTAAATAAGAATATAATCAAATTTAATTACAAAAAAAAAGTCCTAATTAATCTACTCCTCGTCCCCCTCGTCCTCATCCATTTCGTCAACGTCTCGGGGGGGGGGGGGGGGGTCTCTAGAAGGCCATGACGGGCCGGCGGTGGAGTGGTTGGTCTGCAGGGCCTTCATCATGCCCATCATATCCACCATCATCTCCTCCAGCTGGACCATCTAACCCTCAAGGTTTGACTCTGGCGGTAGCGGTAGCGGTGGCGGTGGTGATGGCGAGGTAACAGTGTGGCTGAGACCGTGGGCCTCAAAACCAAGATCGAATACTCGACCCTTGTTCTTGCCCCCGACTGCAGCCAGCCACAACTCCTGCTCGATCTGCTCTACCGAGCCCTCTGATTCGGCCGGATGATCCCCAAGATTGGCCGCGGCCCGAGACTGGTAATCCTCCAGCAACTTATGGAACGTCTCCTGAAAAATAGTTATAATAAATTAGAATATTTTCAAACATTAAAAAAAATAAATTAGAATATTTAATCTACAACTGACCACCACCTCCGCTGCCATCGACCCGCTCCAGCCGCCGTCGGCCTTCTTCTTGTCGCATCTGGAGAATAACTCCATCTGTTTCACTGGCCAGCCGAGCTGCTCCTCCTGTAAAAAGAAATGGGAAACAATTATTACAATTTTAATTTAATAATAATAAATATTTTAAATAACATTAAATATCTTACCATCCTCCGCTTGTGCATACCGACGGAGGCAGAACCCCGCGGTACACAGTAGTGGATGCGGCTGGGTTGGCGGGCCGGTTCGTCTTGTTCTTTGCGCACTCCTCCTTGAACTCCGGGGACACCCAGTACAGCAGGAGCTGCCGCTAGACTTCATTCGCCAGCCATAGAGGCTTCTGCAGAGACTGTCTGGTGAGGACAAATGTCTTCCGGAGGAACTTTCCCGCCCAAATGTGGAAGATCTTGAACATGGCCTCGTCGTCACAGTCCCACCAGTACGTCATCTGTATTAAATATATATATATATATATATATATATCAGAACTTAGATTGTTAAAATATTTCAAATAAAATTTAATTGATAACTAAAATTAACCTTACCTTCAAGCTCTCGAACCAGAAATGCTGGTGCTCTGGCGGCACTTTGCGCAAACTGCCCCAAGGCGGGGATAGTGTCCTCGCACCACCGCGTTGATGTGCTCGTGTACCTTCCGATCCACCCTGAAATTATATAATAATTAGTGTGACATAAAAATAATAATTTAAATTACAAAAGAAAATTAAAAAAATGTAAATATACCGTCGACGAGTGTGATATACTGGCGCGCACATGGGAGTGGTGGGGCAGCCCATGGACGGGCTGGATCTACCGCCGGTGCAGTAGTGGATGGTCCGGCACCCTTCTCGACGGGTGCAGTGGTAGCCAAATGGGGCTGCTGATCCCACGCAGGTGCTGCAGGTGCCTGCTCTGCTGCTGGTGGTGGTGGTGGTCGGAACACTGCTTCCCCATCCTGGGAAGCAACACCGACCGATGGTATGGCCGGTGAGCTGCGACCACAGCCACGTCCACCTCCTCGAGGTGGGAAATCCCGACCAGACATAATCTAGAATATTTGATAAAAATATTAGTGGTATGAAGTTAAAAAATACATGTAAGTATCAATTTATTTGAATAATGATAATTTTTCTAATTTTTTAAAATATTTATGCAAACTAAATCCTAAAATTGTATTCTAAGTCCCAAAATGAATCTAATAAATGGATAATGAATCCCAATTTTATTATTGAAATTTTTCCTACAATGTTTACTAAATCCTAAAATTATTTCCTAAAATATATACTAAAATCCAAAATTGACGCTTAATTACACTAAATCCTTCTATTTTTCGTATACTTTTATACTAAATTCCAAAATTTTTCCCTAAAATTGCACTAAATCCTTCTATTTTTCTATATATTTATACTAAATACCATAATTTTACCCTAAAATTGCACTAAATCCTTCTATTTTCCTATATATTTATACTAAATACCAATATTTGCCTATATCCTTATAAAATATCATAGAAAATTACCCAAATTTTCTTAAATTTAAGAAAATTAACAAAGTACATAAAAAAAAATTTCAGAATTTTTTTTATAATTACAAAAAATATAAAGAATTTTCAAAAATTTTATTAAAAATACATAATTTTTAAAAACTACAGAAAATTCTGAAAATATTTTAAATTTATAGAAAATGACATATTTTTTTTTTTAAATTTGAGAAAATTATCAGAAAATTCACTAAAAATTATAAATGTATAGAAAATTTTCAGAAAATTTCTAAATTTTCATAATTTCGGAAATTTACAAAAAATTTCTGAAATTTTCTAATTTTACAAAAAATTACATAAAATTTACAAAATTTTTCCAAATTTTCAGAATTTGAAAAAATTAAAATTTTCAGATTTTTAAAACAGAAAAAAATTAAAATTTTCAGAAATTTTAAAACAATTTCGTATAGAATTTTACATAATATTATTTTCTGAATTTTCTAAGAATTTTCCATAACATTATTTTCTAATAATTATATGAAATTTCTAATTATTTTCTAAATTTTCTAATTATTATATTAAACCATTGAAATTATAGAAATGGACAAAAATTACAGAGAATTCAAAAAATAACAGAAAATTCACAATAATTATAAAAAATTCACAAAATTCACAATAATTACAGAAAAGTCACAAAATAACATAAAATAATCACAAAATTGCATACAATAACCCCTAACATTACATAAATTGCATACAATTACAATAATGACAGAAATTAAAACAAAACAACAGAAACGCACAAAAATTGCATAGAATTACAGAATAACCCCCAACATTACATACCATTACAATAAATGCCCAATATTATTTCAAAATTTCAGAAAATAGATAAAATATTTTCAGAAAATTTACAAAATACAAAAAAAAGGGGGGGTTTTGGCAGAAACCCTACTTGCGGCGACGATGGAGGCAGATGATGACGGCGGCCGACTGACGGAGGCGGATGATGGTGGCGGTCGATGGCGGATGAGGGTGGCGACTATGGCTTTTTGAAGATGGGGGATGATGGCGGCAACGGACCCTTCAGCCTGGTGGTGGCGGACTGCCTCTAGGATGGCGACGGAGGCGGATGTTCGGCGGCGGAGGTTGAATGGGCGGAGTGTGAGAGAGAGACAAATAGTGAGAGAGAGAGAGTGAGAGAGGGGAAAGTGAGAAAAAATCAACCAAGGGGTCAATTTATATAATTTTTTGGAACAGTCGTATTTTAATTGACCGTTCCTATGTCCGATCCAAATAAAGAAAACGACGTCGTATTCGCTATAATACGATGTCGTTTTGATACCTTGTACTGATGTTGACCTAAATAGGAACGGTCACTTAGTAGTACTGCCGTTCCCCTAACCGTTCCCAATACTGACCGTTCCTAAATTAAAAATTATCGTTCCCATATCAATTCCAAATATTATTATACTAATAGGAACGGTCACATAATACAACAAGTGTTCCCAATCCCGTTCCTAAAGTAAGAAACGATGTCGTTTTTAGACATGCACATAGTTACCGTTCCTAATTTCATGTGGACCCGTTCCTATATGTATTGCAATTTTTTTTTTATCTTCTTAGATAATAACTATAAATTAAGAAAAATACATTCCGGACACTCAAAAAATTCAAGAAAGGTGTGCAATTGGATATACTAAGAATTTGAAAGTATATAGTAATTTTCAAAAAATAGACACACGTTTGCAATATGAACTATATTTGTAAATTTATGTTTTCTAGTATTTCACAGATATAACTAGTATCCTATATTGTTGTACTGCACGGCATAATCAGACCGTCAAAATTTCAATCAGACCGTTAGATATGATATAACACACACAGGAATACATTATATGTAGTTTTGAAAAATTCCGGTGTGCAGTTCTCGAGATATCGTATCTAATCAGTATTCATCCTAACAAAAACAGTTGCATCCTTAAATCCGGGTGGCTGATTAAAAATCAGACCGTTGGATATTAATTCATGTTCATAATATTGTATGTGTTTAAAAATGGTGTCGATCCGGCTCACGGATTTTGAGATATCGACAGAACTATTAAAAAAAAAATTATATAGGATCTCATTTTGGAATTATCGTAATTGAATTAGGAACGGTTTCGTAGCAATTTTCTGTAGGAACGGTCGGCTATAAAAGGACCGCTCCAAAAGTTGATTTTCCCACCAATTTTTCATTGGGCGCGGAAATAAAATATTGGACCTCACTTTGGAACGGTCTACCAATGGGTTTGACCGTTACTAATTCGAACTTGGAGCCATTTTTTCAATAGGCGCCAGTTGAAAAGTTGTAACTAAATGAGGAACGGTCTAAGATTTTCACTGACCGTTCCTAATTCAAATTTTCCTCAATTATTTTTAAGTAGCCGACATATTTTAAAAATTGTAGCTGAATGAGGAACAATCGTTGGAAATTCGGACCGTTCCTAATTCAAATTTTCTCAATTTTTTTGTTTGGCGCCTATTAACAAAGTTGTACCTATATTAGGAATGATCGTAGTATATAATATCTGTTCCAAGTTTTAAATTTTTTTCTAATTTCTTAAAATAATAAAAATACATATCTCTAATACAATTTTTACAATAAGGTTTATAAAAAAATTACAAAAAAAAATTCAGAAAATTCAATAAGTCTCTTCATCGGACTCAGCCTTGTCAAAGCTATCTTCATCTTCGAATTCACTATCTGGCGAGCGCGATGTCCCTGCTTCGTGATCAACGACCAACTGTATTCCCGTTGGGTCATGCAGTTCAAAGGTTTGGTTATCTATTACAACATTTGGATTAGGTACGACTTCATCCATCTGATAGGCGACCTCGGTCCATCGCGAGTCGTCGATTACTCTTCGAGCCTTGATTTTGCGAACAACTTTTCAGTCGACTTTGTCTCTCTTCATGTTCGGGTAATCCGTGTAGTAGACTTGTACTGCTTGTTGAGCCAGTATGAATGGTTCATTCTTTTGGTAGAGCTTTTTGAAGTTGACATCAACGACGTGATAACGAGGGTGCATCTTCATGCCTTTGACCGGATGACTCCACGACAATTAAACAGTACAATGTGCATGTTTGGAATTAGTGAGTAATCTAGTTGAATTGTCTCTTCCAAAATTCCGTAGAAGTCAGACTCCGTGTTTGTATATGATGACCTTTTCATACAAACACCACAATTCATTGTTGACTTCCCGATATTGTGACGTTCAGTGTGGAAATTGAAGCCATTGACAAAGTAAGACGGGTATGTCGTCACTTCTGGTCTAGGGCCCCAATAATGCAACTTCAATAATTCGTCATTTGTGTGATTCAATTCGGGTGTTTCACTTGCAATTCATCATATAGCAATTGAAATAATTTGATTACAAATTAATGAGCAGACCACACTTACAAGAAAGTGACACTTACATAACGCTTGAACCAATCCTTGAATTATGTTACCACTAGTTGATCAATTATCGGGTCCTCCAAATTGTGTTGCTCGAACAGTTCATTCAAGAATGACCTTTTACAGTAAAACTGATAGTTATAAATATACATGTAAGTGAAATTGAAATGAAGGCTTGAGATAATTACGTCTGTATAAGACACTTACTCGTAGTATGGTGCAACTATTTCACAATTACATAAGACGTATGTCTCGATAACATGAAGTTCCTCACCGCTCAGCCATCTCTTCTATGAGGCTCCACTTGCTCGGTCCGGGTAATTGAAAATGGACCGTACTATTCGATCGTCGTTGCTTGGGAGATCATCGTTCCGATTGGGTCTACTTCGCTTGCAGAGAATGTGTGGTTCGAAGTAGTGAGAGGAGAAAAGCTTGATTTCTTCGACAATATAAGCCTCTACAATTGATGCCTCGATGTGTGCTTTGTTTTTCACCTTTTTCTTCAAATCGCGTAGGAATCTATTCATACGAGTATTTATTAAAATGCAAATTAATTGCTACTTCAAAATAATATATTTAACAGTAGTTAATTAATTACCTCTCAATGGGTACATCCACCTGTATTGCACGGGCCCCCCAACGCGCGCCTCATATGGAAGGTGAACAATTAGATGCTCCATTGAGTCGAAAAGGGAAGGAGGAAATAGTTTCTCGAGGTTGCACAGGATGACGGCTACACTATTTTCCAATTCTTTTACCTTGGCCACATCTAGTGTTGTTGAGCATAGGATCTGGAATAGAAGGCTCACTTCCGTCAAGGCCCCCCACACGTGCTCTAGAAGCATTTCACGGAAGGCAATCAGAATCAACTTCTGCATGAATACATGACAATCATGGCTCTTCGTGCCGTGCATCCTTAACTCCTTCATGTTGACGCAACGGGCCAAGTTAGAGGTATACCCATTAGGAAATCTAAGACAACGAATCCACTCATATATCTTCTTTTTTTGCTCCCTCGTCAGTGTATATACCGCTTTGGGCATCACGTTCGGTCTCCTTTTGTCCACCTCAAGCTCTGGCCGATTATTGAGATCCTTCCGTGCATTCAGATTGTCCTTCGTTTTCCCCTTGATTTCCATCACATTATTGAATATATAATCGAACACATTCTTCTCAATATGCATGACAACAAGATTGTGTCGTATCAGATGCGCTCTCCAATATTCAAGCTCCTAGAAGATGCTTTTCTTCGTCCACTTATGATTGACACCGTAGCCTTCTGGTTCACTCAATGGTTGTTCGACTGCCACACTAAATGTATCGACACGGGTGCGGATCTGTTCTCCAGTCAGCCTCAGACGTGTAACCTTCCTCTGGATTCGATTTTTAGTGAAGGCTCTCTTGTTCCTGCGATAAGGATGATCCGGTGGTAGAAACTGCTTGTGGCAGTCAAAATAGCATGCCTTCTGACAGTGCTATAAATAGAATACCCGTGTGTCCTCCATACAAACTGGACACCCCATAACACCAGCGGTACTACATCCAGACGCCATCCTATAAGTAGGAAGGTCGTTCACTGTCCACATCAATGCGACATGTATCATGAATGCCTGGTTTGTCACAGTATCGTGCGCACGTACACCCACATGCCATAAATTCTGCAACTCCTCGATCAATGGCTCCAAGTAGACATCGATAAGACGTTTCGGATTCGATGGATCAGGGATCAGCATCGTTAGGAACATATACTCCAACTTCATGCACATTCCTGGTGGGAGATTGTACAGTGTAGGTATCACCGGCCAACATGAGTAAGTTTTACCATACTGGCTGTGTAGTGCAAACCCATCCGTGCACAACCCAAGTCTAACATTATGAGGCTCAGCTGCAAAATCAAGATATGTCCGGTCAAAATGCTTAAGCCTCTGCATCGGACGGATGACACATGGATCCTTCCTCCGTTTGATGGCTTGCATGCAAAGTTATATGCTCTGCTGTGGCCTCCGATGCATACAACCTCTGCAGCCGAGGGGTAAGCGGTAGATACCTAAGAATGGCATACGTGGACTTCTTGCGTTTAGGATTTCTGTCCCTGGTGGGTTTGTACCTAGCGTTTCCACAGAACTTGCAATATTCCAAATCAATATCGTCCTTCCAGTACAACATGTAACCGTTTTTGCAAGCATCAATCTTCTGAATTGGTAAACCCAATTCTCTTATCAATTTCTTCGTATTGTAATAATTGGCGGGAAAAGTGTGATCGTGGGGCATTACAGTATCAGCCCACTGACATAACCGATAACATGTATGCTCGAAAAAATCCCCTTCGGCCTTGATATTCACCAAAAAGGTAATTGACGCCAACTGAGAGGTGGTGCAGCTGTTCCACAACGGTTGGTCCGCAGCATGAACTACATAAAAAAAAACGGTCCTACAAGCCAAACACATAATCATAGGGCCCAAATCGTAATATGAACTAGGACCCACATCAGATGGATAATACTGAGTACCATCATCACTCGGTCCCTCCTGGTTGTACGAAGACCAGAAAGACGGCCCGGCGGCATCGAATACCATCCTCTGCGCCCAATCCATCTGAGTCGCATCACCCCAATGCGAACTACCCTCCTCCTGAACGGGTGGCACTTGCTGCTGCTACACATGGGGCGCTGTCAATGCTTCAAAGTATTCCTGCACCCTCTCCTCACCATGCGAAGTCCAATTATAATACTCTGGCATAAACCCTTTCATACACAAATCAAAATTTACCTCGTCTGGTGTTTTGAACCGTTTGTTTTTGCACTTCCGACAGGGACACTTTATCTTCTCCCCGTCCATATATGCACGCTGAAACTAGGCTCATTCTAAAAATATTGTAACACCGTCCTCAAACTCCGGCGTCATACCCAGGACGTCTCGATCATACATCCATTTCCTCAACTGTCTTAACATGATTGGTCCTATGTATAATTCACAACAATACGTAATTAAATAATGAGAATATATAATATATATATATATATATATAACTAACAATTACAGAATTTTGCATACTTACCTGAGCAAAACACCTATCAATATCAATGCAAAATTCGCACAAATAATTGATATGTTCAATTTTTCGTATAAAGAATCAACAAGGGGAGTTACAACAAAATGAGTTAGAGAGTAATTATAAGAACAATGAGAAAAGAAGGGGGACATATATATAGAAAATATTGGAACGGGCATTGGAATATTATTTGGAACACAAAATTGGCCATTGAAATATAACCGATGTTCCAGCTTTAGGAACGTTCTCAGGCACGGGTATCGAAATGGTAATCTTACCGTTTTAATATAGCCATTAGGGCATATCAGGAACGGTATTAGTCACACACAACATGACCGTTCCTAATTGGAGCACAATTGGGAACGGTAATTGTAACAATATTGCATTCCCTATATACCCACAATTTGGAACGGTCATTGCATTAAATTTTTGCGCATGGCGTAAAAGGGTCTCATTTAGCACTACATATTGGAACGGTCAACCAACCGGTCCAAATAGACCCAGGGTTTGGAATACATATCGGAACGGTTAGTTTTCCCGGTCGAGAAGCCGTTCCAACTTTCACACATGTGTTCCGAATGGAATACCAAAATATATCCGGTCCTTTTTAGGAATGGTAATAGATTTACATATTGGCACACATATGTTGGCTTATAAATAGGAAGGGTAGTGCCGTTCCTATTCGTTTGTACTACAATTAACTCGAAAGTGACGTTATCAACGGTTTTTCGTTCCACAACAGTTCCACTTACCGTTCCTATGTGGAACGGTCTTTGGAACAGTCGACTATACCCGTTTCTATTCCTGCATATTTTTGTAGTGCAAGCTTATATCGAGGATCAAGAACAAAGCAAACGTCAATAAAGTGCTATAACACTCCCATTATTTGTCAAACTTTGGTTTCATGTCTCTTGCAATTCTACTTATAGCAAGATCCGTACTTACCATTTGCTCTTGAAGAAGCATTTGGATTTGCCAAACGTTGCGAAAATATAGATTGGATGTGGGATATCGATGTCCAGAAAAAAGCTTAGTCATCTCATAGAATGGTCTTAGAAACTTCATAATTTTCTCCACTCGACTCCATTCTTCAAGTGTGGGCACCACTTATAGTTGGGATCAACAAGCTTTAACTGACAAAATGCTAGTGAATACAAAACAACACTGTCCAACATCAAATAAGTAGAATTCCACCTAACAGGCATATCTTGTTTTAGCTTCTTGCTTGTTTTAAGACCCAACTGCTTGACAGACTTTTCAAATTTCATGATTCTCATTTCTGCCCCTCTTACATACTTCACACTATCACGAATCTTCTTCACACATGTATTCATAGTTTTTAAACCAACTTGTACAATCAGATTCAGAATATGAGCTCTACATCTTACATGTAACAATTCACCATTACACGGCAATGAATTCATCAAAGAGAGGTGATTTCGCGGTAAATCAACTACACCCATCATTATACCTTGCATTATCCAAGGTTAATGTAAAAACTTTCCTCTCTATCCCCAATTCCTGTAAAAAGTTAATCAATTTCTCATAAACATTTTGGCCATCATGTGGAGGGGGAAGATATCGGAACACTAGCACTCTCTTTTCTAGCATCCAGTCATTGTCAACATAGTGTACAACAATTATCATATAACCATTAGATACAAGTGAGGTCCATAAATCAGATGTCAAACATGTTCTACTAGTGTCAGATGTCAATGCTCCTTTTAGTTTTTCCTTTTTCAATTGGTAGATTTTCAGAACCTCTTCTTTTGTTGTATTTCCTGACACATGCACAACTTCAGGATTCAAGTAAGAAAAAACATCTTTGATTCCCTCATGTTCAACAAACTTAAAGTGATCATTATGCTAATCATCGCTCTTGCTACCTTTTCTCTGAACACATGTTGATCAAATTCTTCATTTTGGAACTCACTATTACCTTTATCACGAAGTGGACAACTATCCTTCATATGCCGCTTTAAATTAGTTGTTCCACATTGACCACTAGCATAAATTTGTCCACATCTTTTGCACTTTGCTTTTTGGTTTCCATCTTTAATAAATTTTTCGAATATTTTCCATACAATAGAAGTGTATTTTTTAGAACTCTTTGATCCAACTAAATAACTATCCTCGCTTATAGAGTAATCATTCTCCATTTTCATCTTCCTAAAAACCATAAATAAAGAACAAACTAAGTTCATAAGTTCTATTAGAATAACTAAGAATGAAAGGTCATTCATTACTAGAGGAAACAACAAATTTTAACACAAGTAGGGAATACAAAATAGACGGTTAAAAAAGGTGCTCCAACATGTTGGGAATCAAGAATCCAACAAAAGTGGAAGCTATAAACAAACTAAAACCAATTTGTTTTGATTTTAATAGAACCAAGATTATTAGCAAAATTCAAGATGTCATTCTTGTATTCTGCAGTGAACAAGTTGAAAATTTTCAGTCATTCGCAAATACAAATACAAAACTATCCCAAGGAAAAAATAAGCTGGCATTAGATTCACATAATTCCAACAAAAGATTGAAAAATTCCAACCACTTCCCCACCAAAACACACACAGAAATTGAAGAAGATAAGAAACACAGGCCTGAACTAAATTCTCCACAAATTTCAACAGTTACTCTCAAATACAAACAACAGTACACAAAAATTAACATTACTACAGTATAAAACTACAAAGAAGAATCATACAGATAAAAAGAAAAAGAAAAAAGAAAGCCCGTTTCAAAGAAGTGGTGTATTTACTAGAATTTACATATGGACTTTCTCTGCAAGCTCTCTCATACGTCACTTAAATCCCTAACAAAGTGCAAGAGAGAGAAAGTGTGATAGTGTGTGTGTGTGTGTGTGTGTGTGTGTTTGTGTATGTGTGTGTTTGTGTGTGTGTCTCTGTGTGTGTTCGGTGAAGGAGAAAAATTGGTGAGATTTGAGAGGTGTGTGTGTCCAGTCAAGGCAAGAGTAGTGGAGTGAGGGTTGTGGTATGTGGGTTCTTCTCATTTTTTTTTTTTTTTTTAATTTTATGGATTGAACCTCTTAAAACCCATATTAGGCCCATATCCAACCCATTTTAAAATATAACCAACCCAACCCAAAACTAGTTGGGTTAGGTTGAACCCATGGGTTTTAACCCATCTTGCCACCCCTATTTTGAATATTATGTTCTCATCTTGCATTTCATGTACACGCGTGTTTTCCGCATCTATTATTAGAAAACTAACATACCAAAGAGTAGTGTGCAAGGAGAGAGGTTAGTGACACAGGATTAAGCCCAAATACACAAACTTTACACTTCACTTTTGTTAAAGATGACAAATGTGAAAAAAAATTTAGATACTATGGTCTAAAAGTTAATTTCTTTCTTGTCTAAAGAATCTCTTTACCGGCTTGGGAAAGGAGTTTTGAATTCCACCCCGGGATGCGGTCCCACATTCTATCAAGAGTTTCGACAAACATCTCCTTGTTCGACCTCCCTCCCACCGCTAGGAGTCCAAATATTTGTCATGCTTCTCGACTACTAAGACTCCTAGAGTGGAGATAAGTATCTCATTCTCCTCGATTCGCACATTCTTACTTGGGACCATACTGGATTTCTCCAAATTGATCACCTGTCCGGATGCAGCCCCATATTTGTGCAATAACTGGGAAATAACCTGCATAACCTCCACAGTAGCCTAACAAAATACAAGTGTGTCATCAACGAAAAGTAAATGTGAGATGTATGGGGCATTTATGGCAATATGGACTCTCTTAATACAATCACTAACAAGAGCTTTACTGAAAAGACCACTTAGTGCTTTAGAACAGAAAAGAAAAAGATACGGTGACAAAAGGGTCATCCTGACGAATTCCCCTTTATGGCCTAACCTCACCAAATTGCTCCCCACTCATTACAAATAGGTTCCTCGTGGTCTTCTTGCTCAGGTGTGGAGTCAGGTCCGTTAGACTGGAATTTCATATGGTATCGACGGATCCCCAACAAAATTAAGGTGTTTGAATGGAAAGTGTTTGGAGTGAAGCCCTTCCAACAATGCGATCTGGATAAGAGAAAGGTGGAAGTGGCTGACTGTTGTCCAGTTTGCAAATCAATAGGAGAGGATATCAATCATGTTGTGACGCCCACAAATTTTTATACATAATTATGGGGTTCATTGATAATTATGTAAGAAATTTTTTAGTTAATTAGTAGATACATTATAGATTAAATTGTGATCATATTAAGACTTGAACGGAGTGAATTGGAGCTTTATGTAATATTTGGGAGCAAATTATATTAATTAAGAAATTAGAAAGGACGTAATAGGTATTTTGAAAATATTTATTAAAAAAAAAAGAGGGAAAAAGAGGGGTGGGATAATGATGGGCCGCCCACCCCCCATCATTTATAAACACACACACACTCCAATAAACACACACATAACACATACTAAACACACACACATAATTCGGCGACAAATAGGTACGAAATTTTTTAATTTTAATTAGTATTAATTTATATAATTATATTATTTAATAAGTGTATTAATTAAATATTAATTATACGATTCGATTTAGTATTTAACCGGAAAGTTTTATGAATTTGAGTATTTATATATTTGTGTTGGGTTAAATGTCTCAATTGAATTAGGGGTATTATATTAATGGCTTAAACTGCTTAATTTACTAGATTTAATAATTTCTACAATTGATTGGCTTAGTTTAATCAGGTTGAAAATTTTATTTGAGAAATATTATAGAATATATTTGAAAATGTTATATTTAGTAAAGATAAGTATATTTTGAGATAAATATAATCCAAGAATTGTTATTATGAATGGTAGTTATAATAGGATGAGGGGTTTAATGAAATATTGAGAGATTGATGAAAAATATATATAATTACTATTTAATATTTTATTTAGAAAATACGATACTTTTGATGTGTTGATTATATCCATTATAACTTATTATAGGATAAGGGGGATAAGGTAAATGATTGAGCAACTCCCTACGTACAAGTCGATCGTTGTAAGTCGAGGTAAGTAAATAATTAGTACTATCTATATATGTGTTCTTTCCTTGTGATACTATCGTTACGTAAGTCTATGATTCGTGCTAGAATTAATGTATTTTGAATTCTATGAGTTATTCGTCATTTGATTTGATTAATATGGTGAAGGTGAAATGACGAAATGTATTGAGATGTTTTATTGTTGAATGATGTATTGCTGGTGTTTGTCAATGATAATGTGCTGGGATGGGCTATTACTTGACTAGTTGGCTTACAAGAATGGTGATATGTGGAATCGAGGGAGTGATGGAAATTAAATATAATTATGATATGAATACCCCTTGATGTTGTTGATTAGCCTATGTGGCGAAATGAAATGAAAAGAGCTATGATGCGATGTGAAAAGAGCTATGATGCAAAATGAAAAGAGCTATGATGTGAAATGAAAGAGCTTTGATGCGAAACGAGATTGTTGAGCCTGTGTGGCGTACCAAGGGGATTCATGTATATGTGTATAAGGCATGGTGAGATTGAGTTGGTAGAGAAAAATACTATATCACCTTTCTGGCAAGCCAACTAGGATAATACGGATTTGATTGATTGTCTAATTATGAGATGATTACATGGAGTAATGAAATGAAACGTGCTTGATCAAATTGATTATATTTTTATATATGTTGCTTATTTTATCTTATTGAAACTATATTTGAGGTGCGTGTATAGTTGGTGCCGATTATTCACTTATGGAGTTGCAGGCTCATCATTCTGCTAATATTTTTCAGGTGTAGACTTTGCTGTGCCTATTCACGAAAACTAGGTTCACATTTTGCATTCCAGTCAGGTCGGGCCAGTATGCAGTTTTCTCCTCATCATAAATAGAAATAGCCATCTCATTTTGAATTAAAAGTGAGAATAGAATGTGAACAAATTATAACAGTTCCATTTTGATGTACTAGATATATATGTATATGTGATTTTGTGGATGAGATGATAGATATGCTTGTTGTGATGATGAGGCTACGTTTAATTATACTCAGCAAGGACTAGATTATGTGCATAATTACATATATAAACAGGAAAACATTAAGTGTGATATTTAGGGGAGATATAGTCGTAGTGCCGTTAGAGGGTGCTACATTTGGTGGTATCAGAGCAGGGATTTGATTCTCTGGGGGTATTTGATGATATGTGGTATTATACGTAAAATATATATTATGAGTCTAATTATACATATGCATTTCATATAGGATGGAAGCGTCAGGTGAAAACGCTGCTGGCCCAACTGAGTCATTAGAGTCTGTACAGGGTCATGATCATGCATCTGAACATCAGGGGTTAGAAGCCTAGGATAGAAACGTTCCCCAACCAGAAGTAAATCCTTTTATGCAACAATTCCTAGAGTTTATGCAAAGGATGGCTCCACAACCACAACCCCAACCCCAACCCCAACCACAAGAGGTAGTCATTGATAAAAACTATGGGATAGTTAGAAGGCAGGGTGCGAAGGTATTTGCTGGTACAACTGATCCTGCAGAAGCAGAAGAATGGTTGAGAAATACGGAAAGAGTTCTAGATAGAATTGAATGCACTTCTGAACAAAAATTGAGGTATGCGGTGTCTTTATTGGAGAAAGATGTGTTGGATTGGTGGGAAACTGTTCCAGGGAGTAGGAATCGACCAATCACTTTAACATGGAATGACTTTTTGAGAGAATTTGCTAAGAAATATACTCCGCCGGTCTACAGAAACCGTAAGAAGGTTGAATTTCTAGAGTTAAAGAAAAATGATTTATTTGTTGCCGAATACGAGCTACAATTTATGAGGCTATCCAAGTATGCTCCAGAAGAGGTAAGTACTGATGAATTGAGGCGAGATAGATTTGAGAGAGGCCTGAGGCTTGAGATACGAGAGAAGATAGCAATTAAACCTCTGAGTTACAGTGCACTTTTGGAAGCAACATTGAGAGCTGAAGAGACATCCATAGAAAGGAATTCCGCTGAATCTAAACGGAAGAAGTGGACAGGTAATCCTAACTTTACAGGCAGACCAAGTGGTGCAGTTTCTTTTCAGAGTTCTGGTTTTCAGAGAGGTGGGTACAGAGGCCGAGGAATGAGTCAAACTAATAGGTCTCCATCAGTGTCTTTGAGTAGAGGCGGGTCTACCTCAGTCGGATTTGGGGGAAGACAGGGTCCAACCAGATCGTTTAGTGGAAGGTCTATTCCCTCGTGTACGAATTGCGGTAGGAAACATACCGGTGAACGTTGGGGAGTCCAGCCAATCGTGTGTTATCGTTGCCACCAACTAGGGCATATTGTCAGGGATTGTCCTACATGGAGAGTTGACGCTAGTGGATCCCAGATTTCAGGACCAAGTAGTGTGGGGGAAAATTTGCAACGGGCTAGTACAAGTAGAGGGCGAGGCATAGGTGGTCGAGGTAGCGGGACTATTTCTACGACATCGACTGGACAGAGTAGTCAATCTCAACCACAAGCAAGGGTGTATGCCATCACCAGGGAACAAGCTCCTACTGCACCTAAGGTTATTACTAGTTCCTTTTCTATTTGCAATTCTGGTGCGCATGTGTTAATTGATCCAGGATCTACTTATTCATTTATATCACATGATTTTGCATCATGTCTGCATGCTAGTATTGAACAGTTGGGGCATGACTTATGTGTGTCTATGCCTGCTGGTGGGGTTATACTTGTTAACATAGTAGTGAGATCTTGTCCAATAGTAGTAGATAGTGTCATACTATATGCAGATTTGGTTTTGATAAACCTTAGGGAGTTTGACGTTATTTTGGGGATGGATTGGTTATCTAGTAATCATGCTTTGGTGGATTGTCAACAAAAGAGGTGGCTGTAGAAATCAATGGGCAAATGAAGACGGTTATAGTGGGAGAAAGAAAGTTATACCTAACTGCTTAATTTCTGCTGTAACTGCTTTTAATTTAATCAAAGAAGGGTGTGAAGCATATCTAGCTAGTATACGTGATACTACGAAGGTCAGTCCGGGTGTGTTAGATGTTCCAGTAGTCAGGGAATTTCCTGATGTTTTTTCAGAAGAATTACCTGGGTTACCACCTCATCGAGAAGTGGATTTTGAAATAGAAACTATTCCTGGGCAGCACCTATTTCGATTGCACCATATAGAATAGCTCCGCTAGAATTGAAAGAATTAAAGAAGCAATTAGAAGAATTACTGGATAAGGGGTTTATACGACCAAGTATTTCTCCTTGAGGAGCACCAGTATTATTCGTAAAGAAGAAGGATGGGAGTATGAGATTATGTGTTGATTATAGGCAGTTGAATCGGATTACAATTAAGAACAAGTATCCTCTGCCATGGATAGATGATTTACTTGACCAACTGAAGGGTGCAATTGTATTTTCTAAAATTGACTTGAGATCAGGGTATTGGCAATTGCGGATCGAAGAAGGGTCTATTCCAAAGACAACTTTTCGAACCAGGTATGGCCATTATGAATTTGTTGTTATGCTATTTGGGTTAACGAATGCCCCTGCTGCTTTCATGTCGTTGATGAACAAAACCATACAGCCATTCCTTGATCAATTTTTGATTGTGTTTATTGATGACATCCTGATATACTCTAGTAGTCACGAGGAACATGAACAACATTTAAGGACAGTTTTTACAAATCTTGAGGGAAAAGCAACTGTATGCTAAATTTAGCAAATGTGAATTTTGGATGGAGGAGATTGCTTTCTTAGGACATGTTGTTTCAAAGCAAGGGTACAACCTGATCCGACAAAAGTTAAGGCTATTTTAGAGTGGGAGCCACCTAAAAATGTATCGGAAGTTCGCAGTTTTTTGGGATTGGCTGGGTATTACAGAAGATTTATGAAAGATTTTTCTGTTATTGCAAAACCTTTGACAAATTTGTTAAAGAAAAATGCGCCGTTCAATTGGAACAACATGTGTGATCAGAGTTTTGAACAGTTAAAGAAAAGACTTACCTCAGCACCTATTCTTGCATTGCCATTTGGGAGTGGAGGATATGTGGTGTATACTGATGCTTCACGGCAAGGACTCGGATATGTTTTGATGCAGCATGGAAAGGTTATAGCTTATGCTTCGAGGCAATTGAGGCCGCATGAACTGAACTATCCCACTCATGATCTGGAACTGACAGCTATTGTGCATGCATTGAAATCTAGAGGCATTATCTATATGGAGAAACATTTCAAATATTTATCGATCACAAGAGCTTAAAGTATATTCCAACACAGAAAGAGTTAAATTTGAGGCAAAGAAGGTGGATCGAGTTGTTGAAGGACTACGATTGTACTATTGATTATCACCCCGGAAAAGCAAATGTAGTTGCAGATGCTTTGAGTAGAAAGACGGTGGACCAACTAGTAGGTATGATTTGCTATAATGTGGAGTATTTAGCTGCCCTCAGAGCAATAAATGTGAGTTTTAGCATTGGTGATGATCTTTTACTTGCCACTCTTCAAGTGAAGCCCTCCCTTAGGGACAAAATTAAGAATACACAAAATAGTGATCCATACTTGCAGACAATGAAAGCCAATGTACAAGAAGGAAAGAACGATCAATTTATAGTACAGGAAGATGGTATGTTATTAAATGGGAAGCGTATGTGTGTGCCGAATGTAGAGGAACTGAGAACGGAGATTATGCACGAGGCGCACTATGCACCGTATGCGATGCATCCTGGCAGTACCAAGATGTATCGAGACATGAGACCCTATTATTGGTGGCCAACCATGAAGAAAGATGTTGCAGAGTTTGTAGCTAGATGTTTAACTTGTCACCAAGTTAAAGCAGAACACCAAGCACCAGCCGGTAAGCTTCATCCTTTATCTATACCTGAATGAAAATGGGAAAAGATTACTATGGATTTTGTCATTGGGTTACCACATACATTCAAGAAACATGATGCTATTTGGGTGATCGTGGATAGATTGATTAAATCTGCTCACTTATTGCCAGTAAGACAAAATGATTCTTTAGATAAGTTGGCTGAGTTGTATGTTTCGGAAATTGTGAGATTACATGGAATTCCTACCTCTATAGTCTCCGACAGAGATCCTCGATTTACTTCTCATTTCTGGGGAAGCTTGCAAAGGGCATTAGGTACTAGATTGCACTTTAGTACAGCATTTCATCCTAAAAAAGATGGACGATCAGAAAGGACCATTCAGACGTTAGAGGACATGATGAGAGCCTGTGTGATTGAGTTCAGAGGAAACTGGGATGATCATTTACCACTAATGGAATTTGCATATAATAACAATTTTCATTCTAGTATTGGTATGGCTCCATATGAAGCTTTGTATGGAAGAAAATGCCGAAGTCTAATTTGTTGGGACGTTGAGGGATTAAGATAACTTGAGGGGCCCGAATTAGTCCAAGAAACAGTGAATAAGATACAAATAGCCAAAAAGTGTTTGAAGGCAGCTCAAGATCGGCAGAAGAGTTATGTTGACAAACATCGCAGGGAGATGGAATATGAAGTGGGAGAGAAAGTTTTTCTGAAAGTATCACCATGGAGGGGAATCTTAAGATTCGGTAAGCAAGGAAAGTTAAGTCCAAGATATATTGGGCCGTATGAAATCAATTAGCGAGTCGGACCACTAGCTTATCGATTAGCATTACCAGCAGAGTTGTCTCAGATACATGATGTGTTTCATGTGTCCATGTTACGTTGATATCAATCTGATCCTAGTCACATTTTACGTGAACCAGAGATAGAAATATCTGAGGGATTAACATACATAGAAGAACCAATAGAAATTTTGGATCGGAGTTTAGAGGGTTGAGGAATAAAGAAATACCTATGGTAAAGGTAAAATGGAGTCATCACTCTCCCAGAGAAGCCACTTGGGAAGTTGAGGAGAGTATAAGAGAGAAGTATCCATATTTTTTCCCTGAGCCAGTACGTTAATTAAATTTCGGGACAAAATTTTTATTAGGAGGGGAGAATTATGACGCCCACAAATTTTTATACATAATTATGGGGTTAATTGATAATTATGTAAGAAAATTTAGTTAATTAGTAGATACATTATAGATTAAATTGTGATCATTTTAAGACTTGAACGCAGTGAATTGGAGATTTATATAATATTTGGGAGCAAATTATATTAATTAAGAAATTTGAAATGACGTAATGGGTATTTTGAAAATGTTTATTAAAAAAAAAGGGAAAAAGAGGGGTGGGATAATGATGGGCCGCCCACCCCCCATCATTTATAAACACACACACTCCAATAAACACACACAACACATATTAAACACACACATAACACATACTAAACACACACACACAATTCAGCGACAAACAGGTACGAAAATTTTTAATTTGAATTAGTATTAATTTATATAATTATATTATTTAATAAGTGTATTAATTAAATGTTAATTATACTATTTGATTTAGTGTTTAACCAGAAAGTTTTATGAATTTGAGTATTTATATATTTGTGTCGGGTTAAATGTCTCAATTGAATTAGGGGTGTTATATTAATGGCTTAAACTGCTTAATTTACTAGATTTAATAATTTCTATAATTGACTGGCTTAGTTTAATCAGGTTGAAAATTTTATTTGAGAAATATTATAGAATATATTTGAAAATGTTATATTTAGTAAAGATAAGTATATTTTGAGATAAATATAATCCAAGAATTGTTATTATGAATGGTAGTTATAATTGGATGAGGGGTTTAATGAAATATTGAGAGATTGGTGAAAAATATATAATTACTATTTAATATTTTATTTAGAAAATACGATACTTTTGATGTGTTGATTATATGCATTATAACTTATTATAGGATAAGGGGGATAAGGTGAATGATTGAGCAACTCCCTACGTACAAGTAGATCGTTGTACGTCGAGGTAAGTAAATAATTAATACTATCTATATATGTGTTCTTTCCTTGTGATACTATCGTTACGTAAGTCTATGATTCGTGCTAGAATTAATGTATTTTGAATTCTATGAGTTATTCGTCATTTGATTTGATTAATGTGGTGAAGGTGAAATGACAAAATGTATTGAGATGTTTTATTGTTGAATGATGTATTGTTGGTGTTTGTCAATGATAATGTGCTGGGATGGGCTATTACTTGACTAGTTGGCTTACAAGAGTGGTGATATGTGGAATCGAGGGAGTGATGGAAATTAAATATAATTATGATATGAATACCCCTTGATGTTGTTGAATAGCCTATGTGGCGAAATGAAATGAAAAGAGCTATGATGCGATGTGAAAAGAGCTATGATGCGAAATGAAAAGAGCTATGATGCGAAATGAAAGAGCTTCGATGCGAAATGAGATTGATGAGCCTGTGCGGCGTGCCAAGGGGATTCATGTATATGTATATAATGCATGGTGAGATTGAGTTGGTGGAGAAAAACACTATATCACCTTTCTGGCAAGCCAACTAGGATAATACGGATTTGATTGATTGTCTAATTATGAGATGATTAGATGAAGTAATGAAATGAAACATGCTTGATCAAATTGATTATATTTTATATACGTTGCTTATTTTATCTTATTGAAACTATATTTGAGGTGCGTGTATAGTTGGTGCCGATTATTCACTTATTGAGTTGCAGGCTCATCCCTCTGCTAATATTTTTTAGGTGTAGACTTTGCTGTGCCTATTCACGACAACTAGGTTCACATTTTGCATTCCAGTCAGGTCGGGCCAGTATGCAGTTTTCTCCTCATCGTAAATAGAAATAGCCATATCATTTTGAATTAAAAGCGAGAATAGCATGTGAACAAATTATAACAGTTCCATTTTGACGTACTAGATATATATGTATATGTGATTTTGTGGATGAGATGATAGATATGCTTGTTGTGATGATGAGGCTACGTGTAATTATACTCACAAGGGACTAGATTATGTGCATAATTACATATATAAACAGGGGTACATTAAGTGTGATATTTAGGGAAGATATAGTCGTAGTGCCGTTAGAGGGTGCTACATATGTACTCCTCAATTGTTCTTTCACAAGATAAGTATGGGTTATCTCTTTGTTACCACACAGTGTTGTGTGTGTCCCTATTGTTCATTGTTGGCAACAACGTCACAAAAAATTACCCTGATTAGGTATTCGGAAGTAATGCGTAGAGATTTTCTTAAGCATCATGATTAGGCTATAAGAAACAAGATGGTTGAAACATGAATCCATCTAATTAACATAATCCAACAAAATTTCTGGGGAAAACTCTATATTTAACATATATGTATTAATTACTTTATATACATGTTAGATTATTGAGTGCGAAAGCGAATACTTTAGGATACTTACCTCTAGCCATTGATTCAAATGCAAATCTATAAAAAAATCTGGAGGATTGCAGGAAATTGATGTTGGATTCTTCTGAAATCTGGTGCAATCAACTCGATGGTGTGTCTCCTTACAATCACAGGATTTCAGGGGACCAAGCATCTAGATCAAGTTTTCAAAGACTCCAGCAAAAAACCAATGTTGTTTATACATTTTTTCATAAAAAATGTCTCATGTGTTCTTATTTGGTGGTTACAGGAAGTTACTTAAGTTAGATAGTGGAGCACATCAGAAAAATCGTCATGCAGAGATAAGCCGTGGGCACGGCTTAAGTCATGCACATTCCGGTAGTGAGGGACAGAAACACATTTATGATAAGTCGTGGCCACGGGTTACAAAAAATACACTAGACAGAAGCGGTCATGTGATAAGTCGTGGCCACAATTTATCTCATGTTCACTCTGACTACAAAACACATGTCAGAACAATTTGTCCAACATTCTCCCACTTGGTCCACCTATCCAATGTTCAAACCTCTATCTCAAAAGGGTCCAAACATAAACTACATGAAACATGACGAAATCTCCTCTATTGAGTAGTATCTTTCATGTATCACAATGCGCCATATTTCTCACCCATGGTAACACTACTTAATTAAATAAGCCCTATGCTTATTTAGGATCCCTAAACAATATTATTTTCTCCAATCAAAATGTGCACAACTGAAGTGAGAAAACACAACAATTCAATAAGAGTTTCATTAAACATAACAATTGTATCACAATACAATCACATCATGAGACCTATTCTCATTCTAGCTACATGATCCTTACAATTCCACTCTTGTTATTTTTAGTCATAATTACAACAACTGAATTATCATAATATATTCTTAATGGCTTAGAGATTGAATCTATTATTTTAAGCAGGGATATTAAACTCTTCATCCATACACCATGTGAAGTTGCCTCAAAACAAGACACAAACTCAACTTTCATAGTGGAAGTAGCAATCAAAGTCTGTTTTGCAGTCCTCCATGATACAGCTCCACTGACAAACATAAAAATATAATCAGATGTTGATTTTCTTGAACCAACGCAACCAGCAAAGTCTGAATCAGAGTACCCAACAACTTCTAGATTCTTAGGTTGCCTATACATAAGCATGTAGTCCTTCATCCCTTGAAGATACCTCATAACTTTCTTTGCAGCCCACCAGTGATCCAAATCCGGATTACTCTGTTATCTTTCCAACATCCCCATGGCAAATGCAATGTCAGACCTTATACAAACTTGAGCATATATAAGGCTTCCAATAGCAGAAACATATGGGATATCCTTCATTTGTTCCCGTTCGAGGTCATTCCTTGGACATTGGTTTAAATGTACAAGTGCTATAAGGTACAAACCTTGAAACTGAAATCAAATTTCTAGAGAAATTTAAAATATAAAAAGTCTTTTTCAATACTAATACAAAGCCACTATTAAGAACTAGTCTACATGTTCCAATAGCCTTTACACATGAACCCATCTTGTTGCCTCAATAGATGTAGCGTTCATTTTGCACTGGCTTCCTTAGATTTTTCAAACCATGCAAAGAGTTTGTGACATGGATTGTAGAATAAGAATCAATCCACCATTTTTTATGACAAGTATCAACCATATTGGATTCATAACAAACATAAGGAAGTTGATTACCTTTCTTTTCAAGTCAAATCTTGAATTTAGGGCAATCCTTCTTTATGTGTCCCTTATTTTTACAAAAGAAACACTTGTGCTTATTCTTAATTTCAACATGAGGAGGTATCTTTGCCTTCCCCTTTCCTTTGACTTGATCTTTATTCTTTTCTTGTGTAGCCATATGCAACTTTCCCCAACCTCCATGACAATCTCCCTTCCTCTTACACACACATGGTCATGAATTCATTAATTGACCATTTGTCCTTATGTGTGTTGTAAGAGATTTTAAAAGGAGCATATTGAGGTGGTAAGGTATTCAAAATATAGTGCACAAGGAAAGATTCAGACATATCAACTGCAAGAGATTTTAATTGAGCCGCAATGTCCCTCATTTGCATAATGTGCTCACACACACCACTTAAATCGGTGAGCTTTTGAGATGTGAATCTCATAATCAGGGTGCTAACTAGTGCTTTATTTGAAGACACAAACTGGTCATCTATGGCTTTCAGCAACTCACGGACATTATCATGTTGATCAACTGACCCCTGAATACTAGCTGAGATTATAGTCTTTATGAAACATCACACTAAAGCGATTAGATCGCTCCCACTTTTCATAAAGATCAACCTCATCCGGCTGGCTAGTTTCAATAATGGGGGCCGGTTCATCTTTCCTTACAGCATAATCAATGTTCATCCAGCCCAAATGAAGAAGAATTTTCTCCTTCCAGACTTTATAATTATCACCTCTTAGTTCGGAAATATTACACTTCGTATCAGAGAAATTCATAGGTTGAAAGCCTGCAATATAATATGCATGCTTATGTCACAAAATAGAGATAACAAACTTAATCATGTCTTACCAATGTAAAACATGCGATAAATGAATCAACAATAAGAATCGAGTTAAATTCCTAACTTAATGATCCATATGTCTTTATGATGAAACTATCACATTACATGCCATTTCTCAATTATGTGGGTAAATCAAGAAACTTAACGTACTATTTCATCATGATTAATTATAAAAGTACAACAAAATTCCTGTGGGATGATCTCATTGCGGCAGATATGATCAATCACAATCAATGCCTTTTTACTATAGATGTGATCTTGAATGCTCAAAGCATAACATATACCAAAGATATTGTGGCTAGTCTTTAATAAATGAAATGCTGTTCACAAGGCATTAAACTGCATGAATCAATTTGATTAAATATTTATAAACGTTATATGTACAATAAATCCCATCATACATATATTTTGAAGTATAATAAATACATGACAACTTCAATTACAGAGTTTATACATGCATATAAGTTTTATACATGCATATAACTTCAATTCCCAAGAAACCAACATTATGCTCAAATCAAGAGAAATAAGGATGCTTTGATACCAAATATAAGCATAATGAATAGGCTATGAAAAAAAAAGATAGTCGAAATATGAATCCATCTAATTAACATAATCCAACAAAATTGCTGGAAAAAACTTATATCTAACATATATATGTATTAATCACATTATATACATGTCAGATTATTAAGTGCGGAAGAGAATACTTTAGGATACATACCTCCAGCCATTGATTCAAATGCAAATCTATAAAGCAACCTGGAAGACTGTAGGAAATTGATGTTGGATTCTTCTGAAATCTAGGAAATTGATGTTGGATTCTTCTGAAATCTAGTGCAATCAACCCAATGGTGTGTTTCCTTACAATCGCGAAATTTCAGGGGACCCAAGCCTCTAGATCAACTTTTCAAAGGAAAACTCCAGCAAAAATCAATATTTTTGATACATTTTTCAATAAAAAATATCTCATGTATTCGTATTTGGCGGTTACTAGAAGTTACTTAAGTTAAATAGTGGACAACATTAGAAAAACTGCCATGCAGAGATAAGCCGTGGGCACAGCTTAAGTCATGCGCGTTTCTGTAGTGCGGGACAGAATTGCATTTCTGATAAGCCGTGGCCACGGGTTATAAGAAATGCACTTGACAGAAGCAGTCATGTGATAGGCGCGGCCACGACTTATCTCATGTCCACTCTAACTACAAAATAATATATCAGAACGATTTGTCCAACATGTTTATGCAATATCGATTAAACTACTCCCCGTATATAAATTCCCCAGGTGGCCTCAAGGACAAAGACGTGGACTAATATGGAAATTTCGACGACATAGAAGGTGTATGGAAAGATCCGAACCAAGGCCAGCGACCATGAGGTGGACATTGCTATCGTGCTGAACAACTCTATCTCCTCTCTAAAAGCACTTTACCTCTCATTTTTCTCAGTTTTAAATTCCCCAAAACCTAGAGAATGAGACCGTGGCCTCCAGAAAAATAAATGTTGTATGATAATAACCTAAAATCAAATTTTACGACATTCATACGGACATAATTTTTATTTTGGGACAATCCCTAAGAAATCTTAATCTTTTAAGGGCGGAAAATGAAGGACAAGTGGATCCGCCCGGGAGCGCGAGCGGAAGCGAGAAAGCGAGAAAAGTGCGTAAATTTAAATCAAATTTAAATAAACGAATCCCAAGGGGTGTATCCTTGGGTGCTAAACCGGGCGTTCGATGTAGGATGTGTAAATATTGGAAACATATATTTAAACACATAGGGCATAGATATATATAATAAATCAATCAAAGCGTAAGGAGACCGTTACCTTCGATTGCTTAGCGTATGCTCCCGACTACTTGCTTTGTTCCTTCTCCGGAATGCTCACGAAATCCAAACGTATGGATTCTCCAAAGGTGATCCACACCACACCGGAAGAAACACACATTCTTCTTGCTAGAAAAGAACGGGTTTAAGAAGGAATCGATTTAAGAGAAGAACACTATGAATTAGTGCTCTCTTAAACTTACTTTGTTCTTCTTCTTGATTCAAAATCAAGTGAAGAACACAAGTGTGAGAGAGGAAGAGACGCCGCGAGTTGAGAGAGAGGAGAGAGGATCCGAAAATTGTCTTCTCTTTTTCCTAGAAAAAGATGAATAATGAATCACTTATGCTTGGTGTAGTATATTCTCATATATATGCATAATTAATGTGATTATTGGAATGTGTTTAGGTTCATCCAAGGATGTCTAGATTCATTCCAATCAATCACCATCAATTCTTCAATCAAGCCTACCAAAATTTATGGTATGATCAAATCATACCAAAAGGGAAGAGCTTGATTGGAGTTGATTTGTCTCTTTTCAAAAAGAGATAAGTCAACATACCACCTAGCATGAAACATGGCTGATTTTGCTTCCTACAAGGGAGGATGTCGGCCATGTTTAAATAAGAGAAGAAGTCAAACTTCTTCCTATTCCAAAATAGGAATTATTTCTCCTCTCGGGTAAAATTTGATGGACCGGGTTTTATCATAATCCAATTACGACGAACCTAACATTAAATCCAATTTAATGTCCATTTAAATTATTCCTGTTGATCTTTTAATCCAATTAAAAGATCCAACGTCTCAACGTCTCAACTTTCCATATTTAATCGAAAATCCAATTTTCCGATTAAACGAAGGCCTGATACAATATCGGCCCGTCCATCCAATGGGCTTTCCCTTAAGTAATCCAATTACTTATTTATCCTTCGAGATTGACTCCAAGTCGATCTCTCAACCTCCTCGGTGATTTGTGTGTGACCCTTTAGGTTCACCCTCAGCTAGACTTGCGCCCGTGTCCCACAAGGGCCCGTTACCATGGGTGGCCGTCTAGCAACGGTCCATGGCACTAGAGACTAGGTGAATTGGCGTGAACATTTAGGCGCCGATTCCGTACGGGTACGATCCTTCCGTCTACCGTCTCCCGGCTTTAGTCTAGGGTATGGAATTGGGCGTCAGTTCCCATCCTTGACTAGGCATCTATGCTTAATATTCAGGACCACGTATGCTTCATTGTGTCGACACATGAAACCGTTCCCTATTCGACCGACCACTGTGGCCACAACTTCAAATAGCATGAACGTGTCTCCGAGTGCATAGGAGATACCTCTGTCACATACTGACAGGGGACGGATCCTGTTCTTGGAATCCACCGTCCTCGCTACACATTCCGACTGCACTGGACAAGGCTTATGATGATCATCTTACAGAATGATCACCTCTCGCCAGATCCAAGATACATCTGTCATGTGCACACGACTGTCATGATCCCTCAAGTCTGAGGATTACTCCCGTACTATCGGAACCGGGGAAAACCAATCATACCGACCAAGCCTCTAAGGCTTTCATATGATGATCCCCTCGAGTCAGTTCAGTTGGCTCGACCCCAGTTGACCAACCCATCAAGATCGTGTAGGTGTCCCACGCCTGTCGCCGATGAAACACGACCCTCATCTAATGAACACGACTCTTGAAGCAAGTCTCAATAGGACTCTCGATGCCCTGTCTCGAGGTCCTCGACTTGGAACGTTTCAGACCCAACTCTTAATCAGTTGGTTTCATGATCACCATCCAATGCGTGCCCAACTGCATGAGTTGTTAACCATGGTCTGTAGGCTTTCTTGCGATATAAGTTAAACACCATTTTAACAAATGTGAAATGAGCGCAACAAAGTAAACACCAGAAGTGACAAATACTCATTTTATTCATCACATAATAATATTACATTTACATCAAGTTGTCAGATAGGTTTACAAATCGCCAAACCTATTGGTTTTCTGGTCACCTATTCTAATAATCTCCCACTTGACCTAAAGGCAATTACCCATTGACCTCAAACCTCTTATTCAGATGGTGAGTGTAGGCAACTTGCGACATGGGCTTAGCAAGTGGATCTGCTATGTTTTCTGCTGAGCTGACTCGGTCCAACTGAACATCACTCCTGCTATCCATCTCCCTAAGTAGATGGTAGCGTCTAAGAATACGCTTGGATCGTGATGAGATCTCGGTTCCTTTGCTAGCGCTATTGCCCCGTTGTTATCATAAAAGATAATTACAGGCTTAGGTACTACATCCAACCCTTGGATGTAGCTCATCAACCAAACCACTCCTTAACAGCTTCCAAAGCCGCTATGTATTCAAAACTCTATGGTGGAGTCCGCCGTGGTAGCCTGCTTGGAACCCTTCCAAGTAACCACGCCACCATTTAGTCTAAATACAAAACCAAACTGAGACTTGGCATCATCGTCATCGGACTGGAAGCTAGCGTCGCTATAGCTTTCCAGTATCAACTCTCCACCGCCGTAGATCAAGAACATGTCCTTAGTCCTTTTCAAGTACTTCAGGATAGTCTTGACTGCACTCCAGTGTGCCTCCCCGGCACACGACTGATATCGACTTGTTACGCTCAAAGCGAAAGCCACATCAAGTCTAGTGCACTGAACAACATACTGTATGCTGCCTACGGCTGAAGCACAGGGGATGTCCAACATCCGTTTAAGCTCCTCATCAGTCTTAGGAGACTGCTTCTTGGATAACTTAATTCCATGCCTCATAGGAAGGAATCCTCATTTTGAGTTCTGCATCTTGAATCTCTTCAAGACTTTCTCAATATACGAGGACTGGGCCATTCCCAACATACTTCTAGATCTATCCCTGTAGATCTTGATGCCAAGGATGTAGGATGCCTCGCCCATATCCTTCATGGAGAATTGCGTTGACAACCAAGCTTTTAGTGGTACCCAATATCTTAGCATCATTCCCAATGAGCAAGATGTTATCCACGTAAAGCACCAGAAACGCAACTGAGCTCCCACTGATCTTCTTGTATACATAAGGATCGGACTCGTTCTTGTTGAAATCATATCCTCGTATGACTTCATCAAAACGTATGTTCCAGCTTCAGAAAGCCTGTTTGAGGCTATAGATGGACCTTTAGAGACGACAGATCTTATGCTCTTCTCCAACAGTTGTCAAACCTTCCGGATGATCCATATAGATCTCTTCCTCTACGAAACCGTTGAGGAAGGCCGTTTTCACGTCCATCTGCCATATTTCATAGTCATACCATGCTGCTATGGCAAGCAATATCCAAATGGACTTGGCCATTGCTACGGGCGAGTAGGTTTCGTCAAAATCGACCCCGGGTCGCTGAGTGTAACCTTTCGCCATAAGCCTGGCTTTGAAGGTTGTAACCTCCCCGTCAGCTCCAAGCTTACGTTTGTAGACCCATTTACACCCTACGGGTTTTACCCCTTTGGTGGATCTACTAGGATCCAAACCTTGTTTGTATCCATCGAGTTCATCTCGAATTTCGTGGCCTCAAGCCACTTATCCGAATCGATGTCCGACATCGCTTCTCCGTACGTCTTTGGATCATTATCCAACTGACCGGTCAGGCCCAAAAATCCATACCTATCAGGTGCATGGGATACTCTGGCCGACCTACGGAGGACTGGAACAATATCAGTGGGAACTACTGGCTGAGATGTCATTGCCGCCTCATGGGGTGCCTTACTTGTTTCCTCAAGGAGCACCTCATCGCGCCGACTACCCGATGGAAAACACTTTTCCAAGAACACTACATTTCGCGAGACAAAAACCTTTTGCTCGGAGGGATCATTGAAATAATACCCCGCAGTTTCTTTCGGATAGCCGATGAACCTGCATAAACTAGACCTCCAGTCCAATTTATCTCCCACTAATCTCTTGACAATATGCGGGGCAACCCCACACTTTCAAGTATTTGTAGGAGGCAGGCTTGCCATGCCATATCTCATATGGCGTTTGGGATACCGTCTTAGATGGCGCCAAATTCAAAACTTTGGCCGCCGTCTCAAGAGCGTATCCCCAGAAGGAAAGGGAAAGTTCGGTGAAACTCATCATGGATCGGACCATGTCCAACAAGGTCCGATTCCTCCTTTCAGACACACTATTAAGCTGCGGTGTTCCAGGAGGGGTCCACTGAGAGAGAATCCCATTCTCTTTTAGATAATCAATAAACTCACCACTTAAATACTCTCCGCCTCGGTCCAACCGAAGGGCTTTGATCTTTCGACCGGTTTGTATTCCTTAAACCTTCCAAAGGCTTCAGACTTGTACCTCATCAGGTAAACATAACCATACCGTGACTGATCATTGGTAAAGGTTATGAAGTATGAGTACCCATCTCTAGCCTGAGTATTTAGTGGGCCACAGACATCTGTATGGATCAAGTCCAACAGACCACTGGCTAGCGTACTTTGTCCAACAAAGGGTTTCTTGGTCATCTTTCCCTTCAGATAGGATTCGCAGGTCGGTAGGTTGTCCAAATTGTCTATTTCTAGACTCTTTGAGTCTACCAACCTTCTTATCCTATCTTTAGACATATGACCTAACCTCGCATGCCATATCTGTGCGTTATTATGATCATCGCGTTTTCGTTTGTGTTTCGCGGTCATAATCCAATTATACCATTGAACACAAACATACCTAGATTGGAAAGGAGTTGTGGGCACTCCCTCTTCCAATGCCCTTTCCCTTGGCAATGCATGCAGACATCATTTGCCATGGACCGCTGAGAACCATGGGCCTTCCCTTTCCCTTTCCTTGGTCTAACCGGAGCAACAGGGACGCCGGAGCACGAGCAGGGGCTGCAACCGTCTTCCCTTTGTCCTTCTTCCTCTTCCAGCGTCTGGCCCTCTTGCCATTCGCCTTGGAGGTCGAAGCCTCTCCTATCAATACCGCCGGCGCCGACTTGTGGGTCGTTGCCTCGTATTGGACCAGCATGTTGATCAACTCATGAATAGACTTCTCAAGTCCGTTCATGTTGTAGTTTACAACAAACGGGTCATAGGATGGAGGAAGCGACTGGAGGATCACGTCAATGTAGGTGTCATTCTTAAGCCCAGCTTTAAGGCCCAGCTTTAAGGTCCTCGAGTTTCTCCACTAGGGAGAGCATCTTGACCCCATGACTTTGTACAGATGCTCCTTCAGCAAGCTTGGTGCCAAAGAATGCTTTTGTGGCGGCATATCTAATATGCCTATCCAGAACCGCATAAACCTCGTTCATGCGGAGCATTATGGTGGAGACGTTGTCCAGCCTCTCATACTGCTTCTGGATGTTGTTAGACATCGAAGCCAGTATGATACTGCGGACTTTCCGGATCTCCTCATGCCATTTCTCGAACGTCAAACGTTCTTCCGGCGTGGACCCCTCCGGTAAGTCGCTTGGTGGCGGCTCATCCAAGACGTAGCCTTGGTTCTCGAAACCGAGGACAATCCTCAGGTTTCTCAGCCAGTCCGAGTAGTTCATTCCATTGAACTTGTTAGTCTCGAGAATCATGGTTAATGGGTTCTTAGACATATCTACATTAATGAAAATGTAAAGCAGAAATTAGCAGATGATGGTAATATTATTGTTCAAGTTGAAGACTTGGTCTTTTAATCTTTAACCCTCCCACTATTTATACGAAAGTCCGCCACTCTCAAGCGGAGTTCCGGGAAAGCATTTTCTAATGGGCTTGGGATCCACAAGAGTAATCTCCATGCCCCGCTTTTACGATTCACATGAAGATGACCTCGTGGGAGATATCCAATATCATTCTCATCCAATGAGATTCCCAAGATATTTTGCCTCACCTATTCACATGGTTCCGAGGACTCCAAGCGAACCATGTTACTCAGTGTTAGGTCCGACCCATCAACCAAATCATGCCTCAAACTGTCGCCCCCCACGACTCGTGAGACAGGGAAACAACGAGCGCAGTCTTTTTGTTCACAACAATGGTGCAACTTTCCCCTAGTCCAAGTGTGCAACGACTCGTGAGATCACACTTGGGTAGTGGTAGCTTCTTCACCACATTGCCGTGGATGGAAGGCTCGAACAGATCAAAATGCCATTTTGATCCAAGTCCGTTCTGGGCCTAATATTTAATTTGGTCCAACCAAATGAGAGTTTGTGAATGACCGAGACCTCATCACATTATGGTGTTTTAGCATGCATAAATATCCAATATTTAAAGCGACAAATAAATACGCCGCATGCATAAAACATAGCATACCCCTGTTAGGATGATCACAAGCCCAACCTATACGACCCACTAAGCCCGCAATGAGTCTATGGTCTGTCTAGGGTGGTCCTAAATTATTACAATAATAATATACCAATTGTCATTCCAATGGGCCTTGAAGTGCTTCTTGTTTCACGCCTTGATGCTTCTCCTTGGGGTCTCCGACTCCAATTGCTTGTTGAAATTAAAACCTCACCAATCCTATCTACTCTCATTACAACTGAAAGTAATACATTGGTAATAAAGAAAACAAGCCTTAACATCATGAGGCTGAAAATACGGGAGATGATAGTCCCAAAAACAAGAGGCACGCAGGCCCCACCCAACAGAAAATAAATGATCATACATTTATCCATACATAAGGACTAGAGCTCTTGTGATCATCCCATGTTGATCCCATCAACACACATAACATAATTATTCCAAATAATCATGCATAAATACCAATGGATATTCCAAATACCCAAGTGATGTCCAACATCACATAAGCATAAACATATAAATAATATGCAAAATTCAAATTTCAAATTTAATGGACATTTTAAACAATGCATCCAATGCATGTATTAATCACAAATTAATTAAGCAAATTTAATTCAAGGAATAATCCAATTATTCCAAAATCAAAAATGCAAAATTAACATACTTTCAGAATATTCTGCAGAAAATACAGAAAATCAAAATTTATGGAAAACATCGAAAAAACGGCACAAAACGGCCCAGCTATTGTGCCGGCTGGCCACCTGCGCGCAAGCAACAAGCCTACGCGCCCAGCGCGTGCGTGCTCCTGCGCACGCGCCTGTCCGCAGCGTCCGAGCGCATGGCGCGCGTAGGCGGGCCTGCGCGCAGCCGCTGCCGTCCGAACCAATTTTTTTTTTTAATGTTTCAGCACAATAACAGTAACATTTTTCTGAAAATAAGCATGCAATTTAAGATCCAATCTAACAAAATTAAGCATGGCAAAAGTCCATTAAATCCAAACAATTGAATTATCATATTATTCATATATTTATATAATCTAACATGCCAATAAAGCCATTAAAAGCAAGTAGATCATGCCAAACACATAGATCTATGCCCCCTACATCGAATCGGGCTCTGATACCACTTGAAGGACAAGCAGATCCGTCCGGGAGCGCGAGCGGAAGCAAGAAAGCGAGAAAAGTGCGTAAATTTAAATCGAATTTAAATAAACGAATCCCAAGGGGTGTACCCTTGGGTGCTCAACCAGGCGTTCGATGTAGGATGTGTAAATATTGAAAACATATATTTAAACACATAGGGCATAGATATATACAATAAATCAATCAAAGCGTAAGGAGACCGTTACCTTCGATTGTTTAGCGTATGCTCCTGGCTACTTGCGTTGTTCCTTCTTCGGAATGCTCACGAAATCCAAACGTATGGATTCTCCAAAGGTGATCCACACCACATCGGAAGAAACACACGTTCTTCTTGCTAGAAAAGAACGGGTTTAAGAAGGAATCGGTTTAAGAGAAGAACACTATGAATTAGTGCTCTCGTAAACTTACTTTGTTCTTCTTCTTGATTCAAAATCAAGTGAAGAACACAAGTGTGAGAGAGGGAGAGACGCTGAGAGATGAGAGAGAGGAGAGAGGATCCAAAAATTGTCTTCTCTTTTTCCTAGAAAAAGATGAATAATGAATCACTTATGCTTGGTGTTGTATATTCTAATATATATATACATAATTAATGTGATTATTGGAATGTGTCTAGGTTCATCCAAGGATGTCTAGATTCATTCCAATCAATCACCATCAATTCTTCAATCAAGCCTACCAAAATTTATGGTATGATAAATCATACCAAAAGGAAAGAGCTTGATTGGAGTTGATTTGTCTCTTTCCAAAAGAGATAAATCAACATACCACCTAGCATGAAACATGGCTGATTTTGCTTCCTCCAAGGGAGCATGTCGGCCATGTTTAAATAAGGGAGGAAGTCCAACTTCTTTCTATTCCAAAATAGGAATTATTTCTCCTATCGGGTAAAATTTAACGGACCGGGTTTTATCGTAATCCAATTACGACGAACCCAATATTAAATCCAATTTAATGTCCATTTAAATTATTCCCGTTGATCTTTTAATCCAATTAAAAGATCCAACGTCTCAACGTCTTAACTTTCCATATTTAATCGAAAATCCAATTCACCGATTAAACGAAGGCCTGATACAATATCGGCCCGTCCATCCAATGGACTTTTCCCTTAAGTAATCCAATTACTTATTTATCCTTTGAGATTGACTTCAAGTTGATCTCTCAACCTCCTCGGTGATTTGTGTGTGACCCTTTAGGTTCACCCTCAGCTAGACTTGGGCCCGTGTCCCACAAGGGCCCGTTACCATGGGTGGCTGTCTAGCAACGGTCCATGGCACTAGAGACTAGGTGAATCGGTATGAACATTTAGGCGCCGATTCCGTACGGGTTCGATCCTTCCGTCTACCGTCTCCCGGCCTTAGTCTAGGGTATGGAATTGGGTCTCGGTTCCCATCCTTGACTAGGCATCTATGCTTTATACTCGAGACCACGTATGCTTCATTGTGTCGACACAGGAAACCGTTCCCTGTTCGACCAACCACTGTGGCCACAGCTTCAAATAGCATGAACGTGTCTCCGAGTGCATAGGAGATACCTCTATGATATACTGACAGGGGACGGATCCTCTTCTTGGAATCCACCGTCCTCGCTACACATTCCGACTGCACTGGACAAGGCTTATGATGATCATCTTACAGAATGATCACCTCTCGCCAAATCCAAGATACAGCTGTCATGTGCACGCGACTGCCATGATCCCTCAAGTATGAGGATTACTCCCGTACTATCGGAATCGGGGAAAACCAATCATACCGACAAGCCTCTAAGGCTTCCATATGATGATCCCCGCGAGTCAGTTCAGTCGGCTCGACCCCAGTCGACCAACCCATCTAGATCGTGTAGGCGTCCCACGCCTGTCGCCGATGAAATACGATACTCATCCAATGAACACGACTCTTGACGCAAGTCTCAATAGGACTCTCGATGCCCTGTCTTAATGTCCTCGACTTGGAACGTTTCAGACCCAACTCTTATTCAGTTGGTTTCATGACCACCATCCAATGCGTAGCCTAACTGCATGAGTTGTTAACCATGGTCTGTGGGCTTTGTTGCGATATAATTTAAACACCGTTTTAACAAATGTGAAATGAGCGCAACAAAGTAAACACCAGAAGTGACAAATACTCATTTTATTCATCACATAATAATATTACATTTACATCAAGTTGTCAGATAGGTTACAAATCGCCAAACCTATTGGCTTTCTGGTCACCTATTCTAACAGAAAAATGCTAATGGCCTCTTGTGAAATGAGCAAAAACTCTTTGTGGAAAATTTTTCAAATTATATCCTTGTGTTTTCCAAAATGATCCACAAAAAAAAAGCTCTTTATAAACAACGGTGTAATGCATACCCCCTTTGGGGGGGTTTTGTATGATTTTTAATAATAAATATTATTTTATGTAAAAATTATATATATTAATATTTACAATAATAATAATAATAATAATATATAAATTTATAATATTTTTTTGGGATAAATATTTGGTGTAATTACACGCAAATTCCCCGTGCTTTGGAATATTAATTACACCTACAAATAGATCATAATCAAGAAAGTTGAATCCATATTTTCATTCATGAGCCACGTCGGGGAGTTTACCAAACATATATATATATATATATATATATATATATATATATAACACTTTTCAACAAATTCTGGAAACAACCCAAACACTCACTGCAACCCCTTGCAGTGTCCTAAATCAAATCCACCCTCTAAAACCAATCAAAATTTCCAAACACAATCCCGAACAAGGCCATAGGATTATATATATCTACATATATGATTCAGGTCAGAGTTTGAGGTCTCCTTGTGGGTAGTCCTATCTGAGATGCTTGATAACTTGATAAAGATGAATAAATTATTAGGTTCATTGGAAAGTCTCCACAAAGACGTTCCACTGCCTAAGTCAGTTGAGGTGAGATCTGGGGGAAGATAAGAATGTTTTGTATCAAGTTAATATAACATACAATGGACAGAAATAGTTGTTGGGTATTTATAAGGTCAAATATTCGTAATTGTAGGGGTCCCTGTGGCATGATTTGGAGCTTCCAAGTACATGACGATCAACGGTTATGGTCCTGGATTTGTCAGGTTGGGTTGAACTGGGTGCAACGCAACCTAGGTAAAAAACACTTGGATCTATGTCCTGTATTTTACATTTATAGGGGAGGGGGTGTTTTAATCTTGTTGCTTTTATTATTGATATATCCCATCATTACTTCCCCACTTCTCTCACTGTGAAGTCATTCATACTGAGAAAGTTCAAGTATCACTTCCTTAACACCGTCCAATCTTGCCTTGTTAGTGAATCTGGGTCGTCAAGTCATGCCCGCTTTTCCAAGTCCTTCCTATAAATAGGTTGCCATTTTGATTCATTTTTCTCCTCCCACTCTTAAATCTTTAAAATCTCCTAGATCGAAACAAGCCCAACGACCTTAATCCAATTGAGTTCCAAAAGGTACTTCCCTAGAACTCGATCTCTTGTTACCTTTATTATTTAACAATGAGTTCAACAAGTACTTTAGGGAGCTCTGACTTTAGCTCATTCGCACTTTATCGGGGTCGTTTGTTACCTCTCCTTCCTCCAATCCCATTGAGGTGGTGGCGATCCATCCACCTATAAATCCTTAACCCGTAGGTCTTGCACCCCATATATCCTGAAGACTATGAAATAGATAGCGAGACCTCTGCTGCTAGACGAGTAGAATTTAATGGTAATAATTCTTGGGACTATTATTGTCTCTACACTAAATCTTCAGCCCAACCAAATTAGGTCTCAATTCTTTACTCCTAAGGGCTATCAAATAATTATCCCTATGTCATGTAATATGATGTATTTCCCTCCTGCAGATTATCGTACCATTTCATACGCCATGCTTGAGGCAAGCCACCATTTTCCTTTATTGGAACCTGTGCGTTTGAATGGGTTAGATATTTGCCTTCTACAATAATCTCTCAATTCATCCTTCTCATAATAGTTTTCCCCATAATAATGAGATATCTCGACTTCGACCCAAATTTTAATTATTTTTGTCTTTTAATTTCTTAACAGTTTCTGAGAGGTTAGGTGAGATGGGCTTTTTCTACCTGATCGCTCGACTTGGATGTAATTTTTTACTAATCTCCTGCCCAATGTTGAAAATTGGTGGGTGATCGCAAAAATGTATAGGCTACTAGCAAGTGCACTAGCTATCAAGTAGTATAATAAATGTAGATCCCACGAGATTTTAATAAAATAATTACCAAACCTATGACTAATCCCTATTATTTGGATGATAAAAAATTGAGGGATAAACTACTACTGCTAAGAGAAATGACTAAAAATAGCGACAAATAAGTTGGAGAGAATTCAATTATGAATGAGATGCTAAGGCTATAGGTCCACCTAATTGATCCAATGAGAGTCACATTAACAGATTAATCTAACAAGCAATCATTTTCTAAGCTGAGGTTTTTTTCAAGTTAATCTGATATACCCTCTCAAGTTATATCAAATCTATTATTACCAAGGAAATTAGTGGATTCCTCTCTTTCTAAGACCCATGATAATAATGCATTAAGATTTGTGGAAAAACTATACAACCAGATCAATCATTTTTATGTATGTCTATATATCATTCAATTCACACCATGAATTAAGCTATCGACTATGTAGAATCCCCTTCCAGTTCATCAATATAATTAAATCAGTCTAAGAGGTGATTAAGACCTCAAATTATAATAATAAGCACAATAATTCATGGACATATGAAAATAAAGTATAGATTAGTCTGAAAAATATTCAAAATATTGTCTC
Source organism: Sesamum alatum (assembly GCA_034509735.1). Classification (NCBI taxonomy): domain Eukaryota; kingdom Viridiplantae; phylum Streptophyta; class Magnoliopsida; order Lamiales; family Pedaliaceae; genus Sesamum; species Sesamum alatum. Next base: position 18,456,433 of record JACGWO010000006.1, read on the forward strand.
AAATAGGCTTCCCAAAAGCCTTAGCAAAAAGGAAATGAGTTCATGCTATTAAGTTCTAAAACAGAGGAAGGTCTTGAAAAACTCATGGTGTAGATAATCAAGCTTGAACGGTTGTCATTCCCGGTGTTGGATTGTCTTCTCCACTTTTCTTCTCGTTCTTGTGTTCTTTTCTCCCATGCTTTCTTCTCCTCTGCCTTTTGCGGGATTCTTCGGGGGACAACTTTATAGCGGACCACTTTTTTTCCTTTGTGGACGGCCTATATGTAGCACCTTCGTGACTATTGTTGGTCTCCACCCACTTCCCCGATCCCTCTTGGCATGGGGAATTTAATTTTCATGTGGAAGGTGGATATGATCGCCTGGAAGGCGTTTAGGGAAGACCTCCCCAAAATTATGGTGTATGCTGAGGGGGCGTCTACCACTAGGAACTTGATTAGACAGGTCCGCTTTAACGACCCCTGCCCCAGGGACAGGGAAAGGGCAATGGCTCCTCTTGGGCGTACCACCTCTCCCGCAAATCCATATAACGAAGTATCCAACTTCTCCGTGGGATTTTTCCCTAATTGCATATGATCATAAGCTTCTCCATATATGATATCCGCCGAACTCCCTGAGTCTATAAAGACTCTATTGACTTCGTAGTTGGCTACGGCATTATTGTGGGGGAGATGACTCCCGCTCCTTCAGTGGGGCCAAATTGAGTGACGGGCATGCCTATTTTCGCGCCTACATCCAAGACTTCTTCAGGAGGCGTGGCCTTGGCTTTTCGGGCTAGTGCCTTTCGAGCGCTATGAGAGTCTCCCTCCATGGGTCCTCCGAGGATCATGCGTATGAATCCCTTCCGAGGAAGGTTGGCATCCTCTGATGGCCCAGCTGGGGCTGGTCTGCGTCCTTCCATCCGGGGAGGTTCGGGACTGGACTCTGCCGGTGCTTTCCCCTGGTTCTGGTCATTTTTCTTGTAGGGACTGGTGCCTTGAGACTCTCCGCGGACGAACTCTAGGAGGTATCCATTTTGGACGAGCCGCTCAATCTCATATTTGATATGTCGACATTCCTATGTGGAGTGCCCATAGTCGTGGAATCGACAGAATTTTTCTGATTTGGGCCGTGTAGGGCCTTACCTAGATCCACGAGGTCGTATCAACAGTCCCTTCCCTTCTATTGCCATGAGGGCCTGAGTGATAGGAGCGTTAAGGGGAGTGTAGACAGGAGGGTTTTGGTTCCTCCAAGGGAGCATGTCGGCCATGTTTAAATAAGGGAAGAAGTCCAACTTCTTCCTATTCCAAAATAGGAATTATTTCTCCTCTCAAGTAAATATAACGGACCGGGTTTTATCGTAATCCAATTATGACGAACCCAATATTAAATCCAATTTAATGTCCATTTAAATTATTCTCGTTGATCTTTTAATCCAATTAAAAGATCCAACGTCTCAACGTCTCAACTTTTCATATTTGATCAAAAATCCAATTTACCGATTAAATGAAAGCCCGAGACAATATCGGCCCGTCCATCCAATGGACTTTCCCTTAAGTAATCAAATTACTTATTTATCCTTCTTGATTGACTCCAAGTCGATCTCTCAACCTCCTCAATGATTTGTGTGTGACCCTTTAGGTTCACCCTCAGCTAGACTTGGGCCTGTATCCCACAAGGGCCCGTTACCATGGGTGGCCGTCTAGCAACGGTCCATGGCACTAGAGACTAGGTGAATTGGCGTGAACATTTAGGCGCCGATTCCGTACGGGTACGATCCTTCCGTCTACCGTCTCCCGGCCTTAGTCTATGGTATGGAATTGGGCGTCGGTTCCCATCCTTGACTAGGCATCTATGCTCAATACTCGAGACCACATATGCTTCATTGCGTCGACACAGGAAACCATTCCTTTTTCGACCAACTACTGTGGCCACAGCTTCAAACAGCATGAACGTGTCTCCGAGTGCATAGGAGATACCTCTGTCACATACTGACAGGGGACGGATCCTCTTCTTGGAATCCATCGTCCTCGCTACACATTCCGACTGCACTGGACAAGGCTTATGATAATTATCTTACAGAATGATTACCTCTCGCCAGATCCAAGATACAACAGTCATGTGCACGCGACTGCCATGATCCCTCAAGTCTGAGGATTACTCCCGTACTATCGGAACCGGGGAAAACCAATCATACCGACCAAGCCTCTAAGGCTTCCATATGATGATCCCCGTGAGTCAGTCCAGTCGGCTCGACCCCAGTCGACCAACCCATCAAGATCGTGTAGGCGTCCCACGCCTGTCGCCGATGAAACACGGCACTCATCCAATGAACATGACTCTTGACGCAAGTGTCAATAGGACTCTCGATGCCCTGTCTCGAGGTCCTCGACTTGGAACGTTTCAGACGCAACTCTTAATCAGTTGGTTTCATGACCATCATCCAATGCATGGCCCAACTGCACGATTTGTTATCCATGGTCTGTGGGCTTTGTTGCGATATAAGTTAAACACTGTTTTAACAAATGTGAAATGAGCGCAACAAAGCAAGCACCAGAAGTGATAAATACTTATTTTGTTCATCACATAATAATATTACATTTACATCGAGTTGTATAATAGGTTACAAATCGCCAAACCTATTGGCTTTCTGGTCACCTATTCTAATATGTCCTTACTCTTCTCGCCCCGTCCTTCCTTCTTGGAGGTTTGGGCCTCTTCCATGTTGATGTATTTGGTTGCTCTTGCTAGTAGACTATTAAAATCTAGTGCATGTTTCTTAGCCAGGGATTTGAAGAAATCCCCATCTGAAAGCCCTTGAGAAAAGGCGCTTGCTTTGACCTCCTGTGTGGCTATAGGTGTTAGAATAGGTGACCAGGAAGCAAATAGGTTTGGCGATTTGTAACCTATTATACAACTCGATGTAAATGTAATATTATTATGTGATGAATAAAATGAGTATTCGTCACTTTTGGTGCTTACTTTGTTGCGCTCATTTCACATTTGTTAAAATGGTGTTTTACTTATATCGCAAGAAAGTCCACAGACCACGGTTAACAACTCATGCAGTTGGGCCACGCATTGGATGTTGGTCATGAAACCAACTGATTTAGAGTTGGGTCTGAAACGTTCCAAGTCGAGGACCTTGAGACAGGGCATCAAGAGTCCTATTGAGACTTGCATCAAAAGTCGTGTTCATTGGATGAGTGCCGTGTTTCATCGGCGACAGGCGTGGGACGCCTACACGATCTTGATGGGTTGGTCGACTGGGATCGAGCCGACTGGACTGAATCGCGGGGATCATCATATGGAAGCCTTGGAGGCTTGGTCAGTATGATTGAATTTTCCCGGTTCCGATATGTAGCACCCACTAACGGCACTACGACTATATCTTTCCTAAATGTCATACTTAATGTAAACCCTGATTATATATATAATTATGCATATAATCCAGTCCCTACTGAGTATGATTATACGTAGCCTCATCATTACAACAAGTATATCTATCATCTCATCCACAAAATCTCATATACATATATCAAGTACGACAAAAATGGGACTATTATAATTAGTTCGCATGTTATTCTCGCTTTTAATCCAAAATGTGAATTCTATTTCTATTTATGATAAGGAGAAAACTGCATACTGGCCCGACCTAACTGGAATGCAAATCGTGGACCTAGTTGTCGTGAATAGGCACAGCAAAATCTACACCTGAAAAATGTTAGCAGAGGGATGAGCCTGCAACTCAATAAGTAAACAATCGGTACCAACTATATACGCACCTCATTTATATCAACAAGACAAAACAAGCAACGTATATAAAATATAATCAACTTAATCAAGTACATTTCATTTCATTTCTCCACGTAATCATCCCATAACACGATAACCAATCAAACTTGTCTTTTTCCTAGTTGGCTTATCAGAAAGGTGATATAATGTTTTTCTCCACCAACTCAACCTCATTATTCATTCATATATATACATGAATCCCCCTTGACATGCCACACAGACTCATCAATCTCATTTCGCATCAAAGCTCTTTCATTTCACATCATAACTCTTTTCATTTCGCATCATAGCTCTTTCCACATCGCATCATAGCTCTTTCATATCGCATCATAGCTCTTTTCATTTCATTTTGCCACATAGGCTATTCAACAACATCAAGGGGTATTCATATTATAATTACATTTAATTTCCATCACTCCCTCGATTCCACATATCACCGTTCTTGTAAGCCAACTAGCCACATAAAACCACATAGCAGCATTTTTCAAGTACAAGCACATATCACTGATATCAAACAACCAATGGCATATCTTTCTCATTTCACTTTCACGACATAATCATTTCAAAGTAATCATAAACCACTCGTACAGTTTAAAATAGATTAGTCAAGCACGAATCATAGGCTCACATAAAAGTAATATCACCAAGAAATGAAACATATATAGATAATACTAATTATTTACGTACACACTAATAGAAATAAAGAACATATATAAGTAGCACTAATTATTTACTTACCTCAATCTTATACAGATTTAGTTAGCTGATATGAAGTCGTACGATCATCTACTTTATCCCCGTGTCCTATCATAAGGTATAATGCGTATAATTAATATCTAGAATGTCAATTTCTAAATAAAATATTAAATATTATTTATATATATATCACCAATCTCTCAATATTTCATTAAACCCTTCATCCTATTATAACTGCCATTCATAATAACAATTCTTGGATTATATTTATCTCAAAATATACTTATCTTTACTAAATATAATATTTAAAAATATATTCTATAATATTTCTCAAATAAAATTTTCAACCCGATTAAACTAAGGCAATCAATTGTAGAAATTATTAAATCTAGTAAATTAAGCAGTTTAAGCCATTAATTATAACACCCCTAATTCAATTGAGACATTTAACCAGGCACTAATTATAAATACTCAAATTCATAAAATTTTCCGGTTAAACACTAAATCGAATAGTATAATTAACATTTAATAAATACACTTATTAAATAATATCATTATATAAATTAAAACTAATTAAAATAAGTTATTTCTTACCTTATTTTCGCCGATCTGTTTCTGTGTGTGTATGTATGTGTTTAAAATGTGTTGTGTGTGAGTGTGTGTTTATAAATGATGGGGGGTGGGCGGCCCATCATTATCCCACCCCTCTTTTTCCCTTTTCTTTTTTATTTTTTTATAAATATTTTCAAAATACCCATTACGTCCTTTCTAATTTCTTAATTAATATAATTTGCTCCCAAATATTATATAAAGCTCCAATTCACTCCGTTCAAGTCTTAATATGATCACAATTTAATCTATAATATATCTTATATTAATTAAATTTTTTAAATAAATTACCAATTAACCCCATAATTATGAATAAAAATTTGTGGGCGTCACACGATAGTACGGGAGTAGTCCTCAGACTTGAGGGATCATGGCAGTCGCGTGCACAGGATGGTTGTATCTTGGATCTGGCGAGAGGTGATCATTCTGTAATATGATCATCATAAGCTTTGTCCAGTGCACTCGGAATGTGTAGCGAGGACGGTGGATTCCAAGAAGAGGATCCGTCCCCTGTCAGTATGTGACAGAGGTATCTCCTATGCACTCGGAGACACGTTCATGCTGTTTGAAGCTGTGGCCACAGTGGTTGATCGAACAGGGAATGGTTTCTTGTGTCGATGCAATGAAGCATACGTAGTCTCGAGTATTAAGCATAGATGCCTAGTCAAGGATGGGAACCAACGCCCAATTCCATACTCTAGACTAAGGCCGGGAGATGGTAGACGGAAGGACCGTACCCGTACGAAATCGGTGCCTAAATGTTCACGCCAATTCACCTAGTCTCTAGTGTCATGGACCGTTGCTAGTAGGCCACCCATGGTAATGGGCCCTTGTGGGACACGGGCCCAAGTCTAGCTGAGAGTGAACCTAAAAGGTCACACACAAATCACCGAGGAGGTTGAGAGATTGACTTGGTGTCAATCTCGAAGGATAAATAAGTAACTGGATTACTTAAGGGAAAGTCAATTGGATGAACGGGCCGATATTGTATCGGGCCCTCGTTTAATTGGTAAATTGAATTTTCGATTAAATATGGAAAGTTGAGACGTTGGATCTTTTAATTGAATTAAAAGATCAACGGGAATAATTTAAGTGGACATTAAATTAGATTTAATGTCGGGTTGATAATAATTGGATTACGATAAAACCGGTCCGTTAAATTTGACCCGAAAGGAGAAATAATTCCTATTTTGGAATAGGAAGAAGTTGGACTTCTTCCCATAATGAGCATGGCCAAAATGCTCCCTTGGAGGAAGCTAAAATAAGCCATGTTTCATGCAAGGTGGTATGTTGACTTATCTCTTTTGGAAAGAGACAAATCAACTCCAATCAAGCCCTTCCCTTTTGGTATGATTTGATCATACCATAAAATTTGGTAGGCTTGATTGAAGAATTAATGGTGATTGATTGGAATGTATCTAGACATCCTTGGATGAACCTAGACACATTCCAATAATCACATTAACTATGTATATATAGGAGTATATACAACACCTTGCATATGTGAATCATAATTCATCTTTTCAAGGAAAAAGAAGACAATTCTCGGCCTCTCCTCTCCCCCTAACTCTCGGCCATTCCTCCCCATTTCTACTTGTGTTTTTCACTTCGTTTTGAATCAAGATGAAGAACAAAGTAGGTTTAAGAGTACACTAATTCATAGTGTTCTTCTCTTAAACCGATTCCTTCGTAAACCCATTTTTCTCTAGCAAGGAGAACGTGAGTTTCTTCCATTCTAGTGTGGATTACCTTTGGAGAATGCATACGTTTGGATTTGTGAGCATTCCGGTGAAGGAACAATGCAAGTGCCCGAGCACACGTAAAATCTACAAGGTAACGGTTTATTACGCTTTAGTAGATCTTTACTATTCATCTATGCCCTATGTGTTTTATGTATGTTTTTTATATTAACACATCCTACATCGAACGCCCGGTTGAGCACCCAAGGGTGCACCCCTTGGGATTTCGCTTTATATGTGATTTAATTTTAAATTACATATCAATTTACGCTTTCTCGCTTCCGCTCGCGCTCCCAGCCGGATTCGCTTGTCCTTCAAGTGGTATCAGAGCCCGGTTCGATGTAAGGGGTATAGATCTATGTGTTTCGCATGATCTACTTGCTTTTATGATTTTAATGGCATGTTAGATTACATAAATGTATGATAATATGATGATTCAATTGTTTGAATTCGATGGACTTTTGACATGCTTATTTTATTAGATTGGATCTAAAATTGCATGCTCATTTTCAGATTATTATTACTGTTTTTGTGTTGAAAAATGATGTTGAAAAACATAAAAAAAATAAATAAATAAATTTGGACAGCAGCGGCAGCGGTTGGCTGCCGCCCCTGTCGACCGGTCACTGGCTGGCAGGCGCCCTGCTGGGCGCGCGCGGGCTCACGCCCGCGCGCAGGCCTGGTCGGCGTGCCTGCCAGCGTCCGTGCTGGCAGGGGCGGCCGTGAAAGAATCGGGTATGGCCTGGGAACGGAACGGAAGCGTAAAAAATGTGAAATTAAAGCATTATATAAAACGAATTCAAAAGGATGTTCCCTTTGAAGTTGCCGGGCGTCCGGTGTTTGTCAAGAGCATAACAACATAAAATAAACATGCTGGATATGTGGCTAAAGGAATAAAAACAAAAGGTACAAGAATACAAATGAGAACCTACCTTTTGTTTCACAAACGTAGCACCGTTTACAACTTTGTTCCCTTTACGTTTTCTTGTTCCGTTCACTTGAGAATTCAACGTAAAATTTCTCTAAGTATTGTCCACACCTCACAAGGGATTCAAACTATAGTTTATTGCTAGATAAAATATACTTAGAGAAGAAGAAAACAATTCTAAAGTAACACTATCAATTAGTGATCTTTAGAATATTTTTAAGTTCTTTCTTTCCAAAAGAAATGAACTCATAGAGAGAATTTTCAGAGGTGTTTTTTTGGCTAAAATCTCCAGCAAATATTGAAGCAAGTTAGTGTATTTTTTGTGTAGTGTATTTTATGTGTAAGTAGGAATTTTTGAATTCAAAATTCAACTTCCATTAATAAACCTCCAAGGCTAACTTCCACATATACACTATTATAGCACAAGTATCACCCATGATGGCACATGGAGAACCACCTACACATGCACCTCACATGGCCTATACACATTAGGAGAAAGCTCCAAATTCTCCTACAACATGCTTCAACTTGTATAAGATGTGGACTTGAATTCCATGCTTTTGGACTTTATTAATCTAATTAAATATAAGTCCGAACAAGAATCATTGGGAATTAATTAATCTAATTAATCTCAATCCAATTGAATCCCAATAGTTTATTTAATCCAATTAAATAAACATAAGTCCACATTAAGAATAATCGATCCAATCAATTATTCTAGCCAAAACCCAATACATTAATCCAATTAATTTAAAGGTTCTTCGTCCAAAATTAACTAATCCAATTAATTAACTTGGACCATCCATCAAATGGATTTTCCAATAAATGATCCAATCATTTATTTTCTCTCTTGAATAAATTTAATCCAATTAAATTTATTCGCTTCATCTAGAATTAATTCCAAATTAATTCCACCAGATCCAAAGTGATTTGTGTGTGACTCATTAGGTTCACCCTCAGCTAGACTTGGGCTTGTTTCCAACACAATTGATCAATTAAATCCAATTTAATTAACTGTTTTTTCAATTAACCCTTAATCGAAAAAACGCCCGTCACCATAGGTGGCCATCTAGCAACGGTCCATGGCACTAGAGACTAGGTGAATGTTGGCGTGAACATTTAGGCTCCCGAGTATCATACGAGTACGGTCCTTCCATCATCCGTCTCCCGGTCTAGGTCTAGGGCATGGAATGTGGCGTCGGTTCCCATCATGGACTAGACAACTATGCTCAATAACTCGAGACACATTTGCTCTATTGATCGACGTAGGAAACCATTCCCTAATCGACCAACCGCTGTTGCCACATACTTAAAGAGCTTAAACCGTCTCAGAGCGCATAGGAGACTCGACTGTCATATACTGACAGGTGACAGATCCTATCTTGGAATCCACCGTCCTCAATACATATTCTGACTGCACTGGATAAAGCTTATGATGAACGTATCCCAGATATGGGCATCTCTTGTCAGACCCTAGATACAGCCTTCATATGCATGTGACTGCTATGATTCCTCAAGTTCGAGGACTTATCTCGTACTATCGGAGCCGGGAATTCCATTCATACCGACCAAGCCTCCAAGGCTTCCATATGACGATTCCCGCGAGTCAGTTCAGTTAGCTAACACCTTTGTCAACTAACCCACTAATATTGCATAGATGTCCAACGTCTGTTGCCGATGAAACACGACACTCATCCAATGAATGCAATCCTTAGTGCAAGTCTTTGTAGGACCCTCGATGCCCTATCTCGAGGTCCTCGATTTGGAACATTCCAGACCAACCCTCAGAAGTTGGTTTCATAGCTACCATCCAATGCGCAGCTCCACTACATGGGTTATCTAATTGGTCTGTGGGCATTTGTTGTGACGTTAAAACAAACATATAGTGCCACGGATGAATACTTACTACATTCATTAAGTCAATAAAGATTGCTAAATAGTACCCAAAACCGCCAATCCAATTGGCTTTCTGGTCACCTAGTCTAACAATCTCCCACTTGACCTAAAGCTAATCACCCATGTTCTCAGACTTATTTGAGCATGAGTAATCTGCGATATCCGGCTCGGTCCCACGGGTCTACCTTATTTCTGCCAAGATGATGCGGTCCAACCGCACGTCACCTCTTCATACCATTGCTCCAAGCAGATGGTACTGTCTAAGAATTTTCCTAGATCCGTGATGAGATCTCGGTCCTATAGCTTGCGCTACAGCCATGTTTTTATCCTCCAAGGTAATTACTGGCTAGTCCGTGCTAGGCACCACACCCAACCATTGGATGTGGTTTTTCATCCAAACCACTCTCCGAAGAAACTTCTAAAGTTGCCATACATTCAACTTTCATGGTCCATCGTGGTGTCCCACTTGAAATCTTTCCAAACCACCACCTTACCGTTATGCCTGAATATATGTTCATACGGAGACTAGATATTATTCACATGATCCTGGAAGCTATCGCTATAGCCTTCTAGAATCAACTCTCCATAGAACTTGCATCAAGAACACTTCTTTAATCCTTATTCAGGTATTAAAGACTATTCTCAACAGCAGTCTACTGCCTTCTCGGTATACACCGATTTATGTTGTTACGCCCAAAGCATACACAACATCAGGTCAAATGCATGAACAACGTTCGTGTTTCAGTGTTTCCTAACATCTTAAATTCATTCCAAATGAATAAGACGTTACACACTTAAACACTAGGAACACAACTAAACTCCCACTGACCCTCAAAGCTCGTTACTTATCGAGTCATACCCCGCATGAACTCATCAAAATGAATATTCTAGTTACATAGAGTTTCGAACCTAGTTTGAATTCCATGTCGAATCACACGGCTCCAAGCCATTGATTCGATCCAATGTCCAACATTGCTTCTCCTTATGTCTTTTGGATCATAATCCAATTGACCGGACTGACCCAGAAATCTATACCTCTCATGTATCTAAGATATTCTGGTCATCCTTAGGAGAACTGGAATATAGTCAGTGAGTAAACTTGATTTCAAATGATGTTTGCAATATCGTACTGAGGTGTCGCTCTACTTGATTCCTCAAGGAGCTACTCCTCACATCGGTTATCCTCTGAAATCCAATTTCTCTTAGGACTTGCAAGCTAGTAGGCTCAATTTTTCTAATTTCTAGACTCCTTGAATCTACTAACCTCCTTATACTATCTAGAGGAATGTGACCTAGCTTTGCATGCCAAATCTGCGAGTTTATCTTGATTATCCATTTCATCATTTGTTTTGAGCATTCATAATCTAATTATGGGATAGTATTGAAACAATTATGCAAACAACCTAGCAGACAAGAATAATCATTTTTTATCAAATAAAAGAAACTTTCATTGACCAAAAACATGTAATCCTTATTGTCTAACAATAGAAAAACATAATTTGATCATGTTAGGTTACAAAATTGTGACCTATCAACTCTATCCTAACATGATCACTAATAGCTAAGCCTTACTAGTCCTATAGCTTCTATGGCAATAACCCAGCCATTGTCTAGCTTTAGAATTATCTCCGTCTTAGCCTTCTACTCCTTTCCATCACCTGCAAACCATTTGCAGATATGAGCTCTACAGCTGGTATCCAATACCTAAGAGTAGAATAATAATCATGTTAAAGCTCAAATCAAATGTACCTTGGTTGGAGAGGAGTTTAGGACACTCCCTTTTCCAATGCCCCTTTTTTTCACGACAATATATGCAAACATCTTTTGGAATCCTTAACTGCCAAACCGCCTTCCTCTTTCCTTTGCCCATGCCCAGCATGGCAACAGGAGCGCTCTGTGCACTAGCAGCGGCTGATTCTGTCTTACCCTTCTTCCTCCTCCAGCGTTCGGCCCCTTTGCCTTTCGCTATTGAGGTCGAAGCCTCCCCCACCAATGCCGACGGCGTAGACTTTTCAATCGTTGCCTCGTATTGGACCAACATGTTTATCAACTCATGAAGGTCTTTTTCAAGCCCATTCATGTTATAGTTTACGATAAACTAGTCGAAGGAGGGAGGAAGAGACTGAAGGATCACATCGATGTACGTCTCTTTTCCAAGATCAGCTCGGAGGTCTTTAAGCTTCTCCACTAGGGAAAGCATCATCACTCCATGCTGGTGTACAGACGACCCTTCTGTCATCCTAGCTCCAAAAAATGCCTTCGTCGCAGCATATCTATTATGCCGGTCCAGTACCGCATAAACGTCTTTCATGCGGAGCATTATCGAGCTGACACCATCCAGCCGATCATACTGTTTCTGGATCTCATTAGTCATGGATGCTAGTATGATGCTGCGGACCTTGCGGTTGTCCTCCTGCCATTCATTAAACGTCAAACGCTCTTCTGACGAGGACCCCTCCGGCATGATCCGAGGAAGAGGCTTATCCAAAACGTAAGCCTAGTTTTTGAAATCTAGGACAATCGTTAAATTTCGCAGCCAATCATTATTGTTTGTTCCGTCAAATTTGTTAGTCTCAAGAATTACAGCAAGTGGATTCTTAGACATCTACATTCAAAATGTGAAACATAAATTTAGTAGATTATTATAATATTGAATTCAAGTTAAGACTTGGTCTTTAGTCATTAACCTCTCCCACTATTTCTTCAAAAAGCCCACCACTCTCAAGTGGGGTTTTCGAGAAACCATTTCCTAGAGGGCTTGGAGTCCACAAACGCAATTCTCCATGCCCCGTTTTTACGATTCATATGGGAAAGGCTTTGTGGGAGGTATCCAATACCATTCTCATCCAATGAGATCCCCAAGATAATTTGCCTAGCCTCTTCACATGATCCCACGATTTCCAAGCGAATCATGTTACTTAGCGTTAGGCCCGACCCATCAATCAAATGAATATCTCAATTACCGCCCCCCACGACTCGTGAGACAGGGAAATAGGAGTATATTCCATTCATTCACAACAACAGTGCAGCTTTCTTCCATTCCAAACGTGCCACGACTCGTGAGACCACGAATGGGTGAAGGTAGCTTCTTCACTACATTGCTATGGATGGAAGGCTTGGAATAATCAAACCATTTGATTTTAATTCGATTTTGGCCCTAATATTTACTTGGACCATCCAAGTGAGAGTTATAGTTTATTAAGACCGAGACCTCATCATTATTAGTATTTTGCATGCTCAAGTTTCATACATTAAGCGCAATACGATGCATTCCAAACACACCATACATCAAAGCATAAAACATAAACACATGCAAAAAAGCCTAGCACGCCCTTGTTAGGATGATCACAAGCCCAATCCTAAGTGATCCACTTGAGCCCGCAGTGGATCAATGGTCAAACTTAGGGTAGACCTACACTATTACAATTTTTACATCCCATTATCATTTTAATGGGGCATTGTAAAATCCTCCTTTTTTCTTCTTGACCTTCCACCGTGGGCTCCGTCAACGGGGGCCTTCATCTCCTTGGAAGCTTACATTAATAAAATAAAGCCTCACAACCTAATCTACTCTCATTACAACTTAAAAGAAACCCCAATCATAAGTCGGGGGAGTACATTAAAAGAGAGAAAGAAAGCCTTATTATTCCAAGGCAAAAAACGATAGAGAGAAGGGAAAAACAAAAAGGCACGCAGGCCTCACCCAACAAAAATTTAAACCATACATAGGCTAAAAAGGGCTAGTGATCATCCTTTGTTGTTTATCAAATAAACAACAATAAAGCACATTTATATAAAATATAAACATGCCAACAAATAAATACATCCCATGTATATATCAATAGATATCCAATATCTAAAACAATAAACATAATAAAATGCAGAAAATATCATATCAATAATGCAATTAAAAATGTGGATATCAACTATATAACCAATTCACAAACAATTTTTTTTTTTTATTTGGAAACCATTTTCAAAATAATATAAAACATAAAATAATTTTAGAAAAATTCAATTTAACTAAAAATTAAAATATGCCAAAATTAATAATTTCAGAAACTAAAAAAAATCAAGAAAATCCAATTTTCTGGAAAAAACGGCACAAAAGTGCTGCCGGTCGGCCGTCCCAGACGGCCGTGCGTGCGCGGCCGCCCGCCCGCAAGCACGTCTACCGGCCGCGCGCGCGCGGGCGCACGCCTACTGCCCCTCCCGGCGGCCGGCACCGTTTTTCACTTTTTCTCTTTTTTATTTTTTTTTTCAAATTTCTACTGTGAAACTGAAAAGTGAACATGCATTTACAGAAAATCAAATTTTCAAAAATGCATGGATATCCATAATTTCAAAAGCAAAATTGACACATATTTTATACACATATTATCATGATTTAAAGCCATAAATCATTCTTTCCAAAAGCAATTTAAACATGTAAATCCTATAGCCACAACACCGAAGCGGGCTCTGATACCACTGAAAGAATCGTGTACGGCCTGGGAACGCAACGGAAGCGTAAAAAACATGAAATTAAAGCATAATATAAAATGAATTCAAAGGGGTGGTCCCTTTGAAGTTCCCGGGCATCCGGTGTTTGTCAAGAGCATAACAATATAAAATAAACATGCTGGGCATGTGGCTGAAGGAATAAAAATAAAAGGCACCAGAATATAAATGAGAACCTACCTTTTGTTTCACAAACGTAGCACCGTTTCCAGCTTTGTTCCCTTTACGTTTTCTTGTTTCGTTCACTTGAGAATTCAACGTAGAATTCCTCTAAGTACTGTCCACACCTCACAAGGGATTTAAACTATAGTTTATTTCTAGATAAAATATAGTTAGAGAAGAAGAAAACAATTCCAAAGTAACACTATCAATTAGTGATCTTTAGAATATTTTTAAGTTCTTTCTTTCCGAAAGAAATGAACTCATAGAGAGAATTTTCAGAGGTGTTTTTTTGGCTAAAATCTCCAGCAAATATTGAAGCAAGTTAGTGTATTTTTGTGTAGTGTATTTTATGTGTAAGTAGGAATTTTTGAATTCAAAATTCAACTTCCATCAATAGACCTCCAAGGCTAACTGCCATATATACACTATTATAGCACAAGTATCAGCCATGATGGCACATGGAGAACCACTTACACATGCACCTCACATGGCCTATACACATTAGGAGAAAGCTCCAAATTCTCCTACAACATGCTTCAACTTGTATAAGATGTGGACTTCAATTCCATGCTTTTCGACTTTATTAATCTAATTAAATTTAAGTCCAAACAAGAATCATTGGGAATTAATTAATCTAATTAATCTCAATCCAATTGAATCCCAATAGTTTATTTAATCAAATTAAAATAAATATAAGTCCAAATTAAGAATATTCGATCCAATCAATTATTCTAGCCAAAACCCAATAAATTAATCCAATTAATTTAAAGGTTCTTAGTCCAAAATTAACTAATCCGATTAATTAATCTTGGACCATCCATCAAATGTATTTCCCAATAACTGATCCAATCATTTATTTTCTCTCTTGAATAAATTTAATCCAATTAAATTTATTCGCTTCTTCTAGAATTACTTCTAAATTAATTCCACCAAATCGAAAGTAATTTGTGTGTGACTCATTAGGTTCACCCTCATCTAGTACGGGAGTAGTCCTCAAACTTGAGGGATCATGGCAGTCGCGTGCACAGGACGGTTGTATCTTAGATCTGGCGAGAGGTGATCATTCTGTAAGATGATCATCATAAGCCTTGTCCAGTGCAGTCGGAATGTGTAGCGAGGACGGAGGATTCCAAGAAAAGGATTCGTCCCCTGTCAGTATGTGACTGAGGTATCTCCTATGCACTCGGAGACACGTTCATGCTGTTTAAAGGTGGCCACAGTGGTTGGTCGAAAAGGGAATGGTTTCCAGTGTCGACGCAATGAAGCATACGTAGTCTCGAGTATTAAGCATAGATGCCTAGTCAAGGATGGGAACCGATGCCCAATTCCATACCCTAAACTAAGGCCGGGAGACGGTAGATGGAAGGACCGTACCCGTACGGAATCGGTGCCTAAATGTTCACGCCAATTCACCTAGTCTTTATTGCCATGGACCGTTGCTAGATGGCCACCCATGGTAATAGGCCCTTGTGGGACACGGGCCCAAGTCTAGCTAAGGGTGAACCTAAAGGGTCACACACAAATCACCTTGGGAGGTTGAGAGATTGACTTGAAATCAATCTCGAAGGATAAATAAGTAATTGGATTACTTAAGGGAAAGTCCATTGGATGGACGGGCCGATATTGTATCGGGCCCTCGTTTAATCGGTAAATTGGATTTTTGATTAAATATGGAAAGTTGAGACGTTCGATCTTTTAATTGGATTAAAAGATCAACAGGAATAATTTAAGTGGACATTAAATTGGATTTAATGTCGGGGTTCATCATAATTGGATTACGATAAAACCCTGTCTGTTAAATTTGACCCGAGAGGAGAAATAATTCCTATTTTGGAATAGGAAGAAGTTAGACTTCTTCCCATAATGAGCATGGCCGAAATGCTCCCTTGGAGGAAGCTAAAATCAGCCATGTTTCATGCAAGGTGGTATGTTGACTTATCTCTTTTGGAAAGAGACAAATCAACTCCAATCAAGCCCTTCCCTTTTGGTATGATTTGACCATACCATAAAATTTGGTAGGCTTGATTGAAGAATTAATGGTGATTGATTGGAATGTATCTAGACATCCTTGGATGAACCTAGACACATTCCAATAATCACATTAACTATGTATATATAAGAGTATATACAACACCTTGCATATGTGAATCATAATTCATCTTTTTCAAGGAAAAAGAAGATAATTTTCGGCCTCTCCTCTCCCCCTAACTCTCGGCCATTCCTCCCCATTTCTACTTGTGTTTTTCACTTGGTTTTGAATCAAGAGGAAGAACAAAGTAGGTTTAAGAGTACACTAATTCATAGTGTTCTTATCTTAAACTGATTCCTTCATAAATCCATTTTTCTCTAGCAAGGAGAACGTTAGTTTCTTCCGGTGTAGTGGGGAAATACCTTTGCAGAATCCTTACGTTTGGATTTGTGAGCATTCCGGTGAAGGAACAACGCAAGTACCCGAGCACACGTAAAATCTACAAGGTAACGGTTTATTACGCTTTAGTAGATCTTTACTATTCATCTATGCCCTATGTGTTTTATGTATGTTTTTTATATTAACACATCCTACATCGAACGCCCGGTTGAGCACCCAAGGGTGCACACCTTGGGATTTCGCTTTATATGCGATTTAATTTTAAATTACGTACTGATTTACGCTTTCTCGCTTTCGCTCGCACTCCCGAGCGGATCCGCTTGTCCTTCAATAGGCACCTTCAGGGCGGTAGCGATGAAACAATGCAAGTATTCCCTCAAGGATTCGGAATCCTTTTGGCGGACATTGAAGAAGCTGAGGGAGGTCTTGCATTGCTTCCTTCTACTTGAAAATTGGTGAACAAATAGCAAGCTAAACGCCTGGAAACTCCTCACCAAGCCGGGGGTAGTTGGTTGAACCAGTACTGGGCCGATCGGGCGAAGGTGGTCACAAAGACCCGACATTTGATCCCATATGTGTATTGATGGAGGAGAGTTGCGTTCTCGAATCGTGACAGGTGATCCTGCGGGTCAAGGGTGCCATCGTACTCCGCAATGGTGGTGTCCGATAGTTGGGAGGAAGCTCGTCCGCCATGGCCTCCTTGCTGAATGGGATACCGCCTTGCATCTCCAATGGGATTCCTATCATCCTATGTTGTACATCTTGCAAGCTTTTCTGCAGGTGCTCTAGTTGGGGCTCCCAACGCGGGGGAGGGTTATCCAGCGTCGGGGAGGAGGAACGGGTTCCCCTCATGTAGTTTGAGAAACCTCTACCCTGGAAGGATCTCGCCATCTTCCGTCGGCCCGGCGGGCACTGAGGTAACTCCCTGGGGTCCGGGGGCCATCGCCACCTATCATCTGTGCCCGTGTAGTAGATGTAATCATCTGCTAGATGGCCACAATCAGTCCTGAGGACAACCTATCAGAGGAGGTGTCCGAGGGGGTACTGCCCCGCGGAGGGTCTGACAGAGGTTGGGAAGGACTGGAGGGTCCGACCTCCCCTCTACTGGAGGGAGCCAGGGGGCTCTAGACAGTACTTGCAGCGCCTGAGGGTTGGTAGGAGCGTTTGCGGCCTCCTGCTCGCCTGATCCGCTATTGGGAGTGTCCATAATCCCCACGTCTTAGTTATGTGCTTCCACAGACAGCGCCAATTGATGTGAGCTGAAAGAGCTCATTCTTGGGCTTGAACAAAGCGGCCTTTAATTTTTCACAAGCTATGAAATGGGAACTTGCAAAAAAAGCGTTAGCACTCCGACGCTCAAGTCAGTAAGCAGTTGTGGAAGAATAAATGTAAACAAAATAAAAAGGAGATGAATTCTCATGATTGAAGAGCATAAAATAAGCAAAGCGTGAGTGTGAGAATATAAAATCGTGTATTAGAGTGCTAAAAACATTACTTGAACTAGCCATATGGGCTAGTATTTATGGAGGAAGAATTATGGTTGGGAAAGACTCCTTGTTGTCTTAGACTCTGGAAGGACTACATGTTGGCCTTCCCAGAATCTGCAGTCCCTGGACTCCTTGAAAGTAGGGAGTCTGTTGAAGGGGTCTTCAGCGGATAAGGATGAGCGGTAAACCTAGTCAACCCTTATCCTCTCTTGGTGAGCCTGGGCCTCCGTCCTGGCCTTTCTTGATGTGGCTCCTTCTCCAGCTTGCACCGGACTCCCTCCTTATCGGGGCAGGCCTGATCAATACCTCTTTGGACATGGGCCAGTATCTTGAATGGGCCTCCTCCTGATCATAAGTGGGCCTTTGTGTAGGGCTCCAATACCTTTCTTTTGGATTCCTGCAAGTATTTTTGGGCTTTTGGGTCTCGATTTTGGATTGATCTTTTTAGCATATATCAATGAAAATTTCCTTATTATTTACACCCCTAAAATATGTCTATTACAATCATTCCCCTAAAATATAATTTAAATTATTATAAAAAAATTATTTAAAATAAATACTACCCAAAATTTATGATTTTTATAATTACTATAGAATCTATTTAAACTTTAAAAATTTACAATTCTTATATTTTACATGACTATTAAAAAATTTACATAGTTTTTGTCTGTGCTTATATATATATTGAACTTTTTAAAGAAATAAATTATCACAATTTTAAAAAATTACATTGAATATATATATATATATACTGTACAATATGCAAATCTATAATATTCTATAAATTTTTGAGTAATGAAAGATATATTTTAATTATGCGCACATATAATTGACTAAAAAAACTTATAAAAACTAAATAACATATTTATATATATATATATATATATTTACCATAAGTAAGTTTACTTTGTAAAACATATTTGTATATATTGGGCTTGTAAATAGTTTTTGTATTACACAATTTATAAAAAATTATAAATTATAAATATTATTTTTAAATAAAATTTGAGTATAATTTTAAATCACTAAAACTAATTTTTGGGGAGATTTTTTAATAAAATATATTTTAAGGAGTAAAATGAAAAGTATAGGGCACAAGTGAGAAAGGTGTTTTTATCCTATCAATGCTAAATTATATTGTCAGGAAGATCTTTGTTACAATTCACACTTTAGGGGAGTAAATATGATTGCATGCATAGTTAGGAGTGCAAAATGTATTTTACACTAATATTAATCTTGTGGTTAAAAAATAGAAATACGATCGAAATATAAACGTGGGGTTCATATGTTTTTCTCTTTCAACTTCTTACATACTTTTGTATTCGGGCCTATCAATGGGTAGGGTAAGACCCTACCCAGATCCCTACCCTAAAAAGAGCCTAATAGTATAATTAATGTATAAACACAGACCTAATGAGTCCAAGACACAGTGGGTCTGAGACCCGAAGCATTCCATCAAGACCCGGATTTTTGGGTCTGGATCCGGATCCAAATTCAGACCTCACCTAATATCTTTTTTATTTTTTGGTTTAAACAAAAATAAAAAATAGTTATTATGTGTGTATGTATATATGTATGTATTCCAGATCATCTGTGCACAAAAACAAAAAATGAAAAACTAAACTATTAACACAAAAACAAAACGTTAAAAAGCACAAAATTTAACACAAAAACAAAAAATGTAAAGCAGAACCCTTAACACAAAAACAGGACTTCCACTGCTAATAGGGATAAGTTCAAATTGTTTCACGCAAGAGAGAAGAGGGATTTTGTGGAGGCGGCGTGGGTGCGGTGGCAGCGGCGACGCGTTCCTTGAGGTGGGCCCACCGGCGACGGCGTCGCAGAGGGTTGAGAAGAGAGCTAAGGGCATGGCCGTGGACGCAGTGGAGGCGACGACGCGTTTCTTGAGGTGGGCGCACCAATGGCGGCGGCGCGGAGGGTTGAAGGGAGAGCAAGCGCGGAGGAGGAGGTGGGCATGGCGGCGGGGACGAAGGTTTGAGAGTAAGAGTATTTCTGCCGACGGAGGGTTGAGAGAGAGGAGAGTAAAGGGCGTGGGTTCTCGGACGCCTGGAACGGTGGAGACAGGAGAGAATTAGGTTAAATTGGGTCCATATAAAAATGGGTAAAATCAGTTATATTATCCGACCCTAATTCAATTATTTTTATTTAATGGATTTGAATTTGGGTCTAGATTTGATTTACAAATGCGGGCCTAAATTTGGGTCTGGACCTGTTACAATGAACCTAAGTCTGAATAATTTAGACCCATTGACAGGCCTATTATATATTCTTTCTTGGGGTTGAGAAACTTCTAAAGCCTAATGAAAAGTCATTTCTTACAATTTTGTTGGTCAACAAACTTGAAAGGATAGAGAACTAAAATCGTTGAATTGTTTCACAACGTAAGAAAGCTCCACCAGTCTTAAGGTTGACTGATTAGTTGATGGACAATACTAGTTCTATCTATCTAGTCAACTTTAACATGCTGCTTTCTTCCTTGTTGCGCTGCCAAAGTTGTTGCACTTTCAAATTATCTATACTATTATAAAAGGAAGAGGGTTTATAAATTCAAAGTAGTAGTTTTGATACCATTACACCAAATTATTATAATACCAAAAATATCATTCAACTTTCCCACTCATATTGAATTAACTACTCAATCAAGTTTTTTTTTAAAAAAAAAATAATTCCATGCAATTAATGTACTCAAAAAAATTAAATTTACTCTCATTTTGTTTGAGTTTATTGTTGATTGAAATAGAAATAATAGATATTGGAAAAAATTTTAATTTTTTAATTTAATTTGAGTGAAAAATATTTATTGATAATTAACGCATTAAAAAAAGTTATCAGATAGTTTTTATATGTAATATTGTAAGACAATAAAAAAGTTTTAATATACAAGAACAAATTATGAGCTTTAATAAAATAAAAATATTATTAAAAAATATGCGCGCAGGTACTGCGTGCCACGGTGTCTAATTGTTATCTAATAAATGTGGTTCAAAACACGCCTTAGAGGGTGTTTGGCTAAGCTTAAAAGTTCCTCAAAACATCTTATAAGATGTTTGGGAGCTTATAAGTTCCAAAAATTTGTTTGACAAAATTTTTGTTAAAGAGCTTATAAAATCTCAAAATA
The DNA here is from genome assembly GCA_034509735.1 of Sesamum alatum. Lineage (NCBI taxonomy): Eukaryota > Viridiplantae > Streptophyta > Magnoliopsida > Lamiales > Pedaliaceae > Sesamum > Sesamum alatum. The sequence continues at coordinate 18,477,728 of JACGWO010000006.1, forward strand.
AGATGTTTTGGATCATATAAGTTCTTAAAAATAAAGTTAACACTTCTAACTTTTTTCAAAACATCTTATAAGTTCTATGAAATTAATATGTTATATGACAAAAATACCCTCATTCACCACACACACACTCTCTCTACATACACACACTACACATACTCTCTCTCTACATACACACACTCTCTCACTCTCTCTCTACATACATACAACACTCTCTCTCTCTCTCTCTCTAGGATTTTAAAATTCTTTATTGTTATTATTTTTTTTCATTTAAAAAATAGAAAATGCTTCATTATTAAATAATAAATTATTATAGCTAAACAAAAATAACATTGCTATGATATTATATTTATTGAAAAAATATAAATTCAAGACATTATAAGCTATACAATTAGAAATAGCCATTGCATCAAGAGAAAAAAATATATATTCATATTAATATTCGATTAGCATGAACGTACATATATATTATTTTTATCAAAATTTAGGTCATAATCCGGCATTTTTTTTGTTTTTGTAAAAAGAATTATCTAATAAATTTTTATTTGAAGTTAAACTAATGTTACTATTTATGAAATTATTTTAAAAATATTTAATACAAAATATGTCAACAAAAATAATAATTTATTTGATTCTAATAGTATGACGTCTGTTTTGATCATTTTATCAATAAAAAGACCTTATTATGCCAAAAACTTACAGGAAGGGGGATTGCAGCCGTACGCTCAAACGAGCCGTTGTAATACCTTTGTAGGCACACAACACAATATTTAAGGTACAAGGCGGTGTTTAACCAACCAGCCTTACGCCTGAAAGCATGAAGCCACCTGACAAATAAGTATACCACTATACAACGCTCCTTAGATAAGAACAAATAGTTCTTGCTGTTTTGGCAGTTCAGTTGGTGCGTCTACTCGTTGGCTACTTTATACCAAATTCTGAATGGCTGAATTATTCCTTCACCCTAACATCTTATAAGATGTTTTAGAAAAGCTTAGCCAAAGACCCTCTTAATGTGAGTTTCGTCCTTGTCAATGTGTCTATTAATGTGAGTTTTGACTTAATATGTATATATCTATAAATATATATTCGCGCATTTATTTATATTTTGTATTAGTAAGTGAAATAAAGATAAAATTAGAGCGAAATACGAAAAATTAGTACACATAGATATACTAGGGAGAGCACGGTACCATGCACGGCGCGATGCATTAAAATGGATCCAATTTGTGCATTTGTTCAGACCCAAAAAATAAAAAACATACAAATTTATAGAATGTGTGTAAATACCACATTTTTTCACTATAAATTATACAACTGAACTCCGATACTCCAAAGACATGAACATAAAATATCGACATACAAAACATTGAATTATATAAAAAATAATAAACACAATACCCGATTTTCGTCAATTGAAAAACGCTCTTTAAAAGAATTCTCAAACAACACCCAGACCAGCACTATTATAGTTACTAATAATTGTAGGACATAATTTATTTAGGAGATAATTACATTTATACCCCTAATCTATGGTCTATTTATACAAACCACCTCTATCTTTTGAATAATTACACATATACCTATTAGAAATGTAAGCATCATTTACACAAACCACCCCTAATTTTTTATAAAATTATACTTACACCCCTCAAAATGATCGGTATTATTACACAAACTACCCTATTTTTTTGGCTATCAATGGTGGTTTATATAATTATACAAAAGACAAAGGTGATTTGTATAAATAGACTATAGATCAAGAGATGTAAATATAATTATTCCATTTATTTATTTATTAATTAAGTTAGAAAACGTAAGCAGACAGAGACTTTGTGTTACAAAATTAGCATTATCTACCAACATTAGAGTCATCATTTGAGGGCATACGAGTAAAAGGAGGCACGAACAAGTGAAGGCATTTATGGGAACTAGAGAAATTACGACATTACACCCCCCCCCCCCACCCACCCCCCAATGGAACTATCATATTTAGCATCATGTAACGAAACAAGGGATATGATTGTAAAGAGCCATTACTTGTCTTTTATAGAGCACTAGTATAACCCCCTTTCAGTTTGGAGGGGGGGGGGTGTTGGTACTTTTTAGAGAAAAAAGAACCTATTGAGGTCGATATGAATTGTGGCATACTGAGGTTGTAATATTTCGGGTTGTATTCCAATATAAATAAAGTAACTGATATTTTATTCTATTATTGAGTGTTAATTTTACCTTACATCAAATATCGCTGTCCGTGGGATTACATAGTCATGAGTCCCGATGTTTAGAATGCAGGCAAAATCTAGAATAAGAGATGTTGGTGCGAATAAGAAAGTCGAACTAGAAGAACAACATTGTGAGGGAGGACTCTCGCCACTTGAGAGCATTAACTTCGATGAGTAGAGACAAAGACAAGATTTGGAGGTGGATCCACCCTAGAAAGACTTGGATGCGAATCCACCCCAAGAGATTTTGAAGGCAAATCCATCCCCATAGGAGTTGGAGGCAAATCTATCCAGGAGGGGTTGGAGGGGAATCTATCCTCAGAGGAGTTGGAGGCGAATGTATCCAAAAATGGGGCACAAAGGCATGAGTTGAAGGTGGATCAACCCCAAGAGGAGTTGAAGCTGGATCCTACCCAGGGAGAGTTGGATGTGAATCCAACCCACAAGGGGCTAGAGGCAAATCTATCCAGAGAGGAGTTGGAGGCAAATTCACCATAGAAGCATAGACAGTGACAAGAGTTGGATGTGAATCCATCCAAGAAGCAGAGACAAAAGCAGGAGTTAGATACGGATCCCCCTAGGAGGAAATAGAGGCAGATCCACCTTAAGAGAAGTTGGAGGCGAGTCCACCCCATGAGGGGTTGGAGATGAACCCATCCGAAGTGGAGTTGGAGCTGAATCCACCCCATAAGTAGGGATAAAGGCAGGAGTTGGTGGCAAATCCACCATAAGGTAAAAATAAACCGAGAACTTAGAGTGAGAGTTGTATCGTAACAATTCTCGGTCCAAATAGTGAACTAATCGAATCGTAGAAATGTTTTGCTTACCTTGAATAAAATTATACATTCCGTTCTAAGTGAAGGACAAGCGGATCCACCCGGTAAGCGCGACCGGAAGCGAGAGGGATGCGAATACGTAAATTTAAACCGCATAAATAAATGTAATAATCATAAGATCCCAAGGGGTGTACCATTGTGTGCTCAACCGGGCGTTGGATGTAGGATGTATCAACATAAAAATCATATTGAACATAGGGCATAGAATTGAAATAAACTACGAAAGCGTATAAGCCAAAGATACCTTTGTAGTTTTTCACGTGTGCTGCTACTTGCGTTGTTCCTCTCCGGAATGTCCACCAAGTTCAAACATATGAACTCTCCAAAGGTGATCCACACCACACCGGAAGAGATCCTCGTTTTCCTTGCTAGAAGAAAACGGATCTAGAAGGACTCGGTTTAAGAAGATGAACACTATCAATTAGTGTTCTTCTTAAACTCACTTTATTCTTTTAAATGATCCTAGATCAAATAAAGAACACAAGTGTAGGGAGAGAGAGAGAGAGAGAGAGAGAGAGAGAGAGAGAGAGAGAGAGAGAGAGGCCGAGAGCTAAGGGAGAGAGAGGAGTGATTTTTCTTCGTCTTTTCCTAGAAAAGATGAATATGAATCTTATGCTTTGATGTTAGTATATACTCATATATATACATAATTAATGTGATTATTTGAATGTGTCTAGGTTAATCCAAGGATGTCTAGATTCATCCCAATCAATCACCATCAATTCTTCAATCAAGCCCACCATCTCTTAAGGTAATGATTGAATCATACCAAAAGTGAGAAGTTTGATTGGAATTGATTTGTCTCTTACCAAAAGAGACAACTCATTCACACCAAGCACCAACATGTCCGATTTTTGCTCCCTCCAAGGTAGCATTTTCAGCCATGCTTATTTAAGGAAGAAGTCCAACTTCTTCTCATTCAAAAAATGGAATTAACGCACCTCTCAGGTCAAAAATTTAATGGACCGGGTTCTACTGTAATCCAATTACAACGAACCCAAAACTAAATCCAATTTAATTTAAGGTCCACTTAAATCATTCAAGTTGATCTTTTGATCAACTTTCTACGTTAATCGATAAATCCCATTTACCGATTAAATGAGGGCCGGATACAATATCGGCCCGTCCATCCAATGGACAATTCCTTAAGTAATCCAATTACTTAGTCATCCTCCGAAAAATTGACTCCAAGTCAATTTCTCCACTTTCTCGGTGATTTGTGTGTGACCCTTTAAGTTCACCCTCAGCTAGACTTGGGCCCGTGTCCTACAAGGGCCCGTTACCATGGGTGGCCGTCTAGCAACAGTCCATGGCACTAGAGACTAGGTGGATGTTGGCATGAATATTCAGGCGCCAATTCCGTACGTGTACGGTCCTTCCGTCTACCGTCTCCCGACCTTAGTCTAGGGTATGAAATTGGGCGTCGGTTCCCATCCTTGACTAGGCATCTATGCTTTATACTCGAGACTACGCATGCCTTATTGGATCGACATAGGAAATTATTTCCTGTTCGACCAACCACTGTGGCTACAGTTTTAAGCAGCATGAACGTGTCTCCAAGTGCATAGGAGATACCTCTGTCACATAGTGACAAGGGAGGGATCCTCTTTTTGGAACCCACCGTGCTCGCTACACATTCTGACTGCACTGGACAAGGCTTATAATGATCATCTTACAGAATGATTACCTCTTGCCAGATCCAAGATACAGCCGTCCTGTGCACGTGACTACCATGGTTCCTCAAGTTAGAGGACTACTCCCGTATTATCGGAACCAAGAAAATCAAATCATACCGATCAAGCCTCCAAGACTTTCATATGATGATCCCCGCGAGTTAGTCCAGTCGGCTCGACCCTAGTCGATCAACCCATGAAGATCGTGTAGGCGTCCCACGCCTGTCGCCGATGAAACACGACACTCATCCAATCAACACGACTCTTGATGCAAGTCTCTATAGGACTCTCGATGCCCTGTCTCGAGGTCCTCGACTTGGAACGTTTCAGACGCAACTCTTAATCAGTTGATTTCATGACCACCATCCAATGTGTGGTCCAACTGCATGAGTCGTTAATAGTGGTCTATGAGCTTTGTCGCGATATATGTAAAACACCATTTTAGCATATGAAAAATGAGTGCAACAAAGAGAATACCAAAGGTAACGAATACTCATTTTTCATTACATAATATTACATTACATCAAGTTGTCAAATTAGTTACCAAATGCCAAACCTATTGGCTTTCTAGTCACCTATTCTAATAATCTCCCACTTGACCTAAAGCCAATCACCCATTGACCTCAAACCCATCTTATCCAGATGCTGAGTATGGGCAACTTGCGACACGGGCTTAGTAAGTGGATCTGCTATGTTTTCTGCGGAGCTGACTCGGTCCATCCGGACGTCACCCCTGCTAACCATCTCTCTGAGCAGATGGTAGCGTCTAAGAATATGCTTGAATTGGTGATGATATTTCGGTTCCTTTGCTTGTGCTATGGGCCCGTTGTTATCGCAGAAGATAACCACTGGCTCAGCAATGTTAGGTGCTACACCCAACTCTTGGATGTAGCTCTTCATCCACACCGCATCCTTAGCAACTTCCGAAGCTGCTATGTATTCATACTCTGTGGTGGAGTCCGCCGTGGTGGCCTACTTGGAACTCTTCCAAGCAACCACGCCACCATTCAGTCTGAACAAAAAACCAGACTAAGACTTGGCATCATTGTCATCCGACTAGAAGCTAGCGTCGTTGTAGCCTTCCACTATCAATTTTCCACCACCATAGATCAAGAACATGTCCTTAGTCCTTTTCAGGTACTTCGGGATAGTCTTCACCGCACTCAGTGTGCCTCCTCGGAACACGACTGATATCGACTAGGCACACTCAAAGCGAAAGCCACATCAGGTCTAGTGCACTGGACATCGTACTGAATGCTACCTATGACTGAAGCATAGGGGATGTCCAACATCCATTTAAGCTCCTCATCAAGTTTAGGAGGTTGCTTCTTGGATAACTTAATTCCATGCCTCATAGGAAGGAATCCTCATTTTGAGTTCTCCATCTTGAATCTCTTCAAAACTTTCTCAATGTACGAGGACTGGGCCATTCCTAACATCCTTCTAGATGTATCCCTATAGATTTTGATGCCAAGGATGTAGGATGCCTCGCCCATATCCTTCATGGAAAATTATGTCGACAACAAGGCTTTAGTGGTTCCCAACATCTTAGCATCATTCCCAATGAGCAAGATGTCATCCACGTAAAGTACCAGAAATGCAATCGAGCTCCCACTGATCTTCTTGTATACACAAGGATCGGACTCGTTCTTGATGAATTTATATCCCCGTATGACTTCATCAAAATGTATGTTCCAGCTTCAGGAGCTTGTTTGAGGCCATAGATGGACCTTTGGAGACGGCAGACCTTCTGCTCTTCTCCAACAGATATAAAACCTTCGGTTTATCTATATAGATCTCTTCCTCTATGAAATTGTTGAGGAATGCGGTTTTCACGTCCATCTGCCATATTTCATAGTCATACCATGCTACTATGGAAAGCAGTATCCAAATGGACTTAGCCATTGCTACAGGTGAGTAGGCTTCCTCAAAATCGACCCCGGGTCACTGAGTGTAACCCTTCGCCACAAGCCTGGCTTTGAAGGTTGTAACCTCCCCATCAGCTCCAAGGTTACGTTTGTAGACCCATTTACATCCTACGGGTTTTACCCCCTTGGGTGGGTCCACTAGGGTCCAAACCTGGTTTGCATCCATTAAGTCCATCTCGGATTTGATGGCCTCAAGCCACTTATCCGAATCGATGTCCGACATCGCTTCTCCGTACGTCTTTCGATCATTATCCAACTGACCGGTCAGGCCCAGAAATCCATACCTATTAGGTGGTTGGGATACTCTGGCTAACCTACGGAGGACTGGAACATTATCAGTGGAAACTACCCGCTCATATGTCACTGCCACCTCATGGGGTACCTCACTTGATTCCTCAAGGAGTACCTCATCGCGTCGACTATCCGATGGAAAACCCTTTTCCAAGAACATTGCGTTTCGCGAGACAAAAACCTTTTGCTTAGAGAGATCATAGAAATAATACGCTGCAGGTTCTTTCAGATACCCGATGAACCTGCATAAACTAGACCTAGAGTCCCGTTCTCCCACTAATCTCTTGACATATGCGGGGCAACTTTACACTTTCAAGTATTTGTAGGAGACAGGCTTGCTATGCCATATCTCATATGGCATTTGGGATATCTTCTTAGATGGCGCCAAGTTCAAAACTTTGGCCGCTGTCTTAAGAGCATATCCCCAGAAGGATAAGGGGAGTTCGGTAAAACTCATCATAGATCAGACCATGTCCAACAAGGTCCGATTCCTCCTTTCAGACACACAATTCAACTATGGTGTTCTAGGAGGGGTCCACTGAGAGAGAATCTCATTCTCTTTTAGATTATCAATAAATTCACCACTCAAATACTCTCCACCTTGGTCCGACCGAAAGGCTTTGATCTTACGACTGGTTTGGTTCTCTACTTCAAGTCTGTATTTCTTAAACCTTCCAAAGGCTTCAAACTTGTACCTCATCAGGTAAACATAATCGTACCGTGAGTGATCATCGGTAAAGGTTATGAAGTACGAGTACCCACCTCTAGCCTGAGTATTTAGTGGGCCGCAGACGTCTGTATGGATCAAATCTAACAGACCATTGGCAAGCGTACTTTGTCAAATAAAGGGTTTCTTGGTCATCTTTCCCTTTAGACAGGATTCACAAGTCGGTAGGTTGTCCAAATCATCTATTTTTAGACTCTTTGAGTCCACCAACCTTCTTATCCTATCCTTAGAAGTATGGCCTAACCTCGCATGCTAAATCTGTGCATTATCTTGATTATCATGTTTCCGTTTGTGTTCTGCAGTCATAATCCAATTATACTGTTAAAGTATGTACAAACCGTTCACCAATGTAACAAGCAAATGAGAAACACCATCATTTATAATATAAAAACCATTTTTATTGATGGTGAAAGAATATCCCTCCTTATCAAGGACCGGGATTGATACAATATTCTTAATCATCCTAGGTACATAGAAATAGTCGTTCAGTACAATCCTAACATGACTACTAATGGCTAACTCCATTGATCCTACGGCTTCCGCAGCAACGGCCTTGCCATCGCCTAGCCTCAGGATAATCTCATCCTTGGTTAGCCTTCTGCTTCTTTGCAATGCCTGCAAATTATTGTAGATGTGAGCACCACACCCAGTATCCAATACCCATGAAGCAGAATTAGTTATCATGTTTACTTCAACCACAAACATACCTGGGTTGGAGAGGAGTTGTGGGCACTCCCTCTTCCAATGGCCCTTTCCTTGGCAACGCATGCATACATCATTTGCCTTAGACCGCTGAGAACTAGGGACCTTCCCTTTCTCTTTGCCCATTCCCACCGGGGCAACAGGGGGGCCTGGAGCGCGAGCAGGGGCTGCAACCGTCTTCTCTTTTCCCCTCTTCCTCTTCCAGCGTCCGGCCCTCTTGCCATTTTCCTTGGAGGTCGAAGCCTCTCCTATCAATACCGCCGGCGCCGACTTGTGGGTCGTCGCCTCATATTGGACCATCATGTTAATCAACTCATGAATAGACTTCTCAAGTCCGTTCATGTTGTAGTTTACAACAAACGGGTCATAGGACAGAGGAAGCGACTGGAGGATCACGCTAATGTACGTGTCATTGTTAAGCCCAACTTTAAGGTCCTCAAGTTTCTCCACTAGTGAGAGCATCTTAACCTCATGACTCTTTACAAATGATCCTTCAGCAAGCTTGGTGCCAAAGAATGCTTTTGTGGCGGCATATCTAATATGCCTATCCGGAACCGCATGAACCTCGTTCATACGGAGCATTATGGCGGAGACGTTGTCCAGCCTCTCATATTGCTTCTGGATATTGTTAGACATCGAAGCCAATATGATACTGCGTACTTTCCGGTTGTCCTCATGCCATTTTTTGAATGTCAAATGTTTTTCTGGCGTGGACCCCTCTAGTAAGTCGCTCGGCAGCGGCTCGTCCAAGACGTAGCCTTGGTTCTCGAAATCGAGGACAATTCTCAGGTTTCTCAGCCAGTCCGAGTAGTTTGTTCCATTAAACTTATTAGTCTCAAGTATCATGGTCAACGGATTCTTAGGCATATCTACATTTATAAAATGTAAAGCAGAAATCAACAATTGATGGTAATATTATTGTTCAAGTTGAAGACATGGTCTTTTAGTCTTTAACTCTCCCAATATTTATACGAAAGTCCACCACTCTCAAGTGGAGTTTCGGGAAACCATCTCCTAGTGCCCCGATTTTATGATTCACATGAAGAGGATCTCGTGGGAGATATCCAATATCATTCTCATCCAATGAGATTTCCAAGATATTTTGCCTCACCTATTCACATGGTTCCGATGACTCTAAGCGAACCATGTTACTCAGTGTTTGGGCCAGACCTATCAATTAAATAATGCCTCAACTGTCGCCTCCTACGACTCGTGAGACAGGGAAACAACGAGTGTAATCTCTTTGTTCACAATAATGGTGTAGCTTTCCCCTAGTCCAAGTGTGCCACGACTCGTGAGACCACACTTGGGTAGTGGTAGCTTCCTCACCACATTGTTGTGGATGGAAGGCTCGGACAGATCAAAATACCACTTTGATCCAAGTCCGTTCTGGGCCTAATATTTAATTTAGTCCAACCAAATGAGAGTTTAATTAAACGACCGAGACCTCATCACATTAAGTATTTTAGCATGCATAAATATTCAATATTGATCAAAGCGTTTAAATAAATACGCCGCATACAGAAAACATAGCTTACCCCTGTTAGGATGATCACAAGCCCAACCTATGCGACCCACTGAGCCCGCAGTGAGTCTATAGTCTGTCTAGGGTGGTCCTACATTATTATAAAAGTAATAAACCCATTTAATTCCAATGGGCCTTGTGGCTCTTCTTGTTTCACGCCTTGATGTTTCACCTTGGGTTTCCGACTCCATGGGCTTTTTAAAGTATAAAATCTCACCAAAAAAACAACTATCTACTCTCATTACAAAAGAAAGTGATACATGGAAATTATACAAACAAGTCTTAACATCATGAGCTGAAAAAACGGGAGATGATAGTCCCAAAATAAGAGGCACGTAGGCCCCACCCAACAAAAATGTAAATAAAAGACATTCATCCATACACAAGGTCTAGGGTTCTTGTGATCATCCCATGTTGATTCCATCAACACACGTAACACAATTATTCCAAATAATCATGTTTAACCATGGATATTCAAAATATCCAAGTGATGTCCAACATCACAAAGTACAAATGTATAAATAATATGCAAAGTTCAAATTTCAAATTTAATAGACATTGCATCCAATGCATGTATTAAACTAAAATTTATTAAGCAAATTTGATCTAAGAAAAAATCCAATAATTCCAAAATCAAATATGCAAAATTAAATTCATTTTCAAAATAATGTGCGGAAATTCTAGAAAATCCAATTTTTCAGAAAAACATTGAAAAACGGCACAAAACGGCCCAGCCGTTGTGCCAGCCGGCCGCCCGCAGGCACAGGGCTGTGCGCGCGCACGCAGCCAGCCAGCCTGCGCGCACGCACCCTGTGCAGCGCTGGCCTCGACCAGCAGTTGTGTGCCTTCGCACAGCATGCGTGCGCCTGTGCGCAACACCCGTGCGCGTGCCATGCGTGCAGCGTAGTGTGCGCGGACGCCCCTGCCAGCACGCACGCTGCCAGGCACGCCGGCTAGGCTGCGCACAGATGTGAGCCCGCATGTTCCGGCCGCGAGGCCCGCCAGCCAGTGACCGGCTGACAGGGGCGGCAGCCAACTGCTACTGCTGCTGTCCGTTTTACATCCTTTTTTGATCTTTCTTTTCAGCACATAATATACAATATAAACTAAAAATAAACATGCAATTTTAAGATCTAACCTTAAATAAATCGCATGCATAATGTCCATCAAATTCAAAAAAATAAAGATTCATACTTATTCATATATTCATACAATCATACATGCTAATAAAACCATAAAATCAAGTAGATCATGCCAAGCACATATATCTATGCCCCTTACATCGAACCGGGCTCTGATACCACTTGAAGGACAAGCGGATCCGTCCGGTGAGCGCGAGCGGAAGCGAGAGGGATGCAAATACGTAAATTTAAACCGCATAAATAAATGTAATAATCATAAGATCCCAAGGGATGTACCCTTAGGTGCTCAACCGGGCGTTCGATGTAGGATCTATCAACACAAAACGGATATTGAACATAGGGCATAGAATTGAAATAAACTACGAAAGCGTATAAGCCGAAGTTACCTTTGTAGTTTTTCACGTGTGCCGCTACTTGCGTTGTTCCTCTCCGGAATGTCCACGAAGTTCAAATGTATGAACTCTCCAAAGGTGATCCATATCACACCGGGAGAGATCCTTGTTTTCCTTGCTAGAAGAAAACGAATCTAGAAGAACTCGGTTTAAGAAGATGAACACTATCAATTAGTGTTCTTCTTAAACTCACTTTGTTCTTTCAAATGATTCTAAATCAAATGAAGAACACAAGTGTAGGGAGGGAGAGAGAGAGAGAGGCCGAGAGCTAAGGGAGAGAGAGGAGTGATTTTTCCTCTTCTTTTCCTAGAAAAGATGAATAATGAGTCTTATGCTTTGATGTTAGTATATACTCATATGTATATATAATTAATATGATTATTGGAATGTGTCTAGGTTCATCCAAGGATGTCTAGATTCATCCCAATCAATCACCATAAATTCTTCAATCAAGCCTACCATCTCTTAAGGTATGATTTAATCATACCAAAAGAGAGAGAGAGGCTTCATTGGAATTGATTTGTCTCTTACCAAAAGAGACAAGTCAATCACACCAAGCACCAACATGGCCGATTTTTGCTCCCTCCAAGGTAGCATTTTGGGCCATGCTTATTTAAGGAAGAAGTCCAACTTCTTCTCATTCCAAAAATGGAATTAACACACCTCTCAGGTCAAAATTTAACGGACTGGGTTCTACTGTAATCCAATTACAACGAATCCAAAATTAAATCCAATTTAATTTAGGGTCCACTTAAATAATTTCCGTTGATCTTTTAATCCAATTAAAAGATCCAACATCTCAACTTTCTACGTTAATCGATAAATCCCATTTACGGATTAAACGAGGGCCCGATACAATATTGGCCCGTCCATCCAATGGACAATCCCTTAAGTAATCTAATTACTTAGTCATCCTCCGAAATTGACTCCAAGTCAATTTCTTCACCTTCTCGGTGATTTGTGTGTGACCCTTTAGGTTCACCCTCAGCTAAGCTTGGCCCGTGTCCTACAAGGGCCCATTACCATAGGTGGCCGTCTAGCAACACTCTATGGCACTAGAGACTAGGTGAATGGTAGCATGAATATTTAGGCGCTGATTCCGTATGGGTATAGTCCTTCCGTCTACCGTCTCCCGGCCTTAGTCTAGGGTATCGAATTAGGCGTCGGTTCCTATCCTTGACTAGACATCTATGCTTGATACTCGAGACTACGCATGCCTCATTTCATCGACACAGGAAACCATTTCCTGTTTAACCAACCACTGTGGCCACAGTTTTAACCAGCATTAACGTGTCTCCGAGTGCATAGGAGATACCTCTGTCACATACTAACAGGGGACGGATCCTCTTCTTGGAACCCACCGCCTCGCTACACATTCTGACTGCACTAGACAATGCTTATATTGATCATCTTACAGAATAATCACCTCGCGCCAGATCCAAGATACAGCCGTCCTGTGCACGTGACTGCCATGGTTCCTCAAGTCAGAGGACTACTCCCGTACTATCGTAATCGGGAAAATCCAATCATACTGACCAAGCCTCCAACGCTTCCATATGATGATCCCCGCGAGTCAGTCCAGTCGGCTCGACCCCAGTCGACCAACCCATTAAGATCGTGTAGGCGTCCTACGCCTGTCGCTGATGAAACACGACACTCATTTAATGAACACGACTCTTGACCCAAATCTCTATAGGACTCTCGATGCCCTGTCTCGAGGTCCTCGACTTGGAAAGTTTCAGACCCAACTCTTAATCAGTTGATTTCATTACCACCATCCAATGCGTGGCCCAACTGCATGAGTTGTTAATCGTGGTCTGTGGGCTGTGTTGCAATATATGTAAAACATATTTTAGCATATGGAAAAATGAGCGCAACAAAGAGAATACCAAAGGTAACGAGTACTCATTTTATTCATTACATAATGTTACATTACATCAAGTTGTCAAATAGGTTATAAAATGCTAAACCTATTGGCTTTCTGGTCACCTATTCTAGCACTAAGTGCACCGGGTACTACGCAACTTCTTCCTGGATAGACGGTTTAGTTCTAAACAGTATTGCACTATATCGAAGAACACCTCGAACAACACTTAGAAGCCTTTTGAAACAAGAGTTCTAAGCTCGGATTTGACGAGAAGAATTGCACAGATTTTGGGGAACAAAAACTGAGAGAGAATTTCTTAGAGAGAATATTTTGGAGAGCCCAAGAAGATGCGATTCTTGGTTGTGGTGTATTTGAAGTGAGCATACCACTAACCTTTTATAGGCTTCAAATTCAGCAGCATTGAGAACATCATAAACCAAGCATTAAACAACCATAAAACAGGATTAAAAACAGAATTAAAAACATTTTGAGAACAATCAAAAGTGGGCAGAAAACTAATACAAAAATAGCAGGTTTGAAAAACCTAGTTTAAATGTCTGCAATTTTCAAGTTTAAAACCTGATTTTATAGCCATTGAAACCGATTATGACAGAAAATTTTAGAACCAATTTTCTGTTTTTAGCCAGATAAAAATAAATGGTCTTTGCTGCAAAAAGATATATACTGGGGCCGAGATAGCGCCCGTGCCCGGGCCAGATCGGGACGGACGGGCGGTGGCAGTGGCCCATGTGTGGGGCAACCCCATGTTCACTCTAGTCTCCATAACACTTCAAACGCCTCATAAACTTTGAACTTAATATAAGGAGTTTATGAAGTTCATAAACTTCCAATGTGGGACAAGAACGAGTGTAAAAACACTCACCCCCACATACACCTTATATACACATTAAAGTCCATCTTTTTCCCATCATATTCCTATGTGGGACAAACCATAAGAGAAATAACCTTTGCCAACAAAAACACCAAACTGTTGAATTACAACTTTATTGGATTTAAAGGATAATTCATAACCCTCACTAACTATTACAAAACCGCTTATTATATTTCTTCTAACAATAGGTACATGGTGAACTCTTTTTAATGACAGAACATGCGCTGAAGGAAACTTTAAGTCCACGCTTCCTATCCCAAGTACTTCAGTTGTACTGGAGTTCTGCATACCTTTGGTCCATTGATGGTCGGATAAGACACAAGAAATGATTTATCAACACAAACGTGCACATTGATTGTAGTATCAATGAACTAATTAAAAGGTTCATAAATAGTCAAGAGTTCGAGTTGTACAGAAATATACCATTTAGTTACTCCTGAGGTGCTAGCCCCACTAGAACCTCCTATAACCATGTTGACAGTAGCCTGCCCAGTGTTGGCTTTTTTACTAGGGCAATCCTTGGCCCAGTGTCCCACCTGCCCATAGTTCCAGCAGGGTTCGCTTGTTTTTGGTTTCTTGTTTTTGACGGCTTTGCCTTTATTGATGATTTTTGAGTTCGAGTTCACATTATTCACTTTCTTTTTCTCGATTTAAATTGGCCCTTGGCTTATGCTCAACACGCATCCTATAGGTTTGATTTCTATGCTCTTCCTCAATACTTATGGCGACCATAAGATCATCCACAAACAGTCTCCCTTTCTGATGCTTGAGTGTCATGCCAAAATTTTCCCAAGTTTTAGGAAATTTGTCCACCATGGACATGACCAGAAACTTATCAGGAAGCTTCATCTCAGCGTCAGACAGAGCATGCTCAAGGTTGATAATATCATGCGTTTGTTTAACGACAGGCCTTACCTCAACTATCTGATACCTCATGAACTTGGAAACATAATATTTCTCGAGCCATTGCTCTTAAGTATTGTATTTCCTATCTTGCTCATCCCGTAGCGACTTTGCAGCGTATGAGTCAGAACAATAGACATCAAAGAGCGTATTTGACATTGCTGACAAAATAGCCCCTCGACCTATTTGATCCCGCTCAGTCAACTGCACAATCTCAGCAGTTTTGGTATCGATTTCAGTTGGATCATGTTTAGCCACCTGAATTACCAAGAAAAGCACTTTCATCGTCAGCCAAATTTTCATTCATTGTTGCCATCGTTTGAAGAATTGGCCGAAAAACGTCTCCGGCATACCAGACAAGTTGACTTTTGGGGTGACGGGAATAGTGATAGAAACAACATCGACCATTTTAACATTAAGAACATAAAGTAAACACACAGAGTTTTAAAACGAAAATCCGAATTCAATCTCGAAAACCAACAACTCAAACTAATTTTTTTTGTTCCAACAAATATCTGATTTTTTTCAAAACCTATAATTTCTTCAAGATTATTAGATTGTTGGAAAAAGTATTTAATCGTAGTAACCTTTTGAAAATCCAATCAGATTTCAATAAACAGTTTTTGAAACCAAAACCACAAACAAACACATTGAACAAATAAACAGTAAACAATTAGATATGCTATTTTATGGAAAAATAAATTGAGAACTTACAGTAAGAAATATTTTGCTTGCCTTGAAAAAATTATATATCCCATTTCAAGTGCACTTGGTACTACCCAACTTCTTCTAGGATAAGACGGTTCAGTTCTAAATGATATTGCACTATACTGAAGAACACTTCGAACAACACTCAGAAGCCTTTTGAAACAAGAGCTCTAAGCTCGGATTCGAGGAGAACAATTGCTCGGATTTTGGAGAGCAAATCGGGAGAATTTTCTTAGAGAGAAGATTTTTGAGAGCCCAAGAAGATGAGATTCTTGGTTATGGTGTATTTGAAGTGAGCATACTGTTAGAATAGGTGACCAGAAAGCCAATAGGTTGGCAATTTGTAACCTATTCAACAACTTGATGTAGATGTAATATTATTATGTGATGAATAAAATGCGTATTTATCACTTTTGGTGCTTACTTTGTTGCGCTCATTTCACATTTGTTAAAACGGTGTTTAACTTATATCGCAACAAAGCCCACAGACCATGGATAAAAACTCGTGCAGTTGGGCCACGCATTGGATGGTGGTCATGAAACCAACTGATTAAGAGTTGGGTCTGAAATGTTCCAAGTCGAGGACCTCGAGACAGGACATCGTGAGTCTTATTGAGACTTGCGTTAAGAGTCGTGTTCATTGGATGAGTGCCGTGTTTCATCGGCGACAGGCGTGGGACGCCTACACGATCTTGATGGGTTGGTCGACTGGGGTCGAGCCGACTGGACTGACTCGCGGGGATCATCATATGGAAGTCTTGGAAGCTTGATCGGTATGATTGGTTTTCCCCGGTTCCGATAGTACGGGAGTAATCCTCAGACTTGAGGGATCATGGCAGTCGCGTGCACATGACGACTGTATCTTCTGTAAGATGATTATCATAAGCCTTGTCCAGTGCAGTTGGAATGTGTAGCAAGGATGGTGGATTCCAAGAAGAGGATCCGTCCCCTGTCAGTATGTGACAGAGGTATCTCTTATGCACTCGGAGACACGTTCATGCTATTTGAAGCTGTGGCCACAGTGGTTGGTCGAACAGAGTATGGCTTTCTGTGTCGACGCAATGAAGTATACGTGGTCTCGAGTATTAAGCATAGATGCCTAGTCAAGGATGGGAACTAACGCCCAATTCCATACCCTAGACTAAGGCCGGGAGACGATAGACGGAAGGATCGTACCTGTACGGAATCAGCGCCTAAATGTTCACGCCAATTCATCTAGTCTCTAGTGCCATGGACCGTTGCAGACGGCCACCCATGGTAACGGGCCCTTGTGGGACACGAGCCCAAGTCTAGCTGAGGGTGAACCTAAAGGGTCACACACAAATTACCGAGGAGGTTGAGAGATCGACTTGGAGTCAATCTCGAAGGATAAATAAGTAATTGGATTACTTAAGGGAAAGTCCATTGGATGGACGGGCCGATATTGTATCGGGCTTTCATTTAATCGGTAAAATTGAATTTTTGATTAAATATGAAAAGTTGAGACGTTGAGACATTAGATCTTTTAATTGGATTAAAAGAACAACGAGAATAATTTAAATGGACATTAAATTGAATTTAATATTCGGTACGTCATAATTGGATTATGATAAAATCCGGTCCGTTAAATTTACTCGGGAGGAGAAATAATTCCTATTTTGGAATAGGAAGAAGTTGGACTTCTTCCCTTATTTAAACATGGCCGATATGCTCCCTTGGAGGAAGCAAAAATTAGCCATGTTTCATGCTAGGTGGTATGTTGACTAATCTCTTTTGGAAAGAGACAAATCAACTCCAATCAAGCTCTTCCCTTTTGGTATGATTTGATCATACCATAAATTTTGGTAGGCTTGATTGAAGAATTGATGGTGATTGATTGGAATGAATCTAGACATCTTTGGATGAACCTAGACACATTCCAATAATCACATTAATTATGTATATACAACAACAAACACAAGTGATTCATTATTCATCTTTTTTTAGGAAAAAGAGAAGACAAATATCCCTCTCCTCTCTCTCAACTCTCGGCCTCTCTCTCCCTCTCTCACACTTGTGTTCTTCACTTGATTTTGAATCAAGAAGAAGAACAAAGTGAGTTTAAGAGAGCACTAATTCATAGTGTTCTTCTCTTAAACCGATTCCGTCTTAAACCGGTTCTTTTCTAGCAAGAAAGAACGTGTATTTCTTCCGGTGTGGTGTGGATCACCTTTGAAGAATCCATATGTTTGGATTTCGTGAGCATTCCGGAGAAGGAACAACGCTAGTAGCCGGGAGCATATGCTAAACAATCAAAGGTAACGGTTTTACTACGCTTTGATTGATTTAATATACATCTATGCCTATGTGTTTAAATATATGTTTCTAATATTTACACATCCTACATCGAACGCCCGGTTGAGCACCCAAGGGTACACCCCTTGTGATTCGTTTATTTAAATTAGATTTAAATTTACGCACTATTTCCTCGCTTTCTCGCTTCCGCTTGCGCTCCCGGACGGATCCGCTTGTCCTTCAAGTGGTATCAGAGCCCGGTTCGATGTAAGGGGCATAGATCTATGTGTTTGGCATGATCTACTTGCTTTTAATGGCTTTATTGGCATGTTAGATTGTATAAATATATGAGTAATATGATAATTCAATTGTTTGGATTTAATGGACTTTTGGCATGCTTTATTTTGTTAGATTGGATCTAAAATTGCATGTTTATTTTCAGAATAATATTACTGTTATTGTGCTGAAACAGTTTTGAAAAAAAAAAAAAAGTTTGGATCGGACCGGCAGTGGCCGCGTGCAGGCGGGCGCCTGCGCGCGGATGCTGCACACAAGCGTGCGCGCAGGGGCGCGCGCGCGCTGTGCGCAGCCGGCCGCTGCTGGCCGAGGCCAGCGCGCGGCACAGAGCACGCAGGCTTGCTGCCTGCGCGCGCGCGGCCGGCGGGCCAGCACAACGGCTGGGCCGTTTTGTGCCGTTTTTCGACTTTTTTTTGGAAAATTTGATTTTCTGTATTTTCTGCACAATACTCTGAAAATATATTAATTTTGCATTTTTGATTTTGGAATAATTGGATTATTCCTTGAATTAAATTTACTTTATTAATTTGGGATTAATACATGCATTGCATGCATTGTTTAAAATGTCCGTCAAATTTGAAATTTGAATTTTGCATATTATTTGTATGTTTATGCTTTTGTGATGTTGGACATCACTTGGGTATTTGAAATATCCATTGGTTATTTATGCATGATTATTTGGAATAATTGTGTAATGTGAGTTGAGGGAATCAACATGGGATGATCACAAGAGCCCTAGACCTTATGTATGGATGAATGTATGATCATTTATTTTCTGTTGGGAGGGGCCTGCGTGCCACTTGTTTTTGGGACTATCATCTCCCGTATTATTAGCCTCATGATGTTAAAGCTTGTTTTCTTTATTACCAATGTATTACTTTCAGTTGTAATGAGAGTAGATAGGATTGGTGAGGTTTTAATTTTAACAAGCAATTGGAGTCGGAGACCCAAGGAGAAGCATCAAGGCATGAAACAAGAAGCACTTCAAGGCCCATTGGAATGACAATGGGTTTATTATTATTGTAATAATTTAGGACCACCCTAGATAGACCATAGACTCACTGCGGGCTCAGTGGGTCGCATAGGTTGGGCTTGTGATCATCCTAATAGGGGTTTGCTATGTTTTATGCATGCGGCGTTTTTATTTATCGCTTTAAATATTGGATATTTATGCATGCTAAAACACCATAATGTGATGAGGTCTCGGTCACACTTAAACTCTCATTTGGTTGGACCAAATTAAATATTAGGCCCAGAACGGACTTGGATCAAAATGGTATTTATGATCTGTCCGAGCCTTCCATCCACAGCAATGTGGTGAGGAAGCTACCACTACCCAAGTGTGGTCCCACGAGTGGTGGCACACTTGGACTAGGGAAAAGCTGCACCATTGTTGTGAACAAAAAGACTGCGCTCGCTGTTTCCCTGTCTCACGAGTTGTGGGGGGCGACAGTTTGACGTATGATTTGGTTGATGGGTCGGGCCTAACACTGAGCAACATGGTTCGCTTGGAGTCATCGGAACCATGCGAATAGGTGAGGCAAAATATCTTGGGAATCTCATTGGATGAGAATGATATTGGATATCTCCCACGAGGTCTTCTTCATTTGAATCGTAAAAGTGGGGCATGGAGATTACGCTTGTGGATCCCAAGCCCACTAGGAAATGGTTTCCCGAAACGCCGCTTGAGAGTGGCGGACTTTCGTATAAATAGTGGGAGGGGTTAAAGACTAAAAGACCAAGTCTTCAACTTGAACAATAATATTACCATCATATGCTAATTTCTGCTTTACATTTTCATTAATGTAGATATGTCTAAGAACCCATTAACCATGATTCTCGAGTCTAACAAATTCAACAGAACGAACTACTCGGACTGGCTGAGAAACCTGAGGATTGTCCTCAGTTTCGAGAACCAAGGCTACGTCTTGGACGAGCCGCCACCGAGCGACTTACCGGAGGGGTCCACGCCTGGAGAACGTTTGACGTTCCAGAAATGGCATGAGGACAACCGAAAAGTACGCAGTATCATGTTGGCTTCGATGTCTAACGACATCCAGAAGCAGTATGAGAGGCTGGACAACGTCTCTGCCATAATGCTCCGCATGAACGAGGTTTATGCGGTTCCGGATAGGCATATTAGATATGCCGCCACAAAAGCATTCTTTGGTACCAAGCTTGCTGAAGGAGCGTCTGTACAAAGTCATGGGGTCAAGATGCTCTCCCTAGTAGAGAAATTCGAGGACCTTAAAGCTGGGCTTAACAATGACACGTACATTGACGTGATCCTCCAGTCGCTTCCTCCATCCTATGACCCGTTTGTTGTAAACTGCAACATGAACGGACTTGAGAAGTCTATTCATGAGTTGATCAACATGCTGGTCCAATACGAGGCAACGACCCACAAGTCGGCGCCGGCGGTATTGATAGGAGAGGCTTCGACCTCCAATGCGAATGGCAAGAGGGCCAGACGCTGGAAGAGGAAGAAGGGCAAAGGGAAGACAGTTGCGGCCCCTGCTTGCGCTCCAGGCGTCCTTGTTGCTCCGGTTCGACCGAGCAAAGGGAAAGGGAAGGCCCGTGGTTCTCCGCGGTCCAAGGCAAATGATGTCTGCATGCATTGCCAAGGGAAAGGGCATTGGAAGAGGGAGTGCCCACAACTCCTCTCCAACCTAGGTATGTTTGTGGTTGAAGTAAATATGATTACTAATTCTGCTTCATGGGTATTGGATACCGGGTGTGGTGCTCACATCTGCAATGATTTGCAGGCACTGCAAAGAAGCAGAAGGCTAACCAAGGATGAGAGGATCCTGAGGTTAGGCGATGGCACGGCCGTTGCTGCGGAGGTCGTAGGATCACTAGAGTTAGCCATTAGTAGTCATGTTAGGATTGTACTGAACGACTATTTCGATGTACCTAGCATGATTAAAAACATTGTTTCCATCTCGATCCTTGATAAGGAGGGATATGAATTTACCATCAATAAAACGGTTTTTTCATTATCAAAGATGGTATTTCTCATGTGCTTGGTACATTGGTCAACAGTTTATGCATACTTCAACAGTTTAATTGGATTATGACTACAGAACACAAACAAAAACGTGATGATCATAATAACGCACAGATATGGCATGCGAGGTTAGGTCATATCTCTAAAGATAGGATAAGAAGGTTGGTGGACTCAAAGAGTCTAGAAATAGACGATTTGGGCAACCTACCGACCTACGAATCCTGTCTAAAGGGAAAGATGACCAAGAAACCCTTTGTTGGACAAGTACGCTAGCCAGTGGTTTGTTAGATTTGATCCATACAGATGTCTGTGGTCCACTAAATACTCAGGCTAGAGGTGGGTACTCGTACTTCATAACCTTTATCGATGATCACTCACGGTATGGTTATGTTTACCTGATGAGGTACAAGTCTGAAGCCTTTGGAAGGTTTAAGGAATACAGACTTGAAGTAGAGAACCAAACCGGTCGAATATCCCTCTCCTCTCTCTCAACTCTCAGCCTCTCGGCCTCTCTCTCCCTCTCTCACACTTGTGTTCTTCACTTGATTTTGAATCAAGAAGAAGAACAAAGTGAGTTTAAGAGAGCACTAATTCATAGTGTTCTTCTCTTAAACCGATTCCTTCTTAAACCGGTTCTTTTCTAGCAAGAAGAACGTGTGTTTCTTCCGGTATGGTGTGGATCACCTTTGGAGAATCCATATGTTTGGATTTCATGAGCATTCCGGAGAAGGAACAACGCTAGTAGCCGGGAGCATACGCTAAACAATCAAAGGTAACGGTTTTACTACGCTTTGATTGATTTAATATACATCTATGCCCTATGTGTTTAAATATATATTTCTAATATTTACACATCTTACATCGAACGCCCGGTTGACCACCCAAGGGTACACCCCTTGGGATTCATTTATTTAAATTAGATTTAAATTTACGCACTATTTCCTCGCTTTCTCGCTTCCGCTCGCGCTCCCGGGCGGATCCGCTTGTCCTTCACATACCACCAACCTTTTATAGGCTTCGTATACAGAAACATTTAGACCATCATAAACAAGGCATTGAACAACCATAAAATATGATTAAAAACAATCAAAAATGGGCAGAAAATTAATACGAAATCATCAATTTCAGGTTAGAAAAACCTAATTTAAATGTCAGCAATTTTCAGGTTTAGAACCTAATTTAATAGCCATGAAAATTAATTTTGACTGATAATTTTATAACCAATTTTATGTTTTAATCTAGATAAAATCAAATAGTTTTTGCTACAAAAAGATATATACTGAGACTGAGACATTTGCCCTAACGCCTGCGCCCGCCGGAGATAGACCGGATCGGGAAGGGCGGGCGGCAGCGGCGCGCATGTGGGGCAACCCATGTTCACTCTAGTCTCCATACCAGTTAAAACACTTCATGAATTTTGAACTTAATATAAGGAGTTTATGAAGTTCATAAACTTCCAGTATGTGACAAGAATGAGTGTACAAACACTTACCCCTGCATACACCTTATATACACATCGAAGCCCATTTTTCCCCATCATATTCCTATGTGGGAAAAATGCCTTCCCTCTATTTTAACTCAATATAATCTATGAATTATTCTTGTAATTGCATCCATACTTTAGACCACGTTGTTTTTACAAATTAGCAACTAATCATGTCAGTTATAACAATCCCCCACAAATTCATAGATTTGAACTCAAGCTCCCGTAACTTGCTTTCAACAATGGTCCACTGCCTAAGTTATCTAACATCAGTTTTCAACAGGTCAACTGGAACTATGTCTTGAATTTGAGCCTGTGACTGTGACAACGTCTGTTAGTAACAACAAGCAACCGACTTTGTGTTGATCTTTAGGGTTGGCACGTTAGGCCATGTGTCCAGATCCCATTCATGAATGCTTTCAACAATAACCCAATTCCTTAGTTGTGGCCAAAAACTGCGTTCACTTAGTTGGACATCTCCAGGGATGCACTGCTAGCATCTCGTTTAAAAGACTTGACTCCATTCAGAGTTAAACTCTTACTATACTTGCAGTATCAACACCTTGCAGACTTATAGGGGATAAACCCCAGATACAAAGTAAAAGTCTATATTGGCGCTTGGACATACCCTACGACTTCTTAATACCACATTGAACCTTCATTTTGGGATCTCCACTTACAAGGTTGGTTTGTTATCGTAGATATGTCACTGATGGATTTTCAGTCCCATTCCCAATCTGAACCTTTGTACTAGTGACATATATAATCCTTTCGTCAAAGGATCAACCACGCCTTTGTTCCCACAAAGTCAATATCTATAACTCTATCCGATACTAATTTTATTATAGACTTAAGTCTTGGATATGTATTTTGGCCTTTTGGTTGTATCTACGACTCTGAACCTTTGGAATTGTGGTTTAACTTTCACAATGTACATCAATAGGTGGAAGAGGTTGGCTTACAATGGGAAGTTTTAATAACAATCCACACAACCATTCAGCCTCGGTACAAGTCATATCCAACGCACATAACTCAGCTTCAATAGTAGACCTAGTTATCAAAGTCTGGTTTGCAGACTTCTAGGAGACGACGCCCCCACCTAAGGTAAATACATATCCTGAACACCCATTATTGTATGAGTTTTTTCCTATCCAGCTAGCATCACTATATCCCTCAATAACATTAAGGAATCTGCGATAATGGATGGCCAGAGATATTGTGCCCTTAAGGTACCTTAGTACCCTATCCCAAAGCTCCCCAATAGGTTGTGTCCGGACAACTAGTGTATCTAGCCAGCTTTGAGACAGAAAAAAAATATATCTGGTCTCGTGCCATTTGCTAAATACTGCAAACTCCCAATAATTTGGGAATACCTAATTAGTTGTGCTACCGGGACACCACTTTCATATTGAATAAAGCCATAGAAGGATCATATGGTGTCTTTGCAATTCTACTATTCTGATAGCCAAACTTCTCAATTATTTTTTTCAACATAGTGAGATTGAGAAATAGCTATCTCATCGATTGAACGAATCAACTTGATGCCAAGAATTACATTGGCCTCACCCATATCCTTCATTTCAATCTTATTTTTCAAAATGACTTGGTTTCGGTAATAATATCTAAACATGATCCTATTAACAGAATGTCATCTACACACAGGCACAAAATGATAACCCCTCTAACCTTACAGTAAATACATTTATCATTCTCATTCACGGTGATGCCGAATGCAAGAATAATTTTATCAAACTTTTCATGCCACTGTTTGGTTACTTGTTTAAGTTCATGGATAGACTTAACAAGTTTACAAACTTTGTGCTTGTTACCATGAGCTACAAATCCCTCAGATTGATCCATGTATATTTTTCCTCGTGTTCATTATAAAAGAAGGATATTTCGATATCCATCTGGTGAATCGGAAGATTATACACTGAAGCAAGTGCTATAAGCACTTGGATTGTGAAAGAATCGGGTATGGTCGGGGAATGCAACGGAAGCGTAAAAACGTGAATTTAAAGCATAATATTAAATTGGTTCAAAGGGGTGTTCCCTTTGAAGTTCTCGGGCGTTCGGTGTTTGTCAAAGCATAATTAAAGAGGAGAAGAATGTTGGACATGTGACTAAAAGGATATGAACAAAAGGTACATGAAAAACGTAAAGAAAACCAACCTTTGATCACTACACGTTGAACCGATTTCTAGCGTTGTTCCCTTTCCGTTTCTCCTTCCGTTCACTTGAGGATCCAAATTAGAATCCCTCTAATTTATCCACACCACACTATCGAAGAGTGTGTCCCCTAATCTATTGCTAGATAGAAGTAGAGAAAAGAAGAAGAAACACTTCCAAAACAACACTATTGTTTAGTGCCTTTTGGAATGTTTTTAAGTTCAACCTTTGCAAAAGGTATTAACACAAAAAGGAGAGTTTTTCAGAGAATTTTTGGAGAGTATTTTTATGGAAAAATTCGTGCAAGACAAGGCCATACAAGTTATGTGAATGGTTTTGTGTATATAGAGTTATTGAATTCAAAATTCAACTTCTATAGTTAACTTCCAAAGCAACCTACATACACTCACCATTCTCTACATAACCATGCACCATTATAGCAAATAAAACCACCCACCAAACCATATAAAGGCTGGTCACATGTGCCTCACATGTGGAGGATTTTAATTCCTCCTTCACTTGCTATAAATTTTATTTTCCATGGACTAGGACTACTAGTCTTGGACTTTTATTTAGTATAATTAAATTAAGTTCAAACAAAGTTCATTGGGCATTAATTAATCCAATTAAATAAACATAAGTCCGAACTCTAATTAATTGATCCAATCAATTAATTAATCCAAACCCGATAAAATTAATCCAATTAATTTAAAGGTTGTAAGTCCAAAAATTAACTAATCCAATTAGTTAATTCTTGGACCATCCATTAAATGAATTTTCCAATAAATGATCCAATCATTTATTTTTCTCCTTCAATTAATTTAATCTAATTAAATTAATTCGCTTCTTCTAGAATTAATTCCAAATGAATTCTACCAATTCTATAGTGATTTGTGTGTGACTCTTTAGGTTCATCCTCAGCTAGACTTGGGCTTGTGTCCAACACAATTGGTCAATTAAATCCAATTTAATTAACTGTTTTCCAATTAACCATTAATCGGAAAATGTCCATCACCATGGGTGGCCGTCTAGTAACGGTTCATAGTACTAAAGACTAGGTGAATGTTGGCGTGAACTTTTTAGGCTCCCGATTACCATACGAGTGCGGTCCTTCCATCATCTGTCTCCCAGTCTAAGTCTAGGGCATGGAATTGGGCGTCGGTTCCCATCCTGGACTAGAAAACTATGCTCAATAACTCGAGATATGTTTGCTCTATTGATCAACGTAGGAAACCATTCCCTACTCGACCAATCGCTATGGTCACAGACTTAAAGAGCTTAAACCGTCTCAGAGCGCATAGGAGACTCAACTGTCATATTCTGACAGGTGACGGATCCTACCTAGGAATCCACCGTCCTCAATACATATTCCGACTGCACTAGATAAGACTTACAATGAACGTATCCCAGATACGGACATCTCTTGCCAAACCCTAGATACAACCTGTTAGAATAGGTGACCAGAAAGCCAATAGGTTTGGTGATTTGTAACCTATTATACAACTCGATGTAATTGTAATATTATTATGTGATGAATAAAGTGAGTGTTCGTCACTATTGGTACCTACTTTGTTGTGCTCACTTTACATTTGTTAAAACGGTGTTTAACTTATATCGCAACAAAGCCCACAGACCATGGATAATAACTCATGCAGTTGGGCCACGCATTGGATGGTGGTCATGAAACCAACTGATTAAGAGTTGGGTCTGAAACGTTCCAAGTCGAGGACCTCGAGACAGGGCATCGAGAGTCCTATTGAGACTTGCGTCAAGAGTCGTGTTCATTGGATGAGTGTCGTGTTTCATCGGCGACAGGCGTGGGACGCCTACACGATCTTGATGGGTTGGTCGACTGGGGTCGAGCCGACTGGACTGACTCGCGGGGATCATCATATGGAAGCCTTGGAGGCTTGGTCGGTATGATTGGATTCCCCAGTTCCGATAGTACGGGAGTAATCCTCAGACTTGAGGAATCATGGCAGTCACGTGCACATGACGGCTGTATCTTGGATCTGGCGAGAGGTGATCATTCTGTAAGATGATCATTATAAGCCTTGTCCAGTGCAGTCGGAATGTGTAGCGAGGACGGTGGAATCCAAGAAGAGGATCGGTCCCATGTCAGTATGTGACAGAGGTATCTCCTATGCACTCGGAGACACGTTCATGCTGTTTGAAGCTGTGGCCACAGTGGTTGGTCGAACAGGGAATGGTTTCCTGTGTCGACGCAATGAAGCATACGTGGTCTCGAGTATTAAGCATAGATGCCTAGTCAAGGATGGGAACCGACGCCCAATTCCATACCCTAGACTAAGGCCGGGAGACGGTAGACGGAAGGATCGTACCCTTACGGAATCGGCGCCTAAATGTTCACGCCAATTCACCTAGTCTCTAGTGCCATGGACCGTTGCTAGACGGCCACCCATGGTAACGGGCTCTTGTGGGACACAGGCCCAAGTCTAGCTGAGGGTGAACCTAAAGGGTCACACACAAATCACCGAGGAGGTTGAGAGATCGACTTGGAGTCAATCTCGAAGGATAAAATAAGTAATTGGATTACTTAAGGGAAAGTCCATTGGATGGACGGGCCGATATTGTATCGGGCTTTCATTTAATCGGTAAATTGGATTTTTGATTAAATATGGAAAGTTGAGATGTTGAGACGTTGGGTCTTTTAATTGGATTAAAAGATCAACGGGAATAATTTAAGTGGACATTAAATTGGATTTAAAATTGGGTTCGTCGTAATTGGATTACGATAAAACCCGGTCCGTTAAATTATACCCGAGAGGAGAAATAATTCCTAATTTGGAATAGGAAGAAGTTGGACTTCTTCCCTTAATTAAACATAGCCGACATGCTCCCTTGGAGGAAGCAAAATCAGCCATGTTGCATGCTAGGTGGTATGTTGACTTGTCTCTTTTGGAAAGAGACAAATCAACTCCAATCAAGCTCTTCTCTTTTGGTATGATTTGATCATACCATAAATTTTGGTAGGCTTGATTGAAGAATTGATGGTGATTAATTGGAATGAATCTAGACATCCTTGGATGAACCTAGACACATTCCAATAATCACATTAATTATGTATATATATTAGAATATACAACACCTAGCATAAGTGATTCATTATTCATCTTTTTCTAGGAAAAAGAGAAGACAAAAATCCTCTCCTCTCTCTCAATTTTCGTGCTCCCTCCCTCTCTTACACTTGTGTTCTTCACTTGACTTTGAATTAAGAAGAAGAACAAAGTAAGTTTAAGAGAACACTAATTCATAGTGTTCTTCTCTTAAACCGATTCCTTCCTAAACCCGTTCTTTTCTAGCAAGAAGAACGTGTGTTTCTTCCAGTGTGGTGTGGATCACCTTTGGAGAATCCATACGTTTGGATTTCGTGAGCATTCCGGAGAAGGAACAACGCTAGTAGCCGGGAGCATACGCTAAACAATCAAAGGTAACGGTTTATTACGCTTTGATTGATTCCATTTATATATCTATGCCCTATGTGTTTAAATATATGTTTTAATATTTACACATCCTACATCGAACGCCCGGTTGAGCACCCAAGGGTACACCCCTTGGGATTCGCATATTTAAATTTGATTTAAATTTGTGCACGTTTTCTCGCTTTCTCGCTTCCGCTCGCGCTCCCGGGCGGATCCGCTTGTCCTTCAAGTGGTATCAGAGCCCTGTTCGATGTAAGGGGCATAAATCTATGTGTTTGGCATGATCTACTTGCTTTTAAATGACTTTATTGGCATGCTAGATTACGTAAATATATGAATAATATGATGATTCAATTGTTTGGATTTAATGGACTTTTGGCATGCTTAATTTTATTAGATTGGATCTAAAATTGCATGCTTATTTTCAGAATAATTTTAATTTTATTGTGCTGAAACAGTTTAAAAAAAAAAAAAAAATTTGGTCGGGCCGGCAGTGGCCGCGCGCAGGCATGCGCCTGCGCGCGGACGCTGCGCACAGGGGCGCGCGCGCGCGCTGTGCACAGCCGGCCGCTGCTGGCCGAGGGCCAGCGCGCGGCACAGCGCGTGCGCTGCCCTGTGCGCGCGGGCGGCCGACCAGCACAACGGCTGGGCCGTTTTGTGCCGTTTTTTCGACTTTTTCCGGAAAATTCGATTTTCTGTATTTTCTGCACAATATTCTGAAAATATGTTAATTTTGCATTTTTGATTTTGGAATAATTGGATTATTCCTTGGATTAAATTTGCTTAATTAATTTGTGATTAATACATGCATTGGATGCATTGTTTAAAATGTCCATTAAATTTAAAATTTGAATTTTGCATATTATTTGTATATTTATGCTTTTGTGATGTTGGACATCACTTGGGTATTTGGAATATCTATTGGTTATTTATGCATGATTATTTGGAATAATTATGTTATATGTGAGTTGATGGAATCAACATGGGATGATCACAAGAGCCCTAGACCTTGTATATGGATGAATGTATGATCATTTATTTTCTGTTGGGTGGGGCCTGCGTGCCTCTTGTTTTTGGGACTATCATCTCCCGTATTTTCAGCCTCATGATGTTAAGGCTTGTTTTCCTTATAACCAATGTATTACTTTCAGTTGTAATGAGAGTAGATAGGAATGGTGAGGTTTCAATTTTAACAAGCAATTGGAGTCGGAGACCCCAAGGAGGAGCATCAAGGCATGAAACAAGAAGCACTTCAAGGCCCATTGGAATGACAATGGGTTTATTATTATTGTAATAATTTAGGACCACCCTAGACAGACCATAGACTCACTGCGGGCTCAGTGGGTCGCATAGGTTGGGCTTGTGATCATCCTAACAGGGGTATGCTATGTTTTATGCATGCGGCGTTTTTTATTTATCGCTTCAAATATTGGATATTTATGCATGCTAAAACACAATAATGTGATGAGGTCTCGGTCACACTTAAAATCTCATTTGGTTGGACCAAATTAAATATTAGGCCCAGAACGGACTTGGATCAAAATGGTATTTTGGTCTGTCCGAGCCTTCCATCCACAGCAATGTGGTGAGGAAGCTACCACTACCCAAGTGTGGTCTCACGAGTCGTGGCACACTTGGACTAGGGGAAAGCTGCACTATTGTTGTGAACAAAAAGACTGCACTCGCTGTTTCCCTGTCTCACGAGTCGTGGGGGCGACAGTTTGAGGCATGATTTGGTTGATGGGTCGGGCCTGACACTGAGTAACATGGTTCGCTTGGAGTCCTCGGAACCATGCGAATAGGTGAGGCAAAATATCTTGGGAATCTCATTGGATGAGAATGATATTGGATATCTCCCACGAGGTCTTCTTCATGTGAATCGTAAAAGCGGGGCATGGAGATTACGCTTGTGGATCCCAAGCCTACTAGGAAATGGTTTCCCGAAACTCCGCTTGAGAGTGGCGGACTTTCGTATAAATAGTGGGAGGGTTAAAGACTAAAAGACCAAGCCTTCAACTTGAACAATAATATTACCATCATCTGCTAATTTCTGCTTTACATTTTCACTAATGTAGATATGTCTAAGAACCCGTTAACCATGATTCTTGAGACTAACAAATTCAACGGAACGAACTACTCGGAATGGCTGAGAAACTGAGGATTGTCCTCGGTTTCGAGAACCAAGGCTACGTCTTGGACGAGCCGCCACCGAGCGACTTACCGGTGGGGTCCATGCCTGAAGAACGTTTGACGTTTGAGAAATGGCATGAGGACAACCGGAAAGTACGCAGTATCATACTGGCTTCGATGTCTAACGACATCCAGAAGCAGTATGAGAGGCTGGACAACGTCTCCGCCATAATGCTCCGCATGAACGAGGTTTATGCGGTTCCGGATAGGCATATTAGATATGCCGCCACAAAAGCATTCTTTGGCACCAAGCTCGCTGAAGGAGCGTCTGTACAGAGTCATGGGGTCAAGATGCTCTCCCTAGTGGAGAAACTCGAGAACCTTAAAGCTGGGCTTAACAATGACACGTACATTGACGTAATCCTCCAGTCGCTTCCTCCATCCTATGACCCGTTTGTTGTAAACTACAACATGAACGGACTTGAGAAGTCTATTCATGAGTTGATCAACATGCTGGTCCAATACGAGGCAACGACCCATAAGTCGGCGCCGGCGGTATTGATAGGAGAGGCTTCGACCTCCAAGGCGAATGGCAAGAGGGCCGGACGCTGGAAGAGGAAGAAGGGCAAAGGGAAGACGGTTGCGGCCCCTGCTCGCGCTCCGGGCGTCCCTGTTGCTCCGATTGGACCGAGCAAAGGGAAAGGGAAGGCCCGTGGTTCTCAGCGGTCCAAGGCAAATGATGTCTGGATGCATTGCCAAGGGAAAGGGCATTGGAAGAGGGAGTGCCCACAACTCCTCTCCAACCCAGGTGTGTTTGTGGTTGAAGTTAATATGATTACTAATTCTGCTTCATGGGTATTGGATACCGGGTGTGGTGCTCACATCTGCAATGATTTGCAGGCACTGCAAAGAAGTAGAAGGCTAACCAAGGATGAGATGATCCTGAGGCTAGGCGATGGCAAGGCCGTTGCTGCGGAGGCCGTAGGATCACTAGAGTTAGCCATTAGTAGTCATGTTAGGATTGTACTGAACGACTGTTTCTATGTACCTAGCATGATTAAAAACATTGTTTCCATCCCGGTCCTTGATAAGGAGGGATATGAATTTACCATCAATAAAAACGGTTTTTTCATTATCAAAGATGGTATTTCTCATTTGCTTGGTACATTGGTCAACGGTCTGTACATACTTCAACAGTCTAATTGGATTATGACTGCAGAACACAAACGAAAACGTGATGATCATAATAACACACAGATATGGCATGCGAGGTTAGGTCATATCTCTAAAGATAGGATAAGAAGGTTGGTGGACTCAAAGAGTCTAGAAATAGACGATTTGGACAACCTACCGACCTGCGAATCCTGTCTAAAGGGAAAGATGACCAAGAAACCCTTTGTTGGACAAAGTACGCTAGCCAGTGGTCTGTTGGATTTGATCCATATAGATGTTTGTGGTCCACTAAATACTCAGGCTAGAGGTGGGTACTCGTACTTCATAACCTTTATCGATGATCACTCACGGTATGGTTATGTTTACCTGATGAGGTACAAGTCTGAAGCCTTTGGAAGGTTTAAGGAATACAGACTTGAAGTAGAGAACCAAACCGGTCGAAAGATCAAAGCCCTTCGGTCGGACCGAGGTGGAGAGTATTTGAGTGGTGAGTTTACTAATTATCTAAAAGAGAATGGGATTCTCTCTCAGTGGACCCCTCCTGGAACACCGCAGCTTAACGGTGTGTCTGAAAGGAGGAATCGGACCTTGTTGGACATGGTCCGATCCATGATGAGTTTTACCGAACTACCCCTTTCCTTCTGGGGATACGCTCTTGAGACGGCGGCCAAAGTTTTTGAACTTGGCGCCATCTAAAAGGGTATCCCAGACGCCATATGAGATATGGCATGGCAAGCCTGCCTCCTACAAATACTTGAAAGTGTGGGGTTGCCCCGCATATGTCAAGAGATTAGTGGGAGATAAACTGGACTCAAGTTCTAGTTTATGCAGGTTTATCGGCTATCCGAAAGAAACTGCGGGGTATTATTTCTATGATCCCTCCGAGCAAAAGGTTTTTGTCTCGCGAAACGCAGTGTTCTTGGAAAAAGGTTTTCCATCGGATAGTTGACGCGATGAGGTACTCCTTGAGGAATCAAGTGAGGTACCCCATGAGGCGGCAGTGACATCTGAGCCAGTGGTTCCCACTGATATTGTTCCAGTCCTCCGTAGGACGGCCAGAGTATCCCATGCACCTGATAGGTATGGAGTTTTGGGCCTGACCGGTCAATTGGATAATGATCCAAAGACATACGGAGAAGCGATGTCGGACATCGATTCGGAAAAGTGGCTTGAGGCCATGAAATCCGAGATGGACTCGATGGGTACAAACAAGGTTTGGACCCTAGTTGATCCACCAAAGGGGTTAAACCCGTAGGGTGTAAATGGATCTACAAACGTAAGCTTGGAGCTGACGGGGAGGTTACAACCTTCAAGGCCAGGCTTGTGGCGAAAGGTTACACTCAGCGACCCGGGGTCGATTTTGAGGAAACCTACTCGCCTGTAGCAATGGCCAAGTCCATTCAGATACTGCTTGCCATAGCAGCATGGTATGACTATGAAATATGGCAGATGGACGTGAAAACGGCTTTCCTCAACGGTTTCGTAGAGGAAGAGATCTATATGGATCAACCGGAAGGTTTCACAACTGTTGGAGAAGAGCAGAAGGTCTGCCGTCTCCAAAGGTCCATCTATGGCCTCAAACAAGCTTCCCGAAGCTGGAACATATGTTTTGATGAAGTCATACGGGGATATGATTTCATCAAGAATGAGTCCGATCCTTGTGTATACAAGAAGATCAGTGGGAGCTCAGTTGCGTTTTTGGTGCTTTACGTGGATGACATCTTGCTCATTGGGAATGATGCTAAGATGTTGGGTACCACTAAAGCTTGGTTGTCAACGCAATTCTCCATGAAGGATATGGGCGAGGCATCCTACATCCTTGGCATCAAGATCTATAGGGATAGATCTAAAAGGATGTTAGGAATGGCCCAGTCCTCGTACATTGAGAAAGTCTTGAAGAGATTCAAGATGGAGAACTCAAAACGAGGATTCCTTCCAATGAGGCATGGAATTAAGTTATCCAAGAAGCAGTCTCCTAAGACTGATGAGGAGCTTAAACGGATGTTGGACATCCCCTATGCTTCAGCCGTAGGCAGCATACAGTATGCTGTTCAATGCACTAGACCTGATGTGGCTTTCGCTTTGAGCGTAACAAGTCGATATCAGTTGTGTGCCGGGGAGGCACACTGGAGTGCAGTCAAGACTATCCTGAAGTACCTGAAAAGGACTAAGGACATGTTCTTGATCTACGGCAGTGGAGAGTTGATACTGGAAGGCTATAGTGACGCTAGCTTCCAGTCGGATGACGATGATGCCAAGTCTCAGTCTGGTTATGTATTCAAACTTAATGGTGGCGTGGTTGATTGGAAGAGTTCCAAGCAGGCTACCACGGCGGACTCCACCACAGAGTCTGAATACATAGCAGCTTTGGAAGCTGCTAAGGAGGCGGTTTGGATGAAGAGCTATATCCAAGAGTTGGGTGTAGTACCTAGCATCGCTGAGCCAGTGGTTATCTTCTGCGATAACAACGGGGCCATAGCGCAAGCAAAGGAACCGAGATCTCATCACCGATCCAAGCATATTCTTAGACGCTACCATCTGCTCAGAGAGATGGTTGGCAGGGGTGACGTTCGGATGGACCGAGTCAGCTCCGCAGAAAAACATAGCAGATCCACTTACTAAGCCCGTGTCGCAAGTTGCCCATACTCAGCATCTGGATAAGATGGGTTTGAGGTCTATGGGTGATTGGCTTTAGGTCAAGTGGAAGATTTTTAGAATAGGTGACCAGAAAGCCAATAGGTTTGGCGATTTGTAACCTATTATACAACTCGATGTAATTGTAATATTATTATGTGATGAATAAAGTGAGTGTTCGTCACTATTGGTACCTACTTTGTTGTGCTCACTTTACATTTGTTAAAACGGTGTTTAACTTATATCGCAACAAAGCCCACAGACCATGGATAACAACTCATGCAGTTGGGCCACGCATTGGATGGTGGTCATGAAACCAACTGATTAAGAGTTGGGTCTGAAACGTTCCAAGTCGAGGACCTCGAGACAGGGCATCGAGAGTCCTATTGAGACTTGCGTCAAGAGTTGTGTTCATTGGATGAGTGCCGTGTTTCATCGGCGACAGGCGTGGGACGCCTACACGATCTTGATGGGTTTGGTCGACTGGGGTCGAGCTGACTGGACTGACTCGCGGGGATCATCATATGGAAGCCTTGGAGGCTTGGTCGGTATGATTGGATTCCCCGGTTTCGATAGTACGGGAGTAATCCTCAGACTTGAGGAATCATGGCAGTCACGTGCACAGGACGGCTGTATCTTGGATCTGGCGAGAGGTGATCATTCTGTAAGATGATCATTATAAGCCTTGTCCAGTGCAGTCGGAATGTGTAGCGAGGACGGTGGATTCCAAGAAGAGGATCCGTCCCATATCAGTATGTGACAGAGGTATCTCCTATGCACTCGGAGACACGTTCATGCTGTTTGAAGCTGTGGCCACAGTGGTTGGTCGAACAGGGAATGGTTTCCTGTGTCGACGCAATGAAACATACGTGGTCTCGAGTATTAAGCATAGATGCCTAGTCAAGGATGGGAACCGACGCCCAATTCCATACCCTAGACTAAGGCCGGGAGACGGTAGACGGAAGGATCGTACCCGTACGGAATCGGCGCCTAAATGTTCACGCCAATTCACCTAGTCTCTAGTGCCATGGACCGTTGCTAGACGACCACCCATGGTAACGGGCTCTTGTGGGACACAGGCCCAAGTCTAGCTGAGGGTGAACCTAAAGGGTCACACACAAATCACCGAGGAGGTTGAGAGATCGACTTGGAGTCAATCTCGAAGGATAAAATAAGTAATTGGATTACTTAAGGGAAAGTCCATTGGATGGACGGGCCGATATTGTATCGGGCTTTCATTTAATCGGTAAATTGGATTTTTGATTAAATATGGAAAGTTGAGATGTTGAGACGTTGGGTCTTTTAATTGGATTAAAAGATCAACGGGAATAATTTAAGTGGACATTAAATTGGATTTAATATTGGGTTCGTCGTAATTGGATTACGATAAAACCCGGTCCGTTAAATTATACCCGAGAGGAGAAATAATTCCTAATTTGGAATAGGAAGAAGTTGGACTTCTTCCCTTAATTAAACATAGCCGACATGCTCCCTTGGAGGAAGCAAAATCAGCCATGTTGCATGCTAGGTGGTATGTTGACTTGTCTCTTTTGGAAAGAGACAAATCAACTCCAATCAAGCTCTTCCCTTTTGGTATGATTTGATCATACCATAAATTTTGGTAGGCTTGATTGAAGAATTGATGGTGATTGATTGAAATGAATCTAGACATCCTTGGATGAACCTAGACACATTCCAATAATCACATTAATTATGTATATATATTAGAATATACAACACCTAGCATAAGTGATTCATTATTCATCTTTTTCTAGGAAAAAGAGAAGACAAAAAATCCTCTCCTCTCTCTCAATTTTCGTGCTCCCTCCCTCTCTTACACTTGTGTTCTTCACTTGACTTTGAATCAAGAAGAAGAACAAAGTAAGTTTAAGAGAACACTAATTCATAGTGTTCTTCTCTTAAACCGATTCCTTCCTAAACCCGTTCTTTTCTAGCAAGAAGAACGTGTGTTTCTTCCGGTGTGGTGTGGATAACCTTTGGAGAATCCATACGTTTGGATTTCGTGAGCATTCCGGAGAAGGAACAACGCTAGTAGCCGGGAGCATACGCTAAACAATCAAAGGTAACGGTTTATTACGCTTTGATTGATTCCATTTATATATCTATGCCCTATGTGTTTAAATATATGGTTTAATATTTACACATCCTACATCGAACGCCCAGTTGAGCACCCAAGGATACACCCCTTGGGATTCGCATATTTAAATTTGATTTAAATTTGTGCACGTTTTCTCGCTTTCTCGCTTCCGCTCGCGCTCCCGGGCGGATCCGCTTGTCCTTCACAACCATCATATGCGTGCGACTGCCATGATTTATCAAGTTCGAGGACTAATGTCGTACTATCGGAGCCGGGAATTCCAGTCATGCCAACCAAGCCTGCAAGGCTTCCATATGACAATTCCCGCGAGTCAGTTCAGTCAGTTGGCACCCTTTGTCAACTAACCCACTAATATCGCATAGACATCCAACGTCTATCGCTGATGAAACACGGCACTCATCCAATGAATGCAATCCTTAGTGCAAGTCTCTATAGGATCCTCGATGCCCTGTCTCGAGGTCCTCAACTTGGAACGTTTCAGACCAACCCTCATAAGTTGGTTTCATAGTTGCCATCCAATGTGTAGCCCAACTACATGGGTTATCCAATTGGTCTGTGGGCATTTGTTGTGATGTTAAAATACCATTTAACGTAATTAGTAAGCACAACAAACACATAGTGCCACGAAGAATACTTACTATATTCATCAAGTCAATATTACTTAATAAAGATTGCTAAATATAACCCAAAACTGCCAATCCAATTTGCTTTCTGGTCACCTATTCTAACAATCTCCCACTTGACCTAAAGCCAATCACCCATGTCGCTCACACTTATCTGAGCATGAGTGATCTGCGATATTCAGCTCGGTCTCATGGGTCTACCTTATATCTGCCAAGATGATTTGGTCTAACAGCACATCACCTCTTTATACCATTGCTCCAAGCAAATGGTACTATCTAAGAATTTTTCCTGGATCGGTGATGAGATCTCGGTCCTTAAGCTTGCACTACAACCATTTTGTTATCCTCCAAGGTAACTACTGGTTTTGTCGTGCTAGGCACCACACCCAATCATTGGATGTGGTTTTTCATCCAAACCACTCTCCAGAGCAACTTCTAAAGTTGCCATACATTCAACTTTCATGGTCCGTCGTGGTATCCCGCTTGAAACCTTTCCAAGCCACCGTCTTACCATTAGCCTGAATATATGTCATACTGAGATTAGATATTATTCACATGATCCTGGAAGCTAGTATTTGTTAGAATAGGTGACCATGTAGCCAATCTTGGCAGGTGAAATGTAACCTACATCTAAACAATTTCAAGGATTTGATAAATTATTAATGAATAAGAAGTGAAATTCATTTGCCATTTACTTTGTTTGTGTTCACTTTATCTGCTTTATACATATCTATTCACCACGCAAACAAAGCCCACGGACTGAAAACATACTTCGGGGACTGGGACTACGCTTGGAGGTAGGTCCATGAGATCAGTCTCGCCGAATCAGTCTGGAAATCTCCAAGTCAAGGAATTTCTATATATGGATATATCCAAGAGTTGCATGGCTCTGATACCATTTAGTACCAGGATATCACAACCAATATAAATTTGAATATAACAACCATATTTGAAACTTTGTAAGGAAATATAAAGTTCTTCACAATTGGAATTATAAATATAACAATATAACAATTATGGAATATAAACGTAAAGAATTTAACAATTATGAAATAATAAAAAAATATAAAAGTGGCAGTTGAAGACAAATATAGTTAAAGAAAACTTACTGAATTTCTGAATTTGGATGCACAAGAGATATTACAGAATATTTGGATGCACAATGATATGAATTATCAAAGACATCAAATTTCTGCATTCTTCAATTTTACAAGGGATAATGAGATGGTTACAATGGGAATGAAAAGAAATAATTGATACTAGAAACAATAGCTAGAGAGGAATGGGGAGAATGTAGAATGCTCTTCAAATGAGTTGTGTTTTTCTCTCCTCCAATTGCTTCCATTTATAGAAGTTCAGAATCATCATGGTCTCCTTGCTATTGATGGAATTTGCTGAATTTGTCCATCATGGCTGTCAATCAAGAGTCCAATAATGTAGATAGTGGCATGCAAAAGCTGATTTTCGTGTTTTTTCATTTTTTTTTTCATTTTTCATTTTGATAAATTTGCAAATACAAGGCTTAACTAATTTTCACAACAATAAAAATTTATGGAATTGAAATTACACAAATTGACCCATCACTAGAAATTTTTACGGTATTGGGCTGAATATTCCAAAGCAGTCGTCCTCATTTTCATCTCCAAGGTTGATGTGCGATGGAGACTCCTCTTTGTCACTATTTATTTCGTCCATAATTTGCTATATTTCTTCTGGTGTAGTTGCTTTGGCTGGCAGACAAATTATTTTTCTTCAAAAGAATTGTTCAAGTTTTGCACTTCGTAGGATTTTGTTTGAACCATTCAAGGACTGCTGGTTGTTCAAAATTTTCTGTGTTCATCTTGTCCCACCATTTGACGCAACATTTTTTGCCAAGAGAGAATATAATGGTGTCTTCATCAATTTTGAGAGATTTGAATTGTGGCTGAATTTTTGGTATCCAAGTGAGGTTAAATTGGATGTAGAATTTGAGGAGGTTAGGGAGATGTTGTCCTGGAAATTCATTGGGTCTCAAATTTTCAGAAAAGAATTTGAAGGATTCTTGAACTGATTTTGGAAGAATTTGAATTTCTGGTCCAAAATAATACCACCATCTGATGAACCAATTTGGAATTTTTTCTGGGGTAATTTTGGTGCCAAAAAGGAAATAAAATGACATGGTATTTTTCTCATTTTGTTTGAAAAGAAAATGTTGGAAAGCTTTGGTGTAATCCTAGTAGGAGATCAATGGGTAATTTTTATTGGGGATGCTCTTGAGCTCGTATGGACTTTTTCCCCATTCAGATAAAGAAAGGATGGAGTTTATAAAAATTTTTCGGTAGCCAATTTGCGAGGAGTTGGCTGGGGCTCCTTTGGGAGGCATATTTTGGATGTAAATGGATTTTGTTGAAAGAAGAATGTCTTCATAGAATTGCTGGGTCTTTAGTGGATCTTCATAAATTCTATTGTGCCTTTGATCAAGGATCATGTTTGCCATTTGTACTGGATCATCTTGGGTTTGTTCATTAATCCAATCATCTTCTATCACGCAGTCAAGATGGAAGTCTGTTTTTTCAATATATGGTGAATTGGTTGGTGAATTGGGTTGTGAATTGACTGGCCTAGCAGTAGATGTTCCTGCAATATCCTTGTAAGTTTGGGTAAGTTTTGAAGGGGCAATAGGAATTGATTTTCCCAGAGGAGTAAATCTGTTTGTGATTTGTATGGCTGTTTGTGATGTAGATGGTGCTTTTTGGGCTATTTGGGTAAGGTTTTTTGGTTGAATTGAAGGGGAAGAATTCGTAATGGTTTTGGATTTTGAGGTCTCAACAATTGGAGATCTTGAGGAGATTGGGGTTTTAGCTAGAGTTTTTCTGGTGCAAGAGAAGGGTATTCTAATTTGAGAATTTGTATATTGGGTTTTGCTAAAGGGCTTACCTTTAGCTTGGACTCTTCAATCGGTTTTGACATCCCTGCAAAAATTCTCTTGTCAAATAGTCAGGAATATAATTGTGAGTTCCTTTGATATATTCAATATCAAAATCAAATACAGATAGTAAAGCTTGCCATCAAGCAAAAACTTGTTTTGAGACTAAGTTTTTAACATCTTTTGTAAGTACATCTTTTGCAGCTCTGCAATCAATTTTTAAAAGAAATTTCTAATTCAGTAAATCATCTTGGAATTTAGATATGCATAAAACAATAGATAATATTTCCTTTTTTATGGTAGGGTAATTTTGTTGTGCTGTAGTTTTTCAAACTCCAGAATAGTATCTTACTATCATTTCTTTTCCTTCAATAATTTGATTGAGGATACCACCATACCCTATCTCAGATGCATCAGTTTGTACTATTTTTGGTGCAGTATGATGGCATATGCTTAAGCAAGGGATTTCTTTAATTTCTATTTTTAAATTTTTCACTAAATTTGTATGAGTTTGGGTCCAAGGAGTTGGAGAATTTTTTAGTCTATCGTATAATGGTTTACATATTTGCCTAAGGTTTGGATAAAAATCTGAGACATAATTTAAGCTTCCTAAGAATCTTTGTAATTGTGTTTTATCTAAAATTTGATCTGGAAAATTTTTTCCGAATGTTAAAGACCTTTGGATTGCGACAATGGTTCCTTGATATATTTGATGCCCTAAAAACCTAAACATTGGTTTGAAAAAGTTTTATTTTTGGAGCTGATACAACTAAACCATTATCTTTAATGAGCTTAAGAAATATTTGTAAATGTTTCCAGTGTTTTTCTATATTTTCACTAAAAACCAATACATCATCAATATAGACTATAGTAAAAGAAGTGTATGGAGTGAAGATATCATTCATGATTTTTTGAAATTCTGAAGGGGCATTTTTTTAATCCGAAGGGCATGACATTCCATTCAAATTGGCCAAAAGGAAGAGTGAAAGCCGTTTTATATCTGTCTTTTTCATCTATTTGGATATGCCAAAATCTTGATTTCATGTCAAACTTAGAAAAAAAAATTGCATTATAAAGTCTTTTAAGAAGGTCTGATTTATTGGGTATGGGATACCTAATCCATCTTAAAGCTTTATTTAAAGATTTATAATTGATGACTAACCTGGGAGTTCCCCTTTCTAATTCAGCATTTTTCTGAACATAAAAGGTTGGACAAGAAGAAGGAGATTTTGAAGGGCGAATTAATTTTTTGTTAAGAAGATCTTGAATTTCTTTTTTACAATATTCTAGTAGTTCTTGGTTCATTTGAATTGGCCTAGCTTTAGTGGGAATTTGTCTTTCATCAAAATCAGTTTCATACGGGAGAGTAATAACATGCTTTTTTCTTTCCCAAAATGCATTTGGCAATTCTGAACATACTTGCCTTTGAATTTGGTTTTGGAATTCAAGGATTTTCTTTTGCACAAAAGGTGAAATTTGTTCTTCTATTTTCTTATGGGAAATATCATCTTTTAGAAAGAGAATTTGTTTTTATTTATTACTAATATTTTCTTGAAATATAAAGGTATCTTGGACTACCTTAATGTCTCTTTGGGTTACTGGAAATTGGAATTGAAATAAGATTTCTTTTCCCATCACTTTGGTTTTAATTCCTTCAGCACTTACATTAATTGGGTAAAGCATTTGGAGGAAAGGATTCCCTAAGATTATGGGAGTATTAAGATCTTTCACTAGAACAAAAACTGGTCTTGAAGCAAATTCCATTATTACAAACATGGGCTTTCGAAAGCTTAAAATTAATTTTGAGACTGGCTGAGTTGGCTGCTGAAAGTCTTTCTTTGGTTTTTCAAAATACTTAGTGGGGATTAATCCTTCTTGTATGCAATTCATATCTGCTCCTGAATCCATTAAGGCTATAGCAGTTAATTTAAAATCTTCTATAACTAAATTAATTTTTACGTACCATTTTTGGTAAGCAATCCTAGAGATGGAATTAACAAAAGATTCTTCTTCTTCTTCAGAATTCTTAGATGTTGAAGCTTTACTCGGGTTTTCCGTAGAAATTTGGTTCTGGAGTTTTATAATTAAAAATTCCTGTTGTAACTGGTCATGATTCTCTTTTAGGGTTTTTGACTTCCCTTTTTAATTGTCTTACTTCATGCTTTAGATCTGATATTGAAACTTTAGGATTGGAGGAATCAAACATATTCATAATTTCCGAAAAGTCTGTTTTAGTAGGAGGTTTTGATTTTTTGGGGAATTTCATTTGAGACTAATTCTTGGAGTTTATGTAAATAAGTTTCCTTTTCTTCAGGGCTTTGAATTTTATCAATGAGATCTAAGATTAACGAAAATTGGTTGGTTAAAGTAGCTCTTTGTTTATTACAAAAGCATAGACCAGGGGGACACCCAGAACTTTCCTTATTATCTTCTGCGTTAGAATTTTGGGATTCTTCTTCAGAGGAAGTATATCCTTCTTCTGGTTGGACTTGATTTAATTGTTCTTCTAAATTGGAATTTTCATAATCTAATTCAAATACTTTTAAATCTTCATCATCCAGGATATTTAGCAGTTGATTTGTTAAATCTTCTCCTAGACTTAATTCATTGATTTTTTGTCTCATCCTACAACTACTAGCATAATGGCCAGGCTTTTGACATCTATGACAGATAATAGAATTCGGACCTTTGAATACTTTCTCTTTGGAAAATTTTTCTTTTGGAAATTAGGCCTAGAAGGGGGTATGGGAATGTGTTTTCTTTGAAGATTTATGCCTATGAGTGTTATGATGTTTTATTTTTGATGATGGCGAACGTATTTTCTGGAATCCAAACTATTCACACCAACTTCCTAATTCTTTTCTAGTAGTAAGATTTTGTTTCTTTAATTGGGCTTTTAAAGTGAAATCATTACACAATTGTAATCCCACTAAGTTAACATGATTTATAATTTCTCCATAAGAAAGAGATGCAATATTATCATATTTTTCTTTTATTTTTTCACGGACTTTTTCAGCAAAAGATTTTGGTAGTCCAGAGATAAATTTTTCTTTCCAAAAATAACTATCTGCATCACTCCTTTCATAAATTTTTGACAAAAATACATCTTTATACCATTATAAAATCATGGAGTTTTCTACATTTTAAGTTTTGCAAAAAATTCCGTATTTCTTTCTTGGTAAATTTGGGGATTTCCAATAAAATGAATAATAATGGTATATATTAGAGAAGATATTGTATTAGAGTCAGGTCTTCCTTCATCATTATTAATAATGTTTCTTTCGGGATCTCTCCTAACACTTGAAAGAATTTGAGTTTTGGCTTCGGGAGTTATGGTGTTATCCCACCATCTTTTCAGTTGACCATTAAATCCCAATATAAGATTTTTTGCAGCATCTACATCTGTTAAAACTGCTCTTTCTTTATAAATATTTGCTACCATGACCATTTGTTTACACAAACTAAGGATTTGGTATTCGGATAAAGTATCTAAATTCCCTTCATATATTGAGCTTCCATTAAAAGACCTAAAATTCTGAACTTCTTCTATTTTTAAATCAAGGGGAGTTGGTCTGTAATAATTTTTATAGGGTGATAAATGTTGGACAGGATATATAAAATTAGAGGCTTGTTCTTTGTCGAAATCTTCATGATTTTGTTCAATTGTATTAATAACTTTATCTTTTCCTAAATCCCTTAACCTTTCTTGGATTCCTAGAAGTATATTTTTCTCTGAATTTAATTTTGGTATATGGTCAGAAATTTGAAAAGGAAGGTTATCAGCAGCAATATGAAGGGATGTGTCTCTTGAAGTTATTATAGAAGAAGATGAAGGATTTGAATCTCTTTTCTCTGAGGCATCCTCAATCTTATTTTCTATTCGATCTAATTGTTTTCCTATGGAATGGAGAATTAAATTTGAGAAATTATTTTGCTTGATTTGAACAGTACTTACCTCGCTAGTAGATGGCTCGCTAACAGGAACATTTGATCACTTGACCTTTTATGGAGATTCCTGATTCTTCTAATGGTGGATGTTGACTGGAGACTATTGATCCATCGAGCTTTGTCCATTTTTTGAGTGTTTTTTGGATAACTGTTAATTTATCTTCTCCATATGTTTGGAATAAGTAGGAGAAAAAAGGAATATTTTGTTTAATATATGACATAGACTCATACCATTCAGATCTGATGTTAGCTCTTTGGGATTCAGAAAAATTATTCATGAACCATTTTCTATTGGAAGTATTTTCTTCTGAAAGAAAGTCTTTTTTAAGAAAGTCTTTTTATCAATCGAAAATTCTTTGGAAATAGTAAGGATTTGTGAAGGTGCAGAATTAGGGGATCCTGTTTCTTCATAATCTTGATAGACAGGTTGTGCAAGGTTTTGATCTATCCTTATTGAAAGAAATTGTGGATCGTCCCGGGAAAAGCGCGAATGCGGAAGCGCGGTATAATTAAAATTAAAACGGAATTTAAACATGCTTTTAAATTAAAACACGTTTCAAAGGGTGTGCCTTTGAAATTTCCCGGGCGTTCGGTGTATCTCATGAACGAATAACACAAAATAAATCATGGAGGCCATAGGGTTGGAAATTAAAAAGAGGACGAAAAACTAAAACGAGACCTACCCGTTGTCGTTTTCGTCTTCAACGGCTACAAGCGTTGTTCCACGTTTTGCACCAAGATCTCGTCTTTGAGACCCTCTAAATCGTGACACACGATCCACCCACGTATCTTGCACGTCGTGCTAGCAACGAACAAGTTTATGTTTTTGGAGTGGATGAATCAATAACACATTATTGATTAATGGTATTGATTCATCAAGTTCTTAATGTTCCAAGAACAAAAAGAACCAAGAAAATATTTCTTGAAGAGGGAGAGAGAATCGGACGAGAGAGGGAGAGAGAATCCGTGTGTGTGTGTTGTAGTGTGTGT
The DNA here is from genome assembly GCA_034509735.1 of Sesamum alatum. NCBI lineage: Eukaryota > Viridiplantae > Streptophyta > Magnoliopsida > Lamiales > Pedaliaceae > Sesamum > Sesamum alatum. The sequence goes on from JACGWO010000006.1 coordinate 18,522,710, forward strand.
GTTGGAGTTTCATCATCATTCAACTTGTAGGATGCTAGGGGTTTATATAGAAGAGGAGTCTAATCCTCTTTAAACTCCTCTTTCAAGAACTCTATTTTGACTAGGATTTTGACCTAGTCAAAGTCCTAGTCAAAGTAGTGTTTTGACCTAGTCAAAACAATCCTAGCCATCCATCTCTCCCATTCATCTCACCGTTGATTTAATTTAATTTAATGGAATATTTAAAACCTATTTAAATATTTCCAAGAGGCTAAAATAAATATAAATATTATTTAAGCCCATTAAATAAATCCCTTTGATAAATCTAATTTATCAATTTAATTCCTTATATCTAATAGAAGGAATTATTTCTCCAAGAAAAATAAAGGACCCGATTAAATTCAATTTAATCATTCCTTCACTCCAATATTTAATTCCTAATTAAATATCTAAATGTGTGTGGATAGTGTGTGACTCTTTAGGTTCACCTTTCAGCTAGACTTGGTCGGATTCCTAGAATCCTTCCGTTACCATGGGTGGCCATCTAGCAACGGTCCATGGCACTAGAGACTAGGTGAAATATTCAGGGATGAACATTTAGGCTCTAACAGTACACTTGTCCTTCTGTCTTCGGTCTCATCACTTAGAGTCTAGGGCACGGATAGTGCAGGTACCCATTTTGGACCTAAGTGTCGGTCTGTCCTCACTAAACGCCGCAAGGGAATCCTTCCCTTCTGTTCAGTTACTGTGGCCACAGATTTTAGGGACAAGACACAGAGCATACATGAGACTCAACTGTCAATACCTATTGGCAGGAGACAGATCCTTTCTTGGAAACTACTGTCACTTTGTACACCAGAACTGTACTAGACATGGCTTATGACTACCAAAGAGAATTCTGGCAATCTCTCACCATATCTAAGATACAGCCCTAACGTACAGGTAAACTGAGCAATTCCTCAAGTCAAAGGACTTGGCCTGTACCGTTGGAACCGGGAATACACGTCATACCTTGCTGACCATACTCAAGGTCCTCCGTAAGACGGTTCCCGCGAGTCACCTCAGTCAGCTGCGTCCTAGCATGCTAACCCACTAACACTGCTTAGACGACCCTCGTCACCCGTCGATGAAACACGACAGCAGGTGCTTAGTGCAAGTCTCAAATGGAATCCCGGTACCCATTTTCGGGATTCCTTGACTTGGAGATTTCCGGACTGATTCGGGAAGACTGATTCCATGGACCTACCTCCAAGCGTAGTCCCAGTCCCCGAAATTGATTCTCAGTCCGTGGGCTTTGTTTGCGTAGTGAACAGATATGGAAAACAAATATAAGTGAACACAAACAAAGTGATGCCAAATGAAATTCACTTCTTTATTCATTAATGATTTATCAAACACCTGAAATTGTCTAGACATAGGTTACATATTCCTGCCAAAATTGGCTTACATGGTCACCTATTCTAACACTTATTCCTTGAAACTTTGAGGTATTAGGTCTAATTGTTTCTGAAGTTGAGTGTCTGGAAGGAGTGGCAGGATGGGAGTGGAAAGTCCTATTTGTTCTTAATGAATTTTGTCTAAAAAACTTGACTCCTACGGATCCATCAGAATGTTGTGTAATTTGATCGATTTCAGAATTTTCTATAGCTTGACTAGGTGGTATAGATCCAGGAGGAAGGTTTCAAGTTTCTGGTAGGGTGACATTTTTCCATTCTATGGTTTTAGGAACCATAAGGTTAGATTTGGCTCTATTTATCTCCCAAAATATTGTTTGTCCTGGTGACTTAGTGTGAGATATAGCTTGGACATCTAGACCAGTATTTGTAATTTTGTAATGAGGCCTATAAAATATTTCATAAATATGAGACCCTGATTTCATTTTATAGTTATAATTTTTTACATTTAAAGTAAGAATGTCAATAATATGGGGATCATTAAGAGAAATGGTAAAATTCGGAAAAGAATTGAAATAAATTGGACCATTACAAAGACTAGTTTCTACTAACCCAAGTAATGAGTCATAAAAATCCAGATGTCTACAATCTCGCAAAGCGAGGAACACACTAGTATCTAATCCTTCTGTTGTTAAGGGTTTAATAGCAATTTGAACAAGACCAATATGTAATAATTTATAACCATTTTTAATATGTTTAATAATAGAAGATTTTGAAAATAAATGTAAAGCTTGTTGATCTGAAACTAGTGGTAAGACTTGTTCTTCAGTCTTTATAGTATATGCAGACTTAAAATCAATAAATAATTTTTTATAAATTTCTTTGGTACTAATCTTTGGAAGTTTCCAATCAAATAGATCTTTGTCTTCCCACAGTGTTTCTCCTGTGGTAGTTATATTCGAATTCTCTTGGTTGTCCCCTGATGAGGAGGCTCCAGAATTCATGCTTCTTATGAATTTATCCATATTGTTAGACTTTCATACTTTGCTCTTTCGGATCAGACAACGATTTACCGCGGCACAGAAGTCAAGTAAGCCGACTTACAACGTGTCGAAGTCCGATTCACAAATTATGAATTTCTATATATGGATATATCCAAAAGTTGCATGGCTCTGATACCATTTAGTACCAGGATATCACAACCAATATAAATTTGAATATAACAACCATATTGAAAACTTTGTAAGGAAATATAAAGATCTCAACAAGTGGAATTATAAATATAACAATATAACAATTATGGACTATAAATGTAAAGAATTTAACAATTATGAAATAATAACAAAATGTAAAGCGGGAGTTGAAGACAAATATAGCTGAAGAAAACTTACTGAATTTCTGAATTTGGATACACAAGAGATTTTACAGAATATTTGAATGCACAATGATATGAATTATTAAAGACATCAAATTTCTGTATTCTTCAAATTTTTCAAGGGAAAATGAGATGGTTACAATGGGAATGAAAAGAAATAATTGAAACTAGAAACAATGGCTAGAGAGGAATGAGTAGAACGTAGAATGCTCTTCAAATGAGTTGTGTTTTTCTCTACTCCAATTGCTTCCATTTATAGAAGTTGAGAACCATCATGGTCTCCTTGCTATTGATGGAATTTGCTGAATTTGTCCATCATGGCTGTCAATCAAGAGTCCAATAATGTAGATAGTGGCATGCAAAAGCTGATTTTCGTGTTTTTTCATTTTTTTTTTCATTTTTTTTTCATTTTTCATTTTGATAAATTTGCAAATACAAGGCCTAACTGATTTTCACAACAATAAAAATTTATAGAATTGAAATTACACAAATTGACCAATCACTAGAAATTTTTACGATATTGGGCTGAATATTCCAAAGCAGTCGTCCTCATTTTCATCTCCAAGGTTGATGGCGATGGAGACTCCTCTTTGTCACTGTTTATTTCTTCCATAATTTGCTGTATTTCTTCTGGTGTAGTTGCTTTGGCAATTTCGGCAGACAAATTATTTTGCTTCAAAAGAAATTGTTGTTGCTGCGAATTGTGTTCTTTTCCAAGAATTGTTGAAGTTTTGCACTTCGCAGGATTTTGTTTGAACCATTCAAGGACTGCTGGTCGTTCAAAATTTTCTGTGTTCATCTTGTCCCACCATTTGACGCAATATTTTTTGCCAAGAGAGAATATAATGGTGTCTTCATCAAGGAGATGAAGGTCCGGTGGACGGAGCCCACGGTGGAAGGTCAAGAAGAACAAAGGAGGATTTTACAAGGCCCCATTAGAATGATAATGGGATGTAAAAATTGTAATAGTGTAGGCCTACCTTAGTTTGACCATTGATCTACTGCGGGCTCAGTGGATCACTTAGGATTGGGCTTGTGATCATCCTAACAGGGGCGTGCTAGGCTTATTTTGCATGTGTTTATGTTTTATGCTTTGATGTATGGTGTGTTTGGAATGCATCGTATTGCGTTTAATGTATGAAACTTGAGCATGCAAAATACTAATAATGATGAGGTCTCGGTCTTAATAAACTATAACTCTCACTTGGATGGTCCAAGTAAATATTAGGCCCAAAATGGAATTAAAATCAAATGGTTTGATTATTCCAAGCCTTCCATCCATAGCAATGTAGTGAGGAAGGTACTTTCACCCATTCGTGGTCTCACAAGTGGTGGCACGTTTGGAAAGGAAGAAAGTTGCACAATTGTTGTGAACGAATGGAATATACTCCTATTTCCCTGTCTCACGAGTTGTGGGGGGCGATAATTGAGATATTCATTTGGTTGATGGGTCGGGCCTAACGCTAAGTAACATGATTCGCTTGGAGTCCTTGGGATCATGTGAAGAGGCGAGGAAAAAATATCTTGGGGATCTCATTAGATGAGAATGGTATTGGATACCTTCCACGAAGCCTTTCCCATGTGAATCGTAAAAGTAGGGCAAGGAGAATTGCGTTTGTGGACTCCAGGCCCACTAGGAAATGGTTTCCTGAAAACCCCACTTGAGATTGGTGGGCTTTTTGAAGAAATAGTGCGAGGGGTTAATGACTAAAGACCAAATTTTAACTTAAATTCAATATTATAATAATCTACTAAATTTCTGCTTTACATTTTGAATGTAGATGTCTAAGAATCCACTCGCTGTAATTCTTGAGACTAATCAATTTGACGGAACAAACTATAACGATTGGCTGCAAAATCTGAGGATTGTCCTCGATTTTGAAGACTAGGCTTACGTTTTGGATAAGCCTCTTCCTCGGATCTTACCGGAGCGATCCTCGTCAGAAGAGCTTTTGACGTTCAATGAATGGCAGGAGGACAACCGCAAGGTCCGCAGCATCATACTGGAATCCATGACTAATGAGATCCAGAAGTAGTATGATCGGCTGGATGATGTCAGCTCGATAATGCTCCACATGAAAGACGTTTATGCGGTACCGGATTGGCACATTAGATATGCTGCGACGAAGGAATTTTTCAAAGCTAAGATGACAGAAGGGTTGCCTGTACACCAGCATGGAGTGATGATGCTATCCCTAGTGGAGAAGCTCAAAGACCTCCGAGCTGATCTTGGAAAAGAGACGTACATCGATGTGATGATCCTTCAGTCTCTTCCTCCCTCTTTTGACCCGTTTATCGTTAACTATAACATGAATGGGCTTGCAGAAGACCTTCATGAGTTGATAAACATGTTGGTCCAATATGACGCAACGATTGAAAACTCTGCGCCGTCAGTATTGCTGGGGGAGGTTTCGTCCTTAAGAGCAAAAGGCAAAGGGGTCGGAGCTGGAGGAGGAAGAAGGGTAAGATAGAATCAGCCGCTGCAAGCGCTCAGAGCACTCCTGTTGCCATGCTAGGCATGGGCGAAGGAAAGAGGAAGGTGTTCGGCACTCAAGGATTGCAAAAGATGTTTGCATTTATTGCCGTGAAAAGGGGCATTGGAAGAGTGTGCTTGCTCAACTCCTCTTCAACCAAGGTACATTTGATTTGAGCTTTAACATGATTACTATTCTGCTTCTTGGGTATTGGATACCAGTTGTAGAGCTCATACCTGCAAATAGTTTGCAGGTGATGGAAAAGAGTAGAAGGCTGAGACGGATATGATTCTAAAGCTAGGCAATGGTTGGGCTATTGCCATAGAGGCTATAGGACTAGTAAGGCTTAGCTATTAGTGATCATGTTAGGATAGAGTTGATAGGTCACAATTATGTAACCTAGCATGATCAAATTATGTTTTTCTATTGTTGGACAATAAGGATTACATGTTTTTGATCAATGAAAGTTTCTTTTATTTGACAAAGAATGGTTATTCTTGTCTGGTAGGTTGTTTGCATAATTGTTTCAATACTATCCCATAATTAAATTATGAATGCTCAAAACAAATGATGAAATGGATAATCAAGATAAACCCACAGATTTGGCATGAAAAGCTAGGTCACGTTCCTCTAGATAGGATAAGGAGGTTAGTAGATTCAAGGAGTCTAGAAATACACAATTTGAGCCTGCTAGCTTGCAAGTCCTTCCTGAGCAGGAAGATGGTGAAGAAGTTCTTTGTAGGACAAAGTATGCTTGTTAGTGGTCTGTTGCATTGGATCCAGTCAGACGTCTGTGGGCCACTGAATACACAAGACCAGTAGAGGGTTCACAAGTTTAAGGGCCTTTGGAAGGCTCAGGGAATTAGATCTGAAGTGGGAACCAAACTGGTTGCAAAATTAACCTTCGATTGGATCGAGTGGTGTGTATTTAGTGGGAGTTATTGATGTATCTAAATGAGAATGGAATTTTCACTCAGTGGAATTCTCCCTGAAGCGCCACAATTGAACAACGTCTCTGATAAGGGAGGAACCGAACATTGTTGGACATGGTTCGATCGGTGTTTCACTAAACTAACTTGGCCCATCTGGGCGTGTTCTTAAGACAGTGGCCAAGTTGTAAAACATGGCACTTTCTAAAGATTGTGGCCCAGGCACCATATTGGATATGGCATGACAAGCCTGTATCCTAGAAGTGCTTGAGTATGTAGGATGGTCTTGCATACATCAAGGGACTAGTGGGAGGCAAACTAGGTTTGCACAGGTTTATGTGTTGTCCTAAGGGAAACTGGATTTTAGAGGATAACTGGTGTGAGGAGTAGCCCATTGAGGATTCAAGTAAAGCGACACCTCAGTACGATATTGCAAACATCATTTGAAATCAAGTTTGCTCACTGACTATATTCCAGTTCTCCTAAGGATGACCAGAATATCTTAGATACTTGAGAGGTATAGGTTTCTGGGTCAGTCCGGTCAATTGGATTATAATCCAAAAGACATAAGGAGAAGCAATGTTGGACATTGGATCGAATCAATGGCTTGGAGCTGAAAAGCCTAGCAAAGGGGTGTGGATTGGCCCGGGAGTAACGCGAATGCGGAAGCGCGGTATAATAAAATTGCAATAATTTAAAACATGCCATAAACAAGAATGAAATAAAGACGTTCAAGGGGTGTTCCCTTGAAACTCTCGAGCATTCGGTGTATCTCATGAATGAAAATAAACAAGAAATTCATGGAGGCCATAAGGTTGAAAAGGGACGAAAACAACAAAACCGAAAACCTACCCAGTTATCGTTTTGTCTTCAAACCGCTACTCGCGTTGTTTCCCGTTTTGCTCCAAGATCCCGAGTTGAGACCCTCTAATTTGTACACGCAATCCACCCACGTATCTTGATCCTCGTGCTCATGAAAATCCAAGTGTATAGTTTATTTGGAGAGGACAGATTGATCAAACGCTATCAATTAACGAGATCAATCCTCCTTTAAGCTCAATTGTATAGCACAAAAGGACATGAGAGTATCTTGGGAAAAGGGGAGGGAGTGGCCGAGAGGGAGAGGAGTTGGCAGTGATGGTGTGTGTGTGTGTGTGTTTTGAATTTCATCATCTCTTCCAAAGTGAAGAGTTAGGCATATATATAGAAGAGGAATCCTATTCCTCTTCTAATTTCCACTCTTTGGAAAGACTCCTCTTGGAATAGGATTTGACTAGGTCAATTCCTAGTCAATCCCAGCTTCTTGGTCAAACCAATCCTAGCCATTGATTTCCCTCTTCAATCTCAACCATTCATCAATTTAATGGAGTATTTAAATCTAATTAAATAATTCAAAGGGCAATAATTAAATATAATAAATATTAATATTTATCTTAAGCCCATAAATTAAATTCCAATAAATCTAATTTATTAGACAAATTCCTTTCATCTAATATAAGGAATTAATTTTCCCAAGATAAGAAAGATCCGATTAAATCTAATTTAATTGTTTCATCTCTCTCCAAATATTTAATTCTAAATTAAATACGTTATGTGTGCGGATTGTGTGTGACTCTTTAGGTCCACCTTCAGCTAGACTTGGTCGGATTCCTAGAATCTCTCCGTTACCATGGGTGACCGTCTAGCAACGGTCCATGGCACTAGAGACTAGGTGAATATGCATGGGGATGAACATTTAGGCTCTACAGTACATCTATCCTTCCGTCTACAGTGTCACCACTTAGTGTCTAGGGCACGGATACATAGGTACCTATCTTGGACCTAAGTGTCGGCCTGTCCTATACTAAACGCCGCAGGGAATCCTTCCCTTCTGTTCAGTTACTGTGGCCACAGATTTTAGGGACAAGACACAGAGTATAGTGAGACGCTACGTCAACGCTCTTGACAAAGGACAGATCCTTTCTTGGAAACTATTGTCACGTTGCACATCGTGGCTGCACTAGATATGACTTATGACTACTCAAAAACTGTGTTTTGGCAATCTCTCACCATACCTAAGATACAGACACGGTGTACAGGTAAACTCAGCAATTCCTCAAGTCAAAGGATTGACATGTACCATTGGAACCGGGAATTCACGTCATACCTATCCGACCTTACTCAAGGTCCTCCATAAGACGGTTCCCGCGAGTCACCTCAGTCAGCCGCTCCCTAGCAAGCTGACCCACTAACATTGCATAGACGACCCTCGTCACCCGTCGATCAAACACGACAGCAGATGCTTAGTGCAAGTCTCAAGTGGATTCTCGATACCCATTTCCGGAGATTCCTTGACTTGGAGATTTTCAGACTGATTCGGCGGAACTGATTTCATGAACCTACCTCCAAGCGTAGTCCCAGTCTCTGAAATGTGATCTTAGTCTATGGGCTTTCTTTGTGTAGTGAACAGTTATAAAGTAGTAAAAGTGAACACAGATAAAGTATGAGCCAGATGAATTTTACTTTCTTATTCATCATGGTTTATTAAAACTTTGAAATTGTTCAGTCATAGGTTACAATTCGCCTAAAAGATTGGCTTCATTGTCACCTATTCTAACAGGAGCCGTGGGATTCGACGTGGAATTCAAACTAGGTTTGGAACTCCCTATAACTGGAATATTCGTTTTGATGAGTTCATACGGGGTATGACTCGATCAGTAACGAGCTTGAGGGTCAGTGGGAGTTTAGTTGTGTTCCTAGTATTTAAAATATGTAACGTCTTATTTATTTGGAATGATTAAGATGTTAGGAAACACTGAAACACAAAAGTCATTCACGCAATTCTCCACGAAAGGAATTGGATTCCTATATATAGGGTTAAGCTGTCCAAGACTCAGTCAAGGTTGACTGATGAGGAAGCTTAGATGTTTGACATCCCCTATGTCTTTGCCGTAGGCAGCATGGGTATGCTGTTTGGTGCATTGGACCTGATGTTGGGTATGCTTTGGGTGTAACGACAGAAATCGGGTGTGTACAAAAGAGGCAGTAGACTGCTATTGAGGACAGTCTTTAATACCTGAATAAGGACTAAAGAAGTGTTCTTCATGTACGTTCTGTGGAGAGTTGATTCTGGAAGGCTATAGCGATACTAGCTTCCAGTATCATGTGAATAATATCTAGTCTCAGTATAAACATATATTCAGGCTTAATGGTAAGGTGGTGGCTTGGAAAGGTTTCAAGCGGGATACCACGACGGACCATGAAAGTTGAATGTATGGTAACTTTAGAAGTTGCTCCGGAGAGTGGTTTGGATAAAAAAACCACATCCAATGGTTGGGTGTGGTGCCTAGCACGGCAAAGCCAGTAGTTACCTTGGAGGATAATAACATGGCTATAGCGCAAGCTAAAGGACCGAGATCTCATCACGGATCCAGGAAAATTCTTAGACAGTACCATTTGCTTGGAGCAATGGTATAAAAAGGTGATGTGCGGTTAGACCAAATCATTTTGACAGAGATAAGGTAGACCCGTGAGACCGAGTTGGATATCGCAGATTACTCATGCTCAGATAAGTCTGAGCGACATAGGCGATTGGCTTTAGATCAAGTGGGAGATTGTTAGAATAGGTGACCAGAAAGCCAATTGGATTGACAGTTTTAGGTACTATTTAGCAATCTTTATTAAAGTAATATTGACTTGATGAATATAGTAAGTATTCATTTTTGGCACTATGTGTTTGTTGTCCTTACTGATTACGTTAAACGGTATTCTAACGTCACAACAAATGCCCACAGACCAATTGGATAACCCATGTAGTTGGGCTGCGCATTAGATGGCAGCTATGAAACCAACTTCCGGGGGTTGGTCTGAAACGTTCCAAGTCGAAGACCTCGAGACAGGGCATCGAGGGTCCTATAGAGACTTGCCCTAAGGATTGCATTCATTGGATGAGTGTCGTGTTTCATCGGCGACAGACATTGGACGTCTATGCAATATTAGTGGGTGAGTTGACAAGGGTGTTAGCTGACTGAACTGACTTGTGGGAATCATCATATGGAAGCCTTGGAGGCTTGGTCGGTATGACTGGAATTCCCGGCTCCGATAGTACAAGATTAGTTCTCGGACTTGAAGAATCATGACAGTCACGTGCATATGAAGGTTGTATCTAGGGTCTGGCAAGAGATGTCCGTATCTGGGATACGTTCATCATAATCCTTATCCAATGCAGTCGGAATATGTATTGAGGACGGTAGATTCCAAGATAGGATCCGTCACCTATCAGAATATGACAGTCGAGTCTCCTATGCGCTCTGAGACGGTTTAAGCTCTTTAAGTCTGTGGCCACAGTGATTGGTCGAGTAGGGAATGGTTTCCTACGTTGATCAATAGAGCAAATGTGTCTCGAGTTATTGAGCATAGTTCTCTAGTCCAGAATGGGAACCGACGCCCAATTTCATGCCCTAGACTTAGACCGGGAGACGGATGATGGAAGGGCAGTACTCGTATGGTAATCGGGAGCCTAAATGTTCACGCCAACATTCACCTAGAATCTAGTGTCATGGACCATTGCTAGACGGACACCCATGGTGATGGGCGTTTTCCGATGAATAGTTAATTGAAAAATAGTTAATTAAATTAGATTTAATTGACCAATTGCGTTGCACACAAGCCCAAGTCTAGCTGAGGGTAAACCTAAAGAGTCACACACAAATCATTATGGAATTGGTAGAATTAATTTGGAATTAATTCTAGAAGAAGCGAATTAATTTAATTGAATTAAATTAATTCAAGGAGAAAAATAAATGATTGGATCATTTATTGGAAAATCCATTTCATGGATGGTTCAAGAATTAATTAATTGGATTAGTTAATTTTTGGACTTAGAACCTATAAATTAATTGGATTACTTTAACAGGTTTGGATTAATTAATTGATTGGATCAATTAATTAGAGTTTGGACTTATGTTTATTTAATTGGATTAAATAAACTTATGGGCTTCAATTGGATTGAGATTAATTGGATTAATTAATGCCCAATGGACTAAGTTTTTACTTAATTTAATTAGATTAAATAAAAGTCCAAGACTAGTAGTCTTGGTCCATGGAAAAATTCAATTTATAGCAAGTGAAAGAAGAATTAAAATCTTCCACATGTGAGGCACATGTGACCAGCCTTTATATCGTTTGGTTGGTGGTTTTATTTGCTATAATAGTGCGTGGTTATGTAGATAATGGTGTATGTATGTAGGTTACTTTGGAAGTTGACAAGAGAAGTTGAATTTTGAATTCAACAACTCTACATATACAAAACTATTCACATAACTTTGCAAGGCATGTCTTGCATGAATTTTTCCATCAAAATACTCTCCAAAATTCTCTAAAAAACTCTCCTTTTTGTGTTCATACCTTTTGGAAAGGTTGAACTTAAAAACATTCCAAAAGGCACTAAACAATAGTGTTGTTTTGGAAGTGTTTCTTCTTCTTTTCTCTACTTCTATCTACCAATAGATTAGGGGATACACTCTTCCATAGTGTGGTGTGGACAAATTAGAGGGATTCTAATTTGGATCCTCAAGTGAACGGAAGGAGAAACGGAAAGGGAACAACGCTAGAAACTGGTTCTACATGTAGTGATCAAAGGTTGGTTTTCTTTACGTTTTTCATGTATCTTTTGTTTTCTTCCTTTAGCCACTTGTCCAGCATCTTCTCCTCCTTTTATTTATGCTTTGACAAACACCGAATTCCCGCGAACTTCAAAGGGAACACCCGTTTGAACCCGTTTAATATTATGCTTAAAATTTATGTTTTTATGCTTCCGTTGCGTTCCCGGGCCGTACCCGATTCTTTCAGTTATTACATCCCAAGTAGAGAATACTTAATTGATTGCATTAAAGGTGCTAAAGTGTTTTCCAAGTTCGATTGCAAATCTGGATTTTATCAGATTAAAATGAAAAATGATTCAAAGAAATACACTGCATTTTTCACACCTCATGGACACTATATCTGGAATGTACTTCCAATGGGACATGCCAATGCACCCCAGATATTTCAAAGAAAGATGGATAATCTTTTCAAAGACTATCTAAAGTTTATGTTAGTTTATATAGATGACATCTTGATTGCATCTAAAAATATACAGGATCATATTAAACATCTTGAAATATTTTCTGATGCATGCCATGAGGAAGGATTAGTGCTTTCCGAAAAGAAAGCCATCATAGCTGTCAATAAAATTGAATTTCTAGGAATTCTTATTGACGAAAAAGGTATTGAGCTGCAGGAACACATTGTAGAAAAGATTCGCAATTTTCCTGACATTCTTAAAGATAAGAAGCAACTTCAAAGCTTCTTAGGAGTTGTCAATTTTGCAGGAATCTTTATCAAGGACCTCGCAAAATACAGAAAATATTTCCGTCTACTTCTAAAAGAAAAAGAAAGTTCAAAGTGGAAATGGGAGGAAATTCATACGCATAGGGTTCGTGAGTTAAAACAGGTTAGCAACAACCTGCCAAAGCTTGCAATCCCACAAGACGAGGATGAGTTGGTAGTCTACACGGACGCCAATGATTACAGATGGGCAGCAGTGCTCATGAGAAAAACAACTACTGGCGAAGAGCCATGTAGATACACAGGAGGGCTGTTCACCAAACAACAAGCTCATTGAAAGTTGATAATACGAATGTTAAGGCTTTCTCAAAAAAGAAACTTGAACCAAAGATTGAGAAATCTCGTATTATTAGATGGCAAGCAGAATGCCAATATTATTGTTATAATATTATCGTTATCAAATCTCATGAAAATGCTCTTGCAGATTTCTTAACAAGGGATGGAGGCAACTGAAGCAGACTCCGTCATCATCAAGCTCAGGCACCTCAGAGAGAACCTTGAGGAGATTGATAAGAGATTTGGGCAGCTAACAGTTAAAGCCCAAGTAGCTGGCCAAGTCCAACGAGCTGATTTGGACACTGTCCAGAGCGCCATCAAGAGTACCAAACTTGCTGCAAGCTCGTTGTGGGACGACTTACTGGAACCAATTCGAAAGGCATCATCTTCGATGATAGCCAGAGAATTAAGAGAGCAGGGCTCTAAACTTGCAATTAGAGAACATGGCTCTAAACCTGTAGCGGCAGATTCAAGTACTGCTTGCTCGAGGCCATCGCCAGACTCTGGTGAAAAGGCAGAAATTTAGTTACAGGAAGTGTAAACTCCTGATAATTCAAGTCAACCCAGCACCTCTGGGGTTAAAGAAGAAGAGATTAACCGTAGGCTAATGACAGGCACCTCTAAGGTTAATACTAACGAAGCCTTATCTTCTGTTTCTACTTGGCAGGGTTATCAGAGATTATGGGAAAAACTTGTTTCCTGAAAAAAACATAAACCCAGGAAAGACCATCATAGACACATCCGGGAGATATAACAGCGCCTGGATGCTCGAAGGGTCAACACCAGAAAAAGTTCGAGAATGGTATGATTTTGGAGCCCTTGCTTCAATTCAAACTATGTCACCAAGCTTTCCGAAAATCTCCAAACTTCCGGAATGGATCAGTGGGGCGGTCTATAACGCATGGCAAAACAATCCCCACCTTAAACGAGAAGAGATTTTGGAGCTCAAGTTCATTTCCATAGCTCCAGAAATCGCAGGAAAAGGGTCTCATCCAGCATTCCATTTCATCAAACTACAGAGACCTGACATGGTAGCATTTAACAAAGCGAAGGCTGCCATAGGAGAAGCTCTCCTGGTATCTTCCCTCAGTGAAGATGACATATCCACCAAAAGAGCTTGGGGTTATTGGGTTTGTCTCACAGAGATGGATAAATTCAAGTATCCATTTAAAATATTCTCCAATAAATTAAATGGACCATTCCTGTTGAACTCCATGACGGGGAAAAAGCATAGAATTTGCGGAGAGCTTGTTTGAAAAGAAACCAATGTTTATTTGGGAAAACAAGCTACCAGCAACAGAGGCCACAAGAAAGAAGGTCTGCAACATGATGCACGTTGGGCAGTGGCATAACCATGTATGCCCTTGCTGTGAAAAACAAGAAAAGCCCATGTTCGGGACAAGGATTCGGGTAACCCAAAATAAACCTGAACCGAAACCAGAAAAGCATAAAAGAAAGTATTTTTATAAAAGGAGGTAAAAATCTCAAAATGTAAAAGAGCTAGGAAAAGACTGTCGGCAGAAGACGATAAAAAAGCCAACGGTCAGACAGGACAGGAAGCACCAGCTGGAGAACACATGGCCGACAAGCCATAATGACCACAGCTGGAAAGTAGAAAGACAAAAGGGGTGACGAACGCAGTGACGACATCCAACGGAAGAATGAAGTCCAGGTTTGAAGTCTGCGGGCTATTATACAATAAAAGCTAGGAAGCAGATGGAGGACATCAGAAAACTTCTCCAACTCTTCAGAAAAATAAATTGTGGCTTTAAATTCTCTAAGTGTTAGTATATCCAGTGTATGGGGTTATCCCCAACGAGTCAACCCTCTTATCCATGAGAGGCTAAATAGTTTTCTCCTCCAATAGAGGAATAAAATATCTATGTAATATTTCAAGTATTTCTTCAATAAAATAAAGGCTTCTGTTCAATTTGTTTATCCAAAATTCTATTAAGTCTCTATTCTGAAGTACTTTTACACCCTGAGGTAGGAAATGAAATAGGGTTGTGTTGTTTGTTGCAAAAGGAGCCAAGTACCTGCGAACCATCTAGTGCGGTAATGTGGTTGGAAAAGAGCGGTAAAAATGAGGACTTGGAATACCCGGTGGCAAGGCGGTCAAAACCAGGTATGAATTATAGAGGCTTAATTTTATTTCGGAAGCATGTTGGGTCTTACTAAGAGCATGTGCTGGACTATGGAGCTTTTTTTCATCAAAAGGGCAAAATGATCATAAAAATGGCTAAAGGATCAAAACTACGAACATTTGAAAGATACATGACCAAAATTGCAATAAGCCCTAGTTTATAATTGGTAAGTTCACTATAAAAAAAGGTATTTCCTATACTATAATTTACCACGTCTTAAAAACTATAATAGATTAATACTTTATATCTACCTGGTCAAATAAAACTAATGTGGAAAGTTTAAGTTTTTGTCATAGTTAATCAACATTTGTCATGATTTTATCTATAGCGAAAGAATTTGTTATGCTAAACATGACTAATATTTTGACATCACTTAGAGAAAAAACGGTTAATAACTATTGTGCAACGTGGTTAATTCATACACCCTACGATTTTTTATTTTTCACGATGTTAATTAATCATAACAAAAATTCCTTTTTCTTCTAGTGGTTATCTGTTAAGTATTATTTATTACTAACCCATTATTAATTAAAATCAGCATATATGTCATACTCAAATGTGTGTGAAAAACTAAATTTCAATTTTAAAATTTCATTATCACTTTAAAAAGTATATATTAATCACTGAATATAAAATATTAAAAAAATAAAATAAATTTATGAGAAATTATTGGAAAAAGATTAATAGAAGAAAAAAAATGTGAAAATTGAGAAGAGAGAGAAACAAAAAATTAAAAAGAGATGGAAAGTTGAAGAGAGAAAGAGAAAGTTAAAAAGAGATGGAAAGTTGAAGAGAGAGAGAGAAAGTTAAAAATAAATAATAAATAACAGACAATAAAAATTGTAGACGCTAAAGTAATACTATTTAATTATATAAAAGTACAGATATGACGGAATGATATATTTGATCTACTAAATATTAATGTGTTGCCAGTCAAAAAAAATTCTCTAAGAACCTCTTCCTACCCATTATTAACTAAAACATATAGCAATGATGAATTTTTCCATTTTAATGAATTTGTAAAAAATTAAAATAGTGATCAATGAAGAGAAATAAATGATATTTTCTTTATTTGTTTTCAAGAAAGTGAATGGCTCACTTTGCAATTTTGTAGAAAAGAAAGGGTAAAATGGTAAGTCTGAACCTTTCCCCAAAATTAGGCGAATATTACACGCTTGGAATCTTGCGGAAACTTGACGCGGCTTTTGGTACGCACCCACCGATTGACCGAATTCTCCCACACCACAGACTACAGAGGGAATATTTAAATTTCACAAGACCCCATATACTTTTATTTATTTCTATAACATGCCCCAGAATGATTATTCTGATTTCTATATTCCTCATTTTAATTAGGGTTAATTACACTTACACCCCTTCTGAGAATGTATAATTACACTTTCCCCCAAAAAGGTTTTGAAATTACACTTACACCCCCTCCGAAAATTCTCTGTTTACACCTGACCCCCATCCGTTAGAGTTTGGACGAAAAATGTTCACGTGAACAAAAATAATTACATAAATTTTCAATTTTTTCCATCATTTAACATTCTCATGTATATTTTTGTACTTATAAGAGGATAAGTGTAACGTATATGAATGGAGTGAGGCCAATATTATTATATTTTTTCCTTATAAGTACAAAATTATTGCACGAGAATGTTAAATGAGAGGTAAAATTGAAAATTTATGTAATTATTTTTGTTGAAATGAACATTTTCCGCCCAAACTTTAACGAATGGAGGTCAGGTGTAAACAAAGATTTTTTAGAGGGGGTGTAAATGTAATTTCAAAACTTCTTTGGGAGAAAGTGTAATTATGCATTTTTAGAGAGGGTCTAAGTGTAATTAACCCTTTTAATTATTAACATTGCACAAGGGAATAGCAACATGTTGGTACAATTTGCTCAATGAAAACCTTAATTTATTAAATTCATTTATTAAACCTTAATTTATTAACATTGTAGAAGGCAATAACCTCATTTTAAGTACAAACCTTAATTTATTAAATTCATTTGTAAAAAAAATTGGTTAATTTAATTATTGAATGTTTAATAGTTACGCCAGTTTGAATCACCTAAGTACATAATGGAATCTGATGTGGAGAAAAATCATATTTACCAAAAGACCCTTCAATTTGTGGGTAATTATGCAAGAACCCCAAATAGAAGTTGAAGGAGATTAGAAGAGAAGTTGAAGGAAGTTGAGAGAAGGGAAGTTAAGAAAGAAGTGGGCAAGCAAAATGACGAAAATATCCTCAGCAGATCAATTTTAGGCCGTAGGATCAAAGGGCAACGCTGTAATTTCACCCCCAAAAATTTACTATAAATAGGGGGGTGAATTCATTGTAAACTCATCTTTTTATGAATAATATAGCAACTTCACACATTTCACCACTCTTTTTTAGCTTCCTGCATTGATTTGGTGCAAACGTGTGTAGACTATGTTCCTTTCGAATTATTCACCATCAGCTTGGCGCCGTCTGTGGGAAGGAGTCTAGGCATCGAAAATGAACACCAGATCAAGGGCAAGAAACGTGAATGTGGGGTAGGAGGACCTCGAGAGAAGAGGCGAGGAGGAACAGGGCCACGCCCTGGCGAATCCACCAGCACCAACTCAGAGGTTGGAGGATCGAGAGGAAGGAAGAGGTCGGGGCCCACGCCTCGGAGAATCCTCCAGCGCGGAGCCAGGAGGAAGAGAGGGAGGAAGAGGTTGAGGCCCACGCCTCGGAGAATCCTCCAGCGCGGAGCCAGGAGGAAGAGAGGAAGGAAGAGGTTGAGGCCCACGCCTCGGAGAGTCCACCGGCGCACCCCCAGGAGGAAGAGAGGCAGGAAGAGATCGAGGCCCACGCCTCAGAGAGTCCACCAGCGCCCCGCCAGGAGGAGGAGAGGCAGGAAGAGGTCGAGGCCCACACCTCGGAGAGTCCACCGGCGCACCGCCAGGAAGAGGAGAGGCAGGAAGAGGTCAAGGCCCACGCCTTGGAGAATCCACCGGTGCCCTGCCAGGAGGAGGAGAGGCAGGAAGAGGTCGAGGCCCATGCCTCGGAGAGTCCACCGGCGCACCGCCAGGAGGAGGAGAGGCAGGAAGAGGTCAAGACCCACGTCTTGGAGAATCCACCCGCGCACCCAGGAGGAGGAGAGGCAAGGAGAGGTCGAGTCTCCCCCCCAGCAGGAGCAAGGCCCAAGCCTTGGAGAATCCACCTGCGCATCCAGGAGAAGGGGCGCACCCAGGAGGAGGAGAGGCAAGGAGAGGTCGAGGCTCCACCTTAGTAGGAGCAAGGCCCACGCCTTGGAGAATCCACCTGCGCATCCAGGAGGAGGAGAGGCAGGTAGAGGTCGAGGCTCCACCTCCACCCCCAGTTATTCAGATAACTCTCAAAACTCTTCGCCAGTTAGTGAAGGATGCATCCACCCAAGCCGTCAAGCCACCGGAAGGGCAATAGAGGAGGGTAAAGGGTCTCCTTAAGGCAGGAGGAAGTAGGCATGAATGCGGACATGTGCCCCCGAGGGATTTAACTCAGTACACCCCCCGGACCTCGTGGACCCAAACGCTTGATGCAGCCAAGCAACAAGGATTGGGATCGAGACCATAGCTCGGAGGAATGCCACTACTTGGAGAAGGAGGTCAAGGAGCTGATCCGAACATATGACTTACGAGAATTCGTGGGATAAGGGGAACAAGAGCTCCAGGAAACCGCTTCTGAAGACAGGCACGAGGTATGTGGGAGTGAAGCAGGAAGTAGGAAGCAGAATGAGCTAGCAGGGACAACCTCCCAACTGATTGAGTTATGAGGGTTATCTCGGGAGGCCCAATAAGAAGAGATACGAAACAAAAGTCGCTCAGAGAGCAAGGCAAGCTGAGGAGTTGCGGTGAGAGCAATAGGACGCGATGCCAAACCATACCATCTTTGGCGAGAAGGCAGCAGTGTCGCCAATGGATCCCAAAAACAAGTCGGAGTGTGATGCGCTGAGCAAGGGGAGAAAAGCTGACTTGCATCACAGAAGCGACGTATGCATGGGGAGAAAGCAGGAGTGGCATATGTGAGGGTGGATAGCGACTTCCAACCTGTGGTCAAGCAGTAAGAGGGAAGCAGCGAAGCTACGGGAGTAGATGACCAAGTACTTGCCAAACATCCAAGCGTTAAGAAGGAAGTCGGTAGGTTCACCCCAGAATAAATTCCACGGTCATGCAAGGAAGAGACGAAAGGACTCATGAAGTCAGCCAGCTTATTGCCTCCTTCGGAGAGCGGGAAGATAACCCTACTGAGTCGAGAGCGACACGAAGTGAATGTGATGTGGGAAGAAGCCTTGACGGTGAAGAGCGTTTCATCAAGCTGTGAAGAAGGTTTGGAAGAAGACTGAGAATTTGGGATTTTGCTTCAAGAGTCCAAAGAACCCCAAAGAAGCAAAGGTAAGTCAAGCTAGGTCAGCAGAGCTCATGGTAATTGGAAGTAAACTGCGTAAGAGAGACATTTGTGCAAACCACATCTTGGATACGTCGGTGAGGATTAAGTAGAGTAGAAAGAGGGAGGCTGCGTAATCACTCCGGAGGTAGAGTGATAGCATGCCAGGCCCCAAAGTGAGGACACCTCTGGCCTACCAAGTGTAAGGATGCATGGAAGTTAGTCAAAAACTCCGAGGATGCCAGGAGCATGCCGACATCATTCACGCCCCAGCGGGAAGTATGGACCTTCGCAACATCCCGTCCGGACGGGCAAGTGGAAGTAACCAGCAGGGTAGTCTTCCAAAATTTGAAGACAGGGCTAGAAGACGCCAGAGACAATTGAGTAGAGGAGCTTCCGGAAGCTCTATGGGCATATCGAATCACCCCACGTCGAAGCACGGGGGAAACCCCCGCTCAGACTGATCTACGGGACGGAAGCCGTCATCCCAATGGAGATTGGAGAAGAGACACTCAGAGTGAAGTGCTACGAGCCGACTAGCAACAAAAGTAAAAGGAGAGTCGACCTGGATTTTCGGGAGGAGCTAAGGAGCAGCGCAAATATCAGGACCGAAGCATACAAAACGTTGATGGCAAGAGCCTACAACGATAAAGTCAGATATCGAGACTTCCAAGTGGGCGATCTCGTTTTGCGGAAGGCTGACGCCACAGGGAATAGTGGGAAGCTGGATGCCAAGTGGATCGGGCCGTATTAAGTGATTGAGATTCTGGGAAAAAGAACGTACTGCCTGCAGAAATTAAACAGAAAAGAAATACCACATACATGGAACGTGGTCAATCTGAAAAAGTAGGTTGTATAAAATTTTCCCGTTTTAAGTTATATGAAGTTTTATCATTTAAAACTTTCTTGTACCCCTAATTATGGTAATGAAATTTTCTTTTTAACAAGTTCTTGTCGCCTATATGTTTTATTTGTTGCAAAAAGGGAGATTGCCCCGAAATAATAAAGAGAGGGACTGCCTCTCACAGATAATAAAGAGAGGGACTGCGTCTCATAGGGGGACTGCCCCTAATACTTAAACATCATTTCAAAGAGAGGGACTGCCTCTCATAGGGGGACTGCCCCTAATACTTAAACATCATTTCAAATAGAGGACTGCCTCTCATAAGGGGACTGCCCCTAATACTTAAACATCATTTCAAAGAGAGGGACTGCCTTTCATAGGGGAACTACCCCTAATACTTAAACATCATTTCAAAGAGAGGGACTGCCTCTCATAGGGGGACTGCCCCTAATACTTAAACATCATTTCAAATAGAGGACTGCCTCTCATAAGGGGACTGCCCCTAATACTTAAACATCATTTCAAAGAGAGGGACTGCCTTTCATAGGGGAACTACCCCTAATACTTAAACATCATTTCAAAGAGAGGGATTGCCCCTCATAGGGGGATTGCCCCTAGCATCTAAAAGAGAGGGACTGTCTCTCATAGGGGGATTGCCCCTCACACTAATACTATATTTATAAGAGGGGGACTGCCCCTCACAGTATTATTTTGTCTGAAAGAGGGGGATGACCCCTCACGTTAATATCTTACCTAAAAGAGGGGTTGACCCCTCACCTTAATATCTTGTTTAAAAGAGGGGGATTGCCCCTCTATCCAGAAAAGAGGGGGTTTGCCCTTCACCTTGATATTCAGTTCAACTTATAAGTATTTAGTTTAATATTTTGCTTGTAAGAGGGGGATTGCCCCTTACATTTGAAAGTTAATTCGAGAAAAAAACAACTCAACGTAATAAGTAATAGAGAAACAAAATTTGATAACATAGTAAAGAAGAACCCTTGCGAAATTCCAAGAATATTTTGATAAGAATAACTCTTAAGAAGTTCCTCAAAATGACAAAGAACTCCCGCGAAGTTACAAAATGTCCCAACCAAGGGAACTCCCACAGAGCTTTTGAAGAGATCAATATGATGCCTCGCGACGCGAGGTGATCTAAATGTAACGCAACGCAACACAATTACAACAACCATCAAAGAGGCAAGGTCCCCCTAGCCACCACGGTGGCATACGAGGTTGCGGAGGATGAGGGAGTGAGCAACAACATCTCCCTTCCATGACGAAAAGCGAGAACGGACTCGCGAAGTGTACTTGCAAGAACAACACACCAAGCCTCTAGAAAGAAACGTGTTACAACGGTGGAGAGGAAGGGATAGAAGAGCGAGTCCTTAACAACTCCCCCAAGGATGAACAAGATATCGAAAAGCCACAAGAGAGGAAGTGGCGCCGAGATCCCGCAAACACCGGAAGAACTCTACAAAGTACGCAAAAGAATTAGGAGAGGAGTGGCTGATGCGCGACCTCGAGGTTTGAAGCGGGGGGCTTGCGCTATCAAAGGAAATCGAGGAGTTTTCAACTTTTTTCTAATTCTAAAATCTGGGAAAATCTAGCAAGTCAGATGAATGTTCCAGGTGCCATAAACCGAAATCACCTCGTGATCAAAATCAACCACTTCAGCAAGCAAGTGAGGAATAATGAGGGGCAACAAGACACCCTCAATTGAAATCTGACCAAGGCGGCCTCAACCGAGGCTTGGCTGAGGCACACGCCATGCCTCGGCCACGTCCAGGCCAAGGCGGGCGCCACATCCAGATCCCAGCTAAGGCATACCTTGGCCGTGCCATGACCCACCATCGACGAACCGCCTATGACGCCTCGTTGGACATTTGAAGGACAAGCGGATCCTACCCGGGAGCGCGAGCGGAAGCGAGAAAAGCGAAAAATAATGCGTAAATTTAAATCAAATTCAAAATACGCGAATCCCAAGGGGTGTACCCTTGGGTGCTCAACCGGGCGTTCGATGTAGGATGTGTAAATATTAAAAACATGTATTCAAACACATAGGGCATAGATATACAAATGAAATCAATCAAAGCGTAATAAACCGTTACCTTTGATTGTTTAGCGTATGCTCCCGGCTACTAGCGTTGTTCCTTCTCCGGAATGCTCATGAAATCCAAACGTATGGATTCTCCAAAGGTGATCCACACCACACCGGAAGAAACACACGTTCTTCTTGCTAGAAAAGAACGGGTTTAGGAAGGAATCGGTTTAAGAGAAGAACACTATGAATTAGTGTTCTCTTAAACTTACTTTGTTCTTCTTCTTGATTCAAAATCAAGTGAACAACACAAGTGTAAGAGAGGGAGGGAGCACGAAATTTTGAGAGAGAGGAGATGATTTTTGTCTTCTCTTTTTCCTAGAAAAAGATGAATAATGAATCACTTATGCTAGGTGTTGTATATTCTAATATATATACATAATTAATGTGATTATTCGAATGTGTCTAGGTTCATCCAAGGATGTCTAGATTCATTCCAATCAATCACCATCAATTCTTCAATCAAGCCTACCAAAATTTATGGCATGATCAAATCATACCAAAAGGGAAGAGCTTGATTGGAGTTGATTTGTCTCTTTCCAAAAGAGACAAGTCAACATACCACCTAGTATGAAACATGGCTGATTTTGCTTCCTCCAAGGGAGCATGTCGTCCATATTTAATTAGGGGAAGAAGTCCAACTTCTTCCTATTCCAAATTAGGAATTATTTCTCCTCTCGGGTATAATTTAACGGACCGGGTTTTATCGTAATCCAATTACGACGAACCCAATATTAAATCCAATTTAATGTCCACTTAAATTATTCCCGTTGATCTTTTAATCCAATTAAAAGATCCAACGTCTCAACATCTCAACTTTCCATATTTAATCGAAAATCCAATTTACCGATTAAATGAAAGCCCGATACAATATCGGCCCATCCATCCAATGGACTTTCCCTTAAGTAATCCAATTACTTATTTTATCTTTCGAGATTGACTCCAAGTCGATCTCTCAACCTCCTCGGTGATTTGTGTGTGACCCTTTAGGTTCACCCTCAGCTAGACTTGGGCCCGTGTCCCACAAGGGCCCGTTACCATGGGTGGCCGTCTAGCAACGGTCCATGGCACTAGAGACTAGGTGAATTGGCGTGAACATTTAGGCGCCGATTTCGTACGGGTAAGATCCTTCCGTCTACCGTCTCCCGGCCTTAGTCTAGGGTATGGAATTGGGCGTCGGTTCCCATCCTTGACTAGGCATCTATGCTTAATACTCGAGACCACGTATGCTTCATTGTGTCGACACAGGAAACCATTCCCTGTTCGACCAACCACTGTGGCCACAGCTTCAAACAGCATGAACGTGTCTCCGAGTGCATAGGAGATACCTCTGTCACATACGGACAGGGGACGGATCCTCTTCTTGGAATCCACCGTCCTCGCTACACATTCTAACTGCACTGGACAAGGCTTATGATAATCATCTTACAGAATGATTACCTCTCGCCAGATCCAAGATACAGCCGTCCTTTGCGCGCGACTGCCATGATCCCTCAAGTCTGAGGATTACTCCCGTACTATCGGAACCGGGGAAACCAATCATACCGACCAAGCCTCCAAGGCTTCCATATGATGATCCCTGCGAGTCAGTCCAGTCGGCTCGACCCCAGTCGACCAACCCATCAAGATCGTGTAGGCGTCCCACGCCTGTCCCCGATGAAACACGGCACTCATCCAATGAACACGACTCTTGACGCAAGTCTCAATAGGACTCTCGATGCCCTGTCTCGAGGTCCTCGACTTGGAACGTTTCAGACCCAACTCTTAATCAGTTGGTTTCATGACCACCATCCAATGCGTGGCCCAACTGCACGAGTTGTTATCAATGGTCTGTGGGCTTTGTTGTGATATAAGTTAAACACCGTTTTAACAAATGTAAGATGAGCGCAACAAAGAAGGTACCATTGGTGACGAACACTCATCTTATTCATCACATAATAATATTACATTCACATCAAGTTGTCGGATAGGTTATAAATTGCCAAACCTATTGGCTTTCTGGTCACCTATTCCAACAATCTCCCACTTGACCTAAAGCCAATCACCCATTGACCTCGAACCTCTTATTTAGATGGTGAGTATGGGCAACTTGCGACATGGGCTTAGCAAGTGGATCTGCTATGTTTTCTGCGGAGCTGACTCGGTCCAATCGAACGTCACTCCTGCTATCCATCTCTCTAAGAAATGGTAGCGTCTAAGAATATGCTTGGATCGTGATGAGATCTTGGTTCCTTTGCTAGTGCTATCGCCCTGTTGTTATCATAAAAGATAATTACAGGCTTAGCAATGCTAGGTACCACATCCAACCCTTGGATGTAGCTCATCAACCAAACCACTCCTTAGCAGCTTCCAAAGCCGCTATGTATTCAAAACTCTATGGTGGAGTCCGCCGTGGTAGCCTGCTTGGAACCCTTCCAAGTAACCACGCCACCATTTAGTCTAAATACAAAATCAGACCGAGACTTGGCATCATCGTCATCCGACTGGAAGCTAGCGTCGCTATAGCCTTCCAGTATCAACTCTCCATCGCCATAGATCAAGAACATGTCCTTAGTCCTTTTCAGGTACTTTAGAATAGTCCTGACTGCACTCCAGTGTGCCTCCCCGACACACGACTGATATCGACTTGTTACGCTCAAAGCGAAAGCCACATCATGTCTAGTGCACTGAACAGCATACTGTATGTTGCCTACGGCTGAAGCATAGGGGATGTCCAACATCCGTTTAAGCTCCTCATCAGTCTTAGGAGACTGCTTCTTGGATAACTTAATTCCATACCTCATAGGAAGGAATCCTCGTTTTGAGTTCTCCATCTTGAATCTCTTCAAGACTTTCTCAATGTACGAGGACTGGGCCATTCCTAACATCCTTCTAGATCTATCCCTGTAGATCTTGATGCCAAGGATGTAGGATGCCTCGCCCATATCCTTCATGGAGAATTGCATTGACAGCCAAGCTTTAGTGGTACCAACATCTTAGCATCATTCCCAATGAGCAAGATGTCATCCACGTAAAGCACCAGAAACGCAACTGAGCTCCCATTGATCTTCTTGTATACACAAGGATCGGACACTTTCTTGATGAAATCATATCCCCGTATGACTTCATCAAAACGTATGTTCCAGCTTCGGGTTTAACCCCTTTTGGTGGATCTGCTAGGGTCCAAACCTTGTTTGTACCCATCGAGTCCATCTCGGATTTCATGGCCTCAAGCCACTTGTCCGAATCGATGTCCGATATCGCTTCTCCGTATGTCTTTGGCTCATTATCCAACTGACCAGTCAGGCCCAGAATCCATACCTATCAGGTGCATGGGATACTCTGGCCGTCCTACGGAGGACTGGAACAATATCAGTGGGAACCACTGGCTCAGATGTCACTGCCGCCTCATGGGGTATCTCACTTGATTCCTCAAGGAGTACCTCATCGCGTCGACTATCTGATGGAAAACCTTTTTCCAAGAACACTGCGTTTCGCGAGACAAAAAACCTTTTGCTCGGAGGGATCATAGAAATAATACCCCGCAGTTTCTTTTGGATAGCCGATGAACCTGCATAAACTAGACCTCGGGTCCAGTTTATCTCCCACTAATCTCTTGACATATGCGGGGCAACCCCACACTTTCAAGTATTTGTAGGAGGCAGGCTTGCCACGCCATATCTCATATGGCGTCTGGGATACCCTTTTAGATGGCGCCAAGTTCAAAACTTTGGCCGCCGTCTCAAGAGTGTATCCCCAGAAGGAAAGGGGTAGTTCGGTAAAACTCATCATGGATCGGACCATGTCCAACAAGGTCCGATTCCTCCTTTCAGACACACCATTAAGCTGCGGTGTTCCAGGAGGGGTCCACTGAGAGAGAATCCCATTCTCTTTTAGATAATCAGTAAACTCACCACTCAAATACTCTCCACCTCGATCCGACCGAAGGGCTTTGATCTTTCGACCGGTTTGGTTCTCTACTTCAAGTCTGTATTCCTTAAACCTTCCAAAGGCTTCAGACTTGTACCTCATCAGGTAAACATAACCATACCGTGAGTGATCATCGGTAAAGGTTATGAAGTACGAGTACCCACCTCTAGCCTGAGTATTTAGTGGACCACAGACATCTGTATGGATGAAATCCAACAGACCACTGGCTAGCGTACTCTGTCCAACAAAGGGTTTCTTGGTCATCTTTCCCTTTAGACAGGATTCGCAGGTCGGTAGGTTGTCCAAATCGTCTATTTCTAGACTCTTTGAGTCCACCAACCTTCTTATCCTATCTGTAGAGATATGACCTAACCTCGCATGCCATATCTATGCGTTATTATGATCATCACGTTTTCGTTTGTGTTCTGCAGTCATAATCTAATTAGACTGTTGAAGTATGGACAGACCGTTGACCAATGTACCAAGCAAATGAGAAATACCATCTTTGATAATGAAAAAACCGTTTTTATTGATGGTAAATTCATATCCCTCCATATCAAGGATCGGGATGGAAACAATGTTTTTAATCATGCTAGGTACATAGAAACAGTCGTTCAGTACAATCCTAACATGACAACTAATGGCTAACTCTAGTGATCCTACGGCCTCCGCAGCAACGGCCTTGCCATCGCCTAGCCTCAGGATCATCTCATCCTTGGTTAGCCTTCTGCTTCTTTGCAGTGCCTGCAAATCATTGCAGATGTGAGCACCACACCCTGGTATCCAATACCCATGAAGCAGAATTAGTAATCATATTAACTTCAACCACAAACACACCTGGGTTGGAGAGGAGTTGTGGGCACTCCCTCTTCCAATGCCCTTTCCTTTGGCAATGCATGCAGACATCATTTGCCTTGGACCGCTGAGAACCATGGGCCTTCCCTTTCCCTTTGCTTGGTCCAACCGGAGCAACAGGGACGCCCGGAGTGTGAGCAGGGGCCACAACCGTCTTCCCTTTGCCCTTCTTCCTCTTCCAGCGTCCGGCCCTCTTGCCATTCGCCTTGGAGGTCGAAGCCTCTCCTATCAATACCGCCGGCACCGACTTGTGGGTCGTTGCCTCGTATTGGACCAGCATGTTGATCAACTCATGAATAGACTTCTCAAGTCCGTTCATGTTATAGTTTACAACAAACGGGTCATAGGATGGAGGAAGCGACTGGAGGATCACGTCAATGTACGTGTCATTGTTAAGCCCAGCTTTAAGGTTCTCGAGTTTCTCCACTAGGGAGAGCATCTTGACCCCATGAGTTTGTACAGATGCTCCTTCAGCAAGCTTGGTGCCAAAGAATGCTTTTGTGGCGGCATATCTAATATGCCTATCCGGAACCGCATAAACCTCGTTCATGCGGAGCATTATGGCGGAGACGTTGTGCAGCCTCTCATACTGCTTCTGGATGTCGTTAGACATCGAAGCCAGTATGATACTGCGTACTTTTCGGTTGTCCTCATGCCATTTCTCGAACGTTAAACGTTCTTCAGGCGTGGACCCCTCCGGTAAGTCGCTTGGTGGCGGCTCGTCCAAGACGTAGCCTTGGTTCTCGAAACCGAGGACAATCCTCAGGTTTCTCAGCCAGTCCGAGTAGTTCGTTCCGTTGAATTTGTTAGTCTCAAGAATCATGGTTAACGGGTTCTTAGACATATCTACATTAATGAAAATGTAAAGCAGAAATTAGCAGATGATGGTAATATTATTGTTCAAGTTGAAGACTTGGTCTTTTAGTCTTTCACCCTCCCACTATTTATACGAAAGTCCGCCACTCTCAAGCGGAGTTTCGGGAAACCATTTCCTAGTGGGCTTGGGATCCACAAGCGTAATCTCCATGCCCCGCTTTTACGATTCACATGAAGAAGACCTTGTGGGAGATATCCAATATCATTCTCATCCAATGAGATTCCCAAGATATTTTGCCTCACCTATTCGCATGGTTCGAGGACTCCAAGCGAACCATGTTAATCAGTGTTAGGCCGACCCATCAACCAAATCATACCTCAAACTGTCGCCCCCCACGACTCGTGAGACAGGGAAACAGCGAGCGCAGTCTTTTTGTTCACAACAATGGTGCAGCTTTCCCCTATTCCAAGTGTGCCACGACTCGTGAGACCACACTTGGGTAGTGTTAGCTTCCTCACCACATTGCTGTGGATGGAAGGCTCGGACAGACCAAAATACCATTTTGATCCAAGTCCGTTCTGGGCCTAATATTTAATTTGGTCCAATCAAATGAGAGTTTGTGTGTGACCGAGACCTCATCACATTATTGTGTTTTAGCATGCATAAATATCCTATATTTAAAGCGATAAATAAAAAACGCCGCATGCATAAAACATACCATACCACTGTTAGGATGATCACAAGCCCAACCTATGCGACCCACTGAGCCCGCAGTGAGTCTATGGTCTGTCTAGGGTGGTCCTAAATTATTACAATAGTAATATACCCATTGTCATTCCAATGGGCCTTGTAGTGCTCTTGTTTCACGCCTTGGTGCTCCTCCTTGGGGTCTCCGACTCCAATTGCTTGTTAAAATTGAAACCTCACCAATCCTATCTACTCTCATGACAACTGAAAGTAATACATCGGTAATAAAGAAAACAAGCCTTAACATCATGAGGCTGAAAATACGGGAGATGATAGTCCCAAAAACAAGAGGCACGCAGGCCCACCCAACAGAAAATAAATAAACATTCATTCATCCATACACAAGGTCTAGGGCTTTGTGATCATCCCATGTTGATTCCATCAACTCACATATAACATAATTATTCCAAATAATCATGCAATAAAACCAATGGATATTCCAAATATCCAAGTGATGTCAAACATCACAAAAGCATAAACATATAAATAATATGCAAAATTCAAATTTCAAATTTAATGGACATTTTACACAATGCATCCAATGCATGTATTAATCTCAAATTAATTAAGCAAATTTAATTCAAGGAATAATCCAATTATCCCAAAATCAAAAATGCAAAATTAACAAATTTTCAGAATATCGTGCATAAAATACAGAAAATCAAATTTTCCAGAAAAAGTCGAAAAACGGCACAAAACGGCCCAGCCGTTGTGCTGGCCGGCCGGCCGCGCGCAGGCAGCAAGCCTGCGCGCCCCTGCGTCCGCGCGCGCTGGCCGAAGCTCAGCGCGCACAGGCGCCCGCCTGCGCGCGGCCACTGCCGGCCCGACCAAATTTTTTTTTTTTTTTTTTTTTTTTTTTAAAACTGTTTCAGCACAATAACATTAATATTATTCTGAAAATAAGCATGCAATTTTAGATCCAATCTAACAAAATTAAGTATGCCAAAAGTCCATTAAATCCAAACAATTGAATCATCATATTATTCATATATTTATGTAATCTGACATGCCAATAAAGCCATTTAAAAGCAAGTAGATCATGCCAAACACATAGATCTATGCCCTTACATCGAACCGGGCTCTGATACCACTTGAAGGACAAGCGGATCCTGCCCGGGAGCGCGAGCGGAAGCGAGAAAAGCGAAAAATAGTGCGTAAATTTAAATCAAATTCAAAATACGCGAATCCCAAGGGGTGTACCCTTGGGTGCTCAACCGGGCGTTCGATGTAGAATGTGTAAATATTAAAACATGTATTCAAACACATAGGGCATAGATATACAAATGAAATCAATCAAAGCGTAATAAACCGTTACCTTTGATTGTTTAGCGTATGCTCCCGGCTACTAGCGTTGTTCCTTCTCCGGAATGCTCACGAAATCCAAACGTATGGATTCTCCAAAGGTGATCCACACCACACCGGAAGAAACACACGTTCTTCTTGCTAGAAAAGAACGGGTTTAGGAAGGAATCGGTTTAAGAGAAGAACACTATGAATTAGTGTTCTCTTAAACTTACTTTGTTCTTCTTCTTGATTCAAAATCAAGTGAAGAACACAAGTGTAAGAGAGGGAGGGAGCACGAAATTTTGAAGAGAGATGAGAGGATTTTTGTCTTCTCTTTTTCCTAGAAAAAGATGAATAATGAATCACTTATGCTAGGTGTTGTATATTCTAATATATATACATAATTAATGTGATTATTGGAATGTGTCTAGGTTCATCCAAGGATGTCTAGATTCATTCCAATCAATCACCATCAATTCTTCAATCAAGCCTACCAAAATTTATGGTATGATCAAATCATACCAAAAGGGAAGAGCTTGATTGGAGTTGATTTGTCTCTTTCCAAAAGAGACAAGTCAACATACCACTAGCATGAAATATGGCTGATTTTGCTTCCTCCAAGGGAGCATGTCGGCCATATTTAATTAGGGGAAGAAGTCCAACTTCTTCCTATTCCAAATTAGGAATTATTTCTCCTCTCGGGTATAATTTAACGGACCGGGTTTTATCGTAATCCAATTACGACGAACCCAATATTAAATCCAATTTAATGTCCACTTAAATTATTCCCGTTGATCTTTTAATCCAATTAAAAGATCCAACGTCTCAACATCTCAACTTTCCATATTTAATCGAAAATCCAATTTACCGATTAAATGAAAGCCCGATACAATATCGGCCCGTCCATCCAATGGACTTTCCCTTAAGTAATCCAATTACTTATTTTATCCTTCGAGATTGACTCCAAGTCGATCTCTCAACCTCCTCGGTGATTTGTGTGTGACCCCTTTAGGTTCACCCTCAGCTAGACTTGGGCCCGTGTCCCACAAGGGCCCGTTACCATGGGTGGCCGTCTAGCAATGGTCCATGGCACTAGAGACTAGGTGAATTGGCGTGAACATTTAGGCGCCGATTCCGTACGAGTACGATCCTTCCGTCTACCGTCTCCCGGCCTTAGTCTAGGGTATGGAATTGGGCGTCGGTTCCCATCCTTGATTAGGCATCTATGCTTAATACTCGAGACCACGTATGCTTCATTGTGTCGACACAGGAAACCATTCCCTGTTCGACCAACCACTGTTGCCACAGCTTCAAACAGCATGAACGTGTCTCCGAGTGCATAGGAGATACCTCTGTCACATACTGACAGGGGACGGATCCTCTTCTTGGAATCCACCGTCCTCGCTACACATTCTGACTGCACTGGACAAGGTTTATGATAATCATCTTACAGAATGATTACCTCTCGCCAGATCCAAGATACAGCCGTCCTGTGCACGCGACTGCCATGATCACTCTCGATGCCCTGTCTCGCGGTCCTCGACTTGGAACGTTTCAGACCTAACTCTTAATCAGTTGGTTTCATGACCACCATCCAATGCGTGGCCCAACTGCACGAGTTGTTATCCATGGTCTGTGGGCTTTGTTGCGATATAAGTTAAACACCGTTTTAACAAATGTAAGATGAGCGCAACAAAGAAGGTACCATTGGTGACGAACACTCATCTTATTCATCACATAATAATATTACATTCACATCAAGTTGTCGGATAGGTTATAAATTGCCAAACCTATTGGCTTTCTGGTCACCTATTCCAACAACATTTTCTTGAAGTGCGTGGCATCCAAAAATTCTTTCGAACTAGCAAATTATTTATGTTTCTTCCAAATTAATGAAGGATGACTTTTGGAAGTCGAAGAATGAAAACTATTGCAAGGAAAGGGATGAAGAGCCATATACCTGAGCCAACTCGTTTCAACGTCTTTCTGGAATGTGGCTGAGACCAAGTAGGCAGGCTAAACAAAGCAAGAGGAAGAAAGTCTGAATATCCACCAAGTGCATACATAGAAGATAAGGAATCCCAACAAGGGAAGGAATTAAACCAAGAGTAGAGTCGAAAGAGAAAGAGCTTACATGAAGAAGGGTCCCAAGAAGGAAGAAACCCGTGGCAGATGTAGAAGGTCGAGGGAAAAGAGCCCTAGTAGAAGAAGGAGCAAGAAGGAAAAAGAGCTCCAGTAGAAGAAGGATTTGTGCCAAGAGGAATCCCAGAAGAAGAAGACCCTACATCAAAAGGGGAACATTATCAAGAAGAGGAAGATGAATCAAAACCAAATTATCCATTAGAACTTTCAAATTTTCCAAAAACATTTGGAAGTTGGGGGGCTACTGATGTGGAGAAAAATCATATTTACCAAAAGACCCTCCAATTTGTGGTAATTATGCAAGAACCTCAAATAGAAGTTGAAGGAGGTTAGAAGAGAAGTTGAAGGAAGTTGAGAGAAAGGGAAGTTAAGAAAGAAGTGGGCAAGCAAAATGACGAAAATACCCTCAGTAGATCAATTTTAGGCCGTAGGATCAAAGGGCAACGTTGTAATTTCACCCCCAAAAATTTACTATAAATAGGGGGGTGAATTCATTGTAAACTCATCTTTTTATGAATAATATAGCAACTTCACACATTTCATCACTCTTTTTTAGCTTCCTGCATTGATTTGGTGCAAACGTGTGTAGACTACGTTCCTTTCGAATTATTCACCATCAGAATCCTTTGACTGTAAAACTATTTAATATAGAATGATTAAAAAGAGATAAGCAGCTGAATTGTATATTTATCACTATAAATAAAATTGATTTTTTCCATACACTACAAATAATCAAGGTTTACAGAATCATAGATTATCTACTACAGTCAGACAAAATTAATTCTAAATTTTAAATTTTAATCATGATTAATTAACATTCATTAAGATTTTTACCTATGACCAAAATATTTGCCACAATTAAAAAATCATGACAAATATTTTGGCCTCGTTTGTAGAAATAATGACTAATAACCATTACGCAGTCGTTATTAATTAGTATCTTCATGATCTTTTACTTTTATTCATGGTAATTAACTAAAATAAAAATATATATTTCTTTTTAGTGTATGCAGGAATGTGTATATAAAATATGGTAAATATTGAAGAATCAAACCTTTAAATGATGTGTTTGATCATCATTATCATAGTCAAAGAATCAAGAATCAAATCTCTCTGAGGACTACATTCAAAGTATTAAACAATGTAAAGATATAATACGAGCTTAAACTTTTAGGTACTGTTTACTTTGAGGATGGAATTAAATGAGTGTCAGCTTAGCCCTTATATATTTGTTTACTATTGCTGAAAGTGCATTTACTTAGGAAATACACCTTATTAAGTGAAATATGTTTTTGATTAGCTTAGCGGTTAATTAGTTGGGAATAGTAGTTTATTTGTTAAGAGGACAGTCAGATGTCAGTTGGGGCTAAGCTAGCTCTATAAAGAGGGCTTGGTCTTCTTGTTTTAACAGTGAACCAGACTTTCCTTTAATCGAATTTCAGAATACCAAGCTCCTGCCATGGCTGATTTATCTCTATTTTCTTCCCCCTCATTTCATGGTATCAGAGCCATCGTTTGATGGTCTCTGGTACGCCTCGTTCATCCTTTTCCTGTTTTAACCACACTTCCGCACACCCACAAAACCCTAGCCTAAATCAAGAAATCAGAAATGGTGAGTCCAACCAAGGACGACAAAGGGAAGAAAGTGGATACAAATCCAGAATACTTGAGGGTACAGGCTACTGACAACCCAGGGACTGTACTCGTTACCAATCTGCTGGATGGGACAAATTTTTTGTCTTGGAGCCGATCCATTCGCATTGCTCTTCGAGCAAAGATGAAGTTGGGCTTTATAAACGGCACAAACACCAAACTTGAAGAATCGTCTGACAAATTTGAGAGATGTGAAAGGGCTGACAGTATGGTAATTTCTTAGATCCTTAATTCCATCTCTAAGGATATTGTTGAATCCTTCCTGTATGTTGAAACAACAAGGGAATTATGGCTCGAATTGGAAACAAGATTTGGTTACTAATAGGCCTCTGGTATATCAACTTCAAAGGGACATTGCCTCGGTCACTCAAGGAACTCTGTCGGTTTCAGCCTATTTCAGTCGTATTAAAAAGTTATGGGATGAATTGGGTTGTTTGGTAGCCACACCATCTTGCAGTTGTGGGGCTGCAAAAGGAATCTCTGGTCTCCAACAAAGAGATCATCTCATGCAATTTTTAATGGGCCTTGACAACTCTTTCGATGCCATCCGAAGCCAAATATTGATGATGGAACCTCTCCCAAATGTAACCAAAGCCTATGCTATAGTCTTAAGAGCTGAAAGACAAAGAGAAGTGAGCTCTACATATGCAACAGGAGCTCACAACATGGCTATGCAAGCAAGAAATGCACCTAGAACAAATGGACAGGGCCAATGGAGAAAAGGGTCGGCGAAAAGGGTCTTCATAAGAAAACAGGGGCCAGTTTTCTACACACTGTCGCAAGACTGGACACTTAAAGGAACAATGTTTTGAGATCCTCGGATATCCGGACTGGTACAAATCCTTGCAAGATCAAAGAAAGAAGGGGTCCTCTTCAGTTAGCAGGGCAATGAGCATTACTCACAGTGAAAGCACAAAGCAGTAGTCTGTGCAAAACATTATGGACAATGAGTCTGTTTCTGACTTTGTAAGAATGCAGCTAAGAAGACTCCTTGAGGAGGCGGATGTAGGGACGTCTATAGGAGATGACAGCTTTGCAGAATTTGATCCGCAATTTGGGCTTGTTGAACTTAGCACCAATTCCAACTTGAGGAAGGGATGTCAGCTTGGCCCTTATATATTTGTTTACTATTGCTGAAAGTGCATTTACTTAGGAAGTGCGCCTTATTAAGTGAAATACGTTTTGATTAGTTTAGCGGTTAATTAGTTGGGAATAGTAGTTTATTTGTTAAGAGGGCAGTTAGACGTCAGTTGGGGCTAAGCTAGCTCTACAAAGAGGGCTTGGTCTTCTTGTGTTAACAGTGAACCAGACTTTCCTTTAATCGAATTTCAGAATACCAAGCTCCTGCCATGGCTGATTTAGCTTTGTTTTCTTCCTCATTTCAATGAGTGATAAGATATTTTGAAGTAAATGAATGATAAAAAGTTCTGTATAAATTGTAAGGTGTTTACTTACATGTAGTACTAAATTCTGATAAAATCTGTGTAGTGTTAACTTTATTGTATTTACTTGTGTTGGATAGAAAAATTACCCATTAGCTCTTCACTAATTAAAATATAGAGACAAGAAATTTCACAGAATAAGCCCCTTCTTTCGGTTAGTGAAAATTTAGGTAATTGTTTTTCAATTCTTTGCTCTACTCTAATTTGTTGTATGTAATTCATGTGAAAAATGTTTATTTTTTTATTTTCTTTTCTTTCTTTCGGGTTTTTGCTTGTATTTTGAGAAATAGGGTTGGATTTTTATTTTTAATTTTGAAATTTTTGTTTCGTATTATGTGAAATTTGCGATTTTTTGTTTTAATTCATGAAATTTCTTTCTTTCTTTCGTATTGTTTTTATCGGGTTTTTTATTTTCTTTTAATTTGTTAATTTTTTTAATTGCCCTTCAATTTTGAAGTGAAGTTATAACATCCTTTACAAATTATTTTACAGCTTCCACAAAAAAATGGTAAATGGTCGAAGTACATCTTGATTTTCTAGCAATGATGCTAATTTTGAGAATACGAATACTAGTCACAGCACGGCTTGTAATGTTAGCGGAAGTGCCGAGTTATGCTTATGTGGAAATATTGTCGTCACAAAAATATTTTGGACTAACGCAAATCTAGGGCTGTGTTTTTTATCGGGTTTTTTATTTTCTTTTAATTTGTTAAATATTTTAATTGCCCTTCAATTTTGAAGTGAAGTTATAACATCCTTTACATTATTTTACAGCTTCCACAAAAAAATGTCAAACGGTCGAAGTACATCTTGATTTTCTAGAAATGATGCTAATTTTGATAATACGAATACTAGTCGCCGCACGGCTTGTAATGTTCGCGGAAGTGTCGAGTTATGCTTATGTGGCAATATTGTCGTCACAAAAACATCTTGGACTAACGCAAATCTAGGGCGTCGCTTTTATTGTTATTCCGCGCGCAAATGTATGGTATTTTATTTTATCCTAATTCTATTCTGTGTTTACCTACCTAACGTGTCAATATTTTAGGGTCGTTACTATGGTATTTTCAAATGGATGGACCCCCCCAATGTGTGATCGTAGTGTTGCTATAATTCCTGTTTATTAAAAGAAAAATGCTCACGAGAAGAGGGAGGCTGAAATTGCAATGCTACGAGGTGAATTGGGGAAGGCCTTACAATAGAAGAACATAAGTTTACTTGTTGCTATGTTCTTATTTGTAATCCTTCTCATAGTATTAGCTTTATATATAAATATAATTTGGAAGTATTGAGCTTTCTTTTAAGAACATGTGAATGACAAGAAAACTCATGCATGCTTGTAGCAATAGATGTGTACTATGGTGTAGCTTTTGTTATGAGCATTACTTATTACCTTTGTAATGGAATATATTACATTTCTCATCCTTACATTGTATGAAAAGTGAATTTCAATGCGGCAGCCTTTTTTCTTGTCAAGCATATACATTTTGGACTGGTTCCTTCACGTGAACATTTCTCTCATTTTTTAATAGTTGGTAGACATGACAATTTATCTTTCACTATTTATTTCCAAGTATATATTCGCTATTATCTTGTGGTAGCATATACGAATTCACTTTGAAACTATTCTACCAAAAAAATGGGATCGGATGCCGCTACATTGAAACGTAGAGTGTTTTACAACACTAATTAGACCGTCGAAATGGAGAAAACCTTCATGGACACTCTTGTCGATCAGATTGCAGTCGGTCTAGATGAGCCAGGTTACCCGGATTCTTATTCTATACGCCAAGCAATGCGTGAAACCAATAGAGAACACAATTTGTCTTTCGATTATAATTTCTATGAATCCAGATTAAGGCATTTATTTAATCGATTCCTTTCATTCTCATGGAATTTAAGTTTTTCTGGTGTGTCCTATAACCGTACCACAAAAGAACGTCATGATGAACAATATGTGTGGGGCCTTATCATTGAGGTAGATGGAACTAACTTTAGAAATTGTTTTAATGTAAATTACTAGTTCCTTTGTGACATAATTTAGCTTTCAGAAATCTCGAAATGCCAGGGTGTGCGTGAATCTTTCGGATCCTTCATGAGAATCAATGGTAATCGTATTTCGTAATCCTACTCGAGAAGAATCCGAAGATGATGAACTCAATATACCGAATCGTGCTAACGGAGACCGTAATGATGAAATGGATGTCAACAATCTTTCACCCCCCTCATATAATAATTCGGATGAGTAATTAAAAATTATTGGACGGTATGTATGTTAATGTCAATGTTCCCTTTGTCCGTAATTTCATCGATATTGCATTTAGGCTGATGTTTGAAGTCTCTTTTCTTATGTAAGGACCATTTAATTAATGTCAATGTTATGTAAGGACCATATTAATTAATGTCAATTTTATGTAATGTCCTTTTATTTAAACTGATCATGTAGTCATTTCTTTATGCAATTTCATTGTGCTTTTCTTTCACTAGGAAATGAGCTTCCACTTCTTGCATTTGGTTTGTCAAGTCTTGTCCAATGGGAAGGGAAAAGTTTAGCCTTTGGCAGGCTTGGCAAGGCGCAAAAAAAGACATGATTCATGCATGCCATAGTGTATGGTTTTGTCAATGTTGGCATTTTCACTTTGTCTTCTTTCACGTTGGAATATTGTATGGTGTATATTGCTTTATTGCCTTTATAACCGACCAAGATAGAGTGCAAATGTTGGTACACTATTTTGCTCAAGTTCCTAATTCTTGTGAATTTGATCTCTAAATTTTCTTGTATTAAAAAGCCGTAGAGAATTTCGCGCTCAAACCCTTCTACTCATCACAAATCCATAACCAACGTGTGTTGGAATTATGTCCCCAAACCTCCACATTCACCTCCTAGTCAACAAAAACATTTGTATACCCCTGTATGGACATCGGCACACGATCAATATTTTATTGACGCCCTATGGGATAAAGCCATGGATGGAACCCACAATGTCGAATCCCTCTCAAAAGTTGAAGCACTCAAGCATGCCACTCAAGTTGTTAATCTTGTTATTAAAGAGGCTTTCACTGTAGCGGCAAATTATAATCGATACATAAAACTACGAGAGCGCTTTGAAACTTTCAGCTATCTAATTTCTTGTCCGGAGGTACACTGGGATCGATGGAAGAACACAATCCATGCTCCTACAGAATTTTGGGAGGATGTTTTCGAGGTAATTCAGTTTGAGGTGTAAACATATTAATTTTATTTATGAAACCTCGATTGCTCATGATTTCTTTTTTTATTTCAATCATGTAGAGGTTTCCATTAGGTAAGACGTATGAGCAGTTTGATAAGCCGAATTTTAATGCACTACGAGCTATATTCCAAGGATGTAAGCCAAGTACTTCTAAAAAAGAAAATACTTGTGGCCCGAGTGGTTCACGAGATAATATGGTGGTGATAGACGTTGATGAGATCGTTGACTTGTCGTCGGGTTCGAATGAAATTTGATAGGTGGTTGCTATGAAACATTGCAATCAACGTTCGGAGTTATTTTAGTCGTTCTTAGCCCGCGTCTCCTATATTTTCTAATTGAGACCTCCGAAAACAATACCACTGATAAAACATCCTTAACATCTTCAAGGCATCGATCAAAATTTCTTGGATTGCACTAAGAGCCTCTAGTTTATCTTGAAACCGCAGCCTACCATTAAAATTTTAAAAGTACTTAATGGAAACATTTACAAAATAATATGCATCAAAAACCACTAACCACTACATAATATACGAACTTTTTCTCGCATAATAACAATATTTCCACTACCACAAATTAATACTACGAAAAACAGTGCACATATTTTACGGTTTCATAGTTGCAATTAAAGTGAAATACACTTTCTGTAAAACCCTAGAATATTAACATTATTCTACTCACAAAAAAATCCATAAAACCCATATATAATTTGACAATATTCTACCATACAATACACATCTCCAAATATAGAAACATAACCAACTGCATAAATTATGAAAAATGTATCTTAAAGTCTGAAGCCGTCACCACCAGTGCGAAAATAAAATGGTAATAATAGTGCAAAAATTGAAAAAAATAGAAATATAAATTTCGAACATACCTTCAAATCGAGCTAACATCTGTAACAATATACATCCAAAAGCAAATGTAAAGATATTTTATTAGTAACCCCACCAAAACAAAAAAAAAAAAAATTTAACAATGGTCACATTCAAGCATATAGTGCAGAAAATCCTATCTTAATCGATGAAATGTATGTTCTTAACTAGTATGAACTCTAAAATAAAAATGGATTCAAACAAGAAGAGGAGAAAGATGAAGCACTCACCTGGATTTGGTCTTCTTGCTCTCTGCTTCGTTCCACCTGAAAGAAATGAAGAAGTGGGTTTGTTTGTTGGTGTAATGAAGGTAGGTGAACTTTACATCTTGTCTTATTTGAGGGTAAGTTCGACTTGACACTTGCAATTATTGTTGTACAAAACACACTTATACCACCACCTTTGGTGGTATAAATTATGCAAGTGTAACAGTAATTAGTACAGGGCCCTGAAATTGTATAGGCCCCAATACATGAAAGTAAACAATATATTATCCTATACTAATTTTCTTATTTAGGCTAATACCTCAATGTGAATGGGGCCTTAGGTTAAAACAATCAAGAAAAATATAACAATAAAGCATATTGTCAAGATATAAACTATTGTGGCGGTTGCTAGGGGTGTCCCCGTATTTCTCATTTATTATTTACTGACAATGCTTTATTTTTCGTAAGGCCACGGTGAAAGTAATGGGTCTTCTGAGAGAGATCCTTCTGATTTATGAATGTGCATCGGGGAAAGTGGTGATTTCGACAAGTCAGAGATGGTTCAGCCCCAATGTTCGAAATGACTTGAGGGATGCAATCACAAATGCTCTTCATGTTAGAATGGTGGCGAGACTGGAGAGGTATCTTGGTTTGCATTCATTTGTGGGGAGGACTCGTTGGGCTATATGTCAATGCTTATGGGATTGGATTTGGAAACGGATATGTGGTTGGAAGGAGAATTTGTTTTGTCAAGCAGGAAAACAAGTTTTGATTTATCAGTATTGCAGGCAATTTTGACCTACATAATAGCATGCTTTCAGATTCTAGAAAGCCTTATTAAGGAAATTCATTCTCTTTTTTGCTGAAATTTTATGGAGTTCTCTAAACTACCACAAGCTGCACCAAATGGCTTGGCGGCGACTTTTAAAGAATAAAGATTTTGGAGGATTGCGTTTTTCGTGATCTTCATAACTTTAACTTTGCATTATTAGCCGATCAGGGGTGGAGGTTAATTATGGAGCTGGAATTGAAGTTGGCGAGGGTTCTAAAAGATCGACATTTCCCTAGAACAAATTTTATGCATGCATCTCTGGGCCTTCGTCTTTCTGCAACTTGGCATAGTATCTTTTTAGCATGATTTATTTTAGCAACGAAATGCCGGTGGCAGGTTGGAGACGGGAGGGACATCCATGTTGGGCTCAGATGTGAAGCAGGACCATGAGGACAATGTGGTTCCTCAATGTATTTTGGACTCCCGATATGTTGATCCTTTGATCTCTTAAATGAAAGTTTCGAGTTTTTTCTTAAGCAAAACAACCAAAAAAAATGTATAAATCACTACAAAAGAATTCGGGATTTGAAATGGGTTTTTTGTCGCGAGTAAAACTGATCACAAATTATAATGGGTTTTGTATTGGATTTGGAACGAATTTGAGTGGATGATGTAAGAAAAGCATTTGTAAGAAATTAATATTTTTTTTGTACAGGTAACATGTTACAGAATCTGTTACAAAATTAATTGATCCAGATATTGTTCCAAATCCCGTTCTAAAATTAGACCTGTTACTATTTTGCACGGGTTTCGGGTCGGTAATTTTAAATTTCAGACAATTAACTTAATTCGTTCCAAACATGTTACAAAATCCGTTCCAAATTCGTAACCAAATATTTTCCCGTTCCAAATTTGTGTTCCCATCACAGAAACAACCCCAATTTCCATAACGGTTATATATCTATTCCGAAACTCGTTGGAAAAGTCACTCTAAACTGTAACGACAATATTTTAATGGGTAGTTTTCTGTCCCAAATCTTGTTTCAATATTCACTCCAAGATGGTTTATATATAAGTGTGTGTTGCTTTTATTTCATTTGTTCTCGCTCCCTTAAATTGTTAAATCACCACACACACACTCAACTTCTATATGATTTTCGAGCATATTGAAGACAATAGCGTCATTTCCTTGTGTACCACTGATTTTTTGAACTGGTTGACCAGGTAACAATTGAAATCCCTTTTTGTTAAAATGTACTTAAATTGTAGTTTTTAATTTCTATATTTGAATGTCAAGTACATATTAGTAGCGACAATTAATATATGTGTATGTATAGTGATTATCATATTAAGATAATTGACGAGATGGATGTATGAGAAGAACCTGTCGGCAAGGATGGATATCAGGCAGGAGTTTGAGGATGGTGTTAAGGGTTTTATAAAATAGGCGAAGTATTAGCATGGGCATATGAAAGGAGATAAGATTAGGTGCCCGTGTTGAAAGTGTAAAAATGGAAGGTTCAAAACACCACACTAGGTTAATTTTGACTTATGTATGAAAGGTTTTATATTGAATTAATATATTAGACTTGCCATGGTGAGGAAGGACAGTGTACAAGAGTACTTTGATGCAGTAATCATCCTCGTCCAGGAGTAAACCCTAGTTGCATAGGATGCTACTACGTGCTGGGGTGACGACCAATAGAGGGACTAGGCCCAGAGGCTAGTTTTTGATGCAGTTGGGTAGGAATTTCTTATCATCGTACATCGGTGAGTGCATGATGAGGGTCCGGATTGTCAGACTATTTTTTCAATCTAGTGCACGTTGCGGACCAGCCATTGTACATCGGCTATAACAAATCTCAGTTGTTGGTGGTTGCTGGATTGGTGAATATCAAAGTTGAGAACAACATGTCCGAGAGATGTTATGATCAAATGTCCCGATGGACTAATAGTCTATTGCTCCGCGATCACAACCTGCCCCCCCGATTTCTACTGCACGAAGAAGCTGATAAAGGATTTGGGTTTACCTATTGAGAAGATTGATGCTTGTAAAAATGGTTGCATGCTTTACTGGAAGGACAACATTGATCTGGAGTTTTACAAGTTTTGTGGTGACTCTAGGTACAAATTAACCAGGGATCGAAACCCACTTCGCAAGAAGTCCCTGTATGTCGTGGTTAGGTACTTATTGCACCAATAACAACAGAGGACATGACGTGGCATGCACCTATCAGACGGAGGAGGGATCCTCGTGCCATCTGCCCGCCAAGGCTTGGAGGTATTTCGACCAGACTCAAGTTTTGCTTTGGAGTCCCGTAATGTTAGATTGAGGTTGTGCACAAATTGGTTTGCGCTACACGAGCAGTATGACTGGACCTACTCATGTTAGTCTTTATATTTACACCGTACAATATCCCACAGAGATGTATGTGAAGTCTGAGTATATGTTCCTGAAGATGGTGATCCCTGGACCGTCTATTTCGAAACGTCTGATCGATGTGTACTTGGGTCGTTGATCGAGGAGCTACTGCAAAATTAATTGTGATGGCATCGCCAACCTGCTACTACTCCATCACAATTCTATCGGGCTTTGCTTTTGCCCGTTACAAAAATTTTCTGACGCTTCTTATAAGCACGACTATTAACCCGTCGGAAAACTCGTTATAAAAGCCTCAACACATTGAAAAGTATTTCATGCCCATTCCAAAAACCCATTTTATATAATTACTTTTTTTTATAGTGAACTATTTAATATAACAAAAAAGTTGAGTAGCCCATTGTTATAGGTATAGTTGCAAAATAATAACTGAAGAATATTTATTTTTAAAAAAAAATCTACAATTGCGTCTAGATGAAAAATAATAGTTAAGATTCAACTACCCTATACAAATTTATCAATTCTCTAATTAGATGTAATACGATTGGACACAAACCATTGATTTTTTTTAATCTACACTTGTCTTGGGTATAAAACTGTATATCTAATTAAATTAAAATCATCCCATCTTTATCATTGGCGATAATTATTTTCACAACTTATAATATCAAAAATATAATTACCCCACAGAGATATAAAAAAAAAAAAAAAAAAAAAAAGTCAAATTCACTCATGTTTCTTGTTGAAAAACACATCGCAATCAAAGAATGAATAGTAATACAAAAAGACGAGGTCACCAACTATAAATTATTATTATTATTATGATAATGGACAGCATCTCCAAATTCAACGTATGGAAAAAAAAATAATGGTACAAATAGGAATAATATAAAAATAAAGGGGCACAAGTGCAAATTCCTAAACCCTCAATTCTTCAATTGTCCCGATGTGAAAGAAGACAATGGTCTATATAAACAAAATTTCTACCTCCCAATTTCTCTCAAGAACATAACGCTTTTTTCTCCCAATTGATTGATGGGCTGCTCATATTCAATCAGTTGGGACGTCTTCTAACCCTAATCAACAATTCCGTCTCCGTCTCCGTTTCCGTTTCCGTCTCCGTTTCAAGAAGAAGACACAAGTTTCTGGGTTTTACGTAGGGAGATGGGGAAGTATACGGAGCTTCTGGATGCGGGTGTTAGGATTGCTTGCAGATTCCATTCTCACTGCCCGCAGACTGCCCGGATGTATTACCACCCTCCGCCGCAGAATGATGACGCCCACCACAACCACCACCACCCGCATGATGGGGTCCCCGACGACGGCGCTACCAGGAAGGCGGCGGCTCAGATGGGGAGGTTAGGGTCCGTGGGTGCTGCCCGGATTGACACCACTGACTTCATTCTTTATACTGTTGCCTGATTCAAGAACAAGAAAAAGATTGTTAAACCCTTTACTTGCAAAAGGTGTAATTCTATTTGTTGATTGGAAGAGTCTAAAATCTCTTAGAGCGATTTTGATTTTCGCCTTTTATTTTTTTCTAGGCTCACAAATCCAATATTCTTATATTTTTTTATGGTTTATTGTATTTGTTGATGAAATGCAAATTCAAGATTCACATGAAACTGTTGATTTTATTTTATTTTTAATCATAGTATGTGTTTTGTTCATCGTTTAACAAATACAAATTCAAATACCATTTCAATATACCGATAATTCAAATCACTAAATATATTCAATCAAAATAAAAAAAATGCAAAATGCTATAGGAGTACACTCTCGAACCCATAATTTTTTTTGGTTTTTTATTTTGAAGACTTAGCCTTAAGCAACTTCTCATTGACTTTGAGTGTTGATTTCACTTAACTATTTTTTTATTATTCATAATTAATTATATATAATTTTATTCTAAATTTGAGCTAACAAGACCTGATTCAAATAATAAAATTAACATTGAGCAGCTAAAAAATGGTTCGAAAATAAAGATATTGTCTACTTTTGTAATAGTTTTGTATTACTTGCTTAATATGTATTCTTTAAATTAAATATTTAATATTTAAATGTGTTAAATTATGCAATAAATCATATTTATAAAGAAAAATGAAGGAATACAAAATCTAAGGAATGGGTTGTGAATTGGTGGGTGAGGTAAATTATTTGAGTACTAAATGGGTTGTAAATTGGTTGGTGAGGTAAATTATTTGATTATCTTTAGTTTTAATGGTAATTAAGTGAAGAATTTATTTCCTAATTGATGGCCCAGTCAGCCGCCCGCGTGACAGCTAATGCATGTTGGTGGCAGACCTAATTCTCGGCGAATGGTGAGCGTTTCTGCAACTTTTTAGCCAAATTCCATTTCA
This sequence comes from Sesamum alatum, assembly GCA_034509735.1. Taxonomy (NCBI): domain Eukaryota; kingdom Viridiplantae; phylum Streptophyta; class Magnoliopsida; order Lamiales; family Pedaliaceae; genus Sesamum; species Sesamum alatum. The sequence goes on from JACGWO010000006.1 coordinate 18,567,665, forward strand.
CGCCCTGTATTTTAATGAAATAGCTAAAAACCCTCTTATTTTTTAAAACAAGCTAAAATCCCCCTGTATTTTGAAAACTTCAGCTAAAAACTCTCATTACGTTAGCAATTATGGGAAGATGTATTCAAAACGCGAGTGGTGGTATTTTTCTGGCGTTTTGGACCTTAATTTTGGGCTTGGACTAAAATACCCCTATATTGTGTCTAAAATTACTGTGATCAAAATTACTTATTTTACCCTTATCTTTTATTATTTTTTTTAATATTTTCATCCCTCCTAAAAATATAATTTTGTATTTTTCACTTTATTTATTTAAATATAAAATACCAAAACAAATATATACTTTTTTTTTATAAATTTATAAGTATAAATTGAAAGTTAAGGGTTTGTTTGGTTGGTGAGAAAAGTAGGTGAATATGAAAAGTGGAAGTAAGCATGGATGTATAAAAATAAGTTTGGTGTTTGGTTACGGAGAATAGATGGAGAGGTAGTAAAACTGGTTGTATGTGAAACCCTCCGGAGTCCACTTTTGTTTCCGAAATTGGACGGAAAAGTGAACTTATAAGACAAAAAATAAAAAAATAAATATTTTATTTTTATTTACTCTATTATCCATATACATAATTTTTCTCTATTTTTTTTTCTCATTCCCATTGATAATACCAGTACATAATCTTTGAAAAAAGATAACAAAATCACCAACAAAAGCACTGAAGTCAATTTCTTTATTTGAGGGCATTCGTAGTAATTTTTAGTTTATTTAAATTGAATAGTTTGAAATAAATGAACAATACCCATTTTAATGATTAGTTTTATTGATAAAAATATTCTTGCCCTTACTTGATGAATACTAATAAAAAATATTTTTGTTGCTGTTTGATGAATATTTTTATTAATAAGGTTTTTAAACTTTTGATATACTAAAAGTATTTTTGTATAAGATTAATTTATTTATTTTCAAATACGAAATATAGAGAAATGGTTAATCAATAAAATTATAAAGATTAATTTTTTATTTTCAATTTATTTTCCTCAAATCAAACAGTGAGAAGTATTTGAGATTTACTCCTCTTCCAATCATACCAAACAACTTGAAGGAAAACTATTATTCTTTCCTTTCCCCTCCCCTTTCACTTTCTCTTTCCTCTCATTTGAACCAAACGAACCCTAAATTAAGATCACAATAGAAAATAATATACTAAACTTCATTTTTCAAATATAAATATTAATCAATAATAACAATAATATTTATTAACTTGAATTATATTTAATTTAAATATATTTTAATAAATAATATTTTTTACTGTGAATAATATTTAAATTTAAATTACTATGATGTGTATTTACAATGAAAATTTTAATACTTTCTTTTATAATTTTTAAATTTAAATAAATCTTCGTATCTTTTTTATAAAATCTTAAAACTTTTCATTTGATTTTTTAAAACTTAATTTTTCTTAATTTAATTTTAGTTATTTTAATTAAAACCTTAATTAAACTTTTAAATTTTTTTAAATTGAGGGTGACGGGAACGCCCCCGCTTCGTCGAGATCGCCATTGCCCTGCTCTGCGGGGGCGTCTTCCTCACCACCGCCATTCATAAGTACCGCAACTTCGATCTTTTTGAACAAAATCACCACGCAATAAATCAACAAAGCCCGAAGTGATGTCTTTTTCTCCTTCATGTTTACCTACTACAGTATCAAAGGGAATATGATCTCGCCATACAAACGTAACGGTTTAGATAGTGCATGCAAGTACATACCATGATTCTTCTATCTATGATAACTGCATGCATTGCAAGGTGAATGTGAAGGAGTTGGCCATTATCTTGGCAATAATGAGCCAAGCTAGTATTTACAGTGAATCTTCCTATTAAGTAGTCATGCATTATGATTCCCAACTCTCTAGCAAATACGGCTCTTTTCATAATTTCTTTGCATGTACCCGCGGTAGCATTCAAGTAATGTCGTTTGATTTCACCTGTTTCAACTTGTGCTTTATAAATTGCTTCGGCACAAAATAAGAAACGATCTCTCCAACGCATAAATGGGCTAGGAGTTGACGTCTGGCGAATGTGGGGGGGGGGGGGGGGGGGGAGGGTAGGGGAGGGGATCAGGATTAATATTTTATTAAATTTTCATTCAATAAATAATAATTTTTAGTTCTTTTATAATTTATAATGTGCATATAATATAAATTTATTAAATGTAGACCTTCAATTTTTAGGATGTAACTGTTAAAATGAATCGATTAAATCCTACGGTTTTTATTCATTCAAAAAAGATTCAACGGACAAAATATGAAATAATATATAATAAGTAAGGACATAACAATCTTTTTTGATAAAATGATCATTATGCCCTTACTTATTATACATTATTTTTTATTTTAATGACCGTTGTGTTTTATTAATTATACGAAAGCCATCGAATCTAAATTAATCGGGCTAGAATTTCTCCTCAGTCGTTCGATCTTAAATTTATGAAAAACGTCAAGGGTTGATATTTAATTAATTTTAAATATAGATTAATATAAAGTTATTATTTAAAAAATAAATTAAATAAAATCAACCCCCACCGCTGCCCCCTTCCTCCGTTACCCACTCCACTATGCCCCACACCCCCATCCACGGCCCCCTACAAAAAGGGGCTATGGCCCCGAATCTTGGCGACTCGGCGTCACCTAAAATTATGTTGTGCTGGGAGATGGAGGTCGCCCATATCGATGCGAGATTGCGCCGCCGCCCAGAACAACACAGAAGCATCGCCCCCAATCTAGGGAATTTAAATTTTTTAATTTTTAAATTAATTAAATTTAAATAATTAATTCAAATATTTTTAAATTTAAAATAATTAAAGGAAAATATTAAATTCAGTTTTAATACTTATAAGACTAATTTAAATGTTAATATTATTTATAGTAAATAAACATAATTTATTTAAATAATATATTTTTTCTTATAATTAATTAACATTTCTATTCGTTAATATATTTAAATTTGAAAAATGAATTTGCTATATTAATCTTTTTAGTATGATTTTAATTTAATATTTCAATTAAGTTATAAAACTTCAAAAAATTTATATACCTTTTTCATATTTAAGTAAATATATTTAAAAGGGAAAAATGCAATTTTGATCCACTTTCTTAGGGACGGTGGCACTTTTAGTCCAGGTCCATTTGAAAATAGCAATTTAGGACAGTAATTTTTTAAAAAGTGCCAATTCTAGGTCAAAAAAATCATAATCGGGCCGGAATTGGTCACTTTTCCAGCGGCCATTTTACACATGGACTAAAAAAATAAAAAATTTCTTACATGGCAGGTGATTTGGCAACTATAGTGAGGTGGCATAGTGACATGTTTTATTTAAGGCTAAAATCCATTTAAATAGATAACTTTTTTCTTAAATATATATTATTTAAGTATCAACATAAAATTTAAAATTTTATACAAAATTGATAAACTAAATTAAAATCACATTTAAAAGATTAATATACTAAAATTCAATTTTCAAATTTAAATATCTATATCAAAATAAAGTTTAATAAATTTTAATTATTTTTGGTTAATTTAATTCAAAATATTAAAAAAATAAAGAAAATATTAAATAATTAAAAAGTTTAAGGAAAATAAAAAGAAAGTTCAGAATTATTTTTTAAAAATTTTATAAATTTGATTTAATTTTTTTTACAGAAAAACAATAATTTTTAAAATTTAAACATTTTTATAGTAAATAATATAATTTATTAAATTTCAAACCAAATTATAATTTAAATATTGTTAATAAGATAGAATTTTTATAATTGATTAAAATTTAAATTTATATAGATATTTAAATTTGAAAATTGAATTTTAGTATATTAATCTTGTAAATGTGATTTTAATTTAATTTATCAATTTGGAATAAAATTTAAATTTTGATTTTGATATTTAAATAATATATATTTAAGAAAAAAATAATTTATTTAAATGGATTTTACCCTTAAATAAAACATATCACCATGCCAACTCACTATGGTTGCCAAATCACCTGTCATGTAAGAAAATTTTCTATTTTTTTAATCCACGTGTAAATGGCCACCGGACAGGTGATCAATTCCGGCCAAATTAGAGTTTTTTGGCCTAAAATTGCCACTTTTTAAAAACTATTGTCCTAAATTACTGTTTTCAAATGGACTTGGACTAAAAGTGCCACCGCCCCTAAGAAAATGGACCAAAATTGCAGTTTTCCCTATTTAAAAGCAACTATTTAATCTTTTAGATAGATGAAAATATAAAAAACAACAAAAAAAAAAAAAAAAAAGCACTCAAAACAAGTCGAAGATGCCCAAGTCAAGTATATATACACCATGCGTTTTAGTTAAAACACCAAAAATTTAGGTCATAAACAGCTAAGAAACACCCCAAAATGCAATAGTCGCGCGTGTAATGCACCTTCCATTAATTACTAACGAAAAAAATATTTTTCATTGAATTTTACGAAGTATGGGGGACTTTTAGCCTATTTTCGAAACATAGAGGGTCTTTGGACACTTTAACAAAACACATGGGGTTTGAATGTATTGTGGCCTGAAAAATAGTTGAATGTATGTAAAAGATTCTGTAAAAAGAAACGGTTGAGAATTCACCTCGTTATTTAAATATATAAAATTTGACTAAAATGCATAAAACTCCCCTGTGTTTTGAAAAGTCGGCTAAAAATTTTCTTGTGTTTTGAAAATAGACTAAAAAACCCCATTGTATTTTTAAAATTCAGCTCAATCGCCCCTTCCCGTTAAAAAACACTAACGGCATTAAATTTTTGACAAATTGAACGTTACACCCTTATTCATTATATATTATTCTTTATTTTAATGTCTGTTGGATTTTTATTAATTACATAGGGGCCGTTAGATCTAACTAATTAATTTTGATCTTCAGATGTTAACTTTATAAAAAAAAAAAAACCATCGGTTTAGATTTAACTAATTTTAATAATATATTATAAAAATAAAATTATTATTTTAAGAAAATTAAATAAAATTACTCCCCCCCCCCCCCCTCTTCAACTCCACCCGCCCCCACCTCAATAAATCAACTCTCCTCCAACAAAGCCTAGAGCTGATTTTGTGATCCAAGGAGGAGACAAAATCAATCCCATCAACTTACGGGAGGAGTCCAAAAAAGTGGAATTAACTTGTCTCTTTGGCCAAAATTTAGCGGACTGGGCCTTATTGTAATCCAATTATAATAAGCCCAAGAATTAAATCTAATCTAATTTAAGGTCCATTTAAATAATGTTCAATGCTCTTTTAATCCAATTAAAAGATCCAAATCCATAATCTCTCTTTAATTGATAAATTCCATCTATTAGGTAACCGTTGGTAGCTTCTAGCAACGGTCCATGACACTAGAGACTAGGTGAATGTTGGCGTGAACATTTAGGCTCCTGATTTTTTACGAGTATGGTCCTTCCGTCTACCGTCTCCCGGCCTTAGTCTAGGGTTGGAATTGGCGTCAGTTCCTATCCTTGACTAGGCAGTTATGCTTAAAGCTCGAGACTACGTATGCCTCATTGCGTCGACGCATGAAACAATTTCCTGCTCGATCAACCACTGTGATTATAGCTTTCAGTAGCATGAACGTGTCTCCAAGTGCATAGGAGATATCTCTGTCACATACTGACAGGGTACAGATCCTCTTCTTGAAACCCACCATCCTCGCTACACATTATGACTGCACTGGACAAGGCTTATAATGAACATATCCGCGATATGATCACCTCTAACCAGATCCAAGAGACAACCATTGTGTGTACGTGACTGTCGTGGTTCCTCAAGTCCGAGGACTACTCCCATACTATAAGAACCGGGGAACTCTAGTCATACAGACCAAACCTCAAAGGCTTCCATATGACGGTCTTTGCGAATAGGTTCAGTTGGCTCGACCCCAGTCGATCAACCCACTAAGATCGTACAGACATCCCACGTCTATCGCCGATGAAACACGACACTTATTAAATGAATACGACTCTTAGTACAAGTCTTCATAGGACTCTCAATGCTCAGTCTCGAGGTCCTTGACTTGGAACGTTTCAGACCCAACCCTCATCAGTTGGTTTTATAGCCGTCATCCAATGCACGGCCCAACTGCATGGGTTGTCATATTGGTCTGTGGGAATTTGTTATGACGTTAAAGCATCGTTTAACGTAATAGGTAAGCATAATAGACACATGTTCCAAGGATGAACACTTACCATGTTCATCAATACAAAATTATTTTTTAATGAAGATTGTTGGATAGTTCCCAAAACCGCTAATCTAATTGGCTTTCTGGTCACCTATTCCACTCCTTGAGAAGTAGATTTTGAAATAGAAACTACTGGGCAACATCTATTTCGGTTGCACCATATGGAATGGCTCCATTAGAATTAAAAGAATTAAAGAAATAATTAGAAGAGTTACAGGATAAACCGTTGATACGACCAAGTATTTCATCGTGGGGAGTACTCGTATTCTTTGTAAAGGAGAAAGATAGGAGTATGAGAGACTATGTGTTGATTATAGGCAATTAAATATGATTACAATTAAGAACAAGTATCCCCTGCCACGGATAAATGATCTACTTGATCACTGAAGGGGGAAACAGTGCTTTCTAAAATTGATTTCAGACCAAGTTATTGGCAACTGTAGATTGGGCCTATTCCAAAGACAACTCTTCGAACCAGGTATGACCATTATGAATTTGTTGTTATGCAATTTGGGTTAACAAATGCCCCTGCTGCTTTCATGTCCTTGATGAACAACACATTACACCCGTTTATCAATCAATTTGTGATTGCTTTTATCGATGATATTATGATATACTCTAGCAGTAACTAGGAACACGAACAACATTTAAGAATAGTTTTACAAATCTTGAGAGAGAAACAACTGTATGCTAAATTTAGCAAATGCGAATCTTGCATGGAGGAAATTACCTTTTTAGGGCATGTTGTTTCCAAATAAAGGGTATAATCTGATACGGCAAAAGTTAAGGCTATCTTAGACCGGAGCCACCTAAAAATGCATCAAAATTTTGAAGTTTCTGGGATTGGCTAGTTATTACAGAAGATTTGTAGAAGACTTCTCTAGATTGCGAAACCCCTAAAGAATTTGTTAAAGATGAATGCACTATTCAACTGGAATAACATGTGTGATCAGAGTTTTGAAGAATTAAAGAAAAGGCTCACCTCAGCACCAATTCTTGCTTGTCCTCTGCGAATAGAGGATATGTGGCATATACTGATGCTTCAATGCGAGGACTTAGATGTGTCTTAATGCAACATGGAAGGTTTATAGATTATGCTTCGAGATAGTTGAGCTGCATCAACTGAAATACCCAACCCATGATCTAAAATTGGCAGCTTATTGTGCAAGCATTGAAAATCTGGAGGCATTATCTGTATGAGGAGATATTTCAGATACTTTAAGTTCATAAAAGCTTTAAGTATATTCCAAAAAAAGAGAGAGAGAGAGAGAGAGTTGAATTTGAGGCAAAGAAGGTGGATTCAGCTATTGAAGTACTATGGTTGCACTATTGACTATCACCCAGGAAAGGCAAATGTAGTTGCAAATGCTTTGAGTAGAAAGATGGTGGACGAAATAGCAAGTACGATTTGCTATAACGTGGAGTACTTAGCTGCACCCAGAGCAATGAATGTGAGTTTTAGCTTTGGTGATGATCTTTTATCTGCTACTTTGCAAGTGATGCCCTCCCCTCCCTTAAGGACAAAATAAAAATGCACAAAATAATGATTTTTGCTTGCATAAAATGAAAGCCAAGGTACAAGAAGGGAAGAACGATCAATTTGTAATATAGGATGATGGTATGCTATTAAATGGGAAGCGTTTGTGTGTGCTGAATGTAAAGGGATTGAGACCGAAGATTATGATCGAGGGGCACTATGCACCATATGCGATGCATCCTGGCAGTACCAAGATGTATCGAGATTTAAGACCCTACTAGTGGTGGTCAACAATGAAGAAAGGTGTGGCATAGTTTTTGGCTAGATGCTTAACTTTTCAGCAGGTTAAAGCAGAACACCAAGCACCAGCAGGTAAGCTTCATTCTTTATCTATATCTGAACGAAAGTGGAAAAAGATTACTATGGATTTTGTCATTGGGTTACTATGTACATTTAGGAAATATGATGCTATTTGGGTGATTGTGGATAGATTGACTAAATTTGCTCACTTCTTGCCAGTAAGACAAAAGGATTCACTGGATAAGTTGGTTGAGTTATACTTTTTAGAAATTATGAGATTACATGGAATTCCTACCACTACAGTCTCCGATAGAGATCCTCGGTCTACTTCTCATTTTTGGAGAAGCTTGCAAAAGGCATTAGGTAAAAGATTTAATAAGTCTACTGCAAAACTATTGCCGATGTAAGGACCGTACGCATATGGCATTCGATAGACTTAAGGTTCACGCCATTTTCACCTATTCTAGTGTCATGGGCCGTTGCTAGATGGTCACCATGGTGATGGGTGCTTCCGGATTAAGTGTTAATCAGAAGCAATTAATTGAATATGATTTAATTAGTCTACTGCAAAAATATTTGCCAATTAAATTGTGTGTTGACACAAGCTCAAGTCTATGTGAATGTGAACCTATAGAGTTACACAAAACACCACTCAAAGAAGTAGTAGAATTAATTTTGAATTAATTTAAAGAATTTAAATTATTTCGAGTGATTAAATGATGTGATCATTTAAATCTGAGCACCCATGTGTTGGGAAGCACAAGATCTGATTAATGAGACTAATGAAATTTGGGTTAGGTTGAATTAATTTATTAAGATTAATTCAATTGGACTGGATGAATTCATTAGCATGATCAACCAATTAGAGTTTAGACTTGATAATTTAATGAGATTAATAAACCGGGTTAAAATAAATTATTTGATGGGATTAATTAATTGGGTTATGGGCTAGAATCTATATGATGAGTTCAAATAAATCCCAATTGGGCTTTTGTAATTAATTGGATTAATCTATAGAGGCCCAAACATAAAAATTTGATTTTTGAATTAAGCCTAATGGGTTGTATAAAATAAGTGTAGTCCTAGCTTGAATATATATATATATATATATATATATATTAGTCGTCGTGGCACGTTGTCCCTGCGTGCATAAAAAATAATATTGCACGCTTTAAAGTTATATATACTAGTCGTCGTGGCACGTTGTCCCTGCGTGCATAAAAAATAATATTGCACGCTTTAAAGTTATTGTAAATATATATATATATATATAAACCAATATATTATATTCAAAAAAAAGAAAAAAAAACTAATTTTAGGGGCATTATCGGTATAACCAAAAAATTAGTTTTGCGGTATGATAAACCGACATTTATGAATGAGAAATATTTTTTTTTATATATTAGTAGAGATATATATTTATATATGAGATATATATGTATATATATATATATGTGAGGGTGTAAGGATGAGGGTGTTTAATGCTAGAGTACTTATAGTACTAATAGGTAGTGTACTATGGGGACACCTATTGTACCTACTTTTTTGACTTGACATTATTAAATTACTATTTATAATAAGAAAATAAAAAGTATTTCGAAGTCCGTATGTATGTCAATCCTTAGGTTCGTCAAGCATGCATAACTAAAATTTTGAAAGAAAATAAAAAGTCATTGAAATCCACCTAAACCCCAATAAAAGTACAACATATTGGATATTCATGTAAAATAGTTCCAAAAACTGAAAAGAATACAGCAAAACAACTCTCAGAACAAACAAAATCATCACATATACATTAACATAGCTTAATAAGGTTTGAATAGACTTACCTTCCCAAAACCGATACCTTCTAGCCTTTAGATTTGCTTCCCACTGGTGTACATCTGTTTGTGAGCCTCAACAATTTGAAAACCAATCGTAATCCACGGTGGAACTCTCATGGTGGTTGCTGCAAAAGGAGGAATGGTTTTTGTGGTATGAAAGGGAGGTTTGACGGGACAGGCAAGAGAAGTAAGATGGACAGTCTTCTGCTAGGCAGGAAACATTTGTCAACTTCTGCCTAAGTTCAAGTGAAGTTACATCTGTCAACTTACGTAAAATCCTAATTGCAAGAGTTGGATGAGAGAATTGGGATTCGGTTGAGCATGATTAGGATATTAATGGATTTTTGGTAAAGTCTACTTTCATAGAATAATATTGGTCCAAATGTATGTCACGTCATTCATGTACCACACAATTAGGAAGAAAATTTGTCACATTACCAGAAAAATGCGTGTTGAGGAGGAAGGTAACTTGCCTAGCTTTATCCTGAAATTCCAATTGACATGCTTATCCACTGCTAATGCAATTTTGGATCGATGTGTCAGCCAAGTAGGTGTAATGCTGACGTGTCGATCAAGTTAGTTGGACCACCAGTAGCTTGAAAGTGAGTCTGGATTGGCTCAGTTTAGCCAATAGGTGGTAGTTGGGTTGGACGTGGTATTTCGCTCCTTGAGCTTTGCACATTTCGACTTGTTGAATTATTTCAATTGCTTTTGAACTCTTTGGTCAATTGGGATAGATAATTACATTAGGTTTTAAAATTTTTGATACCCTATGTATCACATATATATATAAATTATTGTTATTATGGATCCAATATGATTCATATTGAAAATTGCATATGTTGGATGAAAAATAAGAGTTTCAAATAAATTTATAATAGATGATACTTAGAGTATCTTCTTTCCAAGTTCAATGGCAAATTTCAACCCAAATCAACCTAAGAATCAAGCCTCATCAACCAAGCACCAACAGACCATAGAGCAACTAGCCCAACACTACCTTTAACCTGTTGGTGAGACAACAATAGGTCTAGCCCGACGATGGCTCATCAACCACATTCTACACCTAAGATAACATGATACCTCAAAGGCACGTTAATAGGGATAAACTAGACGATTACAGCTTACTGGATAAAGATAATAGATAACTACTTCCTTATTTTTGGCTACTTCATTACAGATGTGGCAAATTATATTCCTGCTAGCATGGGACAAGAATGACATGGCATAATATTAAATCAATCATATCATAAGAAAATATACATTCCAAGAAATTTAGGAATATCTTAATCACCATCTACAACCTCCTCATTTCTCTCATCATCACCTATAAATCGAGGTTTAGGTAGGTAAAGGGAGGTAACTCCCTTTTTCAACTTACTTTCAGCTTTGCATTCCACTCTACTATGTCTCTCTCACAAAATTTTCAACAGACCAAACACATTTTTCCATAGCTTTTGCTATCATCATCATCTTTTAAACTATTTGTACATATTTTTATCAAGCTTGCTAGTTCTTGTGATTTTACTTATGGGCATTTGGTTTTCATCGCAAATGCCTTTTTCCAATTTTTAACTATTTGAACATCCTAAAACAGGTTTTGTTGGGCATTGAGAATGGCCAATTTTAGTGTGAATTTTTTTAACTTTCAGTTGGAAATGTCAATTTCCACCGTCATTATTAAGCTTTCCTTCTTCTATGGCCAATTATCATTTCCCCTTTATGCACTAGTTTCCTCATTTGATTGTCATGCAACTTTGACAATACACATCAAACCAACTTTAGATCTTGCCTCTTTTCTCCAACAAATTTGCACACCCGCCCCTCCTCTATCTCTTTTCCTTTTTCTTGTTTAGAGAGAGAGAGTTATTAAATATGCCAAGACATTGACAACACACGATATCTTGTCATGTGGAATTTTTCCAATTAAATAATTTTAAAATATAAAAGTTAATCATTAACACCTAAACAATACCTATAAATTTACTATTTGAAACATTCTAATCTAAATAAATTCTCAATTCCCACACCTATAAATTTATGATTGGGAACATACAATCCAAACATATTTTCAATTCTCACACAAAAATCGATAAAAAATTTTCGTCACATTAAAAATGCTAGAAACTGGAAATAAAAATGAAACAAAACCAAACGCCCCATTAGTGGTTCGAATTTGCCCCCATCCCCCCCAACCACCACCACCACCACCAACACCAAACTTTTTACTTATTTAAGCATTGCCGGAGTCCTATTTTGTAGACGGTCATTCGATTTTTCTTAGGATATTTAGACAATCCTTCAAAATTGTGTAATGTTATTGGATTTCGATACACATCAATAATATTTGTAAGTATTATTCTACGCAGGTCCATAGTGGATTGTTTCAACAACTCTCGTTCATTCTACTTCTTTCTAACTGGTTGGCCTGTAGTGGGTATCTGGTTCACTATTTTAGGTATCATCACTATGGCTTTCAACCTAAATGGTTTCCACTTAAACCAATTTGTAGTTCATAGACAAGGCCATATAATTAATACTTGGGTTGATATCATCAACAGTGTTAACCTTGGTCGGAAAGTTATGCATGAAGGTAATGCTCATAACTTCATAAAATATAGAAAATTGAAATTCACCCCCAAACTCGGACTCAATTATTTGGGCCTAAACAGGGCCATCCCTATTGTCATCTCAAATGGCATGTTCAATGTTCTTATAAGTTGACTATGCTGGTGCAAAAGGAAAAATAATAATACGTTTGCAGAAAATTTTAGAGGGAGAAAGAGAATTAAAATATAGTAAAACTCAATAGTGTTTGAAAATAATATTTGTTGATATTAAAATTTTTTGGAATAAATTACCATTTAAATGTTCAAATAAATTGACCAATAATCGAATTATAAATTAAAGTCCACAATAAATTTTGACTTTATATACTTGCAAGTTGATAAATTCACAGTAAGCCTATAACAAATTTGGTCTTGTGCATTTTAATGGATTGATCCAATATAAAAAAAAAAATGAGATTATTTTTTATTTTGATTTGACTAATTGCATCAAAACATATTTAATATAATAGACGATTGACCCCCCAAAAAAACTCATGATGTTCAAGTCCAACATGAGTAAGTTGCAAGTCAAAATCCTAGTTCATGTCTAAAAGAATGGGCTTCTAGAACACAATGAGACTACATACATACAACATACACAGTCACTCAAACCCAAAGCAACTCCAAAACTCTTGGCCACAACAAAGTGTTGTAACCGCGAGGTTCACGACTTTCTTGACTAAAATCCTTCAAGGTCTTGATACCATATTTTAAGGACACCCTGTAATTTGCTCTCACAATTTGAAGGAAATCACATATCTACATCTAAGAACAAGTTTTTAATCCTTGGATCACAATTTGGATAAAATAATTAGGGGATAGTTTTCATTTTTGGAGATTGTAATCTTTTAATTCAAATTTTATAGAAAATTTATTTGTTTATATTCTTTTGGTCTTATCAAAAAAGTACTAAGAAGTTAAAAAAAATAAAAATTATAGTATTTGAAAAAGAAAAATTGTTGAAGTAATGAAAGTACTAATATCTAATGATCTTGGAAGAGAAAAAATAAAAACCTCTTATATAAGGGCTTTTTGAGAGCAAATAGGAGTTATTCAAAAAATTGGAGGATAAAAATATTTAAGACTAGCATCCAAATCTATATCTATACTCTATATAAATGTATGAATACTCAACTTGTTTGTTTCTCATTGTGAAAAGACAAATATGCCCTAATTTAAATATTATTAATTTATTATATTATAGATTCTGGAATTTTTAACAATTTAGAATTCTAAATATTCTAAACCTCCTCCATATAAATTTAGGATAAAAAATCTAAATCGTGAATATTGAATGAATCCAATTACACAAAATTTTAATAACCTACTTCTAATCGTGAATCATGAATGAGCCCAATTACACAGATCTGTCACGCATTAAATTTTAATAACATTCATAGAAAATTATATTATAAAATTAGTTATAGAAAAAATAAAATTCTATAAATATTTTTTTTAAGAGTCTTAATTGCTCTAAACTACTTAGAGAATGAATAACATATTCAACTAAAAAAATTGATAATGCCAAATAGTATTTCAACACAATTACTTTGCTAGAAGAAATCTTAATTATATTAAGAAAGTTGTAATTTACGATGACACATTAAAATTTAAAATAAACTGCACATGAATAATATATAAAATACTAATCTAAACATAAATGAATATATAACAACGAATTAATATCAAAATTTAATTACAAATTAAAATTGACATAAGGATATGATATATTATTAAATTGAAATTGCTTGTGAAAATTCAACTATTGAGTGAATTTCTTAGTATTTAATTTTTTTAGTATTAGATAATCCTAAATACTTTACTTTTACATCTATTATTTTTTTATATTAATTAATAGAATAAAAGTACTACAACAACAAATGTGACGTAAAAAATTAAGTTGTAACATAATATTTTATTGAATAAGAAATAGATTATACCAATCAGTGCATATGAAAATAAGATTAAGAAGTTAAACTAAAAGCATATAGAATTAAAAATTTCAATATAAAGGAAAAAAATAAAATTTTATACAATAATATTTCAAAATTTAGAAGGTAATAAAACATGTAAATAATACTTTGACAATAAACTTGATACTGAAATATAATTAACATTTGGATCTTACAATATAAAATATTGGTAATATTGTCCAATTAAATTATATTTTTATAATAATAGTCAATGAATAATTTGTTTGTAATAATTTAGTGTCAATAAATTAAAACTCAATGATATTCAAAATATAGTAAAAGAAAATATATTACATACACAGTCATAATATAGTAAAATCAAACAATAGCAATGAGACACAATCAAACCTATGAATAAAAATTGATCAATTTTATTAAAATGGGATTTCTTCTAAAATGGAGTAACGAATAAGTATCAAAATTTAATTACAAATAAAAATTATTAATATATGATTAAATTAGAACTGCTATTGAAAATTTAAAAAAGAGCTAACTAATTGATGTTATTGCAATATTAATAGGCTAAAAACACCATGTTCCTCTCCCCCTGCACCCTCAAGACCTTGACATTGAAGAAGAGTATAAATAGTAATATAATAAATAATTTAATATAAAACTTTATCTTATTGAGTAGTAAATTAACTAACATAATTGTAAGTCCCAAGGAGACATATATAACTATTTCTATGCTTTAAAAGGTGCATAAAAAGTTGTAACATTTGGTCCCCATATATTATTATACACTTAACGTCCACATGACATTTTGTTTTGAATATCGAGAGGGAAAGGTATTATGGAATCAAATTTACTACTTTTTAATATTTACGGGACCGAAAGTGAGAATCCCAAAATCAATGGACCAAATTAAAATGGAAAGGACCTAAGTTACGGACTGAAAAATGCTATTTTCCTGCTATTTCCCCTTCTGAAAATAACGGTGAGTAAACATTAACACAATAACAATTAAAAGTATAAAATTTTAAAATAATTATATACTAACACATTAGTACAATTACATTTTCATATTAAGAAAATTAATAAATTTTGAGAATAAACTTAGTACAATAAAATAATAAATAAAAACTGAGTTAATTATGTTAAAATTAGAAAAAAAGATGACAAATAAATAAGCCAATGAGATTAATATATTTTTCTAGTAATAAATTCATAAAAATGACTTAAAAGTTTAAAAAGCATGAGTATTAAAGAGAATAAAAATTGATATATATGAATATAATATTATCAAATTGAAATTACTTATGAAAATTCAACTATTGAGTGAATCTCTTAGCACTTATTTTTTAGTATTAGATAATCCTGATTGTTTTACTTTTACATCTATTGTTTCTTTTATAAAGGTGAAAAATAAAATTTTATACAATAATATTTCAAAATTTAGATGCTAATAAAGTATTTAATAATTCTTTGGCAATACAAATAAATTGATACTAAAATATGATTAACATACATTATAGGATCTTAGAATGCAAATGGTACTATGTCCAATTTGATTATAGTTTTATAACAATAGTCAATAAATAATTAGTTTGTAATTGATAGTGCTAAGGATCCTAAATTACTAAAATGCCCTCAAGATGTCAAAGAATTTACAGCAACGCCATCGATGGAAGTTGGCAGCGGTTACCTGAAGGAGTTACAAAAGTAGTGGGGAACGCCAAATTACCAAGGCGCCCTCAGCAATTAAATCCAGGCCGTTGGATTGAGGGTAGTTGAGGGACGATATTGTACTTTCACCCCATATAATTTACTATAAATAGGAGGAGAGATCCATTTGTAAGATATGTGAAATTCATCTATAGAAATCAAGCTTTCTACTTTCTACTTTTATATTACCTCGCGACGTCACTTTGAGTTAATGTGTTTAGACTAATCACCTCCCGAATCACACACCATCAGCTTGGGCCCTTCTGTGGGAAACTAGTCTAGGCATTGAAGATGAATACTCGTTCGAGAGCGAGGAGTGCGAACGTGGGGCAAGAGGAGCCCGAGGGAGGAAGGGGAGAGCAGTAGCAAGGCCACGCCTTGGAGAATCCACCAGTACGGAGCCAAGAGGAAGAGAGGCAGGAAGAGGTCAAGACTCCACCTCAACCCCCAATTATTCAGATAACTCACGAGGCTTTTCGCTAGTTAGTGAAGGAGGCATCCGCCCAAGCCACCGAGAGGGTCGTAGCGCAGTACATAGCCGGACGCGCATTACCCCCCGCGACCCCCTCGCAATCTTCGAAGAGGTTAAGACGCTCCCTTGAGTGAGAAGAGACCCGGGGACGCCATCGAAGGCATGGACTACGAGGAGGATGTCAACAGCAGGGCCACGCAACCTGAGGATAACTTTTACCCCTCGCCTCCTCACAGGAGCGTCAGCGAAGAAGATTACTTCCCGCATCCACTGCGTGGGACATGAAGACAACTACTTTCCACTTCCTCAGGAGGACGTGCCCCCGGTGCAAGGAGGTGGACATCACGAGGGGGGAGTCCCTCCTCCGCTTGTATTCCCCAATCCGTTGGGGCCTCCAGGGTATCCGGCGCAACCTTTGGCAGTGGCACCTCCGCGGCGGAGTCCTTTCGCCCCCCCACTTATTGGCAGAAGCCATCCACTGAGGGGTCAAGATCCCGAGTTTAAGTGAATATAGTGGAGTGGGGGATCCTCAGGATCACTTCGACCGCTTCATGGCTAGAGCGGATCTGCTGGACATCAGCGACGCAGCATATTGTAAGCTATTTCGTACTACCCTCTCGGGAAAGGCAATGGCATGGTTCAACCAGCTACCTCCAGGGACTATTGAGTCGTTTGAACAACTCTCTCAACGCTTCCTACACCATTTCTCAATAAACAGGCAGTATCCTAAGACCGCTTCATACTTGTTCACAATAGTCCATGGAGAATGAGAGTCTGAGGCAATATGTGCAACGCTTCTCAGCAGCAGTGTTAGAAGTCCTGCACGTGAATCCTGAGCTTCTGGCGAGCATCATGCAATAGAATTTGAGAAGAGGACAGTTTAAGGAGTCGTCGCAGGAAAGCCTCCACCGACTCAGGAAGAGTTGCTGCTAAGAGCAAAAAAATACATCAGGATAGAAGAGATAGTAGGAGTGCGTCCAGCAAATCCCTTCAAGCGGAAGGCTGATGACGAAGAAAGAAGGTTTCCCCCCAGGTTAGAAGGGGTTAGGCGGGAACGCAAGCCACCGTTGCCTGGGGATTTGGTATGGTATACCCCGTTGAATGCTCCGCGAGTTCAAGTTCTCGCCATAGCTGAACAACAAGGGCTAGTGAGATGGCCCTATTCGATGAAGGACAATCCTCAGAGAATGAAATCTAACAAGTACTGCCACTTTCATAAGGATCAAGGCCACAACACTGAGGAATGCCACCATTTGAGAAATGAAATTGAGAAGCTCATCAGGAAAGGCTACCTCAAGGAATTTGTGGGAAAGATGAAGCACGGGCCCCAGGAGGTCACCCGTGAGAGTAAGCAAGCGACACCCCGTCTTGAGATAGGGGTTAAAGTGGAAGCAGACCAGGAGAGAAAAGATAGCCTTCTGACACCTGGAGTGATTGGAGTTATTTCAGAAGAACCAGCGGCCGGGGACTCGGGGCGAGTTAGGAAATATTAGAATAAGTGACCAGAAAGCCAATTGGATTGGCGGTTTTAGGTTCTATTTAGCAATCTTTATTAAAGTATATTGACTTGATGAATATAGTACGTATTCATCCTTGGCACTATGTGTTTGTTGTGCTTACTGATTACGTTAAACGATGTTTTAACGTCACAACAAATGCCCACAGATCAATTGGATAACCCATGTAGTTGGGTTGTGCATTGGATGACAGCTATGAAACCAACTTCTGAGGGTTGGTCTGAAACGTTCCAAGTCGAGGACCTCGACACAGAGCATCGAGGGTCTTATAGAGACTTGCACTAAGGATTGGATTCATTGGATGAGTGTCGTGTTTCATCAGCAACAGACATTGGACGTCTATGCAATATTAATGGATTAGTTGACAAGGGTGCTAGCTGACTGAAATGACTCGCGGGAATCGTCATATGGAAGCCTTGGGGGCTTGGTCGGTATGACTGGAATTCCCGGCTCTGATAGTATGAGATTAGTCCTCGGACTTGAGGAATCATGGCAGTCACATGCATATGAAGGTTGTATCTAGGGTTTGGCAAGAGATGTCCATATCTGGGATACGCTCATCATAAGCTTTATCCAGTGCAGTCGGAATATGTATTGAGGGCGGTGGATTCAAAGATAGGATCCGTCACTTGTCAGTATATGACAGTCGAGTCTCCTATACACTCTGAGACGGTTTAAGCTCTTTAAGTCTGTGGCCACAACAATTGGTCGAGTAGGGAATGGTTTCCTATGTCGATCAATAGAGCAGATGTGTCTCGAGTTATTGAGCATAGTTGTCTAGTCCAAGATGGGAACCGACGCCGAATTCCATGCCCTAGACTTAGACCGAGAGACAGATGATGGAAGTGTTAGAATAGGTGAGCATGTAGCCAATCTTGGCAGGAAAAATGTAACCTATGTCTAGACAATTTCAGGGATTTGATAAATTATTAATGAATAAGAAGTGACATTCATTTTGGCATTACTTTGTTTGTGCTCACTTTATCTGCTTTATACTTATCTATTTACTACGCAAACAATGCCCACGGACTGAAAACGTATTTCGGGAATTGGGACTACGCTTGGAGGTAGGTCCATGAAATCAGTCCTGCCGAATCAGTCCGAAAATCTCCAAGTCAAGAATCTCGAAAATGGGTACCGAGATTCCCCTTGAGACTTGCACTAAGCATCTACTGTCGTATTTCATCGACGGGTGACGAAGGTCGTCTAAGCAATGTTAGTGGGTTAGCCTGCTGGGGAGCAGCTAACTGAGGTGACTCGCGGGAACCGTCTTACGGAGGACCTTGAGTAGGGTCGGCTAGGTTTGACGTGTGTTCCCGGTTCCAATAGTACAGGTCAAGTCCTCTGACTTGAGGAACTGCTGAGTTTACCTGTACATCAGGGCTGTATCTTAGATATGGTGAGAGATTGCCAAGAAACACTTGAGTAGTCATAAGCCATGTCTAGTGCAACTCCGGTGTACAGAGTGACAGTAGTTTCCAAGAAAGGATCTGTCTCCTGTCAAAAGGCATTGACAGTTGAGTCTCACATATGCTTTGTGTCTTGTCCCTAAAATCTGTGGCCACAGTAACTGAACAGAAGGGAAGGTTTCCCTTGCGGCATTTAGTAAAGGACAGACCGACACTTAGGTCCAAAATGGGTACCTGCATTTTCCGTGCCCTAGACCCTAAGTAGTGAGACCGTAGATGGAAGGACAAGTGCACTGTTAAAGCATAAATGTTCATCCCCGTAATTTCACCTAGTCTCAAGTGCCATGGACCGTTGCTAGATGGCCACCCATGGTAACGGGCGGATTCTGGGAATCCGACCAAGTCTAGCTGAAAGGTGAACCTAAAGAGTCACACACAATCCGCACACATAAAGCATTTAATTTAGAATTAAATATTTGGAGAAATGGAATGATTAAATTGGATTTAATCAGGTCCTTAATTTTCTTGGAAAGAATTAATTCCTTTTATTAGATAAAAGGGATTTATCTAATAAATTAGATTTATTAGAAAATTAATTTAATGGGCTTAGAATAAATATTTATATTTAGTATATTTATTTATTGCCCTTGGAATATTTAAATAGGTTTTAAAGATTCCATTAAATTAAATTAATGGTTGAGATTAAAAGGAGAGATGGATGGCTAGGATTAATTTGACTAGGTCAAATTACTACTTTGACTAGGACTTTGACTAGGTCAAAATCCTAGTCAAATTAGTCTTCTAGAGTTGGAGTTTGAAGAGGATTAAACTCCTCCTCTATATATAGTCCTAGCCCCTTACCATAAGAGGGATGATGAAACTCCAACACACACACAACACACACTCTCTCTCGTGTCGTCTCCCTCTCCTCTCGTCCGCCACTCTCTGTCTCTCTCTCTCTCTCTCTCTCTCTCTCTCTCTCTCTCTCTCTCTCTTTGTCTTTCCAAGTATTGTTCTTTTGTGTTAACAATTGAACAAAAAGGAGGATTAATCCCGTTAAGTAATAACGTGTGATTGATCCGTCCTCTCTAAATAATATACACTTGTTCGTTCGCTAGCACGACGTACAAGATACGTGGGCAGATTGCGTGTCACAATTTGGAGGATCTCACATACGAGATTTTGGAGCAAATCGGGGAACAACGCGAGTACCGGTTAGAAGACGAAAACGACAAATCGGTAGGTCTCTTTTACGTTTTCGTCTCCTTTTTCTTTTCCAATCCTATGGTCTCCATGATTGTTTGTATATCTTTAATTCATGAGATACACAGAACACCCGGGAACTTCAAGGGCACACCCTTTGAACATGTTTTTATTTTACGTATAAAGCATGTTTAAATTCTGTAATTTAAATTTATACCGCGCTTCCGCATTCGCGCTATTTCCCGGGACGATCCACAGGCCTATCCCAGGCTTTCAGGAATGATCGTACTCGTATGGAACTTCGGAGCCTAAACGTTCACGCCAACATTCACCTATAGTCTAGTGCCATGGACCGTTGCTAGACGACCACCCATGGTGACGAGCGTTTTTCGGTTAATGGTTAGTTGAAAAATAGTTAATTAAATTGGGTTTAATTGATCAATTGTGTTGGACACAAGCCCAAGTCTAGCTGAGGGTGAACCTAAAGAGTCACACACAAATCACTATGGAATTGGTAGAATTAATTTGGAATTAATTCTAGAAAAAGCGAATTAATTTAATTGGATTAAATAAATGATTTGATCATTTATTGGGCAATCCATTTGATGGATGGTCCAAAATTAATTAATTGGATTAGTTAATTTTTGAACTTAGAACCTTTAAATTAATTGGATTAATTTATCGCTTGAATTAATTAATTGATTGGATCAATTTATTAGAGTTCGGACTTATGTTTATATAATTGAATTAAATAAACTTATGGGATTCAATTGAATTGAGATTAATTGAATTAATTAATGCCCAATGGACTTTGTTTGGACTTAATTTAATAAGATTAAATAAAAGTCCAAGACTAGTAGTCCTAGTCCATGGAAAAATACAATTTATAGCAAGTGAAGGAGGAATTAAAATCCTCCACATGTGACGCACATGTGACCAGCCTTTATATGGTTTCGTGGGTGGTTTTATTTGCTATAATGGTGCATGGTTATGTAGAGAGTGGTGAGTGTATGTAGGTTGCTTTGGAAGTTAACTATAGAAGTTGAATTTTGAATTCAACAACTCTACATACACAAAACCATTCACATAACTTGGATGGCCTTGTCTTGCACGAATTTTTCCATCAAAAAACTCTCCAAAATTCTCTGAAAAACTCTCCCTTTTGTGTTCATACATTTTGGAAAGGTTGAACTAAAAAACATTCCAAAAGGCACTAAACAATAGTGTTGCTTTGGAAGTGTTTCTTCTTCTTTTCTCTACTTCTATCTAGCAATAGATTAGGGGATACACTCTTCCATAGTGTGGTGTGGACAAATTAGATGGATTCTAATTTGAATCCTCAATTGAACGAAAGGAAAAACGGAAAGCGAACAACGCTAGAAACCGGTTCTACGTGTAGTGATCAAAGGTTGGTTTTCTTTACGTTTTTCATGTATCTTTTTCTTCATATCCTTTTAGCCACATGTCCAGCATGTTCTCCTCTTTATTTTATGCTTTGACAAACACCAAACGCCCAGGAACTTCAAAGGGAACACCCCTTTGAACCTGTTGTATTATGCTTTAAATTAACGTTTTTACGCTTTCGTTACGTTCCCGGGCCGTACCCGATTCTTTCAGTGGTATCAGATTTTGGTTCGGTGCTGTGGCTTTAAGGATTTACATGTTATTATATGTTGAGCATGAAGTACATGTTTAAATTGCTTTTGGAAAGTATGATTTATGGCTTTAAAGCATGATAATAGGTGTAGAAAATATGTGTTAATTTTGCTTTTGAAATTAAGGATATCCATGCATTTTTTAGAATTGGATTTTCTGTAAATGCATGTTTACATTTCAGTTTTACAGCAGAAATTAAAAAAAAAAAAGAAGGAGTTGTGAAAAACTGTGTCGGCTACCCGGCAGCGGCAGCAAGCGCGCGAGCGGCTGCTGCGCGTGCGCACAGCCGTCTGGGACGGCAGGCCGGCAGCGCTGTTTAGTGCCGTTTTCCGAAAAATTGGATTTTTCCTGATTTCTTCTAGTTTTCTGAAAGTATTAATTTTGGCATATTTTAATTTTGGTTAAATTGGATTTTTCTAAAATTATTTCATGCCTTGGATTATTTTGAAAATAATTTGCGAACAAAAAAAAATGGTGTGTACATTGGATGTATAGTTGATATCCATATTTTTAATTGCATTATTAATATGGTATTTTTTGCATTTTTATTATGTTTATGGTTTTAGATATTGGATATCTATGCATATATACATGGGATGTATTTATTTGTTGGCATTATATTTGATATATATGTGCTTTGTTGTTGTTGTTTATTTGATAAACAATAAGGATGATGACTAGCCCTTTTTGGCCTATGTATGGTTTATTTTATGTTGGGTGAGGTCTGCGTGCCTCTTTGTTTTTTATTCCTTCTATCGTTTTTAGCCTTGGAATAATAAGGCTTGCTTTCTCTCTTTAAATGTACTCCCCCCAACTTCTGATTGGGGTTTCATTTAAGTTGTAATGAGAGTAGATCAGTTGTGAGGTTTTACTGTAATAAATGTAAGATTCCATGGAGATGAAGGCAGAGAGGTCCGTTGGACGGAGCCCACGACGGAAGGCCCAAGATGAACAAAGAAGGATTTACAAGGCCCCATTAGAATGATAATGGAATGTAAAAATTGTAATAGTGTAGGCTTACCCTAGATTGACCACAGATCCACTGCGACTCAATGGATCACTTCGGAACGGGCTTGTTATCATCCTACAGGGGCGTGCTAGGCTTCTTTTGCATGTGTTTAATGTTTTAATGCTTTGATGTATAATGTGTTTGGAATGCATCTATTTACATTAAATGTTTAAAACTTGAGCATGCAAAATACTAATAATGATAAGGTCTCGGTCTAAATAAACTATAACTGCCACTTGGATGGTCCAAGTAATTATTAGGCCCAAAATGGAATTAAATCAAATGGTTTGATTATTCTAAACCTTCCATCCATAACAATGTAGTAAGGAAGCTACTTTCACCATTCATGGTCTCACGAATCGTGGCACGTTTGGAATGGAAGCAAGCTGTGCTATTGTTATGAACAAAGGAATATGCTTCTGTTTCCCTGTCTCACGAGTCGTGGGGGGTGACAGTTGAGATATGATTTGGTTGATGGGTCGGGCCTAACGCGGAGTAACATAGTTCACTTGGAGTCCTCGGGATCATGTGAAGAAGCGAGGCAAAATATCTTGGGGATCTCATTGGATGAGAATGGTATTGGATACCTCCCACAAAGCCTTTTCCATGTGAATCGTAATAGGATCCGTCACCTGTCAGTATATGACAGTCGAGTCTCCTATGCACTCTGAGACGGTGTAAGCTCTTTAAGTCTGTGGCCACAACGATTGGTCGAGTAGGGAATGGTTTCCTACGTCGATCAATAGAGCAGACGTGTCTCGAGTAATTGAGCATAGTTGTCTAGACCAAGATGGGAATCGACGCCCAATTCCATGCCCTAGACTTAGACCGGGAGACGGATGATGGAAGGACCGTACTCGTATGGAACTTGGGAGCCTAAACGTTCACGCCAACATTCACCTAGTCTCTAGTGCCATGGACCGTTGCAAGACGGCCACCTATGGTGACGGGCGTTTTCTGATTAATGGTTAGTTGGAAAATAGTTAATTAAATTGAATTTAATTGACCAAGTGTGTTGGACACAAGACCAACTCTAGCCAAGGGTGAACCTAAAGAGTCACACACAAATCACTATGGAATTGGTAGAATTAATTTGGAATTAATTCTAGAAGAAGTGAATTAATTTAACAGGATTAAATTAATTCAAGGAGAAAAATAAATGATTGGATCATTTATTGGGAAATCCATTTGATGGATGGTCCAAGAATTAATTAATTGGATTAGTTAATTTTTGAACTTAGAACCTTTAAATTAATTGGATTAATTTATAAGGTTTGGATTCATTAATTGATTGGATCAATTTATTAGAGTTCGGACTTATGTTTATTTAATTGGATTAAATAAACTTATGGGATTCGATTGGATTGAGATTAATTGGATTAATTAATGCCCAATGGACTTTGTTTGGACTTAATTTAATAAGATTAAATAAAAGTCCAAGACTAGTAGTCCTAGTCCATGGAAAAATACAATTTATAGCAAGTGAAGGAGGAATTAAAATCCTCCACATGTGAGGCACATGTGACCAGCCTTTATATGGTTTGGTGGGTGGATTTATTTGTTGTAATGGTGCATGGTTATGTAGAGAGTGGTGAGTGTATGTAGGTTGCTTTGGAAGTTAACTATAGAAGTTGAATTTTGAAATCAACAACTCTACATACACAAAACCATTCACATAACTTGGATGGCCTTGTCTTGCACGAATTTTTCCATCAAAAAAATCTCCAAAATTCTCTGAAAAACTCACCTTTTTGTGTTCATACCTTTTGGAAAGGTTGAACTTAAAAATATTCCAAAAGGCACTAAGCAATAGTGTTGTTTTGGAAGTGTTTCTTCTTCTTTTCTCTACTTCTATCTAGCAATAGATTAGGGGATACACTCTTCGATAGTGTGGTGTGGAAAAATTAGAGGGATTCTAATTTGGATCCTCAAGTGAACGGAAGGAGAAATGGAAAGTGAACAACGTTAGAAACCGGTTCTACGTGTACTGATCAAAGGTTGATTTTCTTTACGTTTTTCATGTATCTTTTGCTCATATCCTTTTAGCCACATGTCCAGCATTCTTCTCCTCTTTGTTTTATGCTTTGACAAACACCAAAAGCCCAGGAACTTCAAAGGGAACACCCCTTTCAACCTGTTGTAATTATGCTTTAAATTAACATTTTTACGCTTTCGTTGCATTTTCGGGCTGTACCCGATTCTTTCAGTGGTATCAGATCCGGTTCGGTGTTGTGGCTTTAAGGATTTACATGTTGAGCATGACGAACGTGTTTAAATTGCTTTTGGAAAGCATGATTTATGGCTTTAAAGCATGATAATAGGTGTAGAGAATATGTGTTAATTTTGCTTTTGAAATTATGGATATCCATGCATTTTTGAGAATTGGATTTTCTGTAAATACATGTTTATATTTCAGTTTTTATAGCAGAAATTTAAAAAAAAAAAAGGAGTTGTGAAAAACTGTGTCAGCTGCCCGGCAGGGCAGCAGGCGCGCGGGCGGCTGCTGCGCGTGCGCTCAGCGCGCGCGCTGCTGAGAGTGCGCGCGTGCGACACGCAGGCAGGGGCGTCTGCGCGCGCGCATGCGCACGGTCGTCTGGGACGGCAGGCCGGCAGCGCTGTTTTGTGCCGTTTTTCCAGAAAATTGAATTTTCCTGATTTCTGCTAGTTTCCTAAAAGTTTTAATTTTGGCATATTTTAATTATGGTTGGTTAAATTGGATTTTTCAAAAATTATTTCATGCCTTGGATTATTTTGAAAATGATTTCCGAATAAAAAAAAAATGGTGTGTCCGTTGGATGGTATAGTTGATACCATATTTTTAATTGCATTATTAATATGGTATTTTTTACATTTTTATTATGTTTATGATTCTAGATATTGGATATCTATGCATATATACATGGGATGTATTTATTTGTTGGCATATTTATATTTGATATATATGTGCCTTGTTGTTGTTGTTTATTTGATAAACAATAAGGATGATGACTAACCCTTTTTGGCCTATGTATGGTTTATTTTATGTTGGGTGAGGTCTGCGTGCCTCTTTGATTTTAATTCCTTCCATCGTTTTTAGCCTTGGAATAATAAGGCTTGCTTTCTCTCTTTAAATGTACTCCTTCCAACTTCTGATTGGGGTTTCATTTAAGTTGTAATGAGAGTAGATTAGTTGTGAGGTTTTACTTTAATAAATGTAAGCTTCCATGGAGATGAAGGCCCAAAAGAGAGGTCCGTTGGACGAAGCCCACGACGGAAGGCCCAAGAAGAACAAAGAAGGATTTACAAGGCCCCATTAGAATGATAATGGGATGTAAAAATTGTACAAGTGTACGCTTACCCTAGATTGACCATAGATCCACTGCGGCTCAGTTGATCACTTAGGAATGGGCTTGTGATCATCCTACAGGGGCGTGCTAGGCTTCTTTTGCATGTGTTTAATGTTTTAATGCTTTGATGTATGATGTGTTTGGAATGCATCTATTTGAATTAAATGTTTAAAACTTGAGCATGCAAAATACTAATAATGATGAGGTCTCGATTTTAATAAACTATAATTGTCACTTGGATGGTCCAAGTAATTATTAGGCCCAAAATGGAATTAAATCAAATGGTTTGATTATTCTAAGCTTCCATCCATAACAATGTAGTAAGGAAGCTACTTTCACCGATTCGTGGTCTCACGAGTCGTGGCACGTTTGGAATGGAAGCAAGTTGTGCTATTGTTATGAACAAAGGAATATCCTCCTGTTTCCCTGTTTCACGAGTCGTGGGGGCGACAGTTGAGATATGATTTGGTTGATGGGTTGGGCCTAACGCTAAGTAACACGATTCGTTTGGAGTCCTCAGGATCATGTGAAGAAGCAAGACAAAATATCTTGGGGATCTCATTGGATGAGAATGGTATTGGATACCTCCCACAAATCCTTTCCCATGTGAATCGTAAAAGCGGGGCATGGAGAATTGCGTTTGTGGACTCCAAGCCCACTAGGAAATGGTTTCCCGAAAACCCCCACTTGAGAGTGGTGGGCTTTTTGAAGAAATGGTAGGAGGGGTTAATGACTAAAGGCCAAGTCTTAACTCGAATTCAATATTATAATAATCTATTAAATTTCTGTTTTAAATTTTGAATGTAGTTGTCTAAGAATCCACTCGCTGTAATTCTTGAGACTAATAAATTTGACGGAACAAACTATAATGATTGGCTGCGAAATCTGAGGATTGTCCTAGATTTCGAAAACCAGGCTTACGTTCTGGATAAACCTCTTCCTCGGGTCTTGCTGGAGGGGTCCTCGTCAAAAGAGCGTTTGACGTTCAATGAATGGCAGGAGGACAACCGCTAGGTCCGCAGCATCATACTAGCATCCATGACTAATGAGATCCAGAAACAGTATGATCGACTGGATGATGTTAGCTCAATAATGTTCCGCATGAAAGATGTTTATGCGGTACCGGACCGGCATATTAGATATGCTACAACGAAGGTATTTTTCGTAGCTAAGATGACAGAAGGGTCGTTTGTACACCAGCATGGAGTGATGATGCCATCCCTAGTGGAGAAGCTCAAAGACCTCCGAGCTGATCTTGGAAAAGAGACGTGCATCGACGTGATCCTTCAGTCTCTTCCTCCCTCTTTTGACCCGTTTATCGTTAACTATAACATGAATGGGCTTGAAAAAGACCTTCATGAGTTGATAAATGTGTTGGTGCAATACGTGGTAATGATTGAAAAGTCTACACCGTCAGTATTGGTGGGGGAAGCTTTGACCTCAAGAGTGAAAGGCAAAGGGGCCGAACGCTGCGGAGGAAGAAGGGTAAGACAGAAACAGCTGCTGCAAGTGCTCAAAGCGCCCCTGTTGCCATGCTGGGCATGGGCAACGGAAAGAGGAAGGTGGTTTGGTAGTCAAGGATTGCAAAAAATGTTTGCATATATTACCGTGAAAAGGGGCATTGGAAGAGGGAGTGTCCTCAACTCCTCTCCAACCAAGGTACATTTGATTTGAGCTTTAACATGATTACTATTCTGCTTCTTGGGTATTGGATACCAGCTGCAAAGCTCATACCTGCTAATGGTTTACAGGTGATGGAAAGGAGTAGAAGGCTAAGACGGATATGGTTTTAAAGCTAGGCAATGGCTGGGCTATTGCATAGAAGCTATAGGACTAGTAAGGCTTAGCTATTAGTGATCATGTCAGGATAGAGTTGATAAGGTCACAATTATGTAACCTAGCATGATCAAACTTATGTTTTTCTATTGTTGGACAATGAGGATTACATCTTTTTTATCAATGAAAGTTTGTTTTATTTGACTGGACAATGAGGATTACATCTTTTTGATCAATGAAAGTTTGTTTTATTTGACAAAGAATGGTTATTCTTGTCTGCTAGGTTGTTTGCATAATTGTTTCAATACTATCCCATAATTAGATTATGAATGCTCAAAAGAAATGATAAAATGGATAATCAAGATAAACTCACAGATTTGGCATGCAAAGCTAGGTCACATTCCTCTAGCTAGGATAAGGAGGTTAGTAGATTCAAGGAGTCTAGTAATAGACAATTTGAGCCTGCTAACTTGCAAGTCCTTCCTGAGCAGGAAGATGGCCAAAAAGCTCTTTGTAGGACAAAGTATGCTTGCTAGTGGTATGTTGGATTGGATCCAGTCAGACATCTATGGGTCACTGAAAACACAAGACCAGAAGACGGTTCACAAGTCTAAAGACCTTTGGAAGGTTAAGGGAATTAGATTTGAAGTGGGAACCGAACTGGTTGCAAAATTAACCTTTGATTGGATCGAGTGGTGTGTATTTCGTGGGAGCTCTTGATGTATCTAAATGGGAATGGAGTTCTCACTCAGTGGAATTCTTCTTGGAACACCATAATTGAACGACGTCTCTGATAAAGGAGGAATCGAACCTTGTTGGACATGGTTCGGTCGGTGTTTTCACTGAACTACCTTGGCCCATGTAGGCGTGTTCTTAAGACAGTAGCCAAGTTGTAAAGCATGGCACTTTCTAAAGATCGTGGCCTAGACGCCATATTGGATATGGTATGGCAAGCCTGTATCCTACAAAGTACTTGAGTATGTAGGATGGTCTTGCATACGTCAAGGGACTAGTGGGAGGCAAACTAGGTTTGCACAGGTTCATGTGTTGTCCTAAGAAAAATTGGATTTCAGAGGATAATCAGTGTAAGGTAGCTCCTTGAGGAATCAAGTAGAGCGACACCTCAGTACGATATAGCAAACATCACTTGTAATCAAGTTTTCCTACCGACTATATTCTAGTTCTCCTAAGGATGACCAGAATATCATTTTTTACTTGAGAGGTACAGGTTTATGGGTCAGTCCGGTCAATTGGATTATAATCCAAAAGACATAAGGAGAAGCAATGTTGGACATTGGACTGAATCAATGGCTTGGAGCCATGTAATTCGACATGGAATTCATACTAGGTTTGAAACTCTATGTAACTGGAATAATCATTTTGATGAGTTCATGCGGGGTATGACTCGATCAGTAACGAGCTTTGAGGGTCAGTGGGAGTTTAGTTGTGTTCCTAGTGTTTAAGAGTGTAACGTCTTATTCATTTGGAATGAATTTAAGATGTTAGGAAACACTAAAACACGAACATTGTTCACGCCATGAAAGGAATTGGATTCCTATATATAGGGTTAAGTTGTCCAAGACTCAGTCTTAGATGTTTGACATCCCCTACGTCTTTGCCGTAGGAAACATGGTTATGTGGTTTGGTGCATTGGACCTGATGTTGTGTATGCTTTGGGCGTAACGACAGAAATCGGGTGTGTACCGAGAAGGTAGTAGACAGCTGTTGAGAACAATCTTTAATACTTGAATAAGGATTAAAGAAGTGTTCTTGATGCAAGTTTTATGGAAAGTTGATTCTGGAAGGCTATAACGATACTAGCTTCCAGGATCATGTGAATAATATCTAGTCTCAGTATGAATATATATTCAGGCTTGGAAAGGTTTCAAGCGGGACATCACGACGGACCATGAAAGTTGAATGTATGGCAATTTTAGAAGTTTCTCCGGAGAGTGGTTTGGATGAAAAACCACATCCAATGGTTGGGTGTGGTGGCTATCACGGGCTAGCCAGTAGTTACCTTAGAGGATAACAACATGGTTGTAGCGCAAGCTATAAGACCGAGATCTCATCATGGATCTAGGAAAATTCTTAGACAATACCATCTGCTTGGAGCAATGGTATGAAGAGGTGACGTGTGGTTGGACCGCATCATCTTGGCAGAAATAAGGTAGACCCATGAGACTGAGCCGAATATCGCAAATTACTCATGCTCAGATAAGTCTGAGCAACATGGGTGATTGGCTTTAGGTCAAGTGGGAGATTGTTAGAATAGGTGACCAGAAAGCCAATTGGATTGGCGGTTTTGGGTTCTATTTAGCAATCTTTATTAAAGTAATATTGACTTGATGAATATAGTAAGTATTCATCATTGGTACTATGTGTTTGTTGTGCTTACTGATTACGTTAAACGACATTTTAACGTCACAACAAATGCCCACAGATCAATTGGATAACCCATGTAGTTGGGTTGTGCATTGGATGGCAGCTATGAAACCAACTTCTGAGGGTTGGTCTGAAACGTTCCAAGTCGAGTACCTCGAGACAGGGCATCGAGGGTCCTATAGAGACTTGAACTAAGGATTGAATTCATTGGATGAGTGCCGTGTTTCATCGGCAACATGAAGGACAAGTGGATCCACCCGGGAGTGCGAGCGGAAGCAAGAAATCGAGTAAAAGGTGCGTAAATTAAATCAAATCTAATTTAAAATATGAATCCCTAGGGTTGTGCCCTTGGGTGCTCAACCGGGCGTTCGATGTAGGATGTGTAAATATTGGAAATGAATATTAAACACATAGGGCATAGATAAATATATATATATAATCAATCAAAGCATAATAAACCGTTACCTTTGATTGTTTAGCGTATGCTCCTGGCTACTTGCGTTGTTCCTTCCCCGGAATGCTCACGAAATCCAAACGTATGGATTCTCCAAAGGTAATCCACACCACACCGGAAGAAACACACGTTCTTCTTGCTAGAAAAAAACAGGTTTAAGAAGGAATCGGTTTAAGAGAAGAACACTATGAATTAGTGCACTCTTAAACTTACTTTGTTCTTCTTCTTGATTCAAAATCAAGTGAAGAACACAAGTGTAAGAGAGGGAGAGAGGGCCGAGAGTTGAGAGAGATGAGAGGGATTTTTGTGTTCTCTTTTTCCTAGAAAAAGATGAATAATGAATCACTTATGCTTTGTGTTGTATATTCTAATATATATACATAATTAATGTGATTATTGGAATGTGTCTAGGTTCATCCAAGGATGTCTAGATTCACTCCAATCAATCTCCATCAACTCTTCAATCAAGTCTACCAAAATTTATGATATGATCAAATCATACCAAAAGGGAAGAGCTTGATTGGAGTTGATTTGTCTCTTTCCAAAAGAGATAAGTCAACATACCACCTAGCATGAAACATGGCTGATTTTGCTTCCTACAAGGGAGCATGTCGGCCATGTTTAATTAAGGGAAGAAGTCCAACTTCTTCCTATTCCAAAATAGGAATTATTTCTCCTCTCGGGTATAATTTAACGGACCGAGTTTTATCATAATCCAATTACGACGAACCCAACATTAAATCTAATTTAATGTCCATTTAAATTATTCCCGTTGATCTTTTAATCCAATTGAAAGATCCAACGTCTCAACGTCTCAACTTTCCATATTTAATCGAAAATCCAATTTACCGATTAAGCGAAAGCCCAATACAATATCGGCCCGCCCATCCAATGGACTTTCCCTTAAGTAATCCAATTACTTATTTATCCTTCGAGATTGACTCCAAGTCGATCTCTCAACCTCCTTGGTGATTTGTGTGTGACCCTTTAGGTTCACCCTCAGCTAGACTTGGGCCCGTGTCCCACAAGAGCCCGTTACCATGGTGGCCGTCTAGCAACGGTCCATGGCACTAGAGACTAGGTGAATTGGCGTGAACATTTAGGCGCCGATTCCGTACGGTTACGATCCTTCCGTCTACCGTCTCCCGGCCTTAGTCTAGGGTATGGAATTGGGCATCGGTTCCCATCCTTGACTAGACATCTATGCTTAATACTCGAGACCACGTATGCTTCATTGCGTCGACACAGGAAACCATTCCCTGTTTGACCAACCACTGTGGCCACAGCTTTAAACAGCATGAATGGTCACATACTGATAGGGGACGGATCCTCTTCTTGGAATCCACCGTCCTCGCTACACATTCCGACTGCACTGGACAAGGCTTATGATAATCATCTTACAGAATGATTACCTCTCGCCAGATCCAAAATACAGCCGTCCTGTGCACGCGACTGCCATGATTCCTCAAGTCTGAGGATTACTCCCGTACTATCGGAACCGGGGAAAACCAATCATACCGACCAAGCCTGCAAGGCTTCCATATGATGATCCCCGCGAGTCAGTCCAGTCAGCTCGACCCCAGTCGACCAACCCATCAAGATCGTGTAGGCGTCCCACGCCTGTCGTCGATGAAACACGGCACTCGTCCAATGAACACGACTCTTGACGCAAGTCTCAATAGGACTCTCGATGCCCTGTCTCGAGGTCCTCGACTTGGAACGTTTCAGACCCAACTCTTAATTAGTTGGTTTCATGACCACCATCCAATGCGTGGCCCAACTGCACGAGTTTTTATCCATGGTCTGTGGGCTTTGTTGCGATATAAGTTAAACACCTTTTTAACAAATGTAAGATGAGCGCAACAAAGAAGGTACCATTAGTGACGAATACTCATCTTATTCATCACATAATAATATTACATTTACATCAAGTCGTCAGATAAGTTACAAATCGCCAAACCTATTGGCTTTCTGGTCACCTATTCTAACACAACAGACGTTGGACGTCTATGTAATATTAGTGGGTTAGTTGACAAGGGTGCCAGCTGACTGAAATGACTCGCGGGAATCGTCATATGGAAGCCTTGGAGGCTTGGTCGATATGACTGCAACTCCCGGCTCTGATAGTACGAGATTAGTTCTCGGACTTGAGGATCATGGCAATCACATGCATATGAAGGTTGTATCCAGGGTTTGGCAAGAGATGTCCGTATCTGGGATACGTTCATCATAAGCTTTATCCAGTGCAGTCGGAATATGTATTGAGGACGGTGGATTCCAAGATAGGATCCGTCACATGTCAGTATATGATAGTCGAGTCTCCTATTCACTATGAGATGGTTTAAGCTCTTTAAGTCTGTGGCCACAACGATTGGTCGAGTAGGGAATGGTTTCCTACGTCGATCAATAGAGTAGTTAATGGTTAGTTGGAAAATAGTTAATTAAATTGGGTTTAATTGACCAATTGTGTTGGACACAAGTCCAAGTCTAGCTGAGGGTGAACCTAAAGAGTCACACACAAATCACTATGGAATTGGTAGAATTAATTTGGAATTAATTCTAGAAAAAGCGAATTAATTTAATTGGATTAAATTAATTCAAGGAGAAAAATAAATGATTGGATCATTTATTGGGAAATCAATTTGATGGATGGTCCAAGAATTAATTAATTGGATTAGTTAATTTTTGAACTTAGAACCTTTAAATTAATTGGATTAATTTATCGGGTTTGGATTAATTAATTGATTGGATCAATTTATTAGAGTTCGAACTTATGTTTATTTAATTGGATTAAATAAACTTATGGGCTTCAATTGGATTGAGATTAATTGGATTAATTAATGCCCAATGGACTTTGTTTGGATTTAATTTAATAAGATTAAATAAAAGTCCAAGACTAGTAGTCCTAGTCCATGGAAAAATACAATTTATAGAAAGTGAAGGAGGAATTAAAATCCTCCACATGTGAGGCACATGTGACCAGCCTTTATATGGTTTGGTGGGTGGTTTTATTTGCTATAATGATGCATGGTTATGTAGAGAGTGGTGAGTATATGTAGGTTGCTTTGGAAGTTAACTATAGATAGTTTAATTTTGAATTCAACAAACTTTACATACACAAAACCATTCACATAACTTGGATGGACTTGTCTTGCACGAATTTTCCCATCAAAAAACTCTCCAAAATTCTCTAAAAAACTCTCCTTTTTGTGTTCATACCTTTTGGAAAGGTTGAACTTAAAAATATTCCAAAAGACACTAAACAATAGTGTTGTTTTGGAAGTGTTTCTTATTCTTTTCTCTACTTCTATCTAGCAATAGATTAGGGGATACACTCTTCGATAGTGTGGTGTGGACAAATTAGAGGGATTCTAATTTGGATCCTCAAGTGAACGGAAGGAGAAACGGAAAGTGAACAACGCTAGGAACCGGTTCTACGTGTAGTGATCAAAGGTTTGTTTTCTTTACGTTTTTCATGTATCTTTTGTTCATATCCTTTTAGCCACATGTCCAGCATTCTTCTCTTCTTTATTTTATGCTTTGACAAACCCCAAACGCCCGGGAACTTCAAAGGGAACACCTCTTTGTACCCGTTGTAAATTATGCTTTAAATTAACATTTTTACGCTTCCGTTGCGTTCCCGGGCCGTACCCGATTCTTTCAGGAAGCTGCCGTGAGAGCAGCGGGGGGTACGTTGCCAATCAGGTTGCCTATAGTGAGGTCAAAGAGATACCTCGAGCACACCTCACGTGAGAGATAGTTTTTAATGACAAAGACTTGGAGGGGAGCCTTCCCTCGTGCAATGATGCAATAGTCATGGTAGCCTCAATATCCAACTTCTGGGTGGGGAAGATCTTAATAGATAGTGGGAGTTCAACAGATATCCTTTTTCACAAAGCCTTCTCTCAGATGAGGATCGATAATGTACAACTCACGCCTGTCAATACCCCTTTGACCAGTTTCAACGGAGATGTAGTTGCGCCATTAGGGGAGGTCTCACTGCCTATATCCATAGGGACATACCCCAGGCGAGTGACAAAGTTTGTCGAATTTCTGGTGGTAGATGCACCTTCTGCTTACAACGCGATCCTTGGGAGACCGAGTTTGAATCTCTTCCAGGCTGTGATATCTACCTACCACATGAAGGTAAATTCCCAATACCTGAAGGCGTAGGAGAAGTAGTAGGGGATAGGAAGCAAGCAAGAGAATGTTATGCAAGTATATTGAAGAAGCCAATAGAGGCCCCTGATGGAAAAGTCGGGGGCAGTGGAAGTTTGGTTGAAACAAGGGAGTCCCCTGAGAGGTACCTTGGTGAGCCAGACAAAGGAAGTTCCCGAGAAGGGCAAACAGAGGAGGCCCGGAGAGAAGCAAAAAAGAGGAAAGTTGAGGAGGAAAGAATGGAGGCCTTCGAGGAGATCAAAATGGTGGAGCTCCTGGGAGATTCCAAGAAGGCGTTGAAGGTTGGGTCATTGCTAAGCGCGCAGCTGGAGCGCGTCATCATTAATTTTTTTCCAAGAATTTGTTGAGGCATTCATATGGGAGTTGTCAGATATGAAAGAGATAGACCCCGAGGTCATGGTCCATAAACTTAACGTAGACCCGGATGCAAAACCAGTAAAGAAGAAATGGAGGGCGTTCGGGGTGGAGAGGAACAAGATAATTGGAGAGAAAGTCGAGAAGTTGCTTCAAGTTGACTATATTCGACCTGTATATTACCCCGAGTGGTTGGCCAATGTGGTCCTAGTTCCGAAAAGCAATGGGAAATGGAGGATGTGTATTGATTTCACTGACCTAAATCGAGCCTGCCCCAAAGATTCATACCCCTTACCCAGGATCGATGCACTTATTGACTCAACCTCAGGGTGCGAATTAATGAGCTTTCTAGGCGCATTTCAAGGGTATAACAAGATTTGGTTGCCACATTAGGATCAAGAAAAGACAAGTTTCGTTACTGAGCAAGGGACGTATTGCTACAGAGTTATGCCGTTCGGTTTGAAGAACGCGGGCACCACATATCAGAGGTTGGTAAATGGCATGTTCCGGGAGCAGATAGGAAGGAACATGGAAGTATATATAGATGATATGTTGGTCAAGAGTCGTAGGAGGGAAGACCATGTGAAAGACCTCGCGGAATGCTTTTGCACTTTGAAGAAATATGGGATGAAGCTAAATCCCGCGAAGTGCACTTTCGGAGTTTGGGGGGAAGTTCCTAGGATTCATGGTCTCTCAGAGAGGAATAGAGGTGAATCCGGAAAAAAATTGAGGCTATCATGAAAATGCAACCTCCCCAGACGATAAAAGAAGTCCAGAAGTTGACAGGACGGATGGTGACACTTAATCGTTTCATCTCGAAGTCTTCAAAATGGGGACTTCCATTCTTCAAGGTATTGAGAAAGGTGGAAGGTTTTTCTTGGACGGAGCAATGTCAGGCCGCTTTTGAAGACTTGAAAAGGTATCTTACTTCACCACCTCTAGTGATAAAGCTGGAGCCCAGGGAGACCCTATTCGTGTATCTATCCATTTCAGAAGGGGCAGTAAGTTCGGTTCTCGTGAGAGAAGAAGGGCGCGAACACCGGCCAGTATACTATGCGAGCAAGGCCCTGCAGGGGCCGGAGGAAAGATACGCCCAGATAGAGAAGGTGGCCTTGGCCTTGATAACAGCAGCAAGGAAGCTGCGTCCCTATTTTCAATCGCACCCCGTGGTAGTATTGACGAACCAACCCTTGAAGAGGGTGCTAGCAGATCCCAACACATCTGGGAGAATGGTAAAGTGTCAGTAGAGCTAAGTGAACATGGAATCGAATATCGCCTGCAATCAAGGCGCAAACGTTGGCAGACTTTATTTTCGAGTTGACGGAAGAAAGGGCACACAAGAGAAAAAGTGTTGGAGGATGTTCGTGGACGGCTCATCCACGTCTCAAGGTAGCGGTGCGGGAATAGTAATTGAGAGCCCACATGGGGACATGCTGCGTTATGCCATCCGGCTTGGTTTCGTTGCCTCAAATAATGAAGTGGAGTACGAAGCCCTTATTGCAGGGGGGAAGTTGGCCTTTGCAGTCGGGGCAGAGCGCGTGAGGGTGTATAGTGATTCCCAGCTGGTGGTCAGGCAACTGAACGGGGACTTTGAGGCCAAAGGGGAGCAAATGGCCAAGTACCTGGCAAGAATTCAAATAGTAAGGAAAAAATTCGACGCGTTCACTTTAGAACATCCCGCTGGTGGAGAATGAGGAGGCAGATCAACTTGCTAAGCTGGCCAGCTCATTGGCTCCCCTAAAAAGCAGGAGGATAACCTTGTTGAGCCAAGAGCATCCTGATGTGAACTTGGATGGGAATGAAGTCTTGATGGCAAAAGGAACTTCATCAGGATGGATGGAGGAGCTAGAAACATATCTGAAATCTGGAGTAGTGCCCCAAGATCCTAAGGAAGCAAAGGCAATTCACACAAGGGCATCCAGGTTCACCTTGATAGACGAGGAATTATACAAAAGAGGATTTTCGCAGCCATATCTTAAGTGCATAAGCAAAGACAAGGCGGAATATGTCCTGAGAGAAATTCACGAAGGGAGTTGTGGCAACCACTCCGGAGGGAGAGCTTTGGCGCGCAAGGCTTTGCGACAAGGATACTTTTGGCCAACCATGCAGGCAGACGCCGGAGACTTAGTGAAGAAATGCCGAAAGTGCCAAGAACACGCTAACGTCACTCGTGTTCTAGCAGCAGATATGCAGCCATTGCAAAGCCCTTGTCCATTCGATTAGTGGGGGATGGATATAGTGGGGAAACTCCCCTGAGCAACAGGCCAACGAGAGTACTTGCTCATTGCCGTGGACTATTTCTCGAAGTGGGTGGAGGCAGAGGCATTAAGCAGAATCACGGAAAAAGAAGTCATAAAGTTCGTATGGAAAAACATCATATGTCGCTTCTGCATTCCCAGAGCTTTTATGATGGATAATGGTACGCAATTCCAGGGGACCAGATTCCGTCAGTGGTGTCAAGAGTTGAAGATAAAACAATATTATGCTTCGGTAGCAACCCCCCAATCTAATGGACAGGCGGAGGTAACCAACCAAATAATCCTCCAGAATTTGAAGACGAGGTTGGAAGACGCCAAAGGTAATTGGGTAGAAGAGCTTCCGGGAGTCTTATGGGCATATCGGACCACCCCGCGACGAGGCACGGGAGAAACCCCGTTTAGTCTGGTTTACGGGACTGAGGCTGTCATCCCGATGGAGATTGGAGAGGAGACATTCAGGGTGAAGCGCTACGAGCCGACTAGCAATGACGGTGAAAGGCGAGTCGACCTGGACTTTCTAGAAGAACTAAGGAGCAACGCGAATGTCAGGACAGAAGCGTACAAAACGTTGATGGCAAGAGCTTACATGATAGAGTCCGACAATGGGGTTTTCAACTAGGCAACCTCGTGTTACGAAGGGCTAATGCGATGGAAAATATCGGGAAGCTCAACGCCAAATGGATTAGGCTATATCAAGTAATTGAGATAGTGGGAAAAGGAACTTACCGCCTGCAATAGCTGGATGGAAAGGAAGTACCGCGCACATGGAACGTGGTCAACTTAAAGAAATATTTCTCTTAGAATTTTCGTTTGAAAAGTTGTATATATTTAGTTTTCAGCACCTCTGTAACCTTCACTTATGGTAATAAAATGTCGTTATTTTGTTTCTCAACGAGGAATTTGTCATTTAAATACTGCCTATTGTTGTCTAAGGAGGGGGATGGCCCCTCCTATTTATGTTAGTGTATTTTGTTATTCACATTTGTGCTTATTGTCAAGGGGGGGTTGCCCCTCCCATCATTCTCTAGGATAGAGGGGGATTGCCCCTCATAGTTATAACTTTCCTTAAAAGAGGGGGATTGCTCCTCATATTTTGAAACATTTCTCGAAAAAGGGGGATTGCCCTTATGCTTGAAAGTGGAAGAGGGGGATTGCCCCTCACATTTTAATTCTCGCTTGAAAAGGGGGGGATGGCCCCTCATATTCACAGACTTTTCTTAGAAGAGGGGGATTGCCCCTCACATTTTAATTTCACAGACTTTGCTTAGAAGAGGGGGATTGCCCCTCACATTTTAATTCTCGCTTGAAAAGGGGGAATGGCCCCTCATATTCATAAACTTTGCTTAGAAGAGGGGGATTGCCCCGCATATTTTAATTCTCGCCTCATAATCATAACTATGCTGAACAAAAGAATAACACAATGAGAAGTTCTCCTGAGAAGGGGGGATGCCCTCGTATCGAAATCAATAAACATGAATATTGTGAGACTTAGAGTTTATGAGAGAACCATGATGAAATATATTCTTCTTTATTATTTTTAAAAACTAATAGTTTGAGAGGGAGAAAAGCATCCCAAGAATTCAAATTCGAGAAAGCAAGATAAGTAATCCTAAAATATTTTTTGAACCTACGAAAAGAAAATTCGAATAGTAAAATAATAATAATAAATAATCCTAAGTATAGATCTAATCCTTCTCCATGGCGGAGGTGGGGATTCCGTCAGCAGGAGTGTCATCAAGCACATCATCGGCAACCTCGCCTTCCCCATCTTCATCTCCATCCTCGTCAGGGTCCTTGGGATCGAGAAACATGAAGTCTTCATCACCACAACGACCATTGTTCCTCAACGTGGAGCGGCATTGCCTAATTACCTTGTCATATACCTCGCTCGCCTTGCCAAGGACAGCTTGGTGGAACTCTTCAGAACCCACATACTTCTCCTTGAAGTCATCCCTCACACACTCCAAATAGGCCTTGCCCGCGTCTGATTTCAGGAAAGTCTTCCCCGAAGCAATCTCCCGGTTGAAGCTATCCTTCCACTTAATTTGCTCAGCAGAAGCAACCTTAAGCTCTCTTGACAACGCCCTAAGTCTTTCCTCGCATCCTCAAGAGCGTCCTTCAGTCGATGAATCTCCTTCTTGTAGCCGCTTAGCCGCATCTCAGTAGATTCAGCTAAGTTGATAACCTAAGAACATAGAATACCCCTCAATTAGACACTTAAAGGTTAAGAAGACGAAACACAATACGAAATGTAAAAAACATACCCTAGCAACTTCACCCTGCAAAAGCCGAGTAAGAGTTCCACTTAGGAGGGCACTAAGGAGAGTCAAGTCGTAAGGGCTCAGTAGATCCCTCGATGTTTTGTGGGCAAGGTCAACGTCAACAGCATCCCAAAAAGAAGAGATGTTCCCTTGCCTGTTCGTCCCATAAGTAAATAAGCCTTTTCCTGCTCCATAGCGCGGGGGGTCAACTTCACCTTCCCGAGGACGTTTTGAGGCACTGCCTTCAGGAGGGGGGGAGGAGCGCCCTTCATGGCGAGTTGAGTTGCCAGGAGGATCCTTAGCCCGAGCAGGAGGAGAGCGCCGGCGATTGCTTTCCCCCCCTCCTCGAGAGGGGTGGAGGAGGGTTGCGGGGCCTTGAAGCATTTTTCTTCTCGCGGAAGCGATGGACGTCATGGAGAGAAATTTTCTTTCCTGCAAGAAATCAACAAGGAAGGAGTGAGATCGTACCAAAATTTTTCAATATTTTGTAAAATGCATAAAAGATAGAATCAGGTACCACTAGGCCC
Organism: Sesamum alatum; assembly: GCA_034509735.1. Taxonomy (NCBI): domain Eukaryota; kingdom Viridiplantae; phylum Streptophyta; class Magnoliopsida; order Lamiales; family Pedaliaceae; genus Sesamum; species Sesamum alatum. The sequence goes on from JACGWO010000006.1 coordinate 18,608,530, forward strand.
TAAAGTTTTGACATCAAAAAGTTGATCGAACAGCTCAACCCCAATGAAGGACAGACGAAGATCAGGGACAGGATCGGGCACAAAGGGCGACTCCCCCCAAGGAGCCGCCAACCCCAGGCTAAGTCCTTTACGTATAAGAATTTTTCTTTCCAGGGACCTTTCGAAGAAACACCACCCTCAAGAAATTTACAACCTTTCCCCCGGGGGTAGAAGTAGAAATAGGAGTCGTTGGGAACCTTCCTGACTGTGAATAAGGAGTAGAAGGCCTCGAGGGAGGGGGACAAATCGAGTTCCTCGAAACGCTGGAGGAACCCCCTAAAGCATACGAGGGATTTGGGGGTGAATTGGCTGATGCTCAAGGTAGTGCAGGTGATGATCTTAAGTAATAGAGGATGCGGAGGAAGTGTAAGACCAGAAGTGAAGAAAGATAGGTAAGCCGTGAAGAATCCTCATGGTGGGAGTTTGATCCTATCGTCAACACTAGGCAGTAGAAGGGTGAACTCGGAAGAGGAGTTGACTTTAGTCTCACGAAGACGGAACTCTTCAGGACTCACACGACTATGACAGTTCTCAACGTCCATAATACGGTAACTGGATTTGGAGTGGGGGGTTGAAGAGGACTCGGTTCCGTCTAGACCTGAATTAACTAAGTCAGCTGCAAGAGGAGATAAGAGTGGAGGAGTTTCTTTTGAACTCGACTCAAAGGAAGGACTTGGTGAAAGCGAAGGACATGTATGGAGATTCCGGATCGCTTCAATCACCTCATGATCGAAATCCACGATATTCGGACGAACGAGAGGAGCGAAAGAAGGCGAGAGAGACGCCCCTCGGTCGGGGTCCGGCCGAGGCTCAGCGCCTCGGCCGCACAGTGCCTCGGCCAAACTTTGGTCGAGGCGAAGTGCCTCGACCAGGATCCCGACCCGGGCTCCCCCATGTGCCTCCGGCGCCCCGTTGAGTGTTCGACATGTCCTAGAGATTTCTTTCCAGAGTAACGGAGCTTTTTTCTGTTGGTATATTGATAAAGGATGAATGTGTTTGTGGAGACGGAAACAAGAAAATATTGTAGAAAAAAAGATGAAGAGCTAAATACCCAAGCCGATGCGCTTCGACATTTTCTTGAAGATGAGAGAGATAAAAAGAGAAGATGTAACCAAATGAAGAATTTAAAGTGATTTAACAGGTTTATATAGAAAACAGAAAATCCTGGCAAAGAAAGGAATAGAGCAAAGAAAAAAAAAAAAAAAAAAAAGAGAAGAAGACCCTAGTAGAAGAAGGACTCGTGCTGAGAAGAGTTCCAAAAGGAAAAGACTTTGAGTCAAAAAGGACTACTATAAAAAAGAAGAAGCAGAGTCATAATCAAATTACCCGTTAGAACTTCCAAAATTTTCAGAAACATTTGGAAGTTGGGGGCTACTGAAAGTGCTAACGATCCTAAATTACTAAAATGCCCTCAAGATATCAAAGAATTTACAGCAACGCCATCGATTGAAGTTGATGGCGGTTACCTAAATGAAGTTACAAAAGTAGTGGGGAACGCCAAATTACCAAGGCGCCCTCATCAATTAAATCCAGGCCGTTGGATTGAGGGTAGTTGAAGGCCGATATTGTACTTTCACCCCCATGTAATTTACTATAAATAGGAGGAGAAATCCGTTTGTAAGATATGTGAAATTCATTTATAGAAATCAAGCTTTCTACTTTCTACTTTTGCATTACCTCGCGACGTCACTTTGAGTTAACGTGTTTAGACTAATCACCTCCCGAATCACACACCATTAGTAATAGTGTTAATAAATTAAAAATAAATGACATTCAAATATAGTAGTAAAAGGAAACATACAGCACACACATACAAAATGTAACAAAAAATAAAACAAAATTAAACAACAGAAAATGGGCATAATAAAACCTGCAAATAAAATTGATCGATTTATTTTATTAAATTAGAATTTCTTCTATCCAAGAGAAGGAGCTTTGACTAATTATTTTTATTTTAATATTAAATTTTTTAATATCATTATTTTATATTTTCATATTAATTGGTTTGAAACATAATAATGAAATAACCATTAGTGAATATACGAAATACCAAATTTCAATTTTGGGGGATATCTTTTTATTCAATAGTACCAATTAAATTTAGAAAGTGAATTACGAATAATATAATTGAATAGTTTCCTTATCAATTTAAATAATTATTATCAATTTGTTTGAAAATATAATTGTATAATACTAATTTTCAATGCAAAAAATATGAATAATATCACAAACTTAACATAAATGATATATTTACTCCTAAAAATATATTTGTACACGTACATCACACATCATATTTTCTAGTATTACAAATATATTCCGGAGAAGCAACTTTGAAGGTACTTTTAGATCCTCCCGATCTTACTAGGTATTGGATTCTCTATTTATTAATGGATGCTAGTATTTTATATCAATAATACATAAAAAAAAAAAAAAGAAAGAAAGAAAGAAAGAAAACACAATTCCTGATATGTCATACTTGAGTATTGAATTGTAAATAATAATACTTACCAAATTTCAGCATATAAAAGGGTCAAAGGATTTAGCTGATGATCCTAATATAAATGAAGGACTAACATGCAGAGAATAGATTAATTTTAGAGCTTTGATGCATTACTTCAACTAGTCCCGTGTTCTTCAAACGGATCTCTTAGTTGTTGAGAAGGTTGCCCAAAAGCTTTCATGTCGAAATCAAGTAAAAATATGTTAAATATGTCCTCAAAAAACGAGCAGGCATGCAAAGAAATAACACAAATTCATGTAAGTTTTGCTGAAAATAATTTAAAAGTGTTTCAAAGGCATGTTTGAGCGAGTTTCGTTCCTTTATCTACTTGGTCTCCTATTTACATGAGAATAATGAGAAAACTGGAAGTTAGTTGAGTATGATCCACTTGTATCATGATAGTAGGACAAGTTAAGCATCATAAAAATGAATTGATCTAATTATATGTCATGTCAATCATGCTCTATACAAGTAGGAGGTGCTGCTACATCAGCCCGTAGTGAGCACCTAGTTTAGGAGGAAATATGTTAGTTGTTATATACCGAAATTCCTGTTGGTTCCTCTAGCCACTTGATCATGTATTAAATATTGATAGGCAAAATTTTACTTTTGGTCCCACTAGATAGGGTCATTATTACTTTTGGTCCATCGCTTTACGGGGTCAACACTTTTGGTCCCAAAATCCTAAAATTCTGATATTAATGATCCCAAACCATTAAATTTAACGGAAATAGCACGTGTTGGAGCACGTGCCGTCAGTCAATGGCCGTTGACTAGACCCAAAAATGATCAAATTCTATTTTAGCACCCTATATTTTTTAAAAAATGCTAAAACACCCCTGAATTTTAAAAATAAGCTAAAAAAGCCCCCCCCCCCCCCCCCCTTTTTTAAGAAAGCTCCTTTCTGAAATCATTTGACTAACGTACCTCTCTTGATATTATAAATCACCATCCTTTATTTATTTAGATTTTTTTTGTGAGATCATTTGTATTTTTCTTCCTTCTAAAAATATAAATATTTTTTTCCAAAATATATTTATTTAAATATCATAAAAGTATATCAAATTTTGTATTTCTTATAATTTAAATTGAAAATTAAATTAGCATCACATAAAAAATTAATATACTAAAGTGTATCTATATTAATGTAAATATTAATAAATTATAACAATTATATATTATTACATAATTTGAAGTATTATTTAAGTTAAAATATTTGAATAATTATACATATAAGAAATCATATATATTAATCACTGTAATTTAATTTAAATGGTAATTTATTTTTTAATAACCATTATACTTTATAATTGTAAGTTAATTTTACATATTATTTATAATAAATAATTTAATTTTTTTAAATATATGTAAATTACAAGAATAATTTAAATTAGTTAATAACCATTATACTTTATAATTGTTATAATTAATTAATATTTACATACATATAGATATTTAAATTTGAAAATTAGTATATTAAATTTTATGTGATGCTAATTTAACTTTTCAATATAAATTATAAGAAATAAAAAAAATTGATATACTTTTATGGCATTTTGATATTTAAATATGTATATTTTAAAAAAAATATTTATGTTTTTAGAAGGAAGAAAAATACAAATGATCTCACAAAAAAATCTAAAAATAAAATAAATAAAGGATGATGATTTATAATATCAAGAGAGGTACAAATGAGTTCAGAAAGGAGATTTTTTTTTTAAAAAAAATGGGGGTTTTTAGCTTGTTTTTAAAATACAGGGGTGTTTTTAGCATTTTTAGAAAATATAGGGGCTAAAATAGAATTTGGCTCCAACACGTGCTATTTCCGTTAAATTTAACGGTTTGGGACCATTAATGTCAGAATTTTAAGGTTTTGGGATCAAAAGTGTTGACCCCATAAAGCGAGGGATCAAAAGTGATAACGGTTCTATCTAGTGGGACCAAAAATGAGATTTTGCCATATTGATACGTCCATTGAGATGTGCTAACGTGTTTGCTAATAGGTCATTCTATCAGTAGGCTGCAAGTGATCTGATCCAATCCTAGCCAACTAGCCGACAACTTTGCTGAGTGTGTTTTCGGTCTTTAGACTTTAGGGTTCAACACAATTTATTTCCCTGTGATATTGTAAATGAGTAAATTACCCACTATAAAAAAATAATAGCAATTTACTTCCCTGTATTTTGTAAAATGAAGTAATTTACCTCCCTGCTTAGGGATGTAAATTGCTTCATTTTGAAAAATACAGGGGGTAAATTACGTCATTTTAAAAAATATATAGGGATAAATTATTATTTATTTTTTCAAATGAGGATAATTTATTCATTTGTAATATCAGACAGATTTGCTTGCATTTTTTCCTTAGACTTTAAGTAGCTTAGTCTCTTGGTTCTACTATAAAATGGGTTTGGGCTTTCTTCTCTTCACTTGTGACTTTGTCTACCCAGTTCTTCAGTTAGGCTGCAACATGGTTCGACCCTTTATTATGTGATTGGTCAAATAAGACTTGACCCTCTTTAAATAAATTCATGCCCATGGCATCCAATACTAAAATTACACAAGACAATATCATGATCAACATATAATTTAATATAGGGTAAAATACAGCTATCTTCCCAAAATTTGGCATAATTACAAATACTTCATCATTATTTGAAAAATTATAAATATTCCCCTAAAGTTGTAACCGTCTAACAAATAACTCATTTCCATCAATTTTTATGTATGAACTGACCAAAATGCACTTACGCACTGAATTATTTTTTATTTAATTATTAATAAAAAAAATTGGACTACAATGCGCAAGGAGAGGTTTCTTAAACTTTTTACACAGAAGAGCAATTTATACAGTTTGCCTCGGCTGATTTTTCTATAATTTTAATAAAAAATTTAAGGACAAAATGGTCAATTTCAGGCCGTTGGTTAAAAATTACAAATCTCAGGGGTACTTATAATTTTTCAAACAACGAGGGGTATTTATAATTATGCTAAACCTTAGGGGAGGTGGCTGTAATTTACCCTTTAATATATACATATATATATATATATGTGTGTGTGTGTAAGAATTTTTCATATTTTGTTCTAATTTTATCTTGATTTCACCTACTAATGCAAAATCCAACTAAATGAGAGAATATATATTTATAAATATATAAATATTAACAAAGTCAAAACTCACATTAATAGGCATATTGACAAGGACAACAACTTCGGCAGTGCGAGAAGGCAGAAAGGAGCGTGTTAAAGTTGACTACATAGATAGAACTATTCTCCATCAACTAATCAGTCAATTTTTTCTTTTCTTCAAGGCTGGTGGAGCTTTCTTAAGTCGCGTTTAAATATTCAACGATTTTAATTGTCTGTCCTTTCAAGTTTGTTGAACCACAAAATTGTTAGCAATGACCTTTCATTTTGGCTTTAGAAGTTTCTCACGACGAACCCTAAGAAAGGATACAACAGTATGAGAGAAGTTGAAAGAGAAGAAATATATATGGACCCCACATATATATATATATATTTATATATATGTTTTGATGATATTTCGACTTTTAAGAAATTATAACTAAGGTAAAAAAAAAAAAAACATTTTGTCCTCCAAAATCTGCTCAAGCCATAAATTTTGTTGTGAAATTTGACCAAGGACAAGAGTTAAACCTCCAACATGGCGTGGAAAATTAAAGGGTAAATTACAGCAACTTCCTTCGAAGTTCGATATAATTATAAATAGTCACTTATTGTTTGAAAAATTACAAATACCCACTAAGATTTATAATTTTTAACCAAAGGCCTAAAATTGACTATTTTGCCCTTGAATTTTTTATTAAAATTGTAGAAAAATCATTCGAGAAAAATTGCATTATTGCTTCTTTGTGTAAAAAACTTAAAAAACCTCTCTCTATGAATTGTAGTCCAGAAAAATTTTAAAAATTAAATAAAAAATAATTTGGTGCATAAAGATATTTTGGTCAGTTCACTCATAAAAATGAATGAAAATGGGTTATTTGTTAGACAGTTACACACCTTAGGGGTATTTGTAATTTTTCAAATAATAAGAGGATATTTGTAATTACGTCAAACTTTAGGGAAGATAGTTATAATTTACCGAAAATTAAAATCCGAAAATAGAAAATTTTGGTTATGTTGAACAACGAAGTTGTACAACTTGGAATAAAATGAACCAAACATCAACGCAACATAATAACTTCACATAAGTTTTAATACATTCTCATAAATTGCAGTATTTTTAAATATTTCAAAGCACTTTAGTACAATTATCAATAATGTTGTCATTGCCAACACGAAAAGGAACTTCTCGCTTCACTTTGATTGCTAAATTAAGCTTTAAATCTCTATTTTCGTTATTTGATTTAAAGTATTTATCTTTAGGTTTTCTTTTTTCATCGACTAGTTTCTCAAACATGTCTTTTTCATTCTTGGTGGCCTTTAATTTCATGGTAATCCAAGTGTAACTTTTTTTTACCTTTAACACATTGGTAGATCATATTGGTTGAAAAGTGTACACCCTTGCTAAATAAAAAAAAAAAAAAAGTATCATACATGAGAAATTAATTAGAAAATTAAATAAAAATATTGTGCCGCATTTGGTTTCTTTGATGATCAATTTTATTTTAATTAGTGATCAAAGACATTTCATCACCACAATCACAATCCATAACTGGAACTCTTTTATTATATGGGCAATAACTGTTCACACAACTTGAAGAAAAAGTTTTCGCCATTTTTAATGTATTGTAAAAGTTCCCAACAATAATTTTTCTTTTTTAATTGTTGTTTGTGCAGCTAAAAATAAAAGGGTGCCCCGATAAGAATTGGCGGGAGGTTTTTTTTTTTTTTTTTTTTTTAATTATTGGACAATTGTTCGCTCTCTCTCGTCAATTGTTTTATTTTTTCAAGTGAAGCGATAAATTATTAGTTATTTTAATTAAATTAATGACAAAATAATTTATGTATAATACTAGACTTACTATTAAATAAAATAATATCTCGTGTGTTAACGGTGTTTAAATATATGATTTTTAAAGTCATGAGACCTCAACTTCGTCAATTTAACTATTAAGGACCAATTGTTTTACTTGCAAAGTGCTTAAAAATAATATAAATTAATTTTCAGAGAATCTGTATTTGTTCGTTTTCCACCTAGGGTCGGTAGGTGCCAAGCATGAGTGTAAGGTGCAAAATGTAATTTAGCCAATCTTCATTGGATCTTGTCTTGAAATGTGCAATTTTCAGCCCAAGATACAAATCACAATCCCAACATATTCCGAGTGGTACCCATGAATCTCCAAAACACATATTTTGAAATTGAATCTTTTTTAATTAAATTCAAATTAATTTAAGGTGAATCTCTCGAACAGTATTTCAAGAAATTAATAGAATAAACTTTCATCAAATTGCAATATTAAACCACCAAAACAATTAATATAAAAAATATTGGATTTGTGAGCCCAGAAAGTAATAAAAAAAATAACCGAAAAAATCTCTGTAAGAGATTTAGACTCTTCCAATCAACAAATAGAATCACACCTTTTGCAAGTAAAGGGTTTAACAATCTTTTTCTTGTTCTTGAATCAGGCAACAGTATAAAGAATGAAGTCAGTGGTGTCAATCCGGGCAGCACTCATGGACCCTAACCGCCCCTTCAGAGCCGCCGCCTCCCTGGTGGCGCCACCGCCGGAGACCCCATCATGCGGGTGGTGGTGGTTGTGGTGAGCGTCGTCATTCTGCGGCGGAGGGTGGTAATACATCCGGGCAGTCTGCGGGCAGTGAGAATGGAATCTGCAAGCAATCCTAACTCCCACATCCAGAAGCTCCGTATACTTCCCCATCTCCCGGAAACGTGTTCTTCTTGAAACGGAAACGGAAACGGAAAAGAGACGGAGACGGAGACGGAGACGGAGACGGAGACGGAGACGGAATTGTTGATTAGGGTTAGAAGACGTCCCAACGGATTGAATTTGAGCTGCCCATCAAATGTTCTTCAGAGAAATTGGGAGGTGGAAATGTTGTTTATATAGACTAGTTTGTCTTCTTCTCTTTCCTTGCCCTTTCCTTTTCACATGGAAACAATTGAACAATTGAGGGTTTATGAATTTGCACTTTTGCCCCTCTAATTTTATATTATTCCCATTTGCGCCATTATTATTTATTTTTCTTCCATACATTGAATTTGGAGATGCTGTCCATTATCATACTAACAATATTTTTTTCTGCTTTAGGTATTACTATTCATTGTTTGATTGCAATGTGTTTTTCAACAAGAAACACAAGTGAGTTTGACTTTTATTTTTATGTGTGTGGGGTAATTATATTTTTCTATATTATAAGCTGTAGAAATAATTATAGTCGAGAATAAAGAGCAGTTGATTTTAATTTAATTTTATAAAAGTTTTGTACTCAAGACAAGCCTAGATTTAAAGAAACAAAAAAGTAAAAATAAAAAATCAATGGTTAGTATGCGATTTATTACATCGATAGTTAGAGAATTGGTTAATTTGTCTAGAGTAGTTGAATCTTAATTATTATTTTTCATCTAAATGCAATCACAGATTTAAAAGAGAATTATTCGATTGTTATTTTGTAATCCAATTAGTAAAACTATAATTATGATGATGGACTACTTGACCTTTTATTATATTAAATAGTTTATGAATTTTTTATTTTTTTTGATAGAAAAACTTAAAATTTCATTAACTTTATCAAAAGTTTCATACAACATAATCCCAACATAGCAGCTAGCGATAATATGACTACAAATAGAAAAAACCCAAACCCTACAAGAGATCCTTAAAACTCAAACAAGCCAAATGATAATTGTGCAGAAAAGTCTTCACAAATACTACTGTTATCATGGGAGAATTCTTCTTACCCTCAAAGACAGCTGTATTCCTATTACCCCAAATCCCCCAAACAAGAGTCAGAGCCGAACGAAACTGCTCCAGAATATTCCTTAACTAAGTAACGAAGCCAGTCCTCCGCCGAACCCAACCAACAAGATGAAATAGTCCATGGAATCTCCACCAATCCGCGACACTGACGAGCAAAATCACATTGCAGCAAAATAGTTTATGAGTTGATAATATACTTTCTCATTATATTTTTATTGACTGTATTAATTTAATTGTTTAAGCTCGTAATATATCTATATATTGTTCAATACTTTTAATATAGTCCTATGAGAGATTTGATTTTTGATTCTTTGACTATGATGCTAAGATGATCAAACACATCATTTGTACCCGTAAATTGCATATGGCGTAAATTATGGTTTCATTTTTCATATTTTTACCATATTTTTATATATACATCTCTGCACAAATATATTAAATATTTCTTATTGTCGAAAGGTTCCATTTTTAACGTAGGTGTATCATAATGACGTAACTACTATACATTCAATAATTAAAATTAACCAAAACTGTTTTCACAAATAAATTTAATAAATTAAGGTTTGTACTTATATCGTAAGTCGATGACTATAAAAAATTTAGAGAATAAAATTCCATTGAGCAAATTGTACCAACATGTTGTTATTCCCTTCTCCAAGTTGCAATGTTACTTAATAATTAAAATGATGAATAATAGAAATCAGAATAATCTTCCTGGGGCATGTTAAGAAATACATAAAAGTATATGGGCTATTGTGAAATTTTGATAAATTTCCCTCCGTAGTGTGGGAGAATTCAGTCAAATGGTGGGTGCGTACGAAAAAAGCCGCGTCAAGTTTCCGCAAGATTCCAAGCGTGTAATAATTAATATTCGCCTAATTTTGGGGAAAGGTTCAGACTTACCATTATACCCTTTATTTTCTACAAATTTGCAAAGTGACCCATTGACTTTCTTGAAAAAAATTAAAGAAAATCTCATTTATTTCTCTTAATTGTTGACATTTATTAATTAGCAACTTTTAATTTTTTTAACATGTTCTTTTATGTGAAAAAAAATCATCTTTGCAATATACGATCGGACTTAGAGAAATTTTTTTGGCTGGCAATACATACATATTTTGTAAACCAATCAAATATACCATTTTGTCATATTTTAATTAATAATGGGTCAATAATAATTAATGAATCACTCGCAATTACAAAAGGTCGACAAACCATTCATAATTGTGATCGATTCAGATGTGTGCGAAATTAATCTAAAGTTTTAAAAATTAATTATTATTCTTAAAACTATGTATTTTAATTAAATACATAAATTTGAAGATTGTAGCGGCCGCTGAAAATTGAAAGTTTTGAATTGAGGAATGGGCAAACACTGAAGTTGGATCGTCTGGAAAAAAAAAATTAAAATTATCACTTATTTATATAATTATTTATTATATGCACGTATCTTAAATGAAGAGCTTTCGAAAGGTAAATTGGCACTACAAAAATATTTGGAGTATAAAAATGTTCAAGACCAATTTTCATGTATTCACATGTCCTCCCAAAAGATAGGGAAGCAATTTTGGAGTGCTTTAAAGCAATGTTTTAAAATTCAACCGTTCATCAACCTAGAAAATCAACTGAGTCAAAAGTCAATTATTCAATTGTAATTGAATCGGTGACATTATAATATATCAAAATTCTGAGTAAGGATAAAAACTACGTTTCAATCCGTTCAAATTAGAATTAAGTCAATTTAGTTCATATTGGACATTGGTCGGGTCTGTGGACCCGTGATCCAATATGCATTCATATTTGATAATTAATTAATTGGTTAGTTAATTGTTGGATTTAGAACTTTTAAATTAATTAGATTAATTTATCATTTTTGGTTTAATTAATTGATTGGATTAATTAATTAGTGTTTGAGCTTATGTTTATTTAATCGGATTAAAAAAAAAATTGGATTTCAATAAGGTTTAAAATTAATTAGATCAATTTGAAACCTGTGGATCTTGGTTGGTCTTGATTTAATTTGATTAAATCAAAACCGGTCAAAATTGATCTATGTTATGAAGTCCAAGCTCTAGAGATTGGAGCAAGTTGAGGAGGAGTTTCAACTCCTCCACATATGAAGGCCATGATGGTTCATGGAGAGAAGAATGTGCATGTATGTGTAGAGGTTATCTTGGAGGTAACTTGTGTTTAGATTGTGAATACATAAAAAACATAAAACACATAAGAATTATCTCTCATGCTCTGATACCACTGAAAGAATCGGGTACGGCCCGAGAACGCAACGGAAGTGTAAAATGCGTAATTTCAGGCATAATTTAAACCGAATTCAAATGGGTGTTCCATTTGAAGTTACCATGCGTTCGGTGTTTGTCAAAGCATAAATAAAAGAGGAGAAGAATGCTGGACATGTGGCTTAAGGAAGTAAACAAAAATACATGTAACGTAAATGAAAACCAACCTTTGTTCACTACACATAGAACCGGTATGTACGTTGTTCCCTTTCCGTTTCTCCTTCCGTTCACTTGAGAATTCACATAGAACTCCTCTAAGTATTTTCCACACCACACTATGGAGAAATACTCTAATCTATTGCTATATAGAAATAGAGAAAGGAAGAAGAAACCCTTCCAAAACAACACTATTGTTTAGTGCCTTTTAGAATGTTTTTGTTCAATCCTTTCCCAAAAGGTAACACACAAAGGAGAAAATTTGCAGAGATTTTTGAGTGTGTTTAGCTGGAAAAATTTTGCAAATGTCCCACTTGACCTAAAGCAAATTACCCATATCCCTGAGACTTATCTGTGCATGAGTAACCTGTGATATCCGGCTCGGTGTCATGAGTCTACTAAATTTCTGCTTTATATTTTGAATGTAGATGTCTAAGAATCCACTCGCGATAATTCTTGAGACTAACAAATTTGACGAAACAAACTATAACAATTGGCTGTGAAATTTGAGGATTGCCCTCGATTTTGAAGACCAGACTTACATTCTGGATAAGCCTTTTCCTCGGGTCTTGTCGGAGGGGTCCTCGTCAGAAGAGCGTTTGACGTTCAATGACTGGCAAGAGGACAACCGCAAGGTCCCCAGCATCATATTGACATCCATGATTAATGAGATCCAGAAATAGTATAATCGGCTGGATGATATCAGCTTGATAATGCTCCACATGAAAGACGTTTATGCGGTACCGGACCGACATAAGATATGTTATGACGAAGGCATTTTCGGAGCTAAGATGATAGAAGGGTCATTTGTACAACAACATGGAGTGATGATGCTATCCCTTGTGGAGAAACTCAAAGACCTCCAAGTTGATCTTGGAAAAGAGACGTCCATCGACGTGATCCTTCAGTCTCGTCCTCCCTTCTTTGATCTGTTTATCGTTAACTATAACATGAATGGGCTTGAAAAAGACCTTCATGAGTTAATAAACATGTCGGTCCAATACGAGACAACGATTGAAAAGTCTGCACCGTCTGTATTGGTGGGGGAGGCTTTCACCTCAAGAGCGAAAGGCAAAGGGGCCGGACGCTGGAGGAGGAAAAAGGGTACGACAGAATTAGCTGTTGCAAGCGCTCAAAGCGGTTCTATTGCCCCGCTGTGCGTTGGTAAAGGAAAGAGGAAGGTGGTTCGGCAGTCAAGGATTGCAAAAGATGTTTGCATTTATTGCTGTGAAAAAGGGTATTGGAAGAGGGAGTGTCTTAAACTCCTCTCCAACCAAGGTACATTTCATTTGAGCTTTAACATGATTACTATTATGCTTCTTGGGTATTGGATACCCGTTGTAGAGCTCATATCTACAAATGGTTTGCAGGTGATGGAAAGAAGTATAAGGCTAAAACGGAAATAGTTCTAAAGCTAGGCAATAGCTGGGCTATTGTTAGGCTTAGCTATTAGTGATCATGTTAGGATAGAGTTGATAGGTCACAATTATGTGACATGGCATGATCAAAATTATGTTTTTCTATTGTTGGACAATTATGATTACATGTTTTTTATCAATGAAAGTTTCTTTTATTTGACAAAGAATGGTTATTCTTGTCTGCTAGGTTTTTTGCATAATTGTTTCAATGTTATCCCATCATTAGATTATGAATGCTCAAAACAAATGGTAAAATGAATAATAAAAAAAAAACTCACAGATTTGGCATGCAAAGCTAGGTCACATTCCTCTATATAGGATAAGGAAGTTAGTAGATTCAAGGAGTTTAGAAATAAACAATTTGAGCCTGCTAGGTGCAAGTCCTTCCTGAGCAGGAAGATGGCCGAAAAGCTCTTTGTACAACAAAGTATGCTTGCTAGTTGTCTGTTGAATTAGATCCAGTTAGACATCTGTGGATCACTGAATACACAAGACCAGTAAAGGGTTCACAAGTCTAAGGGCCTTTGAAGGTTCAGGGAATTAGGTTTGAAGTGAGAACCAAACTGATTGCAAATATAAACCTTCGAATGGATCGAGAAGTGTGTATTTAGTGGGAGTTCTTGATGTATCTAAATGAGAATGGGATTCTCACTCAGTGGAATTCTTCCTGAAGCGCCAGAATTGAACGACATCTCTGATAAGGAAGGAATTGAACCTTGTTGGACATGGTTCGGTCAGTGTTTTCATTGAACTACCTTGGCCCATCTGGTTGTGTTATTAAGAACAACAACCAAGTTGTAAAACATAACACTTTCTATAAATCGTGGCCCAGACGCCATATTAGATATGACATAGCAAGCCTGTATCCTACAAAGTACTTGAGTATGTGGGATGGTCTTGCATGTCAAGGGACTAGTGGGAGGCAAACTAGGTTTGCACAGGTTCATGTGCTGTCCTAAGGGAAATTGAATTTCAGAGGATAACCGGTGTGCGGAGTAGCTTCTTGAGGAATCAAGTAGAGCGATACCTCAGTATGATATAGCAAACATCATTTGAAATCAAGTTTGATCACTGAATATATTCCAGTCCTCCTAAGGATGACGAGGATATCTTACATACCTGAGAGGTACAGGTTTTTGGGTCAATCCGGTCAATTGGATTATAATCCAAAAGGCCTAAGGAGAAGCAATGTTGGACATTGGATCGAATCGATAGCTTGGAGCCGTGTGATTCGACATCGAATTCAAACTAAGTTTGAAATTCCATGTAACTGGAATATTCATTTTGATGAGTTCATACAGGGTATGACCCGATCAGTAACGAGCTTGAGGGTCAGTGGGAGTTTAGTTGTGTTCCTAATGTTTGAAGTCTGTAATGTCTTATTCATTTGAAATGAATTTAAGATGTTAGGAAATACGGAAACACGAACATTGTTCACGCAATTCTCCATGAAAGGAATTGGATTCCTATATATAGGGTTAAGTTGTCCAAGACTCAGCCAGGGTTGACTAATGATGAAACTTAGATGTTTGACATCCCCTACGTCTTTGCCTTGGGCAGCATGGGTATGTCGTTTGGTGCATTGGACCATATGTTGTGTATGCTTTGGACATAATGACAAAAATTAGTTGTGTACCGAGGAGACAGTAGACTGCTGTTGAGAATAGTCTTTAATACCTGAATAAGGATTAAAGAAGTGTTCTTTATGCACGTTCTATGGAGAGTTGATTCTGGAAGGCTATAGTGATACTAGCTTCTAGTATCATGTGAATAATATCAAGTCTTAGTATGAACATATATTCAGGCTTAATGATAAGGTGGTGGCTTGGAAAGGTTTCAAGCGGGATACCACACGGACCATGAAAGTCGAATGTATGACAACTTTAGAAGTTGCTCTGAAAAATGGTTTGGATGAAAAACCACCTCCAATGGTTGGGTGTAGTGCCTAGTACGAGCAATTCAGTAGTTACCTTGGAGGATAACAACATGGCTGTAGTGCAAGCTAAAGGACCGAGATCTCATCACGGATCCAGGAAAATTCTTACACAGTACCATCTGCTTGGGCAATGGTATGAAGAGGTGACGTGCGGTTGGACCGCATCATCTTGGAAGAAATAAAGTAGACCCGTGACACCAAGCCGGATATCGCAGGTTACTCATGCTCAAATAAGTCTGAGGGATATGGGTGATTGGCTTTAGGTCAAGTGGGAGATTGTTATAATAGGTGACTAGAAAGCCAATTGGATTGGCAGTTTTGGATACTATTTAGCAATCTTTATTAAAGTAATATTGACTTGATGAATATAGTAAGTATTTATCCTTGGCACTATGTGTTTGTTGTGCTTACTGATTACGTTAAATAACATTTTAATGTCACAACAAATGCTCAAAGACCAATTGGATAACCCATGTAGTTGGGTTGCACGTTGAATGGCGGCTATGAAACCAACTTCTAAGGGTTGGTCTGAAATTTTCCAAGTTGAGGACCTCGAGACAGGCCATCGAGGGTCCTATAGGGACTTGCACTAAGGATTTCATTCATTGGATGAGTGTCGTGTTTCATCGGTGACAAACGTTGGACGTCTATGCAATATTAATGGGTTAGTTGACAAGGGTGTCAGCTAACTAAACTGATTCGATGGAATCGTCATATGGAATCCCTGGAGGCTTGGTCGGTATGACTGGAATTCTTGGCTCCAATAGTACGAGATTAGTCCTCGAACTTGAGGAATCATGACAGTCGCATGCATATGATGGGTGTATCTAGGATACGTTCATCATAAGGTTTATCTAGTGCAGTCGGAATACGTATTAAGGATAGTGGATTCCAAGATAGGATCCGTCACCTATCAGTATATGACAGTCGAGTCTCCTATGCGCTGTGAGACAGTTTAAACTCTTTGAGTCTGTGGCCACAGCGTTTAGTCGAGTAGGGAATGGTTTCATACGTCGATCAATATAGCAAACGTGATCTCGAGTTATTGAGCATAGTTGTCTAGTCCAGGATGGGAACCGACACCCAATTCCATGCCCTAGACTTAGATCACGAGACAAATGGTGAAAGGACCGTATTCATATGAAACTCGGGAGCCTAAATGTTCACCCCAACATTCACCTAGTCTCTAGTGTCATGGACCATTGCTAGACGGCCACCCATGGTGACGGGCATTTTTCGATTAATGGTTAATTGGAAACAGTTAACTAAGTTGGATTTAATTGACCAATTGTGTTGGACACAAGCCCAAGTCTAGCCGAGGGCGAACCTAATGAGTCACATACAAATCACTATGGGATTAGTAGAATTAATTTGGAATTAATTTTAGAAGAAGCGAATTAATTTAATTGGATTAAATTAATTCAAGGAGAAAATAAATGATTGGATCATTTATTGAGAAATCCATTCGATGGTCCAATAATTAATTAATTGGATTAGTTAATTGTTGAATTTCGAACCTTTATATTAATTGGATTAATTTATCGATTTTGGTTTAATTAATTGATTGAATCAATCAATTAATGTTTGAGCTTATGTTTATTTAATTGGATTAATTAAACTTTTGGATTTCAATAAGGTTTAAAATTAATTGGATTAATTTGGAACATGTGGATCTTGGGTGGTCTTGATTTAATTTGATTAAATCAAAACTAGTCAAAATTGGTCCATGGCTTAAAGTCCAAGCTCTAGAGGTCAGAGCAAGTTGAGGAGGAGTTTCAACTCCTCCACATATGAAGGCCATGATGGTTCATGGGAAGAAGAATGTGCATTTGTGTGTAGAGGTTACCTTGGAGGTAACTTGTGTTTCAATTGTGAATACATGAAAAACATAAAACACACAACAATTATCTCTCATGCTCTCATACCATACTTGCACGATTTTTCTAGCCAAAAACACTAAAGATCTCAGCAATTTTCTCTTTTTTGTGTTCATACCTTTTGGGAAAGGATTGAACTAAAATATTCTAAAATGTACTAAACAATAGTGTTGTTTTGGAAGGCTTTCTTCTTCATTTCTCTATTCCTATCTAGCAATAGATTAGAGTATTTTCTCCATAGTGTGGTGTGGATAATACTTAGAGGAGTTCTACGTTGAATTCTCAAGTGAACGGAAGGAGAAACAGAAAGGGAACAACGCACTTACCGGTTCTACGTGTAGTGAACAAAGGTTGGTTTCCATTTACGTTACATGTATTTTTGTTTACTTCCTTAAGCCATATGTCCAGCATTTTTCTCCTCTTTTATTTATTCTTTGACAAACACCGAACGCCCGGGAACTTCAAAGGGACACCCTTTTGAATCCGGTTTAAATTATGCCTTAAATTACGCATTTTACGCTTTCGTTGTATTTTCGGACCGTACCCGATTCTTTCAGGGATTATAGGCTCTAAGCCCTCGAACTAATGTTATAAATATTCAAATAGGTTTCCAAGAAGATCCAAGTGGCAAATCCCCTTCCATATACTTAAATTCAAAGTCAAGACTATAGCGATTTTAATTTGGGATTACATGCTTGAGCTCTCGAATTAATGTTATAGGCATTCAAATTCAAATTGAAAGGAGATCCACGCGAATATTTTTCCTTTGAATTTTTCAACTCTACAAATACTATATTTTTTAAGAGAAGAATCAGGGGATAGAATAGAGATTTTACTCATTTTGATATTTTAATCCATATATTTTATTTGTGATAGTTTTCTAGTGTTTTAATTAAATTTGTGTTCACAAATTTTGGCACAACCAGTGGGACATCTCTACCTCTCATCTGTTCCTTCATCAAAGTATGAAGTACTAAAATGGATACTCAAGGGAAAGCTTTGAAGATGTTCAAGTCCAAGCTTGCCGTATTGAAATTTTCAAACTCTAGTACCAAGAGAATCGGTGTTACTATGAGGAGCATGTCGAAGAAACTTAAAGAATCTTCTCAGGTGACTCCTCTCATTAAACCTATTCAGAAGGACTTAATCCTACCTACCCATGTAAGTGAAGATGATGGAAATAAATCTCCTCCATCCTCTCCTCACTCCGTGTCTAGCTACTCTTTCATAGAAAATGTGGCTCTGGTCATGGTGACAAATGCTATAACTATAGAAGAGCAAATTACAAGTCTGACAAGAGCCACTAAAGGGCTTAGGAAGCGCGTACAAGAGCAAGATGCTCAAATTGCTAAGTTGATAAACAAAACAGAGTTGACATGAGCCATATCGTGGGGAAACAAGTTGAGGCTCATGATGAAGCAGAGGCATCCACAAATTAACATTATATTGAATAGGAAAAATCTGCAAAGAGTTTTAAGTTTCACTAATGGATTGATTCCTATAGACCAATTGAAAGAATTCATTAAAGGAACTATCAGAAGCAGCATCGGGAGAAGTTCAAAGTCATATTTACTTACTCCAAGCCCTACACTCAAAGGATTGATAGCTTGAAGATGCCAATGTGCAATCGACCATTGAATTCCAGTAATTTGATGGCAAAGGTAATCTTAAACAACATGTAGCTCACTTCGTTGAAATGTGGAACAACACTGGAACATATGGGATCACCTAGTCAAGCAGTTTGCGTGGTCATTGAAAGGCAACACATTCGACTGGTATACTGACTTAGAGGCTGGCTCAATTAACGGATGGGAACAATTAGAACAAAAATTTCCCAATCGCTTCTATAACACTCGCCAGACCGTCAACATGATTGAACTTATGACTTTCAACCAATGAAAAGATGAACCTATAATTGACTACATCAATAGATGGAGGAATCAGAGACTCAACATCAAGGATCACTTTTCTGAAGCCTCCACTATTGGGATGTGCATTCAAGAAATGCATTAGAGGCTTTGGTATATTCTCCAAGGAATCCTATCCAAATCCTTCAAGGACTTAGCCACTCGAGCACATGATATGGAGTTAAGCATGAAAATGAGTAGAGTTGAAGGATCACCTATACAAGAGCTTCACAGAACCAAGGAAAAACAAAAAGTAAAGAAAGGGGCGGGCTTTTTCAAATGCCTCGAGCAAAGAATCAATGGTAGTAAATGTAGCACCTCTCAAGCTTGGGAGCACGACAAAAGACAATGTTTCCCCAAAGAATAATACTCCTTATGAGAAGCCACAAAGAAAGTTAACCTTGAAGGGAATGCAAGCAAAGAAATATCCATTCCTTTATTTCGATATCTCTTGGATATTTGATGACTTATTGGAAGCTAGCCTTATCGATCTATCTATTCATGAAGCGACCGGAGGAAACTAAGCGTATGGAGGATCAAAATATTGCAAATACCATCACTTAGTTGGACATTCGATACAAGATTGCTTTGTGTTCAAGGATAAAGTTATGCAAATTTTTTGCCAAGGTAAAATTTCTCTTGAGGATACCACATCAACAAATGTTATTGCAATCGAGTGTGGATCTTTTGATGACAATAGTGCTTTATGCAACAACACGCATGAAAATGATACTATAATAAATGAGGATGTACTACTCGAGCTGAAGATTCCTCTTATTCTGGTGAGTGTATGTCTATAATTACTTTCACCGATGAAGATTTGCTCCTTAGGTCTAAGCCTCATAATCGTCCTTTGTTCGTCGCTAGATACACATGTGAATAAAAGCTTAATAGAATATTGATCGATGGAGGCTTTGCGGGTAATACACTACCTTTGCGAAATTTGAAAGAATTGGGGATCTCTATTGACGAACTCTCAAACAGCCGCTTTATGATCGAAGGCTTCAACCAAGGAGGAAAGGGTTGTTGGAATTTTAAGAATGGAGTTATTGATGGATGACATAGTGTCAACCGCACTATTTCATGTTATAGACGTCAAAACTTCTTATAACATGTTGCACAGTCGCCCTTGATTACATGAAAATTCTGTAGTTCCTTCAACATTACATTAGTCCTTCAAATATTGCTGCAATGGTATAGTGAAAAAGGTGCTTAGTGATAGCAAACCTTTTACCGAAGGCAAATCGCATTTTGCAGATGCTAAGTACAATATTGAAGACGTCAAAAGAGGAAAAGAAATGTTGCCCTAAGAAAAACAAAATTCAGACGACAATCAAAGCGTGAGAAAAAATGAGTTACCTACTATCAAAGTTGAATCATCAATGAAGCCAACTTTACTGTTGACTTTAATTAACATGAAACAACAATCTAATCCTCCACTCGAAGGATTTGTGCCCTCAACCCAAGAAGAAGAAAAAGGACATGAGGCGTTAGGCATAGATGGTAAAGGATATGATCCTAAAGCCTTCAAACTCCAAAGATAATGGAATTTTCTTACGCTGCGTAGGTAATGATGAAAACTTCAAGGTATGGAGGAAGCTCATTCTAGAGTTTGTGGTGCTCACCAATCTGGACCAAAGCTACACTTCCGTATAAATAGGATGGGTTATTACTGGCCTACAGTGGTGATGTTCAGATAGGTGACCAGAAAGCCAATTGGATCGGCGATTTTGGGAACTATTCGTCAATCTTTATCACAAAAATATTATCCTGATAAATAGAGTAAGTATTCATCACTGGCACTGTGTTTGTTGTGTTTACTACTAATGTTGAACGGCGTTGCAAGGTCACAACAAATGCCCACAGACCAAGCAGATAAGCCATGTAGTTGGGCTGCGAATTGGATGGCGACTATAAAATGTTCCAAGTCGAGGACCTCGAGACTGGGCATCGAGTGTCCTATTGAGACTTGCACTAAGTATTGAATTCACTAGGTAAATGCCGAGTTTCATCAACAACAGACAAAGGTCGTCTATGAAATTTTAGTGGGTTAGTTGACAAGGTGGTCGACTGACTGAACTGACTCGTGGGAATCGTCATATGGAAGCCTTGGAGGCTTGGTCGGTATGACTGGAATTCCTGATTCCAATAGTACGGGATTAGTCATCAGACTTGAGGAATCATGGCAGTCATGTGCATACGAACACTGTATCTTAGATTTGGCGAGAGGTGATCATTCTGTATGATAGTCATTATAAGCCTTGTCCAGTGTAGTTGGAGTATGTAGCGAGGACGGTGGATTCCAAGATAGGATTTGTCCCATGTCAGTATATGACGGTGATGTCTCCTATGCACTCTGAGATGGTTTAGACTCTGAAATTCTATGGTCATAGCAATTGATTGAGTAGGAAAGGGTTTCCTACGTCGATCGATAGAGTAAACGCATCTCGAGTATTAAACATAGACGCCTAGTCAAGGATGGAAATCGACGACCAATTCCATACCCTAGACTAAGGTCGGGAGATGGTCGATAGTAGGACCGTACCCATACAGAATCAACGCCTAAATGTTCACGCCAACATTCACCTAGTCTCTAGGGCCATGGACCGTTGCTAGACGGCCACCCATGGTGACGGGCTCCTATTGAACAGAAGCCTAAGTCTAGCTGAGGGTGAACCTAAAGGGTCACACACAAATCACCGAGGAGGTGAAGGAATTGACTTGGAGTCAATTTTAGAGTATGATAAGTAATTGGATTACTTACGGGATTGTCCATTGGATGAACGGGCCGATATTGTATCAAATGCCTTCGTTTTATCGGTAAATGGGATTTATCGATTAAGTAGAGAATCGAAGCTTGGATCTTTTAATTTGATTAAAAGATTAATGAGAATTATTTAATTGGACCACAAATTAAATAGGATTTAATTCTTGGGCTTATTGTAATTGGATTACAATAAAATCCGGTCCATTAAATCTTGGCCCAGCAGAGGTGTTAATTCCACTTTTGGAATTAGAAGAAGTTGGACTTCTTCTAAAAGGGGATGACCGAAAATTACTTCTTTTGGAAACACTAAAATCGGCCATGAAGGCCTTTGATGACAAGTTGACTTGTCCCTTTTGGAAAGAGACAAATCAATTCCGATCAAGCCTCTTTCACTTGGTATGATTAAATCATACCTTATGAAATGGTAGGCTTAATTGATGATTAATGGGGATTGATTGAAAAGTATCTTGACATCCTTGAATGAACCTAGACATATTCCAATAATTACATTAATAAAGTATATATATATATATGTATATGTATATACTATCATCAAGGATAATAGTTTTATTATTCATCTTTTTCTAGGCAAAAGAAGAACACTCTCTACACATTCGCCCAAGCCATTTTCGGCCCCTCTCTCTCTACTCTCTAAACCCTCTTTCTTGCTTCATTGATCTAGGATCAATTGAAGAACAAAGTAAGATCAAGAAGGAACACTAATTTGATAGTGTAATCCCTTCTTCAATTTCATCCTCTAGATCCGTTTTTCTCTAACAAGAAAACAAGATCTCTCCCAGTGTGGTGTGGACTACGTTAGATGGTCTCTCTATTGAGGCCTCGCGTGGATGAACGTCGGGAGGAGATCAACGAATGTAACCGATCGGAGTAGAAAATCGAGAAAGGTATTTTACGTGTATGTTCTTGTTTTTCCTCTTTTATTCCATAGCCATGAACGCTTATTTATTATATACATGTTTGTATTACCATTTATACACCGATAGCCCGGGAACCTTCAAGGGCACACCCCTTGAACGTGATTTAAATTCTTTTATTCCACACATTTTTATCTCCACCGCGCTTCTGCCGCGTTCCCGAGCCGATCCGCTTTCCTTCATGTTAAAGATTGCATGGACTATGAAAGGAAATGTCAAGCTTGTAAATTTGACACCAATCTGACCCACCAACCATCTGAGACATTGCATCCTATTGTTGTGTCATGGCCTTTCGATGCTTGGGGGTTTGGATGTTGTGGGACCTATGACAAAGTCCTCTAGTGGTCACTTGTATATCCTGACAGCAACTAATTATTTCTCTAAATGGACTGAAATAGTGCCCCATAAATAAGTGATGAAAGAGAATGTTGTTGATTTTATCCGTATCAACATCATCTATCATTATGAGGTGCCTAGGTATATCATCACGGATAATGAAAAACCTTTTTGCAATAGTTTGATAGACAAGTTATGTCAAAAGTTTTGGGTTTAAGTAAAGAAATTCATCTATGTGCTATGCATTAGCCAACGGTCTTGCTGAAGCATTTAACAGAATTTTGTGCAACTTATTGAAGAAGTGGTAGCCAAGTTTATGTGAGATTGTCACGAAACACTTGCAGAAGCTCTATGGGCATATAGAACCACTCTCAGAACGCCTACGCAAGCAACTCCTTATACGTTGGCTTATAGAGTAGAAGCAGTCCTTTCGCTTGAGCAACAAATCCCATCTTTGAGGATAGCAATACAATAATGACTTACTGAAGAAAAAAAATGCTCGAATACCGCTTGAAGAACTAGAAGTTCTCGATGAAAAGAGGTTGGAAGCACAAAAAAGGCTCGAGTGTTACCAAGCTAAATTATGCAAGGTGTACAATAAGAAGGTTTATCTGTGTTCTTTCCAAGTTGGTGATTTAGTACTCGCAGTGAGGAGACATATAATTACAACGCAATGAACGGGTATATAAGTTAGTTGCTGAAGACGACTTGAGGATAGGTCTGATAAATGAAAAATTCTTGAAACGATACTATGCTTGAAAAAAAAAGAAAATAAAAAGAAACAAAAAAAGAAGAAAAAAAGAGAAAAAAAAATGATGAAAAAAATAAAAAAGAAAACTCTAGACCCGCATGAGTATAAACTGTATACCGTAATCACTAATGATAGTGAATGTGAAAAAGTTCTAATCTGCTCCACTGAAAGTATTTCATGTGGCTAAAATGTAAAAATACTTCACCTCGTCCAGGGCTAAGCTACGAATACTCCTGGCCCGCATGAGCATAAACTGTGAACGACCGTCCCCTCTCTGAATAAATATTTTGACTTTGAACTACGTTATGACTTGATCCCTTCATGGGGTACGTAGGCAACATAGATATTTTCTAAGTTCTGTCATAAGTTTGTAATGAATTGTGATTTTCACATTGGATGATTAATTCGTTACAAATTTGGACTTAGGTTATTTCGTATCGAATAGTTGTTTTGTTGCAGATCCATTCTATTTTATGAACTTGAAAGTAAATATACCCAATTGAAAGATAGAAAGAAAAAAAAGGAAACTTCTATTATGTAATCTCAAAAAGAAATATCGAGGTTCATGGCTTAGAACAAAAAAGAAAGAATCAAAGGCGGGAAGATAAAGGTTCTGAACAAATCTCAAGCAAAAGGACTCAAGTTCTTTAACTCTTCCTTGGGGGCTTCCAAATTTGTTTATGAAGTATCTAAACTCTCAACTACTTCATCATTAAGTGGGGTGGTATTCTCAAGCGCTGCAATTTCTTCATCAATCTCATGAAATTCAACTTGAGCGTTATGAAAAAGTTATTTTTCCCCCATCAAAGTGGCACACAAGTTCGTTCCTTATTCCTTCAAATCCACAATCTCCTTCTCAATGCGCTCCAACTCATCCATAGTGGATTGGATTTTAGACACATCTTCACTCTCTTTAACTTGGGCATCTTGGAGACGACCATTGTCTTCCTTTAATTTTTGCTCGAGAAGACTTTTGGACAACTTTTCAGAAGATGATGATCTTGTTGTTAGATTAGCTAATCAACCAATTGGATTGGCGGTTTTGGGTATTATTTAGAAATCTTTATTGAAATAATATTGACTTGATGGATATAATAAGTATTCGTTCGTGGCACTATGTGTTTGTTGTGCTTGCTGATTACGTTAAATGGTATTTTAATATCACAATAAATGCCCATAGGCCAATTGGATAACCCATGTGGTTGGGCTACATATTGGATGATAGCTATGAAATCAACTTCTGAGGGTTGGTTTGAAATGTTCCAAATTGAGGATGTCGAGACAGGACATTGAGAGTCCTATAGAGACTTGCACTATGTATTTTATTCATTGGGTGGATGTCGAGTTTCATCAATAACAGACATAGGACGTCTATGCAATTTCAGTGCGTTTGTTCGACTAGGGTTGTCAAGCTAAATGAAAAAACTCACGGGGAGTCGTAATATGAAAGCATTGGGGCTAACTCCGATAGTACGAGATTAGTTCTCAGACTTGAGGAACCATGACAGTCACATGTATATGATGGATATATCTTGGATCTGCCAAGAGATGTACGTATCTGAGATGCGTTGATTATAAGCCTTATCCAGTGCAGTCGGAGTATGCAGGGAGGACGGTAGATTTCAAGATAGGATCCGTCACCTGTCAATATATGACAATCGAGTTTGCTATGCGCTCTGAAACAGTATAAGCTCTTTGAATCTGTGGCTATAACGATTGATCGAGTGTGGAATGATTTTCTATGTAGATCAATAGAGTAAATGCGTCTCGAGTTACTAAGCATAGTTGTCTAGTCAAAGATGGGAACCGATGCCCAATTTCATGCTCTATAACTTAGACCGGGAGACGGTTGATGGAAGGACCGTGCTCATATGGAACTCGGGAGCCTAAATGTTCACGCCAACATTTTCCTAGTGTCTAGTGCCATGGACCGTTGCTAGACGACCATCCATGGTGATGGGCGTTTTCGATTAACGATTAATTGAAAAGTAGTTAATTAAATTGAATTTAAATGACCATTTGTGTTGCACACAAGCCCAAGTCTAGCTGAGAGTGTACCTAAAGAGTCGCACACAAATCACAATGAAAGTGGTAGAATTAGTTTAGATTTAATTCTAGAAGAAAAGAATTAGTTTAATTGGATTAAATTAATTCGAGAAGAAAATAAATGATTGGATCATTTATTGAAAAATTCATTTGATGGATACTCCAAGAATGAATTAATTGGATTAGTTAATTCTTGGGTTTGAAATCTTTAAATTAATTGGATTAATTTATCGAGTTTGGCTTAATTAATTAATTGGATCAATTAATTATAGATTGGACTTGTGTTTATTTAATTGGATTAAATAAACTAGTGGGCTTCAATTGGATTTAAATTAATTGGATTAATTAATGCCCAATGGAATTTTCTTTGGATTTAATTTAATTAGATTAAATCAAGGTCCAAGACTAGTAGTCCAAGTCCATGAAAAAATACAAGTTATGACAAGTTAAGGAGGAGTAGAAACTCCTCCACATGCAAGAGATAGTGGTCGTCCATGATGACTGTTTTTTAGGGTGTTTTTAAATGCTATCATAGTTGGTGGTTATATGGTAGCGTGTTTGTGTATGTAGGTTACTTTGGAAGTTGAATTTTGAATTCAACTATTTTACATACCAAAAAACAACTTATACACATAACTTGCATGATTTTCCAGAAAAAAAGTCCTCAACCAAACACTCTAAAGATCTCTGCAAATTATCTCCTTTCTGTGTTCATATCTTTTGAAAAGGTTTGAACTAGAAACATTCCAAAGGCACTAACAAATAGTGATTATATGGAGTTGTTTTTGTTTCTTCTTTTCTCTACTTCTATCTAGCAATAGATTAGAGGCTACATTCTTCCATAGTATAGTGTTGACAAATTAGAAGGATTCTAATTTGGATCCTCAAGTAAACGGAAGGAGAAATGTAAAGGGAACAACGCACGTTGCGGTTCTTCGCTTGTAAAAAAGAAAGGTAAAATTCCTATTTAATTTTATGCACCTTTTTGTTTACATCCTAAGCCACATATCCAACATTTATTCTTCTCTTTTTATGCTCTTGACATACACCGAATGCTCGAGAACTTCCAAGGGAACACCCCTTTGAACCCATTTAAAGTTTTTGTATTTTACGCTTCCGTTGCGTTCATGGACCGTACCTGATTCTTTCGCTTGCTTCGTCATAAGCAGCATCCTTGCAAAAAAAAAAACAAGTTCCATGATTCTTCCACTTTTGAAATGTCAATTTTTGAAAGCTCTTCTTGGATTCAAGAACGAAGTGGACATTGTCTTTGATTGATGAAATGAAGCTAATTGGAGTATTTGATATTTTCACGAGAAGATCACTCCACATCTTTTGAAGAAACTCCTTTTGGTGATTAACGCTGAATCTCTCGCCTTCAAATATCGACACTGCAGCAGGACAAAAAGTTTGTTTTCCCTTAAGCCCGACTCTAAGTGGAATAATTGTATCCAACAAATTAGGCCCCAAGCTCGATCCTTGACTATCTTGAGAAATCTCATCATCTTTAATATTTAATACTTCATCTTCTAGCTGTAGTAGTGCATCAACTTAAGTTAGGAATTAAAGAAGATCTTATTTCTTAAAAGTAAAAGGAAAATGTTAGAAAAAATTACCTCCTTGGCAAAATTCAACATTGATGGTGCATGACTTGAGGCGTCACCACCAATGTCAATGTTTGTTGGCTTTGAATGATTAGAATCCCTCTTCGACCTCTTTCAATCATCTTTCGGGTTGCTACTCCCACTTTCATTCGAGGGACGAGAAGCATTTTTCTTCTTACTCACTTCAAGGGGTTCAACAACTTGAGATCACACTTGGGAGGAAGAGAAGTAACATGGTCAAGATGTTGATCTTAGAAAACTCCTTTACCACATTCTTTGTCTTTGAGAGAAACTTTGCTTGAATTCAAAGCAAGAAACCTCACCATGTTTTCTTCAAGGTAGCTACCATGAATTTTGGCGCATCACTTTTTGTATGTCTTGGAGGAGAATTTCTTTACATTTGGTGGCATAGAAGGAAACAACACATTTTCCATAGTCTTCGACAAGATGCATAAACGCTAATAAGGAATTCCACTTTCCAAAGAGGCCTTGAGAATATCTTGTGAAAGGGTTTTTGGCACTTCTTGGAAGAAACCAGAATGACGACTGAAAGATGGAGCCTATAAGGCGCAACAACAAAATGATCGCCTTTCCGCAAAGGGAGATAAATTGAACGGATGACTATAAAATAAGTTTTTTTTTCCAATTCTTTGGCATGTCCGTTATCTATAAACAAGAAATCCTTGTCCTTCATAATCATGTTGCAAGTCTAAGAGACAAAGTCGCCTCTGTGATGTCGCTTTCTCGCCTCTTACAGATCATAGTATTTCGCACCTCCTTCACCTGAGAAAAAGCATCATTTTAGGCCCACGAACACCTTGCAAAACTTGGTAGTGGGTCTTCAAATAGTATGCTATCCAACTATGATGAAAGTGTAGAAAATGGAAAATGCATACGAGTTGGCCTTAGAAGCTAGAAATTTTGTTCAAACCTTTGTAAATGCTAGCCAAGACAGGAATAACAAGACCAACATTTTGATTGGCTGCTGTGATACTCGCCACTTTGAAAGTACTTGAACGTATTGAACCAACATATAAATTGGAAGAGCAAAGCTGCAGAGCAAACACGCTAAGTACGCTGCCAAGAAAGTTTCTTCCTTTAAGCTTCCTTCAATGTCAAGCTTCAAGAACAACGCTTTATCCATAGTAGACCACTTGCTATGTACTCCAAAGGTTCCAAAAGGATTATGAGTTGACTCAGGATGAATCACCTTTTTCTCTTTAAGTGGAGGTAGCTTGCAGTACTTCATGGCTTTTCCAAATCAAAACTTGATCCACTATCGGCAGGGACTTGAGAAAGTTGACCGTCGTTACTACTTCCTTAAAGCAAATGATAAGCGTGGAGCAAGGATTTTCAAGAGCGAGGCACAAGTCTTCGTTTGCATCTCGTCAATACCGTCAACCTCCTTGGCACTTGGAACGACTTCGTCATAAAGGAGTCCGGTCATAGGAAGTCCAGCAAGGGTATGCAAGTCCCACAATAAGATGGACATCTCTTCAGGATGTCAGAAGAGTGTTAGTTGATGGACACCACATTTCGCAGAATGTCTTGATGATGTCGGAATTGCGGTCATAAGTGAACAACGAGGTGTACACAGAGTCCTATACTTGAGCCAGAACTAGATTTTGCTTGTATCGGCTAAGGATGTCTTCTATCCACTCCCAGAATCCTTTGATGTAGCAAAAACTCGCTGGAAAATTGAATAGCGTCTCCCCACTTAGCTTTTCTTTCAACGATGCGGCGGCCTAATATCGGCAGAAGACTTGGTTCCTTGGAACGACGGTCTTGAGTTGCTTGCAAAGACCACACCTTAGAAGTCTTGTTCAATAGAACCTCTCAAGACCATTGCTCCGTGTAGAGTGGATTCGTCAATCTTGCTCATTATTTCGCATCGACTGATAAGAGGAGTGTGAGTTGTCAATTTGTTCCTTTTTTTCATGGGGATAGTTTTCATCATCAAGAATGACCAAGTATTATTTGCCGGAAGGGGAAGATTTATCTTCAAAGTATACCATGCTGCGGGCTATCAAAACAAGAAGAGAGAATTTAATTAAGTTGGTAAAAAAAGTAATAACTCAAATAAAGTTTGCGCATTCACACTCAATTAAAGAATAACATGTATTAAGTTGCAAAGAATAACGTTAGTAGTTAATTTAATTGATATTTTAATATATATATTTTTATCCAATCAACGGTTGACAAGTATGAAAACATAAAGTATTTTGTCCAATCAAATCATGTTTCGCAGTCAAAGATTCAAGCTAATCAGACAACGCCACGTGGAGCAACTGCATGTATGCTCCAATCAAATCAAGAAAAATAATTTGATATTGATCTCTTTATAAAATACAAATACTAAAGAGATAATGTCAAATTGACCAATCATGTCATCCAAATATTTAGTGTATTTATCTCTTTAAATTAAAACTGTAAAGAGAAAATACAAAAAGTATCCAAGTTCATCATAACTCACACCTTTTTGTAGCTATATAAAGGGGTCCTTGAACCGCATCCAAGACACACACACATATACATAGAGAACAAAGGGTGAAGCATGAGAAGAAGGCCAAATGATCCTCTCTACAAAGTTCCTCAAGTTCAAGAATATTCAAGACGCTCAAAAAGATCGAGCCGTTCATCGAAGTTGCGCAACAAATATAGCGTTTAATTTGGAATTACAAGCACTAAGCCCTCGATGTAATGTTATAAATATTCAAATAAGTTCCCAAGAAGATCTAAGTGTCAAATCCACTTCCAAATACTCAAATTCAAAATCAGGACTATAGCGTTCAATTTGGAATTACAGATGTGCGCACTCAAATTAATTGTTAGAATATGTGACCAAAAAGCCAACTAGATTGCGCTTTATATAATATATTTGACAAACTCGATATAATGTAATATTATGTATAATGAATAAAATGAGTATTTCTATTTGACTTTATCTTTGTTGTGCTCATTTTACGTTTATATTGTATTAACATCACAACAAAGCCCACAGACCATGGAGACAACTCATGTAGTTAGACCACGCATTGGATGGTGGTTATGAAACCAATTGATAAAGGGTTGGGCCTGAAACATTCAAAGCCAAGGACCTCGAGATAAGACATCGAGTATCCTATTGAGACTTGTGCTATATTATTCATTGGATGAGTGCCGCGTTTCATCGACAAAAGACGTGGGACGTCTATACGATCTTAGTGGGTTGGTCGACCGGGGTCGCGCTAGCTGAATTGACTCACAGGGAATCACCATATGGAAGTCTTGGAGGCTTGATCAGTATGACTAGGAGTTCCCTGGCTCCAATAGTATGAGAGTAGTCCTCGAACTTGAAGAACCATGGCAGTCATGTCCATACAATGGTTGTATCTTGGATCTAACGAGAGGTGTTCATGTCACGGACATGTTTATCGTAAGCCTCGTCCAGTGCAGTCAGAATGTATAGTAAGGACAGTGTGTTTCAAGAAGAGGATCCATTCCCTGTCAGTATATGACAGAGGTATCTCCTATGCACTCGGAGACGCGTTCATGCTTTATGAAACTGTGGCCACAGTGATTGGTCGAATAGGAATGGTTTCCTATGTGATGCAATGGAATGAATTCAATCTCGAGCATCCAACATAGTTTCTTAGTCCAAGATGGGAACCGACACTCAATTTCATGCCCTAGACTTAGGCCCCAAGACGGTAGACGGAAGGACCGTACGAATACAGCAATCGGGAGTCTAAATGTTCACACATGCAAACACCTAGTCTCTTGTGCCATGAACCATTGCTAGACGGCCACCTACGGTAAACAGGCTTGTGTTGGATGCGAGCCCAAGTTTAGTTGAGGGTGAACCTAAAGAATCATAGACAAATCACCGAGGAGGTGAAGTAATTAACTAGGAGTTAATTCTAGAAAATAATAAATAATTAGATTATTTATCCATAGAATAGTCCATTGGATGAATGACTTAATATTGTATTGGGCATACACTAATTAATCAATAGGATTTATAAATTAAGAGGATTAGGGCTTAAGTCTTAAATTGGATTAAAAGACTTTCGGCATAATTTAATTTGGGCCTTGAATTAAATAGATTTAATTCATTGGATTTATTGGGTTTGTCCTAATTGAATTAAAACAAGATCAGGTCCACTAAATTATGACCCAAAAGGCAAGTTGACTTCCACTTTTGGAAGGGGAAGAGTTGGACTCTTCCAAGAATGAGAGGTGGCCGATTTTAGCTCTTTGAAAGAGCATAAATTGGCCAAGCCTTTATGTGGAAGAGGATTTGTTCCTTTTGGAAAGGAACAAATAATTATTGATTGAGGTTTCCTGACTTGATATGATTTGATCATACCTTGTGAGTTGACACTTGATTAGTTGATGATTAGAGATGAACGTAGACACATCCCAATGTATCTAGACACACTTCTATGCTTCCACTAATTGTGTGTGTATATACATATACATAGCCTAACCTATTAAGGATACTTCTCATTATTATATTCTAGCATTCCAATCACGGATCCAATGAGACATTCCTTCCACTGCCTCACATCAGGATTAATAAATGACACAACAGAAGCAAACCTCCACTCCCATGGGACCAGGGTGATAAGTCGAAACGTCGAAGCCCTCGAGATCCAACGATCCAAGCCAACTCAGATGTGTACCCCAGAAGAAATCTTCCACCGGGAACCTACTTCAACGAGGGGGATAGAGTTATGAATACTGGGCCATGTAGCTGAAGGATGATACCTTATTTGAGCATCAAGAACCGATGTTTTCAGAACCGGAGAGGGATCGAACCAGTCAAGTTACTGGGTCACTAGTCCAAGCGATCGAACTAGATTAAAAAAATCAATTGATTCGGACCTTCTTATATATATATATATGTGTAGCGTATCAATACACTATATATCAATAGATTAAATAATTACAATGAATACAATCTATAATAATTTAATAATAAAAAACAAACAAACCTCTTGGAGAAAGCAAATTGAATCAAAATTCAAACTAAAAAAATTAAAATTGAAAACCCCCAAATACATTATATATGAATTGATTAAATAAATATAATTTATAATAATATTTTAGCAACTACTTCCTGTGTGCCTCTTGTTTTGGGACTCTCATCTCCCGATTTTATGCCCATGATGTTAAGGTTTGTTTTTCCTCATTATGTATTATCCTTTACTATGTAATGAGAGTAGTTAGGATTTTTTTTGTGAGGTTTTGTATTTTATATTCAACGAGCCTATGGAGGAGGCCCATGGTGGTAAACCTGAGATGAGTCAAACAAGGCCCATTAGCATGATAATGGATATGTACTATTTGTTAGAATAGGTGACCAGAAAGTCAATGGTATTGGCTGTTCTGAGAACCATTCGTCAATCTGTGAACAAGTAATATTATTTTAATGAATGTAGTAAGGATTCATAGACATGAGTTTGTTGTACTTACTGCTTGCATCGTTACGATGTCACAACAAACGCCCACAGACTGAAATAACATTTCGGGAAATTGGAACTACGCTTGGAGGTAGGTTCATGAAATCAATTTCGCCGAATCAGTCTGAAATACTCCAAGTCAAAGGAATCTCGAGAAAGGGCATCGAGAATCCATTTGAGACTTGCACTAAGCATCTGCTGTCGTGTTTCATCGACGGGTGACGAGGATCGTCTAAGCAGTGTTAGTGGGTCGGCCTGCTGGGGAGCGGCCGACTGAGGTAACTCGCGGGAATCGTCATATAGAAGCTACTCGGGCTTGGTCGGTATGACTCGTATTCCCGGTTCCGATAGTACGGGATTAGTCCTCAGACTTGAGGATCACGGCAGTCCCCTACATACTAAGGTTGTATCTTGGATCTGGTGAAATTTGACCGATTATACTACATGGTCATCATAAGCCTCGTCCAGTGCAGTCGGAGTATGTAAGAACAGTGAATTCCAAGATAGGATCTGTCCCCTGTCAAAGGATATGACAGCAAGATCTCCTATGCGCTCGGAGATGGTTTAGACTCACAAAGTCTATGGCCATAGCACTTGATGTAGTGGGAAAGGATTTCCTACGTCGAGTTAAACCTATCTCGAGCATTATGCATAGTTGCCTAGCCAACGATGGGAACCGACCCCTAGACTAAAGGCCGGGAGACAGGCGACAGTAGGACCGTACCCGTACGTATCGAGCGTCCGTAGGACCGCACCTGCGTATATTTCGGAGCCTAAATGTTCACACCATAAATTCACCTAGTCTCTAGTGCCATGGACCGTTGCTAGATGGCCACCCATGGTAACGGACTACTTTGGTTATGAAATAACAAAAAGTAGGTCCAAGTCTAGCTGAAAGGTGAACCTAAAGAGTCACACCCGCTACACCAAATGAAAGGGAATTAATTTGGAATTAATTCCGGGAGAAGGTTTAATTTAATGGAATTAAATTATACTTCTTGGAGATTCAAGCCTCGATGAATTATTTGGAATAATCGGGCTTGAGTTCATAAATTAGATTTATGAATTTTATAAAGCATGGGCTTTCCTTTTAATTAGATTAAAAGGGTGAATTAATTAGTGGGCTTGGTATATTAAATAGGATTTAATATAAAGCCCATGGGACTATTTAATTTAGAATTAAATAATCCCATTCTATGGAATTAATTAATGGGCTTGGTATATTAAATAGAATTTAATATAAAGTCCATGGGACTATTTAATTTAGAATTAAATAAGTCCTTTCCATTAATTAATTAATGGGCTTAGTATATTAAATATGATTTAATATAAAGTCCATGGGAATATTTAATTTAGAATTAAATAGGCCCATTCCATAAAGCCCATCAAAATGGATGGACAAGATTTGATCTAGAGAATGATGAGATGAAGGGCCATGATTAATTTGACTTAATCAAAGCCTAATTTGACTAGGATTTGACTAGGTCAAAAATCCTAGTCAAAGTGTGTCTCTTTGGAAGAGTTTGAGAAGGAATAGGAATTCCATCTTCTATAAATACTTAAAAAACACACACTCACACCTAGTATTCTCTACAACTCTCATCTCTCAATTCCCTCTCAATTTTCGTCCATCCCCTTTCTTTAATCTCCAAGAATATTACTTTGTTCTTCTTGATTTTATTCAAGTTAAGAACATAAGAGACATTGATTGCGTTAATTCATAGCGTGTATCGATGTCTCTTCTCCCCAAATAATTTCTTGCTAGCACGAGCGTTGTTTGCTTTCCGGTGGAGCGAGTGAGATGATTTAGAGGGTCTCTTCTTGAGATCTTGGTGCAAAACGGGGAACAATGCATGTAGCCGAACGAAGACAAAACTACAACCGGGTAGGTTCTTTAATTATGTTTTTCGTTTCTAATTCTATGGCCTCCATGTTGTGTTTTATTGAACATGAGATACACCGAACGCCCGGGAGAATCAAGGGCACACCCCTTGATTCGTTTATGTACGTTATGCATGTTTTAAATTCCATTTAATTATGCTTTGTAATTTTTTTTTATTACGCACTATTTCGCGCTTCCGCTATTCGCGTTAATCTCCCGGGACGATCCACATAATCTTTCAGTGGTATCAGAGCCCGGTTCGGTGTATAGGCCTAGAATTCTATGTGCTATGTGCGTTTAAGCATGATAAACGTGTTTTAATTTACGTTTATAGCATGTTTATCGTAGATATTTATTGGCGTTTAATTTTGCATGGGATTTTGGATCTTGATTTTCTTGAATGTGTTAATACATGTTTTAGGGTTGAATTTATCTTGTGGTTCAGAAAAATTGCATGAAAAGTCGAAAAAGAGTGAAAAACGGCGAACCGGCAGCAGCAGCACGCTGGCCGCGCGCACTGCCTGCACGCGCCCAGCGTGCGCGGACAGCGCGCGCGCAAGCGGGCGCGCGCCCAGGCGCGGCCGTCTGCGCTGTGCGTGCAGGCAGAGGCGCCTGCGCGCGCGCGCGCGCCTGGCCGGCCGGCTGTGCCGTTTTCCGTTTCTCTCCCGTTTTTGGCTCATTTTTCAAAAACTATTTTTTTACTGAATTATTTTTATGATATTTTATGCATTATTCTGAACCCGTTGACTTAGAATATTTATTTTTTGAGATTTAGAATTTCCTAAAATAAATATTGCTTGGTTGATGAGGAAAGGGTTTCCTAACAAGATTTAATTTTTGCAATGGTTGCACCAATGATCAAAATTCATATGTGAAATTTCGCAATAATTTGTGCATTTTATGATGTTGGACATCATGGTTATTTTATGGTTTGAGCATGAGTAGATCTTAACATGTATTAATATTGCACGAATGTTGAATTTTGGAATTCTTGAATAAATGGGCATATTCTTAATTGTTGATTTTTGTGTTTCAGAAAATTTGATTTTTCTGTATAATTCTGGGAATTTTTCTGAATTAATTAACTTGGGGCATTTTAATTTTGTTGAGATTTTATATTTCATAGAATTAATATTGCCTTGTTAATTATGGAAAAGGTTTTTCCAACAAAAATCGTTGTGCATAGGTTGCACTATTATCCAATGTTTGGTGTGAATATTTTACATGTAGTTTCTGCATTTATTTTATGGTATGGATTATCATGGATGTTGGTATAGCATGTTTTACGTGGGATATGTATTTGTGCTATTTGTGTTAATTGATTTGACAAAGGATGATCACAAAGCCCCTAGACCGCATGTATGGTTTATTTACATTTATTTGTTGGGTTGTGGCCTGTGTGCCTCTTTATTTTCCTCTCTCCCTCTTCTAGTGGCCTTGGAATAATAAGGCTTTCTTTCTCCCTCCTCATGTACTCCCCCCAAATGTTTAATTGGGGTTTCTTATTTTATGATGTAATGAGAGTAGAATTAGTGGTGAGGTTTTATTTCTTTTTGTAAATAAAAGCTGCAAGAGAAGACAAGCCCAAGGTGTTGGAAGCCCATGGAGGTTGCCATCAGATGGCCCACGGAGGATCCATGGAGAAGAAGCCCGGTGTAGGCCCACGATGGAGAGCCCAAGAAGATAAAGAGGACTTACAAGGCCCATTGCATGTAATGGGTTATTGAATCTTGTAATAGTGTAGGGCCTACCCTTAGATTGACCATAGATCCACTGCGGGTTCAGTGGGTCGCATAGGTTTGGGCCTGTGATCATCCTATAGGGGCGTGCTAGGCTTTATTTTGCATGCGATGCGTATTATATGCTTATGATTATTCTATATGCTTTATATATGGTTACATTCACGCTTAGAATATTTCTGCCATAACGCATCCAATGCAATACTTAATATATGTGATGAGGTCTCGTTCTATCAAAGCTCTCACTTGGTTGAACCAAGTTAAATATAGACCCTTAATAAATGGACTAGGACTCTGGGAGTCTGTCCAAGCCTTCCATCCACGGCAAAAGTGAGGAAGATCTTTTAGGTCGATAGCGTGGTCTCACGAATCGTGGCACGACTATCGTGCTTAAAAGAAGCTGCACTTTGTCATGAACGATGAGTAGACTGTTGTTACCTGTCTCACGAGTCGTAGAGGTAGCAGTGAGTCTATGAATCGGTTGATTGGGTTGGGTCTAACGCCCGAATAACGTGATTCGCTTGGAGTCCTCGGGATCACGTGAAAGGGTGAGGCAATTATCTTGGGAATCTCGTGGAACGAGAATGGTATGGAATACCTCCCACGGGTTCTTTTTCCATGCGAATCGTAAAAGCGGGGTATGGGGGAGATCGCTGTGGATCCCGAGCCCACTAGGAAAGGATTTCCCGAAAACAACATTTGAGAGTGCCGTGTTTTCGTAGAAATAGTGGGAGAGGTTAAGGACTAAAGACCGAGACTTAACCAAAATATTACTTCACTCTGCTTATTATTTTCTGCTTTACATATATGTTGTGAATGTCTAAGAATCCACCAAACACATCACTAAGAGGCTTATTAAAAAGGAACCAATTACACGAATTGACTGCGAAATCTTAAGATGGTCTTAGATTTCCAAAACCTTAACTCACATACCGGAATGAGGACGTTCCTCAGCCCTTGCCGGAGGGGTCGACAACTAAGGCAACGCTTGGCGTTCAAAAGTTGAAGGATGACCACCGGCAAGTAGGATATAATGATGTTGGCTCAAACTATGCTTCGTTTGCATCATGTTTATATGGTCCTGGACCAGCATGTGGGGTAAAATGCAACGAAGGCATGTTTGGAGCTAAGATGACGGAAGGGATGTCGGTACAAAGAACATGGAGTGATGATGCAATCCCTAGGGGAGAAGCTCAAAAGATCTCCACGGCAGTCTTGAAAAAGAGACGTACATTGATATGATCCTTCAGTCTCTTCCTCCCTCCTACGAACCATTAATTACCAACATGAATGAGCTTAGAAAAGATCTTCATAGGTTGGTAATTATGTTGGTCTAGTACGAAGCAACGATTGCAAAATTTGCGCCGTCGGTACTAGTAGGAGAGGCTTCAACCTCCATAGCGAAAGGCAAAGGTGCCAGATGCCAAAAGAGGAAGAAGGGTAAGGTAACATCAACTATTAAAGCACTTCAAGTGTTGTTTCTTTACAACACAAGGTGGAGGTAAAGGAAAGAGCAAAAGATTTAGCAGTCAAATTCATAGATTTCTAAGAACGTAAGCATTCACTGTCGTAAAGAGGGCCATTGGAAAAGGGAGTATTCTAAACCCCTCTCCAATGTAGGTAAAATTTGATATTGAGTATTGACATGATCACTTTTACTCTATTTGGTATTTGATACCATTCCTATCACTAATCTGCAGGTGGTTTTGCAGAAAGTGAATAAGGACTTAAAAGCCAAGAACAGTTCTATGATTAAACAATGGCAAGGTCCATTGATGAAAAGGACTAGAGACTTGTTAGGCCCATAATCGTGATCATGTTAGGATAATATAGGAATTACGTAACCTAGCATGATCAAAAGTATGCCTCTTTGTTGGACAAAGGTTTTATTACATACATATTTGATCAAACAAAATTATTGAATATTGATTCATGTTTGCTAGTGTTTGTACATAAATTCCTAAAATACCATCCCATAAAAGGTTTATGGATACTCAAAATTCAAATTATCTAAATGGATTAATCAAGACCAACTTACAAATTTGGCATCTACAATAGCTAGGACGTTTCTTCTTATTAAAAGATAAGTAAATTGGAAAGTTCGATGAATCTAGAAATAGATGATTCGAATCGACTAAATTTACAAGTCTTTTATGAAGAAAAAAGTCCGAAAGCTTTTTTGTTGGACAAAGTAGGCTTGCCAAATAGTCTATTGGAAGGGATCCAATAAGACAACTGTAGGTTACTAATACACAAGACCATAAGAGGGTTCAAAAGTCTAAAGGTGCCATAGGAGGTTTGGGAATTAGACTTAAGGAGGTGAACCATAAATGGTTGCAAAATTAAACCTGTTTCGATAGGATCGAAAAGGCCGTGTATTTAGTGGGAGCTCTTGAGCATCCAAGTTGAGAATGGAATTCTCAATGAAACGTTTCCTATAAAGGCCAAGTATGACGGTCTCTGATAAAGAGAACGATCGAATCTCGTTGGACGAAGATCGATCGAAGTTTCGCCCAATTACCTTAGCCCGTGTAGACGTAGACTCAAAATTGCCAACGTAAGGAACGTGGCACTTTGCTAGGAGTCACGCACAAGGAGCCATGGTTTGGCAAGCCTGTGTCCCGACAAAGTCCTTGAGCATGTAGAAGGATCCTACATACGTCAAGGGACTAGTGGGAGACAAATTAGACTCCTTGTCTAATTTGTACAAGTTTACGACAGAATTAATACTAACATTACTTAGAATCGCATTTCTTAAATTGATCATATTCCAAGTCCCCTTAAGAACGAACCCGAATGTCGTAAGAGGTACGAGTGATCGGGATATCTTCGGTCAAATTTGGATAGTAATCCAAATGACCTGCGGAACGTGATGTTGGACATCATAGTAGGATTTATGGAGAGGAGCCATAGAATCCACTAGGAAATTCAAACAAGGTTTGAAACACCGCATAACTGGAACATTTGTTTTGACGAGCTCATACGGAGCATGACTCGGTCTTAAACAACGTAGGTGATCAGTGGGAGTAGAAATGGCGTTCCAAGTGTTTAAGTGTGTAATATCTTGATTCATGGATGAATTCAAGGCATTAGGAATCACTAAAACACAAACCGTAACTCACGAAAATTCTCCATGACATTTTAGGGTTCCCACATACATATCATGAATTGAGTTTTTCAAAGATTCAGTCAGTGATAGACTGATGAGAAAACTCAAACATGTAGAGGGACAAGTTGTTCGAGACTCAGTCATAGTAAGACTGATGAGAAAACTTGGATACTATGCATAAAGCCATTCAAGACTTAGTCATGGTGGACTAATGAGAAGGCTTGGATGTTGAGTATCCCCTACGTCTTAACCCTAGGCAAACATATGATATGTTTACTCGGTGCATAGGAACCGATGTTGAGAGTACTTCTAGCATGACTCAACATAAATCGGTAATGCACTGAGGGGTTGAAAACAGCAATCAAGAACGATCCTTAGTACCTGAATAAGGACTAAAGATGTGTTCATGATGCACCGTCTGTTGAGAGTTGCTTTGGAAGGCTAAAGCGATACTAGCTTCCAGAGCATAAGTGAAAACCAGTTAGTCTCAAAGGTATGCACAGTCAGGCCCAATGACGAGTGCATCGGATAGTGGTCACTGATGAAGACCGCGTCCATAGGATGGACGTGGCGCCTAGCACGACCAAGCCATGTTCGCCTATATGGCAGGCAACTTGGCTATGGGAGTATTGGCACGAGATCTCATCACAAGATCCACGAAAATATTCTTAGACAACCACCATCTCTAGGAGGCAATGGTGGATAGAGGTAACACGGTTAGACCGTATTGCTTCGCAAGGAAATATAAGTGGACTCACAATACCTTAGTCGGTATCGTAGATTACTCATACTCAGAGGATTCTGAACAAAGTGGGTAATTGACTTATTGGTCAAGTGGGAGATTGTTAGAATAGGTGACCAGAAAGTCAATGGTATTGGCTGTTCTGAGAACCATTCGTCAATCTATGAACAAGTAATATTATTTTAATGAATGTAGTAAGGATTCATAGGCATGAGTTTGTTGTACTTACTGCTTGCATTGTTACGATGTCACAACAAACGCCCACAGACTGAAATAACATTTCGGGAAATTGGAACTACGCTTGGAGGTAGGTTCACGAAATCAATTTCGCCGAATCAGTCTGAAATACTCCAAGTCAAAGGAATCTCGAGAAAGGGCATCGAGAATCCATTTGAGACTTGCACTAAGCATCTGCTGTCGTGTTTCATCGACGGGTGACGAGGATCGTCTAAGCAGTGTTAGTGGGTCGGCCTGCTGGGGAGCGGCCGACTGAGGTGACTCGCGGGACTCGTCATATAGAAGCTACTCGGGCTTGGTCGGTATGACTCGTATTCCCGGTTCCGATAGTACGGGATTAGTCCTCAGACTTGAGGATCACGACAGTCCCTACATACTAAGGTTGTATCTTGGATCTGGTGAAATTTGACCGATTATATTACATGGTCATCATAAGCCTCGTCCACTGCAGTCGGAGTATGTAAGAACGGTGAATTCCAAGATAGGATCTGTCCCCTGTCAAAGGATATGACAGCAAGATCTCCTATGCGCTCGGAGATGGTTTAGACTCACAAAGTCTATGGCCATAGCACTTGATGTAGTGGGAAAGGATTTCCTACGTCGAGTTAAACCTATCTCGAGCATTATGCATAGTTGCCTAGCCAACGATGGGAACCGACCCCTAGACTAAAGGCCGGGAGACAGGCGACAGTAGGACCGTACCCGTACGTATCGAGCGTCGGTAGGACCGCACCTGCGTATAACTCGGAGCCTAAATGTTCACACCATAAATTCACCTAGTCTCTAGTGCCATGGACCGTTGCTAGATGGCCACCCATGGTAACGGACTACTTTGGTTAAGAAATAACAAAAAGTAGGTCCAAGTCTAGCTGAAAGGTGAACCTAAAGAGTCACACCCGCTACACCAAATGAAAGGAAATTAATTTTGGGAGAAGGTTTAATTTAATGGAATTAAATTATACTTCTTGGAGATTCAAGCCTCGATGAATTATTTGGAATAATCGGGCTTGAGTTCATAAATTAGATTTATGAATTTTATAAAGCATGGGCTTTTCTTTTAATTAGATTAAAAGGGTGAATTAATTAGTGGGCTTGGTATATTAAATAGGATTTAATATAAAGCCCATGGGA
Source organism: Sesamum alatum (assembly GCA_034509735.1). NCBI lineage: Eukaryota > Viridiplantae > Streptophyta > Magnoliopsida > Lamiales > Pedaliaceae > Sesamum > Sesamum alatum. The sequence goes on from JACGWO010000006.1 coordinate 18,650,285, forward strand.
CTATTTAATTTAGAATTAAATAATCCCATTCTATGGAATTAATTAATGGGCTTGGTATATTAAATAGGATTTAATATAAAGTCCATGGGACTATTTAATTTAGAATTAAATAAGTCCTTTCCATTAATTAATTAATGGGCTTAGTATATTAAATATGATTTAATATAAAGTCCATGGGAATATTTAATTTAGAATTAAATAGGCCCATTCTATAAAGCCCATCAAAATGGATGGACAAGATTTGATCTAGAGAATGATGAGATGAAGGGCCATGATTAATTTGACTTAATCAAAGCCTAATTTGACTAGGATTTGACTAGGTCAAAAATCCTAGTCAAAGTGTGTCTCTTTGGAAGAGTTTGAGAAGGAATAGGAATTCCATCTTCTATAAATACTTAAAAAAACACACACTCACACCTAGTATTCTCTACAACTCTCATCTCTCAATTCCCTCTCAATTTTCGTCCATCCCCTTTCTTTAATCTCCAAGAATATTACTTTGTTCTTCTTGATTTTATTCAAGTTAAGAACATAAGAGACATTGATTGCGTTAATTCATAGCGTGTATCGATGTCTCTTCTCCCCAAATAATTTCTTGCTAGCACGAGCGTTGTTTGCTTTCCGGTGGAGCGAGTGAGATGATTTAGAGGGTCTCTTCTTGAGATCTTGGTGCAAAACGGGGAACAATGCATGTAGCCGAACGAAGACAAAACTACAACCGGGTAGGTTCTTTAATTATGTTTTTCGTTTCTAATTCTATGGCCTCCATGGTGTGTTTTATTGAACATGAGATACACCGAACGCCCGGGAGAATCAAGGGCACACCCCTTGATTTGTTTATGTACGTTATGCATGTTTTAAATTCCATTTAATTATGCTTTGTAATTTTTTTTTATTACGCACTATTTCGCGCTTCCGCTATTCGCGTTAATCTCCCGGGACGATCCACATAATCTTTCACTATTGTAATATAAGACCACCCTAGACAGATCATAAACTCACTGCAGATTTAATGGGTCACATAGGTTGGCCTTGTGATCATTCAACAGGGACTATGCTATGTTTACTGCATTGGGCGCATTTATTTATCCTTTATAAATATTTTATATCTGTGTATGCAAAACATTAATGATGAGGTCTCGATCAATTATCAAATCATACTCTCACTTGGTTGGACCAAGTTAAATATTATGTCCATGATGAACTTGGATCAAAATGGTTGTGATCCGTCCAAGACTTCCATCCGAAGCAATATGGTAAGGAAGCTACCACTACCCAAATGTGGTCTCAATTGTTGTGAACAAAGGAATACACACTATTTCCCTATCTCACAAGTCGTTTGGGGTGACAGTTGAGGTACGATTTGATTAATGGGTTGAGTCTAACATTGAGTAACATGATTCACTTGAAGTACTCGGGTCATGCAAAGAGGTGAGGCATAACATCTTGGGAATCTCCTTAGATGAGAATGGCATTGGATATCTCCCATGAGGTTTTTTCCATGTGAATCATAAAAGCAGGGCATGAAAATCATGCTTATTGATCTCTAGGCCACTAGGAAATGATTTCTCGGAACCCCACTTGGGCATTCGTAGAAAAGTGGAGGGTTAAAGACTAAAGACCATGTCTTCAACTTGAACAATAATATTACTAGCATTTGTTGATTTCTACTTTATATTTCTTAAATGTAGATATGTCTAAGATGTAAGGAAACGTGGATCGTCCCGAGAGAGGTCGTGTGCGGAAGCGCGATGTATTAAAACATTACAAAACGTAAACATGCATAAAATGATAGAATTAAATAACCGATCAAGGGGCGTTCTCTTGAATCTCTCGAGCGTTTGGTGTATCTCATGAATAAAAGAAAAGAATCATGCTATATTCATGGAGGTCATAGGGTTGGAACAAAAGAAAACACTATAAGTGTTACTTACCCGTTGTAGACTTCTTCGTATGGCTACACGCGTTGTTTCCTGATTTGCCACCTTGATCCTAACGTAGGAATCCTCTAAATCATCCATTCAATTCACAAGATCATGATTCCCTCGCGCTAGCAAGAGATCAAGAGAAAAGGGAGAACCAATCGATCAAACGCTATTAGTTAACGTGATTGATTATTCGTATGTTCCCTTGTATCAAAGACAAGAGAATAGGAAGAATCTTTTGAGGTGGTGAGAGAGTGATGGACGAGAGAGATAGAGGGAGGGGGGGGGCTAGGTGTGTGTGTGTGAGATGAGAGAGTTGTAGAGATTAGTGTGTGTTGTGTGTGTGTTTGAATATTTATAAGAAAGAGTTTTTCCTAATCCTACTCAACCTCTTCCAAAGAGGCACACCACAATCAACTAGGACTTTGACCTAGTCAACCTAGGCTTTGATTAAGTCAAACTTAATCCTAGCCCTTTATCTCATCTAGCCTCAAGATTCGATCTCGTGCGTCCATCCTTTGATGGGCTTTATGGAATGGACTTTTAAATCCCATTTAAATAGTCCAATAATTCCTAATGGGCTTGTAGTAAATATCATATAAATACTTATGCCCGAAGTTAATATTTCTATCTTTATCCTACTTAAAGACGAAAATAGCCCATTCCCTCAATTGATAATTCCAATTTATGAATCAAGCCTAATTAACCCAATTAATATTTAAAGGCTTGACACTCCAAAAGAGAACCAATTTAATCTAATTAAATCTTTTGATCTCCTGGAATTAATTTCAAATTAATTCCTCCGTTTCTGGTGAATTGTGTGTCAATATCCAATCATCACATGATAAGAAGAATTCGTCCGTCACCATGGGTGGCCGTCTAGCAACGGTCCATGGCACTAGAGACTAGGTGAAATTATGGCCTGAACATTTAGGTTCCCGAATTCGTATGAGCATGGTCCTTCCGTCTACTATCTCACAGATATTAATCTAGGGTATGGATCTTGGATGTCGATACCCATTCTTGACTTAAGCCTACACTCGTTCAGCCACTGAAACGTCACTGGGATCTTATCCCACTGTTCAGTCACTGTGGCCACAGATTTTATAGAGAACGAGTCTCAGAGTATAAGTGAGACACTTCAATCGTTTGATAGGACACGGATTTTGTCTTGGGACTTACCGTCCACATTACACATCTTGACTGTACTAGATAGAGCTTATAGCAACCAAGTCTCCGGACTTGGTAGCCTCTTGCCAAACTTAAGATACAGACATGGTGTGCATGTAACTGCCGTAGTCCCTCAAGTCCGAGGACTAATCTCGTACTGTCAGAACCAGGAATGCAAGTCATACCGACCAACCTACTCAAGGTTTTCCATATGACGATTCCTGCAAGTCACCTAAGTCAGCCTGCACTGAGCTGGCTAACCTACTAATATTGCATGGACGATTCTCGTCACTTGTCGATAAAAACGCGACTGCAATCAAGTCTCAAATGGATCCTCAATACCCAATCTCAAGGTCCTTTATCTTGGAGTATTTCAGACCGATCCATAGAAGTTGATTTCATGACTGCCAACCTATGCGCGGTCCAGCTTCTTGAATTAATTCAGTCTATGGGCTTTGTTGTGCATTGAACAGTTATAGGTATTGAATAGTAAGTGAACACAAAACAAAGTATAAAAGTCGTAACTGAACATCACTTTTATTCAAAATGAATTATTTATATCACGAATGTCAGAGACGGGTTATATAAACCTAACTAGATTGGCTTCACGATCACCTATTCTAACATAAGAATCCTTTAAACAATATTTTGGAGACTAACAAATTCAATAGTATGAACTATAATAACTGGATGTGGAATCTAAGGATTGTCCTAGATTTCGAGAACTAGGGCTATGTCTTGGTCAAGCCACTCCCTAGGGCCTTGTCAGAAGGTTCATCACCCGGAGAATGTTTAACGTTTGAGAAGTGGATTGATGACAAACGGAAGGTTCGCAGTGTCATATTCACTTTGATGTCTAACAACATCCAGAAGCAATATGATAGGTCGGATGACGTCTCCTCCATAATGCTCCCAATGAAAGATAATTATGTGGTTCTGGACCTGCATATTAGATATGCCGCGAAAATCATTCTTTAGGCCAAGTTAGCTGAGGGGTCCTCTGTAGAAAGTCATGGGATCACGATGCTCTCCCTAGTGGAGAAACTCGAGAATCTAAAAATTGGGCTTGACTATGATAGGTACATTGACGTAATCCTTCAGTCACTTCCTCCATCCTACAACCCTTTTATTGTTAACTACAACATGCATGAGCTTGAGAAGTCAATTCATGACTTGATTAATCAACATGTTGGTCCAATACAAGGCAACACCTTGTAGGGTCTACGCCAACAGTATTGGTAAGAGAGGCTTTGACCTCCAATGAGAATGGCAAGAGAGTTGGACGCTGGAAGAGGAAGAAGGAAAGAGGAAGGTTGTTGCAGCCACTGCTTGCGCTCCTAGCATCCTTGTTGCCCAATAGGAATGGACACAAGGAAAGGGAAGGCCCATAGTTCACTGTGGTTAAAAGCAAATGATGTCTGCATGAATTGGCAAATGAAAGGGCATTGAAAGAGGAAGTGCCCACAAATCCTCTCCAATCAAGGTATGTTTGTGATTGAAGTAAATATGATAACTAATTATGTTTCATGGATATTGGATACCAGATATGGTGCTCACATCTACAATGATTTGCAGGTGCTGCAAAGAAATAGAAGGCTAACTAAGGATGAGATGATCTTGAGATTAATCGATGGCAAGGCCGTTGCTGAGAAAGCCGTAGGATCAATCGAGTTGTCCATTAGTGATCATGTTAGGATTGCACTTAAAGCTTGTTTCTATGTACCCAACATGATTCAAAATATTTTTTCTATTCCCATCTTGGATAAAGAGGGATATAATTTCACCATCAATAAAAACAATGTTTCTATTTTAAATTTGGTGTTTCTCATTTGTTTGGTACATTAGTGAATGGTCTATACATACTTCAATAGTCTAATTATGACTTCCCAACACAAATGAAAATTTGATAATCAAGCCAATACACAAATTTGAAATGCCAGGCTAGGTCCTATTTCTAAAGATAGGATTAGGAGGTTGGTAGACTCAAAGAGTCTAGAAATATACAATTTGGATGATCTACCAACTTGTGAGTCCCATCTGAAAGGGAAGATGACCAAGAAGTCCTTTGTTGGACAAAATGTGGTAGCCGACGATCTATTGGATCCGCTTCATATAGACGGTTGTGGATCACTAAATACACAAGCCCAGGGAGGGTACTCGTACTTCATAACCTTTACCAATGATTACTCACGATATGGTTATGTTTACTTTATGAGGAAAAAGTCTGAAGTCTTTGGAAAATTTAAGGAATATAGACTTAAAGTTGAGAACCAAACCAGTCGAAAGATCAAGGCCCTTCGATCGGACCGAGGAGGTGAGTATTTGAGTGGTGAATTCCTTGGTTACTTAAAATAGAATGGGATTCTCTCTCGGTGGTCTCTTCTTGGAATATCTCAGTTGAACGGTGTATCTGAAAGGAGAAACCAGACCTTGTTGCACATGGTCCAGTCCATGACTAGTCTTATCAACCTACCATTGTCCTTCTGCGGATATGCTCTTGAGATGGCGGCCAAGCTTCTTAATATGGCTCCATCTAAGAAGGTGCCCCAAACGCCATATGAGATATGGCATGGCAAGCCTGCCTCCTACAAGTACTTGAGAGTGTAGGGTAGCCCCGCATACGTCAAGAGGTTAGTCATACAAACTAGACTCGAGGCCTAGTTTATGCAGGTTTGTAGGATATTCAAAAGAAACTACGGGGTATTATTTCTATGATCCCTCCAAGCAAAAGATCTTTATCTTGAAAAAAGCAGTGTTCCTGAAAAAAGGTTTTCCATCGAATAGTCAACCCGATGAGATACTCCTTGAGGAATCAAGTCAACAAAGACATCCTCTGCACCTACAGTTCCCACTCATACTGTTCCAATCCATCGTAGGTCAGCTAGAGTATCCCAACCACTTGATAGGTATGGGCTTCTGGGCCTGACTGGTCACTGATAATGATCCAAAGATATATGGAGAAGCAATGTCGGACATCAACTCAGATAAGTGGCTTGAGTCCATGAGATCTGAAATGGACTCGATGGGTTCAAACTAGGTTTAGACCTAGTAGACCCACCCAAAGGCACTAAACCTGTTGGTTGTAAATAGGTCTACAAACGTAAACTTTGAGCTGACGGGGAGGTGACAACCTTCAAGACCAGGCTTGTGAGGAAAGGTTGTACTGGACGACCTGGGGTCGATTTTAAGGAAGCCTACTCGCCCGTAGCAATGGCCAAGTCCATTCGGATGTTGCTTGCTTTAGCAACATGGTATGACTATGAAATATGGCAGATGGACGTGAAAATAGCCTTGCTTAACGGTTTCATTGAGGAAGAGATCTATATGGATCAGCCTAAGGGTTTCACATCTGTTGGAGAAGAGCAGAAGGTTTGTCGTCCCTCAACCTCCATCTATAGCTGCAAACAAGCTTCATGAATCTGAAACATACGTTTTGATGACGTCATGCAGGGATATGATTTCATCAAGAACGAGTTTGACCCTTGGTTCCGTACTTTGTACTTTACGTGGACGGCATCTTGCTTGTTGGGAATGATGCTAAGATGTTAGGTGACACTAAAGTATGGTTGTCTACTCAGTTTCCATAAAGGATATGGTGAGGCTTCCTACATCCTTGGCATCAAGATCTACGGGGATAGATCTAGATGGATGTTGCAATGACCCCATCCTCGTATATTAGAAAGTCTTGAAGAGATTCGAGATGGAGAATTCAAAACGAGGATTCCTTCCTATGAGGCATGGAATTAAGCTATCCAAGAAGCAGTTTTCCAAGACTGATGGGAGCTTACGTGGATTTCGGACATCCCCTAGACTTCAGCCGTAGGCAATATTTAGTATGTTGTCCAGTACACTAGGCTTAACGTCGCTTTCACTTTGAGCGTGATAAGCCGATATCATGCGTGTGCCAGGAAGTATACTGGAGTGTAATCAAGACCATACTTCGTACCAGAAAAGGATTAAAGATATATTCTTGATCTACGGTAGTGGAGAACTGATATTGGAAGGCTACAACGATTCTAGCTTCCAGTCGGACGATGATGATGCCAAGTCTCTACCAGGTTTTGTATGCAAGGAGAATGGTGTGTGGTATTAGAATAGGTGACCATGAAGCCAATCTTATTAAGCTTATGTAACCTATTTATGACGATATGGTGTTTAAATAAAGTTTATGAATAAAAATGATATTCATATTTGGCGTTGATACTTTGTTTGTGTTCACTTAACTGCCTTACATTACAAATTGTTCAATGCAAAAAAACAAACCCACATACCGAAAGGTTAATCCAAGAAACTGGACTGCGCATAGGATGGCAAGTCATGAAATCAGTTTCTATGGATCAGTCTGATATACTCCAAGTCGAAGGACCTCGAGATAGGGTATCGAGAGTCCGTTTGAGACTTGCACTAAGCGATTGTAGTCGCGTTTCATCAACAAGTGACTAGGGTCGTCCATAAAATGTTAGTGGGTTAGCCAGCTTGGTGTCGGTTAGCTGAGGTGACTCGTGAGAATCCTCATATGGGAACCGCGAGTGGGTTGGTCGGTATGACTTGAATTCCCAGTTCCAACAGTATGGGGTTGGTTCTCGGACTTGAGGGACTACTGTGGTCACATGCACACCATGCCTGTATCTTAAATTTGGCAAGAGGCTACCAAGTTGAGAGACTCGGTTGTCATAAGCCCTATCTAGTACAGTCAAGGTGTGTAGTGTAAACAGTAGGGCCTAACAGAGGATCCGTCTCTTGTCAAAAGGATTGACAGTAATATCGCACTTACACTCTGAGACTCGTCCTCCAGTAAATCTGTGGCCACAGTAACTAAACAGTGGGATGAGATCCCTGTGACGTTTGGTATGGACGAGCCAAAGCTTTAGTTAAGAAGGGGTACCGACATCTAAGGTCCACACCCTAGACTACAGCCGTGAGGTGGTAGATGGAAGGACAAGCGTACTGGAGAAACTAAACGTTCACGCCATAATATTCACCTAGTCTCTAGTGCCACGGATCGTTGCTAGACGGCCACCCATGATGACGGACGAATCCCCATCATAGGATGATTGGAAATTCAGCCAAGTCTAGCTGAGGGTGAACCTAAAGAGTCACACACAATCCACCTGTAACCCGAGGAATTAATTTGAAATTAGTTCTAGGAGATAGAACAATTTAATTAGATTAAATTGGTTCCCTTTTTTTGGATTGTTAATTCTTTTAGTTGGATTAAATGGAATTAACTAATAAATAGGATTTATTAAAATTGAGGAAATAGGCTCAAAATTATTTAATTATTTAAATCCCAATGGATTATTTTAAATTTGATTTTAAATATTCCATAAAATCCATCTAGTGATGGACGGATGAGATCGAACGGAGAGATTAATGGCCAAAATTAAGTTTGACTTAGTCTTTAGCCTAAGTTGACTAGGATTTTACTAGGTCAAAATTCTAGTCAACCTATGCCTCTTAGTGAGAGTTTGAAGAGGAATAGGAGAATTCCTCTTCTATAAATTCTCATAGAGACACACACACAACATGATCTTCTCTAGCACACACACACACACACACACACACACAGGGCACCTCTCTCTCTCTCTCGTCCACCTGGTCTCCACTCTCCAAGAATTGTCCAGTTCCTTGTCTTTGATACAAGAGAACTCTAGGCAAATCGATCACGTTAATTCATAACTCTAGGTCAATCTGTCCTCCTATATTCCTCTTGATTTCTTGCTAGCACAGGGATCAAGATCCGGTGGATTGCATGGACAATTTAGAGGGTTCCTAATTTGAAATCTTGATGGCAAAACGTGGAACAACGCGTGTAGCGGCATGAAGAAAACTACAACGGGTAAGTCATGTGTTTCTTTCGTTACAACCCTATGGCCACCATGAACGTAGCATGTTTTACTTTTCTTATTCATGAGATACACCGAATGTCCGGGAGGTTCAAGGGAACACCCCTTGAATGTGTATTTTATTTTCGTTTATAACATGTTTAATTTTCATGTTTTAATTATCGTGCTTCCACATTCGCGCTCCCTCCAGGGACGCTCCACGCTCGCTTTCATGTGGCTACTTGGCAAAGTTCCAAGCAGGTTGCCTCAGCATATTCCACCACGGAAGTTGAATACATAGTAGCTTCGGAAGCTACTAAGGAGGCGCTTTAGATGAAGAACTACATGCAAGAGTTGGGTGTAGTTAGGGATGGCAATGGGTTTGGGTCCAACCAGGACTTGGACCCGGACCTTGTTAGAATAGGTGACCAGAAAGCCAATAGATTTGGCATTTTGTAACCTATTTGACAACTTGATGTAATGTAATATTATGTAATGAAGGAAATGAGTGTTCATTACCATTGGTACTATCTTTGTTGTGCTCAATTTCCGTATGTTAAATGTTGTTTTACATATATCACAACAAAGCCCACAGACCACGATGTGTTAATTCCACTTTTGAAATGAGAAAAAATTAGACTTCTTCCCAAAAGAGCATGGCCAAAAATTGCTCCTTTTAGAAGCTCTAAAATCGGCCATGCATGGCCTTTGATGAGTGTTGACTTGTCTCTTTTGGTAAGGGACAAATCAATTCCAATCAAGCCTCTTTCATTTGGTATGATTAAATCATACCATATGAGATGGTAGGCTTGATTGATGATTAGTGGGGATTGATTGAAATGTATATAGACATTTCAATAATCACATTAATTAATTATATATATATGTATATACTATCATCAAAGCAAGAGGATCTTAATTCATCTTTTTCTAGGAAAAAGAAGAACACACACTCTCTAAAACTCTCCCAATTTTCAGCCCTCTCTCTCTACACAAACCACCCTCTTTGTTCTTCAGTGATCTAGGATCATCTTGAAGAACAAAGCAAGATCAAGAAGAAACACTAACATAATGGTGTTGTCTCTTCTTGGATCCTACCCTCTAACATCCGTTTTTCTCTAGCAAGAAAATGAGATCTCTCCCGGTGAGTGTGGACTTCGTTAGAGAGTTCATACATTTGAACTTGATGAACATTTGCCAAGGAACAACGCTCGTAGTCGTACAACAAAGAAAACTACAAAAGGTAATATTTAGTTTACGCTCTTGTAGTTTCTTTAATAATTATCTATGCTCTATATGATACATATATTGGTTTATTATCATATTCTACAAGAATGCCCAGTTGAGCATCCAAGGATACACCCGTTGGGATCTTGATGATATGCTTTATTCATGCAATTTTTAAAATATCGCTTCCGCTCACGGTCCCAGGCGGATCCGCTTGTCCTTCAGACCTGCCCCAATTGGGGCGGGTTTTGATGCCTTATATGGGTCCCCGAGGCAGGTCTGGGTCTTATTGATTAGGACCTAGACCTGTCCCGGTTACTATTATTTTTTATAATTTTTGTATTATTTATATATACTTATATAAAATATATTTGCACTTATATAAAATATATTTGTACATATATAAAAATATGTATAATTTATACTTATATATAAGACATAAATCTAATTTTTTTATAAATTAAAATAATAATATAAAAAGTTTATAAATATTTTAATTTTTTGTAAGTAGCAGATATTTTAATATTTTTAATATTTCAAATGCTAAAACATGCACATATAAATTTAAAATATATATTAAATTTTCAATAATATTATGTCTCATATTTATAAAATTATGGTAGTATTATTTTTTAAAACTTATTTTTTTACTATTTTAAAAATACTAATCGGGTCTGCCAAGTCCACTGGGTCCAACTCGGTCAATCCGGGTTTGGGTCTGGGTTTTTATTTGCGGGCCGGGTCTCCGGTTCTGGAAAACCCGTACCAGACCCGCTCCTTTGCCATCCTTAGGTGTAGTACCTAACATTGCTGAAACGGTACTTATCTTCAGTTATAACAATGGGGCTATAGCACAAGCAAAGGAAACGAGATCTCATCGTTGATCCAAGCATATTCTTAGATGCTACCATATGCTCAGAGAGATCGTTGGCGAGGTTATGGTTAGATGAACTGAGTCAGCTCAGCAAAAAACACAACAGATCCACTTACTAAGCTACTGTCACAAATTTGTTCATACTCGGCATCTAGATAAGATGGGCTTGAAAACAATAGGTGATTGGCTTTAAGACCAAGTGGGTGTTAAAATAGGAGACCAAAAATCCAATTAGATTGGGCTTTATGTAATCTATTTAACAAACTCGAGATAATGTAATATTATATATAATGAATAAAAAAATATTCATTATTCGGCTTTATATTTGTTGTGCTCATTTTACATTTACATTGTATTAACATTACCACAAAGCCCACAGACCATGTAGACAACTCATGCAGTTGGACCACGTATTGGATTGTGGTTATAAAATCAACTAATAAATGGTTTGGTTTGAAACGTTTCAAGTCAAGGACCTCGAGATAGGACATCGAGTGTCTTGTTGAGACTTGTGCTATGTGTTGTATTCATTGAATGATTCTCGCATTTCATCAGCGACATACGCGTGACGTCTATACGACCTTACTAGATTAGTCGACCGGAGTCAAGCTAGTTGAACTAACTCGTGGGGAATCGTCATATGGGAACCTTGGAAGCTTGGTCAGTATGACTAAGAGTTCCGCGACTCCGGTAGTATAGGAGTAGTCGACAGTCATGTGCACATAATGGTTGTATCTTAGATCTGGCGAGAGGTGTTCATGTCACGAACATATTCATCATAAGCCGTATTTAGTGGAGTGAGAATGTGTAGCAAGGACAGTGTGTTTGAAGAAGAGAATCCATCCCCTGTCAGTATGTGACAGAGATATCTCCTATGCATTCGGAGCCCATTTATGCTTTATGAAACTGTGGCCATAGTGATTGGTGGAATCAGACATGATTTTCTATGTCGATGCAATTGAGCAAACGCAATCTCGAGCATCCATTATAATTTCTTAGTCCAGGATAGGAATCAACACCCAATTCCATGCCCTAGACTTAGGCAGGGAGAAGGTAGATGGAAGGACCATAATCGTACAACAATCGCGAGTCTAAATGTTCACACATGCAATCAGCTAGTAGTGCCATGGACTGTTGCTAGAAGGCCACCCATGGCAATGGGCTTGTGTTGGACACAAGGACAAGTCCAATTGAGGATGAACTTGAAGAGTCACTCACAAATCACCGAGAAGGTGAAGGAATTAACTTGGAGTTAATTCCAAAAGATAATAAATAATTAGATTATCTATTCATGCGAAGTCCATTGATGAAAGGCCTAAATAATGTATTGGGATTACACTGATTAATAAATAGAATTTATTAATTAAGAGGATTATAGGCTTAAGTCTTTAATTGGATTAAAAGACTTTGGGCATAATTAAATTTGGTCATTGAATTAAAATAGATTTAATTAATTGGATTTATTGGACTTGTTCTAATTAGAGCAACACCTGGCGAGCAAATACAAGCCACAAATTGCATGCATAGTGGTTTCAGCCTCAGTCTGACACCGGAAGCATGTAGAGGTTCCTCCTAGACGCATTCTAGAGGTGCTATACAGAGTTGGAAGAATTCCCTTGTAAGCTCTCCACCCAAACATCTTCACCTTCAGAGAAACAGTAGCTCGCCAATTGAATTTCCATCCACCCACTTACATTCCTAGTGAAGAACCTGGCCGAGTTTCCAAGGATGCAAAGGCTATATGATACCCACTTTTAACATAATAAATGCCAGATTTTGTGTAATGCCAAATTCTCTCATCCAAACTTCTAAACTGTGGGAGCTGAATGTTCAGAATTTGCTCAGCATCATCTTGTCTAAAAATGAATCCAACGAGATCTTCCTTCCACTGCCTCACATCATGATCAATAAATGACACATCAGAAGCAAACCTCCACTCCTGCTGAACTAGGGTGATAAATCGAAATGTCGAAGCCCTTGGAATACAACGATCCAAGCTAACTCGAACATGTACCCCAAAAGAAATCCTCCACCAAGAACCTGTTTCAATGAGGGGATAGAGCTATGAATACTCCGCCATGTAGCTGAAGGATGATACCCTATTTGAGCATCAAGAACCAATATTTTCATAACCGGGTTGAAGATCGAACTGGTCAAGTTACTAGACCAAAATCCACAACCCAAGAACCACATTCTATACTTCAAAAATTAAAGCACAGATTGTTACCTGCAGTCTCCTCTATCTCTTCCAGTCTCACACAGTTAGTCCTTGCAGTGTCAAATAGCGTGTTCATTTGATGTGTTTGTGCCATGGAAACCTCCTTCATCATCAATTTCCTCAACTCAGCCTTTACCATGTCTGCAAGGCTAAAGTTAGGTCCTCGTGGAGCAAGGTCTTGAAGCTGATCCTCCTTCACTAGTGTACCTTCGATTGCAGCAACAAACCCCTTTCCTTTTCCCGCTCCCTTTTTTCGTTTATCTATGAGCTCCTTGTACCAGTCTGGAGTTCCAGTGAGCTTAAAGCATTGTTCCCTTGAGTGCCCTAGTTTTCTGCAGTATTCACATATGGTGGATCTCTTATAAACTACACCTTTACCTTTCCAGACTCTCTATTGCACCTGGTAAATAGCTCCTCCATCAGGCATGTGGATCTGTGTTTGCAACTGTTTTTTGACTCTAAGGACCATGGAGAAGGCTTTCTGAACGTGTGGCCTCGGCTCCATGAGTAGGATTTGGCTCCTCACATGCTCAATGTATTATGTAAACCCGTCAGAAACCTCATAAGCTGACGAGAACCTTCCTTATCTATGATCTGCCTATGTGCAGCGCACTCACAAACAGGCACCGGATCCAAGAAGGTCAATTCGTCCCACAGCATCTTGATCTTAGTAAAGTACGTCGTAACGAAATTTCTCCTTGTGAGATAGAAGAGATCTCACGCTCCAGATTGTATATCATAGGGCCATTACTGCCACCGTATCTAGCCTCCAACTCAAGCCACAAGCTCCTTGCAGAAGACACATAAATGAATGCATCGACAATATCCTTTGACACTAAGTTTAGTATCCAAGTTATTACCATATAATCCATGTAGATCTACTCATCCAGCTCCTCAGAATAGTTTGTTGGCCGAGTTGCTCTACCGTCGATAAAGCTGAGATTCTTCTTAGCTCCAAGAGCAAATCTGATTGCTCTACTCCACACCAAGTAATTATCTCCAACCAGAGGAGAAGAAACTAACATCAAACCTGAGCCTTCATTTGGCTGAGGATTTTCCAGGTCCTGCCTCGCTTGCTCGTCGAGGCTCCATTCATCTGAGATCCAGGTAGATTGGTCGTCATCCCCATCGGACGTTAGGAACACAACAAAAATACTATGCAATTACGCGGTGTGTAGAGTCCTTCTCTAGAAGGCTCTGATACCATGAAAACCATGGTAAAAGATAAAGCATAAATCTATGAACGCCATAGCTAAATAAAGCGAAGGTTTGTATTTTCTGTATCAGAGTCAAAATTCAATTGAAGAACAAAACCTCTCCTCCTTAAATAGGCGAATTAGCATGTAACTAATTCTGCTAACGACATAACCGCTGCTAACCAACTAACAGATTGTGCCACATAAGCGCCACGTTAACTAATGAGAGAAAGAATAAAAGAGTCTGTACCCACATGGACCTGGCTAACTAACATGTTGCTAAAATATAAAAATGCGATTTACAGGAACGAGTTCTTCTATAGCCATCTATCCAGCATCATCAAATAAGCGATCATCATCTTCCTCAAATGCAACAGCGCGTTCAGACGCACAAGGATTCACAACACTCTATCCTACCAAGTATTTCATATTCGTTTACAACTGAGGTGCAAGATGAGCCGTGTCAATTTGCGATGCTCAACTCGAGATCGAAAATTTCAAGTTCGAATTCAAGTCCAAGCATTTGTGTTCGCAGTGCGAATTTTTCTCTATTTTTTAATATTTTTTATTATTCTTAAATATTCTTATATATTTAATATTATATCAAATTCATATTTGATAAATCATCATATATTAGTATATTACTAATATTAGAATTGTATTTAATCAACCCATCCCCAACCACTCAGACCCGGTCCAACACATTTTCTTTAAACTTCTCTCTCTTTCTAATAAAGAAATTAATAAATAAATGTTGAATTTTTTATGGTTTGTTATAAATATAAGGGTGTTTTTCGGTCTGCCTCTAATGATCTAAGAGGGGGTATTTATAGGGAGGCCGGATCTGAAAGTATTATTTCAGATCCGTCTGTGATTGACAGGTGTCTTATGCATTAAGACACATGGCTGGAGTCATCTCCAGACGTATTACATGAATGACACGTGTTGCTGTATGTGTGACACGTGTTGCTTTGACTCGGTCAAAAATTTTCGACTTTGTTTTCTTCCGGCATTATGCTGTCATGTAGGCGGAGTATAAATCCGGCCATGTAGGCGGAAGACGAGAGATACCAAAAATATACAAAAATCGCCAAAAATCCGACCATGTAGGCGGAATGTAAATCCGACCATGTAGGCGAAAGGCGATCAAAATAAAGGAGTATCTTAAATTGTGATCTATATAAAGAGAATTTAAATGAATAGGAATAGAGTAAATTTGGGAACCTTTTACGCTCCGTTAAATTAATAAGTACGAATTCAGTCTTAAAACACCACCAAAAGGCCCACACAACGCCATATTTGGCAAAACCGGGCAGCAGTGGTAAAACAGACTTCCTTCATCCTCATAATTTAAGGGAACGACCCAAAGGGTCTCCTTTCCATATTCATTTATTTTCCCCGTATATTTATCATAAATTTAAAATACTTTTTTTTTTTTTTTTTTTTTTTTTTTTAGAACCTTGCCATCTTCGTTGTCATGGATAATTCAACAGTATGAACTTAGCCTTCCATTAGGCTAAAAGCAAAATTAAAATGAATACAAATACAATAAATAAATACAATAATTTAAAGTAAAAAACTTACAGAAGTGTAAACTCGTACACAAAGCTGAAATCTTATTTAGTGAGGGACAAAGAAGGTGATATACATGTACAAGGGTGTTTTTCGGTCTCCCTCTAATGATCTAAGAGGGGGTATTTATAGGGAGGCCGGATCTGAAAGTATTATTTCAGATCCGTCTGTGATTGACAGGTGTCTTATGCATTAAGACACATGGCTGGAGTCATCTCCAGACGTATTACATGAATGACACGTGTTGCTGTATGTGTGACACGTGTTGCTTTGACTCGGTCAAAAATTTTCGACTTTGTTTTCTTCCGGCATTATGCTGTCTGCTTTCATTTCTTCATTATTTTGGAGAAATTACTTTCTTCCGATTCTTCTTCGGATCTTTTGTGGTAATCTATCCTTTGTTCCTCTGAAGATTCAGAAGTCCCAACTTTTGATTTTGCTTTCAAAGCAGTCCTGATTCCCTGAAATAGTTGATCAAGGATAATTTCGTGGTTGGATTCTTCAAATGGGTCTTGTGATTCCCCTGCTAAACAAGAATACTTATTTTCTTCATCTTTGGAAGAGGTTTCCATTGGGGACTCTGCTCCTGTCAGATTTCGTTTGAGGTCTTTCTGGACTTGATTGAGATATTCCTCAATCATTTGTTCTTTAGAGATAATACCTCTCTTGCTCCTGATTCTTTGCGATATTTGCTCGAATGGGCTAGGAGTCTGATTTTCTTCCTTCTCCAGGAGTGCTTTGTATTCTTGGAGTTTTTCCTCCATTTCATCAAGTGCTTCTTGACAAAAATATTTTTTTGTTTCCGGATTGATGAGCATTAATTTACTCCAGAATTTAGAACAAGATTTCCTTTTAATACAAGGAATTTTTTGTAAGGTCATTCCTACTTCAGGTAGCCATTTCCAAATCCATGGAAGTGAGAATTCCATAAAAAAGAAGAATGAGGCCATTCCTTCAATCCATTTCTGTGATTTTTCCGCCTGGATAATTTTTGGCGAACAATTGATCCATTCCGTATAATAACCCTGGAAAATTTCAGGGAGTATAGAAATTGGAGGACCATAATTTAACCACCATTGAAATACCCAATTTGGTACTTCTTGTTGGAAAACTAATGGACAAATTTTGAAAAACCATGTGTGTTTTCTCTTATAATTTTCATAGAGAAAAGTTTTGTTGAATGCTTCAACATAGTCCCAATAATTAAATTTTATTGGGGATTTAGACTCTGGATGAATATATTCTTTTTCACCTAATGGGTTAATTCCCCATTCAACAGCAGTAATGAATTTTTTTATTACTGCTTTTGAGTAATTAAATTCTTTTCCATTATTGGAATAAGTGTGAGTAATTTCAACACTTTGCATTGCTTTCAGGATACACTCATAATGAGCCCTTGGTTTATATGAACCTGCTGTGAATGCTGTCACATCCAGATATCTTTTCATTAGATACCATGGATCTTTTTCCCACCTTAAATCCTCATTTTCCAGAAGTATAATTACTTCCTGATGTTCACTAAATTTATAGTTTACTAACTCATCTTCTTCTTCCAATATTTTAGCATAAGATACTGAAGAAGATGATACTTCTTCGGCGGCGATTTTTTTCTGCTCCTTTTTAAATATGAGGAATTGCTGGAAGAGCTCATTTTCTTCCTCAGAGACTTTATTGTATCTTCCTATTCCGGAAATGTTGTCTTTAATTAATGATCTGTTACCTTGGCGTATAATTTCGCCTGGTCTAAATCTACCTCCTCTCTGATTGGAGGAGTTTCTGCCTCTTC
The DNA here is from genome assembly GCA_034509735.1 of Sesamum alatum. Classification (NCBI taxonomy): domain Eukaryota; kingdom Viridiplantae; phylum Streptophyta; class Magnoliopsida; order Lamiales; family Pedaliaceae; genus Sesamum; species Sesamum alatum. Next base: position 18,668,078 of record JACGWO010000006.1, read on the forward strand.
CTCTTTGAGGAAGCATTCCTGCAATAAAAGGATTATTCATTTAACCGGCATAATATCCTGCAATTTTTTGGTGATACAACAAATTTGCTATCCAAATATTTTTTATGCGATAATGATAAGACATGTCTGCATTTGGATGTTGAATAAGAATTTCCGAAATAATTTTTTTTCTCTCCTCAATCTTTTTTCTTATTATTCTCTGAATTCTTTTAAGTCGTGCCTTATATTCAATAGGCTCATCCCAAAATTCAAACCTATATACAGGCCATTTTAGTCCATTCATCCAATAACTTTCTCCTTCAATCCTATCTTCAACCCAATAATCTGGGATTTTAGAGGAGGTACTTACTCCTATAAAGAATTCTCCTCCAATCCAGTTAAATTTACCAATGTCTGTGTTCATTTAGATATTCTCTTGATAAGAAGTCAGGAAGACTATTAGTCTTTCCTTTAATATGTTCTATTGTAAAATTAAATGGAGCTAAATGTGCTTGCCATCTAGCAAACATTTGTTTAGAAACATCATGCTTAAAGTCTTTGTTAAACATAAACTTAGCAGCAGAACAATCTGTTCTGATAATAAATTCTTGGTTTAATAAGTCATCTTGGAATTTTAAAACACATTTAACAATAGCAAGAACTTCTTTAGCCACTGTAGCATAATTTAATTGGGCTGCTTTCCATTTTCCAGAATGGAATCTAACTAAATATTCTTGTTTATTATTATCGATTTGTTTTAATATTCCTCCAAATCCTATTTCAGAAGCATCTGTTTCTATTATTTTCTTCCAATTAGGATTTGCTAGTGTTAGACATGGTAATGATTTAACCTTCTGTTTTATTAGCCTAACTGCTTTAGTGTGATCTTCTGTCCATTCCAATGGATTTTTCTTGAGCCTATCATATAATAATGCTGTGTCTTGTGCAAGATTTTTGTAATATGGAGCTATATAATTTAGGCTTCCTAAAAATCTCTGTAATTGAGTTCTATCAATAATTTTATCCGAAAATTTATCTGCAAATTCTATGCATCTGTTAATGGGAATTATTTCTCCTTTTTCGATATTGTGACCTAAAAATCTTATCTTAGTTTGGAAGATACTCATTTTTGGTTTAGATATTACTAATCCATTTTGAATGACTATCGTTTTAAACATTTCTAAATGTTTAAAGTGGTCTTCTATGTTATTGGAGAAGACTAAGATGTCATCAATATAAACAATAATAAAGTTCGAGAATTGGTTAAAAATATCATTCATGATATTTTGGAATTCTGAAGGCGCATTTTTCAGACCAAAAGGCATAACATTCCACTCATAATGGCCAAAAGGAACTGTAAATGCAGTTTTATATCTATCTGATTCACTTATCTGAATCTGCCAATATCCTGATTTTAAGTCAAATTTTGAAAAAATTATTGCCTTATGCAATCTATCTAAAAGATCTTTTTTATTGGGGATTGGATACCTTATCCATTTTAAAACTTTATTGAGGGGCTTATAATTGATAACAAGTCTAGGTCTCCCTCTTTCCTGTTCTGCATGTTTATTAACATAAAAAGCAGTACATGACCAAGGTGATTTAGAGGATCTAATTAGTTTTTTATCTACTAATCCCTTAATCTCCTCTTTGCATAACTCTAGATATTCGGAATTCATCTGACAAGGTCTCGCCTTAGTGGGAATATTTTTTTCTAAAAACTCATTTTCATATGGGAGGCTTACAATATGTTTCTTTCTATGCCAAAATGCATTAGGGTGTTCATTACATGTCTCAAGTTCGAATTTATTTTGAACCATTTTAATTTTTGCTTGTAATTTTGGATTTTGAAGTAATTCATCTATCTGTAAAGAATTGATTTCTTCTTTTATGAAACAGATTTGATTTGTTTTAGAAATTATTAAATCTCTTATTTCATTAATAACTTTATCCATTGGTTGAGTAATAAATTCAAATTTTATTATCTCATCTTCAAATGTTCCTATTATACCTTTGTCATTAATGTTTTTTTATTGGGAAAATCTTTTTTAGAAAGGGTGTTCCTAAGATTATATCATTTGTTAAATCCTTAATTAGTAGGAAACTCATAGGGATACATTTTTTATTATTACATATATAAGCTTTTGGGATTTTAAAACTTATGTTTAATTTTTGCCCATTGGCAGAGGATAATGAATGAGTTGTTTTTTCAAAGTATTTGGTTGGTATTAATCCTTCTTTTATACAATTAATATCTGCCCCACTATCTACTAGAGCAGTAAATGTTTTTCTAAAATTATTACTTATCAATAAGTCAATCTTTATATTCCATTTTTGACTGGTCACTACCTCTAATGTAGATAGGAAATTATCCTCAATTTTCTCTTTACTTAATTCAATGAATTTGTTATTTTTGTCTATTTCTAATATTTCTATTCTAGTAGTAAGAGTCTGATTATATTTCTTAATATTTTTTATTTCTTCTTTTAATTTTTCAACTTCTAATTTTAGATCTTCTGCAGTGGAAGGGTTATCTTTAATGGTTTGTTTTTCTCTGAGTATTTTTTTAACTTCAGTAATTGTATAGGGTTCAAATGGTTTACTAATTAAGTTTTCATATGTCTGATTTGACTCAGAAGATGAACCTCTATTGTTATCCATTTTACTAAGGATAATATTTCTTATTTCAGGGTCCTTAATTTCCCTGAGCAACTCAACTATATGATTATCTGTAAGGACATTTACTGTTGACAAATCTTTGAATTGTGCCATTAATTCATAAAATTCATCATCTGATTCTTCTTCATTAGTCCCTTGTTTACATGGACAAGAAGAATCTTCTTCTTCATTTGATTCATCCGAGGTTGATAAATTCTCAGGATTCTCTTCTATATTTCCTAATTCATCTTGATTATTTTCTTCTAATTCTTCAGATTCGGAAGATTCTTTTCCTTCAGAAAATATTGTATTTATTATATTTTCTTTTTCTTGGTCTTCTAATTTAAGACTATTAATCTTCTTTTTTAATCTTTTAGCTCTTTTATTTCTACATCTATTTGCAAGGTGGTCTGTTTCACCGCAAATGTAACATCTTCTTATCTTTTTTGTTAAATTATTTTTAGTTTTCCATTCATCTTTTCTGGTTATGTTTCTTTGTTTATTTTTTTCTTTTCTATCACTCCGTTTTTTATGTCTTTTCTTTTTTCCCTCTGGGGTCCTATATTTGGGAATTTTTTGTCTATCTGACGGCATCATTTCTATTCCAAATTGAGCACAAAATTCTCCTAGTTGTTTCTTCTCTGTTAAATTTTGTCTTTTAATTTGTTTATTTAATCTAATTTCATTGCATAGATTTAAACCTTCTTGAATGCAAGTTCCAATTAACTTCCCATAAGTATATTGATTATAATTTATTGCTACCCCTCCATTTCTGAGATTCTTCCTAACCCTTTCAGCGAATAGGTGAGGAAGTCCATCGATGAATCTAGATTTCCAATGAGCATCATTGGATTCTGGGAGTTCCATTACTCTAGTAAGGAAGACATCTTTGTAAAACCTAAAGGATGTTAGAGTTTTACATTGGAAATTCTGTAATAGGGTTCTAATATTTTCACTATTATCGGACCATCTCCCTGTAAAATGTTCTACTATATTAATGGCAAGTGTATAGACTGCTTGTTCTTCCATATTTTCTGGTTTGACTGTACTCAAAATTTCATTTCTGTCCATCGGGCTAAGATAATTATCCCACCAGCCTTTTAATTGTCCTGTAAAACCTGCTATAATCATTTTAGCAATAGCCTTATCTGTATTATTATTTCCTTTACAGACAGTACTATACATCATCATTCTGTGAATAGTATTGTAGATTTGTCTTTCTGTATAACCATCAATATTCCATTCATAAATTTGTTTCCCATTATAGCTATGCTGGTCATAAATCTCTTGTTCCTCATATAGTATGTCTTGAGGTGTGGGCCTAGGATAATAAAATTTTGTTTGCATAGGCTTCCTAGCATATTTCTCTATTTTATTTATTCCTTCTGGCAAATTTTTTCTACTATTTTCAGTTGTCATGTCATCACTTAAGGTGTTTAATTTTAAGTCCCTAAATTTTTGATCCAATAATTTTTCTAATTCTCCTAAGGGTTTTAAATGGAAATCTTCAATTTCAGGAGGCGGTTGGATTGATGATTTTGCTATGATTTCTTTATTTAGTCCACCAATTACTGTATTTTTAGAATTAATTTCCTGCTGCCAATTAGATATTTTATCTATTTTTTTATTTAGTTCGGTAATTTGTTCTCCTATAATATTTAAATACAAATTTGTATAATTTTGTTTTTTCATTAACTCATTAATTTGGGACATTGTAATTATTAGGGTATCATCTTCAATTAATTTTGAAAATGCTTTAAAATTAATTTCTATTTCATTCGAGTTCATTTTAAATGATTGTTGAGGGGGAAATATGTTATTAACAATTTTTCCATTATCTAAAAAATACTTTCTCTCTAGTACATTTAAATATTGTTCTGAATATTTGATGAGAAACCAGGGAACAAAAGCAACTATTTTATTCCTTATAGTTAATTCTTTATAAAATTGTTGAGAGATTATTTTTTGGTTTGCTATATTAAAGTTTTCAAAGAACCATTTCCTAAATGGTTTCCATCTTTCTTCCTTGAATTCTTTCTGAATTTCTTTTCTAACTAGAGATCCAGGACTAAAATCTATTATTTTAGAATAGTCTACTAATGGGATCTCTGTTTCTAAATCAATTAGATTTAAATTATTCATTTATAAACAAAAATTTGTTTCTGAAGTTAATTCTTCATTTAATCTTGGATCTTTATATATCCCTTTAGCAATATTATTAGACTGAATCCTTATTTGTTCAACTTTATTTTCTCTTATATCTTCTTGGCTATTTTCTTCTCTATTTTGTGAAGTGGATGCTCTAGATGGAGTCATAATTTCAACTGGTGAAAAATATGATATTGTAGAATATCTTGAAGAATTGCTTCTTAAACATTTTGGTTGGTTATTAATAAAGTCTATTCTAACATTTCCTTCTGGATTTTGAACAATACTAGCATAATTACTTTCTATATGACTTAAAATTGGAACTTCTTTCTCAATTATCCAACTTTCTGGGAATTCTATTTCACTCCATTTTATTTGCCTTCTAGTATTAATTCTAGAACTATGTAAATTTGTTTCAAAAAAATATAGTTTGTTCTAATGACTTATTATCTTGTATTCTACAGTTAGGATTAAGGGTATGAAGAAGTTTATAATATATTCTATAACATACACATATTAATTCAGATCCGGGTGTATAATTATACCCATGAGTTTTAACATTTAATGTTAAAGCATCTAATATATTTGCATCCGATAAGGACAATTGTAAATTCGGATAGACATTAAAAAATACCGGCCCGTGAGCTAGGCTGGATTGTATTATCCCAATCAAAGATTTTTTCCAATCTAAATTCCTTGCATCTCTAAGAGCAGCTAAAAAACTTTCAGGTAAACCTTCTAATGTTAAGGGTTTAAAAGCAATTTGTACTAATCCTATATGTAAAAATTTATATTCATCCTGATAATGCCCTATATCCATAGCATCTAAAAGTTTTATTACTCTTTCTTCATTATCAAGGGCTATTGATTCCTCACTAGTCTTTACAATCTGTTTTGTCTTCCAAAAATCAAATCGACCGAAATTATAAATTAATCTAGGATTTACCTTAGGAATTGTCCATTTATTTAATTGACTTAAATTCTTAGGAATTTCATATTCTTCCTTTTTGGAATTTTTAACAGTATTTATATCTGAAACAGATAAATATTGCATATTAAGCAATATATAAAACAAGTACTGTTGAATTATCCAATACAACTTCAATAACATGGCTCTGAATATAAATAAATTATTAGTTTATTAGTAATGATTATAAAATGTGTGATCGTTGATTTAATCAAATAATTCGTATGTTATGTGTATTGATTTATTGATAATGATAAAAATTGACAAAAATGAAGTTCTTTGGGATTAACTTTATAAATTTTTTAATAATTTTGGTAACACAAGAATTTTCGTAAATCATGGGACCAAAAAAGTAAATTCTATTTTTTGTGGAACAAAAAAAATAATTTAGCTATTGAGGGTTAATAAATTTTATCACTCGCTATAAATATTTTAACGAAGAAAGAGTTTTGGGACTAATTTTATAATTTTTTTAACAATTTTTGAAGTAAAAGAGAAAATACATAAATTAGGGGACGAAAAATGCAACCCCTTTGTGGAACAAAAAAGCAATTTAGCCCAAATGTTGAATAATGACCAGCGGGCGAAAGATCTTCCAGCATTTTGAGACCTGAGAATCCACCTACTCCGATCAACTTCACCAAGAGTACGCCTTCTCTCTCTCTCTCTCTCTCTCTCTCTCTCTCTCTCTCTCTCATATTTGTGCCTCTACGTGTTCTTTTGGCTTTTTTTAATGTTATTCTTCTATTCTTGAATTGTTTGGATGAGTAAAGAAAGATTGTAATTGCTTGAACAAATTAGTGAAGACCCGTAAAAGGAAAGGATGCACAAAATAAAAACAAGGGCAGATTTTGGAATAAATTAAGTGGTGGGTGGCAATGAGGTTTCAAAATTTTAAGCTTCTATGAATAGATTCGGTAGTTGTCTGGTGAGTGTATTTTTATGGTGATTCTATCTTTGTACACAGGCAAAATTTTAAGATTATTGTTTTCTTGGAATCTGCTTTTGAGCTAAAATGGCTAATGAGGATGATTTCACCTTTTGTTCGGTAAGTTACTGATTGATTCTTGAATCTTGGCTGCATGAATTTTCAAAGAAGTTTTGTTTGTTCTTCATTTTTGTCTTCAATCTTGTTAGATATCAAGTTTAGTTTATGTCATTAGGTTGGGCCGCCGAAAGATGATGTTGAAACTCGAAAAGTTGATGATGATGTTAGTGGGATTCATAGAGATGATGGGAATGGGATTGCTGATGATAGGAGTAGTGGTAGTATATGGAAAATGAGTGCTTCCTCTCAGAAGCAGGAAACAATCGGCTCTCTGACGTTTAATGTGATCGATGCATCACCTCGTGGAGAAGTGAATCAACGGTCGGAACAAGCAGCACATAAGGGTGCTGCAAGTTCAGCTAAGGCTCCACCGGAACAAAAGAGTCCTGCGAGGAAGTCTGCGCCCCGTGTGAAGGTTCCGTTTGAGAAAGGGTATAGTCAGATGGACTGGCTTAAGCTCACAAGAACGCACCCTGACTTGGCAGGTTCGTTCCTTGTAACGTGAAATATGGCTTTTCATCATGGTGATAAGCATATTTGACTGTGTTTTCTTGGTTAATATATCTGTGAATCGGCCTCCACCACCTATAAACTTTAAAACATGTGTAGTTAAACCCGCCTGTAAAAGAGTGGCGTGAAACCGTTGGTGTTGGTAGTGGAGGCGAATGCATCTTATTATTTGCTTTAGCACCTCTTTGCATTCTAAATGCTAGTTCATGACCTCTTGCGGTTCGTTTTTTGAGGTATTTTTGTTAAGGGGCTTATTAGCTTATTATAGGAGACTAGAGTCCCAACGTTCCCTACTTTAGCAATTTGGAATTTCCTTGGCATTTTAAGTTCTACTCATGACATTCTGTGATCTAGTCATTCCAATACTTTTTCACCTTCTATATATCTGTATTGGTTAGATTCGTCCAATTACATTGCTACCATGTCTTGTGTTATGATTCACACAAATTAAAGAGGAAATATTGAAGTGCATTGAACTTAGAGGGTGTTGGGTTGAGCTTCTATGCTTTTCAAAACATCTTATAAGATGTTGAAAAGCGTATGGTAAAATTTTTAGAAAAAGAGCTTATAAGATCCTAAATAAGATGTTAGGAGCTTGTAAGTTCCTTTTAAAAAAACCAAGGAGTTCCGAACTTATTTTTAAAAATTTACCAAACTCTTCTAACTTTGATCATATTAATTACAAAATTGCTAATTACTAACATCTTATAAGTTTTATAGTCTTATTTTATTTAAACGCTTCACAAAAATTTGAAATAGGATCTCACGTCTTATGAGTTCTAAGAAAATATCATATAAGATGTGTGAGCTTATAAGATGTTTTAAATAAGCTTAGCGAGAAACCCTCTTACTAACATATCTTTGATTATTTTTGAGGTCTCCATTATTGAAAATGGGTTGCCACGTTTATATTGTCTTAAAGGAAGGACATCTTTAAATAAACATGGGAACAGATTAGGTATAGGTTTGTCTACTGTTGCAAATGAAAACTCGTACTAAGATGATGAGGGTTAATTTTAGACTTAGCACATCAAAGAACCATTATCTAGCGGTTGTTGGAAATTGAAATGTATCTCACGGATAAAAAAGTTTTAATATATTAAATTCTAGGCATATGAGACGTAAAAAAAGAGCTTATAAACTCCAAACATCTTATATCTGAATCTTATAAGCTCTTTCTCTAATAAGTTTGCCAAACACTTTTCAACATTTAATAAGCTCTCAAACATCTTATAAGATATTTTGAAGAGTTTATACGCTCACCTAACAACCTCTAACTGTTGTCGCGTGTGTATTATCTTCAGTACTCTTTTAACTAGCATGTTATAAAACTTTATTTGCCATGCCAATTATGGACCAATAATACGCATAATCGTACTGAATGTTTATTTGTTCATTGTGTCACCAAGCACTATGTGTTGTCTGGAATATGTCCGTGTGCATCGCTCCGGCTTAGCTTAAAATACCATCTCTCAGCACTTAATGACATGTTGAACTTTAATACACCTTCAGTGGTATCGTTTCTACCCTGTCAGTAGTGCATCGTCTGCTTTTCTGGGGTTGATATCGTTATCGTCTCAGGATTGAAGGGACAGTCAAATAAGAGACTTATATCATTGAATGAAGTTAAGCAACATCAGTCTGAAGGCTCTATGTGGACTGTTCTTAAAGGTCGTGTCTACAACATTGCGCCATACATGAAGTTTCATCCTGGAGGTACGTACCCATTAATCGTTTCTTGACTTGGGTTACATTTGGATAGAAGGATCTCGAATGACTCCATACTAAAGGGATTTAAAATTCATCAAACGACACAAATATAGTTCAAAATGGGAATTGAATGATTTGAAATCTGTTCGTAACATGTAATCAACCAAACAAGGTCAAAGGATTTGTTATCATGGATTTGAAGTTCGTTGATTCAGATCCTTCAATCCAAATACAACCTGATCTTTTCCTTATGCGGAATTCATCTGCTTCTGATAATGTCTTTGTCTATACATGATAAGAAGGTCGATAATTGTCACTTCCTCGATATGCAAATTTGACCACATTGGATAAACGAAACAAGAAATGATGAAACGTTTTACGACATGTAAAACAGGCTTCATTTGGTTTTAGTATCATTTATTCTTGTGTTTTAACTTTTGCACGCGTTTGCTGCTGCTAGGTGTGGATATGCTGATGAAGGGAGTCGGAAAAGATTGCACGTCTTTATTCAGTATCCTTTCTCATACTTTTTTTCATCAGTTTCTTCGACGTAAACTAGTATTGATATCCGGCTCTGGCGACGGTTGCGATCCTGATACTTTATTCAGATAAGTACCATGCTTGGGTTAATGCAGAATTTTTACTGGAGAAATGTCTCGTCGGTGTTCTAGACGAGGGCCATTAAAGGTACTCAATTCTTACAGAAAACATCCAAATCTCTGCAGTAATTACAAGAATGTCTGAAGATGAAAACAGGACATCCTAATTTTTATGTGCTTTTTTCACAGATTTAAAGCGGGAAGATTGATTGCAAGACTTTGATTTTCAATTGGCAGTAATGTATTTTAAGCACTTGTCAGCTATTTGCTGAAAATAAGTAAAAATAAGTTGTTGTGATTTATTGCTTATGCTTTTGGACCACGTAAATTAAGTTGATTTAAATTAAAAGTTATTCAATTTTTCGCAATATTTTGGTAAAATTATAAATATTTTAAAAGTTTGTCTTGATCATTCAATCCTCGAATTCTCCAACTTCAACTTTTTTACGATTTTCACTTTTTTTTAAGACACTCTGAACTCTCACTGCAATTAAAATTACAACTTACTCTTGGAGCATATTACTGTAATTAAGCCATGGTTTTTATCTTTATGTCCGACCTATCGTGTTATTTTGTATCATACATGAATTAAAGTTTTGTTTCCAAATGTTTTGAGTTAATAAATATTTTTAAGAAAAAAGAAATATTTTGGAAACATTATAGAAAAATCATAAAATTAAAGAAACATACATAAAAGTCATAAAAAATTAAAAATATTACATTTTTCCTTTTAAAACAAACATATCCATTTAATTTTGTATTATATAGCCAATTAAAATTATTTTTATGTATTATAATTAAATTATTATTTGATGTAGTTCCAATGAAACTAAATAATAAATAACTATGTGTTATAAAATATCTATATTATATTGATATTTATACATATAAGTTTATTAATTTAGCGTAATATTAAATCCGTTATCATTGAATGAAATATTTATACATAACACAAGAATTTATATAATTGTAGCTAAAAATACGAAATAAATGTTTCACTGACAAATTAGAAAAAAAAAATTCTTAGGAAACTCAAAGATTTCAAAAAAACATAAGAAAAATAAAGTGTTTCAAAAGAAATTAAATATTTTCAAAATTATTATGTATATTTGTTTTCCATACATCGAAAATAAAAACGTTTTCATGATTTCAATGAAAATGTATAGAATTTTAAACCATGGTATCATATGCGAGTGATTATTTTCCTTAATTCACAATAAAATAATTATAAGATTTATTTATTTTTGAAACTTAGATATGATGATGCTTTTCGTAATTCTAAGGAAAAAAGAAGTTACGAGTATAATCGGTAATTATACTAACTTGCAGAGGATATTATTGTAATTAACCCACGACTTATATTTATGTGCAACTTATCATATTATATATGTACTTTTTGAAAATTAAACAGACCCTTATTGTTGTCCTCTCACATTTTTGGTTAACCAAATTTTCTCCCATAAACAAATGAGCACACATTTTCTCGAAAAATAGTATTTTTTGTTCCGTAATTTAGAGTTTTTCTATTTTTGATCTCATTGATTAAGGGATTATCACTTTTTATCTCATAACTTTCAAAAAATAGCATTTTTGATTTTATGACACCTTTTCGTTAGATATTTAATGGAAAAGGTCATGTGGTCGTTAAGTATATGAACCAAAAGTGCTATCTTTTTAAGTCATGGGATCAAAAGCGATAATTTCAAAATCAATGAGACAAAAAATGTAAAGACCTTAACAATCACATGCTAAGCAAGTAACATTTTTGGTTAAAATATCAAACGAAAATGTGTTATATGCTCAAAACTGCTATTTTTTAAAATGTACATAGCTAAATATGATAATCTCATAACCAATAAAATTAAAGTAAAAGATCCTAAGTTACCGAACGAAAGGTGCTATTTTTCTTGCAATCACCTTATTCCACTACTATTTTCCTTCTCTTTTAACCATTTTATCCTTTTTCTACTTTTTCTTATTTATGAAGTTAAATTAATTTTTTACTATTCAAATTATAATTGTGGACATATTATTAAGAATCAAGTAAGCTCCTAACATAAAAACTAAATCAATATATTTTTTAATATTCCGTACACACGCGTAGAGTTTGCAATGTGGGGTTAATAAATGCATATTTGGTACCCGTAATTTAGTTTATTTGATATTTTTGCTCATTAACTTTTAAAAATAGTATTTTGGTTCTGCATTTTTTTTAATTTTCATGATTTTAGTCTTTTTTTCGCCAGAGTTCACCTATCTCGGCGAAAAAGTGCATGTGTTTCTCATGTGACATTTTAAATTAAAACTTTTGTTCCTATTAGCCCATTTCTCCCAACATTTTTGTCCTTTAACTTTTAGGATAATTTTGGTCTTATATTTTTTTTATTTTGCGATTTTGATCCTTTTTTTTTCACCGGAGTTCACCCTTCAAGATGAACTCCAGTGAACAAAAAGACTGAAATCACAAAAATTTAAAAAAAAAAATGTAAGATCAAAATGCTATCCTAGATAGTTAAAAAACAAAAATGCCAAATAACCCAAATTAAAGGACTAAAAATACATTTAATCCGGCAATATGTACTGGTATTGTATTATTAGCTAGCCCTTATGGTCAATAAAGCCTAAGCCTTACTTGGTTGGTAAGGATGAAACCTTACAGTAAAAAAAAGTATGAATTCAAATCTAACAAATGTGATTATATTTCTATTTCTTATTTCTTTTATTTCATTAAATGCATTCGTCAATTTGAATTAAGATATATTGAATCAGTAATATGTTTGAGTGATGTAATAAATCGCATACTATTAAAAGAAACTAGCCCTTATGCAGCAGTGGTAAAAATCAACTCAACCACCAAGAACACACTGATAACCTATGTTTTTGATGCAATTACATACTGCAAAGCATGCCTGATGAATTGATCAGCCTCCACAAAGCTGAACAGTCATTGCTGTATCTCTATTACACAATACTAACTCCTGCACTTCATCAACGCAGATAAAACTAAACCTTAGCAGGGAAAACTCGGACTTCATCAAGAACCGGACCGCACAGAGTGCCGTAGTCATGAATCCTAGTATGATAGAACGAGCTGAAGAACGTTAACCTTGTCCTGTACGACGTGGCCGTGAATTTGAAACTGTAAGTCGAGAACTTCCCCTTTCCTTCGGATTTGAACGGAGCTTTCATTACCGATTTAGCAGCAAACGCTTCTATCATCATGGAGCCGTGGCAGTCGTTCTTGGCATCTCCAACGACAAAGGTGAGGTTGTAGGCTTTGTTGGGAACGGTTCTGATGACTTGGGCGATGGCACTCTCTCTTCCTGCAATCAGCTCCACTGCGGCTTTCCCAGACGGGACGTTGAAATGGGCGGCATCAATGAACTTGACGGCCTTGAGTGATTCGATGATCCAGCCGGGGAGTGGGGAGGTCAGGTCTTCTTGTTTGGGGGGAAGGAGGACTCCGTGAGATGAGTTGATCAGGAGATGAGGGCCTTCCTCAAAGCCATTGTTCTTCACCAGGTTCACTGCAAATTGTACGAGTTTATGTATTTTATTGGAAGAGGTATTCGGAGCTTATAAGATATTAAAAAAATTTATTTTAAGAATAAACTTTTAAGTTATTTGGATAAAATAAAATATTGGTAATAACAATTTTATAATTAATAAGATTAAAATTGAAAAAGTTTGTTAAGATCTAAAAAGTATTATTTTTTATCTTATCAGTTCTTTTTTTTTTTTGAAAAAAAAAAGAAGTAACACTTTATAATATGATATCTCATAAACTTTCAAATATTTTATAAAATATATTTCGAAAAACTTGCTCGCGTAAATGCCCTCTTTATGCTGATAAAATTTTCTATATTCTGAATCTTATTGTATTTTATATTGCATTTAATATGTATAGTATTTGTACAAATTCTTTCCCTGCTAAAAATAAATCACGTAATTAACGTGGATATCTTAGAATAAAGAATAAACGGAAGCAACCCTCTAATATTTTAAATGAACAAATTAATCCTTACGAAAAAAAATAACAATTTATATATATGTGTTTTTTAAAATGAACTAATTTACCTCATCAAATAGGAATGTAAATTCTTTATTTTATAAAATATAAAGAGGTAAAATATTTTTTTTTCCTATGGGGGTAATTTATTCATTTACGATACGAGGGTAAATTGCATTAAATCCATTAGAATAACTTTTGTTTTTTCATAATATTAATTAATTGAAATACCCCTCAATATATTTATTTCTTTAACAAGATAATTATCTCCCCCAATCAATTTGTTTCATTATTAATTTTCAACTCACGCGTGTTTAAAATTATTACATTTTATCAGTTTGCATTAATCATATATTTTAGTTTTGCTTATTTAACTAAAAAAATATAATTTAAATTATAAACAAAGAGGGGGAGAAGAAAACCTCTAGAGGGCCTTGGTGGGAAGAGTTCCTTAATAGCAACAGCATCAAGCAAAGGCCCACAAGCAGGATCCTCCTGCCTGCCGGGATTGTGAAAAATCACCTTCACTGAGTCCGAATTAGCCCTAAATCCCCAAGCGTAGGTGTCACCGCCGTTGCTGCTGTAGAGGGTCTGCAGGGGGAGGTCGCCGGTCTGCGGCGGCACTGAGACCCTCAGCACCTCGTCCTGTGCGCAGGTTCTTGATGCGCCAAACGTCAGCGCGTAGAGTGAGCCGTTCTTGACTGGGATTGTTTGGGACACGGAGGCCTCGTTGCCGAGGCGGACGGCGTGGACGCCGTGCGCCACCGCGAAGTACATCCCGCCGGGCTGTGGGCCGCCGGAGATGTATTCCACCAGGCCGGTGATTTCCCATTTGGGCAGCGCGTGCTTGCCCTGGAGTACTGTCTTCTTGAGGTCTGTGGGCTTTGGCTTTTCTTCAAAGTTGCCGTTGGGGAGGAGCCCTGTTAAAACATTCAACAAGTTTTTAATTTATTTGGTTGGGTATTTAAGGAGTTTTTCTTTTTCTTTTTAATTTATATTAATAAAGCAAATTATCTAGGTTTTTTTAGTAAATTAATTATAATTATATAATAAATTTAATCAGCAAGCAATATTAAATATATATTTTATTAATAATTATTATAATATATCAATAATTACTATTAAAATATTGGTATATACAAGTCATGAGTGATAAGACCACACAAAGTTAAGTCTTATAACTTATAATTTTTAATCTAATTACAATAATTTTTTATAGTTACTCATTACACTTATTAAATAATATCTTTTTATTTTACTCATTAACATGAAGGATGGAACTAATTTTAAAAACTTATCAACTATTTGTACTTATATAATTAATTATAAAAAAATGTAAATTCGATCGTTATAATCATAATCTTTTTAAAATTCAAAATTTATTATCTTATAATCAATTATAGAATCACGAGCCAAGTAAAATATATTTGATTTTATTTTTATATTAATGTAGAATAGATAAAAATAGAACATAATAACCCCTATTAAATAGGATTAAATTTTCAATTTCAAACCCTTATATTCTCTATTTTATTTAATATATATATACAACAAATATTGCATCTTTCTTGAAATAAAATAAATAATATAATTTTTATACACATTATTAGATATATTAAAAATAAAATAATATATATTTGAAATAAATAATTCCTTTTTTTTATGTAGATGAAATAAATAATTCAATCAAGGCAAAACAGGCTTAAAAATCTTTGAACTAGCTAAAAGCGCTCTCTCTCTCACACGCGCACGTACACACACAACACACACAGTGAAGGGGTATCCTCTCTTTCTCACACACACACAACACACAGTGAAGGGTGCTCTCTCTCACACACACACACACAACAGACAGTGAAGAGTACTTTCTCTCACACACACAACACACAAAGTGAAGGGTACTCTCTCTCACGCACACGCAACAAAGTGAAGGGTACTCTCTCTCTCACACACACACACACAACATAGTGAAGGGTACTCTCCCATTCACTCACACACACACAACACACAGTGAAGGGTACTCTCTCTCTCTCTCACACACACAACACATAGTGAAGGGTACTCTCCCATTCACTCACACACACAACACACAGTGAAGGGTACTTTCCCACACACTCTGTACTTCTTTCTCACAGTCACACACACAACCCAACACACGGTGAAGGGTAATGGAGTGGTTGAAAGGAGCAAAACTTCAAAAAATGACCAGATTCAGGGAGTATGAGAAAAATGCAAAGGAAACACAGTAGCATAGCATGAGTAGCATCACAATTTGGAGCCAAAAACTTTAATTTTGAAAAGTGGCAGAGAGAATACATACCTTCGAAAGGAGCAGGTGGTGCAACACCAGCAACACTGTAGACAAACCACACACAGTACAACAACAAACATATCTTCATCACTTCCATTTTTCAGAGAGAGAGAGAGAGAAAGGGTATTAGTAGGCTCTCCTCTAAGGTCTGGATTTATTTATATGCATAACAATGTGAGAGTTTAACGAGTGTGTGTTGTGTGTGAAAAATAGAAAATGTATGGGTAAATCAGAGAGTTTGCCGTAATTATAAATATTTTTTTATTATTTAAAAAAATTACAAATATTTTTGAGATTTGTAACTGTTTAACAAATAATCATTTCCATCTATTTTTATGAATGAACTGATCAAAATATCCTTATGTAATGAATTATATTTTATCTAATTCTTAAAATAAAAATTGGACTACAATGCATAGGGAGAGATTTTTTAACCTTTTTACACAGAGAAGCAATAATGCAATTTATCTCGACTGATTTTTCTATAATTTTAATAAAAAAATTCAATGGCAAAATGATCAATTTCACACATATGATTAAAAATTACAAACTTCAAAGATATTTTAATTTTTCAAACAACTAAATGACATTTATAATTATGTCAACCTCATCGAATGCGTGGGATGTTATTCTACTGTATAATAGGTAAAGGTCTTTCTACTGTAATCAGTAGGTGTTGTTTGGATGTAGGTGTAATTGTTTAGACTGTTGATCATAATATAATTGTTATAATTGTCTTTATTCAGATATTGATACTCGATAGGAAGAATTGTAACATATTTATTTCAATATTTAATAATATTTCTTTGTTTTCACTTTAAAAAAATTATGTCAATCTTAACTGAGATGGCTATGATTTACCCAAAATGTTCCCAAGAAAATAGTATGATATGGGAACAAAAGCACATATATTTTTAGGGGCCTGAGGTAGCAGGTTCCTAATTTGTCTCTTTCTCCGGTTTTTTTTTTTTTTTTTTCAATCAAAATATCAAGTAAATTACGCCAAACTCCCTTATATAAGATATAATAACAAATATTTCTTATTTAATTAAAAAGTTATTGATACCCTAATACGTGACATAATTATGTAACCATTTGAAATGTGGAAACGTCAACTTTACCCCAGTTGAAATTTTAATTTTTTTTAAAAACAATGATAAGATATAAAAAAATTATTTTTGGACGGACTCTGTTATAAAACAAGAATGTAAAAATTAATGTTCTACGGATGGTATCATAAAAAAAATATGTAAAATTATAATTCAGGGTCTAAAAAGGCATTTTGAGCAATTCAATGCAAAAGTTAGATGTAACATTAACATAATGAGTCAATTGTTGACTAATGTTATTATTAGAGGAATATCGATAATTTATCATATAGTGAAGAGTATTTATGCTTGTATCAAACTTTACGGGAATTCAATACAATTTACCGTAATATTTATTCATGAAACATTGTTTAATTTAATTATACTCTATAGTTTCACCAACATACTATATGTCTAGTGTACATTTTACTAAATTAAGTATTATAAGTTGACCAATGTCGTATCACAAAATACCACATATATAAATTGGTGAATTTTACATTTTAAGTGAAATTCAAAATCACGTATATCAAATAAAAAATTAAACATTTAATCAAGAAATTATCGCGCGGGTGGTCCTTAGGATTTATCATTCTCCTTGATTCAACTGATCCATTTTTAATTGATAATTGCTTGCTTTAGTGAATTCCAATACAAAAAAAGTGTCCCCTTTTTTCTGTCTTTTGAGATTTGAATTTTGAACAAGCTTTTCATCTTTCTTCATAGTTGAGAATCTAACTTCACTCCTTTTCAATTATTGTTGGAAAATCTTAGAGGGGACAACACAAAGATCGTGATTTATACATTTAGTATTAATTTAGTGACAAAAGTTGTTTATGTTATGTCATATTAATGGATTTTATACTTTTGATGCTCATAAATAGTTTGTAAAAATCAAACATCAACAAGAATTAGCGACGAAAAGTTGTGCATAAAATCATTATCAGAAACAACTAATAATACGTGTGCAGTGAGTGACCCACATTATTTTTACTGTGTTTATGTTTGTCATTAATTATTTATATTAATAACTTTTTTCACAATTTTTGCTATTAATAATTATATTGTGACAAGATCAAAATTTTCGTCACGTAAGATATATTTTAAGCAAAAGTTTTAAAATTGTCACTTTATATTTTCACTAATATTGCAGTGATAATCGAAACTAAAACTACCTAAAATTTTTTGAATTGGAAAAAAATGACTTAGAAATGAAAAATAGAGGGCAATATATAAATTTAATTAATTAATTTGGAATAGGATAAAATACAGTTACCACCCCTGAAGTATTCACCCTACATCAATTACCCCCTTAAAGTATTAAAACCTTAAAAAAAAAAAAAAAAAAAAACCCTAGCCTTCTAACTCCTTTCATTTTTAAGTTCAAAAAGTCCATTTTACCCTTACTAAAAATTATTTTTTGAAAAAAAATTAAAGAAAATTTTAAAATACCAAAACCACTCTTTTTTTAAACTTTGTCTAATTCTAGTTTCACTTGTTCATCGAGCTCTTTTTATTTTCGTAATCCTAAAGTACTTGGAGCTCATTTTATTTTAGTTTTCCTTGTTTGTCAAACCAAATTAAAAATAAATTTATACATGCATATATATATATATATATTTATATATATACTTAAATAAATATACAATTATGAGTTAATCATGAGCTAATAAGAAAATATACATTAATATATATTTATATATATATGGTAATTATATAAATGTGGTAATTATATGAATGTATAAATTTATATTTAACTTGATTTAAAAAATAAGTGAAACTAAAATAAAATGAGCTCCAAATACTTTAGAATTATAAAAATAAAAAGAGTTGAATGAACAAGTGAAAATAGAATTAGATAAAACTTAAAAAGAGAGTGGTTTTTGTATTTTAAAAATTCCTTTAAATTTTTTTCATAAATCAATTTTTAGTAAGGGTAAAATGGACTTTTTGACCTTCAAAATCAAAGGTGTTAGAAGGTCAGGGTTTTTTTTGAAGGTTTTAATACTTTAGGGGGATAATTGATGTAGGGTATATACTTCAGGGGTGGTAAGTGTATTTAACCCTTTGGAATATGGCTACAACAACTCTAATTACTTAGTAGAAGGGTAAATTATAACAGAATCCTTTAGGTTATATCTAATTATACAAATACTCTTACAAGTAAATCTATGAAATTGTGATTGTAATTTACATAAATACCCTCTTAAAAATTTTCACAAACACCCTCTGAAATAATTACAATGAAGAGCATTCTCATAATTTTGTAAAAACAAGAGATTTTCGTGTAATTAGAACTAAATGTAGGGGACGTGAATGTAATTTATTCCTTAAAAAAGTTATAGAAAAGAATAGGGATAATTACACTCCTCTCCTCTGAGGTTTGGTGTAATTACATGTAGATCCCCTGTGGTTTGAAAAATTATATTTAGTACCCCTGAGGTTTGCTTCTGTCTCATAAATAAGTCCCCCCATTAGTTAAAATTCACCGAGTTAATTGATATTAATAAAAAAACTGAATGAAAATTGATGTTTACCCTCGATTGACTTATTAATGACTTAATGCAAGCCAAATAAATCTTTTATGACTAAATTACCCTTATAACGGTGAAAATATATATACCTCCTCTCATGCATTAACTTGTGGCGATAAATAAGGATAGTTTGACCTACAATAAGACAGTAATAAGTCAATCGATGACAAATCTCACCTTTAAATCAATTTCTTTTGATAACATCAACAAATTCGGTGAATTTTGACTAACGGATGAACCTATTTGTTAGACAAAAACAAATATCAGGAATAGTAGATGTAATTTCTCAAACCTCAGGGAGTTTACATGTAATTACACCAAACCTCAAGGGAGGGGAATGTAATTATCATAAAAGAATATAATTCATTAGATATTATAATATTAACTAAGAATTTTTATTTAAAAAAAAAAAGAGAGAAAAAAAAAGGGAAGCAAGAATAAACACTCATAATGTAGAGCCGCGTAGCAATAATTGTTAATAAATTCCTGGACAACCAAAATTAAGCATGCGACTGTCCTCTACGCCTAAGTTCCTAGCAGTCTTCATGGCGCAATCAATGCATTAACTAGAGATCGTATTTGATTTATTTATTTACTTGTAAATGAAAAATACAATAGTGATTAGGGATAACAATGAGTCTGAATTTTTTCCACTCCAAACCCATCTCAAATGTGACGGGTCGGGTCAAAGAATGTGTGGCGGGGCCTGTTCGAAGTCGAGGTAGGTCTCGGGTCTACACCAACTCATCTTGACCTGACCCGATTCCTGTAATTAAATTTTATTTTATAGATAAATGTATTATGTAATAAATAATCTTCGATATTTAATAAAGAAGTTGTAAGTTAATGAACAATTGAAATGTAATTTATTTTAGCTGTTTTGGTTAATGGTAATTTAGTTTAATGATTGGAAGAAAAAAAAAATGGACTTCAATATGGTTAAGCGATGGAACAATCTAATCTATAATTGATATATTTTGAATTTTTATTTTTTTTATATGTTTGTAGAATAATATGATTGTTAAATTTTCTAAATCTTGTTTCAATTAAAAAAAAAAAAAAGGGTTAAACTCGTCCGGAAAGATTTTGTAGCAATGAGGGATAGAAAAAAGGTCGGGGTGGGTCCCCGGTTCATCCTCAACCCCTTTTATACCCGTCCCACTGTCACCCTAAAAGTGACACTCCCATAGAAGCGCTAGGGAAGAAATCATCACGTACCCCACAAATTCGTTAAAGAGGATATGTTCTGCTCAGAGTCTTTATAACTGACTACTATAACGAAAAATCAAAGTCTACCACGTGGAAACCATAACACAAGTCAGTACATGAGTTTAAGTCCTCTCACTGCAAATTTTCCTCAATTTATAAGTCTCATTTCTTTCGGGGAGTATTCTACTTTTAATTTCTCGAAGTTATTTTTTCAATATGAAAATAATAATACCACAATATCAACTATTAATAATACCAGTGCACAAATAAATTTAATAAAAATATTCGGATTTTCAGTTCTTATTTAATATTTTGTATCCTGTCCATTTTAGTCTAATAATATAATGGAGCACAATTTTTCCTTCTATCAGACAAAATAATCATGTATAGATAATTTACTTTATTCTTATTGTGTGACATTTTTGAGGGTTTTTATTTTTACTTTTAACTCACACACCCAACACACTTACACATTCATCTAGATTTGAACTTAAGATCTCTCATAAAAATCTTGAATCTAAGTCGTTGGGTTGTTCCCTAAGAATTTTTACAGGTTAATTAAAATAAAAAAAATTGAGAAAGTATGTTAAATTTTTAAAAATAAGTTGGGAACTCAATTTTTTTTTAAAAAAAATAAGAGTGTATTCCTATCATCTTATTTTTGAATTTTATTATTCCCTTCTTCAAAAAAATTACCGCACATTTTTTCTATATTTTAAAAACTTTTAAATATCTTATAAGATATTTTTAAGTACTTATAAATTACCCAAACACCCTTGATTAAGGACAAATTTGAAATTGAAGACAAACATTCATCCTTACAAGTGTAAGATAAAGATTTTTCAATAAAATAAACATTCTTTGTAAGGCGAAGGAAATAATATTTTATTGTGTTATTATATCAATATGGGTACAAAACATCCACGTGCAATGCTGTAATTGCATTTTTGCCATTTTTTTTTTTTTAATTTCCCAAATGACTTAATCAATGGTAGTGACTAGTGAGGACCTTCTACGTCCCCATTAGTAATTTTATTTTGTTTTTATAATATGTGATTTATTATGTAATTTAATTCATATAATATTGGTTCAATATTCAATAATTTAAAGGGTAAATTATAGCTACTTTTATAGTATAATTACAAATATTCTATCATTGTTTGAAAAATTATAAATATCTCCCTCGTATGAACGTTGTGTGAAAAGTAATATTTTACCATAATTGAACTATTATTTTTTAAAAAAATATATTTAAAAAATACAAAAAAAAATCTGCGGATGATTAAATAAATAATTAATAGAGAATATTAATTCATAAAAATATTTTATAAAACTCTAAAAAATATATAAAGTTATAATTTATATTTTATAAGTGCATTTTTTGACAATTCACCATAATAATTGGATCGAAACCTAATGGGACTAACTGAACGAACTCATTATTAGACGTGCATTAAAGTCATGGGGTATTTTCTCAAATAACGAGAAAGTATTTGTAATTATGTTAAATTTTAAGAGAAATGACTGTAATTTACCTTAATTTAAATTGTTGAATACATTCAAATGAGAAAAAAATATAATTACTATAAAAATAAATATACATTTATATTCGTGAAACTAAGATCTCAATCTTAACGATCAAATAATGTCTCTTAAGCATTAGCCTTAGTCATTTCAAATTACTGATTATAAAAAAAAATAAAAAAAGAAGCAGATCCATTCAGATACGGGTACAGGGTGGGGCCCGGGAAATGACCAAATTATGGAATTGGTGATGGGCATTGGGCGGTGTCAATTGTCAATTATAGCAAATGGGTCCGGACCCTGTGGCGTGATTTACTCTTGGGAGTCATCATCCCATGTGCAGTGTTGCCACCAAAAAACTTCCCCAAACCCGAGAAATAGTTGGACCGAAAAATTGGGGAAAGCTGTACTTTTAATCCTAAAATTCATGAATTTAGCATATTTGATCTCATACAATAAAATATTATAATATTTTTTGATCTTATAAGATTAAAAATTATGACATATTTGATCCCTCATAATAAAAATTAATATGGGAGTAGATACGTTAAGTTTGTAAACTGTGAGACCATAAATACAACACTTTCTATCGTGTGACACCAAAATTACAATTCCAAAAAATTGCCTACTTAAAAGAGAAGAGTTAGTAGAATTTATTTTTATATGATACATCAAGCTTAAGGACATTGGGTATATTTTGAAAACAAATAGTTAAAAATAATTATATTTGGGTCCGCTTATAAGCTTTTTAAAATAGTTTATAAGATACTTCAAATTTATAGGACAAAAAAAATGTATTCAGTAATTATTTTTAGGCAAAGAACTTATTAGATAAAAAAATATGTTAAGAGCTTATAAGCTCATTTAAAAGAAGTAAAAGAATTCTTAATATTTTCTTAAATTACAGCCACCTTTTCTGAGATTTGGCATAATTATAAATACTCCATCGTTGTTTGAAAAATTATAAATACCCCCTCAAGTTTGTAATTTTTAACCAAATGCCTGAAATTGACCATTTTGCCGTTGATTTTTTTTTATTTATTAAAATTGTAGAAAAACCAGCCGAGACAAATTGTATTATTGCTCCTTTGTAAAAAATTTAAGAAACCTCTCTCTGCGCATTGTAGTCCAAAAATTTTACGAATTAAATAAAAAATAATTCAGTGTATAAGGACATTTTGGTCAGTTCACCCATAAAAATGGATGAAAATAAATTATTTGTTAGACAGTTACAAACTTTGGAGGGGTATTTGTAATTTTTCAAATAATAAAGGGGTATTTATAATTATGCCAAACCTCATGAGAGGTAGCTTTATTTTACCCTATATATTAACAAACTCATTTGATTTTGAACATATTAATTACATAATTATTCTTTGTAACATTTTACAAACTTTATAATTTGTTTTATTCACGTGCTTATTTTTTTAAATACCATCTGACATCTTATGAGTTGTAGAAACATATTATAAGATGTATAGACTTATAAGAGATTTTAAGAAGTTAGTTAAGACATTTAATAAATAATGTCATAGGCATCAATTTAATGGAGAGGTCCATGTCTAATTGGACATGTATATCCGGTCGGAAGTCTTGCTGAAGATCAATTTTTTCTATGGAAATTACTGTTATACGATTATATTAATATTTTAATAATTTGAATAATATATTGATTCAGTTAATATATCAATATAATAAATAATTATAAATTAATAAATTATAACAAAGTGAATCAATAATGCTCATATTTAATAGGGTTCAAACCAATAACTTAACATTTGGTTTTTTATAACTACCCTCTCTCCTAGAAGCCTCTGATCAAGCTAGTGGAAATCTTTTTCGCATTTAGATGGGACATGGCTCATGAATCCACGAGGTATGGACTATGGAGCACTAGTCGTCGTGACACGTTATCTCTACGTGCATATAAAATAATATTGCACACTTTAAAATTATTGTAAATAAGAAAATATACATATTAATCAATACATTGCATTTAAAAAAATAAGAAAGAAAAAAAGAAAGAAAGAGAGAAAGAAAAGAAATAAAAACTAACTTAGGAGTATTATTGATATAATCAAAAAATTGATATTCCGGTGTAAGTAACCGTCATTTATTAGTGAAAAACAGAATTTGTTATATATAATAGTATAGATGAGTCACTACCTTGCCCAGTCATTAGGTAAATTGAAGTTTGGCTACATTCGTCTCAAGGAAGCAACGCTCCTGCTCTAATCAAATTGTACACACATTTTCTTTGTACACTAATTTCCATATTCTTTAGGTTAAATTACATTAAGCACTCAGATTTTGATGTAATTATAAATACTTTCTCATTATTTTATAAATTATTAATATCTATAATGTGACATAATTATATAACTATTGGACGATAAGGTAAAAATGTTGACTTTATCCTTGTTGAATTTTATTTTATTTTTTAAAAATATGATATTGGACGGACATTATTATAATAAAAATGTAAAAATTTGGCCGGATGTTATTATAATTTTTTTTAAATATGTAAAATTATAATTCAAGGTTCAAAAAGGCATTGTGGAAAATTCAATATAAAATTTGGATGAAACGCAAATGAAGCTAACAGACGAATGAATTGTTGGATGAGCGTTATTAGCAAGGGGTATTGATAATTTCTCAAATAACGAGGGGGTATTCGTAATTATATCAAACCTCAGGGGAGCTCGACATAATTTGCCCTATTCTTTGATTATTTTCATGTTTAATCTTCATCTAAACTTATACTAATTTAAACATTGGATCCGCATAGTATTTTTTGTAGGTTAATCGTGTTGAAAAATGGTGAATGATAAATTAAAAATTAAATTTATTTAGTAAACTTATGTCGATCGGATTAAATCATGATAAGTAATTGATTACAATATGCAACATAAAACTAGCTCGGGACACGTGGATGATGGTTGATAGCGCTCAATCATTATCCAACCGTGTCTAATGAATTAAATAGGTGAGTCCTTTGATTGGATTGATGTCACCATTGGGGGACCCTTTGAGTGAAACAATGCATCCATTTGGATGAAATGACGCGCCCACTCGGATAAAAGTCATAACCTTTCAAAAATATCTTTTCTAATTAGACATATTCATTCAATGAAACCTTTCAAACTTTTATAAATAAGCCCTCCCATTTTATTTAATTTCATTCAAATCAAATTCAAATATTCCTAACAATAGCAAGTATTGTAGTGTTCTTATTTGAGAGGTTCGTGGATATCACTTTGATTCGTTGGTTCTCAGTGTTTGTAGTGCAACTACTTTAAGATTGTAAAGCCATTGTATCCTGAGAGACAAATTGCCATCACCGTTAACACCAGAGAGACAATAATTGTCTTAAAAATAAATAGTCTAACTCTTGCCTCGACTTTGTAATACACAACTCCCGTATATCTCTCATTTTTTTTTAAAGTTTAAGATAATTATTTGTTGTTGTATATTATGATTTTGAGTTGGTTGTTGCTATTTTGATTTTGTTGGTTGTCCAACCTCCCTTAGTACAACCAATTCCTACCCAAAAATAGAGGCTGGAGAAATTCTCCGACAACAACTTCAAAGATGGCATGAAAAGATGTCGTTCTACCAAATTACGTTTGCACCTAGCAAGGTTCTTACGGAGAAATTACATCCTCAGTTACTTCTGTGATATGTTGAACAACATATATAGCCCAACTAAGACTGTAAATTTTTTTTGGGAATGCTAAGAGGAAAAATACAAATGGACGTTAAGATAGCAATCTAAAATGACGAGTTAGATGGAGAGATGTATAGAGAATTACCTTAATGGTATGATTGGTATGTAGGAATGAGCACGGAATGGAATGAGCATTCCCAAGCTCATTCTGAAATATATGTTTGGTATAAATTAGTATTAACAATGACCATTCCCATGGAAATTCTTATTCCCTTATATAAGGGGATTAGCTATTCCCCCTCCCAACATGGTATTAGTTATTCCTACATGTTAGGAATGAATTTTCTTTTCTTGTATTAGTTTAATATTTAGTTTCAATTGTTATTAAAATTAAGTATTGTGCATATATGGTGATAAAAAATGATATAAGTTTGACATTTAATTATTTATTAATTCAATATTTCTTTTATCGAGTATTGAAGAAATAATGGTATATTCAATATAATTAAATAACTCAGTCCATTTGATTGTTCACCATTATTCTTTTGGTAGAAAAAATTACATATATATATATATTGCGTTAATAAATTACTTCTTATGTAAATAAATAATTATATATATATATTTAGTAACATATAAAATATTTATAAATTTCTTATAACCTTCTATAAGCAATTTTGAAACCGCTACTATTATACATTTGAACTCAACATATTCAATAAACTACAAATCAATATTTAAAAAAAAAAAAAAAGACGAAAGGACAATTTTTATCATAAAAGTAATTTTAATTTAGTACTAATCATTATTTTCTAGTTATCAATTATGCGAATAGAATCAACTAAGGAATGATAATTCTATTACCTTCTAATTTATTGTGTACACCAGTCATAGGAATGCTATTTAATGTGATTCGTTTTCTCTTCTTACCTCATTCCTAAATTCATTCAATCCCCATCTAATGCCATTCCTACTTACCAATCACGCCTAAGTGTATATTGTCCCTGGCCAAGAAAAGAATGCCCATAGACTTGTTAAGTTGTTGTATAGGCTTAAGTAAGCTCCTAAATCATGCCACAAAAACTTTGACAAACGGATTGTCAAATAGCTTTGGGATCAACAAGTGTGATAAATGTTGCCATGTTAAAGGAACTCACAACTCATAGACTGTCTATATATAGATGACATGTTGATATTAGGAAGCAATAATGACATTATTTTGGCTACAAGAAAGTGTTAACAAAATATTTTGATATGGAAGACATGGGTTTAGCTGACGTAATACTGGAGATTAAGATCTGTAAGACGTCTAATCTTATGTATTGATCATTAGCGGTGATATCTTAGAAGTCCTCAAAACAAACTTATATAGCTTGGTTCAATATAAAATCCGAGTTTATAGATTTAAATAAAGTTGGAGAAGAAGTTGATTAGATTCATAGTTTCTTGGAGGACATTATTTGTTGGACTAAGTAAATGCTTGCAATTATGATACATTATGATAATCAGTTGACTATAGGAAGAGTACAAATCAATATGTATAGTGGTACATCTAGACATATACGTCAAAGATATAATACCTTAAGAAAGTGGATCTCTAGTGGAATAATATTTATTGACTATATTAAGTCAAAGGATAATCTTGTTGGTTCATTAACAAAAGGCCTTTCTAGAAATCAAGTAAATTATTCGTCGAGGGGAATGAGATTAAAACCCGACAATTAAATCTTTGTAGTGGTAACCCAACTTTGTTGACTGGAGATCTCAAGATCTTGGTTCAATGGGACAACTAAGTTATAAAGATTATGAAAAACACTTAGAATTTTACTTCTCGTTCCTATGACGTCTTGTGCTGTTAGCTAAAGGGTAGATGTTAAATTATAGGCTTTTAATGATTCATATATTAACTCAAGTATAGTATAGGAGATCACCTATATAAGTGTGACGATGGGCCATTTCAAATGTAAAACACTTGCGAATCCAAGATGATGTCGATAGCCAAAACGGACTTAATCGTGAGAACCAAAGATATTAGAGAAGGTATTGTGGGAGTACTATTGTCTTGATTTACTCCAATTGCTAAACAAATCAAGACATCATTTTCACTAATTATCCAAGTAAATCTAGTGATATTCCTCTAAGGAAGGTTTAAAGCAACAAACGACCTCCAGATGCAATGACTTCTCATTTGAAACTCTCTTAAGTGTGTGCATGTTTATATGCATTAATTTTCACTCATGTGGGGGATTGCTGGAAAATGGTGAATGATAAATTAAAGAATAAATTTATCTGATAAACTTATGTCGATCAGATTAAATCGTGACAAATGATTGATTACAATGTGCGATACACAACAAGCTCGTGACACATGGATGATGATTGATGGCGTCCAATCATCATCCAACCGTGTCTAATCAATTAAATATATGTGTCATTTGGTTGAAATGATGTGTCCATTGGGTGAAACCATTTAGTAAAACGGTGCATCCATTTGGGTAAAATGCTATGCCCTTTGGGGGAAATAATATGTCCATTAAGATGAAATCATAACCCTTCAAAGACATAGAGATGACAATCCAACTCGAAAAACTGAGCCCCTGACTCGGATCTGCCCCGTTTGGGGCAGGTTTGTTATTAGTTTTGGCGGGGGCGGGTCCATTAGATTGGGACTCGGCTGGGTCCGGGGTTGGGTACGGGTTTTATACTGGACCCGCGCTTTGGACCCAACCCGCCTTATATATTATTATTTTATTATTATTTATTTTTCATATATAATACATTATTAATAAAAAAAATTATGCTATTATATGTAAATCCTTAAATAATTTTGTATATATATCTAACTCTACAAGAAATACGAAAAATAAAAAATTTGTTTAATGTATTATTTATATTTAATTGAGTATATACTTCGTCTTATACAATTCATTTTAGATTGAAAACTATGTTAAGGTATTTAAATCTAAATTGATATTACTTACTAACAAAATTAATATTAGTTGAATGTAGTTTTGTATTATATAATTCATTGTAGATCGTAAAATTATATACTTAATGAGAAAATTAACAATTTATATGAACATATATTGTGTCTCATACAATTAATTTCAGATTGAAAACTAGGTTAAGGTATTTAAATCTAAACTCATATTACTTATTAAGAAAATACAATATTAGTTGAATGTATTTTTTGTATTATATAATTCATTGTAGATCGTAAAATGATACTACATAATGAGCAAATTAATAATTTAGATGAATGTATACTTTGTCTCATACAATTCTTTAGATTGAAAACTATGTTAAAGTATTACTATTGAAAATACTTTTTAATTAAAATTATCTACAGCATAATGATATTATCTTTAATACATAATTTGAGACACTTATATAAGATACAAAATTAAGAATAAAACCAAAAAGTAATTTTTTCTAATTTCATTCACGCCTTCATAATCAATCTAATTAAATTAACAATTTAACTCTAATTAATAATTAATAATTAATAATTAAAAGAACAATACAAAATGTCAAAAGTTTTGACATTTTAGATTGAAAACCCTTTTTCCTCGCTTTCAACCTCAAGACTCAAGAACTTCACACTCATGTCGCTCGCACGCCACCGCAAGCTCGCTACTATGCGCCGCTTGCCTCACGCGAGACGCCGCTGCACGACTCATGCCTCACCACCGCTCGCCTCACCCGGGAGGTAAGCTCTTTGATGTTTTATGTGGGAAAATTTTGAGAGTTTATGTGTTCGAAATTATGAGAGTTTACGGGGCAGGGCACGGGGTTTTAGATAGGCCTGGGGGGGCGGTTGAGGTTATCCGGGGCGTCTCGAGTCCCAGCAAACCTGTCTCAAACCCCCCCCGGTTGCTATCTCTACAGAGACATCTTTTTTGATTGGACATATCCATTCAATGATATCTTTCAAACTTCTAGAAATAGGCCCTCCCATTTTATTGCATTCAATCAACTTGAAATGCATTTTAGAGCATTTCAAAATGTTTAGCAATAAAAGCATTTTGACTTTTATTAAGAGAGTTCCAAAATACTTTTTGGTTCGTCGTTTCTCAAAGTTTGTAGTGCTACTACTTTGAGATTGTAAGTCGTTGTATCTTGTGAGACAAATTGTAATTTCCATTAGCATCAGAGCGGGACGATAATTATATTAAAGATAAAAAAGTCTAACTCCTGCCTCGATTTCGTAATACACAGCTCCCGCATATCCCTCATCTTTCCCAACAAATCCTTCATTGCATCAAGGTCTACAACTTGATACCTCCATTTTATGGTGCTAAAAAATCCAATAAGCATCAACATATATTAATATTAATTGCTGATGCGTATTGGAATCTAGCAGCATCGTAAAATATCGAAGGATCGGTTGAGAGTTCTAAGATTTTTGGGGTACTAACCTACAAAAAAGGGGTTAACACTCTAATACTTAAATTAGTAATGGTTTTGACATATATCAAGCAAGAACTTATGAAAAATAAGTGAAAAACTAGTAGGTTTGAATAAATTGATGAAAGTTGTGCGAAGTTCTATAAAAATGATAGATTTGGCAAGTTAGTGAGATAAAAAGAGTTGAATAAGTGTGATTGATGTAAGTTACCAAGTTATCTCATTTAACTTACTTAGACTCCAATTTATAAGAGCCGGATGGGATAATTAGGGAGTACTTGAGAATGATCTTGATATCCCCAGATTTTGAAGAAGTCCATTTTATGCGATTACATTGGTTCAACTACATGCCACATCATCCACGTTACACGTGAGCATCCAAACTGTCATATCAACAGAAAAATTACCTATCTAGGAGGAAGCTTGTTATATGTTGGGTTGTTACTTGTTGGGGATAAGCCTGGCCTTATCTCAAATTTTCAGTTGGTGCGATTATCGCATGTTGACATGTCGTTAGAATGATACATTATCCGTGGTGAAAAGTGATGCTGACATATTAGCTAAGTTTGTTAGGGCGCTAGTGGGTTGCAGGTAGGCTTAGGCTGGCTCGATGTTGCTAGCAGGTTTCAGTTGAGCCAGAGGTGGTAATTTGTTCATTGGGTCTTATGCGCCTTTGCCTGCTGGTTATGCATTATATGGGTTTAGACTCTTTGGCTAACTGGGTTGGAAAACTCCATTGGGCCTTGAAAAATTTATATTCTAAGGTCTCGTTTGGTTGAAATGATAGGATTATGAAGAATAGGATTAAGTAGAATAGGATTGTATAAGATAAGTTATTTCTAGATACACAAGGCCATGTTTGATTTGATGGATTTTATAAGTAATTTGATCTCTTTTTGTTTACTCTGCATTTTCTCTTGATTTTTATGATCCTCCTTGGTGTTTGTAAATATTTCAGAATTTATATTTACATACATAATGGCTCGAAGCACTCTATAAAATTAATCTTTAACCCATGTTGATTTGTAGGATGCAAAATTTTGTTCGAACCTTTTTGAGTTTGGGATCATTTTAGGTAAATAGTATAGTTGGTCTCTTAAATTTACATCCAGAATTACTTTAGTCCCTTAACTTCATTTTTTAACTGTAGCGTCCCTAAACTTTAGTTTTTTTTTTTTTTAGTTTGGTCCCTCTAACTATTTTCCGGTGAAAATGTAGCTGAAACATGGTCATGCGAGTTTGTAACTAGCACATGCTTAGTCTTTAGGGGCAATTATGTTATTTTTTTTATTTCTATAAAATAAAAAAATTAAACTCCGCCAGGTTGTGATTTGAGATACTTGGCGTGTTTTCCAAACAAGCTCATTCAACATCCAAACCAAGAGTTAGACACCCAACACTGTTAGAATTGGTGACCGTCAAGCTAATTGTTGGCTCATTGTCAGCCATTCTAAACATCTTTTTTAATAAAATATTAATCTTGAGAATTGTTCTTTGGCCATCTTCATTTTATGCTTCACACAATATTTGTATGCATTTGGTTGAAAGCCTCAGATCATAATGCTACGGGGTTGGCTTGCGCAAATGATGGCTACCATAAAACCACTTCTATGGTTTGATCTTAAATATTTCAAGCCGATCAATCGGTCAAGATGGATCATCGACCATGATTCTTTAGAGACTTGCACTAAGTGATGCGTTTATATGATAATTATTGTGTTTTATAGATAATGACATACAATGTCGATGCACTTTAATGGGTGCTTGATAAAGAGTTATCAAGTTCACTGAAATGACCCGTATGAGATGTCATATGGAAGTCTTGTGGGCATGACTGGTATGACTTGATTCTCCTTTGTCACAATAGTCAATTAAGTGGTCTTTCGATTTGAGGTTCCACAGCAACCTTGTGCATAAGACGACAATGCCTTGATCATGTCTAACACAAATGTAGTTTCTTCTATAGTTGTCAAAAAGCTATGCTTCAGACATAGTCAGAACATCCATGAAGGTTGGTGAGTTCTAAGATAGGATCTAATGCTCATCACGAGATGATGAAAAGTCTCCTATATTCTCTACATTGTTCTCCACAATCTATGTCCACGATAGTTCGTCAAATAGGAAAGGAGTTCCTATATCGATAAATGAGTAGCATAAACTGTAGAGTTGATACATAGATATCAAAGTCCAAAAAGGGAACCGATTGCAATTCCATGCCCTGGACTCTGATCGGGAGATTGACTTGATGGAAGGACTGTTTTTGCATGGAACTCATAACTTAGAGGTTCACGAAGATTTACTTATTCTCTAGTGTCATGGACTACTGCTAGGTGGCCACCCATGGTGACAGGTACCCTCCAATTATGGTGTTAACTGAGGGTGATTGATTATGATAAGATCTAGTTAATTTAATGCAGCATTAGTTGCCGATTAAATTGTATATGATACAAGCCCAAGTCTAGTTGAGTAGTGAACCTAATGAGTCACACACAAATCCATGTTGGAATTTTGGAATTAATTAATATGATTAATTATGAAGAAGATGCTAATTAATTTAAGGAGTTAAACTAATTGATACATTTGGATGATTTATGAAATCGAACCATAAGAATTAAATTTATGATTATTTAATTTGGAGCATATTGATGAGAATTCATGAGCATTAATTGATTTGATTAATTAAATACACTTGTGATCAATTAATTAAGAATTAATTACTTTGCACTTTTAAGCTAATTAGATTAATTGATTAAGGCTTATGCTTAATTAATGAATTAAGTATTATGGGCCTAGGCAAACATGAAGTCAATTAAATTGTAATTAATTGAATTTAGACTTGATCCAATTAAGAATTGAGATCAAGTTCAAACCTAAGCCCAAGCCCACATGACAAATGAAGCAATGTTGATTGAATATAGACAATGTTTGTCTTTATTTTGAGAAAAAATAGCAAAATTGGACTTTGCTAGGGTTGTCCATGTAGAGGGGACAAGGGAGGACACATCTAGACAAATTTGTTTCTTGCTTGTTTGTGTTTTGATTCATTGAATGTGATCTTGGCTCTTGTCTATATAGGAGATTGGATAAATTAATTTATTTTTAGGAAGTGATCATATTCATTTTACAAAAACTAAAAAGTCGAGCTCTCTCCCTCACTTCCTCTCTTGCTCTAGGTCAACATCCTCAAAATATGATGTATTCTTATGCTAGAAAGTCTAGCCATTATACTTGCTTTCTTTCTCTCAAAAAGAGAAGTGTTCTTTTGTTTGTCTCCATGGATCAATAGTTGACCCATCATAATTCTAAGACACCTACTAGCATACGGTTATAGAAGATTCTATCATAGGTGGTGAGAACAATCTTTAGAGGGAAGCCACTTGTGTTCCTACCATGAACGACGGCTTGAATGGTTTCATCTTGCCGGAGGACTAGAAATCATTTTCCACAATTAGCTTAGAAGAGAATTATTCTTGAGAATGTTCACATCCTCTACATCAACCAGAGTGCACCAAATGTTGGTATCTCTAAACAATTTAATTGACTTCTTTATGCATGAGATCCACGTCGTAGTAGTAACAAAATGGGCGATTCGATTGCTAGTTGCAAATTGTATTGTAATTAAAATTTGAAAATTTCACTACATTTAAAGTTTTGGGACCTATACGAAACTAACAAACATGACTGTCTTCCTCAATGTACAATTTTGAAGCTTGAACAGACAAGGACACACTCAGGCCGTGTTCCACGTTTAAAGTCGTATTTTCGGCCCAAAGTCAAGTTTTAGCATAACATTTCTCCTATCATGATTTTACAAAATCTTCAACTATTTTAAGGGTTGGATTCAATCATTTTCAAGGGCTAAAAATTATTTTAGCTGAAACAAGATCCTTTCATTATTCAAATACTACAACAGTTAGTTCATATACAACATATACTTAGTACAACATCAACATTTTTACCCCTTCCATTCCCTTCCATTATATTTTCCACACTAATTTTTTTTTTAACTTTATCTCAATGTGTTGTTGGTCACCAAAGAAGAGTCCTTAAATAAGAACTAACATCTAGCATTTTGGGTAAAGAAACAATACTTTTTCTGCCTAAAAAATAACTAATTTGACAATTTTACAAGCTTAAAGGCCTAAGATGAGAAAAAAAAATATAAATTGATCATTTTACCGCCCAAAAAGTTAAAATTCAGCCACATCTTTTCCCAAAAATGTTCAAAGAAACCAATATGAAACTAAATTAAAGTTTAAAAATGCTAACGTAATAAATGAACTTATGGGACTTAAGTGGTTTTAAATGCTAACTTAAGGGACCAATTATAATATTTACCCTAACATTTTTTAACCTAACCCAAAATCAAATCAAAAGTTGAGACTGAGCTCAACTCCTCATCGAGTAGACTATCGACCACATTTGGTTCACATAAATGTAAATTTGGGTTAGACTTCGCACTTGCTTTGATTTATTAAAAATTTTACATTGTGTCAACGAGTTATTAAGAATTTTACATTATGTCTAGATTGATAAATTTGAAGATTGAAATTTCAAAATTTTACTAATAAATTATGTGAATCTATTAATATATATATATTAATATATATTTGGAGGAGGTCTTTTGACCAAAAACCTTCAATTTTGACCCAATTCTAATTTTCTAGAATTTTGAGTTTTTGTTATTATTTCAAATTATGCAAATTAAAATTAGAGTGGAGTAGGGGTAAGTTTATTAGAGTCAGTGGAGTTAGTTATTAAAGGTAATGACAATTATTAGAGTTAGTGGAGAAAATTGCAAATAATAAATATTAAATCGCAAACAGTTATTAGAGTTAGTGGTAGTTATTTCAAATACGAGTGTATGCATTATGTTTCTAGAGACATATCAAAATAATTTGGAATGCCCCAAGGTTTCACGTCTCAAGAAAAATATAGCATAGCATGTACGGAGGGCTTCAAAGAATTTAAGAAGATTATAGATGATGCTAAGTTTACTGAAGAGAAGATAAGGAGATTGAAGACTACATCACGACGTTTGATTAGTCGTATTGAGCAAATTGAACCATCTGGCTGGAAGGAGTTTCTGCAGGTAATTTCAAACACACAAACGAACACTTGCTGTTCCGTATGCATGAGCTCTCAGATTTGCATTACTATTGTTCCGTATGCATGAGCCCTCGGGTTTGCATTACTACTGTTCCGTATGCATTACTGTTCCATATGCATGAGCTCTAGATTTGCATGACTGTTTATAAGTAAGTCCTGCACACAATACTGAAGCATTCTTTTAAGGTTGGCTCAGTAGTTTACATAACGTGGATGTCCTGATCATCTTTTGTGAGAACTCTCCTTTTGCTCTTATTTCTGTTTAGATTCAGATTTTTCTTTCTAAGATCCAAAAGACAATTTTATTTTGCTGACTCTTAGTTGAATTTCTACTTCTGTATATTTGTGCATTTTTACACTCTCTTTGTTTCATACACATATATGTCAACATGCATTAGAATTTTTGGTATTGCAAAGTAAATCGAGTCTTCTAAGATCCAAGAGACAATTTTATTTTGCTAACTCTTAGTCTGAATTTCTACTTCAGGATTTGTGCATTTTTACATTCTCTTTCTTGCATACACATATACGTCTACATCAGCACATGTCAGTGTGCTACAACACGTTTGTAGCATTATATTTTTAAGTTTATAATATTTATTATATTGCTAACCTCTATTCAACTTAATCGAAAATGCACCGACGATTAGCAATCTTTCGAGCCTTCAATAGGATTTTGATCAAGTACTCAAGCAGGTATATTTTTTTCCTTTTTCTTGATTTTAATATTTTTATTATCTTATTCTATTTTATATTTTATGTATATGTGACTTTTTATGTGTTAATTATAGATTTAAGAAAAAGGATATTATAAATACTCAAGCAGGTATGAAAATTATTCTTCTGCTTGATTTTTAATATTTTTTTATTATCTTAATTTATTTTATAATTTGTGTATATGTGATTTTTATGTGTTAATAGGATCTTCAAGTCCACAATAAACGGAAAAGGAAAAGAAAAAAAAGGAAGTACTCAAGCAGGCATGAAAATATTTCGATTGGTTGATCTTTTAATACTTTTCTATTATCTTATTTTATTTTGTAGTTCATGTATATGTAATTTGTTATGTGTTCATTGTAAATTTTAAAAAAAGGAGTTAGCACATATTAATGCTATTTATGAAAATGCTTATGTTACAATCTGTATTTTTTATTTTCAAATTGAAAAACTATTTGGTATGAAAAGTATCATCATTGTTTGGCATTAATTCATTATATTGTTAAGTTTATAATATTTATTATATTGCTAACCTCCATTGAACTCTACAGAAAATTCCAATGTCGATTAGCAATCTTTCGAACCTTCAATAGGAATTTCATCAAGTACAAAGAAACGAGAAAAAGAAAAAGAAGTACTCAAGCAGGTATAAAAAATTTTCTTTTGCTTGATTTTTAATATTTTTATTATCTTACTCCGTTTTATAGTTTATGTATATGTGATTTTTTATGTGTTAATTATAGATTTAAAAAGGAGATTGCAAGTACTCAAGCAAGTATGAAAATTATTCTTCTGCTTGATTTTTAATATTTTTTTAATATCTTAATTTGTTTTATAGTTAATTTAAATGTAATTTTTATGTGTTAATAGGATCTTCAAGTCCACGATAAACGGAAAAAAAAAAAAAGAAAAAAAGAGAAGTACTCAAGCAGGCATGAGAATATTTCTATTGGTTGATTTTTTAATACTTTTCTATTATCTTATTTTATTTTGTAGTTCATATATATGTAATTTTTTATATGTTCATTGTAAATTATAAAAAAAGGAGTTAGCACATATTAATGCTATTTATGAAAATGCTTATGTTACAATCTGTATTTTTTATTTTCAAATAGAAAAACTATTTGGCATGAAAAGTATCATCACTGTTTGGCTAATTCATTATATTGCTAAGTTTATAATATTTATTATATTGCTAACCTTCATTGAACTCTACCAAAAATCCAATGACGATTAGAAATCTTTCGAACCTTCAATAGGATTTCCATCAAATACAAAGAATCGAGAAAAAGAAAAAAAAGTACTCAAGCAGGTATAAAAAAAATTCTTTTGCTTAATTTTTAATGTTTTTATTATCTTATTCTGTTTTATAGTTTATCTATATGTGATTTTTTATGTGTTAATTATAGATTTAAAAAGGAGATTACAATTAGTACTCAAATAGGTATGAAAATTATTCTTTTGCTTGATTTTTAATATTTTTTATTATCTTAATTTGTTTTATAGTTCATGTATATGTGATTTTTATGTGTTAATAGGATTTTCAAGTCCACAATAAACGGGAAAAAAAGAAAAAAAAAAAAGAGAAGTCCTCAAGCAGGCATGAAAATATTTCTATTGGTTGATTTTTTTAATACTTTTCTATTATCTTATTTTATTTTGTAGTTCATGTATATGTAATTTGTTATTTGTTCATTGTAAATTTTAAAAAAAGGAGTCAGCACATATTAATGCTATTTATGAAAATGATTATGTTACAATCTGTATTTTTTATTTTCAAATAGAAAAACCATTTGGCATGAAAGTATCATCACTGTTTGGCATTAATTCATTACTAGGGGTATGTGGGATACACGATGTGTGTGCAAAAATATTTAATTAGTTTTTTCATAAATAAAGCAAAATAAATATAATATTAAAATGAGAGATTAAATAAATGTTAAGATAAAATAATAATATAAAAATAACTGAGATAAAAATATATAATTTTGAAAAAGAAAATTTTGAAGTGGGAGAAAGAAAATAAAAATAGCTAACACTAAATATTTACAAAGGTAATTTTATAGTTGGAGATAGTGGGGGTGGGGTTTTGAAGAGTGGGTGGATGGGAAGTTAATAAATAAATTAAGTTAAATATTAAAATTGACATGCCAAAACAATTGAGATACCAATTCACCCCTCTTCAATTATATATATAGTATAGATATTGTTTAGTTTATAATATTTATTATATTGCTAACCTCCATTGAACTCTACCGAAAATCAAATGACGATTAGCAATCTTTCGAACCTTCAATAGGATTTTCATCAAGTATACAGAAACAAGATAAAGAAAAAAAGTACTCAAGCAGGTATAAATTTTTTTCTTTTTCTTGATTTTTAATGTTTTTATTATCTTACTCCGTTCAATAGTTTATGTATATGTAATTTTTTTATGTGTTAATTATAGATTTAAAAAGGAGATTGCAAGTACTCAAGCAGGTATGAAAATTATTCTTCTGCTTGATTATTAATACTTTTTTATCATCTTAATTTATTTTATAGTTTATGTATATGTGATTTTTATGTGTTAATGTGATCTTCAAGTCCACAATAAACGAAAGATAAAGAAAAACAAAAAAAGAGAATTACTCAAGCAGGCATGAAAATATTTCTATTGGTTGTTTTTTTAATATTTTTTATTATCTTATTTTGTTTTGTAGTTCATGTATATGTATTTTTTTATGTGTTAATTATACATTTAAAAAAAAAAGGAGATTAACACATATCAATGCTATTTATGAAACTGCTTATGTTACAATTTATATATTTTTATTTTCAAATAGAAAAACTATTTGGCATGAAAAGTATCAACACTATTTGGCATTAATTCCTTGTTAAAAAATGAGCTTTTATTAAAGACCAAAAAAGATACAATAGCTATATATAATTCTATCGTGATAATTAGAATAGATAGAAGATTCAAAAATTTATCATTTTGTATTTTCAGAATTTTAATCAAAGTTTGAATTTTTTATATTATCAATTCCTATTAGTTGCATTAATAACATTACAAAATATCAATTTTTTTTAAAGAAAACCTAACTTATTGATTATCTAGATCATTCTTAGAGGACTATCCTTTTTTTTTTTGTTAGAAAATTTTAATTAAACTCATTTTCTAGATTCAAATTTAAAATTAAAGCTCTCCAACAAAATGTGTTCTCAAATCGTGAAATTATAAAAACAGTAGGCCAACTTATTTAAACAATTCAAAATAATAAATTGTAAAAAAACACACCAACGATAAGGTGATAAAATCTTATATTAAGTGATTGCAAACACTCCCTCAATAGGTTTTAGAATAAAAAGCTTTGAAAATTTTGAACTGTCTATCTATATATATTGAACCCACATATATTTTATCTCATAAAAAACTTCTATTATTCCTAAATCACGGAGATCAGGACCTCCTGAGAATAATCCTCTTTTCTCATCAGTATATTAATAGATCAGATAATTTATATATACCGTTTAATTGGGTTAGTAACCAATGAAATGGTAGTAACATAAATTAAAGATAAATATATTTTTAAATTTACAATCTAAAACAAATGAGAGTTTCTAAATTAAATTAAAATATTGCAGCAGCATATATGATAGTACAATTTTTTGTTAAAAAATAATTATTTTATTGAATGATGGATAATAAACTATTTGGTTGAAATTAAGAATAAATGATAATGATAATTAAAATTATAACTTTCCACATATTAATTATAATTGAAACTGTAACTTTCTTTCTAGGTTATATATGCAATCCCCTACATATTATAACTTTCGTTTTTGGTGACATTACGTATTCACTTTCCGATGCAATCTCCCACAAAAAATATGGCAGCACCATATATGGTAGTATAACTTTTATAAATAATTATATTCATTAATTAATATCTTTACAAATCAGCTATGCATGCTTTCATGCTGGCAAAAATTAACCAATCAGAACAAAACCTCCATATTTAAGAAACGACGTGGGGTAACATACTTTTTCCAGCAATATTTGCAAACTCCAATGATTGAAGGATCAAAATAGCAAAAAACTAATAGATGTTACAACACTTATTTGCTACCCTGAAAAGATAAAGGACTATAACGCCAAAATATAAAAAGTACATGATGAAAAATACATTTAAGTCATTCAAAGTTTCCCAAAATTTGTACTTTCACACTTTTTTGTGAGAATGTTAAAAACTAAATTGTTAAAAGCTCATCATTGTATTTTTATTATATAAATTGACGATGATGAGATAATAAATTTTATTTTTCATAGGTGCAAAAATAAATGAAATTCAAGTTGGTTACAAGCTTGCTAGGCTGAAAAAAAAAAAAGAGAGTTATATGTGAAGCGTCATCGGTGAGTTAATAGAAACTTAGTCGCAGAAATTTCGGCATGCATTGATATGGAATATCAGCAGTTATCTGAATTGCACAATAGACAATGCATCATTAATGAAGAACCCAATATTTATATGCCAACATCACGAGCTACACATAGGCGAGGATCTTCGACACGTTCTGCTAGGGGACGTTTCTAATCAAGGATCATCTTCCCATACCAGAAACAATGGACCGGTGGATGAACTAATGAGAATTCATTGCATCATTCTCTGGTGGCCCAAGATGGTATGCTTTTAGAGGAAAGATATTGTATTATATTTGTATCTCCTCATCTTTGATTTTTTTTTTTTTTTACCTTATTTTTTTTTTTACCTTATAGATATGTAGTCCTTTTAAAAATCAATATGTGTTTATATATATATATATATATATTCTATATAGGACAAGAGCTCGCGGGTCATAACGGTGGCAATCAACCAACATTCGCAGTACTTTCTCCTACATTCATCGTGAATGTAAAATTACATACATTCTAATGTGATAATAGATTTGTATGTATTTGTATATATTTTTATTTTCGTTTATTTTACCGTACTATTGAAAATGTTAAAATGTTATTATATTTTATATATTATATTCCCGTACTATAGAAGTTTATTATATTTAAAATGTTAAAAGAATATACTCTTCAACTGGTGGACAGTTTTTATGGCCACATTCCAATGTATGTACTTTATTCATTTTCTAATAAGATATTATATATCTTTATTAAAAAGTTTAAATTTATCAATATAAACATTTAATGTCAATACTATAACTTGCAGGTGGTAATGCTATTGTACACAATCCATCAACCTCGATTGATTTACCCTCTGGTCATATTGAAAACAGTAAATATCTGAAATTAATATTTCTATAAATAGTTCTCAATTTCCGACTTGCAATAGCAATATGCAATCTATTTATTTTTTAAAACTTATGCACATTTTGAAAAATGAGATTATTTGATATAAATCTTAATAAAATATAATAATTTGTAGGTGATAATGGTGACAATCAATCAACCTTGATAATCTGCCTCCTGCTCACATTGTCAATAGTTAGTATTTCTTTTAATATTGGTTATATTTTTTCATTCAAATATGCTTAATTAATGTATATGAATTTTATGGATATAATTGCTAATATAACATAAAAATATAATAATACCCTCTTTGAACATGCTAACACGCAGGGGAAGAATCTATTAACAATGATGGAGACCGACTTACAACTCCAACAATACTCTACTCAATTCCTGTTGTGTAAGGTATAACAAATAGCTTTTACCATATTTTTTAACAATAATAATCTATACATTAGTTCATATTTGTTTTATTTATTGGATATGTAGAGTATAAGTTGGGAGAGTTCAGAAATGTGATGCAAGAAATTCACAATGATACCGGAAGAGACTCACATACCGTTGTACATGGTTAGTTATGTAAAAAAAAAAAAAAAACAAAACCAACCAAAATCTTCACAATTAAAAAACACAATTGTTATATTATCATTATAATAATATCTTACCAAGTTTTGTTGGTTACCCGAAAAAAAAAATGCAGGGAGAGTTCATCTTACTCCGATAAACTACAATCCTCAAGTTGGACCAGTTCGATCAATCCATAAGCATGGAACTACAAGTGGAATTCTTGACCTTTATATGGACCAAGTAATGTGCATCTCCAATGTTGAGAAATGTGCATCTCCAAAATTGATGAAGTATATGTACAAGTACATGTGTAAGGGAACTGACTGAGCTATAATTATTATTGAAAATAATGTTGAAAGCCTTCAGAATAATGAGCAGAGGTACATACAAGTTGATGAAATTAAACAGTATTTGGATTGTCGTTATATATCAGCTATTGAATCACGTTGGAGAATATACAAATTTGAGCTACAAAGACATAGTCCAATCGTTGAGCGCTTACAATATGATTTGCCAAATCAGTTTGTGGTGTTCCATGAAAAAGATCATTTGTATAATATTGTCAATGGTGAACGTATTCATTGTGCAATGTTAACCAAGTGTTTTGAAGCAAACAAAAGGTATATGGAAGCAAGATCATTACATTAGGTGGAATTTCCTACTGCTTGGGTCTGGAAGCGGGCAACAAAAGAGTGGGTCAGGAGAAAATTGTTAGAATAGGTGACCAGAAAGCCAATAGGTTTGGCATTTTGTAACCTATTTGACAACTTGATGTAACGTAATATTATGTTATGAATAAAATGAGTATTTGTTACTTTGGTATTCTCTTTGTTGCGCTCATTTTCCATATGCTAAAAATGGTGTTTTACATATATCGCAACAAAGTTGGGGCACGATTAACAACTCGTGCAGTTGGGCCACGCATTGGATGATGGTCATGAAATCAACTGATTAAGACTTGGGTCTGAAATGTTCCAAGTCGAGGACCTCGAGACAGGGCATCGAAAGACCTATAGAGACTGCATCAATAGTCGTGTTCATTGGATGTGTCGTGTTTCATCGGCGACAGGCGTGGGACGCCTACACGATCTTGATGGGTTGGTCGATTGGGGTCGAGCCGGCTGGACTGACTCGCGGGGATCATCATATGGAAGCCTTGGAGGCTTGATCGGTATGATTGGATTTTTTCGGTTCTGATAGTACGGGAGTAGTCCTCAGACTTGAGGAACCATGACAGTCACATGCACAGGACGTCAGTATCTTGCATCTGGCGAGAGGTGATCATTCTGTAAGATGATCATTATAAGCCTTGTCCAGTGCAATCAAAATGTGTAGCGAGGACGGTGGGTTCCAAGAAGAGGCTCCGTCCCCTATCAGTAAGTAACAGAGGTATCTCCTATGCACTCGGAGATACATTCATGCTGTTTAAATCTGTGGCCACAGTGGTTGGTCGAACTGGAAATGGTTACCTGTGTCGATGCAATGAGACATGCGTAGTCTCGAGTATTAAGCATAGATTCCTAGTCAAGGACGAGAACCGACGCCCAATTCCATATCCTAGACTAAGGCCGGGAGAGGGTAGACGGAA
The DNA here is from genome assembly GCA_034509735.1 of Sesamum alatum. NCBI lineage: Eukaryota > Viridiplantae > Streptophyta > Magnoliopsida > Lamiales > Pedaliaceae > Sesamum > Sesamum alatum. The sequence goes on from JACGWO010000006.1 coordinate 18,711,711, forward strand.
GGACCGTACGAGTACGGAATCGGCGCCTAAATGTTCACGCCAACATTCACCTAGTCTCTAGTTCTATGGACCGTTGGTACACGACCACCAATGGTAATGGGCCCTTGTGGGACACGGGCCCAAATCTAGCTGAGGGTGAACCTAAAGGGTCACACACAAATCACCGATAAGGTGGAGAAATTGACTTGGAGTCAATTTCAGAGAATGAGTAAGTAATTGGATTATTTAAGGGATTGTCCATTAGATGGATGGGCCGATATTGTATCGGGCCCTCGTTTAATCGATAAATGGGATTTATCAATTAATATGGAAAGTTGAGATGTTGGGTCTTTTAATTGGATTAAAGAATCAACGGGAATTATTTAAGTGGACATTAAATTAAATTGAATTTAATTTTGGGTTTGTTGTAATTGGATATAGTGAAACCCGGTCCGTTAAATTTTGACCCGAGAGGTGTGTTAATTCTATTTTTGGGATAGGAAGAAGTTGGATTTCTTCCCTAAATAAGCATGCCGAAAATTGCTACCTTGGAGGGAGCAAAAATCGGCCATGTTGGATGCTAGGTGTAGTTGACTTGTCTCTTTTGGTAAGAGACAAATCAACTCCTATCAAGCCTCTCCCTTTTGGTATGATTTGATCATACCTTAAGAGATTGTATGCTTGATTGAAGAATTAATGGTGATTGATTGGGATGTATCTAGACATCCTTGAATGAACCTAGACACATTTCAATAATCACATTATTATGTATATATATGTGTATATACTAACACCTAAGCAACAAGATTTATTATTCATCTTTTCTAGGAAAAGAAGAAGAAAAATCACAAACTCTCTCCCTCTCATTTTCGGCCATCACTCCCTCTCTACACTTGTGTTCTTCATTTGATATTGGATCAATTGGAAGAACAAAGTGAGTTTAAGAAGAACACTAATTGATAGTGTTTGTCTTCTTAAATATTTTCCTCCTAGATCCTTTTTTCCTCTAGCAAGAAAAATGAGCATCTCTTCCGGTGTGGTGTGGATCACCTGTGGAGAGTTCATAAGTTTGAACTTCGTGGACATTCCGCAGAGGAACAACTCAAGTAGCGGCACACATGAAAAACTACAAAGGTAAAGGTTTATACGCTTTCGTAGTTTACTTTAATTCTATCCGAATGTTCAATATGCGTATTTAATATTGATACATCCTACATCGAATGCCCGGTTGAGCACCCAAAGCTACAACCCTTGGCATTTTATGATTATTACGTTTATTTATGCAGTTAAATTCACGTATTCGCTTCTCTCTCGCTTCCGCTCGCGCTCTCGGGTGGATCCGCTTGTCCTTCAAGTGGTATCAGAGCCCGGTTCGATGTAAAGGGCATAAATCTATGTTCTTGGCATGATCTACTTGCTTTTTATGATTTTATAAGCATGTATGATTATATGAATATATGAATAATTATTATTGTTCATTTGTTTAAATTTAATGGACATTATGCATGCGATTTATTTAAGATTGGATCTTAAAATTGCATGTTTATTTTAAGTTTATATTATTAATTATGTGCTAAAAAGAAAATTCAAAAACAAACATGGAAAAACGGACAGCAAAGGCAGCGGTTGGCTGCCGCCCCTGCCGACGTGCGTGCTGGCAGGGGTGGCCGCGCACAGGCGGGTGCCTGGGCACGCTGGGCTTCAGCCCGCGCGCGTGCGCACGGTCCTGCGTCTGCGGTCGGCCGGCTGGCACAATGGCTGGGCCGTTTTGTGCCATTTTTTCGACGTTTTATGAAAAATTGGATTTTCTGGGATTTCTGCACATTATTCTGAAAATGAATTAATTTTGCATATTTGATTTTGGAATTATTGGATTTTTCCTTAGAATAAATTTGCTTAATTAATTTGGGTTTAATACATGCATTGGATGCATTGTATGTAATGTCTATTGAATTTGAAATTTGAACTTTGCATATTGTTTATATATTTGAACTTTGTGATGTTGGACATCACTTGGATATTTTGAATATCCATGGTTAAGCATGATTATTTGGAATAATTGTGTTATGTGCGTTGATGGAATCAACATGGGATGATCACAAGAGCCCTAGACCTTGTGTATGGATGTATGTATGTTATTTATATTTTTGTTGGGTAGGGCCTGCATGCCTCTTGTTTTGGGACCATCATCTCCCGTTATTTTAGCCTCATGATGTTAAGGCTTTTTATTAATTTTTCATGTATTACTTTCATTTGTAATGAGAGTAGATAGGTTTGGTGAGGTTTTATTTTTGGACGAGCACATGGAGTTGGAGACCCAAGGTGAAACATCAAGGCGTGAAACAAGAAGAGCCACAAGGCCCATTGGAATGACAATGGGTTATTATCTTTGTAATAATATAGGACCACCCTAGACAGACCATAGATTCACTGAGGGCTCAGGGGATCACATAGGTTGGGCTTGTGATCTTCCTAACAGGGGTATGCTCCATTTTCTGCATGCGGCGTATTTATTTAAATGCTTTAAATATTGGATATTTATGCATGCTAAAACACGTAACGTGATGAGGTCTCGGTCGTTTAATAAACTCTCATTTGGTTGGACCAAATTAAATATTAGGCCCAGAACGAACTTGGATCAAAATGGTATTTTGATGTCCGAGCCTTCCATCCACAACAATGTGGTGAGGAAGCTACCACTACCTAAGTGTGGTCTCACGAGTCGTGGCACACTTGGACTAGGGGAAAGCTGCACTATTGTTGTGAACAAAGAGATTGCACTCGTTGTTTCCCTGTCTCACGAGTCGTGGGGGGCGACAGTTTGAGGCATGGTTTGGTTGATGGGTCGGGCCCAACACTGAGTAACATAGTTCGCTTGGAGTCCTCGGAACCATGCGAATAGGTGAGGCAAAATATCTTAGGAATCTCATTGGATGAGAATGATATTGGATATCTCCCATGAGGTCTTCTTCATATGAATCATAAAAGCAAGGCATGGAGATTACGCTTGTCGATCCCAAGCCCACTAGGAAATGGTTTCCCAAAACTCCACTTGAGAGTGGTGGACTTTCGTATAAATAGTGGGAGGGTTATAGACTAAAAGACCATGTCTTCAACTTGAATAATAATATTACCATCATCTGCTGATGTCTGCTTTACATTTTATAAATGTAGATATGTCTAAGAATCCGTTGACCACGATACTTGAGACTAATAAGTTTAATAGAACGAACTACTCAGACTGGCTAAGGAACATGAAGATTGTCCTCGGTTTCGAGAACGAAGGCTACATCTTGGACGAGCCGCCGTCGAGCGACTTACCAGAAAGTCCACGCCAAAAGAACGCTTGATGTTCGAGAATTGGCATGAGTACAATCGGAAAGTACGCAGTATCATATTGGCTTCGATGTCTAACGACATCCAGAAGCAATATGAGAGGCTGGACAACGTCTCCGCCATAATGCTCCGCATGAACGAGGTTTATGCGGTTCCGGACAGGCATATTAGATATGCCGCCACAAAAGCATTCTTTGGCACCAAGCTTGCTGAAGGATCGTCTATACAGAATTATGGGGTTAAGATTCTCTCCCTAGTGGAGAAACTCGAGGACCTTAAAGTTGGGCTTAACACTGACACGTACATTGACGTGATCCTCCAGTCTCCTCCTCTGTCCTATGACCCGTTTGTTGTAAACTACAACATGAATGGACTTGAGAAGTCTATTCATGAGTTGATCAACATGCTGGTACAATATGAGGCTACGACCCACAAGTCGACGTTGATGGTATTGATAGGAAAGGCTTCGACCTCCAAAGCGAATGGCAAGAGGGCGGGACGCTGGAAGAGGAAGAAAGAAAAAAGGAAGACAATTGCGGTCCCTGCTCGCGCTCCAGGCGCCCTTGTTGCCCCGGTGGGAATGGGCAAAAGGAAAGGGAAGGCCCGTGGTTCTCAGCAGTCCAAGACAAATGATGTCTACATGCATTGCCAAGGAAATGGGCATTAGAAGAGGGAGTGCCCACAACTCCTCTCCAACCCAGGTATGTTTATGGTTGAAGTAAACATGATAACTAATTCTGCTTCATGGGTATTGGATACCGGGTGTGGTGCTCACATCTGCAATGATTTGCAGGCACTGCAAAGAAGCAGAAGGCTAACCAAGGATGAGATGATCCTGAGGCTAGGCAATGGTAAGGCGGTTGCTGCGGAAGCCGTAGGGTCAATGGAGTTAGCCATTAGTAGTCATGTTAGGATTGTACTGAAGGACTGTTTCTATGTACCTAGCATGATAAGAATATTGTATCAATCCCGGTCCTTGATAAGGAGGGATATTCTTTCACCATCAATAAAAATGGTTTTTATATTATAAATGATGGTGTTTCTCATTTGCTTGGTACATTGGTGAACGGTCTGTACATACTTCAACAGTCTAATTGGATTATGACTACGGAACACAAACGAAAACATGATAATCAAGATAATGCACAGATTTGGCATGCGAGGTTAGGTCATATTTTTAAAGATAGGATAAGAAGGTTGGTTGACTCAAAGAGTCTAGAAATAGACGATTTGGACAACCTACTGACCTGCGAATCCTGTCTGAAGGGAAAGATGACAAAAAAACCCTTTGTTGGACAAAGCACGCTCGCCAACGGTTTGTTGGATTTGATCCATACGGACGTCTGTGGCCCACTAAATACTCAAGCTAGAGGTGGATACTCGTACTTCATAACCTTCACCGATGATCACTCACGATATGGCTATGTTTACCTGATGAGGTACAAGTCTGAAGCCTTTGGAAGGTTTAAGGAATACAGACTTGAAGTAGAGAACCAAACCGATCGAAAGATCAAAGCCCTTCGGTCGGACCGAGGTGGAGAGTATTTGAGTGGTGAATTTATTGATTACCTAAAAGAGAATGAGGTTCTCTCTCTCAGTGGACCCCTCCTGGAACACCACAGCTTAATGGTGTGTCTGAAAGGAGGAATCGGACCTTGTTAGACATGGTCCGATCCATGATGAGTTTTACTGAACTCCCCTTATCCTTCTGGGGATATGCTATTGAGACGGCGGCCAAAGTTTTGAACTTGGTGTCATCAAAGAAGATATCCCAGACGACATATGAGATGTGGCATGGCAAGCCTGCCTCCTACAAATACTTGAAAGTGTGGGGTTGTCCCGCATATGTCAAGAGATTAGTCGGAGACAAACTGGACTCCAGGTCTAGTTTATGCAGGTTTATCGGGTATACAAAAGAAACTGCAGGGTATTATTTCTATGATCTCTCCGAGCAAAAGGTTTTTGTCTCGCGAAATGCAGTATTCTTGGAAAAGGGTTTTCCATCGGATAGTCGACGCGATGAGGTACTCCTTGAGGAATCAAGTGTGGTACCCCGTGAGGCGACAGTGACATCGGAGTCGGTAATTCCTACTGATAATGTTCCAGTCCTCCGTAGGTCGGTCAGAGTATCCCAACCACCTGATAGGTATGGATTTCTGGGCCTGACCGGTCAGTTGGATAATGATCCAAAGACGTACGAAGAAGCAATATCGGACATCGATTCGGATAAGTGGCTTGAGGTCACGAAATCAGAGATGAACTCAATGGGAGCAAACCAGGTTTGGGCCCTAGTGGACCCACCCAAAGGGGTAAAACCCGTAGAGTGTAAATGGGTTCACAAACGTAAGCTTGGAGCTGACGGGGAGGTTACAACCTTTAAAGCCAGGCTTGTGGCGAAGGGTTACTCTCACGACCCGGGGTTGATTTTGAGGAAACCTACTCGCCTATAGCAATGGCTAAGTCCATTCGGATACTGCTTGCTATAGCAAGATGGTATGACTATGAAATATGGCAGATGGACGTGAAAACCGCCTTCCTCAACGGTTTCGTAGAGGAAGAGATCTATATGGGTCAACCGGAAGGTTTCACATCTGTTGGAGAAGAGCAGAAGGTCTGTTGTCTCCAAAGCTCCATCTATGGCCTCAAACAAGCTTCCCGAAGCTGGAACATACATTTTGACGAAGTCATACGGGGATATGATTTCATCACAAACGAGTCTGATCCTTGTGTATACAAGAAGATCAGTGGGAGCTCGGTTGCGTTCCTTGTTCTTTACGTGGATGACATCTTGCTCATTGGGAATGATTCTAAGATGTTGGGAACCATTAAAGCCTGGTTGTCAACACAATTTTCTACGAAGGATATGGGCGAGGCATCCTATATCCTTGGCATCAAGATCTACAGGGATAGATCTAGAAGGATGTTAGGAATGGCCCAGTCCTCGTACATTGAGAAAATCTTGAAGAGATTCAAGATGGAGAACTCAAAATGAGGATTCCTTCCTATGAGGCATGGAATTAAGTTATCCAAGAAGCAGTCTCCTAAGATTGATGAAGAGCTTAAACGAATGTTGGACATCCCCTATGCTTCAGCCGTAGGCAACATTCAATACGTTGTCCAGTGCACTAGACCTGATGTGGCTTTCGCTTTGAGCATAACTAGTCGATATCAGTCGTGTATCGGGGAGGCACACTGGAGTGCGGTCAGGACTATCCTGAAGTACCTGAAAAGGACTAAGGACATGTTCTTGATCTACGGTGGTGGATAATTGATACTAGAAGGCTATAGCGACGCTAGCTTCCAGTCCGATGACGATGATGCCAAGTCTCAGTCTGGTTTTGTGTTCAGACTGAATGGTGGCGTGGTTGCTTGGAAGAGCTCCAAGCAGGCTACCACGGTAGACTCCACCACAGAGTCTGAATACATAGCAACTTCAGAAGCCTCTAAGAAAGCAGTTTGGATGAAGAGCTACATCCAAGAGTTGAGTGTAGTGCCTAGTATCGCTGAGCCAGTGGTTATCTTCTGCGATAACAACGGGGCTATAGCACAAGCAAAGGAACCGAGATCTCATCACCGATTTAAGCATATTCTTAGATGCTACCATCTGCTCAGAGAGATGGTTAGCAGGGGTGACGTTCGGATGGACCAAGTCAGCTCCGCAGAAAACATAGCAGATCTACTTACTAAGCCCGTGTCGCAAATTGCCCATACTCAGCATCTGGATAAGATGGGTTTGAGGTCAATGGGTGATTGGCTTTAGGTCAAGTGGAAGATTGTTAGAATAGGTGACCAGAAAGCCAATAGGTTTGGCATTTTGTAACCTATTTGACAACTTGATGTAATGTAATATTATGTAATGAATAAAATGAGTATTCGTTACTTCTGTATTCTCTTTGTTGCGCTCATTTTCCATATGCTAAAATGGGTGTTTTACAAATATAGCAACAAAGCCCACAGACCACGATTAACAACTCGTGTAGTTGGGCCACACATTGGATGGTGGTCATGAAATCAACTGATTAAGAGTTGGGTCTGAAAATTTCCAAGTCGAGGACCTCGAGACAGGGCATCGAGAGTCCTATAGAGACTTGCATCAAGAGTCGTGTTTATTGGATGAGTGCCGTGTTTCATTGGCGACAGGGGTGGGACGCCTACACGATCTTGTTGGGTTGGTCGACTGGGGTCGAGCCGACTGGACTGACTCGCGGGGATCATCATATGGAAGCCTTGGAGGCTTGATCGGTATGATTGGATTTCTCCGGTTCCGATAGTACGGGAGTAGTCCTCAAACTTGAGGAAACATGCCAGTCACGTGCACAGGATGACTGTATCTTGGATCTGGCGAGAGGTGATCATTCTGTAAGATGATCATTATAAGCCTTGTCCAGTGCAGTCAGAATGTGTAGCAAGGACGGTGGGTTCCAAGAAGAGGATCCGTCCCCTGTCAGTATGTGACAGAGGTATCTCCTATGCACTCGGAGACACGTTCATGTTGTTTTAAACTTGTGGCCACAGTGGTTGGTCGAATAAGAAATGGTTTCCTGTGTCGATGCAATGAGGCATGTGTAGTATCGAGTATTAAGCATAGATGCTTAGTCAAGGATGAGAACTGACGCCCAATTCCATACCCTAGACTAAGGCCGGGAGACGGTAGACGGAAGGACCGTACCATACGAAATCAGCGCCTAAATGTTCACGCCAACATTCACCTAGTCTCTAGCCATGGACCGTTGCTAGATGGCCACCCATGGTAACGGGCCCTTATGGGACAAAGGCGCAAGTCTAGTTGAGGGTGAACTTAAAGGGTCACACACAAATCACTGAGAAGGTGGAGAAATTGACTTGGAGTCAATTTTGGAGGATGAATAAGTAATTGGATTACTTAAAGGATTTCCCATTGGATGGACGGGCGGATATTGTATCGGGCCCTCGTTTAATCGGTAAATGAGATTTATCGATTAATATGAAAAGTTGAGATGTTGGATCTTTTAATTGGATTAAAGGATCAACGGGGATTATTTAAGTGGACATTAACTTAAATTGGATTTAATTTTGAGTTTGTTGTAATTGGATTACAGTGGAACCCGGTCCGTTAAATTTTGACCCGAGAGGTGTGTTTGTTCCATTTTTGGAATAGGAAGAAGTTGGACTTCTTCCCTAAATAAGCATGGCCGAAAATTGCTACCTTGGAGGGAGCAAAAATCGGCCATGTTGGATGCTAGGTGTAGTTGACTTGTCTCTTTTGGTAAGAGACAAATCGACTCCAATCAAGCCTCTCCCTTTTGGTGTGATTTGATCATACCTTAAGAGATGGTAGGCTTGATTGAAGAATTAATAGTGATTGATTGGGATGTATCTAGACATCATTGGATGAACCTAGACACATTCTAATAATCACATTAATTATGTATATATATGTGTATATACTAACACCTAAGCAACAAGATTTATTATTCATCTTTTCTAGGAAAAGAAGAAGAAAAATCACACACTCTCTCCCTCTCATTTCGGCCATCACTCCCTCTCTACACTTGTGTTCTTCATTTGATCTTAGATCAATTAGAAGAACAAAGTGAGTTTAAGAAGAACACTAATTGATAGTGTTCGTCTTCTTAAATTTTTTCCTGCTAGATCCGTTTTTCCTCTAGCAAGGAAAACGAGCATCTCTTCCGGTGTGGTGTGGATCACCTTTGGAGAGTTCATACGTTTGAATTTCGTGGACATTCCGAAGAGGAACAACGCAAGTAGCGGCACACGTGAAAAACTACAAAGGTAACGGTTTATACGCTTTCATAGTTTATTACAATTCTATGCCCTATGTTCAATATGCATATTTAATATTGATACATCCTACATCGAACGCCGGTTGAGCATCCAAGGGTACACCCTTGGGATTTTATGATTATTACGTTTATTTATGCGGTTAAATTCACGTATTCGCTTCTCTCTCACTTCCGCTCGCGTTCCCGGGCGGATCCGCTTGTCCTTCAAAAATATGGTAAATGTATTGGTAGGGGCTTATGCACATCCAAATTCTGGAGAAAAATACTACTTGCACATGTTACTCTACAAAGTTCGTGGAGCTCAATGTTTTGAGGATTTAAGAACTTTTAATGGGATTATATATCCTACATTTAAGCAAGTCTGTGCAACCCGTGGTTGTTAAATGAGGATAATGAATGGAATGAAGCACTATCTGAAACATCAACTTGGGCATCATCGATTAACTTCGAAACATGTTTTCCGCCATGCTTATGTTTTCAGAGATAACAGATCCTGTTAACTTATGGGAACGACATTGGAGGGTGATGGTGGATGATTTGCAACACAGAGTCAGACGTGATTTAATGGATACCAACATACATTTAACTGAAGCAAACTTGAAGGATTGGGCACTTCACGAAATTGAATGTATACGTAATAGAATTGGAAAGTCACTTGCAGACTTTCCTCCTATGCCCCGACCATCTTCCACATCTTTTGACCACATAACAAATAGACTTATACGAAAAGAGCTTCAATATGATAGCATTGTGGGAGAACAATCATTTCATTCATACTTCAATGGTTTGAATGATGATCAGTTGAGAGTTTATAACACTATAATTGAAGCATACGAGAGTAGATGTGGTGGCCTTTTTTTTGTAAATGGTAGTGGGGGAACTGGAAAGACATATTTATAGAAGACAATAATCACAAAATTCAGGTCTCAGAAAAAAATTATCTTATCAGTTGCATCATTTGGAATTGCGGCATTGTTGTTACCGGGAGGAAGGACAACGCACTCACGTTTCAAAGTTCCATTTGATTTGGACGAATCATCACGTTGTTCTATCAACATAAACTCTGATTTAGGTCAATTAATTCAAGAGGCTTCTTTGATAATTTGGGATGAGGCACCCATGATGCATCAACATGGTTTTGAAGCGGTGAATAAGACTTTGAAAGACTTATCAAAGGAAACAAATAGTTTTTCTCCTAATAAGCCTTTTTGTGGAAAATTGTGCATATTAGGGGGAGATTTTAAACAGATATTGCATGTTGTAACTAAAGGTCGGTGTGAGTCTACTATTGCGGCCTCATTACACAAGTCAGAATTTTGAAATCAATGTAAAGTGATGCATCTAAAGATAAACATGCGGCTTATGCCACACGAAGATTCAACACACTCACATGATCAATTATGAAGTTTTGCTGAATGGATTGATTTGATTGGAGAAGGAAAAGCAAGATATTTATCTTTTAATGATGATGGAGAATCTGACTGGATTGAAATTCCCGAAGAATTTTTAATAGAAAATAGTGATACTTCCTTGATACAGTTGATAAATGAAACATATCCAGAGTTGAATGATAAGTACAACAATTGTAGTTATCTGAAAGAAAGAGCTATTTTAGCCCAAAAAAATAGTGATGTTGATGAAATCAATTCCATAATGTTGTCTATGTTGCCTAGTGAAATTCATCAATTTTATAGTGCAGATACTTTGTGTCCTGCGAAAACAAGTGATCATGAGCAAAATATGAATCCATCTGAATTGTTGAACTCTATAAAAGTTTCTAGTATTCCTAATCATTGCTTGGAGCTAAAGAAAGGGGCACCGATAATGCTTATGAGGAATCTTAACCAGTCTTTGGGTTTGTGCAATGGAACTCAACTCATTATCTCGAGGCACGTGTCATCACTGGATCTCATATGGGTGAAGAAGTCCTTATTCCACAAATTGTTCTTACCACCACTCAATCTCAAACATTTGTTCCAATGAAGAGAAAACAATTTCCTTTGAAGTTGGCATTTGCAATGACTATTAATAAGAGTCAAGGGCAAACACTAGATAAAGTAGGATTGTATTTGCCAGAGCCAGTATTCACACATGGTCAGTTATATGTTGCATTGCAACGTGTAACAAATCATTAGGCTTAAAGGTGCTCATTTGTAATAAACCCGGAATACCACGAAATTGCACAAAAAATATCGTGTATCCTGAGATACTTGCTGCAATTCATGAATAAAATTATTTTTATTTTATATTTTTCTTTATAATCATCTTATTAGAAAAACTATATACCTTATCATAAGATTCATATATTAGTCTATACAAAATTTATCATAATTGCATAATCATGCATAACTCATATTTTTCTTTCTTTATGTGTATTTTTTGTTAAATTGCAATGTCTTCGTGTGTTTCAAAAGATTACATCCATTAACAGTTTAAAATAAATATTATTCATAAGTGCAGGAGACACATGTATAATATATACACCTTTGGAGTTATTGAGTCCACATCGTCGCAGATTTAATGTCAAGGTTCGCTTGATCAGACTGGTAGATGTACACTCACACGAACATAAGATAAGAACATTGAAGATGCTATTTGTTGATTGTAAAGTAAGCATATGTCTGATTGTATTATTTTTTAGAATTATGTTTTACTTTTATAAATTTAGAAAGTTTTGACAAAATTGCATATCTTTTTGTTAAATTTGACAAGGTTTCTTCATGCAAGGTGTGGTTATGGTTGTAATATTGCTAACATCATTTCATGACTTGTTGAACGAAATATATATAATATTCAATGTGCAAGTGATAGTAGCTGATAAAAAACATAGAATACTACCTCACTGCTATCAGTTACTATTAGGTCATGGTGTGGAGATTGAAGGTGTTACAGATTGTCATGATGACTTTTTACGTTATTTTTATCATATTGTTAGATTGCAAGACATAGAAAGCCACATGAATTTGGATTACCAGCTTATTGGTAAGTCAATTTATATTTTAATTAATTGTATATTTGTGCTTTATATATACACATACATATATAAACTAATTTATACTTTACTGCAGATATTTTTGGATTGGTTGTTTATGTTACGCATTTTCGACAAGCTCCAAATGGTTCATTTATTCGTGAAATATTGATCCTCGATACCACGTAATTGCTTTTACTTTATTTTTTAAATTGTTATTAAAATATGGTTATATGATGGAAACTAATCATTTATTTTTGCATACATCAGTATGACAATTGTTTGCATGGTTTTGTGTGCTAATTTTTTCGTTGATGAAGGGAAAAGATTATCGGAGATGCTTGATCACAATAATATTTTGTTGGCATGTGGAGTCGTGGTTAAAATTTTTGAAGGTAAATATAGTTATTTTAACAAAATACAAAATGTAATTATTCTTTTTTCTAATGTTAGCTTTATTATTTGCAGGTCCATCTATATATACATATTCGTTTAGCAAATTGTATATCAACTACAGAACAAAGTTACAGATCATCTGCGGACTTGGTAAGAGCAATTACACATAAAAGCGTTACTATTTTGGAACTTCTTTATCATATTTAATAATTTGCACTTCAAATTTTGAAGGTTTAATGAAGATCATCGCCCACAAAAATTGATTTCTTTAATTCGATCAAGCAGATTTAAAATATCCACATCACTAGAAATCTCAAATGCTAAAAGGATTTGGATACGTGATTATGGACCTCATGATGGTGTAAGAATTTTAACTTTGTTATTAATTACTAAATATTAGAAAATATTATAGTATAATATTATTGTGGAATTTAATGCACAGTAAAATTCTTCGCATCGTTGGTCGTGTTGAGAAAATTGATGCTGATATATATGGTACGCAACATGCAATCAATGTGAAGATAGGTGTAAGGCTTATCGTGGGCAAATAATTTGTGTTAGATGCAACTATCAGGTACTATTTTTCATATTATTTACTTATACCATTTTATTATTTTATTTGATAATAATTAAATTACTTTGTAATTACAGGTTTCAAGTTCATTTTAGAGTGAAAGATAGCAGCGGTGGTATCAATTTGAAATTGTTGAACAAACAAGCTGAATATATGTTTTGGAATCAAGTTGCTTATTTTAAAATATTGGAAGAAAAGGTAAATAACAATCCTATTTTGAGACTCGCATAATATTTCATATATACTAACAGTTTTGGCATTACATATTAATTAATAGGAAAATAATAAAAACATGCTACAAGACCACATCAACTCATTCATAACCGTGCCTATACATTCATTGTGCCTGTACCATCAATTTTTCCGAGGCCAAATGCTCGATGTCCGGTAAATTTTATTTTACTAGTTGATTGGTGTGAAGAGTGTTCTCATCTTCCAAAGAGATTGAATCTTCTGCATAAATAAATTGTAAGTATTTATGATTATATGTTTGATTTAACAAAAAGTGCAAAGTTTATTTTTCAAAGAAAATTTAATTTCTCCAAATTTATATTGTCATGTGTTTTCTAAGTTCACCATAATAAGGTATTTTGATGATATATTTCATAAACCATTGATTCACTCTTTTTGTTTGTTTGTTTGTTTTTTGATATTTGTAGGTTTGAAATTCAAGAAGCTCATTTTGTTGTCATTAGTTAATTTAGAATTTGGGTTGTTTTTTTTTATTTTTATGTAACATAATTTAAACATATTATATTAATTTGTTATTGTGCTTATACTTGACCATTTAATAATCTTTCATTTATTTTATACAATTATATTTTGCTTTAGATTTTATTAATATTAGTAGATCGTAATAAATAAAGTTAATTTGCTACAATTCATCTAATTTATATTTTTTTAATTGACTTTCAAAAATTTTTAAAAAATTATAAAATATTATTTTAATCGTAATTAAATTAATCCGTGCATAGCACGGGTAGCACACTAGTTAGGGGTTTTTGATGCAACAACCTTCCTTTGATTGTATTTTTTGTCAAAGCTTTATGATGAGCAATATTTGGTCCTTTGTTTTGAACTCATGTTTGGGTTGGTAGTAGAATTCTGAAGGGAGAAAAAGTGAAGATCATTAATCAAGTATTTTCTTTGATGTATAAATATATTTATCTGCAGATAAGAGAAAGAGAACTAATAGAGTTTAGCATACAACAAAAGAAAGTGGACAAAATTTTTCAATTTTTTTTATTATTTTTTGTAGGAGAGTTTCTTGAATCTTGATGGCGTGAAAAAACAAAATACCACCTTCACTACAAGAAAATCGTTCAATAGCAATTAAAAAGAAATTAGCTTCGAGCTAATTAGCAAGTAAAATTCTCGTTGTTAATACATTATTTAATGCAAAAAATTTACTTGCCAATGAATTTAGCTACAAAAATTTACTTTCTAACAAATTTAGCAACAAATTATTTAAAATATATATTAAGTAATGTAGATTAGCAACGAGAATTTTACTTGCTAATTAGCTCGACGCTTGTTTCAGCAATAAATTTTTTTGTTGCTATTAAGCTATTTTCTTATAGTGCTTCCTTCCTCACTATTTAGAGAGAGAAGACATTGAGCAGTGAGAGACCTATACGTACATGCATTTGTATATGTATATGTAGAGAGACATCGTAGTAGCAAATTAGTCCAAGCTGAAAGCAAAGTGCACTACTGTTTGATCTCCATTTCATGAATTTAGTACTACTTCACATTTTAAGTATGTTCAAGAACATGTTTACTGCAAAAAAAAAAAAAAAAAGACATTTGCAGTCTTAACTACTTCAACTTAGATCACATTCCATTACTTTAAAGTTTGAGTCTTTGTTGCTTCTCTTCAAAGTTGAAGGTGTTGTTTTCAGCTTTATAGAATGCTTATCCAGTAATTTGAGCTTAGGAGTCCCTGTCTTTTGCTCTTAGTTTAGTGCTTAGTTAAAAGGTGTGTCTTTGTGTGTTTTGAGGAAATTTATGGTCAGTTTTATGACATGCAAGAGCCTTTCAGGTTTTTTGGGTTGATGGGATTTTGGATTAGGATTAAATGTAATTTTCGTCCTGTATTTTTTGCATTTTGGCGTTATAATTCTTTATCTTTTTAGGGTAATAAATAAGTCTTGTAACTTTTTAATTTTTTGTGATTTGGGTCCTTATTTCGCCGGAGTTTGCAAATGTTGCCGGAAAATTATTTAATTTGGGGATTTTCTTTCCATTGGTCAATTTAATGGACAAAAATCACGAACAATTAAAAGTTACAGGACTTATTTGCTACTCTAGAAAGATAAAAAAAATTAAAATATCAAAATATAAAAGATACAGGATGAAAATTTTGTTTCATGCTAGCAGGAATTGGCCAATGTGAAGAAAAGCGCCAGATTAAAAATAAATTCTGGCAACATTTTCAAACTCCGGTAACTGAAGAACCAAAATCGCGAAAAAATAAAAATTTATGGGACCTATTTGCTACCCTAGAATAATAAAGGACTAAAATGTCAAAATGCAAAAGATACAAGACGAAAAATACATTTAAGCCTTTTGAATTATTCCCTAAATTCTTGGTTGTGCATGCTTAATTCTGTGGTTGAATTTGCTATTGGAAATATCTGAAGCTAAATTTACTTGGACTTTGTTGGTGCCTGTTGTTGTTAGTTTTCTTTTAGCCTTAATTTGATTGTAATTTGCTTTAGTTTCCGCCAATTGAATCATGACCTTAGTTCAGGGTTTCACCCTTCTACCTCCATCTATAGTTTTACAGTGGGTTAATAATCTATTTGACTACTAGACTTTTAGCTTTTTTGGTTGTATTTATAATCGTAATCGGATATCAGTTTTGATGATAAGCAGTGTGATTGTTTATTTCTATGTTTCAATTGAAGATCTTAAATATTAGGATAAATTACAGCCACCTCCCCTAAAGTTTAGCATAATTATAAATACTCTTTTATTGTTTTAAAAATTACAAATACCCCCTTGAGGTTTGGAATTATTAACCAAAGACTTGAAATTGACCATTTTGCCCTTGAATTTTTTATTAAAGTTGTAGAAAAATCAATCGAGGCAAATTGCATTATTCCTACTCTGTGTAAGAAATTTAAAAAATCTCTCCCTGTGCATTGTAGTCCAAAAAATTTTAAGAATCAAATAAAAAATAATTCAGTGCGTAAGGGCATTTTTGGTCATTCTAACCATAATAATGAATGAAAATGAGTTATTTGCTAGACGGTTACAAACCTCAGGGGTATTCGTAATTATGCCAAACCTTAGGGGAGATAGCTGTAAGTTACCCTAAATATTAATTCAGAGATAACTTTGCAACTGTAGTTTTAATCTATGTATATGTAATGTATGTGTGTGTGAGGTGACATTGGTAAACAGTCGCCTGGGCCTGGTCACTGTGACCCCCTCTGTGAGGAGGCACCCCTTCTCCCGAAGTTACAGGGCTATTTTGCCAAGTTCTCTATCCCTAGGTATTCTCTACCTACCCACCTGTGTCAGTTTCGGGTACAGGTACCCTTTTGTTTAAAGGTCGTTCGAGCTTTTCCTGGGAGTATGGCGTGGGTTACTTCAGCGCCGTAGCGCCTGGTGCTCGAACATTGGCTCGAGGCATTTTCTCTACCCCTTCTTACCCTGAAAAAGTAGGGGCACCTTACGTTCTTGAACCGATAACCAGCTTTTGGCTTGGATTTGGAAGTAATACTACTGTCAGACTTCCTAATATAAGACCCGATCCCAAAAAGACTAAAAGAAAATCATGTATTGGTCCAGGTAAATCCATTTTATTTTATAGAAAAAAGAAATCGAAATATTTCATGCCTTTGTTGACCTGACCAGAAAAGAAGTTATCTTGAAAAATCGGATAATTTCTAATTGAATGAAATTTGAAATGGGGTGGTGTGGATTGATGTAGATACAGTTAGTGGGCTACTCTTATTCTTGAAACTATATATTTTGAAATCATTATTCGAATAAAAATCGATTTTCAATGAAAATGAAGTCACGATTCTCGCCAACCAACCGCCCCCGTAAACCTTAATTTTGGTTGAAATTGATGGTATAATGCTGAATTTATTTTGGATTCTCAGATACGGTTGGAAAGTATTCTTTTTAATCCTTATATAACTACTGGAGTACCATATGTTGTTGAAAAGTATTTGAACTTTGAGTATCTTTCTCCGAAATGATTAGAAATTGAAAATATTGTTGGTAGCAAAATTATTTGCCAATTCAATGTGATTAGTTATGAATTATTTAATTTGTGGGGTTGTATTTTTTCTGATCCAATAATTTCATTTATATTCCTTGAATGCAATAGAAGTGGGGCGGCCGCTCAACGAGTGAAATTAATGTTATAATTTGTCAACTTTTTTAGTGGGGCACGAGTTCACTAGCAGAAGTACGGGTTGAAGCTAGCTTACTTCGAATTTTCTTGAAGTTTTAGATTTGAAAGGATTATTGTCTTTTCCGATTTTATGCTTTACATGCCTTTGTTGTGGGGGTATATTTTTACATATTTACATGCCGTCGATTTTATGCTTTACTTCATGTGATATGATATGCAAGTATAGAGATAAATATTTGAGTTATTATTATAAAATTCCTTATAAATGCTTAGACCTGCTTCACAAGTAGGAAATAGGAAAATCAAAACCATCAATGCACTGATTCTGTAGACCTTATTTTGATTGAAATTAACTATAGTTATGTATAAAAAAAATAGTTTTAACTTATTGCATTTTTAATCAATAACCTCAGATCATTCAATATTGGTTGGCTAAACATGATCTTTTAACGTTATATATGGAATCCCCTACAAATTATAACTTTATTTCTACGTTATATATGCAATCCCCTACAAATAATAACTTTCTTTTTAGGTGACATTAATATGATTTGACCTTCCGATGCAATCTCCTACCAAAAATATTGCAGCACCATGGATGATAGTACAACTTTGATAAATAATTTATTCATTAATTACTATCTATACAAATCCTCTATGCTTACTTATTTAGTGTACTTCAATATATAATACTTACTTCAATAATTATATCAAAAATATCGCAACACCATATATGATAGTACAACTTTGAAAAATAATTTTATTCATTAATTACTATCTTTACAAATCAGCTATGCTTATTTATTTAGCGTACTTCAATATATAATATTTACTTCAATAATTACATAATGCTTATATAATTATTTAATTGAACAATGGATTGAAAAGTATATGGTTAAAAATAAAGTGATAGTGATTATTAAAATTGTTATTTTCTTTCTATATAATATTTTGTGATGACTTTTGCATATTAATTATAAAGAGCAATGATGTCACTGTCAAGTTCTAGACTGGAATAAATCATTAAATTTCTTTTTCATAAAAAACATCAAGTTTTTTTTTTTTTAAAAAAAAAAGTTGTTAAGCAATTGGGTACATCACGCACATTATTTATCTGACTATGTGGGTACAAACATTGCAAACTTGCAGAACTAATGAGGAACTCCAATTCAAATACAATGCCAGAAGACATATAAAGTGTGGCCATGCGCACGCAAATTTTGATGCTCTATTCATTACATGCATGATTAATTAATTTGTATTTGACAATGTAAGTTTATTTAATTTATTACCATTGCATATCTAATTAAGATTCCTCTTTTCTTCTGTTCTGTTAATTATGTCTCATTTAATTTTCACATAATTATTAAATATGTAAGTAATTTATACCTATAAATACTTATACACATAGGTTCTATTGCAAGTTTGGTTATGTAATTCTAAGTATTTGGCGTTTTGATTGTTTAAGAAAGGCAATTCTGTAATTCCATCTGTTATCTCTGTCTTCAAAAGTTCTTAGCCTTCATAATTTGGGCCTTTTGTTCCCATTTTTTTGAATTGGAAGCGATGAATTTTATTAATTGAAATAAAACGATTACAATCCGTCCTGTCAGTATCAATAATGGACATAGACAAATACAACAATCATATCGATAATATCACATAAATTAACATCTTGCTATTACAACAACAAATAAACCTACTATACAGTAGAAACAATATCACAAATAAACCTACTATACAGTAGAAACAATATCATCCCACACATGGGATTCGAACCTATGACCTCTAGGATCATGGGGCCTCAGCTTTGCCAACTGAGCTAGGCCTCATTGGCTGGCCTTTTGTTTCCATTGATCGTTTAACTGAACGAAATCGCAAAAAATAAAAAAGTTACATGATCTATTTGCTACCTTATAAAGATAAAGGACTTAAACATTAAAAAATACAAAAGATACAGGGCAAAAAAAATGCTTTCATGCTGGCAGAAATTGACTAATGGAAACAAAACCTCCAAATTTAATAAAGCACGTGTGGGCATACTTTTCCAGCAACACTTATCTGCTACCCTAGAAAGTTGAAAGATTAAAACTCCAAAATACACAAAATGCATGAATAAAAATACATTTACGTCTTTCAAAGTTTCCCAAAAATTTGTACTTTCATACTTTTTTGTGAGAAGGTTAAAAAGTACATTGTTAAAAGCTCATATTGTATTTCTATTAAATATATTGATGATGAGGAGGTAATAAGTTTTATTTTTGATAGGTGCAAAAATGAATGAGATTCAAGTTGGTTACAAGCTTGCTAGGCTGAAAAGAAAGAGAGAGTTATACGTGAAGCGTAATAGGGGAGTTAATAACAACTCAGTTGCATAAATTTTGGCACGCATTGATATGGAGTATCAACAGTTATCTGAATTGCACAATAGACAATCCATCATTAATGAAGAACCCAATATTTATATGCCAACATCACCAGCTAGACATAGGTGAGGATATTCTTCGACACGTTCTAGGGACGTTCTAATCAAGGATCATCTTCCCGTACCAGAAATAATGGACCTACGAACTAATCAGAATTTATTGCATCATTCTCGGGTGGCCCAAGATGGTATGCCTTTAGAGGAAAAACATTGCATTATATTAGTATTTCCTCATCTTTGATTGCCTTTGTTTTTTAAAACTTTCTCTTTATTTTTTCTTATAGATATACAATCCTTTTTAAAATCAGTATGTGTATATATATTTATTCTATATAGGACAAGAGCTCGCGGGTCATAACGATTGCAATCAACCAACATTGGCAGTACTTTCTCCTACTTTGATCTTGAATGAGGTAATTTGAATGGTAAATTTCCTCATTCTAATGTGATAATAGATTTATATGTCTTTGTCTATATTTTTATTTCCGTTTAATTTATCGTTCTATTGAATTTTATAAAAGTTTATTATATTTAAATGTAAAAAAAAAACATACTCTCCAACTGGTGCACATGTTTTATGGCCACATTACTACGCATGTACTTTATTCATTTTCTAACAAGATATTTATTAAAAAATACATTAATCAATATAAACGTTTAATCTAGATACTATAACGCAGGTGATAACCTATTATTGACAATCCATCAGCCTCGATTAATTTACCCCTTGCTCATATTGAAAACAGTAAGTATCTAATTTTTTTTTTATAATAATTCTCAATTTTCGACTTACAATAGGAAAATGCAATGTATTTATTTTTTAAAATTTGTGCACATTTTAAAAATAAGATTATTTGATATATATATTAATCAAATATAATAATTTGTAGGTGATAATGGTGGCAATCAACTAACCTTGATGATACAACTCCAACAATACTCTACTCAATTCCTATTGTGCAGGGTATAACAAATAGCTTTTACCATATTTTTATCAATAATAATCTATTCACAATGATACTGAAACAGACTCACATAAAGTTGTACATGGGTTAGTTATGTAAAATAAAACAAAACCAACCAAAATCTTCATAATTATAAAACACAATTGTTCTATTATCATTATAATAATACCTTACCAAATTTAGTTGGTTAAAAAAAAATTGCATGGGGAGTTCATCTTACTATGATAAACTACAATACACAAGTTGGACCAGTTCGATCAATCCATGAGCATGGAACTACAAATGAAATTCGTGACGTTTATATGGGCCAACTAACAGATTCTACAACTGATTTGGATGATGAAGTATTAGTACGAAGCAGCATCCCTATGGAAAATAACGATGCACGTGATGATCATATCACTTCTTCACATGCTATCTTAGTGCAAGGTAATCATTTTTTTATCTTATTCTTTTATTATGCGTAATGTTACGTGATTACTAAATCTTAATTATTTGGATGTTATCTGTAGTATTGACTCAATTATAAATATCATGGTTGATAATTAATTGTTTATTATTTTTTCTTTGGTTTAATAGAAACTAATATATAACCATATATTTTAAATACAATTATATAAAGCATATAAATTTGTTTCTCATTTAAATTTAACATCTTCAAAAGATAGGAATATTATTTCGATATAACAATAATGTTTAGTTAGTATGATAATTTTTAAGAATAACAGAAAATACATGAATCCATAATGTTTCAACGTAACAATAATGTCCAATTTGAAGAGTGCTCGAAAGTAAAGGGAGAATTCTTTATCAATGTCTTCCCAATCCATTATCATCTTACCATCTCGTGATTCGAGTGAGTGAATGAAGTTTGCCTTTGATCGAAGCACCGCAATGAGGTGGAAAAATTTAGTGTTTGCGCCCCTCTCTTCAAGCCACTTTTGTTTGGCTTTTTGTTTTCACTTTGTTTCCAATCTCATCAATTGCTCGTCGAGTTCCCCTTGGAGGTGTTCCTGTACAACAAGAATCTCATTAATTTGGTCTAAAGATTGAAGTTCCTCAATATTTTTCTTGATGAGATTAATGGTGTCTTGGCACCATCCGAACGTTGTTTTATTCCATTTCCTAAGTTTGGTTCTTAGGGTCTTCAGCAAACTGTGGAGTTTCCATTCCAGGGTTCCTGCAAAAGGTATCAAACATACATCAACAATAAGAGTTTCACACAAAAAGTCTCAGAACCACATTTCCTCAAAGAAAAATGGCCAGGGTCTATTTGGGTGTGTTTCCAACAACAGTGGACAATGGTCAAATGCAACTGGTGAAAGGTGTGTGATATGAGCTTTAGGATAAAGGAGACAACATTCTGCATTTGCTACAACCCTATCAAGACAAGATTGGATGTTTGCCATTCCCGTCTGTTTATTAGACCAAGTGAAACGATAACCAAAAAATCCAAGGTCAATTAAATTACAAAAATTAAGCTCATCTCCCAACGAATTTCTAGACGGAGAGGCAAAAGGCTTTTCCCCTTTCTTTTCCACTTGGGATAGGACAACATTAAAATCACCTATACCTAACCATGGCCCATCAAAAGAGTCGAAAATATCAATTAAGGAGTGCAAAAAATTAGGTTTCAAACTTGTGACAGTAGGACAATGTATTCCAGTAAATTGCACGGCTTAGGATCCGCTTTCAAAGAAATAAGAGCATTGAGAATCCATGGATTTATCAAAACAACATTTACAGTAATACTAGGAGTCCATGCAAGACAAAGACCACCAGCTTTATTTAAAGCATAAACAAACTCACAGGAAGTAAGATTAGAGTTACGAAGGATTAGGGAAATCTATCAGTATAGATAGTTTTAACTTCACAGAGGAAAAGGATTAGGGAAATCTTATCAGTATTGAAGAATGTCCCGTAGCATTCTCCTTGTCGAAGGCCAGGCCAACCCACAGCAATTCCATGCGATAATATTCATTGTATAATTACTCCCATGGCCCCTCTGGGCCCTCGCTCAAATTCTAAAATGTGAGTTTATTGTCCACCAGAATCACTGCATTAAGAGTTGTAGGAGCAATGACTATCCCCATTGGCTTTTCCATTGTGTTTTGCTTTGGATGATTCCTAGTTTTTTCTTTCATACGGACCACTTTTCTTTTGTGATGGACAGTTGTATTCTCTTCAAAGAGCCCAAGCACGAAGGATTGGTTATTCTCTTGGTTGAAAGGGGTGGTATTCTAGATGTGTTCACCAAGTTTGGAAAGGAGGCTCTATTCGTAAGTGTTTAGGCTATAACATATAGGGGTTTTTATTTTTTGTCTTTTGGACCTTGTGTTGACATCAATAGGCTGCACTAGGGCTCGTTTTCTGGGTTGGGTTTTGTTGGGCAGTGTTAGGGTTTTTGAGCTATACCCACAGTCCACATTTTCAGCGAAGTTTAGTGGGCTGGGGGTTGGTGAATTTATGTGTGTGGGTGGACTGGGATTTAGATTTGGGTTGGGGTGTTGCAGAGGGTTATGTTTGAGGGTTTGGGCTTGTGGATTTTGGTGGGCCCAGACAATGTTGATGGGTGGGCTCTCAGTTTGAGTAGGTGTAGCCCCATCCCTCAGCACAGGGAGGATTTTTGGTATATTCACATATTGGACAAAGCAGGAAGAGGGGGAACTTTTGATGGGCTCAATGTCTTATTCCAAGCCCTGTCGAGCCCATGCGGCCGACAAGCTTGGCTTTGGGCCAGCCCATTGCACCTATATATATATATATATATATATATATTGTTATATAGTATTTTTAAACTTGGTTTTAGTTGACAGGGCTAAGCCCTGTCACCTAAAAGCCCACTTCTAGGCTTCAACAGTTTTTTTTTTTTTTTAAACCCACCTTTAAGGCCCATTTTGAGGCCTTCAACTTTAGGTAAAAACTATTAGTTATAAAAGTGGCCGCTGCAATTTTACTTTTGTTACCTATTAATTATACAGCCTTTACAAAGAAAATTTGAATTGAAAACCGGGTCTTCTTGCACAACCCAAATTGTTGTGGCTAAAATTCATTAAAAAAAAAATCCAACGACTGCTTTACATCCACGACTCATGGAAGAAAAAATTCAAGCCAAATCTGAAAGTTATTGTCTTCTTCCTCACGGCCACGGAAAGAGTCACGAGTAGCTGTTGTGCAAAGAAAATAAAATCCACAATTTCTCTTGTGCAAAAAGTTTGGTCCATATTCAGATTTCTCAACACCAGGTTATAATTCTTCCCGAAATTTCTATTGCTTTTATGTTTATGTTTACTTTATATTATTTTATCCAAATCTCTCACAACAAATAGATAAGATTAGATATAAAAGTTGATTATAAAATTTAAGATTATAATTTATATAAATACATATATTAATTTTTCAGGGAATGGATAAATTTGTTATTAAGAGACCGCAAAACTTAATGAAATCTTTTGCTACACCGCCTGTAGAAGCAACACCGAATGTGGAATCAGAAATCCATATTTCTAGTTCATCCAAAAGTACTATTACACAAAAAAGAAGTCGTGATGAGTTTAATTCAAATGATATTGTTGCTAATCCTGGTCTTCGAAAACCAGTTGATGAGATTGATGTTGCAATTAGAGAAAGGGTTAGGAGAGAGTATTTGCTAAAAGGTGCTTGTCAAACAGCTGGACAAAATTTTCCTAAAAGATAATATGGAAATAAATGGAGGGGATTTAGAGTTGCGTGGTTCAAAAACAATGATTGGTTGGAGTATAGTGTAGCAAAAGATGCAGCATTTTGCTTGTATTGTTATCTTTTCACAACAACCAGGAAAAAGTGCAGAACATGGGGGTGATTCTTTCTCAAAGATTGGTTTTAGCCATTGGAAGAGGGTGGTCAATGCCTTTAAAGAACATGTTGGTGGGGTTGGTAGTGCTCACAATTATGCAAGGCGGCAAGTAGAGGATGTTATGAACCAAAGACAGGTATATCTCATGTATTTTCATCTCATAATAGAAAGACGGAGGAAGCTTATCGAACTCGAATTACAGTTGTTTTACATGTTGTGAGACTTTTATTGATGTTGGGTCTTGCTTTTCATGGTCATGATGAGTCGATTACCTCCAAAAATAGGAGAAATTTTCTAAAGATACTTAATTGGTATTGGAAGAGGTTTGATAGTGTTGGGAGTGTGCTTAATGCAAATGCACCCAAAAATAATCAAATGACTTCTTCACGAATACAAAAAGATTTGGTGAGAGCTTGTGCAACAAAGATGGCATCAAATATTATTAGTGAGATTGGAGATAGTTATTTTTCTCTTCTTTTTGATGAGTCCAGGGATAAATCAATAAAAGAGCAGATGGTTGTGATTGTGAGGTTTGTGAATAAGAGTCATTGAAAGATTCTTGGTGTTGAACATGTTAGCGATACTTTAGCTCCTTCTCTAAAAGCAGTTGTAGATAGTATGTTTGCTCGTTATGGTTTATCTATTTCTAAATTAAGAGGTAAAGGATATGATGGTGCATCAAATATGAGAGGTCAATTTCATGGTTTGAAGAGACTAATTCAGAAGGAAAATCCATCTGCCTTTTACATCTATTGTTTTGCCCACCAGTTGACCAGTTGCAATTGGTGGTTGTTTCTGTTGCAAAAAATATCTTGGTTGTTTGTGATTTTTTCAATTATATTAGTATGATTATGAATGTTGTGGGTGCTTCATGTAAAATAAAAGATGCATTGCTTCAAAATCATCATGAGAAGATTGTAGAGAATTAGAAAAAGGTGAGATTTTTTCAGGAAGAGACAAACATCAAGAGACCACTATTGCCAGACCAGGTGATACACATTGGGGTTCTCATCATATAACTCTAGTCCGTCTCCTTAGCGTGTGGGATTCAGTGTTGGAGATATTGCAATATGTGTGTGATGATGGAAATATTTTGGAACAAAGAGGAACAACATCAAGCTTGATTGAGAAATGGAAAGTTTTGAATTTGTTTTCATCTTGCATTTGATGATAAGAGTGTTAGGAATGACAAATGAATTATCTAATGCGTTGCAACAGAAAGATCAAAACATTGTTAATGCAATGGGGTTGATTTTCTTAGAATAGGTGACTAGAAAGCCAATAGGTTTGGCATTTTGTAACATATTTGACAACTTGATGTAATGTAATATTATGTAATGAATAAAATGAGTGTTCATTATCATTGGTACTTTCTTTGTTGTGCTCATTTTTCATATGTTAAATTCTGTTTTACATACATCACAACAAAGCCCACAGACCACGATTAACAACTCATGCAGTTGGGCTACGCATTGGATAGTGGTTATGAAACCAACTAATAAAGGGTTGAGTCTGAAACGTTCCAAGTCGAGGACCTCGAGGCACGGCATCGAGTATCCTATAGAGACTTGCAGCAAGAGTCGTATTTATTGGATGAGTGTCGTGTTTCATCAGCGACTGGCGTGGGACACCTATACGATCTTGGTGGGTTGGTCGATTGGGCTCGAGCCGACTGAACTGACTCGTAGGGATCATCATATGGAAGCCTTGGAGGCTTGGTTGGTATGGTTGGATTTCCCCTGTTCCAATAGTACTAAAGTAGTCTTCATACTTGAGGAACCATGGCAATCATGTACAAACGATGGTTGCATATTGGATCTGGCGAGAAGTGGTCATTCTGTAAGATGATCATTATAAGTTTTGTCCAGTGCATCAAAATGGGTAGCGAGGATGGTGGGTTCCAAGAAGAGGATCTATCCCTTGTCAATATGTGACAGAGGTATCTCTTATGAACTCATAGACACATTCATGCTGCTTAAACCTGTGGCCACAGTCGTTGATCGAACAGGAAATGGTTCCTGTGTCGATGCAAAGAGGCATGCGTAGTCTCGAGTATTAAGCATAGACGCCTAGTCAAAGATGGGAATTGACGCCCAATTCCATACCCTAGACTAAGGCCAGGAGACGATAGATGGAAGGACCGTACCCATATAGAATTGGCGCCTAAATGTTCACGCCAAGATTCACCTAGTCTCTAGTGCCATGGACCGTTGCTAGACGACCACTCATGGTAACGGGCTTCTGTTGGACACAGGCCCAAGTCTAGCTAAGGATGAACCTAAAAGGTCACACACAAATCACCGAGGAGGTGGGGAAATTGACTTGGAGTCAATTTCAGAGGATAATAAGTAATTGCATTACTTAAAGGATTGTCCATTGGATGGATGGGCCGATATTGTATCGGGCCCTCGTGTTAATTGGTAAATGAGATTTATCGGTTAATGTAGAGAATCAAAAATTGGATCTTTTAATTGGATTAAAAGATCAAATGGGAATTTTATTTAGGACCTTGAATTAAATGGGATTTAATTGTGGGCTCGTTGTAATTGGATTACAATGAAACCCGATCCATTAAATTTTGGCCCCAAGAGGTGTGTTAATTCCACTTTTGGAATGAGAAGAAGTTGGACTTCTTCCCAAACTACTGATGAGAACACTGAGGGCTTCCAACGAGCTAAAGAAATTCAAGATCAATTGCACCAAGACTTAACCATTGGAAGTGGCCGATGATAAGAGGAAGGTTGAAAAGAATGCAAGAAGCAATTCAAGCTTAATCCAACTTAATATTTGCTAATGGGATCAAGTCACAATTGGAGGCCCAACATGAGTGCTTAACTTCAATAATTCAAGCCCAAGGAAGCCCATAATAAGAGGTCCGATTTCGTCCATGTGCAGCCTTGTGGTCAAAGAAGACTTCTCAATTACATTCAAAGTGCATTTATCACATACAATGCACCAATTTTTGGATTCACATGGAAGTCCAAAAGTTTTACTCATTTTTGAACAAGAACGCATAGTTTTTAGTCATTTTTTTGACTAATTATTGAATGTACGTCCACCAAGGAGTCACTTGGGGATATGTGTGGTCAATTTGGAAGTATTTTCGGCCTATAAAAGGCATGTATCAGTCATGCAAACGGGGATAACCAAGAATTTATCAAAGTTTAAGAAATATTGAGTTCTCATATTTTGGAGAGTTTATATCCTTTTTTAGCTTTAGTGAAACCTTGCTTTGTCAATCTAGCATATTAGGTTGGTGATTCAAATTCACAAAGCCCCTAATTCGTGCTCGACCCAAGTGTGTCGTTATGTGGATTGGTTTACTCGTGCTCGTGGTTGGTTGAATGTTCTAAGTAGTAGGTTGCGTTCATATAACGTTGGTTGGCTATTTGCATTCCTCAGGTCACGGACCTCTTTATCCATTTCAAGCCTGCATCGTGAAGATCGGGCCACCCATGGTCAATACCATATCATGGGGTATCAGAGCCTTCGGTTGACACAGTAGGTTCCCCAAGTTCCACCTATCTTTGATCTTACACCACCAAGCTTCCCTACCCCATTGTTATCTTTAGTTTTATCTCTACAAAAGAAAACAAAAAAAAAAGAAGAGAAAAGCTAAAAAACAACGAGCAGCAAAAACAAAAAGATGAACAATTTGTTAAAAAAAACGAAGGCAAAAAAAAAGTACAAAAGCGAAAAAAAAAGGGGCCGTTTGAAAAGGAAAAGAAAAACAAAAGAAAGAAAAATCAGATTATGTTATTGTTTCTTTGCTATACTTTGCTACTATCCTTGTAAGCCAACTGATCTTGATTTCCCAAGTTGTACCTAGCTTCTTTAGACCATTTTCTTGCTACGGGTAAGTTTGAATCGTCCACCTACACATACTTGGTTGAGGAAATAATTGGCGTTTGTTTTGAGTCGCTAGATAAAAGCTTCGAGTTTTATAAGTTTTAGATTAGAGAGCGTTGAGTGTAGTGAGACTATCAATTGAGAATCAAGAGTTGTGAGCTTATTAAGTGAGGAGTGAAATACGAGTGGAAAAATAAAAGAGTGAAACACAAGTGGAAAAATAAAAGAGAGAAAAAAAGAGTGTGGCAAGGATTTGGTGAGGTTCCTATAATTTTACTAAATGGCAGAAAATCGAGATAAAGGAGTTGCTGAAGCAAGTGATGACAACAACTCGGGAAAAATACTACGAGGCGAAGTCCATGCACTCCATATGCAAGCCTTGGTGAGCCACCTTGAGAAGTTGCTTGACAGTAAGTTGGAAGGACTTCATGAAAGATTGGATCAAGTGGAGGATCAAGTTGTCGGTCCAAGAGCTACAAATCAAATCCACAGCCTCAACATCATTTCATAATGAGTATTTGGAGGATCTAAGTGGTGAAGAAGAATATGAGGACATTCGGCCAAGGAGAGTGAATAGACCAAGAGATAGACCGAGACGGCCTAGAGATGAAGATGGTGGCCTAGGAGGAGTTAAGGTCACAATTCCTTCATTTAAAGGAAAGAGTGATGCCGAAGCGTATTTGAAATGGGAGATGCGTGTTGAGAAAATCTTTTCATGCCACAACTACTCGGAGAGTGAAAAGGTCAAACTCGCAGCCCTTGAGTTTACCGATTATGCTCATGTTTGGTGGGATCAGATGCAAAAGGAACGGGTTAGGAATGGTGAGCGTCCTATCACAACATGGGAAGAGATGAGAGCAATCATGAGGAGATGCACCACTATGTAGAACTTTAAGAGATGGTACACCAATCCATCAAGGTTTAACAACAACTCAAGCGGAGAGGACTTATGTGGAAGAGTTCTAACTCGTCTACATTCAGTTCATGGAAGAACAACCCCAAGAAAGACACCCCTTCCACATCAAAATTCAAGGACGTCGATCCTAAACAATGGTGACAAAGTTGCTGCAAAAAAGGTACAATCCGAACATAATTCTTCAAGAAACCGTGATATAAAGTGTTTCAAGTGCCAAGGGAGAGGACACATAGCAAGTGAGTGTCCTAACCGACGTACAATGATCTTCAACAATCATGGAGAGTTGGAAACTGAAGGAGAAAGCACCAAGAAAGAGGAATCATCACAAGAAGATGGTGATGGAGGGTATGCCGAAGAAGGAGAGTTGCTTGTTACTAGAAGATTTCTTAGTGCCCATATGATGGAGGAAGGCAATTGCCAAAGAGAAAACTTGTTCCATACACGCTACCAAGTTCAAGGAAAGGTATGTAGCATGATTATTGATGGTGGTAGTTGTTGCAATGTGGCAAGTACTGAATTGGTTCAAAAATTAAGTCTGCACACTATCAAGCATCATTGTCCATACAAGCTTCAATGGTTGAATAAGTGTGGTGAGTTGAAAGTGACCAAGCAAGTGAATGTATTGTTTTCAATTGGAAGAAACAAAGATGAGGTTATTTGTGATATTGTGCCGATGAAAGCATGCCACATATTGCTGGGGAGACCATGGCAGTTTGATAGGCATGTGACACATGATGGATTCCAAAATCGT
The DNA here is from genome assembly GCA_034509735.1 of Sesamum alatum. Classification (NCBI taxonomy): domain Eukaryota; kingdom Viridiplantae; phylum Streptophyta; class Magnoliopsida; order Lamiales; family Pedaliaceae; genus Sesamum; species Sesamum alatum. The sequence continues at coordinate 18,741,863 of JACGWO010000006.1, forward strand.
TACTCTTTTGTGCTACGAGGGAAATTCATAACTCTCAATCCGATGACACCAAAATAGATTTTGCAAGATCAGATTTTGAGAGAAAATAAAAGAGAGTGTGAGGAAAAGAAAGAAAAACAAAAAGAAGAGAGTGAAAATGAGAATGATAAAAAAAAATAAGGAATTCAAAAGATGGAGAAAAAGAAAGCAAAAGAGGAAAGAAAAAGGAGAGGAAAAAATATGAAGAGAAAGAGAGTTTACAAGTTGCTAAGAAGAGTGAGATCAAGGAAGCTTTGCTTTCTCAACAAAATCTCTTAGTACTTGTGTACAAAGAGGCTATGTTGATTTCTAACAACCTAACATCTTCTTTGCCTAGTGTTGTTACATCTATTTTGCAGGATTATGAATATGTCTTTCCCGATGAGATACCACCAGTTTTACCATCAATTCTTGGGATAGAGCATCAAATTGACTTCATGCCTGGAGAATCCTTACCAAACCATCCAGCATACCGTACCAATCCCGAGGAGACTAAGGAGATTCAAAGGCAAATCCAAGAGTTGATGGCCAAAGGTTATGTAAGGGAGAGCCTTAGTCCTTGTGCAGTTCCGGTGTTGCTCGTGCCTAAGAAAGATGGCACATGGCGGATGTGTGTTGATTGTCGAGCCATTAACAACATAATGATAAGATATCGTCACCCTATTCCTAGGATAGATGATATACTTGACGAGTTAAATGGTTCAACTATCTTTTCTAAAATTGATTTAAAAAGTAGTTATCATCAAATTAGAATGAAAGAAGAAGATGAGTGGAAAACCGCTTTCAAAACAAAACATGGGCTTTATGAGTGGTTAGTTATGCCTTTTGGACTTAGTAATGCACCTAGCACATTTATGAGATTGATGAATCATGTTTTGCGTGCATTTCTAGGCAAATTTGTGGTAGTTTACTTTGATGACATTCTTGTTTATAGTAGGACTTTGGAAGAACATGTAGCACATAAAAATCAAGTCCTAGAGGTTCTAAGAAAAGAAAAGTTATTTGGAAATCTGAAAAAGTGTGACTTTTGGACTAACAAAGTTGTTTTCCTTGGTTTTGTTGTGAATAGTGAAGGAATCACAATTGATGAAGAAAAGGTCAAAGCTATCAAAGATTGGCCAACCTCCACCACTATTGGAGAAGTGAGGAGCTTTCATGGACTTGCAAGCTTTTATAGGCGATTGTGAAGGACTTTAGCACCATGGCAGCTCCATTGAACGAGTTAACAAAGAAGAATATTCCATTCAAGTGGGAAAAAGCACAGGAGAAAGCCTTTTAAACCATAAAAGAGAAGCTTACTCATGCACCTTTGCTAGCCCTTCCCGACCTTGCTAAAACTTTTGAAATTGAGTGTGATGCAAGTGGGATTGGCATAGGAGGAGTTCTTTTGCAAGGAGGTAGACCGGTTGTATATTTTAGTTAGAAACTAAGTGGACCGACACTTAACTACCCTACATATGACAAGGAGCTTTACGCATTGGTTAGAGTATTAGAAACTTGGCAACATTATCTATGGCCAAGAGAGTTTGTGATACATTCTGATCATGAAGCACTCAAGTATATTAAAAGTCAAAGCAAGCTTAGCCGATGACATGCAAAGTGGATAGAGTTTATTGAGTCGTTTCCATATATGATCAAACACAAGAAATGTAAGGAGAACATTGTTGTTGATGCACTTTCAAGAAGGTATGTTTTACTTTCAATGTTAGATGCTAAAATTCTTGGGTTTGAGTTCATCAAAGATCTGTATACTAATGATGTTGATTTTGGTGAAGCATTTGGAAACTGCTGCCCAAGCAACGGATGGGACAAATTCTATTTGCATGATGGGTTTTTATTTCGAGCCAACCAGCTTTGTGTTCCTAATTGTTCTACTCGATTGTTATTGTTAAAGGAAGCACATTCTGGGGGTTTGATGGGTCACTTTGGTATTTCTAAGACTTTGGGAGTCCTGAGTGAACATTTTTATTGGCCAAAGATGCGTAGAGATGGTGAGAATGGAGTAAAAGTACTACTTTTAATGTTTCTGATCTTTCTCCTTTTTATGATACAGAAAATGAAGAGTCGAGGACGACTCCTTTTCAAGAGGGGGAGGATGATGAGAACACCAAGGGCTTCCAACGAGCTGAAGAAATTCAAGATTAATTGCACCAAGACTTAACCATTGGAAGTGGGCCGATGACAAGAGGAAGGTTGAAGAGAATGCAAGAAACAATTCAAGCTCAATCCAACTTAATATTTGCTAATGGGATCAAATCACAATTGGAGGCCCAACATGAGTGCTTAATTTCAATAATTCAAGCCCAAGGAAGCCCATAATAAGAGGTCCAATTTCGTCCATGTGCAGCCCTGTGGTCAAAGAAGACTTCTCAATTACATTCAAAGTGCATTTATCACATACAATGCACCAATTTCGGATTCACATGGAAGTTAAAAAATTTTACTCGTTTTTGACCAAGAATGCATAGTTTTTAGTCATTTTTTGACTAATTATTGAATGTACATCCACCAAGGAGTCACTTGAGGATATGTGTGGTCAATTTGGAAGTATTTTAGGTCTATAAAAGGCATGTATCAGCCATGCAAACGGGAATAACCAAGAATTTATCAAAGTTTAAGAAATATTGAGAGAGTTCTCATATTTTGGAGAGTTTATATCCTTTTTGAGCTTTAGTGAAACCTTTCTTTGTCAATCTAACATATTAGGTTGGTGATTCAAATTCACAAAGCCCCCAATTCATGCTCGACCCAAGTGTGTCGTTGTGAGGATTGGTTTACTCGTGCTCGTGGTTGGTTGAATGTTCTAAGTAGCAGGTCGCGTTCATATAACGTTGGTTGGCTATTTGCATTCCTCAGGTCACGGACCTCTTTATCCATTTCAAGCCTACGTTGTGAAGATCGGGCCACCCATGGTCAATACCATATCAACTACCATGGCCGAAAATTGCCTCATTTGGAAGGCTAATAATCGGCCATGCAAGGCCTTGTTGAAGGGTTGACTTGTTCCCTTTTGGTAAGGGACAAATCAATTCCAATCAAACCTCTTTCATTTGATATGATTAAATCATACCTTATGATATGGTAGGCTTGATTGATGAATTAGTTGGATGGTTGAAATGTATCTAGACATCCTAGGATGAACCTAGACACATTTCAATAATCACATTAATTTAGTATATATATATGTATATACTATCATCAATGCAAAGAGAATCACATTTCATCTTTTTCTAGGAAAAAGAAGAAAAACACACCTCTCTCTACTCTCATACTACCCTCTTTGTTCTTCATTTGATCTTAGATCATCTTAAAGAACAAAGCTAGATCAAGAAGAGACACTAATATAATAGTGTTCTAATTTCTTGTATGGTATCCTCTTAGATCCATTTTTCTCTAGCAAGAGAACCGTGATCTCTTCCAGTGTGGTGTGGACTTCATTTAGAGAGTTCATACGTTTGAACTTAGTGGACATATCCGAAGAGGAACAACACTTGTAGCCGTGCAAGAAAATTAACTACAAAGGTAATTTTTCGTTTTACGCTATTGTAGTTAATTTCTACATCTATGTTCTATATGATACATACGATTTTGTATTATCATATCCTCCATCGAACGCCCGGTTGAGCACCCAGGGGTACAACTCTTGGAATTTGGTGATTATTGTTTTTTATTTATGCAATGTTTTCGCGTGTCACGCTTCCGCTCGCGCTCCCGGGCGGATCCGCTTGTCCCTTCATGATTGTCACGGTCAAAGATCGTCTACAACACTTGAGAGATAATGGATGGGATACATTCTTGAAAGAAGTTGAGGTGTTTTGTGGTAAAAAGTCTATTCTAGTTTCAAAGATGGGGGATACTATACCTATCTAAGGTCATTAATGGCGTGAGGGGCAACGGGTAACTTTTTATCACTATTATCATGCTAAGATTTTTCTTGATGTTATTGATTTAATTACTGTTGAAATCAATAATCGATTTAGTGAGGCATCTACAGAACTACTCAGATGTATATCATGTCTTGACTCGAGAAACTCCTTTGCCAAATTCGACAGTAACATGCTCATTTGTCTTGCTGAGATTTATTCTGATGATTTCTCTTCTTGTGATATTGTTTTATTAAAAGACCAACTCGAAACGTATATTTTCAATATGAGGCGGAGTTCTGAGTTTTCAAGTTGTCATGATCTTTCAAGTCTTGCTATCAAGATGGTTGAAACTAGAAAACATGTGATTTTTCCATTGGTATATCGCCTTATTGAGTTGGAGATGATATTACTAGTGGCAACAACATCTAAAGAAAAAGCTTTTTTAGCAATGAATATTATCAAAACCGAATTGCGAAATAAGATAAGTGATGAATGGTTAAATGACTTGATGATTTGTTATATTGAGCAGGAGATATTTGCTGATATCAATGATGAAGTGATTTTGCGGCATTTTCAAAATATGCAAACTCGTAGATTTTAACTTGCCCCTTGTTGTCAGAATAATAGTGATAGGAATTAGTTGTACTTATATGATGATATGTATTTAACTAGGGTAAATTACATCTACCTCCCCTGAGATTTGATATAATTACAAATACCCCCTTGTTATTTAAAAAATTGCAAATACCCCCTGAGGTTTGTAACCATCTAACAAATAACCCATTTTCATCTATTTGAATGGGTAAACTGACCAAAATGCCCTTATGCACTGAATTATTTTTTATTTAATTCTTAATTTTTTTGAAGTACAATGCGTAGGGAGAGGTTTCTTAAGTTTTTTAGACAGAGGAGGAATAATGCAATTTGCCTCGGATGATTTTTCTACAATTCTAATAAAAAATTTAAGGGCAAAATAGTCAATTTCAGGCATTTGGTTAAAAATTACAAACCTTAGGGGAGTATTTATAATTATGCCAAACCTCAGGAAAGGTAGATGTAATTTACCCATTTAACTATGATGAATTATAGTAATTTAATTTTTTGGATGAACTTGCAATGACTATTAAATTTTGACAGGGCTAATTAAGTCAAATTTCTGACTTTGCCCCTGCATCTTAGTATATAAACATCGATACAATAATATAATTATATGTGATATATTAAAAATGATGCATATTATTAAATATTTCTTATATCCAAAATTTGACTAGAATATCATTCAATAATAAAAAAACTCAATGGTTATCTTTTACTAAATTACTCGTTTACTTCTTTCGTTAAATCATTTCATGAAATTGATTTTGTTAATAGAAACTCTTTTAGGTTGTTCATAGTGATTTTGTGTTAATGATGGTTTTAAATGTTTTAATTATAATAAATTAACTTATTAGTAAAATACTTTCTTGAACTTTTAAATATATAAATTATAGTGGAGATTATTTAATTTTTTAAAAAAGTGAAAGAAAGGAGCTGAAGAATGAAAAGTTCCAATAAAATTTTTATGTCAAAAAACTCAAATAGTTTCTTTTTTTTTTTTTTTGACAAAAATTTCTCTTTACTTCTTAGGTTTTAAAAAAATGAATTAATTTTGTTAATAGATTCCTTTCTAATTTTAATAAAATAAGTTTTTAGAGAAAACAAATATTTATTCTTTACATGTATAAAGTATGACAAAGATAATTTAAAATCTTAAAGTGAACTGAACAAAAGATTGAAAGCCCTTACTACATCCAAATTGATGAAAATATGATTTCAAATGACTCCTTATTAAAAAAATTTGAAATCCATCAATATACGACAAAACATTATTCAAACTTAGAGTTGAAAGATTTTGAGATATTTTGAATTTAAAATTATTCAAATAAATTCTATGGGGATCGTTTACATTAACAAATAAGCCTGGATAGGGGCCAAATCCACCCTTAACACCTATTTACATTAATGGGTTGCGATCTGCTCTAAATCAAGAGGGTCCCGTACAAACCTAGATAAGTCTAATTAATTTATGAGACGTGGGGTTTGGTAGGATATCTTGCAAGGCCCACTTTTTGTCTCTTTGTTAATTTTATTGTTTTGCCCCTAATTTCAAAGATGAAATTAAATTTTCACCCCACTGTTTGAAATTGAGAAAAGTAAACACGCTTCAAAAAAAATCAAGAGAAAGCCCGAGAAAGAAAGAGACAACCCAAAGAAAAAACCAAAGAGCATTGAACTTCCATTATGAGCGGGAAAAAAAAACTCTTGCTCAAAAAAAGAAAAAGTTCCTCCCTTCCCTCCATTCCTTGTTTCATAAAAAAAGTTCGATTCTTTTATTCATTTTTTCCATTTCTCATCCTTCTTCACCAATTTTTATTTTCCTTTTTTCTCTTTTTCCCGAGCTCTCTCTCTCTCTCTTCAATTCTTAAGAGGCTGACATCTTAGAGAGGTTGAGGTTGGAGGCAACACAACGGATGTAGAGGTTGGTCGTCGTGGGGCTATGATTGGTTGGAAAAGCGGTGGCGTTGCACCTGTGGAGACGGTGGTGCGGCAACGAAGGCGGGTCGACGATGGTGGATTGAGAAGACGACTTTCGTTGTTGCTTTTTTTTTCTGCCTTTCTTTTTTTTTTTTTTTTTTGTAAAATCCTACAAAAATGGCCAAGGCAAAAAGTAAAAATTGACCAAAAAAATGAAAAATCATTGGATGATGGTAAAAATTTAATTGGGTCATATTTAAATCTAATCTATTATATAATTTATTTTAATTTGATCACATTTAAATTTGATATAGTTGTTGTATTGAGCTGTCAATATAAATTTATAATTTAAAAATATCACAAAAAAATACAATTTGGAAATCCGAAAATAGGCTATTGACCCAAATCCGGATAATGTTTTGACAATTGTCCAAGTTAACCTACTCATCGATTAATGAATTGCATTCTCATTTAAATAAAAAAACGGCGCAATTTGAGAATTTTATACTTCTAACCCATCATTTGCCCTATAATATAACCATCAAACCACTTTTCCCATTTTTGATTACAACACTAAACAATATTATAAACATTGAATAAACTTTTGCAATTATACTATCAAACAATTATATCCTAAACCAATCACTTTTCCGAATTACAAAAATTAAACGCCCCTTTAGATTCATTATTAGGGATTCAAAATCAATCAATCCAAATATAATATCAAAATAAAATTCTAAAAATATTTACAACAATATACGAATGTGGTAAAAACATAAATAATTAAAATTGAATGATATGCATAAACAAATTTATGACTTTAAGCATTTTCATGAATATTCCATCAAAATTTTGGAGAAACATTACGAATTGAATATTTCAAACAAAAACTATTCTTTTGAACTAAAAATTAAATTAATTCATTTTTTTAAATATAAAACTTTTAGTTTAAAAAAGTTTTTAATAGTTTTTTGCTGAAATTACTATACTAGTGTTCAACGTTATAAGGAAATCCGAAGCCATCGCCCGAAACTGGCACTCTCGCCTAAAACCCTAAACCCTAATTCTCTAGATTCTCTGTCTCGAATCTCCATCTGTAAGCTTCTCAATCACAGTAAAGATCAACTTTTTTAAGATTGAGCACAAAATCTTTAATTCTTCAGCCTGATATCGGTGGTTAACTTTCCATGTTTTTCCTGTGTAGATACTCTTGAGTAATGGGGAAGAAGAAATCAAGGAAGATGGTAGAAAGTGACAGCGATTTGGGATTCGACAATGACGTGGATGATAGGATTATGCATGTTAGAGGCTCCTTGATTTTCTTGAGTTATCCAATTTTTAGTTAATGGATGTTTTTGTTCAAGTTTTTTCCTAAATGTTTTTCGTTTTGTGTGTGTGTGTGCGTGTTTCTTTGCTTTCTAGGTGGATAACGATGATGATGACCATTTGCGTGATGAGGATGACGATGACCAGGTTGAGGATGATTATGATGATGTTGATGTTGATGTTGATGAGGATGAGGAAGAAGGCTCGGAGGAGGAGGAGGATGAGGATGAGGGTTCTGAAGAGGATGAGGATGAGGATGATGATGAAGAGAAAGGCTCAGAAGAGGACACAGAAGAAGGTGTGACTGACGATGAAGATGTTCAAAAGGGTGAGGAGATGGAAGAGCTAGAGAAAGAGTATAGAGAACTTAGAAGCGAGGAGCAGTAAGTAATCTGGCTGCTTTCCCTAAAATTTATTTAAGCTCCTCAAGTTAACTTTCTTTCTGGAAAAGATCTAACCTCGGTTCTTTAGGTCGCATACCTAGTGGCATTTGTTCTTTAACTAAAAGTTTGGTTTCTGGTATTTGTGCCCTTTCAGTATGGGGCTACAGATTTGACAAAAGGTATAAGCCTTATCCAGACAGATTAGGACTATAAAGGATGAATTCAATATATTTATATTTAGTGTTAGTAATAAAGTGTTTGTATGAGAAGATGAGCAGTTGGAAGCTTGATTATTTATTATAAACAGAAGAAGAAGTATATTGCTCCTGGATTAGAGCATGCGAGTTTGTTAGCCTGTAGGACCATAACTTTGCTTTTGTGGCCTGCTGGACCAAGAAAAATTAACTGATCATGAGCCATAAAATTAGATTTTGAAAGCTACTTTTCAATTTCAGATATTTTAGTAGTTCTAAAGTAAGTATTTATTGTAACTGCTGGTGTAGCTAAATAGTAACAGACTTTGATAGAGGTTTCTATTAAACACAACCGTCATTTGGATATTACAAATATGAGCATTTTGATTTATGTTAAAGAATAATGCTCAAGATAGAATCCGAAGATAGCAAATGAAAGAAACAATGAAATGCATTTTCTTGTTTGACAGTTAAGCCGTTTGAAGCATTTTCTTTTTCCTCTTTGAGTTTAGCTCTCGCATCCCCGGAACTGCTATAATTTCATTAGCCACTATGTGATTCTAGGGTCTCATTATCTTTTCCGATAGTGAGGTGAATTTGGCAATTTGTTCCTCTGCATTAGGATACTTTGTTGTTTATCATGAATTTGGCCAATTTACACTGAGGAATGCTTTCCCACACATGTTTTCTGTCCTTGCATCGTTGACCATTTCAGAGAGAACATTAACCTACATTGTTGCATCACATGCTAATTTACTGATTTACTCTTATGGTTTATAAATCCAGAGATATTTGGAGGAACCTAAAGCGCCACAAGGATGAGGATCTTCAAAAAGGTCAAGCTGTCAAAAATCAGAGGGTATAATGTTACTGAACTATTAAGTTATCGTTACATGTAGATCATTCTTTCCCGGAAATTCTACTTCTAAACTTCCATTGAGTCCTCTAGTTAAATATTCAAAGATATGCACTACTTGGTTCAGGTTTAAATGCTGGTTCTGTTAACAGGCTATTTCGGCTATACTTTCTTCTCTGTTTAAATTCTGGTGGTCTTTTTGTGTGTTTGTCACTCTGCCTTTCAAACTAGCAAGATGAGAAACATCTTGGCTGTCACGTAATTGGCTTCATTTATATTTTCTTTATTCTTTTTACCCCTGGCTGGACTCATCTTCTGTTTTTGTATGGTCATTATCCTTTTATTGAGGTGTTATACTGATATACTTTCACCTCCCTCTGATAAGGCTCTTTGGGACAAGACACTTGAATTCAGATTCTTGCTGCAAAAACCGTTCTCAAGTTCTAACAGACTTCCCCAGGTTCAATTTGGAAATTTGTCAGTTTTGGTAATAATTTAAGAGCATGTAATGCTTTGAAACGCTAACAAAAGAATTTTTGCCTGCAGGAACCAGTCAGGTCCTTATTTTGCGACGCCGATAGCACCATCAGTGAAGCATATTCAGATTTAATTGCTTCTTCAAAGAAAACATTGGGTTCTATACTGGAATTACAGCAGGTCTACAAGTTGTGAAAGAATCAATATCTATTGAGCTTCACTTTAATGCCCTTACAATGATATTTCAAGTAGTTAAATAAATTATTATCAAAAGGACAAATAATGTCTTATAAGGGTATACAAGCCTGCTATATTTGTTTTTCTGCACTTAACTGGACTTAATTATGGCAGGCACTTCTGGCAAACAATCCGTCAATTACTCAATTTGGAGAAGGTATGGATGTTAGAGTGCATGTCATTTGTCTTGGTGAAAGTTCCAAATCCTGTTTCAATCCCTTGTGAAAGTTCCACAGTTTAGCTTAACTTGAACTGACCTTAATATTTTTATTATATATATCAGCAATATGAGGAATATCTCGACCTTTCTCTTCTTGTTTTTGTATCTTTTGAGCTTAATATCATTTTTCCCCCATGGTAGTCTATCGCAAAATTTTAATTAATCAAATGTTTTATAAGAATTTCAATTTTTCATGCTTTAGAATGTCACTTGATGTGGGTACTGAGTCCACACCGCTTTTAATTGAACATTTCTGTACTCTGAAATCATGGAGTGTGGCCCAGCCATACCTGTTTCTGAGGCGAATAGTCTTGTGCTGAAAACCATTCTGCTTGTCGATTTTCCCACCCCACCCAAAACAAATCATGAGGACAAAACTTTACTTGTTTTCTTAACTAAATGATTCGAAAACGGTGGTTGAATTTCCATTTAAGCTACTCCCATGACAGATTCCAAGCAACTACAAGCTTCCGGTAATTCAAATGGAGACATTGATGAAGAATGGTTGCAGATCTCACAGATGCAATCAAGGTACCTCCATTGTCTGAGAGTTGTTGGTTGCTCTTTTTAAATGCTATGCTCTACATTTTGCCAATAGTTGCTCAACATTGTCTTGTGTATTAATGGCCATGCGCTGTCCTTTTCAATTTCTCAAATGTTCAGCTGCCAAACAATATGCGGAACCTAATTTGGTATTTTGTGATTTCAGCTTGATTTCATATTTCTTCTGTTTTTGTTTGTTTCTTGATTCCTCTTTGTGCTACACTTTGGAGATTTAAGTTTCAATTGCTTTGGTTGCTATCGTTCTGTAGCCAACTAGTAGCACATAATTTATTCTTGTTATATTCCTACATTAGTTTGTATTCCTACAGGTCTTGTAATTCTCTATTGGCAACAGTTATGAAATACTTATTGAATTTATTCATTTTGAATCATGTTACATAAGTATCTTATATTTTCTTGTATATTAGGTTGCTGTTATCACATTCTTGGCTTTGCTGTGATCATTGTGGTTTGTTTGTGTTTAATATTAATTGGTAGTTGTTGTATATTGCAGAATGGCTTCTTTTAGAAACAAATCAATTGATAAATGGCAGAGGAAGACCCAGGTGACAACCGGTGCCGCTGCTATTAAAGACAAACTGCACGCCTTTAATCAGGTTCCCTTTTGACTTCCAAGATAGTCCATTGGCATGATATCTACAAATATCTGCAGTTGACTGATTACTTACACTTCTTCAGAGTATAAGTACACAAGTGGCTGGTTATATGAGGGATCCAAGTAAAATGATTAAGGGGATGCAGCAGAATAGATCGGCTGTTGCTCTGTTTGGAAATGTAGGTTTGAATTTAATTCTTGCCTTGATTGGGTGTGAATCAGCACCTATGACAATTCATAAAGTCCATTTGTTATCTTTACCTATGTCTCTATATGTATATATTTTGACGTGCTTTGGCTTTTTTCAGGTTCCAGATTCTACTGAGAATATCAAGCAAGAGGTATTATTTTATTTATGTGTGCGATATGCTATCGTGGTTTTACGGACTACTTATGCACTTGTATAGTTGCTCTAAGTGCATAAGAAAGAATAAATTCTAGAGCACATTTAGATCATCTTAGTATGTCATTGCTGGTGCTTTGCTGAAGACTCTGTTCTTTTACTCATGGTGTAATAATGCTCTAAAAAGAATGAGATGGTTGAAACATATCAGCAACGTTTTACTGAATGGCCATATGTGCGGGTTGATAATTCTGTGACAGTTAAACCTGAGAATATTTCTTCTCTTCTTTCTGGATGGTGAGAGAGGGGGGGGGGTCCTTATCTATATTCATTTCAAGGAATAACAGAAATTGAATTTGTGATGATCAACTTTGAGTTTTATCCAGTTGAAGAAGGCCTTATAGCCTCTCAGTTTTTTTCTCGTCATACTTAGTGGCTAAAGTTTTTCAAATTCTAACCAGGAGACTTATGCAAATGGTGACCCTGAACTTCTGGATGATTCAGAATTCTACCAGCAATTACTGAAAGAGTTCTTTGAGACAATTGACCCATCATCATCTGGTAAGACTTTTAGTTTTTAGCATATTGATTTCTGTGCTAAGAAGACGGACTATGACCATCACCATGCAGCTTTTCAGTTGTATGTCGTTGCCATAGTGGGAAACTATTAAGTTTTCTTGTGCTCTGGTTCAGTCTGTTTGGTAGTGCTTATTACAAGCCTGTTCAGCAAAATCAGCCCGGTTAACTAATATTTTATGTGAATCACATATTAATTAGGTCTTGAGATCAAACATCTTGCCGTTCTGATTTTAGGCTAAATTACTAAGACATAATAGGGAACTCACAGAGGTTATCTTTAAAAAAGTTGATAAATTCAGCCAAATATGTTCTTATTGTTGACAGAAACGGCTTTCTATGCTCTGAAAAGATTGCAAACCAAGAAAAGAAAAATCGTCGACCGTCGTGCTTCAAAGAGTCGCAAGATTCGGTAATTTAGCAATGTAACCTTCAAGGTCTAGTTACCCCCAAATCATTCTATTTGCAGTTCTCTGACCCTTTGTATGGTGTTCTGCAGGTATAACGTTCATGAAAAGATTGTCAATTTTATGGCGCCACGGCCCATGGACCTCCCTCCCATGGCCCCTAAATTATTTGAAAACTTGTTTGGCCTTAAAACCCAGAAACCGGCCTCAGGGGCATAACCAGCTTTTTTACAACATAAAATGTAGCAACAATTGTGGAAATCCTGAGGTTGAACTGTCTTACCAGACACCTACTTAACAGCGTTTCATGAGTGATTCTCCCCTCCAGGCCCCTTTAAGCTGAAAGCTAATGCCAGAATGTAGATTCAGAAGCTGAAAAGCTAATACATGAGGCGTCAGTGATATATGGAAAATTGGAATAGTCAAGAAATTGATCTGAAATTCTTTTCGATTTCTGGTTTTCATGTAATTAACACATTTGCAAATGCTCGAGTAGAGTGTGTTTGGGCCAGGAGTTAGATCTAAACGAGATTGTATTGTGGAGGTTAGTTAATCAAGTTAGTCTAGCTATATATAGTCTGTGATTTGAATTGGAGGAGTTTTGGATAAACCAAATGATATATATTTGTTGAGTGGATAATTAATTTTAATTTGCAGAATTATCCTGTTTGTTTGATAAGCCTGTTTATTTAGTCTTTTCAATAACATTCTCTTTGGTGATATAGGCCAAGATGTATTTTCTGACGTCTGTGTCCATTATGTAATTAAATGCGCAGGTAAACTAGATACGTATACGCATATTAGTTTATGCTACAATTGATATCCCAACCAAACGCCCCTAAATTCAGATACGTAAAACGTACTTCAGATGGACTTACCTAAACGCAGGCTATACGGATGTACTTACGTAAATACAGGGATAAGATTACACTTTTGGTCTCATAGAAAAGAGGGTCCAAAATTTTTTATTCTTTATTTTATGAAATTTTTGAAATGATCGCAAAATTAAAAAAATTGTAAATTACATTAACATTATTTGAATCATGATAAAATACACAAATATCCCGTCTTTTGCGAAATCACAACTACACCCCTTATTAAAAATTAAATCTTATACAAACAGCTTTTGAAAAACATCACACTAACACCCCTGGGGAGTGTTACTATAATTTTGCAAAGGGATAATTATACTCTCCTCTTCTGAGCTTTGATGTAATTACACAGACCCCATAATTTAAAAAATTACATTTAATACCTCGAAGGTTTGCTTCTGTCTAACAAAAAGGTCCATCCGTTAGTTAAAATTTAAGAATTTGTTGATATTAACAAAAAAACTGAATGAAAATCAATATTCACCCTCGATTAACTTATTACTGACTTAATACAGGCCAAACAAATCTTTTATGACTAAATTACCCTTATAACGGTGAAGATATACCTTCTCTCATATATTAACGTGTGGCGATATGTAAAGGTTGTTTGGTCATAAAAAAATTCGTTTGACTTACAATAAGTTAATCGATGACAAATATTACCTTTAATTCAATTGTCTTTTGATAATATCAATAAATTCGGTGAATTTTGACTAATGAAGGAACCTATTTATTAGACAGAAACAACCCTTAGAGGTACTAGGTGTAATTTTCTAAATCAGAAGGGGTCTAGGTATAATTACACCAAACCTCAGGGAGTAGAGTGTAATTATACTTTTTACAAAAAATAGAAAGTGTTTGAATCTCAATTTGGAACCATTGATTAATAAATGCTTTTGAGTTTTCTCAATTTTGATACCATTTTAAAAATTTTATAAAACAGACAATTAAACGTGTTGAACCCCTTATCTTATGGTACTAAAATTATAATTTTGCCAAAAGCGGACTATTTGAGCCAACGTACAATCTCAAATATCCCTCCAGGAGCCAGGAATCCCGAACAAACAAGCAACATTTCTATGTTTTGTATCTGAATCAGTTTACACATAAAAGTTGAGTATCCAGCATTTTCACCTAACAGCTTCGGGTGCAGAATTGCAATACGGTGTATGCAAACAAACTAACTTGGTGCACGTTAGGCACACACTAGCAAACACGATACCGAGGATGAGCCCGACGATGCTCTTCCGTTTATCTAACTTAACTGCTCTCCTAACGATGCTCCAAAAACAAGGAAAGAGTCCCCCACATGCAAAGACCATCACATGGTCCAAGCCGCTATAGTCGATTCCAGCAAGTATCGCTCCAATGGCGGATAAGGGGCCGACAAGCCCAATAAGTGCAGCAGATAAAAGGGCTCCGTGCCAGCTGTCAGTTGCTCCAAAAATGCAGCTAGCAACGGCAGCTCCACGGGGGAATCCATGGAGGGAGACTGGAAGGACCATGTGCCTCCCGAGTCCATAAGCTTTTGGTGCAGCTACACCTAATGCAAGCCCCTCGGCAAGAGCGTGGAGTGCAACTGCAACACAAGACAAGACTGACTGGAGTGTGAGTGCGCTGACTGAAAGGCCTGTGACTGCAGATAATGTGTTTGCTGAAGTCCTCTTGCGGGTTCCGAACTTTGTGGCACTGGATATTGATATGTGGATAAACGCCGATCCGAGCCCAAGAAGAAAGAGAAGTTGGAAAAGGCCCATTTTGGAAGACAGGAGTAGTTGAATGGGTCGCCAGGCTCCCAGAACAAAAGCAACGCCAGAGGCCACGCCGGTTAGGAGAGCATGCTGAAGTCGGAAAGAAAGAGCAAATGCGACAAGGGCGACACCACCAAGCAATGGACCTAGACCAAAAAGCAGGGAAACGAAGAAGCCAGATGCATCCTCTGGACTGCAAAGTAAAAATAATTTAGTTAATGAAATGTACTCCATAAAGCCAAATTTTGCGAAGTGGGCATTTCTTCAGTTCTTCCCCAAGAGACACCAGAAGAGAAAAATGATGCGAATAAAGGGAAGAGATTATTGTGCAACATACATGTATGGGGAACAAAACATCCTCAGATGAGAAAAAGAGAGAAGAAAGGACATGAGGATGTGTGTGTTTGTGTGCGGGGAGAGAAAGACGGAGCTCACTTGTAGTTGTGGGTGAAATGCTCAAATACAGCACTGAGAGCTTCCATAAAAGCCACAGAAAGTGTGGCCGCAGATGCAACATGAGATGGGGAAGCTTCCTGCAACATGAATGATAGATACATTAATTGTGGTCCAACCACAAAATTTGAGTCTTTGATTGTTGGGACCAGAATACTATAGAGGCAATTCAAACTATAGAACATGAGATGGTCTATTCACAGAACCAGAATAGTATATCTAGTCATCCCACATTAGACAAGTTAAACCAGAAAGAACCTGTGGCATCAATCTTTTAACCAATATTGCAGATAGAAGCACCAAGATTTCGTGAACAATCAGCATAACATGGTGATGCTGAAGGTTTTTGTTATAAATTAAGCACATAAAACACAAGGTTTTTGCCTCTTGCTAGTACAGAACTAGTATAGGAAATTCAAACAATATACAAAAAACAAGTAATACAGATAGAAAAGTCAGCCATAAAAGATTGTTTCATTGGCCTCTTCCTCGTTTGAAGTATTAATCCTTTTCTTTTATCTTTTGGTGGGGAATGACTGTTTGGCATAAAGGACAATTAAGGATTACCTTAAAACCATCTGGAAGGACCTCAGCCATAACCATCCAAATCATACACCCAGCAGCAAATCCCGTTGCAAATGGCAAGAACTTGTTGAATGCATCAGCACACATAAATGAAGGAACCGCTACAATTGGCTGCATCAACAGATTGCATAAATGCCTCTAATATCACAAAAGAATTTTGACCTCTCTTCTTTTCTCTAAAAAACCACCACTCAGCCGAGACTGAAAGCCTGTATTGTTTGTTCTCTAATTAGGCACATCATTAATTATTAAAAGGAACTGATTACATAATGGAAGAGGAAGTAGCAACTTTGGTATCTCCTTCACCTTCCTCCAGTCTATCAATTTCAAGAAACAGCATTTTGGGCATCTCTTTTTCCTCACAAGTCAACCACACAAAGCACATGCCCGGCCTAAATATAAGTCATTTTTTAAGTAATATCCAGTGCAGAAATTTTAGTATCAACATAATTTCTCATGGTCCACTAATGAGGTGTCTGAAGGTTATAATTCTAAAGATTTGCCAGAAAAACCTTACAGTACCACAATAAGAATTACCCAATATCCACATTGTCTACGTTTTTTTTTTAATATTTGTTGATTGAACCAAACGGTTTATATACAATTACCAGTTTCTGCACTCACAGTGCACTAGATCATGGCTATATGATAAATGGATGCAGGTACTTAATTAAATACTTTCAGTTCAGTTCTACAGTACGTTGTCTACTAGTTCATGCCATGTGCCCCCTCATTTTGTATCCAGTAAGTCAGCGGTGACTAAAAATATTTATGCGTGGTTGTTCCATAGTCAAAATCAATTACCTGGGGCAGTGAAGTAATCACACTCCATAACATGGCATTCTGTGGAGACACACCTCTTGATGCCAGGACCATACTAACAGCCAAGCCCTCAGGTATATTGTGCACAGCAATGGCCAAAGTGACCAATATCCCTTGAGATAAACCCTTAGAGCCAGCAAAGGAAACTCCAACACCAGAGCCCTCCCCAAAAGAATGAAGAGTCATAATTCCAACTACAAGAATGACTTTAGCAGCTTCTGCTCCCTTTATGTCCAGCATGCTCACTTCACCATATTGCTCAAGAAACTGAGTACGGAAAGGGAGCACAAAATTGAGGGTGAATTGAAGTTTTTAAGAAAAAAGATTTAGGACCGCAAAATCCTAGATAACAAACTTAGGGAGGACGAATTTAGTTTGCTTCTTAATTATTATGAATGAAACTAAAATTATAAAAAACTACCAATATCAAGACAAAACCCTTGGTTTTAAAACTATCAATGAGAAAAACTTCGGTTCACAATAACAACATTAGGCAAGATTTCAATAGTTCTGTTCTTCTTACACTTAAAAAAGAAGAAAACAAGACTTAAATGGTTGAAAAAATAATTAATCATACACACCAACTAGGTGATCTCCTGACTTTAATCCATATGGAAAGGAACCATTTTGGCCATTATGTAACCAAACAAATTTTCGTATCAAGCATCAGTGGAACTATTACCTAATAGATTGCACGATATATGAAGAACCAAAGATGACCATACCAGAAAGTTCAGCAGCTTTAGTTTGATCACATTATATAGTGGTTTCAAAGCTACATCAGACAGAAGGCTTAAATAATCACTCGCGAAAAAGTTTAAGGGGACTTTGAAGCAGCCAAAGAAATAAGAACTAATAAGAATCAACTGACATCATGATTATAAAATAAGAAGATACCATTGCAGCAAAAGAAATATATATCCAGATTGAAAATATAAGCTTATTACAGGTCAAAGTTTCTACCTTCTTGCAAAGCCATATGAAAATAGCACCAGCTAAAATACCCAACACAACCCAACTGCCACTCCCATGGCCCTGTCCTTCCTGTATAAGGTCAAAGCTGGCAGCCAGCATTACTCCCGCAGCCATTCCATTGCATATTCCGGCCCATTGAGGATCAAGCTCCACAAAAAAGAATGGCAGTGCACCTAAACCAGTAGCTGCAGCCATTGCCAGTGTGAAAAATGCGACTGTTGATACTGAAACTCTATTATTTCCACCCTGCCAGTCTCCCATTTCGTTACCACTCTTATCAGAGTTAACAGAATGCTCTGTACCGGACCCATCTATTACACCACCCACTGCATTCCTTCGTGGAGCAGTTCTTAATCTTTGTAAAGTTTCTTTCTCGTGTTGGGCAGTAATACCATGACTAAGTATGACTATAAAGAGAAAAACTAAAACAACCTGCTTAACTCTTAAAGCCATTTTTGTCGTCTTCAAAACTATCAAATTGTTGTACCATCAGGGTCACATGCATAGGAAATCGGATGTTACTGTCACAGCAACATAATTGTATCCCGCAGGCCTCCAAGTTTTACCCAGCTGAGAGAGCAGTACAAGATCAAACAAGATTATTGAGCTGACAGCATACAACCTTAGTGATTGCCACTTGATCACCTCCTGCACATAAATGTTGAATATTTGGAAATGAAGTCAATTAGTCATTGAAAGTATACTCGTTGTCTCAGCTGCTGCTAAAAGATGAAACCTCCTTAGCAATCAACAACCTCCATGAAAAAATATAAAACCCAACACAAAGATGCAAAAATCAACAGATAAAATAAATGTGACATCGTCCCAATACTAGGATTTCCTAAAAATATTCTCTTGGTTTTCTAATATTTTGACAACACTGAGAATATTTCGAACACAATCTGCACAAAAAAGTAAACGGTAGGGGGAAAGAAATCAACAAAAAGCCGAAGCTAGTTGTGAAATTGAATGGTGATATCTTGAAGTTATTTTCCTCTCATCAAATAGAGAATGGCATCAAAGAACTAAGATACAAAGGTTGGAAGATACTGTATTTATAGGGCGGAAAACTCAGTTCTCTATCATCTCAGTCAAGTAAATAAAAGGATTATGGTATGCAAGGGATTGATCGACTGTCAACACAAGATTTAACTCTCCCTTGACTTTAAGAACATCAGTCAATAGCTAGTCACACTTTTAGCCACGTCCCTTATACATCAGAATGGCTGGGACAATAACATGAATCAGAAACAAGTCAATATTTATCATTTGTAGAATTCACATGGTGCAGCTATAACTACTGACCGAGAAACAGAGAAACATCAAGAAAATTAAAGAAAATAAATCCGCCCAGTCCGGATGCAATCACGAATCAAAAACCCCGAATGCCCATATAAACATCAGAAAAATAAATGCAAAACAAACTGAAAAATCAGAAAATTAAAGGATCCCTGGCACACAATCATTTAGAACCCAACAACAGAAAACAAACCCAACACGCACAACTCCCTGATAAATTCTTAAACCCCAGAAAAGAAACCACATGTCCACACTCATAAACAAACTCAAAATAAACATCACAGAGAAAACGGGAGGCACCTTTTTCATGGGCCGAACAATCTTGAATTTGGGGGGATTTTTTATTTTATAGAGAAAAACAAGATACTTGCCTGAATTTCGCAGGTGGGCTGTCGAAATATGAGGGGAAAGAGCAAGGAAAAACGAAGACTCCACCCACCTTCAACTTTTTCCCCCTTCTTTTTCCAATTCCGATCCGTACAGTTGACGCAGACGACGAAAACGATGATGATAATGGGTGGTTTATGGCTCTGAAACACGAATCCAATCACTATATCACCACCTCTGTAATTCGCAATTTTAATCTTTAATGGAAGACAAAACAATGGTCCGCTGCTGTTTGTACTTCACGCTTTTGGATTATGAATAATTAATGTAGAAGAAAAAGTAGGATTTAGGTTTAGGTCTTTATTCTTCTTCCCTTTTCAGAGTTCTGAAAATGATTGAATTCCTTATAGAGAAGAAGAAAAACAAAGTTGGATTGTTTGGATTTGTTTTCAAAAGTGTTTCAATTTTATTGATTATAAATAATATATGTGCGGATACATAGGGATTTGTTTGTTTTATTTTTACTATCCCAAATACAGCTAAAAATATTATAAATATTTGTCTGCACCTTTTTTTTAAAAAAAGAAAAATATAAGTGTGTTAAACTTTTAAAATACATACGAACTTATCTCTATTTTTTTCTGTTTAATTCATATAGAAAAATACTTTAAAAATAAACCAAATAAAGCCTTTTTTTTTTTGTGTAAATAACAACTACCTCTCTAAGGTTTGGATAATTATAAATACTCTCTCGTTATTTAAAAAATTACAAATGCTATCTTAAATAAAAAATAATTATGACCCTCATACGGAAATGTGAAAAGTACTACTTTATCTTTATTGAATTTTCTATTTTTTAAAAAAAATTTGAAAAAAAATAAAAAAAAATCTGAGAAGTGGATAAAATATATAATCCATATAGAATTTTAGTTTATAAAAGTATTTTTGAAAAATCTAAAAGATATATAAAATTATAACTTATAATTCAAAAGTGCATTTTGGGCAGTTGACCACAAAATTGAAGGGGAACCTAACGGAATGGTTCGCTGTTAGACGAACGTTAAAGTCATGGGGCTTGGAGGTATCTATAATTTTCAAACAACGAAAAGGTATTTATAATTATGTCAAACCTTATGGGAGGTGACTACAATTTATCCTTATTTTTTTGGAATAATTACACTCCATTACCCTGAGGTTTGGTGTAATTAGACATAGACAACCTGTGGTTTGGAAAATTACACATAGTACCCCTGATAATTAAAGATGTTAAGATCCCCTAACAAAAGTAATAAATTTACCTTTGTACCCATAATAAGTAGCTAAAAAAAATAAAAAGAAACATGATAATAGAAAAACTAAAAATACAAAATTATCCAATATGCATAGAAATGAATTGAAATGAACAGACGTCTTAAACTAAAAAGACAAAACTATAGAGAATATTTTTTGCTATTATTAAAATATCAGGGATGTAAATACTATATTTGTTTTATCACAGTGATATTGAATTATCATAATATGTCTTCTGGAATATTTAATTAAATTATATAATATAATATATATAGTTATATAGTGTATATATATGTTAAAAGCTAAATTTATTTTTATCGATTCAATTTATTTATTAATTAATAATTATGATATAATAATACTTAATGGTAAAAGTAGCAATTTATTTAATATATTACACTGTTTACTCTTATATTTAATTTTATATATAAGTACAAACTCACATGCATAAGCGTGTGAAATGTATAAAGATAGTTTGTTCAAAAAAATATTTATTTGACCTACAATAAGTCAACCAAGGGCAAGATTTTCATTCTACTTTTCTGCTAATATCAGTAAATTTTGTCAATTTTACCAATTGAATCATCTATTTGTTGGATGAAAATAAAAGTAAGGGCACTATGTGTAATTTTTCAAACCACAAGGGGTCTACGTGTAATTACACCGAACCTCGAGGGAGAGGAGTGTAATTATCCTTATATTTTTTTTGTGGCACACCCTACGTTTGTGCAACTTCTGTAATATTATTTAAAATAAAATATTCATAAAATTTTATATATTATTTTATAAAGTATATACAAAATAAATAAGTTAATGTTAAATTGTTATATAAGAAAATGGCAATAAAAAACAAGATGAATAAAAATTAAAAAGAAATTGAAATAACTATTAAAAGGTAATGAAACAGTGGGAAGTTAGATGGAAAAAATAAAAAACTAAATTAAATATTAAAAAAAAACAGACCCAAAAAAAAGAAATACCAAATATGTGTTTTCTCTTAATATATAGTATAGAAGTATAAATGTATAATAAAATAAAACTATTGAAAATTTATCCATTTTGAACTATATTTTAAGGCATTGTAGTCGATTTTAAAATTCACTTAATATAAAGTCATTTGAAATACATCACAAGAAAACGTAATAATAAATAGTTGAATCAATTTTTAAAATTTTAGTTAGTGCATTTGACCCATGATTTTATCATCATAAATAACTTATTCGGATTTTTATGATAATCTTGAAATAATTTCTTTTATTTTTTCTTTAGGGTTGTTGTTGACTAATAATTTTTCTGATTTTTTAGTTTCTCGATGTTGATTTGGTAAACTTATATAATTCGGTAGTAACTATTAAACATTGAGTATTAAATTTTTATATCAAATTTTATTAGGTCGAATCAATTGTATAACAAATGTAATTATACTGATTCACATAATTAATTTTTCTTTTAAATGATATATTATACATAAATTAAATAACAAATATAATATATTTATTATATATAATTAATTCAGATCTGATGAACGACTTAGAAATTTTCCCAATCATTATATGGATGAGGCACATGACAACTTGGAGAAGCTCTATAAGTTTGAAGAACAGCTGTAATGAGAAACCTAACCAAAACGTTTGAAGTTGTCAATGTGCCAGTTGCATGCTACTACTAATATTTAAGGGTTTATTAAATTATACCCCCACTAAAATAGTATAATTATAAATTACCCCATAAAATTTCAAATTTTACAACTAAACCTGCCGAAATATTTGCACTATTTGTTTTAGATTTATAGTAGTTATCAGATGTAATTTGTTTTGTGTTATGGTATTTACTTATGATACTTTAGTTTAAGAGTTTCTACTTTACTTAGGGGTAAAATTGTATTTTTTATCCAACGGGATATGAGAGTTTACACTTTTGGTCCTTCAGTTTATGGAATTTTTTAGAGGTCCCGATATTTTAATTTTTTTCTCACATTTAGTTCAAGAGCCACTTTTCGTAAACGGCAAATCACGTGTCTTGTATGTGCCCGTTATTTTTGACGAAAAGTGACTTTTGGGGTTAAATGTAAAAAAATTAAAATGCTGGGACCATTTAAAATTTCACGCAAAGTGAAGGACTAAAAGTGTAGACCCCCCTATTACGTGGGACGAAAAATACAATTTTGCCCTGTCCAATCATTACACATTGACTGTTCTTTCATTTTTCATCAATAAAGCTCAATAAACTCAATAAAGCTCTTGATACTATGCTTTTTGCAAATTGTTTCAATTTGTAAGTTCTGAGGTTAAGCTTAATTTTATAACTTTGTAGAAAAACTTATCGATAATTAACTTTTGTACCACCACAAATATGCCAAAATTATTTATATTTTTGTTTATGACATGTTAAGAACACTTGGGAACAAATGCCATACAACCAATATACAATTCGTCTTGATTAATATATTATTCACTAAGATAAGTGCAACAGATTTCATCTTTCCGTAAGATATTCAAAACACGATATATTTAGCATTGTAAGACTTGATAAGTTTCACTTTACTGAATGAATGAGCCAATATTTTTGAAATAAGTCTAATGTGACTTCTGAAAGAGTCATAGATACATGGATCAATATTGTTGCTTAAGATCATTTACGTTGTGACTATCATTTGATGATTATATAAAATACGTGTTTTATTGATTGCCCGACTAACCTATTTCATCGGGAAACACCTTGGCACTATGACATAATCTAACAAGAATGTTTTACTCTAAACTTATCATTTTGAACAAATAAATTGCCAAGACGAAAACCATATATTTAAATAATAGTTTGATATCAATTACTCGCCTTCAAAATACCTCTTCTTTCGGTTTTGAACCTTCAAACTATCATTTTTCTATTTATTTTTCATCAATTTTCTTAGTAATGGTAGATACTCCAAAATCATTTTTATTGCATTTCAAATCTAAAGGGATTGCAGAAGGGATCATTAAGTTTTGCTTTAGTAGCAATAGATTAAAATAGCATTTGAAGTACATGAAACAAGTCATGTGTATTTATAAGGGTAAATTACATTTTTTGTCCATAAGTGGATTCGTTTCTAAATTTGATCCAATACTGTGAAAAATCCACACATTACATCTCATATGTCTATTTTTTTCTTTCCAATTTTAGGACCAAAAGGAGTTTTTCTTTAATTGTTAACGGCAGAATCACGTGACTCGCACACCTCCGTTAAATTGCTCGGGGTAAATTACATTTTTGATCCCATAAGTGGACTCGTTTCTAATTTTGGTTCCATAAGTGGACCCGTTTCTAATTTTTGGTCCTACAGTATGGTACCAAAATTGGAAAACGGTCCATTTATGGGACCAAAAATATAATTTATCCCAAGCAATTTAACAGAGGCATGCGAGTCTGTTAGCAATTAACGAAAAATCCCTTTCGGCCTAAAATTGAAAAAAAAATGGACATATGAGATATAGTGTGTGAATTCTTCACAGTATAGGATCAAAATTAGAATTGGGTCCATTTATGGAACCAAAAGTGTAATTTACCCTATTTATAATAACACATGCTATCTATTTAGTAAAATTGTATTTTTTATCTCACATGATAGAAGGGTTTACATTTTTGATCCTTCACTTTATGCAATTTTGTAAATGATCCAAATATTTCAATTTGTTTTTCACATTTAATCCCAAAAACTAATTTAATATTTGAAGTTGTCGATTCGCTACATGCATACAGCATACTACTAATGTGCAAAGGGTTTAGTAAATTAAGACCCCATTAAACTAACATAATTACAAATTACCCCCTCAAATTTAAAAAATTACACCTACCCCTGTAAAATATTTGCTCTACTTTTCAAATTTATAGTACTTATCAGATGTAATTTGTTTTGGCCCCGTTTGGTTCGTGTGATTAGGCATGATAAAATTACTTATCATACCTAATCACACGTTTGGTTGGTATTATTAGAGCCCGGTATTAGTATCGAGCCCGGTCTTATTTATCAGAATCTGTGGGATAATGGATCCCACCTATTAGGTGGGATACACAATCCCACAAATTATGATAAATCAGTATTAATTTTTTTTTCCCTCATTTACCCTTCCTCTCTCTCTCTCTCTCTCTCTCTCTCTCTTCTCTCTCTCTCTCTCTCATTTAAATACATGTGAAAATTAAAAAGACTTTTGATGCATAATTAAAAAATATATTTCAAATTTTAATAATTAAAATAATAAAATATAATAAAGAAATATTATTTCTTATTTTTGGATTTTTGAAAATATTTGAGTTTTAATTAATTACTTAATTAAATGCGTGTTTTGAACTTCTACTTCATATAAATATAGAAATAAAATATTCCACAAATTAATTTAAATTTAACCAATTGTATTTCAATAAATAATTCAGAGGTACTTTTATTTTTTTGTAATCGTTCAGACGTTATAATATAAAATTGTAAATAACTTAAAAGAGGATACCCATAATAGTCTTTTTACATTTAATCATACTTTATAATTCTTTCAACCAAACAACATATTATATTATCACATTGGATATCCTACACACAATACATCAAACCAAACAACATATAATGTAAGATGAGATTAATTATCATTCATTTTCCCATCCCACCCAATCCCATCAGGCCTAATCCAATCACACGAACCAAACAAGCCCTTTATGTGTTATGGTATTTCTTTATGGTGCTTTAGTTTAAGATTTTTTTTGGGTTGCTTTAGGATTATTGATTATAAAAATGAGAAAGCACGCTGACAACTGATAGACCCGTCAGGTATAATTGTGTTTGTATCATATGTGTTCATCAAATTTCTACGATTAATCTATTGTCGTAAAAAATCAAGACCCAACAACGTGGAAATCAACACATAGGTCAACTTCTAGACTCATGAGACGTCTTGACATGGATTCGAGAACCCATATTGTGGGTGTGACAACGTTTGACCTTAATCATTAAATCACAATAATTGGTGGTGTTATTTGTTTTCGTTTCTTCAATGAGATGTTATTTTCAATGTGAATTTTCGATAAGATTTTAGTATCATTTATTGGTATCACATCTATACTATTATATAAAGCAAATCATATTTTCACTAATAAATGACAGTTACTTACACCGCAACATCAAATTTTAAAATTATCAAAAATATCATTTTGTATCCATCTATCTATACTATTATAAAAATAAAACTTTTTTTAATATATCATTGCCGAAAAATTCAAAAAAAAAATAGATAGCGATTAATGACACCGCTGCACCGATTTTTATAGTGCCAAAAATAACATTTAATTTTATAAAGATAATTATTTTATTCAACTTTTTAAATTTTATATTAATTGATAATTTTTTTTTCTTTCTTTTAATGTGATGTGTTAGTTTATATATTTTACACTTATTTATAATATATTTTAAAGCGTGAAAATTATTTATTATATGCACACAGAAACGTCGTGCCACAACGACTAATCAATATATAATTAATACGTATTTCTCTAAAAAAAACTGTAATTTAAGAATAGTACCGCATAAAATACACCACGGGTGTAACTGTAACACCAATGCGTAAAAAAAATAAAATAAAATTAATGAATAGAAGATCTTTCAGCTGTTATTTTGAGTTTCTTTAATGTGTCTGACTGTGACATAAGGATCTCCATCCAAATACAATGCTTCTTGTCACACACCATTAACCGAAAGGGTAAATTACATTTGAGCCCCCAGAGGCATGATACAATTATAAATTTTCTCCTTATTTAAAAAAATATTGATAACCATTAATATGTGACCTAATTATATAACCCTTGGATGCCAAGGTGGAAATATCAATTTTATTATTACTAAATTTAAAAAAAAAAAAGAATAAGATTTGAAAAATCTGATGATGGATGGACGTTATTATAAAAAAAGGGTAAAAATATTATTTTTTAAAAAAATATGTAAAAATTATAATTTAGGATTTAAAAAAGGTATTTTGGACAGTTCAATATAAAATTTGGATGAAAGCCCATGAAAGTTGGACGAACATTATTACCAGGGGTATAAATAATTTATTAAACAATGATATTGTATTTATAATTGAATTAAATCTAAGAGAAATTGGACTTAATTTACCCAAACCAAAACCCTCATTTGAGAAGTAAATAACTCAAACAATTGTCCCTTTTGCTTAAAAAAACAAAAGAGGAAAATATAGATGATTGATTGAACATAAATCTGCAATGGAAAGCAAATAACTCCAGAATGGACATTGGGGTGGCTAGCAACAAAAGAAGCACGAACCAGAAGAAACAAAACTAAGCCTTCTTTCACTTTATGTGTTAGTGTTCCACTTAATGCATATCTAGTGCAAATCTAGCCAACCAACAAGGTAAAACAATTTGTAAGGATTAGTGACCAAATTGTGTCTCAAAAGGACCAAATATCGTAACAATTTTTAAAGATTAGAGATCAAAATTATGCCTCTAAAAATTTTAGGACTAATTTTTATCCAAAGTATAGAGATCAAAAGTATAATAATTTGTAAAAATTAATGACCAAAATCATGTCTTGAAAAGTTTAAGAATCAATCATAACAATTTGTAAAGATTAGGGACCAAAATCATACCCCGAGTGACCAAAAGTGTAACAATTTGTAAAGATTACGGACCAAAATCATACGCCGAATGACCAAAAGTGTAACAATTTGTAAATATTAGTAACCAACATTGTATCTTAAAAGGTTTAGGGACCAAAAACCATAGCAATTTGTAAAGATTGGGACCAAAATCATGCCCCGAAGGACCAAAAGTGTAACAATTTTTTAAAGATTAGTGATCAAAATCATGCCTCAAAAGTGTAGGTAACAGTTTATAAAGATTATGGCCCAAATCATGCATCAAAAAGTTTAGGGACAAAAATCGATTTTGACCCAAAGTATAGGAACAAAAAGTGTAATAATTTCTAAACATTAGTGAACAAAATTGTGCTTCGAAAAGTTTAGGGACAAAAAATCGTAACAATTTGTAAAGATTGGGGACCAAAATCATGCCTCAAAAAATTAGTGATCAAATCAATTTTGACCCAAAGTATAAGGACCAAAGGTGTAACAATTTGTAAAGATTAGTGACCAAAATTGTATTTTGAAAATTCCATTGACCAAAAACCGTAATAATTTGGAAAGATTAGGGACCAAAATCATGTCCTGAAAAGTTTAGGGACCCAAATCGATTTTAACCCAAAGTATAAGGAGCCAAACTGTAAGACTTTTTAAGATTAGTACCAAAATCGGACCAAAAATTGTAACAATTTGTAAGGTTAGGGGCCATACTCACGCCTCTAAAAGTTGAGCTAGGGACCAAAATCAATTTGGACCAAAGTATAGGGACCAAAAGTGTAATAGTTTGTAAAAATGAGCGACCAAAATCGTACCTTAAGAAGTTTAGATACAAAAAATGTGGACCAAAATCGTGCTTCGAAAAGTTTAGGGACCAAAATAATTTTTGATCCAAAGTATAGGGACCAAAAGTGCAGCAATTCGTAAAAATTAATGACAAAAATTATGTCTCAAAAAGTTTAAGGACCAAAAATTGTAACAATTTATAAAGATCAGAGACCAAAATTATGTCTCGAAAAGTTTAAGGACCAAAATCAATTTTGACCCAATATAGGGACAAAAAAAATAGCAATTTGCAAAGATAAGTGACCAAAATCGTGCTTCGAAAAAGTTTAAGAACCAAAAATTTTAATAATTCGTGATCATTTAAAACCAAAATCATAGCTAAAAAAGTTTAGGAATCAACAAAATCAATTTTGACTGAAAATATAGGGACTAAAAATGTAATTTACCCTTTAATTCACAAGTATTGCCTCAAATCTCCTTTTCAGAATAGTTGAATTTGAACTTAAATTCGCAAAGATATACATAATTTGTATCATTTATTCATATAATGAGAAGGCAAAATTGCAAAATTGATCCTGTAAGTATAGGAGTGGCAAAATTAGTCCCGTAAGTATAAGGTTGACAATTTTAGTCCTCTAAGTATTAATTTTGTGGCAATTTTGATCCTTCCGACCAAAATTAATTGGAAATTGAAAAATGAAATTGGGACTTAGGGTTCCGACTGCCAACTAACGTGACTTAGACATGTGGCGTCCTACGTGGCTTAGGCGTCCAAATAGGCGGGAAATGAAAACCCATTTCTTGTCTCCTCCTCCCCACATTGTTAAATTTTGTTTCTTTCTTCTCTGCTGCAGATTTGCTGCTGGAGGTAAAGAAGGAACTCTTTCACCCAATATAAATACTATCCGTCAACCACCACCTCCTCAGCCGTCATCATCAAAGGTTAATATCAGAGCACCACCAAGATGGAGTAGGAGACAAGAATAAACCACTACTGCTAGACATCTATGAGATGGACTTTCTGAAAAAAAATATCAAAGGCACTAATGCCTATAATTATAAATACATAATATAACAGGATTGGTAGCAACAAATCTTATCTTAAATTCTATAAAAGCTGGAAACTCGAAAAACTCAGATGTAGGCATCCAGTAGCTTCCATTTCTCGATTCCTTCTTCTGGTTGTTGTAGACAAAAGCAATAACTGGTATTTCACTAGCCTATAACAATACACAAATATACACACCAATACAATAAAAACTAAAAATACATTCACACAAGAACAAGTTGGTAGAGAGCTCATGTGATTATATTTCCACCGTGCAGTTAATGAAAATGAGACAAGAATACTCTGAATCTTGCCACCAGTCTTGAGACCAAATGTAGTTTCACGATCGTAAACCTTCACTTATAGGGCATGTTTACTATATATGATTGGGCTTGATTGATAGTCCAATCATCCCTTAATTCATGTTTACTTGCAAAAACGTGGACCCTTGATTTAATTTGGGGGCCCGTTATAGTGTAGTACAAATGTATGATTTGAATACAACCTTTTGAGGTGGTATTCAAATCATCCAAAAATTGATCCAAATTACTATATTATCCTACAACCATTTTGATCATTTAATTCATATCCTTCTAAAATCACAAATTAATAGTATTGCTAGTAAACAAGAAATTAAATAATCCTACAACATATCATAGTAAGTAAATAAAATATTATATTATCTTACAACCATTTATCCCAAATAATATCATTCATTAATCTATTATATCATAATTACATCCAAATTAGTAAACATGCCCATAGAGAATAAATGTTAAAATAGCTTCTGGCTTGTCTTTATCTTGAAAAATATACCCCCGAGAGTGCGAGACCACGTCTCTCCCCACGATGATGCATACAAAATTGTATAATGAAAATGAAAGTAATTAATTCAGCTGCTAAATAAAATGTCGAAGCCCAATCTATACTCTATATAAATGTGTGAATATTCAAATTGTTTGTTCCCCATTGTGAAAAGACAAATATACCCTCATTTAAATATTATTAGTTATTATATTACAGATTATAGAATTTTTAACAATTTAGAATTCTAAATGTTCTAAACCTCCTCCATATAAATTTAGGATGAAAAACCTAAATCGTGAATCATGGATGAATCTAATTACACAGAATTTTAATAACCAGCTTCTAATCGTGAATCATGAATGAGCCTAATTACACAGACCTGTTATGCATTAAATTTTAATAACATTCACAGAAAATTATTATAAAATTAGTTATAGAAAAAATAAAATTCTATAAGAAAAATGTTTAAAAGTCTTAGTTGCTCTAAACTACTTAGAGAATGAATAACATATTCAACTAAAAAAAATTAATATAATTTTAATAACCTGCTTCTAATTGTGAATCATGAATGAGCCTAATTACACAGACCTGTCATGCATTAATTTTAATAACATTCACAGAAAATTATTATAAAATTAGTTATAGAAAAAATAAAATTCTATAAGAAAAATGTTTAAAAGTCTTAGTTGCTCTAAACTACTTAGAGAATGAATAACATATTCAACTAAAAAAAATTAATATATTAAATAATATTTCAACATATATAATTACTTTGTTAGAAGAATCTTAATTATATTAAGAAAGTTTTAATTTACTATAAATAAACTACACATGAATAATATATAAAATACTGATATAAACTTAAATATATATATATATAAACGAATAAATATAAAAATTTAATTACAAATTAAAATTGATATATGGATATGATATTAATATTAAATTGAAATTGCTTGTGAAAATTCAACTATTGAGTGAATCTCTTAGTACTTGATTTTTTTAGTATTAGATAATTTTGAATACTTTACATTTACATCTCTTGTTTGTTTATATTAATTAATAGAATAAAAGAATTACAACAACAAATGTGACATAAAAAATTAAGTTGTAACATAATATATGTTTGAATAAGAAATAGATTATACCAATCGGTGCATATGAAAATAAAGATTAAGAAGTTAAACTAAAACATATAAAATTAAAAATTGCAATATAAAGGAAAAAAAATAAAATTTTTACAATAATATTTCAAAATTTAGAAGGTAATAAAGCATGTAAATAATACTTTAACAATATTTAAAAGTTGACACTGAAATATAATTAACATTAGGATCTTACAATACAAAATATTGGTAATATTTTCTAATTAAATTATATTTTAAAAAAATTATCAATAAATAATTAGTTTGTAATCATTTAGTATCAATAAATTAAAAATCAACGACATTCAAAATATAGTAAAAGAAAATATATTACATACACAGACATAACATAGCAAATCAAACAATAGCAAAGAGACACAATAAAACCTACGAATAAAAATTGATAAATTTTAATAAAATGAAATTTCTTCTAAAATAGAATAACGAATAAGTATCAAAATTTAATTACAAATAAAAATTATCAATTTGATTAAATTAGAAGTGCTATTAAAAATTTAAAAAAGAGCAAACTAATTATTTTATTTCAATATTAATAGGCTAAAAACACCATGTCCCCCTCCCCTTGCACCCCCAAGATATTGACATTGAAAAAGGGTATAAATAGTAATGTAACAAATAATTTAATTTAAAACCTTAGATTATTGAGAGTAAATTAACTAACATAATTGTAGGTCCTAACGAGACATATATAACTATTTTTATGCTTTAAAAGGTGCATAATAATTGTAACATTTGGTCCACTTGTATTATTATACACTT
Source organism: Sesamum alatum (assembly GCA_034509735.1). Lineage (NCBI taxonomy): Eukaryota > Viridiplantae > Streptophyta > Magnoliopsida > Lamiales > Pedaliaceae > Sesamum > Sesamum alatum. The sequence goes on from JACGWO010000006.1 coordinate 18,773,993, forward strand.
AACACCCACATGACATTTTCTTTTGAATATCCAGAGGGAAATGTGTTATGAAACCAAAATTACTACTTTTTAATGCTTATGGGACCGAAAGTGAGAATCCCAAAATTAATGGACCAAATTAAAATGGAAAGGACCTAAGTTATAGACTGAAAAATACTATTTTCACTTATGAAAATACGAAAAGTCAAATGGTGAGTAATATGAACACAATAACAATTAAAAGTATAAAATTTTGAAATAATTATATACTAACACATTAGTACAATTAAATATTCATATTAAGAAAATTAATAAATTTTGAGATAAACTTAGTACAATAAAATAATAAATACAAACTAAGTTAATTATGTTGAAATTAGAAAAAAAAAGATGATAAATAAATAAGCCAATGAGATTAATATATTTTTTCAATAATAAATTCATAAAAATAACTTAAAAGTTTAAAAAGCATGAGTACTAAAGAGAATAAAAATTGATATATGAATAGAATATTATTAAATTGAAATTGCTTATGAAAATTCAACTGTTGAGTGAATCTCTTAGCACTTGATTTTTTTAGTATTAGATAATCTTGAACTTTTTACTTTTACATCTATTGTTTCTTTTATAAAGGTGAAAAATAAAATTTTACACAATAATATTTCAAAATTTAGAAGCTAATAAAGTACTTAAATAATGCTTTGACAATATAAAAATGTTGATACTGACCTATAATTAACATTCATTATAGGATCTAACAATACAAATATTGGTACTAGGGTCCAATTTGATTATAATTTGATAACAATAATCAATACATAATTAGTTTGTAATAGTGTCTACAAATTAAAAATAAATGACAATCAAATATGGTAGTAAAAGAAAAAAACATACAACACACACATACAAAATATCACAAAAAATAAAACAACAGAAAATAGGCATAGTAAAACCTACAAATAAAATTGATCAATTTATTTTATTAAATTAAAATTTCCTCTTTCCAAGATAAGGAGCTTTGACTAATTATTTTTATTTTAATATTAATTTTTCGAACATCATTATTTTATATTTTCATATTAATTGGTTTGATACATAATAATGAAATAATCATTAGTGAATATACGAAATACAAAATTTTAATTTTGGGGAATATCTTTTTATTCAATAGTATCAATTAAATTTAAAGAGTGAATTACAAATAATAGAATTTAATAGTTTCCTTATCAATTTTAATAATTTTTATCAATTTTTTTTAAAAATATAATTGTATAATACTAATATTTCAATGAAAAGAATTTGAATAATATCATGAACTTAACATAAATGATATATTTACTTTTAAAAATATATTTGTACACGTGCATCGCACGTCATGCTTTCTAGTATATCCAAAAGGAAAAAAGACATCAGGTTTAATGTACAAATACGAAAATGCCTGAAAATGATTTTTCCATCCAAAAATGTCGGAGAAATGTTCTCAATGGAGCTCTAATACCACAAAAATAATTTATTGATTCCGTCTCTAAAACAAAAAAAATTAAAAAGATTTAAGACGAAAATAATCTGTCTTAGAATTCCTAATTCTGAGACGGAATCAGAGATGGAGTTTGAAAATAATTCTTTTTAATGTCCGTCTTTGTCTTCGTCTCATAATCTTAAATTCTGGGACGGAATCACAGATGGATTTTAAAAATAATATTTTTTAGAATATCTATCTTTATTTCCGTCGCAAAATTAAAACAATTTTCAGACGAAAACGAAGATAATTTGGACGAAAGATTTTTTTTTACTAATTTTCTTGTAGTGCCTTTTGAAGTGATGTGCCTAATTAAATTTTCTTCGAGGCTCGTCTCCGGATCTCCATGGACTCTCTCCACCACCATGAAAGCCACCCAGTGCTCGCCCACCTCGCTATACCTCCAGTCACGCGCGCTTAGCTACGCACGTCGTCGCCTTGCTCAGCGCCCTATCGCCGCCGCAGCAACCGCGTACCGCCGGCCACACACGCCCTCTGGCGCTGTCGATCTCTCATTCTAAAGATCTCTCTCCCTCTCTCTCTCTTTCTCTCTCTCTCTCTCTCTCTCTCTCCACATACACGAAGGCTCGAAGATGTATATGACAAATGTATGGCCGCAGGTCATCCCCCTTGAAATACCGAACTGCGTCTCTACACAGCTGATCGTATATCTCAGAGTTGTCAATTGCTCATCGTCTCTCCCACTCACATAGAGCTAAGGTATGTCTGCGTAACATTTTTGTTCGTTGAATCCTAGAGAAGTTTTGTGTTTTCTATGTGGAATTTGGTGAAATTCAGTGTGGGTTTTATGTTAATAATCTGCAGCATAGAGTGAGATTGGGGAGTGCAAGAGAGATGTGGATTCTATTCAGAAAAAAGGGGGAGAATTTGCAGGCGGTTTGGAGCCCCGACATGAAGCTCATTGTCGTTCATGTAAGTATGAGTGTCCCAACGAAACTGTAAGCTCACCAGTTATCTATTTATCATCCGCCTGATTTTCAATTCACAACGTGAGCATTATATTTGTGGTATTTTGTTATGTTGCTGAAATATCTTTTTTAGTCATTTAAGAGGTCCATGTCTGAAACAACATTGAGCCAAATGCCTGGGTTACTAGGATCATTTTCAATGCTTCAGCCTGAGGATGAAAGTAAAGGTGTGATTTGCTGAATGATTATCTTTTGGATTAACGAGAATGAGCAACAATTGAATTCTAATATTTTACTATGTATTCAGCATGTTAATATTGAAAATTTATGAACGTAAGCTGTTTTCGTTACTTCAGTCCACTTTGAAATGCTATTCTACTGCACAGTATTGAAGTCTGGATGCAAGGAAGGTTGTTCTGCATTGGCCTAGCTAGTAGTTTATTTTTCATCTGATTCATAATGACAATTCTCAGTTAATAGAAGTAGTGTTCACCGATTAGCTTCTGAATCTAGTCATCTGACCAAGAATTCTACATCGAATTAGAATTTGGGTTTTCTCCGTTACGTATGACTTACTTGATCTTTTACATACTACTCCAAGTTTCTTTTTCTAATCCTGTTTTCTTTGCCAGTTGACTTTTGGCTAGAAGCTGTGGCTCTTGAAATGGACCTGGTAAATATCATATGAATGGACCTGGTAAATATCATATTTCAGTTTTCATATTATTTGTTAGTGATCCCTCCTTAACCATCATCATGTTTTTGATGTTCCTCTTGAGTTCATAGCATACAAAGAGAAAGTATATTGGATATGGACCCTCTAGAGATATCTATAGTGGCTTCCACTCTGACACCCATGAGCCAGTTATACCGAGAGAGTGTGACTTCATGGTGAACAGGATGGTATTCCACCAGTTTTATAGAAATCTCATTTCTTAAAGAGATAAAGAACCAGCCGCAGGTACATATTATTTGCTTTTTGTAGATATGACTTTTATTGTTTCTGAACTGAAGTACTTTACTGACATGCCTGTAATGGTGTATAAACTATTTATGTAGCACTCATGAGCAGAAAAATAGAAAAGGTGTATGTGCTACTATTGATGCACAGTTACATGCATACAGTTTGTCAACCTTTGGACTATATTTTTCTTAGTTGTGTCAAAGGAAGTTCATGTTGATCAAAGTGACTTAAAAAAGGACAAGCTTGGATATAATATGCTTATAGAAGGATTTGATCTTTCAAGATGTGCTTATTAAATTAATAAACAATAAGTGTTATCTTCCATACTCGAGGGCAGTAACTTCTTTTCAGTTTTTAAACACAGTAGTCCTGCTTTATATGTTGTCTGAATAAAACTATATACATTGTTCATTTTCAGCACTAACAACTGGTCAGATGAGGTAATAAGCTTTCAATTTTATAATTTCTTGAAGCATGGCAAATCAGCAGTTGGCTACATATAACGATAGCAAATAGAAGACTGCAAACTCATTAAGACTAAAAGATTCTATCTTAACTCGACTTATGCTCTTGCCTTTCTTTCTTCATTGATTTGAAAAAAAATTGATAGCGCCCTTTAAATATGATAATTGAGGGTCAAATGGAGGCATATTGTTAGATTTCTTGGATTATTTTTCTTCATTAGAATTTCAGATGGCAGAAATGATTCAAAAGAACTAATGAATGAATTTGGTGTGCCTATGAGAGAAAGAGAGATCATTATCAATGGGTTTATACTTTATCATCATTGTCGTATCCCTTCAATATTTCACTTTCTGTCAAATTCATATGGAATCTTGTTTTTCTATAATATTCTTATCTCTTTGGTAAGACGTTTGTGATTTGGTAAAATGACAATGTTTAAATTTATATAACTTGTTATAGTTATTATTTTGAAAGTATTTTGCTATTAAAAAAATGTTGCTTTTGTGATTTGTATTGTTATAATAATATTCAGATTCTGTTGTAGTAACTAAAGAAATTCAAGAAACTGGTTCGACCATTTTCCTTATATCCTGAAGAAAATCAAGAAGTTACTCAATTATCAAAATCGAAAGCCACAGAATCCTTGAAGGTAGGATCACTATTGGTAATTTCTTCTATTCAACATTTTTATATCAAAATATTCTTATGTTGTGGTAAAATTTTGTTCTTCTTACTTTGACACAAGTGATTGCTATTTAGTATAATGTTGTGGTACATAGTGTCACATGCACTTTGATGATTAGCACTTCTCTTTTTTCGCCTTGGTTTACGCTCATTATTACTCATGCATGTTGGTTTTAGATAGGTAATATTTATTGTTGTAGATCCATTGCACGTCCAACATACCAATCTCGACTATATTCCGTTGGAACTTTAATCCATGAAATAGTTCCTGAGGTTCGTTTAGCAGAATATCTTGAACTTTTATCCATGAAATAAGAAGAGCCTCATTCTCTAAAGTTTGACGATTATTCTTAACGAAATCCAATTATCTTAAATCCTTGTTTTTGAAGCCCATTCAATACGGAAACCATTTCATCATACTGTAAATCAAAATCATTTAATTCAATATTGAAATTTCTTAGGTTATTGGATGATAGAAGCCCTGTATACATATTTATGGTAGGAGTGCTTAAGTACCCACCTCTCAGATAAGACATAAGACTTATTAAAATCTAAATCAAAACACTTGTCAAATTCTTCATAGGGGTGTTTCCAATCTAAGGGCTTGCAAACCATAGGAAAATTGAGTCTCAACGGTCGCTAGAATTGGGAAGTCTCTCTGTATTATGTACAATTTTTTTTCTAGTGCCTTGAAAACATTGCCCATTATTTGGTCATTACTCTTTTAATGAAATTCTTTTTCTTTGTGCTAAGTACAAACTACTAAATAGTTTACATTGGTTTCTCGTAAATCTAATAACAATGGTTCAACCTATTGTCAAAATCATGATAAACCATGGTTATGTGTACCAATTAATAAGCATGCGTATAATCTTTTGTCTTAGTTTGGTGGAAGAGAGAGTCAACTGAAACCATGCACAATTTTGATATACAAAGACAGGAGGCCGACATTATATTCTAACTTTTGAGATGGGCATTACTTAATTTATCGTTTTCTACCATTGAATTTCAAATTAGTGAAATGTATAGCTGAAAACATGCATACGCTACAGAAAGTGTGTGAATCACGGCTTTGTATCAAAGTTGCATTCGACTCCACTTTCCATTCCCTCTTAGCTTCTTTTCACGATCTAAAATCATGTAATGGTTTGTGTTTGTTTATCTGAATCAAATTGGCCTATTAATCATATGTTACGGATATTATGTTTAAAGAAATTATGGTATATTTTTTCCTAATTCATGTGGCTGCTGGAACTTAGCCAAGATTTGCTTCTACACAACTTTGAATTTTGATTTCTTTGGGAAGAGGGCAAAAGTTTTGACTTATCATTATGTTTAGACTATCACGTTTTGATCGGAAGAAGCATGATAAAGGAAGAACTGTTGCAGAGTAAGGACCATCCTCGTGGTGGCATTCAAAGCTTAATGATTGTTTCTCAACATAAGAAAACCTAGCAAAGATGTTTTTATATTTTCGTATTGTTTTTGTGTAGATACTTGTCGCTAATGAGGCAAATAAAATTTTCTTGTGTATCATTTATGTATCTATTTTAGTATATATTTCTTGGGTACAAATTTCTCATTTTGTTCTCTTTACGATTGAATGTGTGCAATATAAATCGAAAGCATTATATTTAGGTTCATGAGGTGTTCAGTAAGGTCTAGCATTAAAGTTTCATTCTCGATATGCTAGCTTTGTTAAGAAAAGAAAATAGAGATGGAATATCGTCTTTATCTACAGATTAAAGATGGATTCAGAGACAGAATTAGAGATGGATTATTTGGACTTTTACAAAGTAGAGACCGAATTGAAGACTCATTAAAGATGGATTTTGTCTAAGTTTAATTTGTTTGAAAAGAGAGACAGATTTTAAGACAGATTATTTCCGTCTTAAGTCCAGAAGACGGATTTAGCTACGGAATGAGCATTGGACTTTCAGCTACAGATTGTTTGATGAAAACTTTCCGTATCTGATACTATTAGAGATGGAATCACAGGCTTCAGAGACCGAAAAATCCGTCTCTGAAACCCTGTTTTCTTGTAGTGAAAAAACTAAATGTGATGAGTTTAAAATTTGAGGACCAAATCTGAATAAATGACATAATTGAAAGACCAAAATGATATTTACCTTTTCATTTGACCGTATGATGACCCCTACACTACTAGAGATTGTAGATCACCTAATACCAATAATGTATTTGTAATGTTATATATATATATATATATCACAATACTTTATCTTATCTTATCTTCTCGATCTGGTTCAGACTTTTACACATTCTTTAATTTTAGAGATAAATCAAATTATTCTGATATAACAAGAATTCATTTCTGACATTGTTAATTTGGGATATCTTTTCATTAATTAGACATCATATACGTACAATATAAGCAAATTTCATGTTTACAGTGATTCCGCTTAGTAACTTAAAAGCACCAAAAAGAAATTAGTAACTGTTGTTCCAGAAAAATAACAAAGAGTGATTAAGATATTTTAGTGAGTGTATGTGGTTTTACTACTCCAAATGCACATGTAATCTCTTAAGGATGTTGCGAATCCTACAAAATAAGGCTGCGTTAGGGTCAAGACATAAAGGTTTCTGGCGTAGACTCTGTGATGCTCAAGTTAGTATTCGGTTAAGAGATCTCAAAGAGAAAATGCAATAGTAGGGGTAGCAAAAGTTGTACCTAACAAAGGAGAGCCTATATTTATAGTTGCCAATCTGATCGTACAAGTTCACGTGCACCTTTGATCTAAAATATGATCTACTGTGTGCGGTGGGCCGTACATATAAGTACTTGAAAGTGACAGATAAGGACCCCATTCGTTCAGTAACTTTTGCGCTCTTCATCAAATTAACTCCAACATAGGGAGTGAGGGTTTTTTCTACCTCAACAGCCAAAGGTCCTACAAATTGGTGAAAAATAACAAGGTTTCATATTCGTTCTGGAAAGAGAAATTCCTTTTTGTATAGCCTCTCAGAGGCGCATCATGGGATAGCCCCCTCAAGTGGTCCTTTACTAGACCTCGGTTATCTTCCCCGGACCCTGTTACTTGGAGTGATAATTTTGTTTATGACGTGCTACTTCGATATGAGTATGATTATAAGACAATTATGACAGAAGAGAATTTTTCTTTAGTCGGTCTATCTCCAACCCGCTTTGGCCTTGATCCTTCCCATCTCGGTACACTATGACATTACATACATATATTAGTGTGTATTTTTTTGTTATCACTTCTCATGTGCTCATATGCTTAAATTTGTTTCCAATTAGGAGCGACATGTCTTCACGCGTGCTCACATGGCCATCCTGTTTCGCTCAAGGAGGGATTCTAGTACTCCATCTACTCCAGTTCCTTCAGCTCATGGCACCTCTCGAAGTCCAGCTCGTCGGCCTCTCAATGTAACTATTAGTTACTACTCAAAATATGAACATCCACTTTGAACTTCAGAAGCAAAAGACAAGAGGAGGAACAACAGCAAAAAGAGTGCCAACAAGCACACCTGTTACTGTAGTAAGTCCCTTTATCTCTGTTTCCATATATTTCTCTTAAAACTCTAGTACAAATATCTTATTACCACTTTTTATTTCCTAGAATCTTCTAGCAATAAGTACATCATGATGGTCATTCAACAGCCTCAGGTGTTTCTGGATCAAATACAACATTAAGGGTAGGTTCTTTTGAAATACAGTTATTTATTTAGAAATTTCGTTCTAAAATATTTATTTTCTTGAATTGCAGAAGCAACAAATAGCAGGAGGACCATCTGTAGCCACACACTCCACAAACACCTACATCTAGTGTAAGTGCTCCGAACACTAATTCTTTTTTTTTTTCCCACCTGCATCGGGTTACTTTTTTTGGTTTGTTCTAGCAAGAAATGGCTATCAAAAACCTCGAAATGCAGCTTTGATAGGAGACACTGCTGGAGCAAGATCTAGAGGAGCTGCAAATATAAGCAGAAATAGAAGGCTAATAAATTTCCCAAGTCTTGGAAATAATTAACGAGAGGTCCAAGAAAAGGCCATGGAAGCCACCGTTCCAAGAGGCAAATATGTATTCCAAATAGAAGTAAAACGCGTACCCTTCCTACTCCCCTCCCCAATACCGGTACCAATTAGAACGTTGGGATGACCGTTCCAAAATGTAGTGCTAAATAAGACATTTTTCCGCCTAATGAAAACATTGTAATGCAATGAGCGTTCCTAATTATTGTACTTATTAAAACTAACTAAGAGTTGCAAGGGACAATGAAACTACTCCTGCATTTTTTTTATTTGTTCCTGCAAAATTGATGACCTAAATGCATTGATTGACGCTGCAAATTTGTGCCTGAAATTATGTGAATGTTTTGTGGGGTTGGATGTAAATTTTGGCTAATTTGGATGGATTAACATTAGTTATTTCTGCCATTTTTTGACATATTCAACAGGTTGTAAGATGTTATTTTTGGCTAGTTGGGATGGATGTCATTTTCGCTTTCAATGTAAATGCTGGGGATTCACAGACTGAAATACTCATTGAAATGAGATGTTTTATTTTTGACCATTTTGAGTGTTTTCTTCTGGGAATTCCAGCATTTTGAGTGCTTTACATTTCCTTTCCAGCTTTTATTTTTCTGTTATCATCTCAGAACTTCAAACAACCGACAACACAAATTAAAACATCATTAACTTAATACTGCAAAGTAAAACATCATTAGCAAAACAACCATTTGCAAAATTCGGGAAGTTAAAATACAATTAGAATAAGCCATGAGTTTTGCTTCATTAAAAGAACTAAAACCAATGGCTAAAATCCAATTTACCCCCTGTGTTTTGTTTAGATAGCTAAAAACCCACTCGTGATTTGATAATAGGCTAAAAAACCCTTTGTGTTTTCTTAAACTCAGCAAAAAACCCCCATTCCGTTACCAATTGACGGAATGTGCCCTGTACGTGCGGGGGGTGCGTGTGGTTGTCGTTTTCAGCTGTGTTGGTGCCTATTTTTGGCCTATTTGGACTGTAATACCCTTATGCTATCTATATAAGAGACTAAAACCTTATTTACTTGTTTTGATCTTTTTTGAGTTTTTAATTGACTAAAATGCCCCTATACTGTATCTAAAATTATCATGGTCCAAATTGATTTTTTTAAGCATTTCTTTTTGTTTCTTATTTCTAAAAAATTATAAATAGTTTTTGTTTTTAAATATATTTATATTAGTATCAAAATACCAAAAAAATAGAAAAACTATATTAAATATTATTTTTCAAATTGAGATATCTATATAAATATAAATGTTAAATTTATAAATTAATTTAAATATTTTAAAAATTATATTGAAAATATACAAAATGATTAATTAAATATCTAATAATTATTATAACTATTTGAAATTACTCTTAATTAATTAAAAAATATATTTAATAAATATAATTAAATTAATTAAAAAGAATTTTAAAAAGAAAAAAACTGGGGGCGGCCGCCATCGCCGCCGCCCCGCACAGAGGGGCGACGGCGTCTCCGTCGCCCCCAAACAGAACAGGCGACGGCGACGCCATCGCCCATAACTGGTTTGGGCAACGGCATCGGGCCCGTCGCCCAGACCGGCTTGACTGGGCGACGTCGTCGTCGCCCAGATCTGGGCGACGGCGACGTCGCCAGACTTAGGGGGGACGGCGGGGTGGGGGGGGGTGGGGAGGGGGTAGGCGGCGGCGGGGGTGGGGGAGTAGGGTTTTCTTTTCTTTTTTCTTTTTATTTTAAATTTTATGTATAAATAATATTATATTTTTTTATAATTTTAATTATTTATATATGGTATAAATTCAAATTTGTTGAATCCAGACCATTAATTTTTTTACGATCTAACGGTTGAGATTAATTGCTTAGATCTGATAGTTATTATCTATACTATTATAAAACCAAACCTTTTGGCGTATCAACTTTTGAATGCCCAAATTTACCCTTCAATCATCTTTTGTCCTTAAAAAAGCTATTGGTCAGAAAAGTAATTTTATTATCTTTTCTCTCAACCCACTACTCCACGTTTCTCTCACATCACTCCATGTTTCTTTCTTCTTACTAACTCTTTTTTTTTTTCTCATTCCTTCACAATTTTTTTTTTCTGTATATCTCACACAGTTCTTTTTATATGCTCGCGAGGACCGCGTGCAACGAGGACTAGTATACTCAAATGAGATTCAACGGTCATAAATAAACAAGTAATAAATAATAAAAAGGGCATAACGGTCAAACGAAAAAAAATTTGACGCCGTTAAGTCAATTTGACGGAGAGGGGCGATTGAGCTATATTTAATAAAATAGAAGGGGGTTTTTAGCCTATTCTTAAAAAACAAGGGGTGTTTTAGCCGAGTTTTTAAAACACAGGGGGGTTTTATGCAATTAAGCCAAAACCAATTGCGTTTGGTCTCCCACAATTTGACGCTTTTGACATCACTTCGTCGATATCAAACCATCTTGTTCATCTTCATCTGTTGCAAATGCATTTTCCCCAATCCATTATGTGCTCCAAAATCAAAGCTTATCGAAATCCCACTTGGTGCCCATATTGCTCTTTCAGGATGTACCCAACGAGAAAAACTGCAAACTTGAAATCTATAGCAATAATACAACTTACCTCTAGAAGCTTTTCTTAAAGATTCCACTACTCTAACTTATGCCTTTGCATTGCATCCACAAAAATGGGGAAGCTGAAAATCTCAAATCGAGCACTTCCTTGCATCCTCGTCTTTTTTTGGCTATTGGATTGAACGAACATGGCTCCAATTTCAGCTAGGAAGAAAAGAATGGGAGATTTGGTCGTGCAAGAGAGGGGTAGAATATTTTGGAAGAAAGAGAGTCTCGACCTTTAAAATGAGGGGGGAAGGGCAAAGTGCAAAACACATTAACTTTGCACTAACATACACGCAATCAATGCACGTGGAGCACAAATGCTGGCTTAGGGGCTTTTTTGCTTCATTGTTGAGAACACAGGAGGTCAATTGACAATTATTTTTTCATATTTTTTTTTTGACATTTCTTATATCACAGAGGGGGCCGCTTGGAATTTTTTCTTTTTTGGCCTATCTGCCAGCTCCCAATTATTATTGTTATTTATCATTTTTTACTCCTCCTCCATTGCAACTCTCCACCCTTTTACTTTCGCAGCTTCATCATAACATGTAGGCTCTATTACCACTACATCACTTCTCTCATAAATTTCATTAGTGATCTTGTTCCTCTTACTGATACATAAAGTTACTGCACCAACTTCATCCTCTGCTTCTTCAACTGCTTGAGGTGTAGTTACTTCAATTGATCAACATTTGCGGGTTCTATCTCATTCTTTTCCTAGTTCCATAATACTACGTCATCAAATTTGATGTCCCTACTAACCACTAACTTTTGTTTTTTTATTTTATTTCAAATTGAAACTCTATAGCCTTTGGAGGTAGTGCTATGTCCCATGAAGATTCCCATCTTCGATTTGCAGTCTAACTTGTCTCTTTTCACATAGGATACATGAATATAGCACAAACTCTGAAATACTTTGAGGTGCTCCATAGTTGGTTTAACTCCATTCCAAGCATCAAATGGAGTTTATCCTTCATAGCTTTAGTGTAAGCGCGGATCGGCCCGGGAGAGGCGCGACAGAAGTGCGGGAACGATATAAATTAAAAGCGTAAAACAGGATTTAAAGCATTAAATCCGGATCAAGGGGTGTGCTCTTGATTTTTCTGGGCGTTCAGTGTGTATCATGTTCAAGAAAAGTACACAACATGAAAGGCCATAGAATTGAATCGTAAATGAGATACAAGAAAACATAAAGAGGAAACTTACCCTCGTAGTTTTCTTCATTCAGCTACAGGCGTTGTTCCCAGATTTGCCACCAAAATCTCAACGTAGAGATCCTCTAAAACACCCACACGCTTCACCAGAAAGCAACGAACCCTCGTGCTATTAATTAATGCTACAGATGTCTCTAACGTTCTACCTTGTTCGAATCAAGAAGGACAAAAGGAAAATCTTGGAGAGGGAAAAGGGTGGAAGAGAGAGAGAAGAGAGATATGGGAATTGTGTAGAGATTCATGTGTGAGGTGTGTGTATTTCAAACCTCATCCTAGGATGAATCTTAGCCATCCATCTCAAATCCTCTAGATCAAATCTCGTCTATCCATTTTTGATGGGCTTTATGGAATGGACCTTTTAAATCTAATTTAAATGGCCCAAGGTCCAATGGACTTTACGTATTAAATCCAATTTAATACTTAAGCCCAAAATAATATTTTCACCTTTTAATCAAATTAAAAAAGGGAAAGCCCAACTTCTAAATTCATAAATTCAATTTATGAACCAAGCCCGATTAATCCATTTAATCAATGACGGCTTGTTACTCGAAAAAGGATCAATTTAATGCAGTTAAATTATTTCATCTCCCGGAATTAATCCTAGATAAATTCCTTTCACATCCAGCGAATCGTATGTGACTCTTTAGGTTCACCCTCATCTAGATTTGGACATACTTCTTGTTATCCCATAACCAAAGTAGTCGGTTACCATGGGTGGTCGTCTAGCAACACTCCATGGAACTAAAGACTAGGTGAATATATGGAGTGAAGATTTAGGCTCCGAGTTATATACACGTATGGTCCTACCGTCACCTGTCTCCCGGCCTTAGTGGAGGGCGTCGGTTCCCTATCCTTGACTATGCATCTAGGCTTCAAACTCGATGTAGGTTTTATCTCTACGATTGATGTATGAAATCCTTTCTCACTCAATCAAATGTTGTGTGTAACGATATGTGGATCGTCCGGGGAGGAAGCGCGAATGCGGAAGCGCAATAATTAAAAACAAGAAACGTCAATCATGCATATATTACAGAATTTAAACAAGTCGTTCAAGGGGTTTTCCCTTGAACCTCCCGGGCGGACGGTGTATCTCATGAATAAAAGGGAAAAAGCATGTTGCATTCATAGATGTCATAGGGTTGTAACGAAGAGAAGAAAAGAAACGAGACTTACCCATTGTAGTCTTTTTTCGTACCGCTACACGCGTTGTTCCACATTTTGCCACCGATATCCCAAAGTAGGAACCCTCTAAATCGTCCACGCAATTCACTAGATCTTGATTTTTCGTGCTAGCAAGAGATCAAGAAGAATAAGGGGGGACGAATCAACCTAGCGCTTGAATTAATGTGATCGATTCGTCTAGTGTTCCCTTGTATCAAAGACAACGAAACAAAGGCTTTCTTGGAGTGAAGATAGGAGAGGGGACGAGATTGAGAGGGGAGGGGGGGTCGGCCGTGTGTGTGTGTATGTGAGATGAGAGTAGATTAGTGTGTGTGTGTGTGTGTGTGTGTGTGTGTGTGTTTTGAGTACTTATAGGAAAAGGATTTTCCTATTCCTACTCAAACTCTCCTAAGAGAGGCACACTTGACTAGGATTTTGACCCAGTCTAATCCTAGTCAACCTAGGCTATGATTAAGTCAAACTTAATCATAGCCCTTCATCTCATCAAGCCCTCTAGAATCAATCTTGTCCGTCCATCCTTTGATGGGCTTTATGGAATATTTTAAATCAATAGTACATTGGGCTTTTAATAAATATCAAATAAATATTTGAGCCCAACAAATAATATTTCTATCTAGTCAAAGACGGAAATAGCCCATTCTTTAATTCCATAAATCCTATTTATGAGTCAAGTCTATTTAATCTAATTAAAGACTTGACACTCCAAGAAGAGAACCCAATTTAATCTAATTAGATTGTTCGATCTCCTGAAATTAATTCTAAATTGATTCCTCCATTACCGGTGAATTGTGTGTGACTCTTTAGGTTCACCCTCAGCTAGACTTGGCCAAATTTCCAATCATCATATGACGGGAATTCGTCCGTCACCATGGGTGGCCGTCTAGCAACGGTTCATGGCACTAGAGACTAGGTGAATTTTATGGCGTGAACATTTAAGTTCTTGAGTATGCATGTCCTTCCGCCCACTACCTCACAACCATAGTCTAGGGTCTGGACTTTGGATGTCAGTACCCATTCTTGACTTAAGCCTAGGATCGTCCACACTAAACGTCACTAGGATCCCATCTCACTGTTCAGTCACTGTGGCCACAGTTTTTTGAAGGACAAGCGGATCCGCCCGGGAGCGCGAGCAGAAGCGAGAAACCGAGAAAGTGCGTAAATTTAAATCAAATTTAAATTAACGTGATCCCAAGGAGTGTACCCTTGGGTGCTCAACTGGGCGTTCGATGTAGAATGTATTAATAAAAAGGCATATAATACATAGGACATAGATAAATTGTAAATCAACCAAAGCGTAATAAAACCGTTACCTTTGATGATTTATGTATGCGTGGCTACTTAAGTTGTTCCTTCTCCGGAATGCTCACGAAATCCAAATGTATGGATTCTCCAAAGGTGATCCACACCACACCGGAAGAAACACACGTTTTCCTTGCTAGAAGAAAACGGGTTTAGGAAAGAATCGGTTCAAGAGAAAAACACTATGAATTAGTGTTCTCTTAAACATACTTTGTTCTTCCTTTTGATTCAAAATCAAGTGAAGAACACAAGTGAGAGAAGGGAGAGAGTGGCCGAGAGCTAGAGATGAGAGGGGCCAAATTTTTGTCTTCTCTTTTCTAGAAAAGATGAATTATGATTCTATTACACAAGGTGTTGTATATACTCCTATATATACATAATTAATGTGATTATTGGAATGTGTCTAGGTTCATCCAAGGATGTTTAGATACATCCCAATCAATCACCATTAATTCTTCAATCAAGCCTACCAACTTTTAAGGTATGATCAAATCATACCAAAAGGGAATGACTTGATTGGAGTTGATTTGTCTCTTTCCAAATGAGATGAGTCAACTACCACCTTACATGAAGCATGGCTGATTTTAGCTTCCTCCAAGGGAGCATTTCGGCCATGCTCAATAGGGGAAGAAGTCCAACTTCTTCCTATTCCAAAAATAGGAATTATTTCTCCTCTCGGGTCAAAATTTAACGGACCAGGTTTTATCGTAATTCAATTACGACGAACCCAAAAATTAAATCCAATTTAATGCCCGCTTAAATTATTCCCGTTGGTCTTTTAATCCAATCAAAAGATCCAACATCTAGACTTTCCATATTTAATCGATAAATCTAATTTACCGATTAAACGAGGGCCCGATACAATATCGGCCCGTCCATCCTATAGTCTATCCCTTAAGTAATCTAATTACTTATTTATCCGTCAAGATTGACTCCAAGTCAATCTCTCAACCTCCTCGGTGATTTTGTGTGTGACCCTTTAGGTTCACCCTCAGCTAGACTTGGCCGTCTAGCAACGGTCCATGGCACTAGAAACTAGGTGAATGTTGGCGTGAATATTTAGGCGCCGATTCTGTACGGGTACGGTCCTTCCATCTACCGTCTCCCGGCCTTATTCTAGGGTATGGAATTGGTGTCGGTTCCCATCCTTGACTAGACATCTATGCTTAAAACTCGTGACTACGTATGCTTCACTGTGTCGACACAGGAAACCATTTCCTGTTCGGCCAATCACTGTGGCCACAACTTCAAACAACATGAACGTGTCTCCGAGTGCATAGGAGATACCTCTGTCACATACTGACAGGGGACGGATCCTCTTCTTGGAATCCACCGTCCTCGCTACACATTCCGACTGCACCGGACAAGGCTTATAATGATCATCTTACAGAAATGATCACCTCTCACCAGATCCAAGATACAGCCGTCCTGTGCACACGACTGTCATGATTCCTCAAGTCTGAGGACCACTCCCGTACTATCGGAACCGGGAAAATCCAATCATATTGACCAAGCCTCCAAAGCTTCCATACGATGATCCCCGCGAGTCAATCCAGTCGGCTCGACCCCAGTCGACCAACCCATCAAGATCGTGTAGGCGTCCCACGCCTGTCGCCGATGAAACACGGCACTCATCCAATGAACACGACTCTTGATGCAAGTCTCAATAGGACTCTCGAGGTCCTCAACTTGGAACGTTTCAGACCCAACTCTCAATCAGTTGGTTTCATGACCACCATCTAATACGTGGCCCAACTGCACTGAGTTGTTAACCGTGGTCTGTGGGCTTTGTTGCGATATAAGTAAAACACCATTTTAACATATGTGAAATGAGCGCAATAAAGTAAACACCAATAATGACAAACACTCATTTTATTCATCACATAATAATATTACATTTACATCAAGTTGTCAAATAGATTACAAATCGCCAAACCTATTGGCTTTCTGGTCACCTATTCTAACAGTTTTATGGAGGACGAGTATCAGAGTATAAGTGAGATACTATTGTCTATCATTTGACAGGAGACGGATTCTATCTTGGGACCTACTGTCCAAACTACACATCTTGATTACACTAGATAGGACTTATAGCAATTGAGTCTCTCGACTTGGTAGCCTCTGGCCAAACATAAGATACAGGCATGGTGTGTATGTGACCACAGTAGTCCCTCGAGTTTGGGGACCAATCTCGTACTGTCGGAACCAGGAATCCAAGTCATACCGACCAACCTACTCAAGATTTTACATTTGACGCTTCCCACGAGTCACCTCAGTCAGCTCGCACCGAGCTGGCTAACCCACTAGTATTGCATGGACGACTCTCATCACTTATCGATGAAACGCGGCTGCAATCACTTAGTGCAAGTCTCGAATGGACCTTCGATACCCAATCTCATGGCCCTTCGACTTGGAGTATTTTAGATCGATCCACAGAAACTGATTTAATGACTTGCCATCCCTGCGCAGTCCAATTTCTTGGATTAACCTTTCGATCTGTGGGCTTTTGTTGTGCATTGAACAATTATACATATCAAAAGCAGTAAGTGAACACAATCAAAGTATTAATGCGATAACCGAACATCACTTTTTATTCAGAATGAACTTTATTTAAACACCTAATGTCAGAAATAGGTTACATAAGCCTAACAAGATTGGCTTCACGGTCACCTATTCTAAAATTATGGCCATAGACTTTGAGAGTCTAAACCATCTCAGAGCGCATAGGAGATCTCGTTGTCATAATCTTTGACAGGGGATAGATCCTGTCTTGGAATCCACCGTCCTCTCTACGTACTCCAACTATACTGAACAAGGCTTATGATGACCATGTCTTATGATACAATCACCGCTCGCCAGATCCAAGATGTAGCCTTCATACGCAACCGAATGTCTTGATTCCTCAAGTCCGAGGACTAATCCCGTACTATCGGAACCGGGAATACTAGTCATACCAACCAAGCCCGTGTGGCTCTCATATGACGGTTTCCCCGAGTGACCTCAGTCAGCCGACTTCCTTCCAACCAACCCACTAAGATTGCATGGACGATCTACGTTTCTCACCGATGTAACTCGGCTACAATCCTTAGTGCAAGTCTCTCTCGAACCCTCGATACCCAATCTCGAGGTCCGACTTGGAGTGTTTCAGACCGATCCACAGAAGTTGGTTCCATGACTACCAACCTATACACAGTCCAACTGCTTGGATTCATATGCCCGGTCTGTGGGTGTTTGTTGTGACATTAAAACCATGTCCAATGCTAGCAGTAAGTACAACAAACTCATCATTGCCAATGATGAATCCTTACTACATTCATCAACATAATATTACTTTCGTTCAAAGATCGTCGATTAGTTCTCAGAACAGCCAACCGCATTGACTTTTTGGTCACCTATTCCAACAATCTCCCAGTTGACCATTAAGTTAATTACCCAGTTTGCTCAGAACCTTATGAGCAAAAGTAATCTACGATATCGACTGGGGTCGCGTGAGTCTACTATATTTCCTTGTCAAAATAATACGGTCCAACCGTGTTACCTCTTTCGACCATTACCGCCTGGAAATGGTGGTTGTCTAAGAATTTTTCGTGGATCTTGTGATGAGATCTCGGGTAATAACTTTTGCCACAGCCTGGTTGTCCACCACTTAGGCAACTATCGGCTCGATCGTGCTAGTCACCACGTATTAGAATAGGTGACCATGAAGCCAATCTAGTTAGGTTGATGTAACCTATTTCTGACAATCGTCGTATAAATAATTTGTTCTGAATAAAAGTGATGTTCAGTTTATGGCATTTATACTTTGATTGTGTTCACTTATTTTGTATTACTGTTCGATGCACAAGCAAAGCCCACAGACTGAATGTGTTAATCCAAGAGGTTGGACTGTGCATAGGTTGGTAGTCATGAATCCAACCACTGTGGATCGGTTTGAAACTCTCAAAATCAAGGGCCTCGAGATTGGGTATCGAGGATCTAATCGAGAATTGCACTAAGGATTGCATTCATATTTCATCGACATGTGACGAGGGTCGTTCATGCAATATTAGTGGGTTAGTTCGCTCGGTGTCGGCTGACTAAGCTGACTTGCGGGAATCATCATATGGCAAACCTTGAGTGGATTGGTCGGTATGACATGTATTCCCGGTTCTGATAGTACGGATTAGTCCTCGGACTTGTAGGACTACAACAGTCAGATACACATCATATATGTACCTTAGATTTGGTGAAAGGCTACCGGGTCGAAAGACTTGGTTGCTCTAAACCCTATCTATTGCAGTCAGGATGTGTAATGTGGACGGTAAGTTCAAAGAAAGAATCCGTCTCCTGTCAACGGTTTGCAGTAGTGTCTCACTTACACTCTGAGCCTCATTCCCTATAAAATTTGTTGCCACGGTGACTAAATAGTGGGATAGGATCCCAGTGACGTTTCAGTGGGTGAACGGGTGAAGGCTTAAGTCAAGAATGGGGACCGCCGTCCAAGATCCATACCCTAGACTATAGCTGTGGGATAGTATACGGAAGGACTGTACTCATATGCGTTCGGGAGCCTAAATGTTCATGCCATGATTTCATACCCTATACTATTGCTATGGGATAGTAGACGTATGCCCATCGCGCGCGATCGGCAGAAGCCCGGCCTATCGGCTGCGCGCGTATGGGCGTGGCCAAGTGCGCACGCAGTCAGGGGAGCCTGCGCGCTGCCACCCGGCCAGCGCGCGCGAGCGACAGGGGCTGGCCAGTCAGGCCGCGCTTGCAGGGTTGCAGCCAGATGCGCGCAAACAAGTGAAGCCTGCATGCATGCGTTCGGCCAGCACGCGCAGCGTGCGCAGGCGACTGACTGGGTTGCCCGTACACGCGCACGGTCGTCAGGCGTTGGGCGCTAAGGGCACGCGTGCGCGCACAAGGGCCTTGCCCTCCATCAAGTGGCCTGCCGGCTAGGCTTGGGCCTGCGCACACAGAGCGCGTAGGCAAGTGGCTACTTGTGTCCGTTGCCGTTTTCCGTCTTTGTGTTATTTTCCGAAATTGTTAGTTTTTGGATTTTTTTTGAATTATTTTCTGCATATTTTCTAAAGAATATTATTTCAAAATATTTTATTTTGGGTTTCATTTGGAACCTCCTAAAATTTAATATTGTCTTAATAATGAGGAAAGGGTTTCCTAGTTAGAAATATAGCAATGGTTGCAACGATGGTCAACTTTCTTGTGTAGAAATTTTGCATTTATTTTTCGCTATATGTGATATTGGTTATCATGTATTTGGATGAATAGCATGTTTTACTTGGATGTGTAATATTGCTATTTGCGTTGATGAGATTGACGAATGGATGATCGCAAAGCCCTTAGATTGAATGTATTATTTATTTTCTGTTAGGCCTGTGTGCCTCAGTTTTGCTTCATTATCTTTCTGATTATCTTGAAATAATAAGGCTTTCTTCCTCCCTCTTTATGTACTCCCCCGGGTGCTCATCGGGGTTTCTTTTTCAATTTTAATGAGAGTAGCTAATAGTGAGGTTCTTTTCTTTTAATTTTTGTAATCGAAAAAGATCAAGGAAGGCCTATAAGGAAGAACCCAAGGAGGTCCATGGAGATCCGAAGCCTTGCAGGCCCAGTGGATGAAGAGGCAAGGCCCATCAATTTGTTGATAGGTTTCTACATAAAAATGTAATAGTGTAGGACCAACCCTAGATGGACCATAGATCCACTGTGGGCTCAGTGGGTCGCATAGGTTCGGGCTTGTGATCATCCAATAGGGGCGTGCTAGGATTTTATTTTTCATGTGGATTGTATGATGGATGAATGGTTTATTTATCATATTTTTGTCAAAGCATGCAAATTATGTATTATGTGATGAGGTCTCGGTCTGTTAAAACTATCACTTGGTTGGACCAAGTTAACCCCTAATAAATGGACAAGAACTAGCATTGTTCATCCAAGCCTTCCATCCATGACAAAAGTGAGGAAGCTAATTTCAGTCAATTGCATGGTCTCACGAGTCGTGGCATATCTTTTGGTTTGAAAATAAGTTGCACGATTGTTGTGAACAAAGTGAATACATTCTTGTTTCTCGTCTCACGAGTCGTGGGGGCAATAGTGAGTGCAATGATTCAGTTGATGGGTCAGGTCTAACACCTAGTAACATAATTCGCTTGGAGTCCTCGAGATCACGTGAGAAGGTGAGGTGGAACTTGAGAATCTCTTTGGATGAGAAGGGTATGAAATACCTACCACAAGGTTGTTCTCCATATGAGTCGTAAAAGCAGGGTGTTGAGAATTTCATTTGTGGACCTCAAGCCCACTAGGACAGGTTTTCCTAAGAACGAAGTTTGAAAGTGACGTGTTTTTGTAGAAATAGTGGGAGCATTAAATGATTGAAGTCCGAGTCTTTAATTTGTTATTTAGTACCACTACAATCTGTTGATTGCTTGCTTTTATTTTGTAAATGTAGATTTAAACATGTCTAAGAATCTATTATCCCGCATATTTGAGATAAACAAATTCAATGGAACAAACTATAACAACTGGTTGCGTAATCTGAGAATTGTCCCCGATTATGAGAACCAAGGTTATGTCATGGATAAGCCGTTTCATCGGACTTTTCCAGACAAATCAGCGTCAGAAGAATGTGAGACGTTTGAGCTATGACATCAGGATAACCGGAAAGTCCGTAGCATCATACTTGCATCTATGACTAATGAGATGCAAAAATAGTATGAGAGGTTAGACGATGTTCCTTCCATAATGGCTCGTTTAAAGGATTGCTATGCGTCCCAGATCGGCATACTAGGTATGTCACTACGAAGGCATTCTTTGCAATAAAGATGACCAAAGGATCCTCTGTACATGAGAATAGGGTAAAGATGCTTATCCTTATGGAAAAGCTCGAGGACCTCAAAGCGGGGCTCGATACCAAGACGTACATTGATGTGATCCTTCAGTCATTCCCACCCTCATTCGACCAAATTATTGTTAACAACAACATGAATGCACTTGAGAAGGGCATACATGAGTTAATAAGTATGTTGGTCCAATACGAGGCAATAACCAAGAAGTCCGCGCTGTCGGTATTGGTTGGAGAGGCTTCGACTTCCAAAGCGAAAGGCAAGGGTGCCGGACTCTGGAAAAGGAAGAAGGGGAAAGAAAAGGCCGTCGCAGCTGCTGCAAACGCTTGGAGCGTCTCCATTGCCAAAGTGGGGAAAGGCAAGGGAAATAGGAAGGTTGGTTCGAAGCAAAAGTTAAGGACATATGACATATGTGTACATTGTCGTGAGAAAGGGCATTGGAAGAGGGATTGTCCCAAATTCCTCTCTGAGCAAGGTATGTCTGTGGTCGAGGTTAATATGGTCACTAACTCTGCTTCTTGGATATCAGATACCGACTGTGGAACTCACATCTGCAATGACTTGCAGGTGCTGAAAAAAAGCAGAAGACTAAGTAAAGACGAGATTGTCGTAAAGCTTGGCGATGGCAAGGCCGTTGCTACTGAAGTTATAGGAATCGTTAGCTTAGTAGTTAGTGATCATGTTAGGTTAGAATTAAAAGGATTGTTATTATGTACCTAGCATGATAAAAAATTATCATTTCCATTCCGTTGTTAGACAACAATGACTCTGAATTTGTTATCAATAAAAAATTACTTTTATTTGATGAAAGATTAATCTTCTCATATGCTAGGCACACTTAACAATGGTCTTTATATTCTGCAAAAACCTGATTTGATCATGACCACTCAACACAAACGTAAAGTAAACGATCTTGAGAACGCACAGTTGTGGCATGCAAGGCTAGGTCACATCTCTCAAGACATGATTAAAAGATTGGTAGACTCAAAGAGCCTAGAGGTGGGCGATTTGAGCAAACTACCAACCTGCGAATCCTACCTACGGCAAGCCTGCGTCCGATAAATACTTGAGTGTGTAGGGTAGCCTTGCATACGTACGTCAAGAGGTTAGTGGGAGACAAGCTAGAGTCAAGACCTAGCTTGTGCAGGTTCATTCACTATCTGAAGGAAACTACAGGTTATTACTTTTATGACCCCTCTGAACAAAAGGTATTTATTTCGAGGAATGCAGTATTCTTGGAAAAGGTTTTCCATCGGATGCCTAACATGATGAACTGCTCCTTGAGGAATCAAGTGAGACACTTCAGTCATCAACGCCAGGAGCTACAGATGCTACGTTGAGAGGTTTTAGGTTAAGCACTCGGCGGATTGAGCAGCCTCGTGAGGCTCAACGTGTCGAACAACCTCTTCAGACCCAGCATGTTGAGCAGCCTCCCGAGGGGCCAACCATAGTACCAGAACCGCCAGCCCCTACTATGTCTGCGCCCATAGTTCCCACTAATATTCTAGTCCTCCGTAGGTCAGCAAGAGTGCCATGTCCTCCCGAGAGGTATGGCTTCTTAGGCATGACCAGTCAATTGGATAATGATCCTAACAAATACGGGGACGCGATGTCGGACATCGATTCAGGAAAATGGCTTGAGGCCATGAAAGCTGAAATGGACTCCATGAGCACAAACCAAGTATGGACGCTTGTGGACCCTCCCAAAGGCGTTAAACCCGTCGAGTGTAAATGGGTCTATAAGTGTAAACTTGGGACTGATGGAGAAGTAACTACCTTCAAGGCTAAGCTAGTGGCGAAAGGCTGCACTCAACGACCCGGGGTCGACTTTGAGGAAACCTATTCGCCAGTAACCATGGCTAAGTTCATCCGGATTATGCTTGCCATAGTTGCATGGTATGACTATAAAATATGGTAGATGGACATGAAAACGGCCTTCCTTAACGGTTTCGTTGAGGAAGAGATCTATATGGATCAGTCGGAGGGATTCACTATTGTTGGAGAAGAGCAAAAAGCCTGCCATCTCCAAAAGTCCATCTATGGCCTCAAGCAAGCATCCCGAAGTTGGAAAATTCATTTTGATGAAGTCATACGGGAATATGATTTCATCAAGAATGAATGTGACCCTTGTATATACAAGAAGGTCAGTGAAGCTCAATAGTGGTCCTAGTGCTTTATGTGGACGACATTCTGCTCATTGGTAATGATGTCAGAGTGTTAGGTGACACAAAAGCATGGTTGTTTACTCAATTCTCCATGAAGAATTTAGGGATAGATCTAAACGAATATTAGGAATGACCTAAAACTCGTATGTTGAGAAAGTCCTGAAAAGATTTAACATAGATAACTCCAAACGAGGTTTCCTTCCCATGAGACATGGGATCAAGTTATCTAAGAAACACTCTCCCAAGACTGATAAGGAGTTTGAAAGGATGAAGGTCATCCCCTATGCTTCCGTCGTAGGCAGCATCCAATATGTTGTCTATTGCACTAGGCCTGACATCGCTTACGCTTTAAGTGTAACTAGCAGATATCAGTCTTGCACAGGCGGGGCACATTGGAACGCGGTCAAGACTATCCTTAAGTACCTAAGGAGGACTAAAGATATGTTTTTAGTCTATGAAGGTGGAGAGTTAATACTGGAAGGTTTTAGCGATGCTAGCTTCTAGTCAGACGATGATGATGCCAAATCTCAGTCACGATTCATGTTCAGGCTTAATAGTGGAGTGGTAGCTTGGAAAGAATTCTCAAATGCAGATTTCTACACTTCTACTTTTTGCTCTTGGTAAAAAGGCATGTATAAATCCCTGCTCCACAGTAGGCATGGTCTAAAGACAAAACCCTGCTCCACAGTAGGCATTCGTTAAAGACAAGCCCTGTTTCAAGCAGGCACTGTCGTCTCGCAAAAAGGAGTAAAAACGTCTTGTCTTCCATACAGGCACATAAGCCCTCCCCCGCGGAGGCATCCAAGTCCTCCTTCGGGAAAGAACCTAGGCACTTCTCTGGGGGACGTTCAAGCTCCATTCCATACAAGCACAAAAAACCCTGTCTTCCACACAGGCATACAAGCCTTCTTTCGGGCAGGCACCTAGGTCCTTCTCCGGGAAAGTATGTAAGCTTTGTTCTACGCAGGCACCTAAACCCTCATCCGCGGAGGCACTTAAGCCCTGCTCCGGACAGACACTTGTTGCTTCTCCAGCAAGGTCCCTAAATCCTGCTCCGAGTAGGCGCCCTCAAGAAAGACCTCATCTGCGGATGCACCTAAGCCCTGCTTTGGGGGGGGGCGGGGGGCACTTATTCCTCCTCTGGCAAAGTCCCTATGTCCTGCACCAAATAGGCACTCTCAATTAAGCCCTCATCCGTTGAGGCATACAAGCCCTCTTCCGTGGAGAGACATAAGCCTTGCTCCGAGCATGCACCTTCTGAAAAGCCTTGCTCTCTACAGGCACGAAGTAAGCTCTTCTCTTCCTATGCATACCTATGCTGCTAATATTCCCTTGCAGGAAGGCGCAAAAGAATAAAGGACTCCCTCTTCGAGCTAGTCTCTTGTCTCTGTGAGGATAAAACGCCTCCTTTAATAAGTAACAAAGTCTCGAGGATCAAAGGCCCCTTTGTGGCCCCTAGAAGACTCCTACTCTAAGGGGGATTGAATGTAATCTCTCCCCCTCAGAGTGGGGGGACCTGAATGATGTGCATAAAAATGGCTGGCCCAAATGGTCTAAAAGAAAGAAATAGATCGCACAAACCCAAAGGAGTGCTAGGCATAAAGTATCCCCCAAGAGGGCCCAATTTGTACCTCCAAGCCCAGGGAAGGACCGGATCAGGTCCCCCGAAGGTAGTGAAGACTAGGCCCAAGGAAGGACAGGATCAAGGCCCCTCCGAAGGAAGTCAAGACCAGGCCTAACCAGGCCCCACAAAAAGAAGGCCCATGGAAGGAAGGCCCACAGAAGGGAGGCCCACAAAAAGGGGTCTGACCCGACTACGAAGGATGGATAAGGTTATCCAACCCTATCCTTATCCAAGGAAGGATCTTGCAACCACCTACAGAGCCTTTCTCTTCCGCGCCTATCCTTTTATCCGGTATGGAGCCATCGTCGCGTCGATCAGTGTGTCCTTGTGCTCGCCCTTTGAACCGATATTCCCTTCGGCTTTAATCGGGATAAGGATGAGGGGAGGTCTGCAACCGCCTCCCTGAAAATCTGGGAAGACATTCAAGATTCCGGCCAACTACCTCCTACTTGTTAGGAGGCCTTGCCCTGCAGGACTCTAGGAAGTTCGGGTAACTGACCCTCCAAGAGTCCAAGGCCACGAAGAGTCCTTCCCGCTCAAGAAAACTCATCTACAAATACCACCTCCCTTGGCTGGTCTGGGGGGACGAGTTTACCTCCTTGTGTTTTTTAAAATAAAGCAATTTACCTTCCTTTGTTTTTTAAAATGAATTAATTTACCTCCTTATACAAGGAGGTAAATTGCTTCATTTTAAAAAACTTAGGGTGGTAAATCGCTATTTTTTTTTCCATAGGGGGTAATTTGCTCATTTGTAATATCACATGAAGGTAAATTGCATTAAACTCGAAAATTAAAGCTTTTATCAAAAACATCTTTTTTCTTCTTGCTTCTCTTTCAGTCCAATTATGTTCATTTTAATTATCAAGTAAAAGCAACGGCTATATACCACCAACAAAGTCATATTTTTACTAGTTTTTCTTTTGACAAAAAAAAAAAAAAAAAAAAACTAGACATTTCATTAACCCAACAACACAAATAGTTCCCCAAGGCAAATTTGAAAGGGCCCAAGTTTGACGAGCAAAAGACCCGCATAACCTGCTCATCATCTTCATCGTTTGTAATGCATTTTGGACAGCCCCTACAATCTGTAAGTGTCGTCTTCTCAGATTCATGATTGTCGTAGGTAAATCTGCTTACCGTATTTTTACTACTTTAAATATGGTAATTCTCAATCACTATGCTTTAACCATAATGGACCGTTTAGGATGTGATTGGTACATAGAAATGGAATTAAGTGGGAATATATTGAATTTACATATGAATGGAATAAGATGAAAATGAATCACATTTATGCATAAGAAATTAAAAGGCAAAAAATTGTCATTTCTCAATTGAGTCCATTCACGTGATTGTAATTAGAAAGGACTGAGTAGCAAAGGAACGAAATTATTTTTATGACAAATTTGTACTTTACACTAAAAAGAAATTGATATTAACTATATTTTTAATGATTATGGCAAAAAGTCGTGGTAATATTAACTACGACTAAATAAAAATCGATGTAAAAACTAGTTTTTCCACTATGAAAAATTTATTTGCTACAGATTTTAGTCGTGGTAAAAACATTCGAGCCATGGCAAATATTTTAGCCACCATCGCGGAAACCATGACCGACAATCATTACGTGACCATGGTCAATGACTATTTGCTAGGTTATTTAGTATTAACCATGACAATTAGCCATAGTTAAATATCATATTTTTTGTAGTGTTAGTAATGTTGTTTTTTTGAAAAAGAAAATTACTTATTCATATTTTATAGAATATGTTGAACTCATAGTAGTATTTTGAAAGATTGCCTATAAAAGGTTATTAACAATTTATAAAACATCTCACATATTATTAAGAAATAATATATGAGGAAATTCATTTATTTACGTAAAAGAAAAAAAATCTGTTGATTCGATAAACACATGAATAGTACATGCATGCAAATGAAATTTACAGTATTAAATTGCTTATGCATTGTGTTAATATGGCAACATCAGAACGAGGCAGTGTTGTGTAACAAAATAGTAAACTATTGGCTTATAATTTAGGAATTTTGTTTAGCTTTTTCTCTACATTATTTCGATCAAAACATACGAAATCGTTTTACAAAACATAGGGTTGTTAAGGAGGAATTACTATTTGCTACAAAATGTAATTTGCAGAACATTATCATTAGGTTTGGGGGCTGTACCTAGGACTCGCCTCGCCCCGGTCACACCCTGTTGGGACGGTTTTGACATGTTTGATCCAATTTTTCTTTAATTAAATTATGAATCAAATATTTTGTTTAGTTAATCAATAAAAATAATATAAGTAATGCAATTATATTTTTACTATCGTATATTAATTATTTTAAATTTGAAATCAATCCAATTTTTTATTAGAGTAGGACCTCTGTATATTAATACTCGATAAATTAATAACCTCTCTGAAATAATATTTTATCTCGGCCCCGACTTGGGCAAAAGGTTCAAATTAATATTTTTGATAAATTAATAAGATAATAATTTCCCTGAAGATCCTTATATAAATTATTGTCCTTTCAATATTATAAATTAATAATTTTATAACATTACAAATATAACTAGGAGAATTTAGTAAAATATGATTATATTGTTGTTTGCTTTTTAAAATTTAAATCTAACTGTATTTCATCTCTAACTTTCATTATTGCATCCAAAAACGTGTTGTGTTTTCATACTGCAATAAAAAATTGCAAAGAGTTGTTGCTGTTATGACTTATGAGTGCTTCATTCCGCTTGGTAGCAAAGGCCAATATCATCTTCAATTTCATACTCAATACTCAATAAGAGTTTCAACAACACTACAATTTCTTCTAAACTTTGGATCTCTGAACATGTATAATTTTCACTGGGATAATCCAATAGGTGATTTTAACTAGTATTACGTACTACAATAAATTTTATTTTTTTAAGGGGATGTATTATATTTATTAATCACATTGTACATGAACATTATTCAATTAGTCAATACAAGGGGAGGTGTGTGCCCCGGCACAGGCGGTGGGGGGCAGTCTGCGTTCACTGTGTGTAAATCGCACGCAGTGAAGGTTTATTTCAACAACAACTTTTATGTTCCCCAATGTTCCTTTCCCTAGTAACGATGCTTAGCATTCATTCAATTAGTCAATACTGTATATGTTTATTCACGAAGAACAATGTAGGTTTCTTGAATTGGAAAAAATCTCTTCAAATTAATAAATTATTAATTTATCAAATAATTAATATCTCTTTAAATTAATAAAATTACTTGGTCCCGGTATTATAATTTATACAAGTTTTACTATATTTAAATGGTGAAACCTTGAGATAAAGTATTCTAAAAAAACACAAATTATTAATTCATCAATCATATATTTAAACAAAACTAATATTTCAATACTATTAAACAAATAACAAGTTGATCAAATATACAACTATAAAAAAAAAAAACTCCATGCATTTAAGTAATAGAAATTATTGAAGCAAATCACTTGCCACATGAAAATAAATCACATTTCAATTGTTCATACTAGTCTTTATCCAAAGTAGAAAGCCTCTCCAGAATCGCTAGCCATAGTTGATAATCCTAAATTTTCTATTACATCAATAGCAAAATTAGGAAAAAAATTTCTTCAGCCAAAAGCTAATTAAACGAGTCATAATTCCAATTTTTAACAAAGAAAACATCACTATTTATTTTTTTCAAAAAAATAAAAATAATAATAGACAACTAAATTTTTGTTGAACAATAAAGAAAAGAAGAGTAAAAACATTTTTACCATGGTAAAAGAGAAGACCATAAGTCGTCAAATCAACAGTGGGGAAATGGAAAAGACCCCGCCTTCATTTTCAAACACCTTTTTCTTACCCAAAGTCTCCTCAGTTTCTTTCTTCATTTCAATCTTTGCATTTGCTTTCTGCTGAAAATCCCTCAATCCTTTGCTCTTTTGGTGGGGCTTGATCCCAAGTGCTTTGTACGGAGAATCAAAGGTTGATTGATTTGTCCATGCTTTTCCTTAATCTCAAAGCAAAACCTGCTTGTCTATATTTGTATTTTCACTTCAACACACGCGAGAGGGCTTTATTTTTCATGCATGCAACAGTTTGCTGATCATTTTCATGTGGGATAGTCTCTGTTTTTGCAGAGTTTCTGTTGGAAATAGCGAACAAGGATTGAAGAAAGTGGCAATGGAGGGGAGTGGTTCAGGCACTGGGAGGCGATCACGGCTGAAAGATGATTTCACTGATTTGGTGCTTTCTTGGTCTCTTCAAGAAATTTTTGATGAGAATCTGTACAGATACCAGGTCCTTTTCCTCCCAGTTCTGTGGTTATTTTTATATGTTATAAAGTTCATGGCAGATGGCTTTATGTGGTATATGATGAAACTAGTTTTTTTGTGTAGAGTAGTAGGGCAATAAATATTAGGGGTTTAGGCTCAATAATAATTTTTCTGCTTCTATTGTTTTTTTTTTGGAATATTCAAGCAATCACATTTGCTTAGACTTTTCAACTTGTTTTCTTCAGTCTTTTTATGGGCTGATCGCATATTGCTTACGGATGTAGAAATGCTTCTTATTGTTCCAAACATTGTAAACACTGGTGGTAATATGCAGCTCCAAACTAATGGAAAAAAGAATAAGAAGGGAACTTGATTATGCCGTGGTAAATATGGTTCTTTGTGTGGCCCTTGTAGTGATGATATGAATTGGATTTTAAGAATATAGGATGCCTTAAACATATTCTCCAAGCTGATTTGTTGTTTTGTGCTAGAATTACTCATTTCTTGCACTGGTTATGAAAAACAATGTTCTGTTTGTACCATGATATCCCTTGTTTTGTCCATTCATGCTGAATGATGACGGAAGAGGGGAACTTTTGTTGCATATGTTTTCTCCTTAAGATTTGATCACTGGACTAACCAACCAAGTAAACACTTTTCATAAGCTACAGTGATTAATTACTTTTATTTGTTCTAAAAGAATTCATTATATATATGATAATCACTCTTTTCATTTGTTAACTTATTTGCATTTTAGGTTGAGGAGATACCCCAGTCTTTCGAATCTGTAGATCAGTATCTTGGTTCATATGTCTTCCCTTTATTAGAGGAGACACGTGCTGAACTTGCTTCCGCTATGGAAACCGTCTATAAAGCACCTTATGCTGAAGTAACATCGTTCAAAGAGTTAAAGGGTGATAAATTGCAATATGATGTTAAAGTTGATCACTGGAGAAACAGAATAATTGAGCGTGGGAGGGAGCCTTATAGAACCTTGCCTGGTGATGTTGTTCTGCTTTCAAATTTGAAACCCGAAACTGTATCGGATCTACAACGTGTTGGCTGGACATTTACTTTTGCATCTGTAACACATACTGTGGGTGATGAGAATGGAGATAATTGTACACCCTCCAACTTCAAAGTGAAAACAGCAAAGCACGTTGAAGTTGGAGATGAACAAAGAAGCTCACTCTATGTCGTTTTCTTGATGAACATGATAACAAATAAAAGAATTTGGAATGCACTGAGCATGCGCCGAAATCTGAAGATCATTGAGAAAGTATTATGCAAGAATGACTCGGTATGTTATAACTGATCTGAAAGCAGTTTAGATTTCTTCAGGTACTATATACAGGAAATGTATTTTGTTTTTGGAGGAAGGAAGTTATCTAGATACTATAGACAATGATGAAAACAATGAATTTACCATTGCATGATAGTTTATTCATCCTAATCATTTCTTTTGTTTTCTTTGTTAGCTCTTCTTATAAGCACATGATTTCTCTTTCACTCTCATCGTCAATCTCTCCATCCAGGTTTATCTTTTCACTTAAGAACTACCATTCTCTCAGTTACAGTCACTGCCAGTTTCCCCAAGATGCTTCTGTTGTCAACTTATAAGAACACATGGTTACTTAGTAGTTACTCTTTCATGAATTTCAAATCTTGTCTTCCATCTGCTGGTGTAGTTCTGTTGGTTTGGGTAATAGGTTTCCTGACTGCTGTTATTCTCAAAGTGGATTACAGAAACAACGAACACCAATTTCTGTGTATCTTTGATTCTTGGAGGATCTTTTTTCTGGATTTAATTTGAGTTAATTCGTGCCTGGTCTTTTCCTGTTCCATGTGAACATCACACAAACTACTATTTCATTGGAGAGATTCTGCATTTTCCTCCAGTTTCCTGGATCCTGATTAGTGTATATTTCCCAGCAGGGTGAGGAAAATTGTGAATTTTGCCCTCTCAAATGCAGCAGTGAGATGGAGGAGAAATTTGGCTCGACTTTGTTCTCCAATTTAAATGACTCGCAAATTGAGGCTATTTTGGCATCTCTATTGAAAATTCAATGCAACCATAAGTCCTCTGTGGAACTCATATGGGGTCCACCTGGGACTGGAAAGACAACAACATTAAGTATTTTGCTATACACTCTCTTGAAGATGAATGTAAGGACGCTCATCTGTGCTCCCACAAATGTGGCAATTACGGAATTGGCTTCTCGATTGATAAAACTCGTGAGAAATTCAGTTGAAGCTGAATATGGGAACAACTTTCTCTCATGTCCTTTAGGGGACATGCTCATCTTTGGGAATAAGGACCGTCTGAAAGTTGATTCATACATTGAGGAGATATTTTTAGATTATCGTCTTGAAAGACTTTCACATTGTTTAGTGCCACTAACTGGTTGGAAACATTGTGTTGCAACCATGCTTGATTTTCTTGAAGATTGTGTTTCCCAGTATCAAATTTACATGGATAATGAGCTAATCAAAGAAAAAGAGAGCCTTGAGGGTGAAGTTCAGCAATCCAACAAATCCTTTCTGGAGTTTGCTAGGGATCGCTTTGCACACATAGCAACACCTCTCAGAAGATGCATGTCAACATTTTTGACTCATTTACCAAGAAGTTGCATTCTTGAACACAATTTTCAACTGATAGTTCAACTCATGTCTTTTCTCGACTCTATGGAAAAATTCTTGTTTGAAGACAGCAGCATGACATCTGAAGACCTGGAAAGTATCTTTCTGGAACAGCAAATGACTAGTTCCGAATCATTTGTTGATACATCTTCCTTAATGTATACCAGAAGTCAGTGTCTATCTATATTAAGATCTCTTCAGGCTTCTCTAGAGAAACTCAAACTTCCAGTTGGTACTAATATAGCTTCAACAACAGAGTTCTGTTTCCAAAAGGCTTCTTTAATATTTTGTACCACTTCATCATCGTATAAGCTACACTCAACTGAAGTGGAACCATTCAAATTGTTGGTTATTGATGAAGCTGCTCAAGTAAAGGAGTGTGAGTCAACTATAGCCCTTCAGATCCAATATGTGAGGCATGCTATTCTGGTTGGCGATGAATGCCAACTACCAGCCATGGTTAACAGCAAGGTAAATATGAAGTTTGCTAATTCGTTTAATTGATGTCTGTTGCCTTTGATTGCCATTTATGCATGATTGTAAGTAAAGGGATACTGCCTAATGGTTTATTTGATGTGGTGTATATAATTTCTATATGATATACACAGATCTCGGAAGAGGCTGGTTTTGGGAGAAGTTTATTTGAGAGATTGGGCTCACTGGGCCACTCTAAGCATCTGCTTAATATGCAATACAGGATGCATCCATTAATAAGTTGCTTCCCAAATTCGCATTTTTATCAGAACCAGATATTAGATGCACCTACGGTGCAGAGTGAAAGCTACAAAAGATGTTTTATTCAGGGGAGGATGTTTGGTCCTTATTCATTCATTGACATTCGTGGTGGACGAGAAGAACTTGATGATGTTGGGCGTAGTAGAAGAAACATGGTTGAGGTTGCAGTAATAGTGAAGCTAGTCCAGAAACTCTTCAAAGGTACGTTATAGAATGTCTGGCGCAATTGTTTCAGCACACCACTGCCATCTTGTGGCTTCTATTTTTTGTTATGTTTCTAATGTCTACAACCTGGACCAAATCTTTATGTATCATACGTTGTACTAGAGGCTGAGAGGATTGATGGGTTTATATTCGATGATGGACTTGTTTTAGATTCATTTCAAATCCTTGAACTTTAAACTATCAAATCTTTATGTATGATACGTTTTACTAGAGACTGAGAGGATTGATGGGTTTATATTCGATGATGGACTTGTTTTAGATTCATTTCAAATCCTTGGATTTAGTTTAAAGTTCCATTAGGCTGAGAGGATTGATGGGTTTATATTCGATGATGGACTTGTTTTAGATTCATTTCAAATCCTTGGATTTAGTTTAAAGTTCCATTCGAACATGAAAGGATTTGGCTATGTAAATTATCAGATTGTGAGTAGTAAACAATAAAAAATCACCTAATAATACCGATGATTTCTACTCCATCATATTCTAACAGATTCCAAGGAATCTAAAATCCTTAACAACTTTATAAGTATCTATATGCAAATTGTTGAATGGATGTTAAGTTCCTTAATGTTAAATCAATCAACCATATGAATTCTGAACACCTTAAGCTGATATATATTGTTTTAACATTACAAAGCATTGAAGTACACAGTGCTAAGTCTGTTTTCAAAGTCTTGTTTTCTTGGACCTCAATAGTTTTTCCTCAATGGTGTTCTCATTCTCTACTGTATAATTTTATGTTTGAACATACCATATTATGAGAAGTTAACTGACTTTTCTGATTAGATGGTACCATTTTTTGGCCTTTCAACGAACTCTCATGGTTGGGGTTCTGAAGGTTAATGCTATTTAGAGCAGACATCCGGTAAGCAGATACTCATGTTCTTATTATGTTGTTATTTTGCATATCAAAAACAGCATGGAATCACTCAAAAGAGAAACTCAGCATTGGTTTGATATCTCCCTATGCTGCTCAAGTTTTGGCAATTAGAGATAAACTTCAGCAGACTTTTCAAAACCATGAGAAGTTTAAGGTTCAGGTGAAGTCAATTGATGGGTTTCAAGATGGAGAAGAAGATATCATAATTATATCTACAGTAAGGTCTAATAATGGTGGATCCATTGGTTTCCTGTCTAGTCCCCAAAGAACAAATGTTGCTTTGACAAGAGCTCGGTATGACATCATGTGATTATTCTTGTACTTTTTATTTTAATTTTGTTCAATAAAGTTCATCTTTATCATTCCCTCCTTCTCTTCTAGTCACTGTCTCTGGATATTAGGAAATGAAAGAACTTTGAGTCGAGCTGATTCAGTTTGGAAAGCATTAGTAAATGATGCTAAGCAACGCAAATGTTTCTTCACTGCTGAGGAAGATTGCGACATTGGAAAAACTATTACAGATGTTAAGAAAGAATTGGGAGAGCTTGAAGATCTGCTTAGTGGTGAGAGTATACTTTTCAAAAATTCCAGATGGAAGGTACTGGTTCTTTATGGTACTTTCAGTGAGTTTGTATTTCTGCAATAAATTCTATCTGTTAATCCTTCTAACCTGAACAATTTTATCAATTATTTGTCTGGGATGACACAAAATTGATCTCTTATATATATGTGTGTGTTTCAAGTATTACCTTAATCAAATAAGGGTCTTTCTGCACTACTCTCTCTCTGGATAATCATTTTGGTTATCTTTCGCTCTCGATCATCAGTCAATGTATTGATCACTCTTTCGTGCTGGTGCTATGTATAGAACTGTTTCAGGCTTAGACTTGTTATGTAATTTTTGTTTTGCGTATTCTAGAAAACTTTCATGCCTTGCGGTATTTTGCAATTAATTTATGGTTTCTGGTTCTATCTATGCCTAAAATGTTTTGGCCCATTGATTTTTTTCTCTCAATGTATTTTCAGGTTTTATTCAGCGATAACTTCCGAAAATCATTTCAGACATTGAAACCTTCCTATGTCAAGAAATCGGTCATAAATTTATTACTTAAGCTTGCAAGTGGCTGGCGGCCCAAGAAAATAAATGTTGACTGGACATGTGAGAGCTCTTCATATGTTCTGAAAAAATTTAAGGTTGAAAACTATTATGCTGTTTGCTCCATTGATATAATTAAGGACTCCATCTATGAACAAGTTTTCAAAGTGTGGGACATATTTCCTATGGAGGAGACCCCAAAGTTGTTGAAACGACTTGATTGCATATTTGCTATGTACTTGGATGATTTTGTCAACCGCTGCAAGGAGAAGTTGTTTGAGGGGTATGCATTTTGATACTATTTTTTGATTCAACATTGCTGATTCCTGATGTGCTCAATCTAGTTGAGGAAGTCCTATTTTTTAAGAAAATTTACAATATGGCGTGTAATATATTTATTTACGCTTTATAAATTTTGCTGACTCTTAACCAATATGCTAACATCAGCTTGTAAGCCAAATTATTCGATCTTTATTTGTACCTCTAGTACTACTCAGCTTAGGAGCATAGTTGAATAATCAAAATTAATTCTGCTAATTTTGTTCTTTTTCAGAAACTTGGAGGTGCCAAAGAGTTGGTCAGATTCTCATGATATAATTCGGTTCAAGGATAATGTGCATAGCACCAAATTCAGCACTGATGCAAGCGCTTGTGCAATTGACTGCAGAAGTTATGTTGAGAATTCCAAAGTGAGTGAGAGCTTGTTGTTAATGAAGTTTTACTCTCTGTCAACTGGTGCGGTAAATCATTTACTCTCTGACCTCGAGGGTAGAGAAATGGATCTCCCATTTGAGGTTACTGATGAGGAGCGTGAGATCATAAAATTTCCTAGGAGCAGCTTCATACCAGGTAGATCTGGCACTGGAAAGACAACTATTTTGACGATGAAACTTTACCGCATGCTACAACAATATTATATTGCTTCACAAGATTCTGTGGCGGCTGATAACAGTGTGCACATCAGTAGTCAAATTGGTGTCGGTCAGTACCTAGGTGAATCTAGAGGAACCATCTTGCGCCAGCTTTTTGTTACCGTGAGTCCAAAACTTTGTTATGCTGTCAAAAAGCATGTATCACAGCTGAAAAGGTACGTTAAGAACCTAATTTATCATTACA
Organism: Sesamum alatum; assembly: GCA_034509735.1. Lineage (NCBI taxonomy): Eukaryota > Viridiplantae > Streptophyta > Magnoliopsida > Lamiales > Pedaliaceae > Sesamum > Sesamum alatum. The sequence goes on from JACGWO010000006.1 coordinate 18,810,443, forward strand.
TTCCCCTGTTATTCCACCAATTTTCATCAACTTCATAGTGTAAGCCTGTTTGTGTCCGTTTAGGCTTCCTTGTTCACTTAATTGCGATGCTTGCCCATTTGCTATAGTCATATGATGAAAATTTTGCATGTAAAATTTTATCCCGTACTTATGTTTTTTCTGGGCATGAGCGTTGGAATTCTGAACACCTTACACAATAGACACTTGTGATATGTTAATAGAATGGAAAGGTGACCAACTCTTTGCTGTCATATTATGACTTGCATGCTTGAACTTCCCTTCTTTACTATGAAAATAATTGAGTGGATTTTGATGACTGTATTAAGTTGTCCATCACCAAATATTTAGTTTCTGATGCACAAAAAACAGTTCTACTTGAGCATTATTCTCGGGGTTCATGGATACTCAAATTAAGGTTGTCTTAGATTCTGGGTTTAACTTGTTTTGTATATTATGTTAACTGCATTCGCAGAAAACTATACTGCTGCTAGAGTTTCCATTAAGTAAAATTTGGAGTTAAAGAATGTTTTGACATTCTTACACATTTTGATCTTTTAAATTGATGCGTCTCGTCTGGCTTCTTCTCCTTTGATGTATAGGCTCAACCCAGTTGAAAAACATAATGTATCCGTATTGGTAATGAATAAGATATGTCAATGGGTTTACTAATCACTCTTCATTTCCTATCCTGTTCAAATTGCATGATATGTCCTGTTGGTTTTCATTTATGTATAATGAATTTTTAACAATCGATATGAACAGTGTCACTTTTTCATTGGCTGCTCATAGTCTCTTTGACAGAGATTTTTATTTACTTCGCATCATTGTTTTCGTCATGCTAATTTTATCACTGATTGTTCAAATTTCAGCAATATATGTCTTACTTTTGTAATATGACAGCTTTGCTGGTGGAAACTTCTTTGGAAACAAGAAATTAATTGATGTAGATGATATTGATGAAATGGCTGAATTTAAAGACATTCCAGACACATTTATTGGCATTCAGCCGGAGAAGTACCCTCTGATGATCACATTTCATAAGTTTCTAATGATGCTTGATGGTACTCTGGGTAATTCATATTTTGAGAGGTTTCGTGATGCAAGGGATTCCTCTCGACATGAAGGCAGAAGATCAATTGCATTGCAGACTTTCATAAGGAAAAATGAGGTTACTTATGACCGTTTCCAGTCCTTGTACTGGCCCCACTTCAGTGAAAAGCTGACGAAAAATCTTGATCCTTCAAGAGTGTATACTGAAATAATGTCTCATATTAAAGGAGGTTTACAAGAAGGGGAAGCATGTGATAGCAAGCGAAGCAGGCAGCACTACGTTTCATTGTCCGACAGTAGAGTCTCCACTTTAAGTGCAGAGAAGAGGGAGGTGATTTATAATATTTTTGAAGCCTATGAGAAAATGAAGATGGTGCTTGGTGAGTTTGATCTTGCTGATTTTGTGATTGACATTCATATCCGACTGAACAATGGGAATCTGCTGGGCGACAAAATGGACTTTGTCTACATTGATGAAGTGCAAGACCTTACTATGAGACAAATTTCCCTTTTCAGATATATGCAAAAAAGTTGATGAAGGGTTTGTTTTCTCTGGTGACACAGCACAGACAATTGCAAGAGGGATTGACTTTAGGTTTGAAGATATCCGATCCTTGTTCTATAATGAATTTTTTATGAAATCTAGAAATTGTGACTTTTCAGGAAGAAGAGAGAAAGGACACATATCAGACGTTTTTAGTTTGTGCCAGAATTTCCGCACTCATACTGGAGTACTTAGATTAGCACAGAGTGTCATAGATCTAATTTGCCATTTTTTCCCACAATCTATTGATGTACTAGCTCCAGAGACTAGTCTTATATATGGTGAGTCTCCTGTTGTACTTGACCCTGGCAGTGATGAGAACTCCATTCTAACTATTTTTGGACATAGCCGAAATGCTGGTGGGAAGTGGGTGGGCTTTGGTGCGGACCAGGTTATCCTTGTACGGGATGATTCTGCAAGAAAGGAAATTTCAAACTATATTGGTGATCAAGCTCTCGTTCTAACGATAGTGGAGTGCAAGGGCCTTGAATTTCAGGTCAGAAATTTATTTATATTTATTTTATAGTGTTGTCCATTTCTTACGTCTCATTAGCCACTTTGAACTTTCTTGATTGGGAAACAGGCGTTTTGTTCAAAACTATGTCATGCCACCCAGATATTATTTTTCTTTCCTTTAAGGTTTTTGCTTGGGATGGGGGTGAATCTTAAGAGATGAGGGCGTACTTTCTATTTCTCGGATGTAATTGTAATATGATTTCATGAAGAGGAATTACTGAATCATTCATGTTTTATTGGATGCCTAAGAAGCTGTATGCACTAACAAGCAAAAAATATAAGTAGTTTTAGTATTATACTGGTTCTCCATTTTGCTGTATCTTTGTTATTTTAGTGTTATTTTAATGATTAACATGTGAACGTTCATTGCTTCGTTTATGAGATAGTTTCGTGATTTCAATAAGTAACTTGCACTGCATATTGTAGGATGTCCTGTTGTACAACTTTTTTGGTTCTTCACCTATGAGTAGTCAATGGAGAGTTGTCTATGAATTCTTGAAAGATAAAGATCTTCTTGATGCCAATTCTCCAAAGTCATTTCCAAATTTTAGCCAGTCAAGACATAATATCTTGTGCTCTGAACTGAAACAATTGTACGTGGCAATTACTCGTACGAGACAAAGATTATGGATATGTGAAAACAATGAAGAGCTCTCCAAGCCTATGCTTGATTACTGGAAAAGGTTGTGCCTTGTGCAAGTGAGAAAAATAGATGATTCTCTTGCAGAAGCAATGCAAAGGGCAAGCAGCCCTGAGGAGTGGAAATCGCAGGGAATCAAGGTTTGGTTGCTCTATCCCCTGTTTTCTGTTCTATGTTCCTTTCTACATCTTGCAATATTTGTTTTTTTGTGCTCTTGCAGCTCTTTTGGGAAAAAAACTATGAGATGGCTATAATGTGCTTTGAGAAAGCAGGAGAAGAAACGTGGGAGAGAAGAGCTAAGGCTTCTGGTCTTAGAGCTACTGCTGACCGTCTATGTGGTTCAAATATCAAAGAAAGTCGTATAATGCTTAGAGAGGCTGCAGAGATATTCGATTCCATTGGCAGAGCTGATTCTGCAGCAGAATGTTTCTGTGACTTGGGGGAATTTGAGAGAGCGGGTATGTTGTAAATGTTTTCATCCCTAATAAACATAAAACGCAGAAACGCCACACATGAAGTAGACAGTTAAAGAAAATAGGTAGTTCCAGTAACAAAGTTTTTTTTTTTTCCTGAACATTCATCCTAGTCGTGAGGTTCAGGTGATAAAGAATAATGTATCTGGTATCAGGTTTGAATCAGGGAAGCAAAGAGGCTAAAGTACAGATACTCGATGTGAGGTTGATGCTAAAAACTCTTTTGTGTTTAGCTTGTTAAGCATAACAAACAAGGTTGACATTCTCTATTCGGTAGGATTTGGAGCTCCTCACAAGATTGACTAGATTACTGTAAGAATAATAAATATCCCATTTCAGCTTAAAATTTTAGTAAATAATCAAACAAAGCTCAAACACTTTTTCCTGTTCAATACAGAATGCAAACCAAACTTGCAAAATGCTTTGTTGAGCTCAACTCGAATTTTTCACAACCTAATGTGAATATGCTGCATTTCATTTACTTGTGAGAAGAAAAGAGACGTATGCATAGAAGTCTAAGGAATACTGATGACAGGAGTCCCCATAAATGTGCACAAAATGGCCCAAGTTGGACTAAAAGTTTCTGCTGTGATCTACTTTTGCAATCACTTTCCTCCCTAATCTTTACGCTGTATGTGTGCTGCAGACTTGACGAACAACCAATCCTAATCTTTTCTATGTATAAAGCATGTCATCTGCAATATATTATGTCTTTTTTCATAGGCAATCATACGGTTTTTTCTGCACTATAGGTTGTAATGCTGGAAAGCTTAGCATTAAATGGGAGCTTTTGAGTAGTTTCTGACGAAAAATTGCTCGTCCAACTTCCATACTTTCTACTGATTAAGCATTTGTTTTATAAGTCTAGGATTCTGATCATTATTTTTCTCCATGCAGGAAGGATTTATTCTGGTATGTCTGAGCTAAGAAAAGCTGGTGAATGTTTCTCTTTAGCTGGTAGTTATGAAATTGCTGCAGAAGTTTATGCCCAAGGTTTCTTTTTTGAAGATTGCTTGTCATCTTGCACCAAAGGAAATCTTTTTGACCTGGCCTTACATTATATTCAGTACTGGAAACAGAAAGAATCATGGAGTAGTGGAACTGTAGCAGGATTTGAGGAGATTGACAAAATCTGTCAGGAGTTTTTGGAGAAATGTGCTTTGGAATGTTATAGCAAAAAGGATAATGCATCGCTAATGAAGTTTATTCGAGCTTTCCCAACGATGGAGTCTAAACGCAACTTCTTGAAGTCTTTGGACTGCCTTGAGGAGCTTTTGATTTTAGAGGAAGAGTCGCGGAACTTCAATGAGGCTGCAGATATTGCGAAGCGCCTTGGAGATATTCTCCGTGAGGTTGATCTGCTGGAAAAGGCAGAAGAGTTTGCCAGTGCGTCCTTGCTCATACTTTCTCATGTGCTTTCTAGTTCTCTATGGGCATCGGGAAGCCAAGGTTGGCCTCTAAAGTCATTTCCTGGAAAACAGGAACTTTTAACTAAAGCAATGTCGTTCGCGCAGAGGGTTTCTGGAACATTTCATGCCTCAATTTGTGCTGAGGTCAAAATTTTGTCAAATGAGCAGAAGAGCTTGTCTGAATTGATGCAGTGTCACATTTCTTCTAAGCAATATGAATCTCATGTGGGTGAAATTCTATCGATTAAAAAACTTTTAGATGCGCATTTTCAGATCAAGTCAGCCAAGTACGAAAGGGAGCCAGAATTGCACAATGATCCGAGGTTATGTATAGATAGAATTTCCAAGAATCAAGTCTCTAGTGGAACCCTGGTTTATGTTTGGCACTTGTGGAAGTTACACAGTTTGGAGATCTTCGAATGTCTTGACACTCTTGAAAGACTGGAGTTCATCAAATGTGAGGGTACTGTCAGGCTCTGTTTTAGTTACTTTGGAGTGAGGTTGCGGCATGATCTAAGTGTAACCTGTCTCTTGCTGAATCCTAATGCTGCCTGGGTTAGACATGTTGATGAGAGGTTCATGCTGCGGCACAGAAATGTGGTGACACTTGATGCTCGTCATTTTGCTTCAGCCGCTCGAAAATACTGGCATCAAGAATTACTTTCTGTCGGGCTTAGAGTACTGGAGGCTCTTCATGCACTTTATAAGTGTTCTTTGGTGAACCCCTTGTCCAAGTACTACCAAAGTGTGTATCTAACTTGCATTTTCGACATAACGAAGTTTGTCGAGTCGAATTCGCTTGATATAAAGAAAGATGATACCAGGAAGCTGCAGAATTTTCTGCAGCTATCAACCAAATACTTTGAAATTGTTTTCCCGTTGACTCTCGGCAGTCTTTATCAGAAGATATGATCTCACTGAGAGAATCTGAACCTTCCAAGAATTTACTTGAAGAAATTATATCTACAAATCTCACCTCAAGATATGAACTGACATATGGGCAGATAGGACGGGTGGTAATGATAATGCTGGGATCTGGCAAGCTACAATCTGAGCTTTATGAAAGAATTACCGAAAGGATTGGTAAGGAATCATTTTGGAAGTCATTCTTTGAGAAGCTTGGTGAGATTATGGATTCAGATTCTCCAACTGATTCTGAACTAGGCAGTTCTGTAGAAGCTCTGAGTCATGAGTTTTGTAAGGCACTGGAAGAAACATATAATGCAAACTGGAGGGCAAAAGACTATATATCTCCTAATTGTTTCTTTTATCTTGTTGAGAGACTTCTAATTTTGGTGCCGCACTCTCAGGGTTTCTTTTTCACTACAAAATCTTCATTTGTTGAATATTTGTTATGCCTGCAATCAGATGCCAATCCAACTGCCGGTTTAGTTACAGAGAAGAGGTTGTGCCCCAGAAGCATTGTTGACTTTGTTTTCACCGTCATCCGGGAATGTGTTTACAACAGTAGGATTACAGCAGAATGGATTAAAACCTCTTATATTAATTGCAACTACTATTACCCGGTGCTGCTGCTGAGATTGTTTGTGATTCTGAGTTTGTTGTGTCTGAACTCAGAAGTGTCCTTCCATGTACTTTTTGAACTGCTGAGTGTACCCGCAATCAGATGCCAGCTGCCAAGAGAATTTTGTCAAGCTTTTCTGCGTCGAAAGAAGACGGATAATTCTTATGTAGCTGCAGTTGTTGAAGCATTCAAAGTTATTGGGGATCCTCTTGTGATTGTAGCCACGACTGATAATGGTCGCGAGTTTGCATGCCCTGATGCCGTTTTTCTTGACTTGAGAGCCTTCTCATGCCGAACTGGTATCTTGAAGACACTGTTTCCGAGCAGCAGTAAGGATTCATACAGTCAGCTGGCTGCCATCAAGAGAGACGTGACTGAATCAAGCAGCATAGAGTTTCCTCCTGCCGTTACAGATCAAGGTAAGAGTACCAATATGGAATCTTCAATGATGACATCTGAGACTGATGCAAATTTGAATATAGAGAAGGGGAAATGGAACCTGCTAATAAACTGGGGTCTTATTCGGGAATTATCTAACGCCACCGAGTCCCTGAAAAATAGAAACTATGAAAATTTGAAGAGCCTTCTCCGGAGAAAGAAGGTAAGGGGTGTTGGTACTCTCTTGACGCGTCTTGGCTAATACGGTTTATGTAGCTGATGGTTTTTTTACATTTTTTCTGGTCGAAGTGGACGAGAATATCAACTTATTAACTGTTGAAATGGTCCAGTTAACTGAGCAGAGGTCTAATTCTGTTGAAGATAAAATGGTGCTGTGTGATGCGACCAGCATGATTGATGAACTGAACCAGCTTTGCTCGTTGTTAGTTACAAGGTTAGTCTCTATTCCCTTGACCCCAATCAAGTTGATGTGAGGATAAGATTGATGAATCCTGGTATTCTAGGCCTAATATTGCGAATGTTTTTCGTTCTGAGTATGTTATCACTTACCATGAGAGTTAAATGCAGCAGCCCCGTGTGAAAACATTTAAGCGGCAAAACCCCTTATGGACAAGAAAAATGGCAACATGATCCGTTGATGCGCGAGGCAATGAGCTTTTATTTTAGAAGTTCAGGGGGTCTTATGCTGTTTTTAGTTTTATTTTTCTTTTTTGTTCAGGAGGTTTTTTTGTCTATTATTGTTTTCGCAGTAGGGTAAAATGCAATTAATCCTTACATCCTGGGATTGTTTCTTCTGCACTTTTCGTATACCTATGAGGGATAGGAGGAAGAGTTAAAGTCCGAAGCAACTTTACATCTTTTTATGATGTGTTTCCGATGATTATGAATTTCTTCTGGAACCTCGGGAGACAACTCTTGATACCTTTTCTCCTTATCAAATAAAGTATTACTATCTCAAGTTCTTTCCTCAAATGAAAGCCTTATTTAGTATTTGGAGCAAGTGATTGACTGCAAATTCTAACATTTTATCATGACGAAATACAATGGTAGTGAATTTGATGTTAAAGCATTATCGGAGATTGGAGAACTTTTGAAGAGATTGGAAGCAAGAAGGCCCCAACTGGACACACCATTGGTTCCATCTTCAACGCAGAATGATCCAAACGGATGTTTTGTTTCTGGAACGATGGATGAGAACACAATTTCTCACAGCAACGACAGTACTGAAGTTAGAAAAAGGGAGGATGTAGCTGCTGCTGTAAACCATCCGAAGAACCAGGCTGCTGAGTCCAGTCAGGGCAAAGGAAAGAGCAACAAGAAGAACAAGAAGACAAGAAGAGGGAGAGGAGGTCGAGGAAAGTAAGCCTGCTTTATTTCCGTAGTCCGTTTCTTGCTGAATGACCATCTATTCTTTTGTTCATGAATATAAAAACAAACTTCTTTTGCAATATTATCAAGTATCAGGTGGAACTTTGCTAGCTTCACAACTTGAATCTGATAGAAGTTGTTAGCTAGAAGCTGTGTATAATGTTGTGTTTTTTAGTCTCAGCTTATCTGAACTTACTAGCTCTTGATGCTCGTTTGCATCAGTAAACCAATTGATATTTTGACATGTATAAATCTTTAAGTGATGCTTAATAGATGGTTGTTTGTGTATTGAAATTACTTAGAGTTGTTTCTATTGTATTTTTCTTTGTATTTTCTTTATATTTATTGTCACTGAATCATCTGTTAATTAACGCATTTGTTGTCTCTGAAACTTGTTGAAATTCCAAGGAGATGGAAACTTGTTGAAATTCCAAGGAGATGGGAATGAACCGAAAAATAACTAGTGAAGTGATGAACCAAAAAAATAGGTCACTTTGTTCTAATTGATGAACCAAAAAAATAGCTGCTGGAAGTTGCAGCAGGGTCGATGGATGAGCAGAGAGTTAGAATCTGAACGGATGTTCATCGACTTTGTTCTAATTGAGTGATACGGCACAGACTCGTTCTTACTCCGGTGGAACCACCAGATGGTGTTAGACTGAATCAAAACGCAAAAGAAAAACAGGGAAGTGCAACTTTTTTGTATTTCTCCGTCTGTGTTGCTTTACTTATGCCTTTTGTTTTTGATTTTACGTAGTTCATTTATGAAATATGCATGTTGAATAGAGATTGAATCTAAATAATATGTTCTGAACTTGAATTTACAGGAAGTTTTGGGGTCGGCATGTGATGAACTTGATTAGTTTCATGCAGAAGATCAAATTTACCTGTTGATATATTGTTTGATGAATGCATTGTTTCTTGCTGATGGTGTAAAATGAAGTGATAATGAACACACAATTCATTACATAGAGTTTAATGTTGTTAGTTTTGAGTTGTGTGCTTGCTTTTGGACATTAATTAAAACCTTCATGCTAATTTTGCCTTAATTATTCCGAACCTTGGTTTGAATTACTAGTGCGCCATAAAATAGAATGCCCACTATGATTGACAGTGAACATCTAATGTTAGAGGAAGTGATGTTAATGATGGTACAAGTAGGAATTTGCTGTTGTTGAATAGAATGTGGATTTTTTGAAACAAAATTGATTTAATTTGCAGCAGCTTGAATGGAAATATTAAAGCAGCACTAATTGTAGTTAACTGATTAGTGTAATACTTTAAATATTGTAACAGGAATGATAGGCAAAATTATACTTTTGGTCTCATAGGATTGAGGGGTCAACACTTTTGATCCCGTGTTTTCTGAAGTGGCCAATTTACTCCCAAAATTGAGAATTTTCGACTCTTTTGGTTCCGTACTTCCTGAAATGACTAATTTAGTCCCAAAATTGAGAATTTTCAACTCTTTTGGTTCCGTGCTTCCTGAAATGACTAATTTAGTCCCAAAATGGAGAATTTTCGACACATTTGATCCCACTAACGGCGAGACGTTTGCCGTTAATATTTTTGACGGAAATCGTCTAATGGGAACAAAAGTGTCGAAAATTTCCAATTTTGGGACTAAATTGGTCATTTCAGGAAGCACGGGACCAAAAGTATCGAAAATTCCCAATTTTGGACTAAATTGGTCATTTTAGGAAACGCGGGACCAAAAGTGTTGACCCCCCAATCATATGGGACCAAAAGTATAATTTTACTGAGAATTTGGGTAATTAGTCGATATTTTACTATTTGCTCCAATTATTTTTTCCTTTTATATTTTTCCGGTACTGAATTAGTGTAATATAATTTGGAATTTTCAATAGCATTGTGGGGTTGCCCTATTTAATCTTATTACTCTTCTGAATCTTCTATTATGTTATTTGTTTGTCGAATCATTCGTTTGATTTTTAATGAGTTAATTATTTTTATTAATTCACAATATTTCTTTCATCGAGTATTGAAGAAATAATAGTAGATGCATTATGATTAAATAAATTAGTCCTTTGTTTGTTAGAATTAGTAATTTTTGTTTTATAAAAATATTATTTTTATGTTTATTGAGTCAACAATTTTTTTCTCTATGTAAATAAATAAATTTATATATATACATATATATATGTGTGTGTTCAATAACATAGAGATTATTTATAAATGTTTACAACCTTTTATAAGCAATAGAATTCAACATATTCAATAAAATAAGGAATAAGTAACTTTTTAAAAGAAATTACTAAAGTGCAGATTTGTTATCAAAGTAATTTCATTCTATATTAATCGTTATTTTCTAATTACAATTATGTAAATGGAATCAACTAAAAAAATGATAATTCCATTACCTTTTAATTTATTGTATATACCAATTATAGGAATGATATTCAAATGTGATTCATTTCCTATTCTTAGTTTATCCCTATATACCAATCATGTCCTAAATGTATGTGATGCATGATAGTCAATGTAATTTTTTGTTGTACTTGAAGGATAGTAACATTGCTTGGATAATCACACAAGTCGACCACTTCGAGTCTTTACTGCATCCAATTTGTGAGTATTTACGCAAGTACTATTTCTTGCACCAATGATAATGATGGATAGTACGTGATCTGGGTCGAGGTTCTCAGCGACGTAGAGTTGATCTGACAATGATCTGGTGATGACTTGATACTGATTTGGATTAGCAATGGTTGGCCTGAAATACAAAACGTTGGGCTTGTTGGGATGGCCCCAACTAAAATCCTCCGATACTTAAGCTAGTAGTGAGGTTGAAGTTATACAGTTCACATAGTTTGATCTCATATTAATAAAAGGCATACCTTGTGCAATGATACAATTGGTATTTGTAGCTGCTTATGTGCCAGAATTCATACGAGCCACATGTGATGTGTCGTTTAATAGCCATCATATGAGTTGGACATCTATGATTGATAATTCGGGTCATTGGGCACCTGACCCGCTAAAAAATACACAACCCAGTGTTTGGGCTTTCTCTCATTTTTGGAGGGCAAATCTGTCCTTTGGGGCTTATACATTATATTTTCCTTATCAATATGTATTACTAGCTTGATCAAAGATGTCTTAGTTTAGTTAAAATTGAAGTCTTTTGAATAAATTTGAGTTCATGGGTCGAGTGTCACCAAATGTGTAGGTATTTGTCTTACTTAGTTATGATATATTGATTGAATCGATATATTGTTCATGTTGGACATTGGACCGAGTTTGTGGGCCCCTGATCCAATATGCATGCATCCACATTTAATATAGAGTTTGGAGCCTCCTAACATAATGTAGGATAACTACAAAAAAATTGTTCAATAGCAACGAAAAAAATAGCAAGTAAAATTGTCGTTTCTAATTTACATTATTTAATATAAGAAATTTACTTGCTAATACATTTAGCAACAAAAATTACTTACTAATGAATTTAACAACGAATTATTTAATATATATACATTTATATATATACATATATTAAATAATGTAGCTTAGCAACGAAAATAATTAATTAGTATTGTTGTTTATAGTGTAGGATTGATGCGACTTTTCTGTATGTTATTTTTATTTGAATGAATGATTTTCAAGACCTTCATAAAAAAATAGAAAGACGACATACAAACAACTTCAAGCCCGAAAATAGAACTTAAATGCGACGTAAACGTTTCAGTGAAATCCTTTGACGGTCATGACCTTAGCTGCAACATCATCAGGCGGTGATGGTAGCATGACAAGGGATAAAAGACCACTCACGGCAGCTGCCACCGCGCCCAGCATGAATGCTGGTAAGTTACCGCCTCCAAACAATTGGTCCCATGGCCCACTACCCACAGACACCACCATCTGTGGTATGACTATTGCAAGATTCAAAACTCCAAGCGACAGACCTTGTCCTAAACCAGAATTATTGGAAAATATGGAAGCCAAAGCAAATGGGATGCTGTAAGTTACTGCTAGAGGAATGCCGAGGACGGCGAAAAGGGCCAAAGCTCCAACCTTTATACTGATGGGTGGTGACTCGATGGCACCGGAGAAGGGTCGCTCGCGCTCGGCCAACTTGGTGATCAAAACAGTCATGGCCAAACAAACTGCCAACAAAAAGTTGACCACACCCCACAATTTCTTCACACGACGAGGTCTACGCGCCAAGAACTGCACCCCAAGAGAAGCGAAGCCCAACACTATAGAATTGATCATTAGCCCCAATGCTCCCGCGCGTACTCCTTGATCGTACAACTTTGTCCCCACATTGCCTCCGTACACCTCCTTCCCCATCCAATCAGTGTCGAATAACAGGAAAGGGAACCAAGCAACCCAGTTCAGAGATGTCACCAACATCAAAATCCACATCGTCCGGGGCAAGTCCTTGAGCGCACCGAATAATTCTCCAAACACCGGAATCTTCCCCTTCTTAACTGTTGAAGGTTGTTCCGGTGCAACGGCGGTTGCAGTTTCACGAACAATGGTGAGTGCAAGTATGGTCGTAGTCAACAAAAGTGCTATGGAGATGAAAAAACAACTCTTGAGGTTCGCACAGTACAAGTCGCAAGCTTTGGTTTCGGAGAATGGGAAGACCTTGTATAGGTGGGTGTATGAACCCGCAGCATAGCCTAGAACATTACCGACCGCCATGAAAAAGGAGAACAAGGCATTTGCGGTGCTTGTTTTTCTCGCATTTCCGCCGGATAAATCAGCCAAAAATGCCCTACACGGCCCCTGCAACATGTTATTCGCAACATCTAGAATCCAAAACCCAACAACAAAAATTGTAATAGCCCTAGGCTTTGGACCCTTCCCAAGAGAATCACCCGCCGCATGTCCCAAATCAGCAGCGAAACCAATAAGAAAGACAGCCACTGCAACAAGGCCAGCACCGGCGGCGATGAATGGGCGGCGCCGTCCAAACTGGGAGGTACAATGGTCGCTGTAGTAGCCGACAATGGGCTGGACTAACAAACCAGAAATGGGGCCACACAACCAAATGAAGGCCGCCCAGGCATGGGGTATGCCCAGTAACTGCACGTACGGAGTCAAGAGGGCGAGCTGTATGGCCCAACCGAATTGCACTCCCGCGGCTATCGCCGCCACGAGGATGATCTTCCGCATGGGCTCCACCGGTGGCGGCGGATGCTGTAGTTGGAAGGATGACGGGTCATTGTTTTTTACTTCACCCCCAACCTCCATTAAGCTGACTGGATAAGATTTTTTTGACTCCACCTTCTCTTTGTATCTCTGTTTATGTATATGTATATATATGCAGAGGGGTATCGGATAGTTGGAGTAGTACTGAAATGGGAATGGAACAGGGTGGTATTTATAATGGTTTTGGTGGGGAAGGAAAGGGGGTGGGATGAGGGGGTAGGGAGGTGGGATAGGGGTAGGCGTGGTGGGGTGGCCTTATCCATATGGGATTTTAAGGAAAAAGTAAAAGAAGAAACAGTTGAAAATTGTTATAAATTTAAGCTAAGTTATTGCTTAATAATTTTTTACTAAGAAACTTATTTGCATAATTAATGTACCTAAGAAGTAATTTGCAATAATCACTTGATTTTCAAAAATTTGCATTGTACAATATCTAATCAATCAACACAATCAATTGGTTTAAGAACATATATTTCACTCTTCTCTACTTGGACTAATTATTTAAGTTTATATAAAATAATAAAACATATAAATATTTATTAATTTAGTTTTATTTTTTTATTTAAAATTAATTTAATATCTTAGCCGGTGCCAAAAATATTTCGTTTGCCTTTCATACCTTTTATTATCAATTATCTTAGTTTATGAGTTCATGAACATGTGATTCACGTGTTAATCATAATCTTTTTTTCTTTAGTTTTTTTACCTATTTTTCAAACCATAATATATGTATTCCAAGTCCACATTACACAGAAAAGGAGAAGATTACATGTTATCTTTTCGTTTCTTTTTAGTATTTTTCATTATCAATTATTTATTCATTATTTAAATTATGTAATTACATGTTAAGCATAATCTGTTAAGTTCAATTTAATTTATTTTCATGCTCAGTTATTTTATTAATATTCTTTTACAAAAATATTGACTTTTGCATATATTTCTTAGCGTTGAGTTTTTCTTTTTGTTTTTTTGTTACCAATTCTTTCATTTCTTGATTTCATAAGTTATACAACATATATAGAATTGGGATTCAAAATAATTATATCGAAAGCAAACTCTATATATTTTTATTTATTTATGTTTACTCCCATGCTTTTTTATTTGCATATACTTCTTTTCAGTAAGTATTCGTACTTTTGTTGATTTTTTGATTTTATATGGTCAATTATTTTATTTATTGAGTTCATGAATTATGTGATATATATACATTAATTTTGGTTTTTGTTCCTAATGAGCAAGGTCTTTTTATTCTATTTTATGAATTCTAGCAGTTTCTTTCACTTGCGAGCATATAAACAATTATAAATTCAATCTTATTTGTAGACCTAATATTTTTTATACTCTAAACCAATTACATAATTTTATCTCATATTAATATCTCATCACAATTACTTTGATTGTTTTTATTAATAGTTTCCACAAAGAGATTAAATTTTACATATACTTTTTATTGGAGAGTATTCATACTCCATTATATTTATTGAGTTCATGAATTATGTGCAGTATACATTAATTTTTTTTTTTTTTTTCTTATGATCAACGTTTTTCTTTATAAGTTTTTTTTATTGAAAAATTATTAATTTTATCTCTTTAAATTATCTTTGTCATTTATTTTCTAAATTCATCATGTAATTATCTGAAGCAATACTTAAGCTTCTTACTTTTGTTCAAATAATGGAGATGGTTTTCATGTAATTTATATAAATAAAACATAGTTTTATTTGATCTATATCTTTCTCCATATATATCTTCTTGTAATTGTAAATTTTTATGAATTTTATTGATGTTGATGCATTGTAATTATTTTTTTAAAAAAAGTAGTTATTAAATATTTTTCTTTTGATTGAATTTCACATAATTAAAATTTTAATAGAATATAATTTTAATTATTATTCAATTAAGTCCGTACATAGCACGCGTCACACGCTAGTATATTATATTTAAAGTGGGTCTTTTGACCCAAATTCTTCAATTTTGATCAAAGGGTGAATTCTTAGAATTTTGCTATTTTTTTAATTATATAGAAAAAAAGCTAATTGGTTGGTTTAATTTTAGCAAGAATTAATTTCTTTTAAAAAATCAATTAATAACAAATTAAATCCCTAGAATTTTACATGAGAAAATCTAATTGATTGGTATAATTTTAGCAGGAATTCTAATTTTTTCTTTTTTAAAAAGTTTATTACCAAACGAAATCCCTGATATTTCGCAAATTTTGTTAGAAAATCGAATTGATTGGTTTAAGTTTAACAGAAATGTTAATTTCCTTAGTTAAAAAATTTTAAGTTAAATTCTAAAATTTTGCATGAAACAAGAAAACTCTCATGAGGATATTTAATTTTAGCAGGAATGTTAATTTTCTTAGTTAAAAAGAAGTTCAAATTAAATTCTGAAAAACAAGCAATAATTAACAAAATATGTTGAAAATTCCATATTGCAGTAAAGGCAACCCATTGTCCATCATTCTTTTGGTTTTACTCAAGCTAAGCTTTTTTAATTGATGAATGAAGGTTGTCTTTTGGGATGCATGTTAGTTAACAATATCATTAGTGATATGCACTAGAAAAAAAGTTAATATTAGCTACATTTTTTATGACTATGGCTAAAAATCGTGGTAAATAACTATTATTAATTACGGTTAAATAAAAATCGATGCAAAAACTAGCTTTCCAACCATGAAAAACTTATTTGCCACGGCTAAAAGCCGTGGTAAAAACATCCGTCATGGCTTTTAGCCATGACAAATGTTTTAGCCACCCTCGCAAAAATTATAGTCGACAATCGTTGTGTGGCCGTGATCAATGACTATTCGCCCTTGATATTCTACGGCTAATTGCCATGGTTAACTGTCACATTTTTTGTAGTGATGTATACTTTTTGTAATATAATAGGAAATTAATTTTGTATATGAAAAACATGTTCTTATATTTTTTTTTTCTTTTTAAGTCTTTTTAGGCTTCACCTTTTTATTATTAGGATATTCATTTTTATATGTTATTTTCCTCTTTTCTGATATCATGCTGTATTCATGAATTAAGGTTTTGGAGTAATTTATCATAGTGATCAATTGTTTTTGTTGACAATGTGTTCTTTTTACTCACTCAAATTATTCATTTGTCCAAAGACGTCTTTTTTCTTCTTTTTATGTTTGATCTTTTTATTACATGGCATGCATGAGATATTTATTTTATTTTATTTCCTAAATAAATAAAATTTGAGAATTACAGATCTCATGTTCACTTTCTTAATTTTTGTTTTTGATTGATCTAGATATTAAGGAGATTAATTAATTACATGATTAAAATAGATTTTACTTTTGTAGTGCATTCCCTTTTTCATCATTAACTAATGTTATTGATTCAAAATACTTACGATACATTCTGTATTTCTTATTTTCAAATAAAAGAAACTAAATTATGTGAGAATTTGGGCAAAATTATACTTTTGGTCTCATAGGATTGAGGGGTCAACATTTTTGATCCTATACTTCCTGAAATGACCAATTTACTCTCGAAATTGAGAATTTTCGACTCTTTTGGTCCTGCGTTTCCTGAAATGACCAATTTAGTCCCAAAATTGAGAATTTTCGACACATTTGGTCCCACTAACGACGAGACGTTTGCCGTTAGCATTTTTTACGGAAATCGTCTAATGGGAACAAAAGTGTCGAAAATTCCCAATTTTGAGACTAAATTAGTCATTTCCAGAAGCGCGGGACCAAAAGTGTCGAAAATTCTCAATTTTGGACTAAATTGGTCACTTCAGGAAGCGCGGGACCAAAAGTGTTGACCTCCCAATCCTATGGATGTATGGTTGCTATTTATGTGTTACAAAAGGGGTTTAATGTAATTTGCCTCCTTGTGATATTACAAATGAGCAAAATACCCATCCTATGAAAAAAATAGCAATTTACCTCCATGCGTTATTTAAAATGGAGCAATTTACCTCCCTAGACAAGGAGGTAAATTGCTCCATTTTTAAAAAACACGGAAAGGTAAATTGATTCATTTTAGAAAACATACTATTATTTTATTTTTTATAGGGGATAATTTGCACATTTACAATATCACAGGAGGTTGCCTGCATTTTTCCTGTTGCAAAAGTGTTACTGCCTGTTGCATTATTGCAAGTGAAGTATTTTTTTTTTTTTTTCACTTTTATAGGAAGGTTAATGATTTTGTGGGATAAAACATTGATTTGTAAAAGGGGTAAGTACTCCTTATTTTTGACTTTCGTAGATAGATTTACTATTTTTTTTTTTTTAAATAGGAATTTTGCGTTGAAAAGGGAGTAAGTACTTTTGTTTACTATTCTTAAAATTATACAATTGTTTTTTTTTTTTTTATAATCAATAAATTCCTGAGGTGGTGTTTGTTTGAAAAAAAAAAGAGGGAGACATTACCCACCTATTCTCTAATTGCAACTCCTGTCCACTGTATAACTAGAATTTTAAATAATAATTTTGCATCCATAATTTTCTTCTTAGCATTACATCATATTAGAAACTACGAAGTGCAGCAACATCACCTAATACATAGTTACTGGTCTGGGTGTCAAATGGGTAGGTTGTTTAATGGTTCAAAACGGGTTAGTCATATGTTTTGGCAAATATGTTTTTTATTAAAAATGTGAAAAAAACTTATAAAATATGAAAGTACAATAGAACCTCTATGAATTAATACTCCATAAATTAATAACTTCTCTATAATAATAATTTTTTTCGATTCCCTCTTGGCCTAAAGTCAAAATTAATAATTTCGATAAATTAATAAGATAATAATTTTTCGAATACAATTTTTCGAAAGATCCTTATACAAATTTATAGTCCCTTCAATATTATAAATTAATAATTCTATAAAATTATAAATATAACTAGGACAACTTAGTAAAATATGATTCTATTGTTGTTTGCTTCTTCTTAAAATTTAAATCTAGTTGTATTCATCTCTAACTTTCCTTACTATATCCAAAAGCTCCAGTGTTACGTTTTCATACTGCAAGAAAAATTCGCGAAGTCTTGTTGCCACTATGAGAGCTTCTTTTCCCGTAATTGGTTGCAAATCTTTTTTAGTGCATGTTGGTTGATCTCTCTTATATTCATATAGTGCTTTACGTATTTGAATTGTCATGGTTGATTTTTGGCCACCTTTTAAATGTGAAACCATGGTTGGTTGGTTGGTTTTGATGGATTGACTAATTAGGAATGTGTGATGTTGTTTATATAATAGTTGATTTTCTTACCATACGTGAACTTGCATTAAGTTTTAATTAGTACTATGTACTAAAATAAACTTTTTCTAGGAGGATGTATTATATTTAGTTATTCACATTGTATATAAACATAATTCAATTAGTCAATATGATGTTTATGTATTATTCATGAAGAATCATGTAGGTTCATTGAATCGAAAAAAATCTCTTTAAATTAATAAATTATTAATTTATCGATTAATTAATACCTCTTTAAATTAATAAAATTACATAGTCTCGATATTATTAACTTATAGAGGTTTTACTGTAGTTAGTAATATGTAGTCAACTTGATCAACAATAAAGTTAATTAATCAAATCATGATTGAACTCATTTAAGACTCATTACTAACTCACTTAAAACTTATCATCAACCCATATAGAACCCATAATGCAATAAATTGTAATTAAACCCAACTCATGTTGAACTCATGATTATACTAATATTTTTAGTTAAATTACTTTTGATTGATTAATTAAAAATTAAACATGAAAAACTCATTTAGGACCGTTTAAAACCCATATAGGAACCTCCCACTGAGCAAGATGAATCTGGTTACAGCCACATATATAGGGAATAAGATTGGCATCTTTATAAATTGCGGTGCTATTTGTTTTATTATAAGTCAATAACTACGAAAATTCCATGAATATCCAATCTATAAATATATCATAGAGTTTTATGAAAATTTCAATATTGTGTAATGATTTAAAAACTTTATTTGTGAAGAATATAATGATACAATTGAAACTCAATCCACAATTAACATGTCACTGTGCTATTTTTTAAAATTTTACTTTTAAACATTATTTTTTAATATTTATTTGCTAATTTATCAACCTATTGTGTATCTTACGTAATATATTATGCAACACTATATCTTTTATTTTTTATTTTTTATTTTTTTATCAATATCTTTTATTTTTTTATTTTTTTCAATTGATTCATGATGTTATACTATAATGATTAGTTATTTTTAATAAAAAATTGATATAAACTGACTAAACCCCAATAAAGTATCAACATAGTTCTATTTGTCTCATGAAGGCCTTTAATTATGTAACTGTATTTACTACTCTATGTGTTATTTATATTAAATTTTAATGTGACATAGTAAATTATTTTTTTCTTAAAATAATTAAGATGTTTTCTAGCAATGTAAATGCGTAGAAATATTATCTACATATTTATTTTTTTAGTTGGATATATTGTTCATTCTCTAAACAGTATAGAGCAATTAGGATTTTAGGACTACTAAATAGTTTTTTTAATAGAATTTTCTTTATAATTATTTGTTATTTACTAAATAAAGGAGTATTTATGTAAGGTTTTAAATTAGAATAGTATTTTATATATTACTCATGTATTATTTTTTTCATTTTTTATTGTGCCATAATAAATTATTCTTTTTTAAAATAATTAAAGGTTCTTCTAGCAATTGCATTGGAATATTATTTTCACATATTCATACAAATTCTTTTTGGTATATAGTTTGCATTTTGAGGCATAAAACATATTTATTACATTTGAGTTAATTGCATCAGAAAATATACATTTCATATTTCAAGAATATATATTACACAAATATATTTGCGTATGTATATAGAGAAAAAAGCTTCTACACGAAAGTAAATTTAGGCCCCGTATAGAGGCAAGACATACATGAGTTCGCCTTTGTTACATGGGCGAATTTTGCTAAATTCGCTCTTGTAATATAGGCAAATTACAGAGGTGAAATCTACCTCAGTTACAGGCGCGAAGTCGCCTTTGTACAGAGGCAAAAATCCGCCCCTGTATAGGCGGAATTTTGCAGGCGGAATACAGAGGCGAGTCTGTACATCGTCAGGCGATCTACACTACATATGTGAAATCCTTCCAGCGAAATATAGTAACATTGGCCAAATTATTCTAAAAAATTCTTGAACTTTTATCAAATTTTTCTGTCAAAAATTAATATAAGAGAAGAAATAAATACCTGTTGATTGACAAGAGTGATGACAATGATTGTTTATTGATGAAAGTAAAAACATATGATAGGAAGAGGATATGAGGAAGAAAGAAGCACTGTTGAGTTGAGAAAGAAAGAAGAAAGACTAGAAAGTTTTGGTGGTTTTCAAATATATCTTTTCCTATTTTTTTTATAAAATTAATTATATATTTTTTATTAAAAATTATTTATTTAATTCAAGATGAGATTTTGGAATTGACATGTTGAGAATTTTTTTCATACTTTGAAAAATACTTAAAAAAAAAAAAATGAGACATCAAAATATAAAATTTAATCGCATAAAAAAATAAATTTCCCACATAAATAGTTTTACAAAAATAAGAGAAAATACTAAACAAAAGAGAATATTAATTTTGCACTACAATAAAATGCGGGATTTGAAACGGTTTTTTTGTAATGGTCCCATGGTCGTTCCAATATCAACGGTCCTGGTAACAAACATGGAACGGAAGTAGTTTTTTGACGTCACAATTTTAGATGAAAGGAATTTGTATTGTGGACGTAGGAAGCACCGTTACAATGACCGCAACAAAATGATGGTGTGTGAAAAGCCGTTACAAAAGTAAAGCCGTTACAAGTTGTACCGGCCTTTGGAATCGCTTGTTAAGCTTGTAACGGCTGACCGCCTTCGTGAGATCATCCGTTACAATAGCCGGTACAATATACCAAGCCGCTACAATTTTGGGACGGTCTTTTAAACGGTCTATTTATTTTGTTGCGGTTGGTTGAAATGTACCCAGTTGTTGCAAATATTGTACTAAAAAATCGTTAGAAATGCTAACTAACAAAGACTGATATAAAAACAATTACAATTGCAACGACTTTGGTATTGAGGAATGATACGTTACAACGACCAATATTCTATGTATCTACTGGCTATATTTCAACGATCATATTTCAACGGATAGTTTTTTGCTACAAAAGCCGTTACAAAAGTTGGTACATATTCTCCTGTATATTATGTTGCATGTTGTCTTCAATTTATTTCATTTGTTCTAGTCTTGATTAACCACACACACTCTCAATCTCTCTCGACCACAATTCGTGCACATACACTTGTTCAGTTACCGTTGATCTATTGAGTTGTTTTGACCAAGTAACAACTTGAACCCTTTTTTTAAAAGTAAATTCCGTTTAATTATTTTATAGGTTGACAATATATATATATATGTTATTCTAAATGTATGTATATGTATGTCTATGTATATGTAGTTCTCATCATGTTAAGGCAATTGAGAAGATGGATGTATGAAAAGAACTTCCCGAATAGGGCGGGTCTTACACCGGAGTTTGAGGATGGTGTTTAAAACTTTCATAGAGTGGGCTCAGTCTCAGCGTCAATATATGGATAGAGATAAGATTAGGTGCCCGCGTGTGAAGTGCAAAACGGAAGGTTCAAAACACCTGACGAGGACAATTTCGACTTATATAGGCATGGGTTTATTCCCGAATATTATAATTGAAATTGTCACAACGAGGAGAGGGTGTAGGAGTACTTTGATGCTGTGACCGCCCCTCCAGCGCAAGAAGAGAAAACCCCAACTACTTAGGAGAAGGGTAGTTCGTATTAGGGTGATCAACAACAGATGAATTGGGTGCAGAGGATGGTTTATAATGCAACTGGGCCAGGTTATTTTTCTTCTTACCACGAGGGTGTGCCTGATGATGATACGAGGTCATGTCCTACTGATGCCAGTACTAGTTTATGGTATGGTGGTGGGCCATATGATTATGTGTTAGGGTTGTTAGACCATTTTTTTGATGTAGTGCGCGCTGCCGACCAACCGTTGTGGAGCGGTTATACCCAATCTCAGTTGGGGGCGGTTGCTAGTTTGGTGAATATCAAGGTCGTGGGCAATTTATAAGAGTGCACATATGATCAAATGTGCCAGTGGGCAGATCATATAATGCCCTGCGATCATACTTTCCCCCTGATCACTATAGTACGAAAAAATTGATTAGAGACTTGGGTTTACCTATTGAGAAGATTGATGCGTGTAAAAAGGGTTGCATGTTTTACTGGAAGGACGACATTGATATGAAATACTATAAGTTTTGTGGAGAGGCTAGGTACAAGGCGACTAGGCAGCGAGACCCCCGCCGCCAGAAGTCCCCGTATGTCGTTCTTAGGTACCTGTCGCTTACTCCCCGACTGCAAAGGTTGTATGCTTCAACAACGACTGATGAGCACATGATGTGGCACCACACATCAGACGGATGAGGGCTCCATGTCTCATTCGTCCGATACAGAGGCTTGGAGGCATTTCGATCAGACATATCCCTAATTTGCATGGAGCCCCGTAATGTTAAGCTGGGGCTGTACACAGACGGGTTTGCATCGCACGAGCAATATGCTAAAACTTACCATGTTGGCCCGTTATACTCACACCGTACAATCTCTTGCCTGGAATGTGCATGAAGTCTGAGCATATGTTCCTCACGATGGTGATCCCTGGCCGGTCAAATACGAAGCGTCTGATAGATGTGTATCTGGAGCCGTTGATCGAGGAGCTTTTGCAATTGTGGCATGTGGGCATACGGACGCACGACAATGCCACCAACAAAGTGATGTGCGCGTCATTGATGTGGACCGTGAACGACCTACCTGCTTATGGGATGGCATCTGGATGGAGTATCGCTGATATTATGGGGTGTCCAGTTTGTATGGATGACACATGGGCATTCCATCTGCAGCACGGTAGGAAGGCGTGCTACTTTGACTGCCACAGACAGTTTCTCCCCACGGACCATCCTTACTGCAGGAATAAGAAAGCCTTCACTAGAAATCGAGTGGAAAGGAAGGTTGCACACCCGCGGCTGATTGGAGAGCAGATTCGTAATTAGATAGCAGACTTCAATCTTGCTGTCGAAGAACCTATGACACTCCCACCATGATATGGTACCATCCACAAGTGGACGAAGAAAAGCATATTTTGAGATCTTCCATACTGGTCAACGTTTCTAATACGGCACAACCTTGATGTCATGCACATTGAGAAAAATGTGTTTGACAACATATTCAACACCGTGATGGATATAAAGGGAAAAGCAAAGACAATCATAATGCATGCAAAGACTTGAAAACTATATGCAATCGGCCAGAGTGAGTTGGACGAATGAAGACCGAACGTGATGCCTACAGCGGTGTATGCTAGGACGAAGGAGCAGAAGAGGAGGATATATGATTGGATTCGTTGTCTGAGGTTTCCTGATGGTTATGCATCTAACATTGCCCGTTGTGTCAATTTCACGGAGTTAAAGATGCACGGCATGAAGAGCCACGACTGTCACATATTTATGGAGAAGTTGATCCCAATTGCCTTACATGAGATGCTTCCTGAGCATGTGTGGAACGCATTAATGGAGGTGAGTTTGCTATTCCAGCACATATGCTCGACTATGCTTGATGTCACCAAATTACAGGAATTGGAAGACAACGTAGCCGTGATCATGTGCAACCTTGAGAAAATCTTTTCGCCAGCTTTCTTCGGCTTAATGGAGCACCTCATTGTTCACCTGCCATACGAGGCTCATGTGGGAGGGCCAGTGCAGTATAGGTGGATGTACTCATTTGAGAGGTAATTAAGGCTACTCTTGATTATTTTCTGTAAATCTATTTAATTTGTTTTCTTTTTTTGTCGTCCATATGTTAATAAATATTCGTATGAATAGATTCCTTCACGGTTTGAAGAAGGTGAAGAACAAAGCACACGTTGAGGCGTCAATTGTGGAGGTATACATTGTGGAGGAAATTGGGCTATTCACTTCCCATTACTTTGAGCCACACGTTCTTTGCAAATGAAGCAGACCCACCAGAAACGACGATTTGACGACCAACGATGATAGCATCCAATGGTCTATTTCCAATTACCCTAGCCGAACTAGTGGTGCCTCAAAGAAGAGATGACTAAGTGGTCCAGAACGGCATATAATCGAGATATATGTGTTGTGCAATTGTGAAATAGTCACGTCATATTATGAGTAAGTATATGCATATATATGGGTAAATCTTGGTTGTGAGCGTGCATTTTCATTAATATGTATTTGCAATTAGGGAATTCTTGAACAAACTATATAAGCGCGGCCACCATTCCGGATATCCAATCATTGATCAACTGGTAGCAATTGATTTCATGGATTGGTTCAAACATCATGTAAGTTGATGAATTTTTTCGTATGGGTTGATTTGGTTCCAATGTCCTGTAATTAATTTGTACCCATACGAACTGAATTTGCAGGTTTATCCCGAATTGAACGACATAAATCAGGAGCTCCTTAAGTATCACTATTGGGGTCTATGCGGTAAGGTGACAACATTCGCGTGTTATTCTGTGAATGGTTTCAACTTCCAAACGGAACGTCACAACGTGGGTAAGTCAACAATGAACTGTGGGGTGTGTGTGAAGAGCTTATTGTACACAAACACGGACAATGACTTCTATGGAATACTCAAAGAGATAATTTAGTTGGCATACCCACTTATTCCGAACTTGCATGTCGTGTTGTTCAAGTGTTGTTGGGCTGATCCGATTAGAGGCATGAAGGTATACCCTTGGTATCACCTTGTTGGTGTTAATTTCAAAAAGTTGTACCAGAAAGATGAACCATTTATACTGGCACAACAAGCAGTACAAGTTTACTATACAGAGTTCCCGAGCATGAAAAGAGATAAAGCGGACTGAATGGCCATTTGCAAAACCAAGGCTCGAAGAGTAATTGACGAGTCTCGATAGACCAATATCGCGTATCAACCAGATGAAGACATACAGGTTCCTGAAGTTGCTTCGGACAATGAAACGTACGACCTACATGATCCTGCTGGTATACAACTTTTTGTTGATCTTCCGGTAGCACGCCGACAGAGAGCAGGAACTTCTCGAATGGTCCAAGATGAAGACAAAGAAGACGAGAATGACGAAGATAGTTTTGAGGACTATGAAACTGATGAAGACGAGGCACCTGGTTTCAAGTATTTGGTAATGAACTTTTTAATATTATTTTATTTTGTGAATATTTAATATTTTTTTAGAAAAAATTAATATTTGGAACGGCCTTCAATAAGAGAGTTGATACAAAAATCGTTCCAAACCAGTAAAAAAATAAGGTGCCTCATTTTCCCGCCAATTAAAAATTTTAGAGGGAAATTAAAAAACTTGTAACGGCCGGCAAATAAAGCCGTTTCAAATAAATTATTTAGCCGGAAAAGCCAAAAATATGGAGGGAGATCTAAAATTTTTATGAATATTACTGTATATATTGCAAAGACCGTTACAAATAGAAATAACTGTTTATTCGTAAAGCCGTTACAATTAGTGTGTATATATCAAAAAATATTCCCGGTGTGATATCTTATAATCTGTGCACTCGATTCATACCAAACTTGAATATATTTAAAAATTTGGTCTTTTGATCACATCTGACGGTCCGATTTCAAATCAAACGGCATGTTTCAATGATGCACCAGATTCACAAGCTACTATAATGTACCGGATACGATATCTCGACATCCATAAACAAAATTAGTAAAAAACTTCATCAAGTGTATTCTTTTATCAGTTTGATCATATCTAACGATTGGGTCTTTTATTTGACGGTCTGATTAAGCGATGCAGTACAACAATATATAATCAAAGTTACATCAACGAATTACTAACAATTATGCATATACAAATATATTTCATTATGTGACCATATATCAATTTGCATTCAAAATGTATTGTGATTTCAATTGTGTTATTCACATATTCTCTAACTTTATCTAACATTAATAATTCCAAAAATGGGTTTTTATGAATTTTTAATGATTATTTTTTGCAAAATAAATTTTATTTTGTAGCGTCTTTTGTAACAACTTTTTCACTACATAGGCAAAAAAACATCGTATTTTTTTACAGCAAACCTTGTACCTCACTTTGTAACGGCTATATAAACAGAGCCTGATTGTGTGTGAGTACAAACAATGTCGTTTCAATATTTGTAACGGCTTCAATAACGGTTTCCGGCCATTCCTAAAAATATTTTGTAATGGAAAGGAAATTATTTATAGGAGGGAAAGATTTTCCTTCCCTCATAGTTGTTGTGAGATTTTTTATTTTTTTATTTTTTGATCAAAATATACTAATTAATTGTGAAGAAATAATTTTTCTTTTGTAATAAAACTTTAATTCGTTGTAAAAAATGGATGCAATTACAAGGAAATAAAAATTTGTCACATTATGTGATACTTAATATGAGGATAAATAATTTCGTCACAATATATGATATTTAATGTGATGACATATAATTTCATCACAATAATAATATGAAATATTGAAAACAAAATAATTTTATTCCTTTATTTATGTATTGTGAGGATTTTTTTTTTTTATCATATTTACATCAAATTTATTTGTGATGAATTAAATATTTATTGTGATAAAAAGATAATTTCCTCACAATTTGATCCACGCTTTTGTGAGGCAATTAGAACTTCTCATAATATGAAATGCCTAATGTGAGGAAAAAAGATTTCCTCGTATTAACCTTTCTTATGTGACAATATTTAATTTCCTCATGTAAAATTGATCACAGAAAAAGACATTTTTTTGTAGTGACGTCGGTTGGTCCCTCCACTTTTTCAACTAAGCAGCATGACGTGGCTATTTTAGCCATATCGAGAAGTATTTTTATTTTATAAATTTACTTCAGCCACCACGTGTAAAATATTAATCAATAGCAGAAAAAGTCCCAATTTTAATCCATAACGTGAGAGGCATGTGCCACTTTTCCTACAACTTTGGAAAAATTCAGTGCCCCGAAGGACCAAATTCACAAAAATTGAAAAGATACATCAATTATAGTTCATGGTTTAAAATTAGTAGTTCAAAGATTTTATTTTTTTATTAAGTTAATTCAAGATATAAACAAATATAATTGTATTGCATTAATATTATTGAAAAATTTTAAGTATTAGAAAATAATCATATCAAATAAAAAGTTTTATTATATTTTTATTTAATAAATTGGATTATTTGATCAATATGGATTAATAATTCAAATTTAAGTAATCATGAATTAAAATTACAATAAAAGAATTATAATAATGGACATATAGCTAGTTAGATTGGATAAGCAATGTAAAAAATATTATAGGTTATCTCAATAAAATAAAAAACATCACAACATCTTAACCTGTCAATGGGTGGGTATTACCCTATCCAGACTCGAACCCAATAAATACTCATTGTTATTATTTATAGACCCTATCCAGATTCTACCCGTGCAATACCCATTAGGTCTTACCCATGGTATACCCACAAAAATTGGGTCCAATCTGGGTCTTACCCATTGGGTCTTACCTATGGTAAAATGAATGACGTATTATACATATGGTTTGTAATGATATCACCAAAATATATTACCAAATTAATTTAATAAAAATATTTCATAACTTCCAATCGATAAAATAAATTAATTTTTTTTTAACTTTTTAACATGTACAAATTGAACATCGTTGAAATATAAACAATGATCTTGACTTTTCTCAAATATTAGACCGTCATTAGTTAATTACACAATCTACATACATTCAAAATATCAACAGAGATTGAAGAACGGTAGGAAAGAAAATAAGTATGAAAATCATATTTTTAACTTTGAAATATTTTTTTTATTGATTTGAAAATACATGCAACTTTAATTTCATGAGTTTTTTGCAATTCAAATTCAAACAAATCTTATCAGTTTTATATGTTAGTCGAACTTAACTAATTTTAGATGACAAGTACATCGAGCCAACTGATGTATAAAAAATTTACAAATTCAATGAATTTTTAGATGGTACCCGTTCAATAATCATACCCACGGGTATTTAAGGTCTTGGCCCTATCCATACTCAGAGTACTTATTTCAATGTATATGGGTCCGGGCGTGGATCTAATAATTTGGGTCCAAATCTAGGTATTAGTTATTGTAGTGGATCTGAGTTTCGATATTACCCGTCCATTGACAGGTCTATTAAATCTTAAATGCATGTTATTCTCCTCTAAGTGTTAATGATAAATTTAAATTTACTAATATTCTTTTGTAAAGAATTATAAAGATACATGATTATACCTGAAAAGGTAGAAAATTTATTAGTGGGTCATCAAATTATTCTAAAAAGAAAGTTATAAATGCCAAATAAATATATTTGAATGTAGTGTACATAACATCAGTGTACATAACTGAAAGTACAACACTTGATATTGAAAAACTAACATAAGTTTATATGTGTTGAGTACATAAATGTTTACATCATAATTATACTTCTAAAAAAATTATGTAATTCAATCATGTATCAAGAGGATAAAAACATCTCAGTAAAATAATGTGTCAAATTAAAGAATAAAAATATTTGTATCAACATCTATGAAACATAATGTAATCTTGATGAGGTAAGAAGGCCTCCAAACAGAAAAAAGCCCAGTAAGCCAGGCCACTTCGGCCGCCCTGAGACCATTGACCCCTACAGGATAGAAAGACCATCCCAGGAGCTGGACCAGACGCAATTGGCCCAAAACAAGGCATGGGACCGTCGACCCACAATGAATGAGAAGGCCTTCACAGGACAAAGAGCCCATTCGGAGGCTGGCCCAAGCCTGGGAGCCTCCATGACCTGCTCATGTCGCGGACATATCACTTCCAAAGGGCCACAGCTGACACCTATCTAGGACTCCCACACGTCAGCTTGGATTGAAGATTCACCAGCGGCCAGAAGGGACACCCAGGGATCTAGGAGGTTCTGAAGGGAGCTTCCGTCTAACCAACTCAAGGAGAAGGCGGGATAAGCTCTATCCAGTGGAAGATCCCCCCTATTCTCGGGGATAAGTTTCATCCCTTGGGGAAGACATCCATGCTAGTCGAAACAAACTACATGAGAAGAAGGGAACTGGGTTGTGTAGAGGGATAATTGTCTTCCGTGTCCAATGGAAGTTAGACTCCCAATGACGGCTGGAGGAGGCAGCTATAGATACATTTTCCCACCTCATTATAGGGGGTAACCTCATCTTTACATTGGCACACAAGAAAACCTTGGCACACAATCATACTTACTGTTGGGTTGAGATCCACCACTAGAAACACAAAAATAACCCTAATTACTATTACAAACCGAGATCAACAAATGACATACAAATTACAACTGGAAACTATTGATTACACCAGAAATTCATACAAGAATATCTAAGGCTCAGGGAGCCAAGATCCGGGGGAACTCACGGCTACCCACAAAGCCGGCTCCCACCACCGGTTACTCAACCACCACAAAGGTCCTCATCCACTAAGGACCAAAATACCACAACTGTCACAAAGAGCATTTTGGATTCAGAAGAGGCGAGGAAGAGGAAGAGAAAGAGAATATGCTCACTTGTGTTGTATCATACAGAAAAGGAGAGGGCCCTTTTATACGACACGATGGTGAGTAAACAGAGGTAGAAGAAGGCGGTGATCCATGGTTTCAATGCCATAGGAAAGGGGAGGAAGGGGGTGGAACCCAAAGGGCCATTATCAGAAAAAGAAGGGAGAGAGTGAGAAGTTGGCGGCGGAAGAAAGGTAGGGGAAAGGAACAAACTTGAGGAGTGCCCCTTAGTGCAGACCTATTTAAATCGAGGAATGGGCCAAATCGGGTTATGGGCTGGAATGGAGCAAGGGAGATGGGCCTTGACAGATTGGGCCAGTGAGTGGTGAGTGAGTCTTCCATGGTGGTGGGACTTGGGCCCCTGAGCTGGGCCTACCCAAATGGGTCATGGGCCAATTAATTCCAACACACTCTACCTTGGACCAGGACCCATGAGGGAGACTGATACCAAGGGCGGATCTTGGCTATCATCATAGCCATTTATTCTGGGGTACCTGCAAAACAGAAAGAGAGGCTGACAAGAAACAGTTTATCTTAAATTTAAGATATTAAGACAGTTGGTGAATTTTTCAACAGACAAGCATTTAGTACCCATATCAGCTGGGTTAGACTCAGACTCAATTTTATCAAGATGTATGAGTTCCTTACCAACTATATCTCTAATGAAATTATACCTGACGTCTATGTGTTTAGTCCTATCATGGAACATAAGATTTTTACAGAGTTGTATCGCAGATTGACTATAAGAGAAAACAGTGACCTTTTGGTTTAAGAAGCCTATTTCTTTGATGAGACTTCTAACCATAAAGCCTCTTTAAATGCTTCTGTAGTAGCAATATATTATGCTTTTGTAGTGATAAGGAAACTATTTTTTGAAGTTGAGATTTCCAACTAATGCAAGAGCATAAGGTAAAAACGTATGATGTAGTGGATTTTCGACTGTCTTTGTCATTAGCATAGTTAGAATCAACATACCCAACAAGATTGACCCCATCAGGACATTTAGTAAACCTGATTCCATTATTTACTGAGCCTTTTAAATATCTTAACAACCATTTTAGGGCCTCCTAGTGGGGAAGACCTGCATTAGACATGTATCTACTAAGGCAGCTATATCAAGTCTAGAACAAACCATTAGAAACATAATTGAGCCAATCGCATTTGAATAGGGAACCTTTTTCATTTTCTCCCTATCTTTTTCAGATTTGGGGCATTGGTCCTTACTCAGTTGAAAATGAGAAGATAAAGGGACAGAAGACGCTTTTGACTCTAGCATGGAAAATTTTTCTAACATAGAAAGAATATAAGAGCTTTGATTTAAAAAGTAATTCTTTCTATCTCTCTCAATGGTCATGCCTAGGATTCTCTTGGCATCCCACTAAATCTTTCATGTCAAAGTTTTTGCTAAGATTTCTTTGAAGACTTTTAACATGCACTAAACTAGGACTGGCAATAAGCATATCATCCACATACAGAACAAGAAATACAGGAGTATTTCCATCATATTTAAAATACAAGCATTGATCATAATTGCTCCTAGTGTATCCTAGAGAATGCATGAACGTATCAAATTTCTTATTCCACTGTCTTGGTGACTATTTTAACCCATACAAAAATTTCTTTAAAAGACATACATGATCAGGCTTGGTTTTACCAATGAATCTAGTAGGTTGCTGCATGTAAATGCTTTCTTCCAAGTCACCATGCAAGAATGTTGTTTTCACATCAATTTGTTTTAACTCCCAATCAAAGTGACCAGATAGTGCAAGTACAATGCGAACAATAGTATATTTAACTACATGAGAAAACACTTTAGTGTAATCAATACCTTCCTTTTGGGTGAAACCTTTTGCTACAAGTCTAGCCTTAAATCTTTTTTAGGTTTTCTCTTGTTTGATTTTATAAATCTACTTGCAACCAATGATAGAACCACTTATAGGTTTTGGTACTAAAATCCAGGTTTTATTGTCTTTTAAAAATCTCATCTCTTCATTCATAGCATTAATCCACTTTTCAGAATCTTCAGATTTTAAGGCCTCTTCAAGTGTACTAGGTTCTTTAGATTCAACGTTTAATGCGATATGAAAATCACTATACTTAGAGGGGAGCCTAGGTACCCGTGTGTTTCTGTCTTTGGCGAACAGGTAGTGATTTAAGTTGTTATCAGGATCTGAGTTATCAAGATTCTCTTCTATACCTCCCTCTACCTGTTGGTTATCCCCTGAAGTTTCCTCTACTTGATTGAAATTCGGTTTTAAAAAAGTGGTTCATTTTCCTTTTGGGTTTTAGAGAGACAAGGCATATCTGATTCATTAAAAACTACATCTTTACTGATCAGAACTTTAAAGCTAGGTTAGCTTCTAAGCCACAGATGATGAACTTTAACCCCTTCCGAGTATCCTATAAAAACACATTTTTGAGATCTATGTTCAAGTTTATCAATGCTTTGATGAGCAAATGCAGCACAACCAAAAACACGTAAGCAAGAGATATGAATTTTCTTACAAGACCACATAGTTTCAGGAATTTTACCACATAAGGGAACAGAGGGGGATCTATTTATCAAATGAACAGCAGTTAAGGCTGCTTCTCCCCAGAAAGTTTTTGGCATACTAGAACTGTCAAGCATGCATCTTACTTTTTCCGGAATAGTTTTATTCATTCGTTCAGCAACTCTGTTTTGCTAAGGTGTATAGGGATTAGTCTTGTGCCTTTTAATACCGTACTTATCACATAGAAAAATTTTTATTACAAAATCCCAAACCATTATCAGTGCGTAAAGCTTTCAGCTTTTTTCTAGTTTGGTTTTCAACCAGGATTTTTCACTTTTGAAAATTTTCGAAAACCTCAGATTTTTGTTTCATTAAGAAAACGAAAACCTTTCTTGAAAAGTTGTCAATGATAGATAGGAAATATCTGTTTCCTCCATGAGTTGGGAGATTAGAAGGGCCCCAAACGTCTGCATGCACGTAGTCTAAGATACATGATGATGATGGGGGACTCGGGTGAGGTGAGACAGGAGATTGAACCGTATGTTGTTTACCCATGATGCATTCCTCACAGAATTTCAACTTCTCAATTTTATCAAAGAGAACACCTTTAGATTTAAGAAGTTCAAGACCTTTTTGACTAATGTGACCCAACTTTTTATGCCATAGAGAAGTTTTGTCATCATTAATAACAGAGGCAGTAAAGGCATCATACTCAACATTGCAAACATACAGGTTGCGTTTTCTCTCAATTTTAAAAGCAGTTAAAGATCCCTTCATAATTTTCATAACACCCTTTCCCCATCTTCCCTCAAGACCTTTCTCTTCGAGGACAACACAAGAAATCAAATTATGACTCAAGTCAGGAACAAATATGACGTTTTAAGGGTTAACTTATAACCATTTTCGAAAGATAAACTGATGTCACCAAGACCCAATATCTCACAACGTTTTTCATTTGCCATTGAGACGTAACCAAAATTACCAGAGTCAAATTTTGAGAAAATCTCTTTAGAAGGACTCATGTGAAAAGAGCAACCAAAGTCAATTAATCATTCATGCACATTTAGACTATGAACATTATTCACATCACCAACCATGAACACATCTCCTGAACTTTCATTTGTGACAGCATTGACATCTTCATTGGTATCGTTTTTATCCTTATTATCCTTCTTTGGTTTTATGCCGTCTTTAATGTAGTGTCCTTTAATACCGCAGTTATAACACCTTCTTTCTTTGATTTTATCATCATTATTCTTATCATCTTTGGTTCTTGATTTACTCCTGCTTCTACTTCTATTTTTCCCTTTGTTGTGCCTTTTGAATTTATAGTCAGAGTTCCGATTTTTAGTCCTTCCTCTCACAAAATTAACCTCACTCTGAGACTGACCAGTTTTATTAGTCTTAAGATCCATTTCTTTGCTTTTTAGGCCATTTGTGACAGTATCTAAGTTCATGTTATCTCTACCATATTTGGTAGCAACTTTGACATCACCATAGGAATCAGGAATAACATTAAGCAAGACTATGGGTGTATAATCATCTATGTTTTTATCCCCTGTAAGTTTTATGTCTTGTATTAACTTAGTGAACTCATCAATGTTTTCTTCAATGTTTTTAGACAGGTCAAGTTTGTATCGAAAAAACTTTTCTAACAGAAATAGCTTACTCGGCAAGGATGTTTCAGTGCAAAGTTCTTCTAACCTATTCCACAGATCTTTATCAGAATCAATCTTGTTTCCCTACTTTTCTAATCACAAAATCAGACAAGTTAAGAATGATCGAGGAATATGCAAATTCAACATTTTCAAGCCTCTTTTCTTCAGTGACATTTTCAGCATACTTACCATCTATTGCTTTGAAAATTTTTTTGCTAAATCAAAAATGCCTTTCATTTTATGTCGCCAGATAGTGAAATCAGTTTTGCCATCAAAAGAAGCAGATTGTATCCAGCCATAATGCAGAAATAGAAGCAACAAGTGTAATAAATGATTAACAGAGGGGTTCCTCGTCTTACTCTCAACCAGATACCCGACGGTCTCTAGGACCCGACCAAGTGAGAAATAAGAGGAGGGGTTTGGTCTCGGTTTAAGAAAAGATAAGCAAAACAGATATATCACAAAGCAGTATCAATAATCAGTGGAAATACTAAGCAGGATCTCAACAGAAGCACTAAGCCAAATCAATAGCACAAAGCATAAAACAGGATATATATATTAGACAGATATAGAACAACGAAAGATATTAGCACTGAGCAAAATAGCACACAACAGAATAGATATCGCACAAAGCAGTAACGAGATGAGGATCATAGGGATATTATCATGGTGACAACGGGGCTAGAACCGGACAAACCGGCTCTAATACCACTGTTGGGTTGAGATCCACCACTGGAAACACAAAAATAACCCTAATTACTATTACAAACCGAGATCAAAAAATGACTGACAAATTACAATTGGAAACTATTGATTACACCAGAAATTCCTACAAGAATATCTAAGGCTCAGGGAGCCAAGATCCGGGGGGACTCACGGCTACCCACAAAGCCGACTCCCACCACCGATTACTCAACCATCACAAAGGCCCTCGTCCACTAGGACCAAAATGCCACAACTATCACAAAGAGTATTTTGGATTCAGAAGAGGCGAGGAAGAGGAAGAGAATATGCTCACTTGTGTTGTATCA
This sequence comes from Sesamum alatum, assembly GCA_034509735.1. Classification (NCBI taxonomy): domain Eukaryota; kingdom Viridiplantae; phylum Streptophyta; class Magnoliopsida; order Lamiales; family Pedaliaceae; genus Sesamum; species Sesamum alatum. The sequence continues at coordinate 18,845,361 of JACGWO010000006.1, forward strand.
TACAGAAAAGGAGAGGGCCTTTTTATACGATACTAATGGTGAGTAAACAAAGGTAGAAGAACGCGGTGATCCATGGTTTCGATGCAATAGGAAAGGGGATGAAGGGGGTGGAACCCAAAGGGCCATTACCAGAAAGAAGGGGGAGGGTGAGAAGTTGGTGGCGGAAGAAAGGTAGGGAAAGGAACAAATATGAGGAGTGCCCCTTAGGGCAGACCTATTTAAATAGAGGAATGGGCCAAATCGGGTTATGGGCTGGATAGGAGCAAGGGAGATGGGCCTTGACAGATTGGGCCAGTAAGTGGTGAGTGAGTCTTCCATGGTGGTGGGACTTGGGCCCGTGAGCTGGGCCTACCCGAATGAGTCATGGGCTAATTAATTCCAACACTTACTCTCATTTTTTCTTATGCATATTTGCTTCCAATCTTTTTCAAGTATCGTGTTACTATCATTTACTGACTTGAACATCGGAGTGTCAACGTACTTTTTGTAGGTTACCGTTCTAAGGCTTGCAAGAATCCATGCCAAAAGCTTGAGGTGGACTTGGTTTGAACGAGCAATTTTTTGCTCGCATCAAATCTGTAGAGTATATTAGTAATATTGATGAAATTTTGTTGTCATTAATTCATATTTTAGGTCAGAATAATAAAATATTTTTGAATTAAATTTAACATTAATAATCATAAACTTAATATTTTTAAAAAATTATTTGTGAAACGCACAATGCTCATTTATTTTACTAGTTACATAATAAAGTACACATAAGTAATTGTAAATAGTGAGATTATGCCTATACGTCTGTAAAAATAAAATTTATCTTATATAAAAAATTTATATTTCATATTCGATTATATGTACATATATTTAAATTATATCATACCAGTACTCACAAAATTATGGAATATTGCAGATTACTTACAATTGTTGATTTGTATGTTTTACAATACATCATTACGATCTTTAAAATTATATATATACATATAAGTGTTCAAATATATGACAAACATTAAATATAAATTACAACATGGCTATACTAATCATAAAAATCATAAATTTGATATATGTTTTAAATAAATTTTTTTAATAGTTAAATCTATTTTCTAAGAAAACGATCTTAATAAACATATTTCCGGGGAGATGGGGCAAATAATGACATTTCAATCCTAAGAATTATGATCAATGTTATCAGGAAGAATTTGTGGCGTTTTATACTTTAGAAGGGTGAATGTGATATAGAAACATACTCCAGGGATCGAAAGTGTACTTATAAATCCATAACTTTATATATGACTTATATATTATATATAGGATTAAATATCTTATTCATATACAATTAATAATCATATTACTTTTTTTTTTGAAGTGAAAGCAATTAATATTATTAATTGAATTAAATTGATAACAATCAGTGCTGTCGACTATCAATATCTAATAGAGGCAATTGCAATATTTATATATTGATCAACAATATCACATAAATTAAATTTCAATAACCCCTTACTATTACATTATACAAACAATCTTATTATACAGTAGACTATGATCCCACGCATTGTGGGGTTCGAACCCATGACCTCTAAGGTCATGAGATCTCGACCATAAAGATGCCCATAAATTAAATTATTCCTATACTTCCATGTGCTCTTTGCAAGCTAATATTGTTGCTAATGCGCAGTTTTTTTACCTAACTTCATTAATGTAAAGTTACCTCTAGAGGTGTATACCTAACTTAGCTAATATAAAGCCGCAATAGTTTGGTTATACAACAATTAAATAACATGAATAGTAAGATTACCTTTGCACTTAAAATTTAATGAAGTCGCATTGTAATGAGTACTCTTTCTACTATAAAAATTTCATTTTATTCAGAGTTTTCTTTGCCCAGGTTCCCCTTTCTTCTCTTTGATAGATACATTCACCATGAAATTTCTCTGGGCTCTTCTTACGTATGTCGCTCTTGGAATCATTATCGGTAATTCTCGGTCTTTTTCATATATTTCATTGAAAAAACTCATTATTATTCGAGATAAATTTATACATGCATCTTTTATATGTAAATGTTATATGATATGCAATGATCTTATAGTTATCTTGCTCACTTTTTTTATGAAGTCTTTATATATATATATATGTGTGTGTGTGTGTGTTTTCCTATTTCTTTGGACAATTTTGTTTTTTTTCAAGCAGCGAATTATCACATATATGTTGGATTTATTTTGTTTTACTTCCTTGATTTTGATTTAAGAATGTACTATCTAATTTATGATGAAACGTTTAAGTGTGAACTCTCGACTTCTTAGAACTGGGAGTTTGAACAAAGATCCCAATAATTCTGTTGTAATGAATCATTAGCAGATTCTTGGTTAAATACGAAAATTTGATCAATTAAATTAATCTAACGTTGATATGTTAAAGCTTCTGTACGAGTTATTTGAGTTTTTCTTGATTCTGTATTTCCCAAGTTTAATAATTAACTTTAGTTTTTCATATCTAAGATATTCATACATACTCTTTCTTACATACAATGCTTCTCTTAAATTCAAAGGAACAATTATATATAAAGGACTTTGGAGTTAGTATAATTTTAATGTCTTTGAAGCAAATAATTAATCCCATTATGATCAAATAATTTTTCAAATTTTGGTTGGATACAAAGAACTAATTTTAGAAACTCTTACATTATGTTTGGTTTTGTTTTTGGAGTGTTTTGTTTTGCTTTGTGGAGATAGAGAGAGAAAAACAAAGATAAATAAGTGTGTGATAGAGATAGAGTGTATGTTTGGGTTTATTTTTGGAGATAGTTTAAAATAGTGTAAAAAATGTGTTGTATGTATTGTGTTGTATATTGAGAGACAAAAAACAATGTTCATTGTCAAATTATGTCTTTTTTATTATTTTTATAAATGCATATATGTTTATATTAATATTTATTTGTTTCTTGGTGGATTGAATTATATAATATATTATTGTGTGTATGTTTGTATGGAAAATGATACTTTTTCGAGAATTGGGTTAAAACCATCCAAAACACCCGGTGAAAATGTTTTTGGGGTAGACAATATTTGATTTTGTTTTCAGTCCATCTAAAAAACGGGCTGAAAACAAAACTAAATATAGTGTTATATTTTGAAAACAAAAGAGAAATTTGATTAGATCTTAGGGTAAATTACATCTACCTCCACTAAAGTTTGGCATAATTACAAATGCCCCCTCGTTGTTTGAAAAAATTACAAATACCCCCCTGAGTTTGTAATTTTTAACCAAAGGCCTAAAATTGACCATTTTGCCCTTGAATTTTTTATTAAAATTATAAAAAAATCGGCCAAGGCAAATTGCATTATTGCTCCTCTGTGTAAAAAACTTAAGAAACCTATCCCTACACATTGTAGTCCAAATTTTTTTTAAGAATTAAATAAAAATAATTCAGTGCATAAGGGCATTTTGGTCAGTTCACCCATAAAAATTGATGGAAATGAGTTATTTGTTAGACGGTCACAAACCTCATTTGTAATTTTTTCAAAACAATGAGAGGGTATTTGTAATTATGCTAAATCTTAGGAGAGGTAAATGTAATTTACCCTAGATCTTAAATTGAGACAGACTGATGTATATACATGTGTCTGTGTGTGTGACTTTGTGCATGCGCAAAGATAATCTCAATACCTTTTTTAAGAAGGATTCAAGACAATGGCTAGCTGTTGCAATTGTATCTTTTGTTCTTTTGAACTAAGAAAGTGATTTTGGTCCAACACAAATTAAAATTTATAATTTAATTTTGTAATTTTGAAAAATTTGCAATTTTGGTCCCATTTGATAGGAAAGTCCTAATTTTAAAGGTCATGTACCCTGTACATGCATTTTTGGGCCAAAAAGGACTAGAATTGCCAAATTTTCAAAGTTACAGTACTGAATTTTGAAAGTCAATTCGTGCAGATCCAAAATTGTTACCCCTAAGTTACATGATGAAAATTGCAATTTTTTGATTTTCTTAGTCCATTTGTTTAGCACCGCTTTCGGTACACTCTATGCTGGGGGCGTGTTTGTTAATCTGCGGAGTTTGAAAATTATTTTTATAGCTCTAATTTTTTAAATTGTAGGCTCTATTAATTTATTTTCTCTAAGGGGAATAAAAAATATAGGTGAATTTTAGGAAAAAGTAATGTTTTTATAAATCTACATGTTCAATACTACCCTCGCCAAACCCCTTGTTGGGGCCATGTTGATTTGCGAAGCTTGAAAAATATATTTTAAGGCTCTAATTTTTCAATTAAAAGGGGTTATTTATTTATTTTCTCTATGAGGAGTAAAAAATAGTGAAAATTTCAGCAAAACATACAAATTCTTTTAGTCTTTTGTTCAACACTAAACTCAACACACTCCATGTTGGGGGCATGTTGATCTACGTTGCTTGAAAGTTAAATTTTTATAGCTCCAATATTTTTATGTATGGACTTGTTCATTTATTTTCTCTGAAAAGAGTAAAAAACCGATGATTTTTCAATAAAAATAATATTTTTATAGTGTACTTGTTCATCACAACCTTTGCTAATTAAATCCCATTGTGGAGGCATGTTGGTCTGCGGAGCTTGAAAAATATATTTTTAAGGCTCTACCCTTTCAATTGTAGACGATATAAAATTTATTTTCTTTTTGAGGAGTAATAAAAACTGGAATTTTCAGAAAAGAAAAATACGAGTGTTTTAGGAGGAAATTGCAATTAATCTCATTATGTAACTTAGGGAGTGTTGTAATTTTGGTCATGTATGAATTGATTTTTGCAATTTAGTCCTGTAACTTCGAAAGTTTGATAATTTTGATCTCATCAGACCGAAAGCCCCAATTGAGGTCATGTGCCTGACATACGCATTTTTCTGCCCAAAAGGACCAAAATTTGCAATTTTTCAAAGTTATAGGACTAAATTATGAAAATCAATTTGTGCAGGACCAACATTTCCATCCCTAAGTTACAGGACGATAATTGTAATTTTCCCAAATATTCCATAAATATCATTAATAACTTATTAAGCTAAATTAAATTAAAACCAGTTTTTGTGAACTTTACTGTGGGTGTGTTGTTGTTGTTGTTATTCATTTCTATACAATTGTTTTTGTACCATGATCAACTTGGCAAAAACTAGTTGAAAATTAATTATTGTTAAATAATTCTCATGTTATTAATTTATGGTCATGTTGTAGTATTATTAATCCATGATTGAAGTCTTAAAATTCTCATAGACAACATGCTGATACCCTAAGTCGACACTTTAAATCAATTAAGTAACTCTAACTCGTGTCTAAATTTCTTTTTTTCAATGTCTTATAAATCAACATACATCGGCCTGTATAAAGTGCAAACAAGAAAACCAAGGCAAGTTTCACAACCGCAGAATATCAAGTTTTTTACTCCAAAGTTAAAAATATTATTCCATAAGTAAACACATAATTTCTATTGGATCGTCGTAAGTCAAGTAGTTATTTTTCGTCCTTTTCACGTCCATTCTATACGTGCCTTGTTTTCGAGGTAAATTAATATTTGCAAGCTTAAATATAATTCTTATTGTATATATTTTCAGGAGCTTTGATTCAACTTGCATTCTTGGGAGATTGGAGGAATCATCGAGTACGTTCTAAAATTATTTTATTCTGAAATATTTTGGTGAGATTGCATATTTCTTGCATTTATATCACTCCTACCCCCAATATGATTGTATGTTAGTTGCTAACTTTAACTGTTGATGTTGGTAATACTAAATGTTTTTTGTGTTTATGTACCCTACCCAAACTTGTCGATATTGTTGTATGTCACTTGGTATTTAGTAGTTATTTTTTAATGCGGCAGACTTACAGTTAGATATAATGGTTGTCATGTCACCCACGTAGGGGCTTAAATGCATCTTTGGTCCTCTAATCATGCCAGTTTGACATTTTCGTCCTTTAAATTTATAGGGTTGTAAAATGGTCCTGTATATATTTTTAATTTTTGCGAATTCAGGACACTTTTGGTTGGAAACTAAGGAAAATTTCCCGCCAATCAGGAGAAGGTTCGCCAATTGTGTCTTGAATTCACGAAAATGAAAAACATACAGGACCATTTTACAATCCTAAAAATTTAAATGACTGAAATACCAAACAAGCATAATTAGAGGACCAAATTTGCATTTAAACCCCTACGTAGGTTGTGGACCATGTCAAGATTATAATTTTAGCCTATCAATATTATCATATGCTCATCCAATGGTTCATACTTCACTTAGACGTATCTAGTTAAATGGGGAGCACGACTTTTCCCATGTATAACACATCTCTCTTCTAATAATAAGTGAATTTCATAGTTTAAAGAATTTGATAACATAAATTTATTTTTCCAAGTTTAAATGTATGCAAATAATACAGTTAGTTTTTTTTTAACATTTTTATCTAAAAAAAATATCGAGTGCAAAATGATGATCTATAACATTAAGTTGTTGTTCCAAATTTTACTATAAGCTACTTTTCTTCATCATTACCCTTATTTTGTTCATAGTACGAGGAGTTTATTAGAATTTAACTGTGAATATGAAATTTGTGTTACCGCCACCTTTTTTAAAGTGTCTCATTTATGACCCTTTTTGGATGTTCAAAATTTTAAAATTTTTTAAGTTATACGACTTTTTTTGAGTTGGAAGTGATAAATTTTATTAATTGAAATAAAGCGATTATAATCAGTCCTGTCAGTATCAATATTGGGCAGAGACAAATACAATAATCATATCGACAATATTACAAACTAACATCTTGCTATTACAACAACAAATAAACCTACTATACAGTAGAAACAATATCACAAATAAACCTACTATGCAGTAGAAACAAATAATCCCTCGCAGGGGATTCGAACCCATGACCTCTAGGATCATGAGGCCTCAACTTCGCCAATTGAGCTAGACAGTTATACGACTTGTTATTATACCTTCCTACGATAACCAAAAGTAAAGACAATATATAAATTCAAAGTAAGAGTTATCCATGACATGTTCAAATTTTGTGCCAAAGCTTCATACAAAAAAACTAAAGCATTTTATTAAGGGTAGATTACATTCATATCCCTATGGTTAGACTAATTACAACAAACACTCCCTACATTTTGCAAAATTACAAGTACATTAATTGAATTTGTAGTTGTAATTACAAGTACATCCCATACTTAATACATAAACTTTACACAAAGCCCCCTAGGTACATTACACTAACGCTCCCTCAAAGAGTGTACTTGTAATTTTATAAAGGACATGAGATTTTTGTGTAATTAGACCTAATCTCAGGGGTGTTAATGTAATTTACTCTTTTATTTAATATGTTAATTATCATAAATCAAATAACTCATGATATACTTCAAAATAATTAACATATATAGCCCATTATATTTTAAATTTTGCGAGTATGTTATTAACTTTGCACAAACAAATGTTCGTCCGTTACTTTCTTGATATCGGTTCCAAGGGCTTTAATAGTGTAAGTAAACTAGTTTTGATGTCCATAATTGTGAGAAATATGTCATGCATAAGTTATTGCATAATGTGCTTCATGTTTAATTTTCTATTTCTTTTTTTCTTTGTGCCCGCAACATTTCATTTTACTCTTGATTGGTATTCTCAGATTGCGCTAATATTCAAAATCGCGAACGATACCTTAGCTCTATCCCAATAATTTGTTCGACTTATGGACTTTAATCTCTATTTTCGTAATTGGGGACCAATACACCTTCTATCCTCTAATTTGTCTGACTTATGAATTTTTATGTTTTTATTTATCATATGGGTTAATTACATTTAGACCTCATCTGAAAATGTGAAATTACATTTTTTCCCAAAAAGTTTTGAGATTATACTTACACCCCCTCCGAAAATTCACCATTTACACCTGACCTTTGTTCGTTGAGGTCTCGACGGGAAATGCTACCGTCAGCAAAAATAATTTCATAAATTTTCAATTTTGCCCCTCATTTAATATTACCATATATATTTTTGTACTTATAAGGGGATAAATGCAATCTATACATATAGAGTGAGGTTGACATTGTTGCATTTTTTGCCTTATAAGTACGATTTTTTTCATGAAAATGTTAAATGAGAGGCAAAATTGAAGAATAGTTATTTTTGTTGACGTTAACATTTCTCAATGAAACCGTAACAAAAGAAGGTCAGGTGTAAACGGTGAATTTTCAGAGGGGGTGTAAATGTAATTTTAAAACTTTTTTGGGAAAAAATGTTATTTCGCATTTTCAGAGGGAGTTCAAATATAATTATTTTGACTTATGAATTTTTATGTTTTTATTTATCATATCACAATTTTAATAAAATTATTTATGCAGATACAATATCTTCTCTGACACGAATACAAGAAATCAATGGAAGCAATGCTAAACTAGGTTGGTACGTTATTTATTTTCTCTAGAGAAAAATCACAAACACACACACAGACACATACTTGGACACAGTTTCAAACTCTATTGTGTTAGTTGTGTTTTACACTTAAATAATACGACTTTGATTTTTCCTTTTGTCAAGGCATTTCTTACTGGGATGACAAAGAAGCAGTGACTTTACGTCTCGGATATGTATGCTCCTCAATTATTTCAATGTTTTCCGTTAGCTTTCGTTCTATATATACAAATGGGAAAAATGCAGTAACCCCCTGTAATATTGCAAATGAGTAAATTATTCTCCTATAAAAGATAAAATAGCAATTTACTTCTCTGTATTCTTTAAAATAAATCAATTTACCTCCTCGTATTTTTTAAAATGGAGCAATTTACCTCCCTATCTAAGGAGGTAAATTGCTCAATTTTAAAGAACACAGGGAGACAAATTGCTATTTTTTGGTTCATAGGGGTGTAATTTGCTTATTTGCAATATCATAGGGAGGTAAATTGCATTACACCCTATACAATTTTAAATGGAAACCACATTTTTATAAAGGGTAAATTATAGCTATCTTCCCTGAGGTTTGGCATAATACAAATACGCTCTTGTTGTTTGAAAAATTACAAATACTTCTATGAAGTTTGTAACCGTCTAACAAATATGGTGAAGGACAGAATGCCCTTATGCACTGAATTATTTTCTATTTCATTCTTAAAAATTTTTTGGACTGCAATGCGCAAGGAGAGGTTTTTTAAGTTTTTACACATAGGAACAGTAATACAATTTGCCTCGACTGATTTTTTATAATTTTAATAAAAAATTTAAGGGCAAATTGTCAATTTCAGACCTTTGGTTAAAAATGACAAATCTCAGATGGGTATTTGTAATTTTTCAAACAACAAGAGGATATTTGTAATTACGTTAAACCTTAGGGAAGGTGACTGTAATTTACCTTATATTTTGACATGTCTTCGCTTCATATTTGGAGATTTTGAGAAAGTTCGATTTTGACAACATAAAAATAAAAGTAGATAAATAGGCATTGCTAGTCTCATGAAGCACTTTACAATCTCCTTCCACTTAATTTAAATTTATAGTAATCATATTACAAAATAGGATTAAATAGAATTTTCGTCCTGTATTTTTTGCATTTTAACGGTTTAGTCCTTTATCTTTTTATGGTAGCAAAATGTTCTGTAAGTTTTTTAATTTTTCGCGATTTTGGTCCTTTCATCGCCGGAGTTTGCATGTGTTGGCCGAATTTTTTTTTTTAATTTGGGGCTTTTCTTTCCATTAGTCAATTATATGGACCAACATTACAAAAAATTAAAAGTTACAGGACTTATTTGCTATCTAAAAATATAAAGGACTAAGATGCCAAAATATAAAAGATAGGGGATGAAAATATGGTTCCATGCTAGCAGGAATTGACCAATGTGAAGAAAAGCCCCAAATTAAAAAAAAAAAAAAATTCCGGCAACATTTTCAAACTCCGGTGACTGAAGGACCAAAATTGCGAAAAATTAAACAATTATTATTTGTTACCCTAGAAAGATAAGAGACTAAAATACCAAAATGCAAAAGTTATGGGACGAAAAATACATTAAACCCTACAAAATATTTTTATTCATTGTGGTCTTTCTCAAAGATTGGACTTCTCAAGTAATTTTTTGCTAGTGATTTCAAGAAATTGATAGACCGAAAAATCAATAAACAAAATCGACCACATTCCCGCCCTACGCAAAATGTCAAAAAGTAATCATGGAACTTGCAACAGGCAAGATCATTATCTAATTAATATGATACTATTTTTTAAAGGGTAATTAGTATGATACTAAAGACTCAAGATTTATCCTTTTTCCTAACCTTGTTGAGAAAATTTTTAGTGATAAATGCAATTTACCCATGTGATATAAGAAATGAGCAAAAATCCCCCATGTGAAAAAATAATTATCAAATTATCCCTTGTGATCTTAAAATGAAGTAAATTACCCCCCCTGTGTTTTCCCTTGATAGGGAGTAATTTACTTCATTTCTCAAAACATAGGGAGGTAATTTGCTAATCATTTTCTTCACAGTGGGATTTTTGCTCATTTCTTATATCATAAGGGGTAAATTGCATTTATCCCAAACTTTTAGGACATGGCAAATTGATGAAATTTGAATAGCCAAAATTCTTATTTGCAGCTATAGAGCTGTGTTCTTCCCCCCTAACTTCTTTATCCATTTTGTGTGATGTAGGTAAGACCTAAAGTACTTAGTTGGTCGCCTCGTATTATCTTATTTCGGAATTTCTTAAGTGTTGAGGTAAGCTAATTGATTTCGTCATTTTTGTATTTTCATCGTCAAATGTTGAGGTCGTCTATCAATTACGACCATTTTATAATATATCTACTTATTAATCTATTTTAATAAGGGCCTAAAAACTCGCTGTCATATCGACTACTACTAAGCTTTCACTATATATACCACATAAACAAATTGTAATTTTGGTGGAATATTCAATCGAGATTCGTTCACTTGTGATATGATTGGAACAGGGTAAAATCGCCAAGTCATGAAGTGCATTGTACTTTGCCCCGTGAACTTTGCATATCCTCTCACTCTGGCTCCTTCACTTAAATATCAAAAGGCAAAATTATATTTTTAATCTTGTAACTTTAGGTCGTTAGCACTTTTAGTCCTATAATTTACTTCGTTTATACATTTAGTCATTTTTTGACAAATTTAGTCCAACATATCAGATTTGGTCATTTTTTGGCAAATTTAGTTCTGTGTTGACAGATTTGATCCTGATGACATATAATTACAGGACCAAAAATGAGATCGACTCGAATGAGAATGTGATCAAAAGTGTCAACACACAACTAAATTTGCCCAAAAAGGGTGAAATGTGATATGTTCAGGGCTAAATTCGTCATAAAAAAGGACTAAATGTGTAAATAAAATAAGTTACAGGACCAAAAATGTAATTTTGCCATATCAAAATTTACATGAGATTACAAACTAGTCTTAAAATTTTTAGCTATTGTACCTTGTGATTAGTATTACAAATTAAAACTAATACTTGTTCGAATGAAAATAAATTGCGAGAAAAACTAGGTTTTCCTTTTCTTCATTTTCGACTTTGCTCGTTGTATCCTAATTAAATCCTACATATGTCAAGGTAGACATAACAATGAATTCTACATATAAAGTTAATCAAATATATTAAGATAGTAATATTTCTAAGTTAATTCCTTCATGTTTCAAATTAGTACACTTCCACAATGCCAACATATTAAATTTTAGGTAGTAAATCAACTTCTCACACAATATTTATGAAAAATATATTAATCTTAACGTATTTTCATGTGGAATAACAATAACATTTCATCTATCTTTTTTATTTTTTCATTGTGTTGCTAACAAGATTGTAGGTTGATTAATGTATTGTTTTAGTGCTAAATGCCAAATGCTAAGTCATAGGGACATTGATCCGAACAATGGTTTGTAAGTTGATCCGAGAAAAAAATTCCTTATTTTTCTATATATGATGATTTGGTAATATATAGAGGGTTAAACGTATTTTTAATCCTGTAATTTTGGCAATTTAACATTTTTATTCTTTATCTTTTTAGGATTGCAAAAGAGTTCTTTACTTTTTGATATTTTGTAATTTTGGTCCTTTCGGTGCCGAATTTTGCAGAACTCGTCGGAATAAATCATGTTCGCCTCACGTTGTTCATTTAAATTGGGGCTTTTGTTCTGATTGGTTCTATTTTGTCAACATGGACGAAAAATTAAAAAGAATACATGGCACATGATTTGTTCTGACAAGTTTTGCAAAATCCGACACTGGAAGGACCACTTGCAAAATGTCAAAAAGTTACAAAGCTCTTTTACAATCCCTAGAATGATAAATGATAAAAATACCAAAATTGCGAGAGGCACATGATTTATTACAGCAACTTTTGCAAAATCCAGCACCGAAAGGATCAAAATCACGAAACATCAAAAAGTAAAAGGACTATTTTGTAATCCTAAAAAGATAAAGAACAAAAATACTGAAGTGTCAAAATTACAGAACCAAAAGTACATTTAAGCCAGTATATAGATGTGCCTAATCTCTATCGCGAAAACAAAGAAGAGCCAAGAAAAATTCTTAGGTAGTCATAAAACTTGGACCTTTTGACAATCATATATATATATATATATATATATATATATATAATCGAACTTATGATTCTCCACGAATATAGTGTCTTCAGACCTTCCTATGAATTCTACGTAGAAGAAAGTGTCATTGTTATCTGGCATAAACTTCAACGAGGCAGTTTGTTAAAAAATTTGGCCAAGTACTACATTGAAGTATTTATTTCTAGCTAACTTAAACGGGCTAGTTGTAATTTTGGTCCTATTTGTATGGGGAGTTGTCGTTTTTTGTCCTGTACTATTTTATTTTCGTATTTTGGTCCTGTAAGTTCATGATTTCGTGGTTTTATCCTATTTCGGTGAAAATAGGTGGAAAAAGTCATGTGACTTGCACATGACCATATTTTAAAAAAAATTCGGCCATTTTGATGATTTGGCGGTTCAGGTATGCATTATTTTTTTTCACTAAATGACATGAAATTTAAAATGCCATCTTGGAATTTTAAATTAGTGCATAGCTTGACCGCCAAGTCATCAAAATGGCCGAAATTTTTTTAAAAATGGGATAATGTGCAAATCACATGACTTTTTTCGGTCATTTGTACCGAAATAGGATCAAAATCGCGAGATCGAGAACTTAAAGGACCAAAATGCATAAATAGAATCGTACAGGATTAAAAACGCCAACCCCTACATACAGGACCAAAATTACAATTTTCCCAACTTAAACACATGCATTTCTTCTAAAATTCATTTAGGTTGCATTTGGATGAAATGAATGAATTTGATGGAACAAATTGATAGGATTTCAATGACTCCATTATAATTAGGTCGATTTCCACTATACATCATGATTCAGAAATCAGTTCAAAATTTTGAAATTCATTATGATTATAAATTTTTCAAACAAATTCAATGTATTTGTTACTATAGATCTAAAATCGTTTATCAGAAATTCCATTAATTTAAACCAAGCATTAGAATTAGTCCACAATTAAGACAAAAGTAATGAGGTTAACTATGGATGTCCATGTAATAGGATGATAATCATAAACCATATTATGCTAGAAACCAATTTTTTGTTGCACCAACAACCATAATTATGTTCTTAACTTACTTTAACACTTTCATTTTTCATGAAAGATTCTTACACTAATAATATGGCAAACATGCTAGCAACTCCTGTCATATTGCGAATGAACAAATTATTCCATAATGAAAAATAAAATAATATTTTATCTCTCTGTGTTTTTAAGATGAAGTAATTTACCTCCCAAACACAGAAAGGTAAATTGCTATTTGTTTTTCATATGGGGGTTAATTTGCTCATTTGCAATATCACAAGGGGTAAATTGCATAAAACCCCTAATAAAATATGAACATTTTTAGTATAATCATTTCTCTTTTCTTTTTTTGTCTTTACAGGAATGTGATTATCTAATAGAGATAGCCAAACCTCATCTACGACCTTCTGGTGTTGTGGATAAAAGAACTGGAAAGGTGAGAGTAGGATTCATCATATCATATTTTGGTTTAAAATGTTTTTGACAAGTTTAAGTGTGGTGTGTATATATATACATATATATTATATCCTAAATTCTTTACTCTTATTTTCTTTTTGACACATTGAAAATAAGGCTCCAAAAATGAAAGAATTTTCCCACAGTATCCTCTTGCCTAAACTAGTTAATGACACTCTATTTTGGCCACTACTTCTAAGGGCAATAATGTAAACATATAAAACTTTTCAGCTTTAATTGATATCTGAAACTATGTATCTACTAAAATCGGGTACTGGGAAGTATATATATTAGAAGAAACACAATCCTATGGGTTAAGGTAAATTGCATTAAAAAAAGAAGATGATAAATGTAGTGGAATAACCATTGCCTTGAAAGTAAAATGTCGGTTCGACCGCGGTGCAATTGTTTCGCCGTTTGCTCCCCAAGGTTAATACAATGTACTCTCCCAATACACGTGCATTTGTGGTGGAGAATTGGAACAGTGACTGTAAGACTTAAAAAATGTAAACGAAGAGAAGAGAGGAGAGGAGAGGAGAGGAAAGGAATGGAGTTGAGAGCCTTTTTTGAGTTGTATTTTGAAGTGTAAAAGTAAGGCCTATTTATAGAGTGGGGAAGGCCTCGGTTGATATGAAAATCAAATCAAAAATAACAAGAAAAAGGTTGAATTCCCACAACTGAAATTTGAAAAGGTCAACTAAGATTTCGTCAAATTAAACCTGGTATTCCGGATGATGCTCAACCAAATTGGTTAGTTATTGCCCACAATCCCCCACGAATGACTAACTAGTTTTAAGAAATACGACTTTTGTTTTCTGAGTGTAGAAAGAGATATACTTAAGCATTGTACTATTTCGATTGAATTAATGCATAGTGAGACAACAACTCAACTAATGAAAGTGAAATAAATCTTGAACTTTCAATAGCCCAAGTCGAGACCCCTAACACGTATTACTCCCTTGAGTCTATTGTTCCACGATATAAAAGTGCGCTATTAATGACCCTGCCCTGGTACCTTGGTTTCTAATGAGTGCTCCAGAAAGAACTCATTTTCTTTCATAGAAGGCGATCAATCTTCCCACTCATTTAGATAGCTTCATCAAGTCTATGTTATGGACTACTCAACAAACTGAGTTAGGAAGCTACCTTCCTGACTACTGATCTGTTAGGACCACCCAGACATAGGGCTATAGATTTATTATCATATGGATATCACCATATCTCATCAGTTCAGGGGTTTAAGCCTCATTGCTCTTGAAGTCTCAAGGATGACTCTTCCGATTAATCCTTTCATGAGAGGATCTGCCAAGTTCCTCTCTGACCTCACATAATCTACAGAGATTACTTCTTTCTTTAGGAGCTCTTCACTGCACCGTATCTGATCCGAATGTGTCTTCTTTTGCCATTGTACGCGTAGTTTTTGACAATCCCAATTATAGTTTGGGAATCATAGTGTAGAGAGATGGAAACAGTCGACCCCCATAAGGGCACATCGCCTACCAAATTTCTTAGCCACTCAGCTTCTTGACCTGCTAGTTCAAGAGCTATAAATTCCGAT
Source organism: Sesamum alatum (assembly GCA_034509735.1). Classification (NCBI taxonomy): domain Eukaryota; kingdom Viridiplantae; phylum Streptophyta; class Magnoliopsida; order Lamiales; family Pedaliaceae; genus Sesamum; species Sesamum alatum. The sequence continues at coordinate 18,860,972 of JACGWO010000006.1, forward strand.
TTCATAATAGATCTAACAATACAGGTTTGTTTTGCAGATTTCCAAGAAATGGCTCCCACCCAAAAGAAATACATAGCCATTAGTTGAACTCACTTCATCATTTTATGTTACCTAGTTTGCATCACAAAACCCTTCTATGACTATAGGGAATTTATTAAAGAGCAAGCATCCATTGTACCTTTTAGGTATCTTAACAGACGATAAAGTGCATTCCAATGTTCATTATTAGAGTTATGACTATAACGACTTAGTCTACTCACTTCGTAGGTTATGTCGGGTCTAGTGTAGTTCATGAGAAATATAACACTCTCTATAATTTTTGCATACTTAGCTTGTGACATGCTATCACCTTTATTCTTTTTAAGACATAAGCAAGGATCATAAGGAGTTCTTACAGATATTTCATCATGACAGTTAAATCATTTCAGGATTTTCTCTATATAGTGTGATTGACAAAAGAAAAATTCATTTTTAGTTTTCTTGATTTTTGCACCCAGGATTACATCAGCTTCTCCTAAATCTTTCATATCAAATTGTGAAGACAGAAATCTCTTGGTTTCATTAATGACCGCTAAGTTAGTACCAAAATTTAACATGTCATCACATACAAACATATAATCACACAATCTGATTCAAACACTTTTGACTAAAAACATGTGTCAGATGCATTCGTACTATATCCATTAGTAATCAAAGTATGAGAAAATTTTTCATACCATTGTTTGGGGACTTGCTTAAGTCCATATAGTGACTTTTTAAGTCTGCATAGTTTATCCTCTTGACCAGGAACTATAAACCCTTCAGATCGTTCCATGTAAAATTCCTCTTCTAAATCACCATTTAACAAGGTTGTTTTTTACATCCATTTGTTGAATTATTAACCCATGAATAGCTGATAATGCAACTAAAGTTCTTCTTGTTGCAATCTTTGTCACTGGAGAATATGTATCGAAGTAATCTATACATTTCTTTTGAATATATCCTACAACTACTAATCTTGCTTTGAATTTGTCTATAGAACCATCTGGCTTAATTTTTCTTTTAAAAACTCTTTTGCATTTAATAGGCCTACTTTCTATGGGTGTATCCACTAAGTTCCAAGTGTGGTTCTCCATTATCGAGTCTAGTTCGTTTTTAATGGCTTCTTTTCAAAAACTAGAATGGAAGTTATGGCCTCTATGTATGACTTATGATTCTCATCAATCAGAAATACTGAAATAAATTGTTCATCTACTTTATCAAGGTTTTCAGCTAAAAATATGGTTAAAAAGTCTGTTCCAAAAATACTTTTGATTTTTTATCTCTTACTCCTAAGTTCAGTTGTACTTGGAGTAGAAGGGATTTTTAGAGGATCAATAACATCTCTAGGAACTCTATGTGTATTATTCAAAGGGAATTTTAGCTAAAAAAGGTGAGCATCATTACGTTCATAAATTGAGCTATCCGTTAAACACATAAACCTATAGGCAATACTATTTTGAGCATAATCAATGAACACACAGTCAAAAGTTTTAGGTCTAATATTAGACTTCTTAAACTCTGGATAAACAACTTTAGCTAAACACCCCCACACTTTGAGGTAATTAAGGTTAGGTGCAAAACCTTTCCATATTTCGTAAGGTGTTTTATCCAATTTTTTATGTGGGACTCTATTCAAAATATAGCATGCAAATAAAATTGCTTCCCCCCACATGTTTTCAAGTATACTAGAACTTAGTAATATAGCGTTCATCGTTTCTTTTAGAGTTCTAGTTTTTCGTTCAACTATGCCATTTTGTTGAGGTGTATATAGAGCACTTGTTTCATGGATAATACCATATATTTCACAAAATTCCTTAAGAAAATTAGTCACGTATTCACCACCTCTATCAGACCTAAGTTTTTTTTATTTTTCTTGTACTGGTTTTCTACTTCGAATTTGAATTTCAAAAGTATTTCACTAGCTCCGTCTTTTGTGTTTAGAAGATGGATACTAGTATATCTTGAATAATCATCAACAAAAGAAATATAATATCTATTACCACCCTTGCTTAGTGTGTTTTTGAAATCAGCTAAGTCCGAATGAATTAACTCAACCAATTATGTGCTTCTGGTTGTGACAGGTGTAAAAGGCCTATTAACGCATTTTGCTTCTACACAAATTGAACATTTAGTGCATTGTTTTGTATCAGATGTGTTAATAAAATTCATATATTTTAACCCCATTTTTTAACCAAAATTCACATGTCCTAATCTACCATGCCACACATCCATAGATTCAACCATATAAGCAGAATTTGAAGCAATTTTATTATGAATAGTAGGAACAATATTAAACAAACAATCCACTCAACATATATCCCTTACCCACAAAATCACCATTTCTAGATATTATTACTTTATCAACTTCTAGCACTATTTTTAAACCAGCTTTATTTAATAGGCTACCAATAACGAGCTTTCTACGTAGAGAAGGCACATATATTGTGACAATTGAAAAGTTACAGGACCTTTTTGAAACCCTAGAACGATAAAGGATTAAAACGAGAATAGGGTATTAATTATAGGACCAAAAATGCCTTTAATCCGTAAAATTTCTTCAATAATATTTTTCATGGATTAATTTATATATATATATATATATATATATATATATTCCCCCACTCACACACCCACCCACACACGCTCCCAATGGATTTTGAACTCAATATCTCTACGATGAAATATTGAGTCCAAAACTATTGAAGTGTCCCCTAAGGGAATTTTAATAATTTATATGTTGTTCCAGGGAATAAGGCATAAAGTAAGAACAAGCTTTGGGATGTCTCTCATAGCTGAAGACAGGAACTCTCATGTGATACAGGTTGATTATCTTTGACATTTTTCCTTCATCAGTCACCTTCCATTTTGTATCATGTTAATTAGTATCAGAAATGGAGGAAAACCATGTTTGCATGAGTTATAAGGTAAAGATATAATTAGAAAGTATTTATTGTATTTATTTAAATGACAACAATAATTGTCTTGAAAATACCAATGATTCTCACAAGTTAAGAGTCCCAAGAACTAGTGTTTAAGCCATCATTATTTATAGTTAGTAAAAGCTCTATTATATGCAAGTCCTATTAATAATTGGTGATCATATATATATATATATATATATATATTCAAAATAAGGGATAAAAAAATTATCAATATCATTTGTTTAGGTCTTTCGGTGTCATTATATATATATATATATAACACTAATTGCTAAATTTTGCTTACTTAAAATGCAATTCTTCTCACTAATCCTACGAAAGTTATCATTGTAATAACACAATTGGTTTTTTTTTTTTCATTTAACATACTACATATGTTCCCAAATGAAACTCATGTTTGATTCGACATAGTGTTTCGACAAGAGTTGATTATATATTTGAAATTTTATGTTATTTTACACGTATTACTTGAGAGTCAACGGTGTTAAATCACTATTTTAAATGAGATATTACATTTCAAACTAAAATTTCCACTTAGGGAATCACTACAAGGAAGACGCTCAATAGCAACGATAAAGAATCAGCTTCGAGCTAATTAGCAAGTAAAATTATTGTTGCTAATATATTATTTAATATAAGAAATATACTTGCTAATGTATTTAGCAACCAAATTTACTTGGTAACAAATTTTGCAACGAATTGTTTAAAATATATATTAAGTAGTATAGATTAGAAACGAGAATTTTACTTGCTAATTAGCTTGACGCTGATTTCAACAACAAATCTTTTCGTTGCTATTTAGCTATTTTCCTGTAGTAAATGGAGTCATATTTCGGGATTTTTATGAGGAAATCAGAGCTTTTATTTTCGATTAAAGGGATTGTATTAGTAGGGACTTGAACTCTTATACTAACACTTAATATCTTGTCAGTATTCTTTTTTTCTTGCTTTGAATATTTACTTGAAATCATATTTGTTTTAACTACAAAATCGATTATTTTGGATGTTTGAAAACCAATATATATCAGGCAATTGAGAAAAGAATCTCTATCTACAGTCATGTACCAGTAGAAAATGGGGAATTCATACAGGTAATGAGGTGAGTTATAATATTTCTTTGTCACCTTTGTTTAAAAAATCTTTTTCAGTTTAGCATTCATATAGGATCGCAGTATCAATGCTAACATCAACAAAAACACAGGTACGAAAAGGACCAGTATTACAAGCCACACTACGACTATTTTGAAGATCCCGTAAGTTTGTTTATGCATTTATATTCAATTATTCACTGCTCGATTTCATCTTTTCAACTAAAAGTTGTGGTAAAAAAATTGCCGCACATTTATGTATTAGGATTGCATGCTTCGTACAGATTAATTTAATGCATTGGGGACAAAGAATAGCAACAATGCTTATGTACCTGAGTGACGACGTTGAGGGTGGAGAAACATACTTTCCAGAGGTAAATATGCACATTAAAATCTATTATTTTTTTTTTTTCAAATAATTCATTATGATCATTCAACTTCTATTGGGTTTATATAAAGAAGGGACAATTACACTCTTTTTATTGAGGTTTGATGTAATTACATGTAGGTTCCCTATGATTTAAAAAATCTGAGGTTTGCTTCTGTCTAACAAATAGGTCCGTCCGTTGGTCAAAATTCACTGAATTTGTTGGTATTAACAAAAAAAGCTGAATGAAAATAGATATTTACCCTCGATTGAATTATTAATGACTTATTGCAGACCAAATAATTTTTTTTATAACCAAACTACCCTTATAACGGTGAAGATATACCTACTTACATGCGTTAATATGTGAAGATATATAAATAAAGGTACTTTGATCATAAAAGAAATTGGTTTGATCTTTAATAAGTCAGTAATAAGTCAATTGATGGTAAATATCGTCTTTCGTTCGATTTTCTTTTTGTTGCTAATATCAATAAATTCGGTGAATTTTAACTAACTAAGGGACCTATTTGTTTGACAGAAGCAAACCCAAAGGGTACTAGATGTAATTTCTCCCTATAAAGAAACAAGGAAATTTCGGTACACATGTATAATAATAATTGAGTAACCACAAGCATGGTTGTTATCACATGTTTATTTTGACATTTTTATTATGCTTAAAATGTTAGGACACATGCATTTACTCATTAATGGTCAATTTGAAAACTTATGCACAATTACTACAACAATAATTAATTTTTGTATAGTAATAATTTATTCATATTTCTTGTTACTATGTATGAAATTATATTTGTGACAAAATAAAAATTCTTAACTCCGTAGCATAGGTTGGAGGATAGATAATCTTGACAACCTATACAAAATTAAAACATCATTATTTTTTTATAGTAATAATTTATTCATAGTTCTTGTCACTTGTATGAAAATTAAAATTGCGATAAGAAAATTCTTAACTTTAAATCATAGGTAGGAGGACAAATAATATCCCAAAATCTCTTGTTAGATGTTAGTTCATTCCATGGTAGTGAACAATGGCCAAGTGTGAGTAGTTTACGTTAGTTCGGAACCATCTTATACAATGTAAATAGCTCTTCTATCCTCCTAAGAACATCCATTAATGTCCTAATATGGATCATTATACAAAAAAATTAAACATCATATTATGCAACGTCAACAGATTCGAATCCCTTATTAGTATTATATCATCATGATTTCGGTGTTTTTCAGACTCAGTTTCTACAATTAAGTATTTTCCCACTGCAAGTTTATATTTTGAGTCTTATAACTTTTGATATTTTGCAATTTTGGTCCTTCCATTACTAGATTTTTGTAAAAATTGCCAGAATAAATCATGTGCCACGTTATTTTTCTAATTTTTCGTCCATATTGGCAAAAGGAATCAATCAGAACAAAAACCCAATTTAAATGAACCATGCAAGGCGCACATGATTTATTTCAACGACTTTCGCAAAATCTAATATCGAAAGAACCAAAATTACGAAATATAAAAAGGTTACAGGTCTCTTTTGCATTCCTAGAAAGATAAAAATGTCAAAGTGCTAGATTTATAGGACCAAAATATATTTAAGCCATTCTTAAAAGATCTTAAGTTTATTTAGCAATCGTTGGTCAAGTCTTCTATACTATATGATTGTTTTTTCCAAAGAAAAAAATGTACATTTTTGAGTGGTGAACTTCCTAATTTAAAGTTTCTACATGCAAGATTGCAAGCTACTATCAATGTTCATTAGAATAACTGCTACATAATATTGACTCCTTAAAACATTTGTGCACAACTAATGAAGCTTAGCTCAGTTGGCGAAGCTGAGGCCCCATGATCCTAGAGGTCATGGGTTCGAATCCCCTGCGTGCGATGATTTGTTTCTACTGCATAGTAGGTTTATTTGTTTCTACTGTATAGTAGGTTATTTGTTGCTGTAATAGCACGATGTTAGTATATGTGATATTGTGAATAGGAATGTTATATTTGTCTCTATCTGTTATTGATCTGACAGAAATGATTGTATTCATTTATTTCAATTAATAAAATTCATCGCTTCCAACTCATAAAAAAAAAAAAAAAAAACATTTGTGCACAATTGCTATTATTATCCCACCTTGCTATCACAATTGTGTTTTGATCTATTAAATTTGTTCGATACTAGGTTGGATCTAGTGATTGTAGCTGTGGCGGGAAGTTGGTTAGAGGATTATGCGTGAGACCAGTTAAAGGCGATGCGTTGCTTTTTTGGAACATGGTTTGTCTTTGGTCTCTAAGTCTTGAGTTTTTTCAACTATCATCAGTTAGATCACACATATAGGATTAGTAGGAGATGCAGTATGCAAGTGTAAATATATTATAAAATAGGGTTTATTACACTTAGGCCCATTTTAAAAATGCAAAATTACACTTTTCCCTAAAAATTTGAAATTATATTTGCACCCCCTTCTAAAATGTTATGTTTACACACGACTCTGTTCCGCCAGAATTTGCTTGAAAAGAGCTGACGTCGGCAATAAAAATTACATAGATTTCAATTTTGTCCCTCATTTAACATTCTTGTGTATATTTTTGTACTATATGGGGATAAATGTCATATACATATATGGATTGAAGTTAATATTATTACATTTTTTCTTTATAAGTACAAAATTATTATATGAGAATGTTAAACGAGGGGTAAATTTGATTTTTTTTTTTAATTTTTTTGGCTTCCTTTAACATTTTTCATCCAAACTCGAATAAAATAGGGTCAAGTGTAAACAGTGAATTTTTAAATGGAGTGTAAGTGTAATCCAGAAACGTTTTTGGAAAAAGCATAATTTCATATTTTTAGAGGGGGTCTAAGTGTAAAAACCCTATAAAATACAAGAGAAAATTGAATAGAACATAAAATATGACAATGTCAAGCTTATTTGCTCTGATTTATTCCAATTTCTTCTACTTATGGCAATTGAGGTACATACAAACATGTAGATTTATTTCATTTATAGTACAAGTTTAAGTCAGAAAATTTAGAGTACATTTAGCAAAATACTACATTTTGGGAATAAAAAGTACCATTAGATGATTATAGTGGTGTTAATTTATTACTTTTCAATTCTTTTTCCATATAATAAGCCCTTATTATTTCTCTTATTATTATGTTGATCATTTTTTTTTTCTAGGGGCTTGATGGAAAACTAGATCCAAGAACCTTACATGGTGGATGTGATGTATTAGCAGGACAGAAATGGTGTGCCACAAAATGGATGAGACAAAATGTTACTCGTTTTGGTTAGAAAAAAATGGCAAGATTGACTTTCTAGCAATAAGTCAAGTGAAAATTTTGTGGTTCCTTGACCTGTTAATTGAAACTATATAATCACTACCTTGTTTTAGGAAAGTCAAGTTCTCAATAGATAATTACAATCCCCTCCCCTGAGGTTTGGTATAGTTACACGTAGATCTCCTGTAGTTTAGAAAATTATATTTAGTACTCTTGAGGTTTGCTTTTGTCTGACAAATAGGTCCATCTGTTAGTCAAAGTACATCAATACATATCAATTTTCATTCACTTTTTTTTGCTATATCATCAAATTCGACAAACTTTGACTAACAAAGAGACATATTTATTAGACAGAAACAAACCTCAGAGGTACTAGACATAATTTTTCAAATCACATATGGGTAGGTGGAATCATTTGAAAGGTTCGAATGATTCATATTTACTCTTATGTACCTCTAGGTATATGAAAACATAATATTCTTGGTTCTTATACATGTCAAGAAAGGAAATTCAAGGGTTTGATCATGATAAAAGAAAATCTAAAATTGCAACAATGTTTCTTGTTATTTTTGCTAATTACACGAACATCATTGTTCAATTGGAAATTACGATTACCTCTCCTAAAATTTAGCATAATTACAAATATCCCCTCATTGTTTGAAAAATTATAAATACACTCCTCAAATGAAAAATAATTATATAGCCCCTAAATGGTGATGTGAAAAGTAATACTTTACCATTGTTCAGTTTTTTATTTTTGAAGAAATAATATTTGACAAATATTAAAAAAATCTAAGGCTGGGTAAAATAAATAATCCATAGAATATTAGTCCATAAAAATATCTTAGAAAATTTAATAAAAATATTAAAATTATAACTTATATTTCAAAAGGGCATATTAGGCAGTTCTCCTAACAGCCCGCCGACCACCCTCCACCCGATCGGCCGGCGATCAGCCGCCGCACGTGCCTCCACACGCCCGCACACGCCGATCTAATATGTCCCGCCTAGTTTCTCCGTCGTTCGATGCCCGATTGTCGTCGCCCACCGACCGCCTAAAAAGCCCATCTCAGGCAGTCATTTTGCGTTTCTACCCACCGTCAATCGACCAATCTCTGGCGACTTATCGCCTCTTTTTTGTCCTAAAAAAAGTTGCTCGCCGCCCCTTATTTTCCAACCTTTTCCGCCACCGTCCGTCATCGGATCGCCGGCGAACCACCATCACTAACAACCCTCCCCTTCCCACCACCAATCACCGGTTGTTGGCCGCGAACACCCTAATCCCTCGGCTTTTTGTCCGCCGCCTGCCATCCATTAGCCGGCGCGCCACCACCATTCCATTACCCATCATTTGCTGATCGTTTTCCACCTCACCCACCGCCTACCTTTCCGCTGCCGGCCCTCTCCTCCCATCCATTTCTTATCTAATCTCTTTGCCCACTCATGGCTATAGTACCACCTCCACCCCATCCCAACCTCCAGCTCTCGATAACCACCTAAAAAAATAGAGCTAGGCTGAAATTATAAAAAAAAATCCTCCACCTTGTTCGGCATTGAGGCAGATAGAATGATTAGGGGAAATTATACGATATATTCTTGTATTTATATTCTTATTTTCTCTTGATATGATGCTTGTTCTTGTGTATATTTGTGACATTTAGGAGCTTTCGTGGAATAAAAGACGAATTCAAGGAAAAAACTCAAACATAAAGGAAAGAGTCAAAATTCTGCAGAACCAAGCACAAGTTAGCCCATGACCTACAGGCTATTAGAGTTTTGGTAAGAATAGGATTAGAAAGGAGAAGAGTTTTATGATAGGTAGAATCCTACTCCTTTCCTACCTCAGATAGGACTCATTATATAAGGAAGAAGGAATGAGAAGAAGGGGGATGAAATTTTTAGAAATGCACAGAGATCCACGTTTGGGAGTGAAGGAGGAAGACGATGAACAAGTGGAGAAGTTAATCCGGCACCCAAGTGATAGACGTATCGCCAGATTTTCTACTCCATGAGTCTTTCTACACATTTCTTCTTAGTTTTAGTTCTAGTTAGTATGAACTAATATCTTTTGTGCTGGGGCTTATGGAAAGCCTAATTGATACAATGTGTTAAGTGTTTTCCGGATTAATATAGTTTGTTATTTTTGCATATCCATGAATTATCGTGTTTGTTGCTATTATTTGAGAGCTTGGTCACCTCTTAGATTTGCTTAATTATGTTGATGAACCGAGAGGGAATTTGGCATAGTGGATAGGGTAATTCATGGTGTGGACCGAATGATGTGTAGATATACACAAACATGATCTATCTGATTCCATAGGTTTTTCATAAAACTTAATGCATTATTGTCACGAGTTTTTGAGAGGAGAGATCCCCTAATTCCTCGATAGTAAATGGTTCGGTATAGCTCGAGAAGGGTATTGGATTGAAGTAGGAAAAACCTCAGTGTGCGAAAATACTTGTCTGTTTGATTGATCCGTTAATATTGAATGCATTGTATCGATTAGGTGGACCTATAGTCGGAACACTTCTCTCTAAATCTGTGTTTTCTTTGTCTCCAACTTATTTGCTTGCTATAGTTAATTTTTTTTTTTTTGGTAGATTCATAAATCATCCAAACTTTTCGGTTGTCCAAATAATTAGCGATTAGTCATAGTTGTGGTAATTGCTTCATTGAATCCTCGTGGGTTCAATATCTTTTATACTACTTGATAGCTAGTGTACTTGCTAGTACATATTTTTGCAATCAAGTTTTTAGCGCCGTTGCCGGGGATTTAATTTGAAATAATATCATAACTCGCTAGTCTTAATTAATTTGGATTTTCTTTGCTTTAGTTTTATTTTTCTGTTTTTACCTCACTTCTCCTCTTTCTTTGATTCACAGTTTAATGACATGAAGTAGTGGTGGAGAGTTAGCACGATTCCATCCCGAAATTGAGAGAACCTTCCACCGACAAAGGAACACCATCGAGAGGGGCGAAGGGAGTGGAAATCCTAACGCTGAGGATCAGTTTGCTATCATAGAACCGGTAATGGAGAATGCTTTAGGGGTCATGGAGAGGCCGATGATGGAATATGCATTCCCAACAACCGATGGGGTGATATCGAGCATTGCCAAATCCACGATCCAAGCCAACAATTTTGAGATCAAGCCGGCTATCATTCAAATGATCCAAGCACGCGTGCAAGTCTCTAGTTTGCTTGACGAAAATCCTAATAAGCATCTCTCTAAATTTCTTGAAATTCGTGATACCTTTAAATTTAATGGTGTTAGTGATGATGCTGTTAGACTTAGGCTTTTTCCATTTTTATCATGTGACAAGGCCAAAGATTGGCTTCAATCATTTCCTGTCGTTAGTATTACAACTTGGGCGGGGTTGACACAAAAATTTCTTGCTCAATATTTTCCCCATCTAAAATTGCTAAGTTGCTCAATGATATTACTTCTTTTGTGCAGTCAGATAGGGAATTGTTGTATGATGCATGGAAATGTTTCAGGGATATGCTTAGAAAGTGCCCTCATCATGAGCTCCCAGTATGGTGGCAGGTACAAACGTTTTACAATGGTGTTACATTGGCTAACCGAAATACCATTGATGCAGCTGCAGGTGGCACCATCATGAAGAAAGTACCATCCGAGGCGTTTGTCCTCATTTATGAGATAGCATCTAGCTTTTATCCGTATGGCCAAGACCGACGAGTAGCCGGCGTCCACCAAGCGGGAACGCACGACTGTGGCACGCTAGGCTAGGTCACATATCCCAAGACAGGATGAAGAAATTGGTAGACTCAAAGAACCTAGAGGTAGGGGACTTGAGTGAGCTACCAACTTGTGAATCCTGTCTAAGAGGGAAAATGACCAAGAAGCCCTTTGTAGGACAAAGCAGGCTTGCCACAGGTCTGTTGGACCTGGTCCATACAGACGTATGTGGACCACTAAGGACGTAGGCCCGAGGTGGGTTCTCATACTTCATAACCTTCACCGATGATCATTCACGCTATGGTTATGTATACCTGATGAGGTACAAGTCTGAAGCTCTGTTATCTATTTTACGTTTGTGTTGAGCATTTAGAACGAAGTTCCTTTGTTGTAAGATATAGAGCCCATTATTGAGTGTACCAAGTAGATGAGCAATTCCATACCTCATCAAATAAAAGCAATTTTTATTGATCATAAACTCATATCCACTATTGTCTAACAATAGAATGGAAATGATGTTTTTAATCATACTAGGTACATAATAAACTTGCTCTAACTCTATACTAATACAATCACTAACTACTAGAGTGGCGGATCCTACTGCTTCTGTCGAGATGGCCTTGCCATTCCCAAGCTTCAGGATCATATCCCCGCTACTCAGTTTTCTGCTTCTTTTCAGCACCTGCAAATCATTGCAAATGTGATCTCCACAGCCGGTATCTAATACCCAAGAGGCAGAGTTAGTAACCATATTAACCTCAATCACAAAGATACCTTGATTTGAGAGGAGTTTGGGGCAGTCCTTCTTCCAATGCCCTTTCTCACAGCAATTGATACATATGTCATATGCCCTCGACTGTTGCTTGGAGACAACCTTCCCCTTTCCTTTGCCTTTCCCCTCTTTGGCAATGAGAACACTCTTAGTGTTTGTAGCTGCTTTGACGGTTTTTCCCTTTCCATTCTTCTTTTTCCAACGTCCGGCACCCTTGCCTTTCGTCTTAGAAGTCGAAGCACCTCCAAACAATACCGACGGCGTGGACTTTTTGGTCGTTGCCTCGTATTGCACCAACATATTGATTAACTCATGAATACCCTTCTCAAGTGTGTTCATTTTATAGTTGACAATAAATTGGTCGAAGGAGGGTGGGAGAGACTGAAGGATCACATCTATATACGTCTCATTATCGAGGCCTGCCTTTAGGTCCTCGAGCTTTTCCACCAAGGTAAGCATTTTAACCCCCTGCTCTTGTACAGAGGATCCTTCGGTCATTTTAGTTCCAAAGAACGCCTTCGTGGCGACATACCTAGTATGCCGGTCCGGGACTGCATAGCAAGAATGCATAGCAATCCTTAAGGCGAGTCATAATGGAAGGGACATCGTCTAGCCTTTCATACTGCTTCTGAATCTCATTCGTCATAGAGGCAAGTATGATGCTACAGACCTCCCGGTTATCTTTATGCTAAGTCTCGAACGTCTCACGTTCTTCTGGCGTGGATCCTTCCGGTAAGGTCCTAGGGAGAGGCTCGTCCATGATGTAGCCTTGGTTCTTGTAATCTAGGGCTATCCTCAGATTGCGCAACTAGTCGTTGTAATTTGTTCCATTGAACTTGTTGGTCTCAAGTATGGTTGATAATGGGTTCTTAGACATTTTAAATATACATTTTAGAAAACAGAACTCGCGATCAACAGAATTTAAAAGACGGAAGTTTTGATAAATAATTAAACGCTTGGTCTTTAGTCATTTAATGCTCCCACTATTTATACGAAAACACGATACTCTCAAACGTCATTTTCGGGAAACCTTTTCCTAGTGGTCTTGGGATCCACAGCGAATTTTCCCATACCCCGCTTTTACGATTCGCATGGGAAGAATCCTGTGGGAGGTATGCCATACCATTCTCGTTCCACGAGATTCCCAAGATAATTGCACCCTTTCACATGATCCCGAGGACCAAGCGAATCATGCTAATCGGATGTTAGACCCGACCTAATCAACCGAATCATAGATCCGATGTTACCTCCACGACTCGTGAGACAGGTAACAGTGGTCTAGTTTTCGTTCATGACACAGTGCAGCTTCTTTTAAGTATGATAGACGTGCCACGACTCGTGAGACCACGCTATCGACCTAAATTAGCTTCCTCACTATGCCATGGAATGGAAGGCATGGACAGACTCCTAGAGTCCATGTCCACTTTGTCTAAGGTCTAATATTTAGACATTGGTCCAACCAATGTGAGAGTTGTAAATGACCGAGATCTCATATATGTATATATAAACACATTCATCCATAATGCGTAAATAAATGAATTGCATCCCATAGTAGTTATACGATAAATAAAACCATTCATTCATCATAACGGCCACAAGCAAAATTAAAGCCTAGCACGCCCCTGTTGGATGATCACGAGCCCGAATCCTATGCGACCCACTGAGCTCGCAGTGGATCTATGGTCAATCTAGGGTTGGTCCTACACTATTACATTAATAGTAACCCGATCATCATTCTGATGGGCCTTGGTCTCTTTTCTCTTTCAACTCTTCATGGAAACGCCTTGGATCCTCCATTTTGGGCTCTCCATGTGAACATTCCTTCTTCTCCACCAAATACATAAAAATAAAAAACCTCACTCCTATTCTACTCTCATTACATATGTAAAAAGAAACCCCAGCGAAACCCTGGGGGGAGTACATTATGAGGGAGAAAAAATGCTTTATTATTCCAAGACAACTAGAAGGGGAGAAGAAGGAAGCAGAAAGAGGCACACAGGCCCAACATTAAAATTAAACCATACATTAGGTCTAAGGCTCGCGATCATCCACTTCCATTAAACGCATATAATCACATGATCCAATCACATAAACACATGTTAATATTCCATGATTACCAATCACATCAATCCATGATAAATAAATGCGCTACGTATGAAAAATATGGAACAACCGTTGGCAATCATTTTTCTCATTTAGGAAGACCCTTCCTCATTATTTGTAGGTAAGTTATTCCCGGGATTCCAAATCCAATATACTCAACCTCCCAAATAATGTTCTTAAAGAAAATATGCAAAATTAAATAAAATGAATTTTCAGAAAAATCCAAAAATTAAAAATAACGTGAAAACGATGACGTCAACCGGCAGCCACCACCGGCAGCAGTCAGCCGGCGCGTGCAGGTCAGCAGGCCAAGCCTACTGCCCCTGCGCGCAGAGCCTGCCTGACCGGGCACGCGCACGCAGGCCCTTGCCTACCCGCGCGCGCGCCTGGTCGGCAGCAATGCGCTCGCCCGCGCGCGCCAACCTGTCGGCCGCCTGCGTGCGCCTACCCTGCGCAGGCCGCGCGCGCGCAGCGCAGACTCCATCGTCTGCGTGCGTGTGCGCCCGCGCCCTTCCTGCACGCAAGTCACACGTGCGCGTAGACTCCGCTGTCTACGTGCGCGCGCGCCTGGTGGTGCCGCCTCATGTGCGTGCGCGTGCGCCTGGTGGCACCGCCTCATGGCGCGCCCGCGCTTGAATTCCCTGGCTGCGCGACCGGGCGTGCAGGCTGCCCCTCATGTGTTGGCCTGGCGCGCGCGCCCGGCCACCCATCTGCGTTTGTCGATCGGCCGCGCGGCCGGTGGCCTAGATCTACGCGCGCCATGCGCACCTGGCGAAGGCAGCCGCGCGCAGGCGTCCGCCTCGCCTGAGTGCACAGCGCGCGCGGTCAGCCACCGGCTGGACGCGTGCTGCGTTTTCTCCATTTTATTCGATTTTGCCCCCCGTTTCCCAAGAAAAACTAGAAAATTCCAACAATACCAAAATTATACATAATTGAAAGCAAGAAAACGACATGGTTTATGATAAAAATATCAAGAAATAAATTAAAACATGCCAAACACGTTTTCATGCTTAAAACGCACACAAAACCTTAGGCCTATACACCGAACCAGGCTCTGATACCATGAAAGCCTTGGGTTGGCGTGTGGATCGTCCCGGGAGTAGCGTGAATGCAGAAGCACGGTGAAGGTTATGAAGTAGGAGAATCCACCTCAGGCCTGCATCCTTAGTGGTCAACATATGTCTGTATGAACCAAGTCCAATAGACTTGTGGCAAGCCTGCTTTGTCCTACAAAGGGCTTCTTGGTTATTTTCCCTCTGAGACAGGATTCACAAGTCGGTAGTTTACTCAAGTCCCCAACCTCTAGGTTTTTTGAGTCTACCAACTTCTTCATCCTATCTTAGGAGATATGACCTAGCCTTGCATGCCACAGTTGTGCGTTCCCATTATTATCTATTTTACATTTGTGTTGAGTGTTTAGAATGAAATTCTTTTGTTGTAAGACATAGAGACCGTTATTGAGTGTACCAAGCAGCCACCCTTCATCATATAAAAGCAATTTTTATTGATTGTAAACTCATAACCACTATTGTCTAACAATTGAATGGAAATAATGTTTCTAATCATGCTAGGTACGTAATAAACTTGCTCTAATTCTATACTAATACGAGCACTAACTACTATGGTCGCGGATCCTATTGCTTCTGCCGAGCCTGGCCATTTCCAACCTTTAGGATCATCTCTCTGTTACTCAGTTTTCTGCTTCTTTTCAGCACCTGCAAATCATTGCAAATGTGAGCTCCACAGCCGGTATCTAATACCCAAGAGGCAGTGTTAGTAACCATATTAAACCTCAATCACAAAAATACCTTGCTTGAAGAGGATTTTGGGGCAATCTCTCTTCCAATTCCCTTTCTCACGATAGTGAATACATATGTCATTTGCCCTCGATTGTTGCTTTGAGTCAACCTTCCTTTTCCCTTTGCCTTTCCCCACTTTGGCGATGGGAACACTCTTAGTGTTGGTAGTTGCTTTGACGGCTTTCCCCTTTCCCTTCTTTCTTTTCCAACGTCCGGCACCCTTGCCTTTCGTCTTGGAAGTCGAAGCATCTCCAAACAACACCAATGGCGCAGACTTTTTGGTCGTTGCCTCGTATTGCACCAACATATTAATTAACTCATGGATACTCTTCTAAAGAGCATTCATGTTGTAGTTAATAATGAATTGGTCGAAGTAGGGTGGGAGTGACTGAAGGATCACATCAATGTACGTGTTATTATCGAGCCCTGCTTTGAGGTCTTCGAGATTTTCCACCGAGGTAAGCATCTTGACCCCATGCTCTTGTACAGAGGACCCTTCGGTCATTTTAGTTCCAAAGAACGCCTTCGTTGCGACATACCTAGTATGCCAGTCCGGGACCGCATAGCAATCCTTCAGGCGAGCCATAATGGAAGGGACATCGTTTAGCCTTTCATACTGCTTTTGAATCTCATTCGTCATAGAGGCAAGTATGATGCTACGGACTCTCTGGTTATCCTTATGCCAAGTCTCGAACATCTCACGTTCTTCTGGCGTGGATCCTTCCGGAAAGGTTCTAAGAAACGGCTCGTCCATGACATAGCCTTGGTTCTCGTAATCGAGGACTATCCTCAGATTGCGCAACCAGTAGTTGTAATTGGTTCCATTAAACTTGTTTGTCTCAAGTACGGTTGATAACGGGTTCTTAGACATTTTCAATCTACATTTAAAGAATAGAACTACAATCAGCAGAACGAAATTGAAAGTTTTAATAAAATTAAACGCTTGGACTTTAGTCATTTAATACTCCCACTATTTATACGAAAACACGACACTCTCAAACGTTTTCCTCGGGAAACTCTTTTCCTAGTGGGCTTGGGATCCAAAGCGATCTCCCCCATATCCCGCTTTTGCGATTCACTTGGGAAACAACCTGTGGGAGGTATACCATACCATTCTCGTTCCACGATATTCCTAAGATAATTGCCTTACCCTTTTACGGGATCCCGAGGACTCCAAGCAAATCACGTTATTCGGGCGTTAGACCCGACCCAATCAACCGATTCATAGACTCGCTGCTACCTCCACGATTCGTGAGACATGTAACAGCAGTGTACTCCTCGTTCATGACAAAGTGCAGCTTCTTTTAAGTACGATAGTTGTGCCACGACTCGTGAGACCACGCTATCGACTGAAACTAGCTTTTCACTTTGCCATGGATGGAAGGCATGGACGAACTCCTAGAGTCCAAGTCCATTTATGAAGGGTCTAATATTTAACTTGGTCTAACCAAGTGAGAGTTCTAATGACCGAGATCCCACACATACATACATATATAATGCATTATAAAAGGTTTGCATGCCATAGCAATAATACGATAAATAAACCATTCATTCACCATAATAGCCACATGAAAAATTAAAGCCTAGCACGCCCCTATTGGATGATCACAAGCCCGAATTCTATGCGACCCACTAAGCCCGCAGTGGATCTATGGTCAATCTAAGGTTCGTCCTACACTTTTGCATTTAATAAACAGCAACCCAACAACAAGCTGATGTGCCTTGGTCTCTTTCTCCTTTAGGTCTCCATGGAACGCCTTGGATTCTTCGTTCTGGGCTCTCCATCTGGGCCATCCTTTATCCCCACCATGGAAACAAAAATAAAATAATTCCTCCCGCTATACTACTCTCATTACAAATTTAAAAAGAAACCCCAGCGAAATCCCAGGGGGAGTACAATTGGAGGGAGATAGAATGCCTTATTATTCCAAGGTAACTAGAAGAGAGGAGAAGAAAAAAAAAAGAGGCACACTGGCCCAACATAAATTTAAACCATACATCCGGTCTAGGACTTGTGATCATCCGTTCTCAATCAACACACATAATTACATGATATCCAATTAATTAAATACATGTACACAATCCATGATATCCAATCACATCATCCATAAAAGAAACGAGAGAACGAGTCATGCCTGTAAACTTGGCATAATATTGGTAATCCCCTTTCTTGTTTAGAAAAATATTTCCTCGTTATTTGAAAGCAATTAAAATATAGAGATTCTAAATCTAATAAAATAACTTTCCAAATAACGTCTTCAAGAAAACATGCAAAATAAATAAAATAATTTTTTCAGAAAATATTTCAAAAAATTAAAGAACAAGAAAAACACAAAAACGGCGAAGAGCCGCCGCCACCGGCGGCGCTCGTCAGCGCAGACGGGCCAGCAGGCCGAGCCAGGCATGCGCGCGCAGGCCCCTGCCTGCTTGCGCACGCCTGGCCGTGCTCTTGCGCGCGCGCTGGCGGGGCGGCCGTGCACAGGCCCCTCTGCCTGTGTGCATCGCCCTGCCGTGCCGCCTGCACGCGCACACGCGCATCGGGTGCGCTTGGAATAGGTGAGTGGATCGTCCCGGGAAGAGTGCGAATGCGGAAACGCGTTATAATATGAAAATTGCATGAATTTAAAACATGCCATAAAAAAGAATTAAACGTAAACGTTCATGGGGTGTTCCCTTGAACCTCCCGGGCATTCGGTGTATCTCATGAACAAAACAAAGAAAGTAAAATCGTGGAGGCCGTAGGGTTGTAAAGAAGGAAATAAACAAAATGAAAAACCTACCCGGTTGTCGTTTTGTCTTCGAGCCGCTACTTGCGTTGTTCCCCGTTTTGCTCTAAGATCTCGTATTGAGACCCTCTAAATCGTACACGCAATCTGTCCACGTATCTTGATCCTCGTGCTAGCGAAAAACCAAGTGTATATTATTTGGAGAGGACGTATCGATCGAACGCTATCAATTAACGTGGTCAACCCTCCTTAGGTTCAATTGTATGAAACAAAAGAACCAAAGTATTTTCTTGGGAAAGGGGGAGAGTGGCCGAGAGATGAGAGAGGCAAAAGTGGTGTGTGTGTGTGTGTGTGTTTCTTGAATTTCATCATCTTTCCACAAGTGAAGGGCTAGGTATATATACAGAGGAGGAATCCATTCCTCTTCATACTCCAACTCTTGGAAGACTATTTTGACTAGTATTTTGACCAATTGTAGCCATCCATCTCTCCTTTTAATATCAACCATCCATTTATTTTATGGAATATTTCAATCTTATTTAAATAATCCATAGGGCAACAAATAAATAAAATAAATAATAATATTTATTTTAAGCTCGTGTATTAAATTCCAATAAATCCAATTTATTAGTTAAATTCCTCTTCATCCAATTTTAAAGGAATTAACATCCCAAGAAAAGAAAGATTCGATTAAATCTAATTTAATCGTCCCATCTCTCTCCAAATATTTAATTCTAAATTAAATACGTTATGTGTGCGGATTGTGTGTGACTCTTTGGGTTCACCTTCAACTAGACTTGGTCGAATTCCTAGAATTCGTCCATTACCATGGGTCGCCGTCTAGCAACGGTCCATGGCATTAGAGACTAGGTGAATATGCATGGGGGTGAACATTTAGGCTCTACAGTACATTTATCCTTCTACCTACGGTCTCACTACTTAGGGTCTAGGGCACGAAAACGTAGGTACCCATTTTGGACCTAAGTGTCGGCTTGTCCTACACTAAACATCACAGGGAATCCTTCCCTTCTGTTCAGTTACTGTGGCCACAGATTCAAGGACAACACTCAGAGCATAGTGAGATGCAACTGTCAGTGCTCTGACAGGAGACAGATCCTTTCTTGGAATCTACTATCACGTTGCACATCATGACTGCACTAGATATGGCTTATGACTCTTAGTAACTATGACTTTGTAATCTCTCATCATACCTAAGATACAGATACGGTGTACAGCTAAACTCAGCAATACCTCAAGTCGAAGGATTAACCTGTACCGTTGGAACAGAGAACTCAAGCCATACCTATCTGACCCTACTCAAGGTCCTCCGTAAGACGGTTCCCACAAGTCACCTCAGTCAGTTGCTCCTTAGCCAGCTGACCCACTAACACTACATAGATGACCCTTGTCACCCGTCGATGAAACACGATAGCAGATGCTTAGTGCAAGTCTCAAGTGGATTCTCGATACCCATTTCTCGAGATTCCTTGACTTGGAGATTTTCAGACTGATTCGGCGAAACTGATTTCATGAACCTACCTCCAAGCGTAGTTCTAGTTCCCGAAATGTGATCTCAATCTGTGGGCTTTGTTTGTGCAGTGAACAGTTATAATGCAGTAAAGTGAACACAGACAAAGTATGAGCCAGATGGACATCACTTTCTCATTCATCAAGGTTTATTAAAACTCTGAAATTGTTCAGATATAGGTTACAATTCGCTTAATAAAATTAGCTTCATGGTCACCTATTTAACACCTCATACATTCGCCCGCGACCCCGATGGAGCCCATTAAGATTGCATGCCCTTTTGATCAATGGGGGATAGATATTCTAGGGCCCTTTCCCCCTACACCCGCACAAAAGAAATTCGTGATAGTGGCTGTAGAATACTTCTCCAAATGTGTAGAAGCAGAGGCATTGGCGAAGATCTCTAAGAAAGAGATAATCAATTTCATTTGAAAAAGTATTATTTACAAGTTTGGAATTCCTAGAGCCCTGATCTCAGACAATGGAACCCAGTTTCAAGGAAAAGGAATTGTAGCATGGTGCAAGGAGTTGAAAATCCAGCAAAATTTCACAGCCGTGGGAAACCCCTTGGGGAATGGCCAAACAGAGGTCACTAACAACATTTTGCTACAGCACCTAAAGACTAGACTCGAATGAGCCAAATGTTCATGGGTAGAAGAATTTCTAGGAGTTTTATGGGCATATAGAACAACCCCAAGAACGGCAACGGGAGAGACGTCATTTTGCTTAGTTTATGGCTCGGAAGTCATAATACCAGCAGAGATAGGGGAGGAGATAACAAGAATTTCGCAATACGAACCTAAGGGAAATATCCAAGAAAGGAATTTCGACCTCACCACAATTGAAGAAAAGAGAGAATGCGCATATGCGAGGATCCTACACTACAAAGGCCTCATGGCGAAGAGTTAAAACAATAAGGTCAAGCCCAGATACTTTCAGGTCGGCGACTTGGTTTTGAAGAAAGTATAAGTCTCTAAGCATGTGGGTAAATTAGACCTAAGTTGGGAAGGACCATTCAAGGTCGTGAAAGTCAAGAAGAAGGGAACTTACAAATTGCAAGACATGGAGGGGAAGGATTTGCCCAGGCCCTAGAATGTGCATAACTTGAAGAAATTTTACACTTAAAGAAAAGGGGGGGGGGGGGGGGGGACATAGCAATCACCTATGTTTTGTCACCTTTTTGAGATGCTTTTTGCAGAATATTTTTGAAATTCTTTTGCAGATGTTAAAGTCATTGTACAGAATGAATGCTTGTTCCAAGTCCTGAGAAAGGGCAATCCCATGTAAGATCTGTGAAAGATCGCGATCTGTGAAAGATCTAATAAATTCTCTTTTGGTCATTCTTGTCGATAGAGAAATGACAGGATACTATTAAGGCAGGCAATATTAAGGT
This sequence comes from Sesamum alatum, assembly GCA_034509735.1. NCBI lineage: Eukaryota > Viridiplantae > Streptophyta > Magnoliopsida > Lamiales > Pedaliaceae > Sesamum > Sesamum alatum. Next base: position 18,882,697 of record JACGWO010000006.1, read on the forward strand.
CTAGAAAGACCTCCAAAGATAAAGCATAAACAAATAAAACCTGAAAAAGGTCACGAGACAAATTAGACCTAAAAAAGGTCGCACGAGATGGGTCTGGAAAAGAGCCAAATGTTGAGAAAAACACAGCACTTGATCTAAAAAAGACGAGTAATCAAACCTGAAAAAGGTTCATAAGCTTTGATGTGAAAAAGATCCACGAAACGCCAAATGTGACCTAGAAGAGATTATTCAAACAAGATTTCAAAGAGGATGTGCATCCTAAGGCTAGCAGGTAGTTTCCTTTTTACAAGAGAAATGCAAAGATTAATTTAATAGCTACAAGGAAATTTTCAGAAACAATGGGGTTAATCCTGGATTGATTAAGTACAAAAGTACGACAACTACATGGTGTGATGATCAAGTCAAAAGGAAAAAGGGAGATCTAGAAATGTCAGAATCGAAAGATCGGGAGACAATCTACCCTATTACAAAGGTGATGGTATTGCGATATATCCAGATGAAACTTTCAAAAAAATCAAAACAAGTACAAAAAAAATAAAAATAACTAAGTACTAGGAGGGGCTTCCATCTTTTCCACTTCTTCTATCAGGCTCGCAAACTCATCTTCCACTTGGGGGGGGGGGGGGCTCTTCTTCAGGGAAAGCAACAAAGTTCCCATCTAAAGTAGGGTCAAGCAAGGACAGGTCGAAACCTTCAGCAAAACCCTTTAATTTCTGCACTTGAGACTTGCATCTTTCAAAGCCTTGATCCAGAAAATCAGTGGCTTTGATCTCAGTACCAACTTGAAAGGCTGGAGATTTGAGAAAGTCGCGAGCTCCTTGGAGGCGGGTCTGTTTCACAACTCCTTGTACATTTCAAAAGTGAGATATGCATCGCGACTTGCTAGGAGCCTCTCGTCCTTTCCAGCCTCGCAACCTACGGAGAAGCCCTCCTTCTTCCCTGCTTCCAAGGCAACAGTGCGAGCAGTATCAACCTGAATGCGGGATCGAAAGATCAAATCTTCCAACTAAGCCTCTAGTTGCTCAACCCTTTCCTCAGTAGCAGCTCACGAACTGTTGCTTTCTTCCAGCTTGTTCTGAGCCTCGGACAGCTTCTCATTGCCAGCGAGCTTTTCCCTCCGCCAGTATGTGCATTTCAGGGAGAGGTGATGCCCAAAAGTCATGGCCTGCAAAGAAGAAGTGAGTTTAAAAGGCTACCAAAAGTATTAAGAAAAGGAAGTGGGAGCAAATCTTACTTGTGTGAGAACATGCGCGTGATGCTCTTCGATATGAGTGTACGCGGTAGGGATAAGAGTGCTTGGTCGCGGGGGAGAAGTCATGCCTTGTACAACTCCCATGAATCCTATCCAACATGAGTCTTGAGGACGGAACTTTGGGCAGAGATCGCCCAGTCAAGAACTAACTTCTCACCCTCCATCTCGGCGGATACACACTTGGGAGTCCGCAATTCTGTGCGAGCTCCCTTCCACCACTCGGTCAATTTTGCCACAAGTTTGAGGTTTTCGACCTCCTCGGCCTTGTTCGCTGCTTGTTTAGCTTTTCTCTTTTCAGAGCGCGACTTGCTCCGTTTGTTGGATCTGCTACTACCAGAGCTCATGTGCTTTCTTTTGCGCTTCTTAGGCTCGCTAGGGCCCTTAGCGCTCTCCTTGCCTTTGGACTTAGTTTTATCAGTAGGAGATTTTGCTGTATAGGGCTGAGTACGGGCAACATAATCTACCTCCTCGCCAGCGACCTCCGTATCACCATTGGCTATCTCTATGGCAGGGATTGGTGGAGCAGGAGGGGGAGAGATCGCAGGAGCGGGCTCGAGAGGAGCTGAGGAATCACCTAGATTCATAGAAGAGCGACCTCCAGGGGCACTTGATGCTCCAGGCTGTGAAGAATCTATTTGGGGAACTACGTTAGGAGGTAGAGTCCCCTTCTTCGTGCGAAGTCCATTGGCAATACGAGCTTGTATCATAAGCCTATCTGTAGAATAACATACACATGAGTAAACGAAGGCATCAAAAGAAAGCAGATCACGCAAAAGTAAGATGATCACCTAGGAGGCCCTTGGGGCGGATGGGTGCTGGAGAAAGACTAGCATCAGGACGTTCTCAGTCAAGAGCTTATTAGCATTATACCAATAGATGGTGAGACTATTAATATTGTCGTCCTCCAACCCCCATCCATAAGGTTTAGGCTTAGGCTTAGTAGATTGCCAATCACATTGACAGGGCTATCTTTGGCCAGAAGGGGGTTGAAGAAAGAAAAATTTATCTTGCCAAGGGCCGACATTAGAAGGAAGTTTGTCTACAAAACGGCAATTGGTTCTCGCAGTGATATAAAAAAATCCTTTATCGGCAGATCACCTAAAAATGTTGATTTTGTACAACGACCAACACTTTTCAAAGGAAGGGTCAAGGAAAAGATGTTTCATAATAATTATGAACATAAGAATATGCCGAATAGAATTGGGCAGAAGTTGCATGGGGCATGTATCTAAATGGCAAAGAATGGTTCCTACGAGGGGAGGTAGGGGAAATCGAAGCCCTGCCTGTAGATGGGCTATGGACAAGGCACAGAAACCTGGGGAGAAAGATGCATGCGATCAAAGGACCTAGGGATACGGATCTCATAATTATTAGGAATAAAAAAAATCTCTAATTTGAGATGGCGAAACCTTAAGATTGCTAACTACACCCGCCCAAGGAGTATCAACCATCATGGCCTAATATTGCTCGTAGGGAAAAATGTCGGGATCGGGGTTCGCTACCTCTAGAGGGGGATTTATATCTACAGGATTATGTTCAAGGTTGGCATGAGGAGCAGAGGTAGGATAGGTTGTAGAGGATCCAGAAGAAGTGTGAGAAGAAGAGCGAGAGGGAGAATTGGAACTAGACTCCGAGGAAACAGATTGGGCAGCGGAAGAAATAACTGGAACTATAAGGGAGGTCGAGAAGGAGGAAGGTCACGCCAAATAAATGGAGCAGATCGGAGGCTAGATCGCAAGAGGTAAGGGGATAATGGCAAAATGGGTTGTATTTATAGGAGAAGGTCATGGAAAAACGCGCTCGGATGGACGGTGCGATGGATGCCAGAAAAAAGAAGATCTAACAGACCAGAAGAAATCACTGTTGAAATTCTTTTAGTAAGAAGAATTCACACTAAGAGAATTAGGGGAGTAATGATATGGTTAAGCCATATTATAATGGCCAAAAGAGAAATTGGTAAAGGCCTGGCACTAGCGGGTTGGATCGGCCCGAAGGCTTAGGGCGACCCGACCTGCGACAAAGCTGTCAGAGTAATCATCACCTGCAAAAAGGATGTCAGGATGGCGATAGTTGGATCAGAGCAAGTGGGCATTCTAAGCCTTATAAATACCCCATCCGACATATTTAAGGTACGTTATTTATTGCACCCAGTTTGTACTAGTAGATCGCACCCTTCTATCTCGAATCTGATACCTGACTTAAGCATCGAAGGATTTTCGTTGGGAAAACCCCAGCAAGCCTAACGACTTCCTTTTCTCAGGCCCCTATGCAGCTCTGAAAAACTCCAAAATGACCTGCGTACTGCAATCTGCGACCTGCGTCGTACGACCTCGGATCACTACTAAAATACTTGTAATTGACAATGGTTCATATGCTAGAATATCATATGGCACATAGAGCTAGAAGTATGCATAGAAGCTTAAGTCACTTATAGTTAAAACTTAAAACTTTTTCCCTATACATTCTAGGGTTAATTATAGTTAGACCCCCCTCTATAAATATGAAATTATACTTTCACCTAAAGCAGTTTAAAGTTACACTTACACCTTCTTCGAAAATTCACCATTTACACTTGATCCCCTTTCATCAGGATTTGGACGAAAAATGCTGACATTAGCAAAAGAAAGTTACATAAGTTTTTAACTTTATCCCTTATTTAACATTCCTATGTAAAAATTTTGTACTTACAAGGGAAAATATATAATAATGTTAACCTCACTCCATATATATACATTACATTTATTCTCTTATAAGGACAAAATTTATATGATAATGTTAAATGAGGAGCAAGATTCAAAATCTATGTAATTTCTTTTGCTGACATAAATAATTTTTGTCTAAAGTCTAACGCGAGGAAGATAAGTGTAAATAAAGAATTTTAGGAAGTGTAAGTATAATTTTAAAAAAAATTGATGAAAAATATAATTTTATATTTTTATAGGGGATCTAATTATAATTAAGCCTGCATTCTATTCAATGTCTTTTCTTAAAATATTCCTCCATTTGAAACTAGTATATAGCTCAATATATGTTCTGTCATTCTCAGAAGTTCTCATGATCATGGCGCGTGAACTTATCTTAGGTTTGCATAAATGTTCCTATTAATTTTTCGTAATTGCCCAAGAACTTTTTTGCATTTTTGGACTTAAATCTTTCACTAAGTCATAGAATATATATACATATATATATTACATATTTTCTTGTATTTTCCATTTTTATATTTGGCTAAAATGCATAAAACCCCTCTATATTTTGAAAAGTCGGCGAAAAATCCCCCCTGTGTTTTTAAAATAGGCGAAAACATCTCCTGTGTTCTATAAAAGTCAGCAAAAAACACCCATTTCATTATGAATTAACGGAAGGTGTACTGCACGCGCGTGTTGTGCGTGTGGGGCTGTTTTCTAGCCTTTTTTATGCCTTTTTTGTGCAATTTTGATAAAAAATATCCTTATGTGGCCTATATATTTGACTAAGTGCATCTTTGACTTGTTTTGAGTGTGTTTTTTTTTATATTTTGAATGCATGTAAAAAATTAAATTTTTTTTAAATATATTTACTTATAAATACAAAAAGAGTATATAAGTTTTTTTGAAGTTTTATAATTTAAATTGAAATCTTAAATTAAAATTATAATATAAAAAATTAATATAATAAATTTATTTTTTAAATTTAAATATCTTAATGAATACAAGTGTTAATAAATATCTAAATCTAATATAAATGTTAATAATTAAACAACTTTTTATAAATATATTTACTTCAAAATACAAATATAAATATTAATAATTATTTATATACTATTAATTAATTTACATATTATTTAATTAAAAATATTAAATAATTATATTTATTTTCTATAAATAATATTAAAATTTAAATTATTATTATAAAAAACTGAATTAATTCAAATTTATAATTTATTTTGAAATTAAAAAAATTTGAAAACTAAAAAATTAAAAAAAAAAAACGGAAAAAAAAACCTTGGGCGACGGTCGTCGCCGTCGCCTCAGATTGGGGGCGACATCGCGGTCGCCCGTCGGGGCAACGGCGGCGCCGTCATCCCCTTCTGTGGTGGGGGTTGGAGGGGCGGCAGGGGTTGGGTGTGGGGGGCGGCGGCAGGGGGTGGGGGGCGGTGGTGGAGGGGGTGGGGTGGGGGGATTAATTTTGAATTTATTTTATTAAATAATAATATTTATTTTTATAATATATTATTTTAATTAATTAAATCTAACCATTAATTTTCTTTTTAATTTGAGATCCAACAGTCAAGATTAATAGATTAGATCTAACGGCTCTGATATAACAATCAAGATCCAATGGTCATTAAAATAAAGAATAATATATAATAAGTAAGGGCATAACGGTCAATTTATTAAAAAGTTAACGATGTTAGTGTTTTTTAATGGAGATGGGCGATTGAGCTGACTTTTACAAAACATAGGGCAGTTTTTCACCTATTTTTAAAACAGAAGGGGGTTTTTAGCCGACTCTTTAAAACACAGGAGGATTTCATGCATTTTAGCCTTTATATTTTTTGTGTAGTTACTGCTTTTGTTTTTCGTTTTGGTGTAGATTGAGGATGATTTCATAAGGCCCCGAGAGTAAGACGAAGGACCCTAAAAGAGGATGAACGATTCTATGTTTATTATAAGGGTAAATTACAATAACCTGCTTGAGGTTTGGCATAATTACGGATACTTTCTTGTTGTTTCAAAAATTATAAATACCTCTTTAAAGTTTGTAACTTCTAATCAATAACTCATATCTATCCATTTCTATGGGTAAATTGCTCAAAACTCAAATTGGATTATTGTTTCAAATTTTTTGAATTTTTTTTGGACTAAAATGCGTAGAGAGAGGTTTTTTAATTTTTTTACACAAAGAAGCAATAATGTAATTTGCCTCGACTGACTTTTCTACAATTAAAAAAAAAATCAAGGGCAAAATAGACAATTACAGGCCTTTGGTTAAAAATTACAAACCTTAGCGGGTATCTATAATTTCTGAAACAACGAGGGATATCCATAATAATTATGCCAAACCTCAGAGGAGGCCATTGTAATTCAGTCGTATTATAATTTGTAGGGTGAATTATACTGACCTCTCCTGAGGTTTAGTATAATTACGGATACCTTCTCATTTTTCAAAAATTAAAAATACTACCCCCCCCCTCCCCTAACCAGAGGCCTGAAGTTGTCCATTTTGTTGCTGAATTTATTTTTTTAATTGTACAAAAATCAGCCGACGCAAATTACATTATTGCTCATCTATATAAAAAACGTAAGAAACCTCCCCCTGCGCATTTTAGTCCAAAAAATTTCTAAAAGTTTTAACAATTAGTTAAAAAAAATTCAGTTGTGAAGAGCATTTTGGTTAGTTCACCCATAAAATAAATAGAAATGAGTTATTTATTATATGATTACAAATCTCAAGAGGATATTTGTAATTTTTAAGAAAGAGGGAGTATCGATAATTATGCGAAACCTCATGTGATGTGGTTGTAATTCACCATAATTTGTATTACTTTTAGTAGTTGTACCGTGGGTTTTCCACATATTTCTTGATTGTAATGATATTAGAAGCCACAGTCACAAAATTATATATATGCTAAAATGGATATTATACATTGGTTGCAGACGACAGCTTGAGCAACTTATACACCGCAAGACCTCTCTAGTGAGACGTCTTTTCATGTCAAAATCGTGAAACTCATATGAAGTTAGAGCGAACAATACCTTACGCAACGAGGCAACGATTAAATTACAAGTTTCATGAAATCCAATAGTTAGCAATGATCCAAACAAGAAATGTGCCAAAATGAGCAACAGGTTTGCATGTATGTAGGGAATTACAATGTTAAATGCTAATTAAGGTTGATAACTTAGTTAAATTGTTGGATAAATATTGGAGATATTGAAGCTATGCTGTCTCCGATGCGAAATTTATACTATATTATTATTGAAGAGGGTCATTTTAGTGTCCAAATTAATTTCATCTGTCATTTTTTAAAAGAAATTAATTAATTGATTATTTTTAATTCTTTCACTCATCATGATCTTCCCATGACTACTTTGTGGTAGGTTTTTTTCTAATGTATTTCTATCATATATATATATATTATCTTGTATATATATTCAGTAATTTCACTCTATAAAAGATAAATAGTATAATTTATAAAAATATGTTATCCTAAATATTTTTAAAATTTATGCATATACATAAAATCTGCCACACTTATAGTATCATATTAAGTGAGAGCACCACTTTGATGTCTCACTACTTTTTTTGTCTATAATATTTAATATTTAATTTAATTAATTAATTTATTTATTAACTTCTCACTTTCCCACTCTTTTTTACACCCTAAATCAGTCTTCTAAACCTTCAAATTATCCACACTTTTCAACCGCCTACAATTCTTTATATCTTCTTTCTTATATATATTTTTAATTTATTCAATTAAAAATATATTTTTAAAATATAAATTACTTTTTAAATTTTTTATTTAATTATGCATACTAATTGGAGTGTACCGAACACACTAGTTATAAGAAATGATCGATATGACGCAACAGTTATTGATGAATTTGAACAGGCGAAACCAAAATACTTGACTCAAAACATAAGAGCTGGGGTTCATGAATCAATTTAATTTTTTTTGGGATAAGTACATTTACACCCCTAACCTATGGTTTGTTTGTACAAATCACCCCTGTCTTTTAAATAATTACACATACACCCATTAGAATATAAGCATCATTTACACAAATTACCCCTTTTTTTTAGAAAATTACACTTACACCCCTCAAAAGTATGGACATTATTACACAAACCACCCCTATTTTTTGGCTATCAAGAGTGGTTTTTTTAATTATACAAAAAAAAAGAGGTGATTTGTATAAATAAATTATAAATTAAGGGGTGTAAATGTAACTGTCCCAATTTTTTATAGTGAGATTAAGAAGACGATCAAAGGGAATTCAATCATAACAGTTTACAACTAAGATCACAAGCACCAAGTTATGGAAGGAAGCACAGGTTCACTTTTGCATTAGTCATTTTATTTAGGGTAAATTACAATGAGTTTTTTAAAATTTTACATAATTATGAATACTCTTTTATTATTTGAAAAGTTACTATTGTTCCCCTGATGTTTCATAAAACTATGGAATCCTAGATAAATGCTTGAAATTCTCCACTTCGCCTTATTGTATTTGCTTTTAAGAAAAATAAAAAATCACCGAAAAAATCGAATGAGGTAGATGGAAAAATTTGAAAAAAAATATAAAAAAAGTTTGTCCATTTAGTTCATAAAAACATTTTAGAATATTTTATAAAATAAGTAAATTACAATTCATAGTCAATAGATAATTTGACCAGTACACCACAAAAAGTGAATGGAAATCTGACAAGATTAAGGATTGGACTAGTTATTGAACGCCAATCAAAATTTGAAAATATTGATGATTTCTCAAATAACGAGCGGTAGTTGAAATTATGCCAAATTAAATCTCAGGAGGAGCTTTTGGCAATTTACCCTTTTTATTTTAGTTAGGTCTTTAGTTTATTTTTATTTTCAATTTTTGTTGATAGAAATGTTGACAATCATGGTCTTTATTTAATGGCATGCTGTTATATATTTTCCTCCACCATCATGAACTCAGTATTCCTCCACTCCTTTCTCTTGCTCAATAAAAGGACACGAAATTTTTTAGCTTGGGGACGAATTCTTGAAACTGTTTTGCTTTGTTGTTAGTAGACATTTTCTTCTAAGGGAGAAATGCAATTTACCCTTGTGATATAAGAAATGAGTAAAAATTTTCATGTGAAAAAATAATTAGCAAATTGCCCCCTGTGATCTTAAAATGAAGCAAATTATCCTCCTGTATTTTTCCTTGATAGGGGGTTAATTTGAATATAGGAAGGTAATTTGCTAATTATTTTATCATAGAGGGGTTTTTGTTCATTTCTTATATCACATGAAGGTAAATTACATTAATCCCTTTTTCCGAAGTACTTTTGGGATATATCGCACGATTTAGAATAAAGGGATTACAATCTTTGTGAAGAAATCTTCAAAAATAAAATAAAATAAAATATAATATAATAATAATAATAATAATAATAATAATAATAATAATAATAATAATTCTTTTATTCTTCTTTTGGAATTTTGATTTAAGGATTTGAAATTTGTTCTCAAATCAAATATGCAATCTCCTTCAAAACTCAAGGAAGAAAATCTCAAAGTATCGTGAAATCCGATATTAATGGCCTTTGAGTTGAGTTAAAGAGTTTAGGACTTGATTTGTTCTCTTTTGAAAGGAAGCATGGATGCCCTTTTTATTGGCTTGAGCTAGAGCCTAGAGTTTATTAATTGGAGCTCAACGACTACGCATTACACTTAAATGGATTTTTTTTTTTTTAAAAAAAAAATAGACTAAGTATATTTCGGCCCAATTGGCTAACCTAAAAAGAAAAGAAAATTTTATACTTTATTTCGGACCAATCCATCCCAAAAAAAGCCTTGTGAAACCCAAATTTAGTAACTACTTTTGAGATCGAATTATTAACCAATTTTATTTGAATTTTTAGTTAGTAAATTTGTCCCAAAAAAAATAAAATCAGACATCAGTAGATATCGCTGCTTCACAGCCGATCGAAAGTCATACCAAAAATATATTTTATGAGACAAGACTTGAAGTATTCAACTTTATTCCTTTGCTTTTTACAAGAAGAAATTGATTACTGGATAAATTGACTCCATCTCTGAAGAAGCTAGAAGGATGACGTTTGAAGCTTAGAGTTGGTGAATGCTTGTGCATTAAGGAAAAAGGAAAAAGAAAAAAAAGAAAAAGAAAAAGAGATTATACTCTCAATTTAGAGATTCATTTTTTGTTAAAGAGATGGTTCTGACATGTTATTCTATAGTCAGAGCGGACATGAGATAAGTCGTGGCCATGACTTATCACATGATCATTTCTGTCCAGCACACATCTGATAAGTCGTGGCCACGGCTTATCAGGTATGGGCTTTTGTCCCTCACTACAGAAGCGCGCATGATTTAAGCCATAACCACGGTTTATCTTTGCATGACGATTTTTTTTATGTGCTCCACTATCTAACTTAAGTAATTTCAGGTTACAATAAAAAAAGAATACATGAGATATTTTTTTGTAGAAAAATGTATGAAAGATATTGATTTTTTGCTGAAGTTTTCTTTGAAAACTGGATTTAAGTTTGTGTCCTCTAAAATCCTGCAATCGGAAGGAGACACACCATCGGTTTGATTGCACCAGATTTCGAAAAATCTAAACATCAATATTTATTCAGTCTTCCTAGTTTCTTTATAAATTTGTATTTGAATCAATAGTTGAAGGTATATATCCTAAAGTATTCGTTTTCCGCACCTCAATAATCTAATATGTATATGATGTGATTAATAGGCTAAAATGCATAAAACCCCCCTGTATTTTGAAAAGTCGGCTAAAAACCCCCTTTTGTTTTAAAAATAGGCGAAAAACCCCCTCGTGATTTGTAAAAGTCAGCAAAAAACACCCCTTCCGTTATGAATTAACGGAAGGTGTAACAGACGCGCGTGTTGTGTGTCTGGGTGTGTATTTTTGTTGTTTTTAAGCTTTTTTTTTTGTGCCTTTTTGATAAAAACACCTCATGTGGTCTATATATGTTGCTAAGGCTTGTTTGGGTTGTTCTTTTCGGCATTTCTCCTCTATATATTTGGGCACTTGTTTTGTGTGTGTGTTTTTTTTTTTTTTTTTTTTTTAGTTTTGTATTTATCTAAAAATTTAAATATTTACAAATACGAAGAAAAATATATAAAATACGAAAAAAATTATTCTTACGTGTTTTTACTTTTGTATTTATTTAAAATATGAAAGAAATATATAATTTTTTAAAGTTTTATAGTATAATTTAAATTGACAATACAAGTATTAATATAATAATTCATTTTTCAAATTTATATATCTCGACGACTATAAATGTTGATTAACTATACATTATTAACTAATTTAAATAATTATTTAATTAAAAATATTTAAATAAATTATATTTATTTATTATAAATAATATTAAAATTTAAAATTCTTATAAGTATTGAAATTTTATTTAATAATTTTCTTTAATTATTTTAAATTTAAAAACATTTAAATGAATTACTTTAAATAAATTTTTAAAAATATTTAAATGAATTACTTTAAATTTAATTAATTTAGTTATTACTTAATTTAAATATTTAATTATATTGAATATATAGACAAAAAGATTAATTAAATATCTAATAATTATAATTATCTAAAACTCTTTTATTAACTGAAATATATATTAAAAAATATATTAACTGAAATATACAGTAATAAATATAATTAAATTAATAAAAAAAATTAAAAAAAAAAAACTGGGGCGGCGGCCGCCGGCCCCACACAGAAGCCGTCGCCCATAGCTGGTTTGGGCGACAGCGTCTCCGTCACCCTATTTCTTTTGTCTGCGCGACGTCGCCGTTGCCCAGATCTGGTGTGGGCGACGGCGTCCATTTGCAGGGACGCCGCCCCACATCTGCTGGGGGCCCGTAGTATCCCCCGTTGCGGGGGACAGCGGGGGCGGGGGCTGAGGAAGGGATAGGCGGCGGTGGTGGAGGTGGGGGAGGCCGCAGGGTGGGGATGGGGGTCTGGGGGTGGGGGGGTTGGGGGGTTTGGTTTTTTTTTTTTTTTTTTGAAATTTTTATATATAAAATAATAATTTATTTTTCATGATTTTTAATTATTTATATATAAAATAAGTTGTTGAATCTAGGCCTTTCATTTTTTTAGATCTAATGATAGAGATTAATTCCTTATATCTGACGGTTATTATTTCATCAAAGGAGATCCAACGGTCATTAAAATAAAGAATAATATATAGTAACAAGGGCATAACGGTTAATTTATCAAAAAATTAACGCCGTTAGGGTCTTTTAACGGAAATGGGCGATTGAGCTTAATTTTACAAAACACATGAGGGTTTTCGCCTATTTTCAAAACAGAAGGGGGTTTTTCGTCGACTTTTCAAAACACAGGGGGTTTTTATGCATTTTAGCCGTGATTAATACATATATGTTATATAAAAAGTTTTCCATCAATTTTGTTGAATTATGTTAATGCTTAGATAGATTTATATTTCGACCATATAATTTCCCATAACCTATTTATTATGCTTACATTTGGTACAGAGAATGCTTTATCTCTACATTGATTTGAGGATGATGTTGGTTTCTTGGAAATTGAAAGTTATATGTATAAATTTTGCAATTGACGTTGTCATGTATTTATTGAGCTTCAAAATATATGTATGATGGGATTCATTGTACGTATAACCATCATGAGTATTTAGATCAAATTGATTAATGCAATTTAATGCCTTGTGATCAATATTTTCATTAATTAAAAAACTAACCACAACATCTTTAATTTATGTTTATGCTTTGAGGATTCAAGATCACATAATTAGTAAAAGGGCATTTATTGTGACTAATCATATCTGGTGCAATGAGATCATCCCATAGGAAATTTTTTGCACTTGTAACATAAGCATGTATTTTGTATTACAATCTTTCAACCTATGAATTTCTCTGAATGGAGTGTGATATTCCCAAACTCAGATGTGATAATTATAAAGTGTGGAATGAGGAATTCTTCTTCATTTGGGTTGGATGGACATTGATTATGCTATAAAGAAAGATTAACTGACTCCCATTACTAAAACTAGCCAGCCGGATGAGGTTGATCTTTATAAAAAGTGGGAGCGCTCTAATCGCCTCAGTGTGATGCTCATAGAGACTGAAATCTCGGCATGATAATGTCCGTAAGTTGCTGAAGTTCATAAATCACCAGTTTGTGTTTTCAGATAAAGCACTTGCCAAGACCCTTATTATGAGATTTTTAAGACCCTTAGACTCCTTAATTTCATCACGAGGAGGTACCTTTGCAAACCAAACATATTGAACTTCTTTTTAAGCCTCTCGCATCTCCTAACAGAGAGCTTGGTTTTGGAGATTAAAACCAAGCTGGGTTATGACCTCGGATGAGATCTACAAGCGATCGAACTATCCAAGGGATCCCAACCGCTAATAGTTCCAACTAAGGATTTTCATGGTTGGCGCTAGACCTACAATGGTGCAGTCTTCGCCGACATCACGTCGTCATCCTCTTCATCCATCAACTGACGTCCTTTTGATGGGTGTATCAGCTTAGGCGCCATCTCAAGTAAAGAAATCCCGTGAGCCCTCTTCCTCATTGCAGCCCATGTGCAACCACGAGCTTGATGGCTTCTACGTCGTGAGGGAGTGAACCTGACCCTGGGTGCTGCATTCAAGAAGAGGGTCACTTCAATGAGTGTAGGATCTATCGTGCTAACCTGCTCCAGGGTCTCGACCATAGTCTATGGGAGGTGGTCGTTCGAGCGCACGGGCTCATTGTTTTCCCCCACCTTCAGGGCCCAATTTCTCCAGCTCCATCATCGCCTCCAGGTCTGGAGCAATTTCGCGAACTCGAGACACTTGCATCACCCCCTCGGAGTTGTCCATAGACTTCCTCCCCGAATCCCCTGGATTGACAACTTGAGCCTGGAGAACCCATTTACCCGCCTCAATTGGACAAGCCATCCTCTGCCCCCCCCCTCCCACCGCCTGCCCCGTTCATTCTTGAGCTAAAGTTGTTAGGGTGGGGGTGGGGGGAAAGAGGGCACTACTAGCCGCTAGAGTGCCAAAGGAACCAAAGATTTCTACCTCTTGTCTGCTAGTGCCCTCTCTGGTCGGACCCCCCGTCCGGGAGCATTGTGTTACGTTAATCGTAGGTTACAGGCTGGAATAGGAGCCCGGAGCTAGGGACCATACGGCGTGTCCTCACCCGAGACCACAAAACCCTCGGAGAAGAGCAGCTCGCAATACTTACTGATGTTTCCCAAGCGCCTGCATAAATATCAAAAATCAAATGTCGTTCATAGGTAAGGGAAGCTAGGTGCTCTTCCACCATAGTTGTTCGAAGTTTCAAAGCCCATTTCTGAAAGAAGGATGACGTCTATGCGCCGAATGCACATTGTAGCCCCCGGTGAGTACCCCTGTTCGTCCATCTCCATATCACGAAATAACACCAGCCGGTTTCCTATGTGTTGAGCAATTCCCAGATTCATCCGACTTAGCGGAAGGTGATGCACATGAATGTGGAAATCACACCATGTCAAGTCAACGTGCATAGGATTTTCATCCTTCTGCACCCCAATGAGTATCAATATATTTTTTTCAAAGCCCTATGGGCAGCCTTCCAACGCTCGATTCCTATTGATGACGTGGTTGAAATAACGCAAAAGTTGATCTTTTCATAGTTGATGGATTTCTATCCCTTTCACAGGATTCAGCATACCTTTCACAGAATGACATAAACCCTCAAATTTGTATGGTCTATCCGATTGAGAGCCTGCCAACTAGAACCAACTGATGCCAAGTTAAATTTGTGTTCCATAGCCCATCTGGTAGGACACCCCCAGTTTCCTCATCATCGGCCAGTTTTAGCATTCGGCCTAACAGCCCTATATCTCAATCCATGATCTCCCCAAGACAGCAATATAAATCAGACAATACCTGCCCCAAGATCCCTGGCGTCATAGCACTGAACCTTGGGCCTTGGTTCGGTCTTTCACAGCCAAGGCGATGAGCACTACCTGTACACAAACAGCACCCAAGAGAATAACAGAAAAGCAAGCAAAAAAAAAAAAAAAAAACGAAATAAAGAACCCTAATAAACTAAAGAGAGCAAACCCTAACCCTAGAAACCCTAACCCTAAAGGCCCTAAACCTAGAACTATGGGAAAACAAGAAAGGTAAAAGCACGAACTAAAGAGACACGGACAAGAAACAAGAACCAGAAATCACCAAGCGAAGCCCGACATAGTAAACGGGACGGCAAAAGTTGGGATATGGTTGCATGGGGATATAGATGGCCTATCGCGTAAAGCTCTCCGTTAGTAAGGTCGATGATCCATGTCGAGCTGGTCTCAAAACCTTATGTGTGGTGCCTCTAGCAGAGGGCGTGGCTGGAAATAGAGGCGCGCGGTGTGGGTAAGAAGGCGGGGTGGAAGGAAAAAGTGGTAGAGTAGCATCAGAACTCCCAGGTCGAGAGAATGTAACTCCCATACAAGAGAAAATTCGCAAGAGGTGCAAATCCTAGAAGAAGTAAATTCCAAAATCCACCAAGTCCTGCAAGTTTTGTTATTATTTGCTAATTTTATGTACATTTTTAATTTCTTTGTCATACTTTACACATCAACAACAAGTAATCAAGTCACAAGGATGCAAAAAGCCTCTTGGATAAATCAACATCTCAAGGCCAATATGTTTAAGATGGTGTTTGGCTAAGCTTTTCTAAAAACATCTTACAAGCTACTACATCTTATAAGATGTTTTAGGAGCTTATAAAATGTTGGATATTATTTTGAACATAAGTTCGTAAAGTGTTTGAATAAAATATGATGTTAAAGCTTATAAAAATTTTCACACTTATAAGATGTTAGGGTTTTTGGCATAATAAGGTCTTTTTATTGGTAAAATGACCAAAATAGATATGATACTATTAGAATCAAATAAGTTGTTATTTCTTGATATATTTTGTATTTAAATATTTATAAAATAATTTCATAAATATTACACATTAGTTTAACTTCAAAAAAAAATATTCGATAATTGTTTTTACAAAAAAAATAGATGGACTATGACCTAAAGTTTTGAATAAAAATAATATCTATATTTACATTCATGCTAGTCGAATATTAATATAGATTTATACTTGATGTTTTCTTATTTAAAAAAAAAAAAAACACCCAGGGGTGGGAAGAGCTTTTCAGGGTCCTCGTCCCTTCTATATTAAAATCTCAAAAGCTGGAATTTACAATGGGGACTAATGACTCCCTAAGATCATCTACAAAGCAATAAATAAGGAGTACTGCCCCCTTATAGTAAGAATGTGCAGGAATATAAACAAGGACTACTACTCCCTTACAAAAAGTTAGAAAGTGACGACAAAAGCCTGTGACAAAAGGGATATACCACTTCATTATGTCAAAAAGAATGAGCTTTGTCACAGAGGCATAGGCCTACCCCAACCTGCAAAAACTAACCAGGCACAAAAATATCCAAGGAAATACAAGAGTAATGCCAAAGTGAAGGAGGAAGGGGAAGTGTCAATAACAACAAAAGTAGTCAGGCAGTGTGTAGGAAGGGGACTGCACACTGGCTGCGAAAAATCAACCCAGGACACCTGCAAAAACTTGTTAAACACCGTTCTAATCAAGAAGAGAATGCCAATCAAGATACGTGTAATGTAGGCACAACTAGTCAGCACCACATGCTGCTAATTAGCGTTGCAAAAGGACCTAAGTATTATTACTTTCACAACTCCAAGTGGGGTGAAACTAATAATACTTTGGTAAGGAGGCAGCAAAAGGAAGCAGCAGAACAGGCCAACACCCAATGAGCTACAACCACAGTCAGCAGCACCCTAAATAAGCAAGAAACGGAAACAACGCTAGCAATACTCACAATCAGCCCAACAAGAATACCAACCAGCAGTTAAGCTAGCCCTCAACCATACTGAAATAAGAAGGATCATTTCTCAACGAATCTAATGTGAGGAAGGCCAGAGGCATCAAGGCGGACAATACATATGATCTTACCTCTAAGGAGTGTGTTAGACAGGATGGCAAAGTCTACTTCAAGGCAAGCTTGGTTAGCCAGGAAATCCGCAGCTTGATTCCCTTCTCTATAAGTATGAGTGATTTTGGTGTCCATATTGGCCATGTATCCCCTTATTTGTTCAAGTGTGTTCTGGAACATTCAGGCACCTTTTGAGGGGTTGTAAAGCAATTGAATAATGTATGCAGCATCAACTTCAACCCAGATTTTGTGAAATTCTCTGTCAAAGCAGAGTTGGAGGCCTCGGAGTAAGGCTTTTGGCTCAGGTTGGATGTTGGTGGTATATCCAAGAGATTCTTGGAATGCAAAGACAACATTCCCCTGGTGATCCCTAAGGATTCCTCCTGATCCTGATATGCCTGGGTTACCCTTAGAGGCTCCATCTATGTTTAGTTTCCACCATCTTGCCTCAGGCTTTCTCCAAGTGACCAATAAGGAAGAGATTTATTTCTTGACCCCCGGGATCAGAATTTTGAGTCTGAAGACTGCAAAATGGTCTCCCTTAATGTGTTGGTGCTTCATTAGGTGGCCTTTGTGGAGTCTCGAAATGTACCTGATGACTCTGGAAGCCAAAAAAATGCCTTTCTACTGGAGCTTTTTGTCAACAGGGAGCCACTTGTTGAGAAGCCTCCAAATGAAGATTGAGATAGAGGAGGTAGGGATGGGAGACCAAAGATTTTTATAGAATGTCTGAGCTAGTTGCTGCTGCCTATAATGCTTCCATGTAGAAGCTGTGCTCAAGGTGCCTGAACATGATAATCTCCAGTGCATACAGTCAGGGGAGTCTTGACTAATGGGGACCTCGAAGATTCGGCCAATGATGTGCTGAGGTACCACATTAGCCAATGTTTCCTCATCCTAGGATTTGTTAGTCCAAAACCATTTGTCAGGAATATGTCTGGGGTTGGTATTCCCAGTCAATTCCTGAAGGCTTCCCTCAGCAATCCACCAATCCTGCCAAATACTTCCATCACCATTTCCAAGAGTCCAGAAGATGTTTTGTTAGGCATCTGTTCTAACTCTGCATGGGAGCTTCTTTTGCAATATTTTCTTAGAATAAATTGAGCCACAGAAAGTTGTTGAGCCTAAGTCTCCACTAAGTTTTATGGGAAAAAAAAGGTAATAACATCCCTCGAGTCTCTGATGCCAAGACCTCCTTCTGTAGTAGGGAGACATATGTTACTCCATCTAGTCTAGTGAATCCTCTTCTGCCTGGCTGCGGTCCCCCCGAAAAACTTGGCAAAGATCTGATCAATTTTCTGTAGGGTAAATTGCATAACACCCCCCTGTGTTTTCATTTAATAGCTAGAAACCCCCTGTGTTAATTTTATAGGTAGAAAACCCCCTGTGTTATTTAAAATACAGCCAACCCCTCCTCTCCGTTAGAAATAATTGGGTGCGCTTGATACGCGCTTGTTGTGCAAATGTGCTTTGTTTTTTTACTGTATTTGGCCCTACTTTAAATGTGCAAAAAACTATTTTGCTCCTTTTATTTGACATATAAGAAATACAAAGTTTTCTCACTCCCATTGTGCAAAGAGTAGGATTTTTAAGTAGGCTAAGGGCCATCCATGTAGGGTAAATTGCATAACACCCCATGTGTTTTCATTTAATAGCTAAAAACCCCCTGTGTTAATTTTATAGGCGGAAAACCCCCTATGTTATTTAAAATACAGCAAATCCCTCCCCCCCCCCCCCCCCTCTTCTCCATTAGAAATAACTGGTGCGCTTGATACATGCTTGTTGTGCAAATGTGCTTCGTTTTTTTATTATTTTTGGCCCTACTTTAAATGTGCAAAAGACTATTTTGCCCCTTTTATTTGACATATAAGAAATACAAAGTTTTCTCACTCTCATTGTGCAAAGAGTGGGATTTTTAAGCGGGTTGAGGGCTATCCAATAAACAAAATCATTTTTTTAATAAAGTTAAATAATTGATTTATTTCTCTCATTCTCATTTATTTTGCAAATCACTTTAATAGGTCTAGAAAATCAAATATATGCGGTGTATTTTACATGTCAATTTATAACTTTATTATTGATAACAAATATTAAGTGATTATAATATTTATGTTGCAGTAATAACAGTCTTCATATTCTTAACAGTAAAATTTTTATTAATAATGCTCAAGAGTAATAAATTAGGAAAATTACTACTAAGAAAAATAGCTAGTATGATCTTAACATTGATATTTAATATTTAGCCATTGATATAATCTTGGAATTGTGTGTTTCTGAAATAAAAATAAGCTGAAAGTATTCTTACAGTGAACACTATTTCCTTTTTGTAAATTTTGTACAGTGGGCAATAATAATTCCAATATTTTCATTTAATGTGCTTATAAAAAAGTACCAAATCTATGTCTATTCTGGTGGAATAAATTAACAATCAAAATGTTACAAAATTATGAAATAAGGAAAAAAAAGTGATGAACTGCCTGAAGAACTAAAACAAAAACAAAAACAAAACCAATTTGAAGTGGGTTGATGGAAACTGAAATTGAAACAAACATCCCCTAACCGAGGAATGGAAAGTTGCTACAAAATGAATCGTAGAGAGGATTGCCGGGTGAAGGGGAGTCAAATGGCGAAAGATACCGATGAGAAGATGGCAACCAATGATGGAGCAATCCAAAAGAAGGTGGCGAAAATTAGGGTTTTTGGGTCATGTGACTAAGAAAAATATCAAGATGCCGGCGGAACCGAGGGTCACACACTAGAGGGTTGGATAGATCGGGAGGAGCCAATTCCCGTGGTAAGGAGCGTTCTCAGAAAAGCCATCGAAAAAAAATTCCGCGGCAAGCTGGTGGCGGTGGGGTGGTACTGCAGGCGTTGGAAACGGTGCACCGACAGTTAATGTGGCGGAGGGATGGAGGGCAAGAGGTGGTAGGGTGGTGGTGGGTGGTTATTGGAGTTACTAGAGAGGAACCCACATCTAGAGAAAAAGCAGAAAATCTGAGAGGATGTGAATGGGTTGGTTTTTGCCTTTTGGAATGAAACCCCTCTCTCTCTCTCTCTCTCTCTCTCTCTCTCTCTCTCTCTCTCTCTCTCTCTCTATATATATATATATGTTCAACTAAAAAGGTAAGAATAAAATGGAGAATTCATCCCAAAAGTTAACGCCATTAGAACAAATTAACGAAATGGGAATGTGAGCTATATTTTAAATAACATAAGGGGTTTTCCGCCTATAAAATTAATACGGGATGATTTTAGCTATTAAATAAAAACACATGGGGTGTTATGCAATTTACCCTTTTCTGTATAACCCCAAAAGGTGGGCTGAGCACTTGCATGAGATAGCCAGGCATGGAGGCAAGGACACTTTTGATCAATTGTAGCTTCCCTCCAAAGGTTAAGTGTTGGTGCTCCCAACCTGCAATTTTAAAACGATTCTTATCAATTAACTCATCAAACAATATTTTCTTCTTGATACCTTTATAAAGGGGGGCGTATGTCAAGGGAAGGGCCTTGAGCTGGAATCATGTGATGGCCTTGATCTGGCTTTGTTTCTAGGGATGAAGGAGCATTTGGTCTGATTGACTCTTTGACCTGAGGTCTCCTCATACTCTTTAAGAAAAAAACATTAGCTTGGAGAGGCCATCTTCATCACAGGTGGTAAAAAGGATGATGTCATCAGTATAGACCATATGAGAGACTTTGAGATCACTGCCTGTTTGAAAATAAAGATCAGGATTAGTCTGAAACAGGTAATCCAAACCTCGACAAAGGACTTCAGCAGCAAGAATAAAGAGAGCAGGAGAAATAGGATCTCCTTATCTAAGTCCCTGTTTTGAAGAAGCCACATGTTTCTCCATTGACCAGAGTTGTGAACCAACAGTTTTCAACCAAATGTTTGATGAGTAAAAGGAATTGGGGTGGGTGGAGGGGGAATCCCATTTTATGAAGGACTTTGTGGAGGAAAGACCAGTTGACCCTGTTTACAGATAAGTCTAAAAAAGTTAAACCTTAACAATATTTATTAGATGTTTGGAGTTTTGAATAGAAAGTTGGTGGAATATACTTTTGAACTAGTTTTTTCGTGGATTTCATATATATATATATATATATATATATATTAGATATATAATTTATTTAAGAGGTTTTTCTAAATATATGGTTCCATTTTATAGAAAAAGTTTTATAAAATCTCTTCAAATGAATTTTATATATATATATATGTATATATATATATATATGAAATCCACCAAATAATCTAGTTAAAAAGTACTTTCCACCAACTTTTTGTTCAAAATCCTAGCTTAAGATTTAATTTTCTTAGACTTATCTTTAAGTTGTAAGATTAAAAATTATTGACTTAGATTTTTTTTATTAAATTTTCAAATTATATAAGTTTTATAAAATATATTCATAATTTTTTTTTTTGTAACTTCTAAAAAACAGACTATTTTATTTTAAGTTACGCCATATATTATTATCATATTTACAAGATTTCCAAATTATCATTGTTAACACAAGATAATTACATCATATTTTAATATACAATACAAAAAAATGGTTTCTTGCCTAAAAAGGGGCTAATTTGATAATTTTATAAATTTTAGGGACTAAAGTGAGAAAATCAAACTTAAATTGACCATTTCATCCTCCAAAAAGTCAAAATCCGTCCACATTTTCGTCAGAAAATGTCAGAGGGACCAAACTAAGATAAAAACTAAAGTTTAGGGGTACTAAAGTCAAGAAATGAACTTAAGCAACTAAAATGATTCTTAAATGTGCGAGAGTTCTTCAAGTGCATTGTTGGAAGAAAAATCTCTATTAAAGAAAATTTGTATTTGAAGGTAATATGATTCCCCTATATGTTAACATTGTTAAAAACTACAATATATTTACTAATATCTTTATATGCTCACTATGGGGAAGATGATCAAAATCATATTAACGATCAAACTATAGATTTGGAAGAGAAGTTTGTCGAACATGTTTGAGGTATATAATATTTTCTTCATCTTTTTTTTTTTTTTTTTTTTTTGATATGGTAAAGTTGCATTCAAGAATCATTGTTTACTTTCTGAAATCCCAACTCTTTCTAACTTCCCAAGTTCTCTTGATTTCTGTCACATCAATGAGTGATGCACGGTCAATTTCTTTTTCCTCACCTTTGATCCATTTGATTGCAATGGCAGAGTCTGGCTAAAAAATGGTGAATTCAACATTTAACGCATTCATCTTCTCAACTGCAGTCCTGATTGCTTTCAATTCAGCAAGTGTAGCATCATAAGTGAAGAGTTGGTGAGCTTCCAATCCGGTAATATTTCCACTCGGGTCACAAACAGTCATGGCAGCGAAGCAACGATCATCTTCAAATGTGACATCAATGTTAACCTTATACCCACCTTCAGGTGGGGGATGCCAATGACAAGTGCTTTTTGGGGCATCTTGTTTCATCTTTGGAGCATTGCAATGTTCGACTGTTTTTGTTGCAATAAGCTTTATAATTACAGTTGGTGCTTCAATCTTTTTTCCATGTGTGATTTCACTCCTTGCTTTCCAGATGGCTTCAAGTGTGACAGACCATGTTGTGACAAACTCTTGTTAGGTCTCTCGGTCCCAGAACATGGTAGCGTCCTTATTTGAGACGTGCATAAACCACTCTCTAATTGACAAGTGTGACCACCGGTGGAGTCTGGCCATTTAGAGAGCATCCAAATTTGTTCCGCAAAAGGGCATTGCATGAAGATATGTGTTGCATCCTCAACCTGAATATCACAGAAAGGGCAATTAGTTTCATGCAGTTGGAAAATTTGGAGGAGCTTACCTCGTGTTGGCTGAACATAAAAAAGAACTCTCCAAATGAAGTGTTTCAATTTGTTATGGAGTTCAAGGCCCCAAATTCTTTTTTTCAGTCAGTCCACCATCGGCATTCGAGTTTTCAGTTTGATAATGAGTTCCATGACTTCAGTGCCATGACCCGGTTGTCGGATTCTGTCCATTCTGTTTGCCATCAGAATCTCCTCATGATCGAATCCATCTTGTTACAAATTTTCCTAGGAATCAGGAAGGTTGACATTTGCTAAACAGGGAGCGATTGAGCAACTGACTTGATGAGCACATCTTTCCTTCTTTTGATAGATTCTTGGCTTTCCAAGACGAAAGTTTCCTTGTCATTTTTTCCACAAGTTCACCGAACACTTGGCTATGTGATGTCGGTTTGCAAAACGACATTCATAGATGTTTAGCTTGGTGGTTACATTCCGTCATTCCGAGGATTTCAAGGATAATCCTCCTTTCTCTGTTAGGGGCATTCTTGCTGAAGTGAATGAATGATTTCCGAGCATTGGTACCAATGCTCGAATATGGTTGGGCACTCCCGGACTGCATTAGCATCCCTCTCGTCTGCCCTGCAAAAGATTGTAAGGTCGTCAGGATAAGAAAGATGTGAGATAATAGGAGCATTTCTCGACACTTTAATTCCTTTGATGTTTCCATTACATTCCTCTTTCAAAATGAGATGAGATAAAACTTCAGCAAGCAAGATATAAAGGTAACGGGATAGGGGGTCTCCTATCGAATTCCTCGTGTTGGCTTGAAAAGATCGAAGGGGACTTTGTTGATAAGGATAGAGAAGCTCGGTGAGGAGATACATTCAGAAACCCTTTTGACCAGTTCATTGCAGAAACCAAGATGCTCAATCAATGCCTGCCATTCAACACAATCATAGGCTTTGGTTAGATTAATTTTAATTGCCATGAAACCTTTCTTACATTTATTTTGGTGTAGGTAGTGAATGAACTCATGTGAAATGATTGAGTTCTCATTGATAGTTCTTCTTGGGACAAAGGCCATTTGGAAAAGCGATATGATTTGATCCAACACTATTTTAAGTTGTTTTCCAGAAGTTGGAGATGATTTTATAAGTTGTGTTGCACAGGCTGCTGGGCCGAAATTGATCAATTGTGGCTGCCTTCAGGTTTTTTTTAGGATGAGTGTGATGTATGTGTGGTTTAAGGCATGGATTATTCGGCCAGTGTTGAAGAAATGAAGTGTGGCTTTGGTTACTTATTCTCCAACAATGAGCCAGAATTTCTTGTAGAACAAGGAGGAATTCGATAAGGTCCTGGGCTCTTAAGGGGTGCCATCCCAAACACAGCTTCCTTGATCTTAGTTGGTGAGGGGATCCTCTGAATCTCCTGCTTGTCACAAACTGAAACTAGACAAGGCATTAAATATTGGAGAAAATCAGCTTTGATATCATGTTGATGAGTAAATCCTCAAGAGAAAAGTGAGCTAAAGTAGTGAGTGAATTCGTTACCAATGAGTTCCCACTTGGTGACTGCATCGCCTTGTCTAGTCTGGATTGGGTGAATGAAGTTGGCTTTGGACTAGAGGATGGCCGTGAGGTGAAAGAATTTAGTGTTGACAACTCCATCCTCCAACCATTTTTGTTTTGCCTTCTGCCTCCATTTTGTTTCGACCCGTTTGTATTGTTCATCAAGTTCACACTAAAGGTTCTTCTCAACTTCAAGGATTTCCATGCTTTGGTCCATCTGTTACACCTCCCCAATTTTTCGTTTCAGCTCATCGATTGTGTCCTGGCACCAGCCAAACGCATGTTTATTCCATTGTCTAAGGTTTCCCCTCAATTGTCGAAGGAAATTGTGCAACCGAGAACTCGGGTCACCTGCAAAAGATTGTACCAAGTATCAGCAATAACTGTTTCACAAGAAAAACCGTGACACCACTTTTCCCCAAAAAAGAATGATCTCGGTCGATTTGCAGTGTTAGGGTGTGTATCAAGTAAAGTTGGACAGTGGTCGGACGCAATAGCAGGAAGGTGAAAGATAATGGCTTTAGGATATGGTAAGCACCACTCTACATTAGTTACACCCGTACCAAGTCTAGATTGAATATTGCAAAACCAAGACGTTTATTATTCCAGATAAATGTAGGTCCCAGAAAACCAAGGTCTATCAGATTACAAGCATCAAAATCATCACTCAGACTATTCCTAGAAGCAGAAGCAAAAGGTCTTCCTCCCCTTTTTTCTTCTTGAGACAAAATAGCATTAAGTCACCCATGACCAAGCATGGCCCATCAAAAGAGGAGGATAAATCATACAAGGATTGCCAGAATACCGGTTTACAAGTAGACACAACAGGGCAATAAGTTCCCGTATATGCCAAGGTCGTGGTTCAACATTGAGGACAATAAGCCCAGAGATAAGCCACGAATCGTAACAACAACATTAAAATCTAAACCAGGGTTCTAGGTAAGCTAGAGGCCCCCGACTTTATTAACAACAGGAATAATTTCAAAAAGAGACAAATTACAATTTTGAAAAGAGAAGAACGCTTACCGATTTTGGAGGTTTTGATTTCACAAAGAAACAGGATGTCCAATTTTTGTGCTTTTAAAAGGTCCCATAACGTTTTCCTTGCCACCGGTCAGGCCAACCCACGATAATTCCAAGTTAGAATCTTCAGTGTATCACTCCAGTAGCCCCTATAGGCCCCCGACATGAATTTTGGTTGACTTTATTCCATTCTCCGATTTAGATTGAGTGCAGATTAGGTGATTCTTCAAATCAGTTCTTCGAGTCAAGTCTTTTGAATTTTTTCCTTTATTTCTGGCCTTCTCATGCATTCTGATGATTTTTATTTCTTATTAGACAGTGGTTTTCTCTTGAACAAGCTCAATCACCATTGCATGATTTCTGTCAGGTGTGTTTAGTGCTCTCAGCCATGGCCGATTTTGGGATGGTGGAGTATTTTCAGAGAGGTCCTGTATAGTTTCTTGGAGGCTAAGGTTGGTTGT
Source organism: Sesamum alatum (assembly GCA_034509735.1). Lineage (NCBI taxonomy): Eukaryota > Viridiplantae > Streptophyta > Magnoliopsida > Lamiales > Pedaliaceae > Sesamum > Sesamum alatum. Next base: position 18,908,463 of record JACGWO010000006.1, read on the forward strand.
CTTGTTTCGTTTTGGGGTTGTCCAAACCGTTCAGTATGGTGAGTGGTGGTCTCTTGGTTAATATGCTTTGCTCTTGAGGTGATTTGTTTGGGTGGATTGCTCATCTGTGGGCTGCATATATCCAGATAGGGTTGAAGGTTTCTAATTTATGTGTGATTGGGCTTGTAGGTGAATGGGTTTTGTTGGGCTTTGGGAGTGTTTAGGTTCTTGTAGTAAGGGATTATATTGGTCAACTTAGTAAGTGGAGGATGGGGCCAGATTAAATGGGTCTCAGTTTTGGGCCGAGGGTTATGTGGTTGGCCCATTGGCATTTTAGAGGGGGAATCTTTTTTCGGGGGAAGTGGGCGGGAATCTTGAAAAATATTGTTGGACTCAGTGTGGTTATTCAAAGCAAGTGTTAGTTCTTTTGCATATTCATTAATTTCCATAAGAGCCAATTTAGGGAAATTGTTGCCCTTTTGGGTGTCTGAGGACATTAAGGCTGGTGAGATTTTTTTCCAAAGACTCTTTCTGGCCGCCCATCCTGGGTAATTGTTGGGATTTGGTCCAATTTTTTCTGGTTCGATTCTAGCATGGGAGGGGTTGGTGGTTTCTCGTCGGAGAATTTTGACTTGTATAAGATAATGAAGGGGTTCGGGATAAGTTGGTTTTCTGCTTGAGCCAGGGGCCAAATCGGTGTTGGGGGATATTTTCTATGGCCACAGGAGAGGGGGATTTCCATGGTGGTCGGAGGTGCAGGGCAGGTGGTATATATTTGAGCAATAACACCCCACACATGACAGAAATCTCCTAATCTTTCGTACCTGAGCTTGATAATGGTTCTTCTGTTTTCCAGTCCTTTGATGATAAAATGATCTTTCAGAGGCTCATTGATGGCTGCTTCGATTTTGATTCGGAGGGCTTCCCTCCATCTTTGGTTTTCTGATTCAAGATCAGTGTTGATGAATTTACTGATTAAATTTCCAATTTTTCCGCAGTTTTCCAATTGATGAGCACGACTGGTAACCCAATAGCTTCCACTCAGATATGGACTTTTGTGAGGTCAACATCGTCGAGGGCTTCCTCTTGTAGCCACGGTTTTGATACAACAAGATTCCCTCGAAACGACCATGTACTTTGGCTCTAGATCTTGCGCCTGTCAGCCTCATTATCAAGGAGGAACACTAGGGTGTTTTGTGCAATTGTGTTAATGTGGGTTTTGGGTGGAGATTTCCAAGCTTTGGACAGTGTGGCTTTATGGCGTTGGGATTGAGGGCCTTATCGCTTAGGACCTTGACAATGATAAGGAATTTGGTGGAGTGGTTGGATTCATCTGGTGGTGGTGTCTCATCGTCAGAAAAATCTAGTTGTAGGGTTTTTTCAAAGAGGTGGTTGACTGGTTCAAGGTCTTCCATATTAATGTGTGGGGTTAGGTAGGCAAATGGTTGGGAATAAATGTCGATGGTGGGATCACGGGGAAATAGGTGGGGAGGTGAGTTAATGGAAGAAAGGTGAATGGACCACAGTCGGAATCAGGTGACTTGCCACCGTTGTCTTCCTGATAACCCAAGGGGAAGGAAGATCCTTAAGTTCCAAAGGGAAGTTCTACTCCTAGAGAGAATAACTTTAATTGATTTTAATTCTGTGGTAAGTATATATTGAGTTTATTATACATTGTTTCATATTTATGAGTTTTTTAAATTTAAAAGAGTATGTTTGAACTTAAATGATATGATTAAAGTAGTTGTCGCAGTCGTTAAATTGATATTATTTTAGTTTGAATTTTTTTAAATTATAAGTAAAGCTTATATAAGAACCTATATGATGCAGTTGTTTTATTTTGAATCATTTAGCAAATTGAATCATTTAGCAAATATTTAACCAAATATTTTGGACTTTTAGTTCAATATTTATTTATTAGATTTGTTATTTCTTAATTAATATATTTAACGGCAATGGATTTTCTAGTTGATTCAGTTTTATTTAATCAGTTGTGTATCATTAATTCTTTTTGAAAAGAAACTTACCCCAAAAAATTAAAGTATACAATTATGACATTCATATATAACAGCTAATGCAAAAATACCTTTTAGCAATTTCAATTGCCAATAAAATGTGCATATAGTTAATATCTTAATATTAATTAATTCAAATAAACTTACTAATAATTATTAAATATTAAACTTTTAATTTAAAAATTACCTGTCTGTGCAACGCACGGGTTAATAATTAATCCGTCGGAACCCGAATTTGATTTAGCCGAACCAAACCAATTACAGAATAAGTATGATCCGCTTACCATGTTATTGATCACTTTCCCCAAACTATACACCAATTACACTGCAAGTGTATTACACTTGCCATATAATTGGTTCAAAATCGGTCGAACTCAACCTGAATTAGAATAAGTGTTTTCAAATCCGGACTAGTCCGATCGGGAACCGGCCAAAGGTCAGGTTCGGTTCATGGGGTAAAAACCCCCTCGGTCAAACCCGGAGCGAACCAGTCAAACCCTGTCAAAACCGGCCAAAACAGGTTCACCAGATAACCAGTCAACCCCGTCTTATTTTTTTTTTATAAAAAAACTTAATGATATAGTGAAATATATATTTCACTAATCTATATATAATAAAATAAAATCATTGAGACTATCCACCTAAGCGCCACGTATGCGCAGATGTGGATAGCCTCAATGAGCTCAATTCTACCAAATAGAATTTAACAACTTTTTAGATAAGAAAGAAAAAGACATATTAGTATTTATACAAAAGAACCTAATCGATATTATATATTTATATACTTTTTATAAGTAAATAAAGAGCATATCTATCCAATATATATGTACTTATTTTATAGCTAACATCCAATAGTTTATCCACAAAAGAATTGTATTTTCTAGAAAAATAATTAAATAGAACTATATATAATATTCTTTTAAATATAAACATAAGTAAATAATTAATACATTAAAAATTAAATAAATTATTAATTATAAAAATACAAAAGTATATTGAATACAAAAATGAATTTAAATTATTTTACTAACTATTTACCTAAAAAAAAGAGTGAATCTTTTGGATAAACAAATAATCGTACACTTATCTAAATTTAAATATAAGGTAAATGAAAATTTTTAAGTGGCAAACTAAGTAAATAAAATTACAAATAATTCAAACTTTAAAATAAAATGAGTAATTTATATATAATAAAACAGAATCATTGAGACTATCTTCCTAGGCGCCATGTATGCGCCGATGTGGATAGCCTCAATGAGCTCAATTCTGCCAAATGGAATTTAACAACTTTTTAGATAAAAAAAAAAGAAATATTAGTATTTATCCAAAAGAACATAATCGATATTATATATTTATATACTTTTTATAAGTAAATAAAAAACATATTTATCCAATATATGTACTTATTTTATAGATAACATCCAATAGTTTATACACAAAAGAATTGTATTTTCTCAAAAATAATTAAAAGTACTATATATAATATTCTTTTAAATATAAAAAATAAGTAAATAATTAATATATTAAAAATTAAGTTAATAAGTATAAAAATACGAAAGTATATTGAACACAAAAATGAATTACCTAAAAAAATGAGTGAATTATTTGGGTAAACAAATATTGGTACACTTATCTAAATTTAAATATAAGATAAATGACAATTTTTTAAGTTCCAAAATAACTAAGTAAAAATTACAAATAATTCAAAATTTATAATAAAATGAGTAATTGACAAATAATTCAAAATTTAAAAATAAAATAGTTAGTGAATATTAAAAATATAAGAGTATTCTTTAATATTAAAATAAATTTTAAATTAATTGTATCCGTGACTAATTTATCTTTTGGATATATTCAAATCATTTATCAACACTAAATAAAAATAAAATATTTTCTTACATGGAAAATAAAATTCAAAGAGACACCAGAGAACTATGGTTTATAAAAGTTAATAAAATAAAAAATCATAAATAAAGTAAATTTTTATATGTAAAAAATAAAAATTTAATATGTTAATAATTACAAATAAAAAAAAATATTGAAAGATGTAAAAATAAGTTTAAATTTTAGATTGTATCCCTAACCAATTTACCTGAACAAATTTGTAAATCTTCATAAAATCAAATAATCTAACATTTATCTAATTTAAATAAAAATAAAATATATTTGCTTAGAAGGTAAAACAAAATTCGAAGATACACAAAACTATTTTAAAAAATTAATAAAATAAAAAATATAAATTAATTTAATTTTATAATGTAACAATGACTAATTATATAAAAATTAAATGTAATATGATAATGCAAAAAACAAAAAAAATAATAGATATAAAAATAAATTTGAAGAATGTTACTTATTCATTGAGACTATCCGCCTAAGCGCCACGTTTGCGTAGACGTGGATAGTCTGAATGAGCTCATTTTTCCAAATGAAATATAATATATTTTCAGATTACTGTTAAAAAATATTACTATTCATTGAAAGATATCTAAATTGATTATCTAATAACTGTTTTTTGATAAAAATTAAAAATATTGAATTTATCAAAAAGAATCTAATCAGTATTATCTAACAATTTTTTTAATAAGAAATAAAAAATATTAATATTTATACAAAAGAATCTAATCAATATTATTTTTTTTCAATCTTTTTTTAAGTATATAACAACATGTATATTCAATATCTATTTTGATCGATATTGAATAAAATCAAGAAAAAATTAAATCAAATTTATTTCTAAAAATTCAATATCGAGACTACAAAATATATTTTTATGTTTTTTAGTTTTATATCTATAAATCAATTTAATCTAACTTAAATATATTTAGTACAAAAATCGTGAAAATGTGATAAATACACTATTAATTTATATATATATATATATATACTAGGCGAGTGCGGATTGGATGTTTGAATAAGTCAAAGATACCGGCTACAAATATTCATGTTTACACACGAGGGCAAATGTAATATTTTGGCATTTAAAAAAATTATGATAAAAGATAGGTCATTCAAGTGAAATCATCGATGAAAAAGTTGGATATTAAAAAGTTTCTCAATAATATACGGCTGAAATATTTCTACACTTACATTTATCAAGGTAAAGGATAATTTATACAAGGAAGCCTTAAAATGTTCATTTTTTATCATTATTTTTAGATACTCATTTTTCTTTTGATAATATATGATTTTTTTGTTTGTTTATTTGTTGAATATTTACACATGCAACAAAAGGTTCCAAGATTAGGGATTTAATAAATTATCGATAAATTGAGGGCGAAGAAAACTTGACTCTTCCATCTACACAAATGAGGGCGAAATGCTGGGAAAATATTCAACTAATTATTAGAAGATCTATTTATTTATTCAATGTTTCACTATTTGTGATGGATTTCAAATGTACTAGCAGTTTAAAGAAATTTAGTTTGTTTGTTTCTTAATTATTTTAGGCTAAGCTTAATCTTTGTCCATTTTTTAATAATTATAGGCTAAGCATAATTTCACTGATGTTTTCAAATTGCAATGATAAAAACAAGTTCAAACTATACTTTAACAAATCTACTTATATGCTTTAAATATAAAATCAAATAAATGACTAGATAAACTATAATCAAATAATTAATTGAAAATCAAATCAATCTCTCCTCACAAGCAAATAAATACTTACATGCTGAAAATATAGTTGGTTTTTATGGCATGAACTTCATTATTTGATAATTAATTAACGTTGGTTTCTTGGTTGAGAGAGCATAAATTGTTGCAGGGGTGTGTCAGTTCTTATTCTTTGCACTCATTTAAGCAAGAATGGAACAGAAAATTAAAGGTGTATATGTTATTATGAATGAACTAGATTTGGATGTTGGTGCTAATAGCACATACTTAATGTAATGATTATTGATGAATAAAATAATGCACAAAATAAATTATTATTGAAAATTTAGGATATGTCTTTATCTGCAACCAAGGAGACATAAATTAAGTAGCTCATATCTAGGTATTGACACTCATAGAAGATCAAATGTATAAAATGAACCGCGGCTATACTCCACCGACAAACTATAACAGAAGCAATTTATAATTAAAGCGATTAAAAAAATATAAAAATCTATGATTGTATGGATATTTTTCTAAATATTTAATGATAACTCATTCAATTCAAGAAAACTTATATTTTATATAATTTTTATTAGAACTAATATACAAAAATAGATAACTTTTGTTCAACTTTATAAGTCTATATTTTTTAATATTTATTATTATAGTCACGATTTAAATTAAAAATATACCCCGTGCATTGGCACAGGTTTTGTACTAGTCCAACATATATTTTACTAAAAAATAATATAGTGAAATATACAAAGAGAAAAAAAAATAAATGCAAAAAAAAAAATAGATTGACAAGTGTTTCATTGACAATTACTCAAACAAACTATCACATGTTATAGGTTCAATTGTTTGAGTTTGCCTTGTCTTTTTTCAATGTGAGACATGAGAAAGTGCTAAAACGATGAGAATGTGTCGAAGCTTTGCCTATACTTTTTCAATGTGGAAGAGAACCAATTTCCTTGTTCATCCATTTCTTTCTCCTTTTTTTCATATTTATTCAATCTTTTTTGGACACTTTTGTTAAAAAATATATGAAGGCAAAAATTGTTAGAATGTCTTTATAAATTGTATTTATTTTATCAATTAATATATAATATATTTTGGGGGTTTTAAATTTTAAATTCTTGTTATTTTGAATTTTGATTTAATTTGTTTCCTTCAAGAGGTTTATTTATTTTTTATTGTTAAATTATTATAGATTGTATTTATCTATAAATTGTACTGATTTTATAAAATATTGTTATAAATTGTATTTATTTAATATATATATATATATATGTGTGTGTATAATAAAGTCCGGGTCAATCGATTTTTTCAATCCAATCCGACCGGTCGAACCAGTGACCCAGTAACTTGACCAGTTCGATCACCAGTCTGATTCTAAAAACATTTGATTAGAATTTCCACTATTCTAAGATTTTCAGATCATTCCCTTCTAATTTTGAATTATATTTTATTAAATATTTATAAATTTTAATTCATTTTAAATATAGTTATTTGAAATTATTTCTCAAAATTCTTCTCTTAAATCCATCACTGATGCAACCTAGATAAATTGAAATTTTTTCAAACAAATATATATTTTCCCACCAAATTTGGTATTCACTTTCTTCGGAAACCACAATATATATTTTTCCTCATCACTATTTTTGCATTTCTTCATTAAAATCGTAATAACGGAACTCCCATCTTTCAATTGTGGACAATAATAAATGTGAAAACGTGCGCGCCAACATCATACTGGAACTGGAGTATCAAGACGATGTTCTTTGCCTCAGTCAGCAATAAGTATGAACAACGGCAAGTTTTGCAGAGTAGCAGAAAACCTAAATACATAAATTATTAATAAAAATCTTGGAATCGTATACATCCTCTGGTTTTTGGTGTAAACTGACAGAAAATTGCTTCCAATGATAAAAACTCCTTACAAAACTGATGGACGAAGGCCCGTTGCCAGACAAGTAGATGCCGATGCTGGGCATAATGGGTGCTAATATCTAACAAACTGTCGTGTGTTTGTTTTCGGCTTTCCTCCCGTCACTGAACCCATGTCGACTTCCTTCAATTTTACGTGTTTTCTTCCTCAACTTGGATGCATTGCTGTCTATGGGTAGGTTTACTTTGGGAGGAGAAGTAAAACAGCAAACACAACCAAGGATCTGAGCATGGGGGGCCAAAGTCGAAGCAAAATTGAACCAAGTAAACTGATAAAAGATGCACATCTAATAGACTTGATATATATTATTTAATTTACTCCTCCTCCTTGGTAGTTACAATCTCCATGCATTGAAGATGCATACTTCACAGAATGTTCAATAGTACAAAATATAGACAAGTATTACTGACAAATAGGTGAGAATAATAATACTGACAGTCATAATAATATATATAGTACAATAATATGCAATATATATGTGCGTGGTGGTTTCATAATTAATTTTCTTTATAATATTAACGATAAAATCATAATAATAATAATAATAATAATTTTCAAAATTTATTTTATGAATATAAATAAGTCTATGATTTGTTGATTATTTAATGCACTGATTACTTAGTTTGTAAGAATTCTACTATATCATTTTCTATAATAAGTAATTTAATTTCTATACATTTATATTTTTAATTCAATTTGAACTTAATAAAATTAGTCAATGATTTTTATGCTTATTCCATTCAATTCATTTCATGAAATATTGTTCGTTAATTTAGATTATTTCCACCAAACATGAGGAGTAATTTTGAAAGTAAAGAGATTATTACAAGGAAAAAAATACCATTATAAACAACATCATTGATAGTTAAAAAATAAAAATAATAAAAAACTAATTATTTATTTTGTCCCTGTTTTGCACAACTAGGAAAAATTCAGATCTTACTCCATTCTTGATGCAAATTTAAAATATGGATTAGTTTAAATGATAACTTTTTATTATAAATATAGGGATGTAAAAAGTAAAGTAATATTTTATAAGTGAAAAAAATATAAGGATGGAAAATTAATATTATAGAGAGAAGTAATGATAAGGTTTAAAATTTCAATAGAAGGCAAAAGAACAAAAAGAATAATTAGCAATGTTTGCACATGAAACAATGGTGAATTTATCATTACAAATATAGAGATGCAAGATAAGTATTATGGAGAGAATTAATTATAAAATCTAATAGTTTATAAGAGGACAAAATCTAAAATGTAAAAATACCTACCTTCGTATAAAGAAATTGATGATGATAATTGATATGTCTATTAATGAAACATAGGAGAAGATTCACGGGAGCTATTAATTAAGTGAATTTTTTAAAATAAAATTAATCATTTGATTTTTAATGGTTTATCAACTAGGGGTTTCTAATATTTTAATTTAAAACCTTTTTTTAATCATCATTTGATCATAGACAACTTTTCTTTTTAAGTATAAACATAAATTTGTACAAGATATGTATTTTATATGTAAGATATTGATATCTATACCACAAGACTTATGAAATATTCAAAAA